>OX453290.1:33207861-34688067 GCA_949710015.1 Crataerina pallida | reverse complement strand
AACATGTTGCCAAAAATTCCAATTGGTCTTGGCTTCCAATCAGTCGAAAGAATTCTGCCGAAATTAGACTATTGGAACAATTTAAGCGGGTGCCTCAAACGGCTACAACGCGTAAATTGATGCGCAAATATTTAGAATTTTGTTGGGCTTTACCATTTTATGGGTAAGAGAACCAGGAAGAGATGAACCTTAATAATGATTTGTTAACTTTTTTATGGCATATTACAGGGCGGCATTTTTTCATGGCCAAGTCGAACAACCCGTCAGAGGTTTGATGAGTATAGTGAATCATAAAGATGTTGAAATTTTAATAGCTGTCAATGAACGGGGCGTATTCATAATTGATCCAGCGGAATGTGTAAGTTTTCTTGAACTCCTATACCGTCAACAAATGTTGCAAGTTATTTATATTTTTGAAATCCCTTATAAGACGTTATTATTGGGTTTACGTTATGAAGATTTATCGTGGGACTTTGCTAAGCCAAGTGCTGTCGATGATTCGGAATGTTTAACATGTATTTTTCTACAGGTAAAGTTGATTTCTTACTCGAAGGAAATATTAATAAGTTTGTTGATTTTATGTCTTAGTTTGATGCGATGGAAAATGGTATACAGATATCAAAACTAATGCAAATATTTTCAAGACAAGCCGCCATGATAGATGCCTTAATATCTCATTTTGTTGAGCATATGAGAAAACGCAAGCAAGAGGTGAATACAACCGAACAATTTCATGATGGTATGAACAATGAATCGATTAATTTTTATATATACGTAAGATGATAACTTTTTTTGATGTAGAACCAAATCCTATACAAAATAATGGCAATGGTGTGCTGTGTAATAAATTATCCCGCTTAACATTGGCCACATTTGATGAGGAGGGGCGTTGCATTGGACAAATGGGATCGTTATCGATAAGTTATTAACAATTGTTTTACTTTTGAGTTCTTATCCGCTGTACGCTCAATATTCGTTTCGAAACAACAATAATAATAATAATAACACTAAAAATGAAATGAAATGAAAGGCAAAATGACCTAACGTCGTCATGACGGTGTGTGTGTGTGTGTGTGTATTATTATTATTATTGGTAATTTTTATTTCAGCCTTAAACCTCCTTAAGGATCCTTATTAGAAAAATTATTATTATTACAATCCTTTTAAATCTCTATACCTCAAAGCAATCATTTATAGTTCATTTAAATAGGGCAAAGTTTTACATAATTTTGAAATCAATTTTCTTCCCAAAAGTCATTTTTAGGACAGGTATTAAAACTAAATTTAGCTTAGGCCGATACGCTCCACATACATCAAACAAACAGCGGGCGTGGCAGGTTATGCCCTGTAATGGTGTATGTCTTACGTATCACTTTGCAAATCGTGTACAATTTTTTTTTAAATTGTGGGATGTGTACCAAATTCTAACTTAATAGCTTAATTTTTGTGCCAAATGCATAAATTTTTGTTGATTGTGGACGTGGGGGATTCTAAATTTTGATCCAGTTCTATTCATTTCCGATTATGAGTATATGTCTTTATACTAAATTTCATTAAAGTATATTTAAATATGGGAAAAATATGTAGCTGGCATATATGATACATTAATATGGCCAGACAGACGTACGGACAAATATTGTTAAGTCGATTCAGAAAGTGATTCTTGGTATAACTGAAGGTGCGTGTGTGTCATTACAAACATTTGTACAAACTTAATATTTAATTATGCCACATGTAATGTAGGCTTTAATGAAAATGGTATAATAAGTAGCACCTGGTTGATAGTGTAGGAAGACTTTAAATGACATTCCAATTATTTTATATATAAATTAAAATTTAATTTTTATATATTAATAACAAATTCTTTTATATGTAGCACCTTAATAATAAAATGTACACTTGACAAATTTCACTTAATGCCAATCTATATTATTATTGCAATAAATCGTATAAAATATGTACTATATAATCATAGTGATCATAACTGACATTGCCATGAACTGTAATAGAACAAATAAGAAATGCAATTGTTTTACAAATCCACACCCATTCAGATAATATAAAACTCAAAACCAAAAATAAAATTCTTACGTGCAATAACATTAAGAAGTAAAAATAGCTAAATTTGGTTTAAGCCAGATCTTAAATATCCTCTACAGCTACATACATATAAAGGGGGTGTGGCAGGTATATGATTATGCCCCTAAATGTCAGCTTGTAAATTGAAATTTTTACTGAGGACGGTTTTTGTATCTATTCTCCGACCACGCCCATTTTTGGCATATATAATAGGTTTTTATTTACTGTGGGCGTGGCTTTTAAACGATTTTGTCCAATTTAAAGAGTGATCTGCATGCAAAAACTATATGGAAGTGTCTGAACAGAACTTCAGCTCAAATATCTTAAAAGTTTACAATCGTGAGAGTGCCAACAACAGACAGACAGACAGACACATGTACATAAATGTCTAGGTGGACTAAATTTTTAATTTTTTGGCACCTCGTTCTGGATATTGAAAATGAAATGACAAACTTTATATATCTGTGTGGAAGGTATAAAAATGTTGATAAAGTTAAACAAACAATACTTACAAGTATGCACGTATTTAGACTTTTCGTTTAGTAAGTATTTAAGTATAGAAATTAATTTACTTTTATATTGTAACATACACATACGCATATACAACAAAATACTGCAATCTACAATAATAATACGTACATACTTACTTACTTACTTGCGTTCTTAAACCCATACAACTAAGCAGACATTATACGGATAAGATTAATTTATAGGATATAAAATATTTCTAATAATAAATATAAATATAAATATATTAAATATGTATAATAATAAAAATTCTTTCTAAGTACTTGAGTATATATGTATATACATATATATATTGCATATATTAAAGTAAGAAATTAGTTATAAATATAAAAAAAAAAGATGAAAAACAACAGAAATTACAATCACAAATACATTAACAATCTTAAGATTTTAATTATATTGAAATATAAATAAAACGTACCCATACATATACACAACAACAGCTCCTGCCCTCCCCCCCTAAAAAAAATACATTTACACACATACATACATATGGGAATCTGTAAAGTATTCCCTGCTTAGATGTATATAAAGGATTTTCCAATAAGGACATAACAATTTCGTATTTGAATGAACCTTAGAATAATTGATATATTCGGCCGGAATTTATTCCAGATATAGAAACATTTCATATGACATGATGCCCATAACTTCGATGAAAATACATGGTTAAATATATATATTTTTAAAATTTTTCCAAACGTAGTGAATTTTTACACCGCGAAAAAAAATATTAAGCTCCGCTGATCTTTAGACATTGACAAGTCACAAAAAAAATTCAACAGTGTATTCGTATTAAAATATAAAATTGTTTTGTCCCTATTGAACAACCCCTTATATATATACTTATGTATATTTGTATGTACATATATTCTCTTAAGAAACGCATGATATAAAACAAATATACGATAAACATAAATTGTTATAACTTTAACATTTTGTAAGATTTTCTTACGTTTATAGTTTCTTTAATTGATTTTCAGAAAAGAGGGGAAAAAATCGTGTAAAAAGAAGAAGAAATTGCAAGATATAAATAACATAACTTAAGTAACAAGTGAAAGTATTATAGTCGGCATCAAGTCTGACCATTTAATGTCCTACATCACTTAGTTAGAATAAACAGTTACCTATAAAGAGTTTTTCAATATAAACATAACAATATTGTATGTAAATAAAATACAGAATAACTAAGATATTGAGCTGAAATTTATACCAAGTGTAAGAACACATGCTACATTTCACTATGAAATTCGATCTTGCTCATAAGATCACCGCGAGCGCGTTTGCCGCGAACTTTTCTTTGAAAATGAAATTCAGGATTTTCTTACAATCTTAGAAGTTTCGATGCTTCATTTTGAAAGGAGTTCTTTTTTAAACTAACAGTCTTTTTTTAGACACATTTATGTCAGAACTCTCCACTGTAGCTGAAACAAGTACATGGACAGAGGGATGTGATTAAACCGATTCAGCAAGTGATTCGAAATGGACTGTTCGCCTACGCACAAAACTTATTGTAAACTATACTCACCAAGTGGTGTAGGGTATAATGATTTTACACATAATTGGAAACACCTCCCCACACAAGCTAATATGTAACAAGTATTTAGTGTTTCAGTTAATTATGTAAGTTACCATTAAAACGACAAAAAAAGCAACATGTGGAAAAGATTAGCTGAAAGGGTTACCGTTTAGAAAAAAAAAATAATTACAATATATTGTACGATACTGTATACATTTCAGACAGACATAAAATAAAACGAAAAAGAAAATAATAATGTATAAAACGTATAAAAATAATAAAAGTAAACGAAAAAAATAAACAATTAAAAAAAAGAAAATATATAAAAAACTATGTAAATGTGTATTAATTAAAGTCTATAATAAATGCTCGTATATAATTATTCGAAATTAGTTTTATTACGAAAAATACAGTACAAAATAATTACAACAAAAAGAAGTAAAAAATAAGTCATAATTGGCATAGAACTGACCTTGAAAAGTCACCTCACTGAGATTTTAAAATAAAATTTCTCACTGGTATAAAATGGGGAATAATAAGTATCTTCTGGAAAATTTGTTTTCTTTACGTTCCACATTTTGTGCTGAGTTTGACCGATTTTTCCCTTACCTGAGAGTATAGAGCTCGATGTAGAGACTAGTCAGCAATTCTTTTCTTTGCAGTTCCAGAACTGGTTGATGATCTGCCAGAAGATTATATAATTCTTTCGGTCCTAACAGTTCTCTCAATGGCTAAACACCCTATGGACATTAACCTTAATATGTAAATTTTTGCTACTGTTCTGTACTAACCATAGAATGGACGTGCCTGTAAATATCGTCTTAGATGTTAATTTTTCAGAATCATTACAATATCTATTTTAATTTGTAGTTGTTGGATACTCCATAACAAACTTAATTATGTCATTATTATTACTAATGTGGAAGGTTTATAAAAGGATGGTTAATTTTTGGAAACATTCTAAATAACAGATGTAAAAAAATGTGAAAAAATACGACTGTTGGAAAAGAAGTCATGTAGGCGTGTGAAATTACATTTTATTGACTAGTGGACAAAACGTCAAGATTGATTGATTTAAATATATTCGGCAAGAACCTTGACTTTTTTATTGTTTCTTTTATTGACAGTTTTATAGTTTTAAAAGTTTCCATTGTATCAGGGTCAGAACCATAAATAAAGGCGGCAGTAATGAGTAGTCATAACAGAGTCTGAAAGTAATTGTTATGTTCAATAAATTGTTGTAGAATATCTTACAGAATGAAGGTCATATAAGATTGGCAGACAGTCAGGCAAGCTTGGTTAGGCTAGCGTAGGCATAAAATAGGCGGGGTCTTTTTAGTTGAGGGTAACTTTATAGAAGAGATGTATTCCTTTTTTTTTTGTGTAAGCAAGCTACAGATTGATATTTTAAAAATATTTTAATAAAATTTGGTGTAAGTTTTTTTTGATCCAAAACCTTATTAAAAAGTACCAAATTACACCACTTTTTACACTCTTTACACTCTTACAAATAAACTTTTTATTTGGCAAAAAATCGCAATTTTAAATAATATTTGGAAAATTTGGTGCAGTAGTTAATCATCTTAATAAGCAATTGTTGGTAACAAATTTGAACCCATCCGAAACGTTTTTAGAACTCTTTTTCATATAACAATATTTCACGAATTGTCTTAAATGAAAATGTCTTGCTTTTATTGAATTAAACTAATTAGAACATAAACAGAACATTGTGAAACTAAGTATTCCACAGGGTCAGGTGTAACTGTCCATAACTTTTTCTTTCTATTTACTTCTCCCACGGCCACACTACCCCGTTTAAACGGTTGAGAGGAAGAGCCCAAAACTGATCATACTTGGCTTCATTTGATGGATGTTTAGCTTATTAAATAATCTCACGGTATTTCGATGTGTAATGGGTTTTATAACAAAATATTTTTAAAGTAAAAATAGCCATTAAAAAATCACTTCCACGCTTAATCATAAAGATGGTGAGGTGATAAAAAAAAAATCTACATATTGTTGTAATATTTTTTGAAGTAATTATTTGGCGGCCTGTAAATTCAATATCAGGCTAAAACCTGTTTATAATTAAACGTAAACATTTGTAAATGTTCATCTTGCCACTTTTTCCCAATTGTTTGCATTTCACTTTACCTGCCTGCGTTCTTTAAATCATGCTGAGGGGAAAAGTCAGTCCCTAACAATTAATGCCAAGTAAACACAATTTCTTTCTAATGGTTTTGTTGTATATATTTTACAAAATCCTTTATCAGTTGCTTCAACATACGTACGTACCAACATTTGACGGTTAGAACATTTTTATGATTTTCCCCGCAGCGTTATCTATGCACATTTCGACAATGGGTCGTGATTTTTTCTCAATGTTTTGCATTTTGTTTATTGATCTACTAACAGCGATCATAAAAAACTGCGGGAGATGGTCATGTCATGCATTCTTATTTGAACATTCCTATCCCACGATATAGGACTGCTCTAAATCTAAAGTCAAGATGTGGTGTCAAGCAACAATATGCAGGATGCACAGGGTATGAATAGAAAGAAGAGAAGAACAGTTTCGCATTATTTGTTTTTCCACGTTTCCTGTGTGTGTGGCCCATGCAGGTAAACATGACTGGCATTCGGAGAATTGACACCAGCCATTAATGTCTCCAGTTTACTGGTGTACAATGTCATACAATAGTCTACGTAATGGTTGACTTTTTCGCCGAATTGTATTTCTATAGACTTCCCGTCTCTTGGCACTGACTTTATAATAAATTGAACTAATTAAATCGATTGTCTAAACGAGCCTACAGTGTATCGAAAAGTTTCTGATATGAATTGAAATCAAAAGGAGACAAATTTATTCAAAATTCTCTACAACCAGAACCTGTAGAAAATTGTTTTTTCTCTTCTTCAACAACCACTCATTGTACGCCTACACATACCCACTCCTTCTGAACATGACAAATGCTCTTTCACTTATACCCAGATAATCCTTCTCTAACAGATATCGATCAATCACCACAGTTGCATATGCGCTTACGCATACACATACTTTGTACAGTTTGCAAAGAAAAATTCAAAGGAAGATTGGTGGTGTTTGCTATTTACCTCCTCCATTGCTGCATTTCTTCTTGGCGATGATATTACCGATAACAGTACCGTAAACATCTTTTCTAAACTTCGAGGAAGTTAAAGTAAGATAATCGACTAAATACCTTATGTTTGTATTATCTAATATGTATATGAAACAAATAAATATGGTTTAAGGCAAATCTGAAGTACTCTCTACAGCTTTTATTGAAATTATGGGCGTGGCAAGTATGTGAATTGTTTCACCAACATTATAATTTACAGGTTTCTGCTTGAATAAGAGTTTTTTTGTAAGTCATTGGAATTTGTGCTATCTATACCCCGCCGACTTTTCTTATATCCTTTGAAAATGTACCATTTTCTTGGTTCTGAGATACTTTTGTCAAATGTGGGCATGGGTCACTACCCTAAGAGTATTAACAATAGATTCACAGCGTCACAGATTTAGTTGATGCTGCTAAAGTGATTACATACTTGAGGGATATCCCTGAGGTTTTTTTTGGATTTCACTAACGGTATAATGGTATCAGGGATTATAAATCAAGTCAAGTTTTATACTAAGGGCGTATATGTTATTTAATAATGCCAATTTTTGGCACATTGATAAATAGACTGATTATAAATATGTATTGCAAATATCAACTTAATAGGTAAACTTTTTTAGTAGATAAATTGATTTTCATTGAATGTGTGCACGTTTTCGATCATTCCCATTTTTGGCACATGAAGGGATGGGATATTTATATATATCTGAACTAAATTTCAGCTTAGTAGGTTTATTTCGTGGCAAATAAATAGTTTTTTTTTATTGTAGGCGTGTCCGTTATCCAATCCTAAGCCCATTTTTGTCTTAGCAATGAATATACAATTAAAAACTTTATAGTTCCATTTTTAATGTAGATAAATAGATTTTTGTTAATTGTATGCATGGTTTTTGAACCAATTTGACCAATTTAAATAAAGATCTGCACGTAGAAGCTATAAGTGTTTGTTCAAGATTTTATTATCTAACAATTTACGAACGTGAAAAAGCCAACAACAGACGGACACACGGACATATGGACGTTCACGTTTAGATGGACTTTGCTTTTGGTGCAAATCTAGAATATATATACTTTGTACTTTCTGGGTATTACATATGAAATGAAAAACTTAGTATGCCTTAGTATCTTAAGCAGAAGGTACAATAAAAAAAAAAAAATAAAACCCGAAGTAAACATTTGCTTCTGCAGTAAAGAATATATGAATAATTCTTTTTACCTTTATTGGCATTAAGCCATTCACAGTGTTTTTAAAAATGTTTATTGTCTGCTTATCTACCTGAGGTACTAATTCCAGAAGGGGGCTTAAACCGAAATTATTAAGCAAACATTAAGCGCGTGCTAAAATAAATACCCGCTTCATAAAGGAAAAGCCAAGAGAAAAGAGACTGACAATAAGAAACAGAGAGAGAGCAAATAATTTCGGAAGAGTATTGAAAGTGGAAATAAGAGACAGCAGGAATGTCGACAATTTGTTCAGCTTGTGGGGTGCAATCCATACAAATGTGCTTCTAATTGGCAACTCGTATTAGCAACATGTTTGCTTATGGCTAATACACTCCCGAATCGAACCGTATGTAGGATTCAACAGCATCTTGTAACTGCAACATAATTGGAGCGGTATGATACAAATAGCGCGCTTTTCACAATATCCTTTCAATACGAAATAGCGTTTGCGCATTCGCACCAAATAATGAAACAGAGAAATGGTGGTGGTTGTGATGGTGATGGTGTGGTAGTGGTGGCGGCTGATGCTTCTCCACGTAGTCAAGCATCCATTGTTGTTGATAATGAGTAACAAGTTGCTGTTTTTTGTATAGATGCGTACCCTCACGGTCTCATCGAACAACTGGTGTCAGGAAATATATGCTGTTTTTGCATGTGGGACAACACACAACAAATCGTTGGTTCGCTCTCTTTGTGTCAGTTTCATGTTTTTGTTTACCTATGTAGATATGTAGAAATGGAACCGGCCAGTGTGTGAGTGTGTGAGTATGCGGTGCTCACATATTCAGCTTCAGCGCCTTTTCGGCTGGCAGCGACGCGGCTTTGTTAGATGGTTGCAAACTGCGCTTACCGCGTAATCAAATTCATATCCTTATGTTAGTTAATCCACAACCAGAGGACAATTCAAGGAACAGTCGTGTATAACGTTTCATCGTGTAATAATAACGCGATAGACTGACACGGAAAAACAAAATTAAACAAAAAACAAAAAACACTGTGCTTAATAAATTCCAATGCTTGCTAGACGCGTAAATATCGTGAATGGAAATTCGATTGAAAAACGTCAAATAGTTAAAAATTTTTTCGTGACTGTCACTATCGTTGTATCGTTGAAAATTTCTACACGGAATAATTTTCAATTGTGCTGAGAAGATTATAGAAAAAATAAAAAGACCGTGTCCATTAAATAGGTGGGCCAAGAACGCTTCCTTTTATAAAGGTGTGTTACAACTATTTAAGCTTTTCGATTGTGTGCCAATTTTTTCTCGAAATTCTCTGAATTTGATTATAAACGCTTTGTTGATGGCTTTTCAATTTTGTTTCTAGCGTGAAACCAGCATCTCTCTCTGGCGATATGGATATATCGGCTTATCAGCACATGAATATACGGATGAGTACTCGCGGTAAGCGTCCCTTGCGCAATTTAACTCCTAGTGATAAAGTTCGTGCTATACAACGTATACACAATGGTGAAACGAAAGCTTCCGTGTCACGCGACATTGGTGTACCGGAATCTACCCTAAGGGGATGGTGTAAAAATGAACAAAAACTACGTTTCATGTGCCGTCAATTGAGTGGCAGCGATCAGTTGGGTTCCTTACCCAGTTTGGATGCCTCATCGTTGCCAGAAAAACGCAATCGTTTCGAGTCTCATATTAAAACTCCACAATTTCCGGGATCAACCGGTTTTGAGGAATTTCCCTTCAATCGTTTGCCTCTAAGTAGTTTGCATTATTCGACCAATGGCAGTAACGCTATACTGGAGAAAATCGCCTTTAATGAAATCATGAAAAAGCATGTTTTGCCTCCTGTGGAGGGTGGTATTCAGAAAAAATTAAATATACCTTTACCTAATACTGTACCAACAGCCGCCATTGGTACTATGCCCTTGGGCACGGACTTTGCACAATTATCAATAATGCAGAATTTGAATTTATTATCATTGCTGAATCCGGGCTTGTCGGGAGTAGGAGCGCCGCAAAATTATAATACTGGCAATGGGGGAGAAGGTGAAAATGGGAAAGAAAAAGTTGCTCTGGCTCCATTGCATATAACAGCCGATGACATGATAAAAGATTCTCCGCAACGTAACAGCAATGGAAACAGCAATAATAATAGTAACAATAATAATAATAACAACAACACCAACAATATTAATAATGACAATAGTTATAACGGCAGCAACAATGCCATTTCATTGTCTGTTAAAGATTGGGCTAAGGATCCTGTCGATAACATATCAGTCATGGACAATGTAATTAATGGGGTGGCCAGTGGTGGTGATGGGGAAAATAGCATCCACAACAACAACAAATGTAACAGCAACGACACCAATAATAATACAGTCAATGATAAACATTTAGTCCAATCGAATGCGGCAGCCGAGAATATAGAGCCTTTGAATTTTTTATCGCCATTACCTTTGGCACTACTACAGATACCAAACGTTGCCAATACTACCACTACTGCTACTGCTGATGCAATGGATACAGAAAATGCCAATGCGGTATTATTGGAGTGGTATAAAGTGTTCAATGCTAGCCTCAATTTTTTGGCTCTAGCAACTGCTGCCGCCGCCTTACAGCCAGCTAACAACAGTATACAATCACTACCATCCCTGCCATGCGGCATTGTCAATAGTAATAATAACCATAATGCTATCGTTAATGGTAATCAAAGAAAAGAGGAGCCCGACTCTACAGAGGAGAATATTTTGTACAAGGAGTTGACTAAGAGTGCCGCCCAACAACAATTTGAAACGCTTGCTAAAAATAGCGGAAATGTCATAAACAGCGATACTTCGAATGACAGTTATTTGGAGAGCGAACCGGAAGATTTGTCAGTACGTTCGGCTGCCACCTCCAAATTGTCTAGTCCGGTCAATAGTTGCTCACAAAGTCCTTTACCGATCAAAAGTTCATCCTCATGTTCGCCTCATTCGCTGGTTAGTGATGGTGAACAATAGATGTTTCGCGGGTTATCTATATCCGTTTCCACTCATTGCAATTATTTCATATTATTTTACAGATTTTTTGTTTATAATTTTTACCATTTGAACCGGACTACTAACACATTTTTTTTTTTTATGTAATATGTGGCCTCGCCTTCTTTATTACATTGATTTCTAAAAAAGAAAAAACAAAAACAAAAAAAAATAAAAAAAAAAAAATTAAAAAACAAAAACAACACCTATTTTATACGTAGTATAAATTTGCCTACACACCACCACACACCCACAACCCTTTTTAGAATAATTTTTTAGATGCTCAATTATTGCACTGGACAAAGCAGTGTAAACGCATTATAGAATCTATGAAATTTTTCTTTTTTTATTATATGAGCATCTCATCATCTTCGCTTATCACGTAAACGTATTGTACTTTATAAGTAGTTGCAATTATTCTCACATATCACACTTACCATACACTCTATACCAAACTACTACTACATGATAAATCGATGCAGTCGTATATGATTGTTTTCAATCTTTTTTTTTTTATAAATGTAATGGACTTTTATGTTTTGATATAATAGAAAAAAATTTAGTTGTTTTTCTGCCTAATAAAAAAATAAAATAAAAATAAAAACATGTTTTCATAATTAAATAAAAAAATTGTGTGTTTTTTATAGGATTGAGAGGGAACGTCTCATCATACTAAGCGAAGAAGATATTAAGCGTTTATACTCAGGTTTATCCATCTTTATGGAATGTTAAAAAAATTCCGAAGCAATGTCGGCCAATATCTCATCACTACCTCTCAAAGTTTTTAATCTTGTTTAATATGTTATATACCCTAACAACATAACAAAAATATTGTTAAAGATATATAAGTTTCACATACAGCTTCTGAAGAAGGAAGCTTTTTAGATTCTCCCATGTATAATTTTTTTTTCAATAAATACATAACAATTTTATAGGTTTAACAATTATATATAACAACTTTGAAAAAACTCTTTCCGTTCAGAAGTCAGGTAAAATTGGTCCATATTTCTTTCCATATTACCAAAAGATCGAAAATTACTTTAAGTCTCCCGTCTTCTTCGTTGGAGAGTTTGTGAAGGGAATGACAAACTTACTTAATCGCAGAGTATTCAATAATGTATTAAATGCTTATTAATTTTTAGTTTTATTTCGAAAATATATATTGACAAAGTTATCACATCGCTCCGTCAACAAACTACCGTACAGTACGGTTGAAAGCTGGTATCTAGTAGTTTCGTGTTTCATTGTTTTTGCGTGTATTTGAATAGCCCGAAAAAACTTTATATCATACATGGCTTACTATTATCAGATTAGATGCATATGTGCAATTGTTAAAAAAATCACGGTCAATAGATTCTTTCTCGTACAGAAACAACTCATCTTGTACATGCGTGTGAATATGAAACTTTTATAAAAAGAAGGAATCGCGTAATTTAAATCTAGACCAACAGCTAGTCTTTAGGCTTTTTAAACAAGCTTTACGTCTCAAGTGCTAATGATGCTGGCTGTGATGATGATGATGTTGCATTGGCCGTGATGTTGGCTTTCGTGTCAAAACATTTTACCATTCTCTATCAGTCAATACGGTTGCGTAGTTTCTGATTCAAAAAATAGCCTGGATTATACTCTCTACCCACCTTGTTGTTTAATAACTACATGCAATATGGAATGAATGATATGAACCTACACTTAGAGTATTCATTGGTTATATATGATATTTGTTTGTTGGTTGGTATGGATGATTTCAGTTGGTCAGGTATTTCATGTTTTCTGCTATTCAAACTATGATCATATCCGCCACTGTCATTTTAAAACAGAAATAAGATAAATCTTCCCTATTCATTTAATTAGTGCAGACATATACATAACGCGGCCCCTCCATTAGGCGCTTTCCCTAAACATCGGTGGACACAAAGACCTTTAATATAAACATTTACGACATGGGATGTAGGTGGACGTATGCACGTTTATGTTTAGATGGATTCAGTTTTTGATGTCCATACTTTGTAGGGTCTCTGACATCTCGTTCTGGATGTTGTAAACGGAATGACAAACTTGGTGTACCTTAGGATCTTAGGTGGACATATCTAAATAGGCTCCAGTTTGACTATCCGCGTTAGAAGGACGGGTCTTATACCTTCATTTAATGCAGCGAGCATTACATTGTTTATACTTGGAGAAATTCTTATAAATCCGTATGCTTTGTGATAAATTGTGCTTCCCTGGTGTTTTCTATGTTCCATGCTAAGACTTTTTCATTGGAATTCACACTTTGTTTTTCGCGTTTTAAAACTTAACAGCTTTATGAGGAGTGTACTCTGTGGTTTATGTATGTTAATTAAACGCGTTTTTGTGTGTTTCATTGTTGTTACAATTTGAGAACATGAGTTGACTTAACTATTGTACCAACTCATGTCACAAGACATTTTCCAACTGTGACTTGGTATACATAAGAAGGTTATGTATGTTTGTTATTTGCATATTTTTATTGTTTCATTTATTTGCTGCCGAATTACAAAAACAATTGCTCTGATATAGTTTTTTTGTTGGTTTAAAGTTATTAATTGTTATGTGATTGTAACCCTTAAATATTTAGGATCGACCGTCAATATTACAATAAACCCTATGGTATTACAAGTCTTGATGATTTTTCTATTTAGTTGCTGTTTTTGTTATTTTTATAAAATATTTGCATAATGAACAATCAAAATAAAGGGTCAAAGTAACAACATGATAGACAGTTGCTCTAGTTTTATTGTCCTTTCTCAGTATTCCATCCCATGCGATATTATAGATTTTACAGTTGACTGAACTTAATCGTTATTCGCGCTTAATTTATGTTGAAAAAATAATAACAACAAAAACCAACAAAATCATTACTCATACATAAGTATTCATGAGAAACTGAGGTAATTAAAGGAAGATTAAGATTACTAGGCCACAAAGCTTACATTATGATGACCAATAGGTCACATTAACTTAAGTCGTGTTTACACTAAGTTTGTCATTCCGTTTGCAATAATCAAAAGGCGGCATCTCAGATTATACGAAGTGTAAACATTTTTTGCTTAGTAACAGATGTTTTGTTGTTGGCATTCTCACGGGCGTAAATTTTGAGATATGAAGCTGAAATTTTCTACAAATACTTTTAGTTTTTGCACGTAGATAGTCATTTAAAGTAGGTACAATTGGACAAGAGCCACGCCCACAATCGAAAAAATCTCGACTTGCAAGCTGATAAGTAATAGATACAATATTAGAGGGCGTAATCATATACCTGCCACGTCTAATATTGTAAATGTGGAAAGTATTTAAGATGAGGTCTAAGCCAAATTAACTTTTCTTACTTGTTTTAATTTTATTTTTGTAACCGCAAAATAATTTTGTTAATTGTAGGCGTAACTATCCATCAATTAAATTTTCATTTTAAATAGGAAAGTATTTACAAGGACTAAGAAATTTTATGTTTCAATCTTTGACATCGTTGGGTCTTTTAATAAAGAGACGGACTGACGGACTAAAGGTGCTTTTTCTTGGTACACCTTTCAAAAGCCCATATATTTATCATCCATTAGTATGAACTCAAAATTTTTGTTGTTATGCACCTCTATATATTATATATTAAAAATGTAACCATTATACGCTTAAAAATGGCGGACGACTGCATGTTCGTAATTTGTTTACGATCAATTTTGCAAATATCGATTGATGGCTGGTGGAAAGGATGTTTGTTGTGTGCGTTTAATTTTTTTCTTTTTTTTTGATTGGCCAGGTTTTTATGTTGTGGCCTCATACCAATTATGCACATGTCATACAAATAAACAAAAAATGAATAAAAAACACCAATAACAATAATTGCAATAAAGTCTTCTTGTAGAGTGCATGTCGTGGCTGTCGATCGCACAGTTGCCCCAATTGTTGTCAATCAGCCCGCATGGCGGATGTGCGTTTTATGCTTGAGTTGTTTTACTGGTTCGATTAGAAGCGTTTCGTGTTTCACTTTCGTGTTCTCCCTTTCTTTTCTTTTTTTTTTTTTGTTACTCTGACCGTTGTTGTCTGACTTCATCATGAATTGTGCTTTTTTTTGTTTAAGGTAGTTATCCATACCATGTGTGTAGCATGGCAGGATGGTTTGTGGTGGGACCACCACTTTTTTACATATACCTACATATATATATAGATAATTTCGCGATTGTTTTATATCGTTATTGTGTGTTGAGAATTCTGCTTTTTCACTTTGTTCAGGTTTTTGAGGTAAATTAAAAAAAAAACACAATGGAATGTAAAACCCTTGCCTATGTGTTTAATAGAATTGCTGTCACTTCTGTTGTTGTTGCTGTTGTCATGTTTTTTTAAGCAAGCGTATCATGGCTACTTCTACTTCTCTCATGCTATAAAAATGCTACTTTAAATAATGTCGATCAATGGTTCGATTGTCTATAATGTTGAGATCAACTTGTCAATCGGTTTGCTTTCTTTATGCTTCTTCTAAGTATAAACATACACACATGATAATAACGTTTTGTACGTTATAAGGCGTCAAAAAATTTCAATCTGCATACCAACCAAAGCAACTGAGGTTTTTGCGAGAAGCGGAGGTTCACCTCGATATCGGCTGAAAAACGTTTGCACATACTGGGAAAAGAAGTGAATGCCCGTATGTGTATATTCTGATATAAAAAAAAATACAACTCAGCAATTTGATACTGTAGCAGTACGTCATGACATGCCACGACATGCAATGCATATGATGCGTTTCAGTTCGGTTCGATTGATGGAACATTATTCCATACCAGACAGGGTGAAAATTTCGCCTTTAGTTATATGTTGCCAATGAGTGATGGACTGGACTGGACTGGACTGTGAGTGACTGTCTAACTGTTGTCTGAATATGTATGTATATGGATAGCTTGTGATCAGGATGAGAGAGAAACGGTATGTCAGTCGCGTAATCATTATCACAACAACAATTTAGTTGAAAGCCAAGTCAAGTCAAGTCAGATCTCAACTGAGCAGTCGTGTGGAAATTAACAACACGCGATATTTTTGCTATACTTTAGGCCAAATTATTTTGGCTGCCGTTTCTTTATAGTATTATTGTTATTGTTGTTGTTATTTTTTAAGTGACTTAACTACACTAACAACAGCTTCTTATAGCTAGAAAACTTCAACATATTCTCTTCGCAGTACCTTGTTTGTTATATCCGAAAAAAGAAACAAGTTGAAAAATTAATCAAAACTATTTGTTTTTTTTTAATTACAAACGGTGGGCGTGGCAGGTCTATGATAAAGCTCTCTAGAAAAGTATATATTATGCTGAATCTTGTAAGTCTGTTATTTGGAAATTGTGGGCGTATATATTATCTGACCATGCCCCTTTTAGGCACATTGATGGATGGGTTAATTATAAATATATGTACCAAATTTCAAATAAATAGCGTACTTTTTGTGGCAAATAAATAGATTTTTGTCGATTGTGGGCGTGGCTCTCAATCAATTTGGCTTCAATATTAGTAGCGATTTTCTTACATTAACTAGAAGTGTCAAAATTATATAAACATTTCAGCTCCTTGGCTGCAAATAAAAGACGGACATGCGGACATGATCAAGAATGTGTTTAACGACTCGTTCTTGGTGTTGTAAAAGGAATGACAAACTTAATATAACTTAGTATCTTATGTAAAAATATTTCAGTTCAGTTTTTATTTAGTGGAAGCAATCAAATACCGCTATTGTTGTTGTAAAAGCCACACACGCATTCGTACTAACATTCCCATTCCATTCTGGCAATGATGATCAAAGTTGATTATGTTGCCGATATTGCCTCCGTTTAAATTATTTTATGTTGTTGCACACGTAAGTGTGTGTATGTAAGTATTGTGTGTTGGAGCCTGTCGTTAATGCTGTAGCGTGTCAGCGCGATTCCAGCTATTAAGTTTCTTATGTGAAGTGTTTTTGGTTGCGGTTAAAAAATCAAGTGAAATTACACAACAAAACTTACACATACATGTAGATACGTACATACATATATACAGATATATATATATTTCACATAAAACTTAACATAAAATTGTTTTACATGCTGCTCATAGAAAACCTAACTCAATCACTTCAATCGTACATCCTTCACACATACAGAAACCATATATATGTCTATAATATCGTAAAAAAAAAGAAAAGAATAACGCGTATTTAAATCTTAGTTAGCGCTTTTTATTTTGAGGTTTCTTGGAAGTGAGTATTTTATAATGAAAAGGTAAACGCGACTTATCTCCTTCTTCGTTCTCATTTCTTTGGAGCAGAATGAATATCAAATAACAGTGAAAAATTAGGAGACATATTCTTTAGAATATACACACATTAACACACACACACACACACGCATACACCTATCCTACCAAAATCTGCCTGTATATGTTTATGTTTCTGAGGGATGGGTTGAAGTTTTATAATTACTGTAGAATAACACATTTGCGCAAACTCGTTGGCTCCCTTGTTTAGGGAGGAACCTTTATAGCATATGTATTGTATCTGTGTATGTGTGTGTTAATTTCTGACTGTTATGTTGCACGGAAGGCAGGATAGTTGAATAGATGGTTGAGTTTTAGGTAGTTTCAAAAATGCATTCTAAACAAATGACGTTTTTGCAAAAGTGCAATTTTTGCAAAAATTTTCCACTACAACTGATTACCTTTGCTTATGTAAAATGCATCTTTATGGCCCAGCAAATGATAATTTAGCATTCTGTAAAAGAGGAGTGTCGTTATACATCATGTACATACACACATACTATCATACTTGCGTAGGAATTATGATCGGTTAAGTAAAAGTTATTTCATAAAGATCTACAAAGATTTGATGATCTATAATAATTCATTCCATATATTACATCACTTCATTTCTAATAAAACATTTGTACAATATTTTAATAATGTTAGAAAAATGATATTTTGCCACCTTAGGCAAATTCTGATTGAATTTTTTTTTAAATTGTTACTCTAGGAAATTTCATTCAGATTCATTAAGAAGAAGTGAAAGGAGTTTTAAATGACTTTCCGGTATTAATTTATCTTTCGATAATTATAAGAGAGCGTAGATATAAATTACAATGTACTTGCTTTTGATCTTCGTTTAGAGGAGGATTGATTTTTTATTATAATTTTGAATGTATCTTTTAGTTTAATAGTAATAGCTTAACAATTGTAGAGTTACACGAAAATATTTAGCTTTTTCTTTTTTGCAATTTTTCATTAAAATATCTCGAAAATTGTGAGCACTACCTTGCTTACTAATTTACATGGACAGACATACGGACATGGTTAAATCACTTTAGATTTTGTTTCTGAAAGTAAACTACTTGTTCCTATAAAGCCTTCATTTCTTGGCATCTCTTCTTTCTTTTCTCGTTAAACAAAACCCCTGAAAGTAGAGAGAATTGCAAAAAAAAAACAACTTGTAACCTAAACAAGTGGATGGATCTGTATATATATTCTTGTGTACATGTACAGCTGTCCCATCAACCAATTTGACAGGTATGTATGTATGTATGTATGCATGTTCGTACGCAGAGTATGAATATTCTTGAATTTGAAGAAGATTAGCATAGAAGAAGAAGAAAAAGACATTTTGCGAAATTTTAAGCTTTCGTTCATGTGATAAGACAAAAAAGGGTGGCCGAGGTGGGAATATTGTTGAGCCATTTTAACCAATTGCGGCACAGGGCACAACAAAGACAAAAAACTTTTCTCTTGGCCAGCCACGTTGGCAATAATTTGTGATATCTTTGCTTGGCTACGTTAACTGCTGCATCTGTATGAACTTTTTTTGAAGAGAAAAAAGGCTTGTCTTCTAAGGAAACACAATACATACATACACACACATACACATATACACAAGCATTTGCATAAAACAATATTTTAGAAAAGCAGTTCTAATGAAAATTTTCAACAACACATACACACAAGTTTTAATGGGCATAAATATATTTATGTGTATGTATGTGTGCCTGCATGAATGTTTAGACATAATGTTGAAATGAGTTTTAGAAAATGGGTGCAAATGGTCTCAAGAGGGTCATACCAAGGAAGTGGACAAAAGCTTAATATCTAGACATCATCACAGAGTGGTCGCACTTGGGCAAAATGGGAAATTATTATCGATATAATGACACCTTTAGCTATTTAATATTATCAAGTAAAAAACCTAAATCTAACTTGTGTGTGTTGATTGTGGGTGTGGCTTTTTCAACAATATTGCCAAATTCTTAATAAGGATCTGAGTGCAAAATTGTATAAAAATTCTGCTTAATGTTAAAAAATTTGAATTTGTGAGAGTGCAAAAAATAAACGGACATATGGACATTTTCAGTTTTTCATGATGATCAAGAATATATATACGTTGTAGTCTCTCACGCCTACTTCTACTGATTGCAAATAGAATGACAAGCTTAGTACGCTCTTAGTATTTTATGTGGAGGGTATAAGAACAGCACGCCTCTGCTTAACGATCTCTTATGCAACATATAAGTAAATACAAGCTTACATACATTATATACATATATGTACGTATGCATGATATATGTATGTATACAAAAACGAAGAAAGAAAGGATATTTCACTCATTGTGAAATGGTGTGGTGTGGGGTGTGTTAAGATTATGCTTACTAAAGGTGGGGGCAAGTAAACGTATCAGCACCACATACATATATATATAGTGTGTGTGTGTGTGTGCGATTAGAAATATTCTAATTGCAATAATGCATAGGGACTATATTTTTGGTCTATAGTTGTGTTGCCCGCAAGTCAGATTATGCTTGCATGGCCGGACACAACTTACCGGGTGGTGATGGCTGGATGGCTGGATGGTTGGTTGGACGGTTAGTTGGTGCTCTATGTTATTGTATTCTTTAGGTTTTAGAAACTTTAGATTTTCGAAAATATAATTCAACAAAAAAGATGAGGATGCAACTTTCTGCTTAAAATTGTTCACCTTAACACTCATTTACACTCAAAGCATGTGAGTATGTCAGTGTGCAGTCATGTACATATAATGAAAATTTCCTCAATTTTATATAAAGAAACCAGTATATATACACAAACGAGTATATGCATGTAGTCGTATACTTATGTATTGCGTAGTATTTGTCCTCGAAGATGTTGTTGCGGCAGGATTCTGGGAAGTTTTTTCTTTTGACCAAATTCTCATGCTCAGTGTTTATTTAAAATTTTAATAAAATTTTGTGCAATCAACTTTAATAAAGAATTATAATTGCATCATATAGAAATTGTGTAGATAAGCAATAATGTCACTAGTTAGACATTGAACCAACCTAAGGGTGTCCTAGAATAGTTATGTTTTCACTAATAAATCCTATTCAATTAGAGAAAAGAAACCAATATTTCTAATTAATAAAGCTTTCTTAAAGGACTCTTTAAGAAGCAAAACGAAACGACACTCGCCCAACCGTACGAGGGTCGCTCGTTCGCATGACAAGCAGATCGAGAACCGAAATTATATATTTTGAAGTTTATTTCAAGTTTTTTTCTTTGCCGTCAACTTTTTATATGTACAAGCGAAAATGTTACAGTTACAGAAATGAGTTGATCTAAAGAGGTATATTCATATGTCCGTATGTCTGTCTATTGTGAATACACTCAAGATTGTAAATTTTGAGATTTTAAGCCTGAAATTTTATAAAATTTTAATTTCTGTGCGAAGATCGCTATTCAAAATTGGACAAAAAAATTAAAAACCACGCCCCCAACAAAAATGTACTTATCTGCCACAAAAATTGAGCTAAGAAGTTGAAATTTTGTATTTTTATATATATATTAACCTTATGCATTGATAAGCCAAAAACGGACGTGGTCGAATAATAAATACGCCCACAATTTATATAAAACTTTATTCGGCATAAAATTACACTTTTAATGGATAAACTATTAAAGGGTGTAATCATATACCTGTCCCGCTCACCGTTTATATATAGGTGCGAAGAATAATTAAGATTTAGCTTAAGCGAAATTTAGTTTTCTTACTTGTTATTTAATACTTAACTTTTATTTATTTATGAGTAAGAAGTAAGAAGTGAGACATTGCCACGAATGAACCGTTAACTCATTATTATTCCTTAATCATCCACTTATTATTTATATATATATATATATATATATACTTATGTAAAATAATCTAAATATTTTAATTCAATATCTTCTACATACACACCGCATACACATGAAAGGATAATTTGATATACTTATGATAGTAAGTGCAAGTGAAATTAAAAGTTTAAGTTTAATATTTTCTATAATTTAATACAATTATGAGAAACATCCTACAAATCTATATATATATATATATATATATATAAATCATACCTTGACCTTGAATTTGGCACTAGACTGCAGACAATCACAACATTCGATTGAACATAAATACATTCGAATCTGTACATAACTAGGTGTATCTGTATATGTGAAGTCACCCCCTAATTATGAGCAAATTACGCTTAATGATATGGCTTAAGCAGACTAGGTATGCTTATATATGGATGTATATGTAAGCGCACATATGCGTATTTGTTGTTGCATTCAAACAGTTGATTATGTGCATAATGTACACATACAGAAACAGTATATATTTATACACACTGATGTATATGTTTATTTAGAAATTAATTTGAACTTAATCATATCATCACATTACACAGAAATTATAATGAGCAAAATGGTCACACACATACAGAAACCTTTCAACATACTGTTACTCTCATATATACCGTACATGTGTGTTGAAATTTATATCTAATTATTTACTTAAAATAGGCACATAAACACCTAAAGATTTAATCAGGGCGAATAGAATATTTGAGTGAGAGAGTGAGATGAATGAGACAGTATGAGTTTTAAATGAATTTTTCTTCTATTTAATGTTTGAAAAAGTAATGTGTTCTTTTTTAACCTTTACGAAAAATGAAAGTATACTAATTTGATTGCCTCAGTTTGTGATATTGATCAAGAATATGTATATTTTGTAAAGTCTTTAAAGCCTTCTTCGAGGTGTTCTTCTTCTTATAATTCTATATGTAAATATTCTTCTACTGCTTCATATGTCTTTTCTTCTTCTTCATCTTATCCTATTTGCCATATTCTTCTTTTGTTTCTTCTTCTTATTTGTCGTCTTATTTCTCTCCTTTTTTTCTAATTCCTTTCCTTCTCCTTCTCCGCTATTGTAGTCTTTAACTTCTTCTATTCCTCTTCTCCTAATCTTTTCCTTCTCTTTCTGCTCTTTTACCTTTTCCTTCTCTTCTCCGTATTCATATTTTAAGTCTTCTTCTGATTCTTCTCCTTCTTGTTAAATTTCTTCATCTTTTTCTTTGTCTTCTTCTTCTATTTTATCTTAATTTCTTCCACTCTTTACTTTCTTCATCTTCTTCAACATTTTTTTCTCTTTCTTGGTCCTCCTCCAATTGTTCTTCTTCTTCTTATAAAAGTAAATCTACATGATAAGCAATGAAAAGAATAAGACTGTAAATTAATCGCCACACACATATACTCATACAATTACAATTCATTCAAGTGCAATGGAAAAGTACACAGACCAGGTTATAAAAAAAAAAAGCGATTTCCGTCTGATTGACTTTAGCTAAAACTCTAACCGTATTAAAACAAACACAACCATATGCCGCATAAACGTGAATGTATGTATTGTAGGTATGTTTATGTAGTTGTTTTAGGATTTTCTTAACTCTTTAGCCTTCAATTACATGCATTGACATCCTTAGCTTCTACACGGTGCAGGTATACCGTCAATACCTGCATGTCGTTTCTTCTTACTGCATTCAAATACGTACCACATGTATGTATGTGTTTATGCGTAATATCACTGATTTTGTCATATGCAAATATAGCGCTGTTGTAGCCTCTCAGGCTTCTCAAGCCAGTTAAGCCAATTGGTTTTAGTTTTTGTCATTTGAGACGCCACTCTTCATAGTAAGCTTCGTTCACTTTCATACCTTCTTCTTAGGCAACATGTTATTCTTCTTATATCCACCACATAAGATACTAAGGTATACTAAGTTTGTCATTTTATTTGAAACACCCGACCATTGTAATTCTTGATCATCAAAAACAAAGCGATTTAGACATGTATGTCTGTATGTGGGTATGTCTGTTTATGGTTGTTGAGATATTAAAATTTCGTTACCCAAAATACCTGACACGCTCACCGTTTTTATGAGATATGGAGGGTATTTAAGATTTGTTTTGAGCCAAATTTCGTTTTTTACTTGTTTCTGTTTCTTTTACTTCCTTGAGGCCGAAAAAACACACATCGACGACTTCATATATGACCGTTTAAAATTTCTATACTTCATTTGCACAAACACTGCACCACACACACACTCACACACATTCGTACCAAGTCATATGAAATTGCACACACGACACTGCCGTATTGGTGGCTGCTTGGTGCTTTTTGTGCAACAGCAGCTCTACGTCATAGAATTTTTTACAACGAGAAAAAATTGCAAACATTTTTTTTCGTTCCTGTCACTTGTTCCGTTTTTTTGTTTGTTGCATTTTCGCTTCTAGTTGTTTGTAGATTGTTGTTGATTTTACCACCAACAATCACTATCATACACACACATACACTGCATTGGCTATGCAGCTTAATTTCACTACACATGAGTTGGCCGGCAATACAAGCATTCACACCAACACCTTTGTAAGAAAATGCAATAAAAATGAAATGCAGAAAAAATGGTATGCTTTCATCAACTCGGCTCGGCTTGGCTGTTGGCCTTAGTATCACATGGCGCCAACTAATTTTCGCGTACACAACACTATTCCAAAAACAAAAAACAAAACCGAAAAAAATCGGAAAAAACGCACACATTTGAATCATGACTTAAGTTGTGGTTTTTTGTACTAACACACACGTGCATACATACATGAACATTGTCTCTCCATATGACCACACACTTGATTGATGCAGCTGCACTTTGTTTATTACTTCACTTCAGTTTCAGTTTTTTCCATCATTTCTGCCGCTTTTTTTTGGCAACATTTTTTAACGGAATGATTGTTTTGAGAGAATGCATGCTAATAAAAAGAAAACATTATTCAGTCAAGTCAATTGAGTTAATAGCGATTATGTGCAAAAGTGACTATAAAGTTAGGAGGAGCAAAAAAAAAAAAGAACAAAATTGCATTTCTATTCACTTATTTTCTTCTTTTATACTTTTTTGCATCGTTCACATTTCCGAGGCGATAAAGTGATTACAAGGTCGTTATCATTGACAGTTGCTCGAGTGAGGGGAACGGAAATAAAGATTGATACACTTGTTATTGACTAAATGGCTGAATATGGTGCATTAATTGCATGCATTCAAATGTCAAATCAGAGATGAATGTACAATATAGTGCCGGCATTATAGTAGCAATGCATTCATGAATTTCATGGCAAAGGTTGCCGAATGGACAAGGGATAAAAAACTATAATTAAATTAGGCCAAATCTTAAATATCCTACAACAAAGGTTGGGTGGGGCAAGTACTTCACCTTCTAATAGTCCATGTATTACGCATACTCATGTTAAAGATTGCGGTTACCCCAGTAATGGGTTTTTCAATGGGGACATAACAATATTGTCTTTTAATACGAAAGCAACTTTTGACAATTTTTCAAGATTTGTTAACGTCCAAACATTAGTCAAAGTTATCAAAGTTTATTGTACTGAAATTTATAAATGAATAATGTTTTTAAAAATTTCTGAGTTGGCGGTGAAAACTTTAATAAAGCTTACTGCAATTTTCGATCGTAATAATCTTCTCAGACAAGCTGTGCAAAAAATTCAAATCAAAATATTCACTATTAAATAAACTTGTATCCGTAAGAAAACATTTTGATTGAAGTAATGAATATATTGCCGCCGCAAGTGCTTTAGTTTAAAAATGAAACAAATCAATCGATATCACACAGTGTTAGTATAGGAATTGGGAATCTTTCAAATTATATTGTGATGAATTTTGCATAAAAATCTTAACGTACATTGTTATAAAATCAAATTAATATAAGAGTTGAAATTTCTGGATCATTTGAAGTGATGAAACTTAGGTTAGATTATGTTATGTCCTTATTGAAAAAGTTAATAAAATGAATATATTCTGAATAAGGTTAGAATTCCGAGTTGATTTACATATGTTTGCCGATCCGTTTGTATATTTGTAAAGGAAAATCATTCTCCTCAATATAAAATTTGAGATATTTGGAAAAAATAGCAGCAGTCCTTATTTATAATGAAATGTAATCAAAGGTTTATCTTTTTGTATATTTTATATTTATTTTATATATTTTAGACCAATTTAAGGCCAGCCAAGTGGATTTTTACCACATCCACCTACAGAAAAAGACAAGGTGACGGAATTTATTCAAAGGAATTTATTTTCAAATTAATTGGACGTTTCGATTGAAGTTTTGTAATCAATTAGTGTTAAATTATAGAAGGAAAATTATAATTGCTTACATAGAATACAATAAACAATATATCTGACACAACTTTGGAAACAAGAAACGCAAGTTGTTAAATGTAATTTTCTGATGGGTGTTCTACCAAACAACACCAACACCACAGATGATAATGATGATGACGATACAACAGAGAGACAGACATAACAAATCTTAGCTAATGTTATGAATACATATAAACACATACAGCTATACACTTATACTTACACTTACACATTTCCATACGATACCAGATCTCCTTCAATTTTCTTTCCCATTTACGCACACATTTAAATAATGCATGTTCGTAAGTAATGGTATATTTCATAAGTCTTATGTATATATATTTGGGAGGCTGTAAGTTGATGCATTTTAAGAAATTGCACTTCTCCCATAATGCCTGGTATTCTACTTTTAAGCTGTTAGGGTTTCCATTCAAATTACACTAAAACACTAATACTTGCATACTAAGAAAATTCTGAATATTTTGGTAAAATATCTACACATCTACATACATGTCTATTATGTATACATATATAATGCATACATATATGTATATTGTATAATATATATTGAGTGCTTTAGTGGGTTAGAGTTCACATCTCAAAACAATTAGCACCGAATGCTTCTGTAAAACAGAAATTGGTATATACTCATACTCTTCATATACATATATAAATGCATTTACTTTAGGTGCATATGCTATGTATATATATATATGATTACAATATATTTTTGTGGTTGAACGTTTTTATAAAGAGTATTATTGAATTTCCTCAAGACATCTCACAACTGGTTAAAAATGTTTGTTTGTTTATACTTATATACAAAAACCTGTAGAAACAATATGAAAATGTTTTAAATATATTAAGAATTCATGTATATAGATGCACACACATACAAGTATTGGTTGGCTTCGGTGATATACAGTATCATGCATATGACATATGTGCATGAAGAACATTAAGAAAGGATACTAAAATTTTTAAATACTTTTCACATACAAAATCGGTTAAAAGCCACGCCTACCATCAACACAAATCTAATTTTTTGCCACAAAAATTGAGCTAAAAAATTGAATTTTTTATATATTTAGTTCATTTATCGATTTCACAAAAGTGGGCGTGGTCGTTTAACGTATTCGTCTACAATTTATCAAAAACCCTGTACCCGCCATGCCCACAATTGATGAAAAATATTAAGCTATGAATATTTATAATTGAACTTATATTTATAATTAGCCCATCCATTTATGAAATTTATGGGCGTGAACGGATAACAAAAGCACCCACTATAAACCAAAGCGTCTGTTTTCCTACAAAAATTGACCTTTGAAGTTGAAATTTGCTTTGTATAGACATATATATATATCTACCTTATTCATCGATGTAACAAAAATGTGCGTTCTACTTTATAGCTCAACTTTTGTGGCAACCAAATCGATTTTGGTCGATTATGGGCATGACTTTTGTTTGACATTGTCCAATTTAAATAGCTGTCTGTAAAAGGAAACATTCTAGAAGTATCTATATTAAAATTCTATTCAATATTTAAAAATATTATGACAAAGTGAGAATTTCCAAAAAAGAATCACGTACGTACACGTGAGTATACATGCCTAAGGCAAGTCAGTTTTTAATGTTAATCAAAAATATATACTTTGTAGATTAATGTTGCCTTCTAGGTGTTGCGAATGGTAGGACAAACTTTGTATACCCTCACATTCGTATATATACATGAATCAGTATATGAATATGTTATATTATATATACGTACAATATATGCAATGGGCAGGTCCATCTATTGTTTTTGTACATATACATAAGTTTATTGCCTTTCTTACTTGGCTTTTCTGCTGCATCTTGCAGTATAAACGAATGTCAGACGTACATACATATTTGCTTAGGTGGATGATTTTCATTTTATGTAAAATTTTCTTTAATTATAAGGAAGCTTTTCATTATAGAAAGACTTTAATTAATTAAGTCATGCTTTTAGCAAAGATAAGCCGTGTTAGCTTAAGATTCACATTTTCTTAATCGATTTTTAATTGATTGTGAAGGTACGGCTTAATAGTGAAGCTTTACAACACCCACACTCAGATTGTTGCATGAGTAACGTGGTCAGACAGTATGAATGGTAAAGTTGGATGATCGAACAATAATAATAACAACAACAATAAGGAACGAAGCATATTCAATAAATATAAAAATTTCCCATTTGAGAACGATTTGAAATTTTGTACATCTTTAGTAGCTGTACGATTATTAGTTAAATTAATCAAAATCCGACAAGAGCTATATCCATTATCTATTTATTTGCCACAAAAATTAACTTATGAAAACAAAATTCGGTTTAAATATTATATTTATAATTAGCCCATTCATGGATGTGTTGAAAATGGGCGTAGTCCACTGTTCTTTACTTAGTATATATAATAAATACTTGAATCTTTTCCTATACATTTCACTTTGCACCTAGTTCAAATGATAATAAATTTTATATGCTGAGATATAAAAAAAGTTAAGTGCTCGTTAAAGTGTAGTTTATAAGCTTCAATTCATTGGTTGATGATTTGTAAAATGGTATTTATATGTAACATCCGCCCCCACAGACACTTTTATTGACTGTTTACAGTATAAGACAAAGTTAAGATATTAAATTAAGTCAAAATGTGATTCAATTGCATTAAATTTCAGTATGAAACAATGCACTGTAAACAGCTGGTTTTTTATATTTTATTTTATTTTTACTTCAGAAGTTCTTATTTTTTTAATTGACACACGCATCTGCTTTATCGCAACACGATCAATTCCTGCTGGCAATTGTTAATAGAAAAAAAACTTGACAATATTAAGGCGTTATGTGTGAAAAGAAAAGCCGCAAAACCAAACCATCTAGATTTTATAATGATTTTTCCTTTCCTGCAAATGCTCTGACAAATAATTGTACAAAAGAAACTCTTACACATTCATAGATAGATTCATTGATTTTTCAAAAAAATTTACATAAAATTATGCATGTGTCACCAATGAATTTTATGTAAAGAAAATAACCCTTAATCGGTTCTGGGGATCTTGTATAAATGTTAATGTAAATGTAATACAGCAGAGCAACGAGGTCCCATATTGGAAGACACACCTTTTTTTGTGTTCGGTTATCGCCAACAACATTAAGGAAAATAATTACAATATAAACAAATGTAAACAAAGGTTAGAGGGCAGCGCATTAACATAGATATTTTATTTTATTTTATCTATCCATTCATGGCCAATGACAAACTGGATTTAACGGTATATAGTATAGTATATACTCAAACTGGACATGCTGGTGATGTGAAATTGTTGTCGAACAAACTATTATAACCAGTCGATTGCTGTGAAAATATTGGTGAGTGTAGAAAGTCCTTACAGTGCAGTTTGCTTAATTCTTTAATGAGTTTGTCCTCGTTTGCAGATTTGATTTTTGTGTAAATACCGATTATTGTATTATTATACTTTTTTAAACATTTATAATTATTTTTATACTCTACACATAACATGGGGGTATACTAAGTTTGTTATTCCAATTGAAACACCTAGAAGGCAGCATCAGAGATCCTACAAAGTATATATATTCTTGATCAGCATCAAAAACTAAATCGATTAGATGTTTATGTCCATGTGACCGTCTACTATTGCCACTCTGACGGTTGTAAAGTTTTTTACATTTATCCCATTCATCGATATGTTAAAAAATAAAAAAATCTGATACGTACTTTATTAGAGGGCGTTATCATATGCCTGACACGTTCATTATAAAAAATTTGGAGGGTATTTAAGATTTGGTCTAAGCCAAATTTAGCTTTCTCACTTACTTTCCTTATGTTTCTAAGTAAAGCTTCTAAATCCGGTTGCAGTTTCCCTTAATGTAGATGTAGCTCTTCATTGAAATAGTATTTTATTAGTCATCAAATGTTTATGGGAACAGTGTGTAGCTATCCGGTTAACTGTCATTAAATAAGAATTTTTTCTTATTTTATTAATCTTTACAAATGACTTTAAACTTTTTCTAACACTTTCAAGTTTACAATTTTGCTGAGTGGTGCAGCCATTGTAAGACCACTACTTTTCAAGTCAATTCAACTCCATTCATTTCTTCTTTTAAAACATCCATCAATGCCATATTAGTGTTGGATTGTTCCTGCAAATGAACGTTATCTTAGTTTTCTATAAACCATGAAAATATGTGTGGACCGTTGCGGAATTAGTTTAACTTCAACCCCTTTTAATTTTATTCATTATTATTTATACATTATAGTCCACTATGGCTTTTATAAAAGGCCTGTTAATGTTGTCTTTTTCATCATTAATTATTGTAAAATCCGAAAAACAATGACCAGTTCTAACCAACAACATTTTGTGATTCTAGAAATTTGAAATTTCTTACAAACATTCCTAGTTTATGATGACAAATTCGAATTTAAAATGGGATAAATATGTTAACAGTTGAGGCTGTAATAGGGCCACAAAATTAGAGCTAAAGGGTTTTTCAATAAGAAGGAATTTCAAATGATCCAGAGGCTTCAGTTCTTAAATTAACTTGATCCTATAAAGGTGTAAGTTAAGATCTTTATGCAAAGTTCATCACTTTAGGTTTTAGAAATTCTCGATTTCTGTGAACGCTTTGTGGAATCTACTGATTTGACTCATTTTGAACTGAACTGCTGCAATATATTCAGTACTTGAACCGGTAAGTTGCCTTGCTGGGTTAGAAATATTCAATAGTCAATATTTTGTACCGAATTTATTCTGTATAGTATAAAGAAAGTGTGAAATTGATTATAGTGTACTTCTTATCCATTATGAATAATGCTTTTTTTTTTGATCTATCAACCGAGTTTAATGGGAATGATTCAAAAGCAAAAACCTTAAATAGGATCAAATCATTTATTGATTATCAACAAATTTTGTCAAGGACGTACATCATAGATAGAAGGAGGGAGAGAGAGAGAGAGAGAGATAGATACATCTATATGTTTGTAAGGGTACATGTCTTCCTTCCAAGTCTATATGGTACATAGTAAATCAACTGATTTAATGATGTGTGTGTGAGGGTGATTGTTCGAATGTATGTGTTGTTAAGTGCCAGAAATAGTTTCAGTACTTATAAAAGATTCAAAACACTATCCTTTTTTTCATTTTTTTTACAATTCTACAAACGATAACAAACCATAATCCGATATAGTCTCTGTATGCTTCAGTACACGTTTGGGTAAATGTATATAATTGCCCATATATATATTTTTATATAATATGTTTGAACATTTATGTAGATACGCACATAAACTTACACACACCTATAAGTATTGTGTGTAAACATGCATAGTTTAGTTTAAAAAGTTTGCAAAGAGACTCGATTTGGTTTTATTTTTTTTTTATTTTTCTCTTTTTTTTTTCTATATTTTTTTATATTTTGCTTTCATTTCATTTGTTGTCTGAGAGTGTGTGTTATAGGGCAACAAGTAGTTTAACTATAAAAATAGTATAATATAACAACAACAACAACAACAAGAGTAATAACAATGGTAATAATATCAAGTAGCCAAATAGATGAAGAAGAAGAAGAAAAAAAAACAAAAATTTTGAATAAAAAATTTCTTTTTATATAGTACAATACACATATACACACTTGCATTACTGTGAAGCGTCTATAAACTAACTAAACTATAAACCAAATATACCCGACTGGGGGGTGTATGTAAGTAAGTACCATACCATAAATTGTTGTATGGATACATTTGTTTATGTTTATAGTCTAAGAGGATATATTTGTAACAGTTACTTAGTGCTTTTAATATAGGTCTCTCTCTCTCTCTCTCTCTTTCTATCTACCTATTTCTTTCTTTCTTTCCATCCCTCTCAATTTCTCTTTATGTTTTTATATAACTTAATCAAGGTGTGTATGTATGCTTTGCTTTACAATTTTTTTTTAACTTTTCTCGGTTACAATAATAATAATAACAAACACACTCACACACATTCTAATATATATTGCACTCATATAATATAGCTAGTAAAGTTATATGTTCCCCAACCTAAGTTAAGCTAAACTAAGCAAAGCAGCCAACCAGCCAGCCAGTCAGCCAAGCAGGCAGACAAGCCATAAAATAAAATATTCTTTCATTCATTCTTGATTTCATTCATGATTTTTTGCTTTAACTTGTATTTTTCTTTATTTCTTATTTTTTATACTCTCCCCATAATATCCTAAGATATATTAAGTTTGTCATTCTATTTATATACAATAAAAGCAAAGTATATGTATTCTTGATAAGCAATAATAGTCGAACTAGTCATGAATGTCTATGTGTCCGGGTGTCTATCTGTTCTTGGCAGGCATTCTCACTACAGTGAATTTTGATATATTTGGCAGAAAATTTTCACAGATACTTTTAGTTTTTAGGAAGCTATTTAAATTTAAGCAAAATAGGTTAAGAGCCACGCCTACTATGTACAAAAATCTATATATCTACTACAAAAATTGTCCTCTGAAGTTACAATTGGGCATTATATGTTTATATTAGCCCTTTCATAGAAATATTGAAAGTGTGCATGGTCGCATGATACACCTACAAGTGAAAAAAATCTGTTACAAAAGTTTGAAGTTGAATTTTTTTATACATATTTAATGCATATGTAAAAATGGGCATGGTTGGATAACAAATACGTCCACATTTTACAAAAAATCATACCCATGCAAAAGCGTGATGTAATACATATCTTATTGGAAGCTTTAATCATGTCCGTGTACTTTTTAAAACCATCTCTGTTTGTACATGTAGTGGGTGTAGCAGGTTAAGGCTTATGTATGACGTATTACCTGGTAAGTAGAGTTTTACGTTGTATGTATGGTTTCTGGTTTAGCTGTTATGCGACCTCGACCACGCCCCTTTGATATAAAGGGTATTTGATATTTGTTTTAAACCAAATTTTTCATTTTATAATTTCTTTTTACTTTTTGTTGTTGTTGTTTTTGTTATATTTTCTTTGCTCTGTGTGTTTTATTGCAACAATTTTACCGGGTTTGCGTGTGTGTTTGAGTTTCAGTTTCAATTTCAGTTTCCTATGCGGCATTTATTTCTTTTTCTTCTCTTCATTCTATGATAACTTGCCCGTTTATGAACAGGCATGTGTTTGGGTGTTAATGTGTTGTGTTTGTGTGTGTGTGAGTGTTGCTGCGCGGCATAAACGTGAAGCATGTAAGTGGTATAAAGTTTACAACTTAACTGTTATTTTATTACCGCATTTAATAAAAATCAACAAGTGCATGACTCCTCTCTCTCTCTCTCTCTCTCTCTTTCTAGATATGCAAACACTGCAAACACTCTGTTAGAGCAATGACATACTAGTGGTAGTGGTAGTAGTGCGATGGTAGTTAGTACTACTCTTGTTTTACGTTTTATTATCATCATAAATGGACCGTAAGGTTAATATGCAATGAAAGTGTATGAGTGGGTGTGTGTGTGTGTTTATATGACTGTTTAAGTTTATATAAAAATCACATTTTCCACTTTTATGGATTAACTTGTTTTATGAGTATATTTAGCACCGCTCAACGATACGGTCACAGTCGGTCACTAGACGTTGGCAGCTGCTTAGCAATACTTATTCTTACAATCCATTGACGACTGTCGTCTTTAGCCCATGGAGATGATATTTTTTTGTATTCTTTTTATAAAAATTCTTTTTTATTTTGTTGCTTTTTTTTTACACTTTTTCTCTATTAGGTTATAAGTGTTTGTACCCTGGGAGCCTGAGTGTAGTAAAATTACTTAAATAACAAACAAGCGTTACCGTTATTTATGTTATAAAATTTTTATTCACTCATTAACGTCTTGTTGGTGTTCTCTTGTACTCTTTGACATATTTGTAGCAAATATTGTACTTTATGCTTCTTCTTATTTGATAATAATGTTTCCTTCTCTGGTACTCTAAATCATTGTTTAGTCAATGAAGTGTTCATTAATTTAATATCAAACCCTAGATTTTCTGTGTGTATTTGTATGCAAGCATCTGTTTTTATATGACTTTTATTGGTCATCATTTAAGAAGCTACAAAATATCAAATTACATTTTAATTTTTTTTTTTTGTAACCTTTTCTGCACACATACGATTTTTATTATAATTTTTCAATAACAACAAGTTGTCAAAGGTTGTTGTTGTTATTATTGTTGTTGTTAATCTTGTTAATGTGTCAGTGAAGAAGTGTTTGGTTTAAGCGCCAACTGTTCATTATTAACATGTTTCCTACAAAAATAACGGTAGTTTGCGTTATTTAACAAGTCCTTTTTTTATTATATTCTTTACATAAAAGATAGTTAGGTATATTAAGTTTGTTATTTCATTGACAACACTTGAGATTATACAAAGTATAAATATTCTAGATCAGCATTAAAAATAAAATCGATCTAGGTAGGTATGTCCGCGTCCCTGTTTATTGTTGTTATTCGCACGGAAGTAAATTTTGTACAATTTTGACTCATCTAGTTTCTTTTCAAAAGAATAAAATTGAAATCTAAGTAAAATCGGTTAAAAGCCACGTCCCCAATCCACACAATCCACAAAGATTTGTGTATATATCACAAAAATTATGCTATGTAGATGAAATTTGGTATGCACATTTACAATTAGCCCTTCCAATGATGTCTTAAAAATAGCCATGATTGTACACTTACGATACGCCCACAATCACCCTAAATAAATATAGGAAATGTTTACAAGTTCATTTACCTACACTCTGATATCATACATATTAACAGTTATATACGGACATGTATATACTTTTCTATTAATTTAATGTTTTTTCCATTTTCTCTCTTTTTTCTTTTGTTTTTTTTTTTCATTTTTGTTTTATTCTTAAGTAGGTTTATAGGTAACTATGTAACAACATACAATAAACATAATTGCACATACACACACACACACACACACACACACATCTTTATAGAGCCATTGCTGCATATGCGTTTCATTCAGACATGTTTGTATACATATGGGTGTGTGTTGTTAAGCATAATATAATTTTGCTGCTTATTATAATAATTCTTGTTGTTCTTGTTATTATTTAGATTTGACATTGACTTTCATCTCATTATAATGTTTCTACTTATGACCTCAGCATATAAATATTTACACATGCCTGCTTATAATTTATGTCTATACACCTATAAATTATTATTTACTTACTACCGACCGATATATGTGAATAAATATACATATGTATGAGTATGCATTTGTATAAACTAAATAACTGTAAATAGACAAATTAAGTATTTTGGTTAATTTCATGATAATGAGCAACAAATCTGATTATATATAGATTTGTGTGGATGTACGTGTATATTATATTTGCTCTATATTATGCTGAATGCATTATGATGAATGAATGATTATAGGGTTCTAGTTTTAGTCACTTACATACACATGTACGTACATACTAATCTTACGCTAAGTGCTTAAGATTGTTGAAATATTCTTCTAATCAATGTAGGCGACTGTCCAAGTGTGTGTATGTAAATCATACAAGATACTAAAATTATAATTATAATTATTTACAGAATTAATATTCAATGCGCAGTTGTTAACATATGTACACATACTTACTTATTATACCCAAACATACACAAACATGTTTATATAAAGCCCGCAGTGCTTTATGTAAATTAATGCGCCAGCACAGTGATCTTGAACTTGAAATACGGCACAACAATTGTATATATAGAAATCTCTGTATGTGTTTGTGTTTACACAGAAACATTAACCATCTACAATAATGTATACATAAATTATGATAAAATTAGTTGCGTTGTGGCAGTAACTTCGTGATCCATCATTATATGGCAAGGGTTTCTAAAAATGGTCCGATCGGTCTCAAATTTGTTACAGCCATTTATGAGGCTAATTAAGTATTTGTCACCATATTTTGTTGAAAAATATTAAAAATTACGATTTTTTGTTCCAATATATATGGAGAGCAATTTTTAATAGTGCACGTCCTTGCGTACCTTGTGTTTTAATCAAAATATTTTAAAAACTATGGTTGAAGCCTAGCTAATAATAGACACACTTTTAAATCGTTTCAGAAAGTGACTCTCATAGAAAGAGATTCTGTTAATAAAAGGATTAGTATAATAAAAGGTCTACCTGTAGACGTTTAGATGTAACAAACATCCGCAAAAACTTAATATATCATTTGTCGCAAGTGATGCAAAGTATAAAAATTAAATTTGACTATCCTGGGTGCAGAAACTGTTTGTGTAAAATTTCAACTTATTATCTTATCTCAGTGCAAAATAACAGTGCCAATAAAAGACGGACATAGGGACAACATTATTTAATGTTGATCAAGACGGAATATAACAAACTTAGTACAGCCTAATCATTACGTTGTAGGGTATAATAAGAATCATTTTCTAAAGACATGATCATCTCACTGTAATTTGCACAAAAAATGTTGTAAGATGTAAAATCATTATGAAACGTTTCTATTTCGCAATATTATCAAAAGTAAGTTTCATTTTTTTCCAAATTCTATTTTATTTGATTTTATGAGCACGTTGCCCAATTTCGGAATAATAAAAATAAGTTGTAAAATTGTACAGCTGTGGATCTACTGTGGAACTCAATCCCAAAATATTGTTGGAAAAAATTTAATGGTATGGAGTGTCATGTGGTTCAGTTTGATGGACCACAACATTTTCAATTTTTTTTTAACACAAATTTCTTTTCCTTTTAATCTTTATACATACATTAACGCACATGATTTATTGTGTGTATATGCATACGTTTTTTTTTTTGAAAAAACTTTTATTACTTATTATGTGTAAAACGCTTACTAAGGCAACACATACAGTGTGTTACAAATGCGTACAATGTGTGTGTGTATGAATAAGCTTTTGAATTATTAGAAGTGTAATAGAAATTTCTGGAGAAAAGGATTAAAAGTGATGTCCAGGGAAACAACAAGAGTTGCTTGCTTGACAACAATAAGAACAACTTTTGAAATCATCATCAACAGCAACAATAACAACCATATCTCAACATGGCCACCGAAACATAGAAAATAGACTAAAATATTTATAATAAATTACGTGTGTATGTGTGGGTGTGTGTGTGGCAACATCTCATTTGTACACAACAAGATGAAAAACATTTAGTTGGTTACAGAGAAAGACAGAGAGAGATAGAGATAGTGATAGAGAGAGAATCGCCTTAAAGAAGCTCAGTGGACCGTTACTCAGTTGGTGTTGGACAAAGAATGACCAAGAGACCAACAGATAGACGGATCGACTGAACAGCCAACCAACCAACCCAAGCAAGCAAGCAACCAACCAACCAACATAACAATAATTATCACAGTAATTCATGCAAATACAAGTTGCGTGTGTATGCGGTTACTTAGTTGAGAACATGTAAGTTGTGTTGTGTGTATATGTATGCATTCTTAGGACAGCCATCTTCTTGGGTCTCCCAAGCACGCATCAAAACAATGCTCATGCATTGAACTACTCCTCAGCCGTGTCCTACATCACTTGAAGCCCTACTACAACAAAAGCATCTACATATATGTTTGTGCAAGTTTCATGTACATACATATATATGTAGGTTGGTAAAATTAATGCTGGAAAGTTTCATTTTTATATACCGAGACCTCCATACACTGCACATTCATATAAATTCATATGTGAAGAAGAAGAAGAAGAAAAAGAAATTTCTCTACTCAAATTTAAATACGTGTGTATATTGTTAGAAAAAGTCGATATTAGTATGTGTGTACACCAAAGTCCAAGCTGCAACCTCATCATTACCATCATGCTTCTCCTGTTACTGATGGTCGTACTATATACTTTACTCCTATGCTGGCAAGAACATCTCGTAGAGGTATGGGTAGCCGAACATAAACCATCTTAGGCGATATATGTATTCTTTAAAGTATACCAACCGTCGTGTAACTCTACTCTGCACTGGACGCATACTTGCGGGCATAAATGTTCAGTTCAGTTTAGTCTAAAACAAAAACGAGTTCTTATACTTTGCATTTTCAAAATATGGTGAACACACAACACAATATACGATTATTACAAAGTGTGTGTGTGTGTGTGTGTGTGTGTGTCTTTGAGTACTTAATGTATGTATGCATCCAAGTTGTAATGAAATCTACGCCATTCATGCTTATAGTTGAAGCAAGTAAAATAGTTATAGTCGTTCAAAACCGACCAGTTTAGTGCTCTACATTCTTAGTTTCACAAATTAAGTTAAAATTTGTTAAGTTGTATCAATTTTACCAAGAGACATTGCTTTATAAATCACTTCGTGACCTGTCATTATGTGGGAAGGAGTCTTAAAAATAGTCTGATCAAGTTCAAATTTGTTACAGTTAATCATTGAGCTAATTAACTGTTCTTTACAAAATCTCGTTAAAAAATAATAAAAATGATGATGAATAAAAATGATTTGTCATATAAAGATTTGTTTCATTATATAGGGAGGGGTTCTAAAATTAGTCCAATTGCATTCAAATTTATTACAGTTAAATATTATGTCATCAAACTATTTTGCACCAAAATTTTGTCTAAAAATCCTAAAAATGCGATTTTTGGCCGTATAAAGACTAAAGACCTCCACATACGATCTCTCGTTGCGCTAAAAATGGCTGATACGTAATACATGAGGACGCAATATATATATCTACCACGTCTGCCGTTATATGTATGGAGGATATTTAAAATTTGGCCTAAGCCAAATTTAGTTTTCTTACTTGTTTATAGGTTTCAAAATGTCCGATTCGGTGCGATTTTCAATAGGGTTTCCCTCTGAGCTAATAAATGTCTTTCATCAATTTCATCAAAATATCTTAAAAAAAGCGACCTGTAGCTTACGCATTATATATGGAGAGACAGATAGAGAGACGGACATTTTGAAAACGATTCAAGAAGTGATTCTGAATCGGTGGGTTTAATAAAAGCTGGGACTATCTGACGCAGGGTATAAAAAAATAAACACACCATCTTAATAATGTTGCATATCTCGGCAACCATAAGGAACTACAACTGTCACATATACACTCACATATAAGATTCTATTATATTAATACCAAAATTCAAGTAAGAATGAAAATTAATATCTAAACTAGTAGTAGTACACGCTCTCCCATGGTTAAGGAATAGAGTCTTCCATGACTATGGTTACATATTAGTAAACTTCTTTGGATTTGGAAAATTGCATAAGTACCTACCACTACAATGCAATTTGTAAGATTTTCAAAATAAATGTGCCACTCTGCTGTATGCACTTGGAGCACACATTTACTGTAAAGTGAAGGAAGTGGTTGCATTTCTTGAGGTATATTGCTAAAAACCGAAGCGCATGACGTTCTTGCAGCAGGCCAAAGGTCTAAATAGGTTGGTTGATCTTAATAATGATACTGTGTTCTATGCACCCTCCACTAAAGATTGTCATTGCAACCATAATTGAAGGAACTGTATGTAGATGTGGAAGGTATTTAATGTTTAGCTTAAGGTAAATTTAGTTTAGTTTAGCTTAAAGCCTTAATAAGATTTTTGTTTTTCTATAATTAAGGAGAAACACTACTTACTTCACTACTACTTCATTAGCGGCTAATGTTTATGATGGTTTGTCTAATTATTAGCATAGATGCGGGTAAAAGGAAAGGACGAAAGAAGTTTTGTGTTTAAAAACTTTTTTCCACTTGCACATTTCCGTAGCAGTTTTCTAGGATAGTGGGAATATAGAGTTGATTTTATACCTTCTCGCTTCTAGTATCTACACATCTATGTGTAAATTTATATAAATGTAAAATCACAATTGGTGAAAATTTCGTGCATTTACATAAACCATTCGTTCGTTGGACATATACATTTTCCAACAAGAAAGTATACACAGTTTGCGGGCTCACTTTGTTCACCCCATTACATGAAGAAACATTATATGCATCAACTTTCTTTTCAGCCTACCTTTGCACTCATTTCTACAAACTCTTCTGCCACGTTACGTCTTCAATGTTGCTCCTAATCTAAAAACCTACCAAAGACCTTATAAAACTGAAATTGAAGGATGAGATGTTGGTTGGGGTCAGTTGGATACGATTTATATCAAAACTAAGTTTAAAATGTAGAACTTCACCAGAATCACTCATTTGCTTACACTCGAATGAATGCTCCTCTCCGCCACCAATTCACCGTCGTCATCATCATCATCACAGTCCGTTCTTTGGAGATGTGTAAGCATGCATACATACTTATAAAGATCTCCACACGCATACACCCCTTTTATTGCGACAACATTACGGTAAAAACCAAGTCCGTTACTCAACACGTTTTAGCCGTACAGTGTATATGTGTATATGGGCTAAAGACTTGTATAATAATAAAAACAACAACAACAACAACAACAATAAGGAAACATTTAAAAAGAAATAACAAAAACTACTAACTCAGTAGAATAAGGATGTATGTGTGCGTATATACTACCTACACATCTACCCACATGCCTACACACAAATAATCCGTAACGCGTCTACTCGTTCTGTTTCAAATGTAGATTCGCTTCTTCATTATACATACACGCGCACATGTAAATCTATGTATATGAACGCGTCTATATAAGTGTTCTGTGCTGTATTCCATTCTACACTTATCGCAAGTCGTATGCAAACAACATTTCGCAACGACTGTGTCTGGAGTTCCTTTTCCTTGGTCTTCATTTCATCTTTTCACATACAAACTAAAATCCTTGCTTGCTGGGCTCCTTCGTATCAAATGAATGCACGAACAAACGACCAACAACAAATAGAACAACAACAACTAATACTAAACATAGCAACTGAATCTCAGGTTGTTGTGTTTTGTTGTATAATATGTGATATACAATATATGTGTCTGTTTGTTTGGGTGTTTGTAAATGGTTGGTACTCTATGGTCAAGTATGGTTCTGGGTGTGTGTGTTCGACAAATGTTCATGTTTCGTTTTGAATTCACAAACATACACATACGCACACTCTCACACAGACACATACACACCCAAGAATCATGTCGATTGTAAGAGTGGTCAGCTATGGAAATTATCGATCGAGTTCTCCTTTGGGGTCAGTTGGTAGGGGTAGTAAACTACTAAGGTATTGTTGTTGATGAGTACGTTACGTCTCCGTAATGTTGGCTAGTGATAGAGACACAGAGTGGGACGGGGGGGAGGAAGGAAAGAGTGTGTTGATGAGTAGAGCAAGGCAAGAAGGTTTCTTGTAGTATTTGAAGGAGAACATTTAACGACTTTGGATGATTGCCATAGAGCACGGTACAAAAGCAAATATAAACCGGACTTTGCCTATAAGGACAAGTGAACAAAGTTGGTGATGGTGATGGCTATGGTGGGGACTGTAGTGTAGGTTCATTCTACCGATACTAAAGAAATGGATTGTGTTTCAGTTTAACGGTAAATACGTTAACGACAACACAACACAACAACTATTTCAGCCAATACATCACATACTATAAAACACACACACAACATTTTGCTACTGCTAAAAGCGAATTGCGAGTTTGCTTTGGTATTGTACATAAATTGTATGTCATCTCTCCACCACATTCACCTCTTCCATTCCACTCCTTCCCACCAAATCCTTCTTAAACAAACGGGAAATCGTTGAACTCGTGATGTGAGTGAAATTTTAATAGCAGCATGAGTCGCTGCTGCCACCAAACAATTCGTTTATTCTAATCATTTCACCTTAGGGGTGGATGTTGACGATATAATGCAACGGTCTCGCAGGAAATCGTTATCTCAAACCACTCGAGACCAACCAAGCATTTTCAGCAGTTGTCTTCGTTTTTAGCGCTGACCAACATGCCAATTACATTGAACTCGCTATTCGCATGCGAATCAATGTTCGAGCGTTCAATGTTCATCTAAGGATAGTTGATGGGTGGGATAACGAGATTAAGGATGCGTTAGCAAATTCCATTGACGCCAACTGCTTCAACCCCCTCTAACAATAATAAACTACCAGTAGTACTACTGGAGAAAGCATTGTAGGAAGAGGTATCGAAGTAGTGACTGGAGTAGGTTCAGCGGGTCTTTACAATAAGTTATTAATAATGTTTATGTAATTTTGAATATGTTCAAATCAAGCGTAGGGGAAAGATGAATGGTATGATTAAATTCTAACTTACAGTTTCCGACAGCTACGGTTTGGAAATGTTCTCAAGTCGACAATGTTTAAACGTTTTCGTACAAGTGAACAATAAAGCACATAAAAATAAACAGTGTGTGTGAATCACCTTCTCTACCTCGCCATCTTTAATGCTTCCACTAGGCCTGCCTACCTCCCTGCTCAACCAAGCAGCAAGTCAGAATGATTCGCAAGGATCAAACTATGACGCTAACGAAGAAGTCTGATTGTAGGATTGTGTATGTATATATTCTCAATAATGATTTCACCGTCTGGCGTTTCGTTTCCTTTCTGGACGATGGTCTACTACTAATGTTGCTGAATGAATGTTGTAATGGCCGAAGGGGCCCACAAGAGCTGATTGCATGTACATGGCATGGCATCTACAAGAGAACATTCTTGTTATTTCGCTAATTATGTTTGCTATTTGCAAAAGCAACGCACATACATATACGTCGTCAATTTCCTCACTCATCTATGTTGAGCGTATGGGGGGGCAGTCTACAGCGAATTTAAAAGCGCGCCAGTATTCACGATTAATTTCCTTTTACTTACTGCCACTATTGTGTTGAATACTTTTTGGAAATTCAATTTAAAGTAAGAACAACAAATCTAAGCAATATTATATAAAGTTTATATATGCGCGCAAGTCTTTCTAATTGAAACTTACTTAACAAACCTCATCACCATCTAGTAGATGCTTACTTTGAAATCATAGAATTTTGCAGTCTTTCAACATTTACAGATTTTCTATTATTATGGAATGATTGCGTGAATATTCGGTACTAACAAATAACATTTTGAAGTTAAATAGTTTGGAAAGATTTAGAGAACAAGAGAGAGGAAAGAACATAATTTGTATAATAAATCAAATTATTCTAAAAATTTCATTATACCCGCCATATAAAAAGCCAAGTTTATTATGGTTATAAAAATTTATTATAAATGACAAACAAATAATCCAAACAATACTTTTTATACTCATTTCCATATCACACGTGATGCAAGGTATACTAAGTTTGTGATAAAATTAATTAAAAACCTTGTGTAGCAAGTGAAATTGAAAATTGATCAATTTTTACTTTGATGAAATGTGTTTTTTTTTCATTGGAATATAAACCTAATTATCTATATAATGAATCCCAATTAATTGTAGGATAGAGTATTAAATGTATTGGCTTTACTGACCTTAACATCAACACTTGCTCTTTTTGTTTTATTTTTGTTTTTGTTGGAGCCATTAGTTTGACTTATTTTGTTTATATCCCTATGTTCTCTTTGGTACTATGTGGAAAATACTTACATACATATATAGTATGGTGTGTATACTGTACAGTACCGTACAGTATGTATATATTTTATAGCGCTGTGAAAAATTAATGTCAAGGCCATTGCAAAAATACATAAAAAAAAAAAATAAAAAAAAAAAAATACCAACAAAAAATATTAAAAGTCCATATAAAATATATAAATATATATATAGGGTATTTATCTCTATATACGTATTGCTATATATACCACTTCATATACATGCATACACACAAACGTATGCATGGGAATGTTTGTCTGGTAACGTTATGAGCCCCATTCGAGTAAAATTTTTATTGTTTCGTTTTTCTTTTGTATATTTTTTTCTTTCTTTTACATGAATTTTTTTATTACAACATTCGTATTGGCGTAAGGATACATTGTAATGCACTGAATCCAGCATTCTTTGATGTGTGTGGTTAGTGTTACTTAATTGTTGAGTTTTTTATGAGGAGGATGTAATTGTCAAATTAAAATTGGCTTAGGCCAAATGTTAAATATTTTCTTTGCCAAATATGAAAGATCCTCCCCGCCCATTTTAGGTACATATGTATACTATATAGCTGTTTAAAAATCTTAAATTTCCTCATCATAACTCAGGTTTTGTGACTGAAAATTGATTTTTTGTCAACTGAAAGCGTGCCTCTTAATTAAACATTCTCTTAATTCATATGTAAATCTATCTATAAAAATTAAAAACATTTTCAAAGTAAAATTTCGGTACAATACCTTAACTTTTGCCACCGTTACGATGCTAAAAACAAACCGACGTACGGATGGATATGATAATATCAATCCATACTACTGAGGAATATATACTTACATATAAATATTTTTTTTTTTAAACTCTGCTATCTCATTTGTAAATCTTCTTGCATAATACTTAACGGGCGCACCTCGTATAAATACATTTATTAAGGATTAAAAACCGCTTAATCTTACATTTACTTTACAAATAATTTAACAAAAATATTACATTATAATTGAGTAAAAGTACATTTTATACAGTTTATTTGAATAGTTTTTTCTTTAGTTTGTTTTTGTCAAAAACCGCCTTAAGTTTCTGTTATCAGTGACAAAGTTTAGCTAACAGGAGAGCTGACAAAAAGACATTACAACTGTAATGTTTTAGCAACCCTTTGCAGGTATAAGAAAAAACTTAATCTTTAAATGACAAGTAGAAGAAATGTGAAAATTCCTCTCTTCATTTGTTTGTCGTCTTCTTTTCATTTCTTTGTCAGATACGTACATACCGGAAAAACCCAACTAACCGCTGAATTATCTGTGAACAACAATCACGTTCGGTCAGCCGCGACCAATAAAAACTATTTCGACTGCAAAAACATTTAGATTGTTCATTTATTTATTATATCGAGGGTATAATCACTTTTTTACAAGATAGAAGAAGGTTTTGAAAGACTTTAGAAAATATGATTGAATTATAAATCGTTTTAATTATGTCTGTGCGTCTGTCCTTGCTATAAGCGTGAGTATTCCTGCCAAAACCATAAAGTGAGCGTAAATCACATTTAGCGATTCATGTCTGTAAGGTTCTACGACTTCATTGTCCAAGCCCTACGTGAAAGATTCCCATCATACGATCACAGACTCTATTGCATGTAAATGTAAATACTTGCCTAAGCATTGTTGTCAAATTTATTATTATTCGTATTAAAGGGAATGATGTCCAAAGGTTTGACCTAATGCATACAGTATTGTACAATAGCTCTCTTATTTCATTTTGTTGTTCAATTAATTATATAACAAAATTTATTTAAGAATGTGTTATATAAAGAATAAACAAAAGAACATTAAGTAATTATAGAGGATTGTTGCTCATCTTATATGTGGTTTGACTACTTTTGTCGTTGCATGTATATTTTAAAATTAAATCAATCTAAACCTTCATATAGAAGTAGAAGTGGAGGGTATATGGTTTGTTAGGTTTATTATCCTGTTTGTAACTATTAGAAAATGTTTATAGGTATCTGTTGTTCTTTTTTTGCAACGAAATCTTTTCAATCGTTTTATTTCTTGTAATTATTGTAATTACACAATTTTTGATAGTTATTTATAAAAGTTGGCATAAAAATGAAGAACTATTCAGATCATTTAGGTCATTCAGATCTGATCGCGATACTTGTACGATTTCAATAATTAGGCAGAAGGAGGCATCAATGAAACTACAGAGTATACACATTTTTCTTTAATTAAATGTTAGTTACGTTTATCCATAAGTCTAACTGTACGAGGGTTTAGGTGTCTAGGTGTCCAGGTATCTGGATGACCAGCTGGTGTCTGGTTGTACGGTTTTCCAGTTCTCTGCCTGATGTGTATTCGTCAAATACTATGCTTACAATCAAAAAATATATAGCCCCTTCAATAAAGTGAGTCAAATATATGGGTGGCGTAAAACAACAAACACGCCTATATTCTTCAAAAGATACCTCAATATTTATAAATTGAATTTTTTCATTACATTAAAGTTATTAACAACGTATCGAATTTTTATTGCTTATATTGGTTGGCAGACTTCTTTCCTATGTCAAGTTTTTCATGTTTGACTTGAGAAGCGGAAACAAATGTCTGAAATACATAAATTGAAGAAATGATGAAAGAAAAAAAAAAAAAAAAACAGAAAGGTTTGCACAATATACAAAGAGAAAAGGAGATGAACATTTTAGTCTCCGTCATGTCCACATGTCAATTTTCTTTGCAGAATAGCCTCATCTTCGCGTATTTAGACACAGGCTTGTTTTTCACATAAAGACTTTTTATACCCGCCAGATAAGATGGAGAAGGACGTTATTTGAAGTTTGCCATTCCATTTGCAACAGGCAAAACATCCTAAAAAGTATAAATATTCTTGATCAGCATCAAAAACTCAAACAATCTAGACATTAATGTTCGTATGTCCATGTCTGTTGTTGGCTCTTGCATTATCCTAAATTTGGAGATATTTAACTGAAATTTTATACGGACATCTGGTTTTAAAGATTTTAAATAGGGTAAAATTGGTCAAAAGCCACGCCCATAATCTACAAAAATCTATTTAGCTGTCACAAAAATTGAGCTATAAAATTGAAATTTGTTACTTTTATTTATAATTACTTTATCCTTTGATGCGTCAAAAATGGGCATGGTCGGATATCAGACATGCTCATAATTAACAAAAAACCTTATAAATCGTAAAACTCGACTTGCAAGCTTATATTTAATGATACTATGGCGTTATCATAATTCCGTCACGCCCACCATTTGTAAATAAATAAAGAGGGTATTTAAGATTTGTCTTAAGCCAAATTTGTTTTTGTTTTTTGTATGTACAAGGATAGTGCGATAGAGCAAGGCAAAGATAGAGAACCCAGTTTTGTTTTGTTACCAGGATGTTGAATTTCTTCTTGGAATAATTTCGTTATATGGCATGCGTATGTGTTTCTGTTACTGACTGTCACATCATATGAGAAATCTCACGTCACCGCTGTTGTTCAAATCCCACATGTGTAAACGGCATTTCCGCCACTACGTACCTTTACATTTATATAAGTATTACAGGCATATATGTACGTACGTCCAATATATTTCTTGTTTTTCGTTGCCCTGCGTCCATTTATCTTGAGTGTTTTTTTTTTTTTTTGTATATAAGTATTATGAAGCTGTACCTTTTACTTTGTTAGTTGGCGTTTTTATTTTGCTTTTTGTATATTTTTTTTTAGATCAAAATAGAAACGGCGTTTTATTCTTAATAAAAAGTTTGTGGTTGTGTATGGGGGCTAATGATTTTATACTTTTAACAAACACAGTAACAGGCTTTACAGCCATTATAAGTAGTCAAAAGGGGAAAGGGGCGGGAGGTGTATAGGTAGGAAGCTTGGACATTTTACTTGTATGGCCGAGACTCGCGTAATGTTCGCTGGCTGGCAATTTCGTTGTTGGACTCTTCACTTGACATACAGCATCTATTCAAGTATGTGTTTGTGTTGTGGAGTACAAACACATATGAAGACACACACATACAAACACTTATTATTTTAAATGTATGCTGTGTTTGTTTGCTGACATTTTGAGGCTGCAGCGGTAGTAGGAAGAAAAAGGATGTTTTCGTAAAATTTTTCTAAACAAACGGTTTCTCGTTAGAGTTTGAGAAAATTTAACTTTAGTCACATGTCCGTTTCATTTTCGGACACAATGCGGCAATGGCAATAACGTGAACATATACCAACACACACACATATGTACACACACTCTCATATTTATTTTCGCAAGACATTGCTAAAACTGGAAACATTGTATCCATACGTCGCTTATATGTATTATGCAATATATTATATTTTAGGTTTTCTCATGCCATTCCATTTGCAACATTTCGAAGCAGACGTCAGATTTACAAAGTATATATATTCTAGAACAACATCAAAAACTAAGTCCATCTAGACATGTCTGCCTATGTGTCTGTTCGTTTTACGATCGTAAATTCTTTAAATTGGGCAAAATCAGAAAGGTGCCACGCCCACAATCAATAAACATCTGTTTATCTGTTACAAAAAAGGAGCTGCTGCTGTTGGAATTTTGAACATATATTAATAATACCTTCTTAGATCGATGTGCCAAAAGTAGGCGTGGCACAATTTACAAAAAAATCACACTTAGTTAAAAACCTTACTTGCAAGCTGCACCTTGGATTATTAAAGGGCGCGTGGATTATTAAAGGGCGTTATGATAAAGTTGCCACTACCACCGTTTGCTTTTAGATAAGGAGGATGTTTAAGATTTGGTTTAAGCCAAATTTAGTTATTTGACTTGTTTTTCATTTTCAAATATTTTCTGTGATGTACAGAGAAAGCACACTTGCGTCTGTGTAAGCTACCGTTTAAAACGTTTTTGGGGATAATGTTGAAACAAATTTACGTTAAATTGTGGACAGTCTAAGACATGTCAAAAATGTAATCGTAAGTATAGGTTTTTTTTTGCTATATTTCATTGTGAAATCCGCTAGAGTTATACATTTATATATATATTCTTGTATGTAGACATGTGTGTGCTGGATACTTTGTAATCACATATTGAAATTGAAATGAAAATTGAAGAATTTTTTAAATTTGCATAAAACGGAGATTACGTGGTAAATATTGACTGGAGGTCTCGTGATATTTAACAGTGTTATGGAAGAAATCTATATATTTTATATAATTAAAATTGTATCTCCTTCATAGAACTTTCAAAGCAGCACAGATCAATAATTGAAAGTTCTCTGATATATATAAATCACCCATTACTGTATGCCAAATAACACTGTTTGTTGTAGAGTGAAAGTTGTGAAATTGATTGCTTAACGAATCAGCTTTTTTCGGTAACAATTTTCTGCTGTTGTTATAAAATTTGGTAGCATGTGTATTAATACACTTTGCGAGGTCCACAAACCGTCATTCAATATATAAAATATTCACACCTATAAAAACATATATTTATGTTACATATGTACAACATGTGTATGTGTTGTGCAAAGGCCTTCTTCTTATAAATCATTTGTATATCAAAGAGCAACCCCTATTTCTTTGTGGTGTTGGAAGTGTCCCATACAGGATCATAACATAATCAAAACAACCCGTACAACTGGCACTCAGCCGCCAACCGTGAGGCAGTGGAAAAAAAGTGAATTTCATGGGCCACCAATCTATTTAATAATTTGTTAGAGTGAAGAACAGAACTGAATAAACTGGTTGGATATAAAGCTATAGCATGCGAAATTTTTGTACAACTTTCATGATAATGATTGAAAAAAGCAAGTAAAAACAAAATTTAGCTTAAGCCAAATCTTGAATACTCTTCATATCTACTTATAAACGGTCGATGTGGCAGATTTGTGAAGAACCCCCTAATATTATCATTTAGTATCAGCTTGCAAGTCGAGTTTTATGCTGAATAAAGTTTTTCGTCAATTATAGGCGTTTCTTTTATCCGATCACGCCCATTTTTGTGCACCTATGTATAAGTGAATTATAAATATGTTTCAATTTTCAACGTCATCGTTAAATTTTTGTGGAAAATAAATAGATTTTTGTCGATTGTGGGCGTGGCGCTAGATTTACTTTGGCCAATTTAAAAAGCGATTTTCATAGAGAAACTTATTCGACAAAATTTCAAAACAATATTCTAAAATTTACGATCTTAAGATTGTCAACAACCGACCGACATACAGTCATGTGGACATAAGTGTCTAGATCGTTTTATTTTTTGATGCAAATGGAATGACAAACTTAGTATACCTTCACCCATCTTTTTTTGGAGGGTACAAAAAATTTAAAAAACCAAAATAGCGGCATAACAACAAAGCAATTGTGTGGTTGTGCCACACACATAAGTCTTAGGTAGAGAGCCATCAAACGCAACTGTGTAACAAACACAAAAGTCGAACGGATACCGGACAGTCCATTTTCAGTGACATGGGATGTTATGTCATATAAAATATATTAGAGTGGAGGTGTGGAGATGGCCGTTTCTGTACTTGGTGTGAGATGGGACGCTTATGTAGTTACACACAATATATGGCGGCTGTATGAAGAGGTGGTCTGCTGACGGATATATTTTTGAGTTCTTTAACTCTCTCACTCTCTACGGGCTTTATTCTTCCAAACATTTATTGTATTTTATATCCTTAAGTCAAAGTGTCCCAAAAAAGGGATGCATTTTTTATTGTTCAAACACATACACGAGCGCGTAATTTTTATTTTTTATTTATCTACATGTTTACTTATGTTTATATAGGTATGCTGTTGTGGTTGTGGCTGTTTATATCGTTTGAAAAATTACCAAAAATATTATACATGCGTGATGGCTGTTAGTTAATATGTTATCCTTTCAGGTTTCAGGACATGGTTGCTTTCGTTGTGTGGCTGAATGATTTTTGCTTTAATTCAAGCCTCGTTAAGTTCATGAATTACATACTTGTACGCTTATATTGTATATGACCAAATGGGATAACATATGCAGATTACGTGAGCTAGTATTTTTGTAGATTTGTCCACTTTGTCCACTTAAGTGAAAATTCTTTACAAAAATTCGAGTTTTTTAACAAACTTATGAAAATATTGTTAAATGTGAGGATGGGTGGACAAAATAATATGAATATCTGACATAAAGAGTTTCGCAATTGCAGTCCCTTCACGAATGTTAGCTTTGTAGAGCTCTCGTCGTACCATTTTTGTCGAAACAGAATTACTCAAAAACTAAATTTAGCTTTTTTTTAAGAAATGTAAATTTTATAATATATCTTAAAATTTACAATCGCGATAACGACATACGGACATACATGTCTAGATCGAAACACATCACAGACTCAGCCCGACGTAAGTAAAGCTGTTGTAGTTGTTCGTTTTTTTAGATTCAAGAAGAATATAAAAAACCCAAATTTTTTTTTTATTTTCCTTTTCTTTATCAAGCTTTACCCAGGAATCTTAATAAGTACCAAATGTAAACATATAACTTAATAACATAATTTATGTACATTGGTTTAAGCAAACTATGAACTAGGGCAGTAGTCGTACTTACGGGTATTCATTCATGAGTAGACACTTACCTGTTTTCCATATACAATACTTATAGTAACTACAATTATGTATATGTAATATAAAAGTACTCTTAGGGGTATATAACTAAATTTCATTGAAATGATTACAAAAAGAAAATAATTTGGGTCGATTACAGGAATGAATGGACATTTTGTACTCGTCTCTGCATTTATGTAAACACTTATTAAATAGAATTGAGAAAGGATAACGGCTATTATAAATAAGGATACATCAGAGCAGAATTAAGTAAATATCTATATTTGATACTACTTTTAGATTTAAATGAAGAATGAGGAAAAGCCATAATTGCACTTGATGATATTTTTATTTGTTATACTCTCCATATAAGCTGGGAGTATACTAAATTTGTCATTCCATTTGCAATACCCAAAAGGAGACGTCAGGTCGTTGTAGACAAATATGGCCATGTGTCTGTATGTCCGTAAATTCGTATGTCCATTTTTTGTTGGCACTCTGACAACCGTAAACTATGACATATATTAGGCTGAAAATTTGTACAGAAACTTCTGATTTCTACACACCGATATAAAGCTATAAAATAAGGGTAAAATAGGTTGAGAGCCATGCCCACAAAAAATCTATCTAAAAAGGACAGACAATTGATCTATGAATTTGAAATTCACACATATTTATAGTTGTCTTTTCTGTTGTTGGGCAACAGAAACGTCCACAAAAATCCAAGGTGACATATATATAATACATACATCATTCAAGGGCGTAATGAAGAAACCGACACGCCCCATATTTATATATATACGTAAAAAACAAACATACATGACATAAAACAAATTTAGTCTAAACATCAATTCATACATCTTACAGAGAGAAAAAAAAGAATGACAAAATATCATGAGAGAGAAAAAAAAATGCAATTCAAACAATTAATTGGTGCAACACCTGTTGACGCTGATTGTTGTTGATAAACTGCCACTGAATTACTCGCCTTAGTTAGTTTTTTCCAATACAGTTCAGTTTACTACAAAGCATAATACTACAATAATGACAACATCAACAACAATAACAAGTGAAATGCAATAAAACTGAACAAAACGACACCAAGTGAGCTAAGGCCGCATTTTACATATCCATTACCTTACTTCAGATGTTCTTTTTATACTGTGCACCACTTAAGGCAAAAGGGGTATTAAGTTTGTGATGAAAAATGCTACAACAATCTTTAATTATACCGATCAAAATCTGTATCGATGTAATCATGTCCGTCTGTCAATCTATATAAATTGGTAATCAAACTTATAGGTGGTATTCTTTGGAATATTTCGGTAAAATTTGGTACAAGGGAGTGCATTACAAAAAAGATGTGTCCTATTGAAAATAGTTCATATTGTACCATCATTAGAACCTTTTCTAATGTCGTTACATTCTATTTGAAATAAGTATTTATAAGACGAAAATTTGTAATTCTTCTAAGAATAGTTAATTATCTTAATAATTGGCTTTAACGAATTTCAACCCGACCGGACTCATTTTAGAACCAATCTCCATATATCATGCTTTGACTTAAATGACAACTAATTGGAGCACAATTGGTGTAGAGTATTAAGTGGATGGTTTTGACTTTAACACTTTTACTTGTTTTGAAATGTATTCATTCTGAAACATTTTCATCTTAAATTTTTTTTTTCAAGAATTCATTTTAGTCTTAGATCGTGGACGACTTGTTAATATAAATTTTATACAAATTTTATGTAAATTTTTCTATATATATATGACAGATGGTTTAAACGATTTTGGTGAACATTCTATGCATATGATTGATTGAATGAAAATGGTTAAAACGATTAGGTAGTAAGTACCTCATCCCTGCCATTAGCTGAATGCATGTGCCTAGCATTGTATAGCATCCTTAACGCATCACTATTGCATATGCATGTTGATCACGAGGCTTAGAATACATTTCGGACGTACAGGCATACAGACATATCCTGATAGAAATGCAATGAATGGTGCCACAAACTCCTCGACACATGTTCGACACTCATACACAAAATCTCAACACTTAACAGCCGGGAACATGAAAACTCCAAATATGAAACGTAAACAAAACTCTAAATATGAGAGTGAAAGATAGAGGCACAGTGTAAAAAGAGGAGACAGAGAATGAAAGAAAAAAATCAACGCTAAAATCCTAATAGTGAAAAATTGTTGAACAAGAAAAAAAAAAAAAATTGCATTGGAGAAAAATGCATAAAAAACGCAACATGGTTTTTTATTTTCAATTTGGCGAAAATTCATTATTGGCCAGAGAACACAGTTAGGTTTTATCTGCCATAGCCACGTAATCGTCACAATGTTGTTAACGTTCAGTCCATTTGTTTTCGTGCCAGAACGGTGTGTATTGCAGTGGCATGGAATACTACATAGATCAAATGACACTATAACTATACCAATGTACATACCAACACTTGGCTTAGTGTGTGGGTGTACAAATAAACAACGAAAAAAATATGCACTCATTCACTTGCATGCCTGCGGAACTGTTGCACAAAATTTGTACATCTGGTCTCTGGTCTCTGGTCTCAATGGCTAACAACATATATTTTCCAATCTCAATTTATGCATATATGTTCGCATGTATGTGTGTGTGTGTGTGTGTGTGTGTAATGGCATGCGTTTTTAGTTCACTTTTATTCACACTTTATAGAATTTGACTTGCAAAGTTACTGCTGCCACCATCAGATAGGCAAGCAACCACCTCGGCCAGGGGCGCGTCAAGTCATTGGATTGTAGTATTGTGTTGGGTTGTTGTTTTTTTCTTATTCCAACGTGTGCCTCAACTACCCGCTATATATGTTCGTGTGTTTTAATGGTTATTAGAGCGATTGTAGGATTTTGGTTTTTGCCTGTTTGAGACTTTGTCATCATAGTTGGTGTTGTTATAGTTTGTATATTAATTCGTGATAGTTTTGAACGTTTGTTGTCAATTGGCCGTAAAACAATTGTTGTGGCGGCGGTTATATTGACCATCAAAAAAACAAAAACATAAAAAAAAAAACAATTATAGAACAGGGAATAAGAAAAAATTTATATGGGAGCAACCATTACACATAAAGTTGAACCCTGTGTTCCTGTATTCACTTTTTTATACCCTCCACATTAGATACTAAGGTATACTAAGTTTGTCACTGCATTTGTAGCACTGAAAAAGAGGCGTCAAAGAGGAAATATTGTACAAAGTATATATATTCTTGATCAGCAATAAAAACTTACTCCATCTAGATATGTATGTCCCTGTGTCCGTACGTCTATATGTTGTTGGCATTGTCACGCTCGTCAAAGCTGAGATATTAAGAAATGATAGGAATGAACAGTGAATTGACCTATCTTCCGTCCGTCCGTCTGACCGTTTCAAATAGAAGTTTCGTTCTAAGTATAGTTCCAAAAAGTTAAAATTGGCCAATTATTATGTTAAGAAACTATTTTTTACAAATTTTAAGCATTGCGAAGATTTATTTCATATTAATTTGTATGTATAGACAGACAGACGTAGGTAAATTGATTCAATTTTTTATTCTTAATCGTTGGGTGTAATTGAAGATGGGTGTGACATTTGCCATTTAAGGCAAAATTACAATTTTTTCTATCATATTAAAGAAAACATCATTCATTTTCATAACAAGTTTTATGTGAATTCTTCACTCTTTAGAAATATTAAAAAATGCTTTTCATTTTTACTAATTAGTGTTGTTGGCTTTAGTTTGTAGTTGGTGCTAACTATAAAGCAGGGCAAAGAACTATCAATTGGGCTGTGAATAATTTCTACTCTACTTACCCATTTGAGAAGGACTTGGTTTAGCTTAAAAAAAAGGAGTGAAGTGCTGATTAGAAGGATCTCATGTTTTTGTTTTTTTTTTCGTTTTCGTAAATTATAAAGTAATGCCTTTTAAAGGCTTTCTTTATATAATTTTATGAAATTTTAATAACCTTTTTGTATGTATATGAACGTGTTTGTGTGTTCTTAAGTTTGGATATGCATGAGGTTATGCAATTATAAAGAAAAATTTGTATAATTATACATCTACATATATATATATATAAAGATTTATATATATATATACAATCTATTTTAAACACTGGTCTACATAAAAACTCTTACAATGAGTGGTATGAACATATGTGTGCATTTGGATATTGGAGCTGTTGGTTAAAAGAACCAGTTAAAAATTTAGCTTTGGCCAAATCTTAAATACCCTCTACATCCAAGTACAAAAAGTGGGCGTGTTTGCCCTAAATCGTTACAGAGACGGACCGACAGTCAAACTTGATTTTTATATGTGCTTCGAAAAGTCTCTGAAGGTTTCATCCTAACTGTTAAAAACATATTAACAAAGTAAATTTATTATTTACCCCTTTATATAAAATTAAGGTTACACTAAGCCTGTCATTCCATTTGCTATACTGAGAAGGAGGCATCAACGAGAAAAGACTGTATATATATTCTTGAGTCGATCTTGACATGTACTTCCATACATCCGTCTATTGTTGGCGTTCTAGCGGTCGTAAATTTTAAAAAACGCCCACAATTTATAAAAAATTCTACTCACCATAAAACTCAACTTGTAAACTGATGTGTAATTATAAACCTGCCACGCCGGGTGGACAGACGTATGTACAAAATATCCTTTTGTAAATACTTGGTATTTTTCTTCGTTTTACTTAAAATCTTAGCTGCACTTGGGGCAGATATATAGATAATTTTTTGTGTATATGAACAATTTATTACTTTCACCTCAACAAACACACACACTCTACTAGACACTACATCTACCCACACATACGCAATAAATTTCTGGAAATATTTTGAAATTATATCATTTCACACACATACACACTTATACATTTACATATGATAAACATTATACTGCAGAGAATGCATTTGAATTGCAATCAAGTTTTCTTTGTATAGAAACAGCAGCAGCGGCAGCTGCAGTATTAAACTGCATTCATTAAAACTTATACACACACACATTGTTTGAGTGTATTTGTGTATGTTAAATTTTTTAATTTCATATTTTGTGGAAACTTCTAAAACACTGCTGCTTCTTCTCGGGCTAGTTATTACCGGATCTCATCTTTGGAATGTTTGGTTAAATGGTTGAAAGATTTAAAGAGTTGCTCGTATTGGCCAAAGATGGTTTTCTTAAACCAACCCGGGCATGCATATGGTCACATATAAACACACACACACACACATTTATATGTACTTACGCACACGTAATCACATGCACACTTGTACACGCACATAATCTTGAACGCCTAGTGCATTTCTACAAATTTTCTTATATGTGTGTATTTCTTATTCCAAGCCGACCTTTTTGGTAAAATAATTAATCTGCCTTGAGGAAACATGCGCTTTGGTTGCATACAAAACAGAAGATGCTTCAGTTACGTTGTTGTTGTTGTTGTTGTTGTTGCTATGTCGATTTCATTTCATCTTTCTTGGCCAGGATAAGTATAAAACAGTCGTTTACGAGAATCTCGGCATCTTCGTTCCTTGCAAGATGTTATACAAAATATTTTCCAAACGAATTACCAAACATCTCACAGCTTTTTTTTTATGGGGGGCTGTACCAAATATCTCAAAAACATGACCATCTTGAACACAACACAAGAGCACACATGTTGTTAGAATATTGAGTTGAGTTCAGTTCAGTTGATAACCAAGCCAAGCCAAGCGAAGCAACTAAAATGAACTTTATATACCATACAATCCAAATATTAGATACAGGAGAGTATGTGCATATGTATTGTAGTATATGTATGTACACATATATAAACATACGTTAAAACAATACACATACACATACGTATTTATGCATATATTGTCATTGTTGCTGTTGCTGGTGTTGTTTTTGATATTATTGCTTCTGCTGCTGTTGTTATGCATTTAGATCTATATGTGTGATAGACATTTCTTAGTCCAATAGCTTCATTTCATTTCATTTATCTTAACGAACACATTGTCTTTAGTTGTTCCAAAAGAGTTAAAGAAGAAGAAGAAAAAGAAGAAGGAGAATTGTTGATATATGCAAAAATAACTTAAATAGAGAAAATTGTATTCATTACAGTTTGTTGTTCATACCCAAAACTATCTTTATCTCTCTTTCTCTCTCTCTATCTCTCTTTCGTAAATACAAATTTCAACATCTTATAATATATTTAAATTTAATGATAAAACTAAGGTGACTGGCGATTTTGGTGAACAATTATCTCGTGGGGCTGGGAATTTTTTTTATTTTTATTTATCATGAAAAATAAATTTTAAGGCATATTTGAGTGACTGGGAACTAATGGAATGGAAAATGGGGTCAATCTGGTAGAGCCGTAAAAGTGTCACAAATATACGGACGTATGGACAGTCCTAAATCGATTCATAATCAAATGAGTGTATTCGCCATCGGTCCCCAAAAATAGTATATATTTTGTCTATGTCATGTGTTCATATTATTTTGTTTATCCCTTGGATATGTTTACAACTATACTATATATATAAAATATATATTGTCATTCCACATATATAACTATAGTGCACTACAATTACTATCGATCTGTTATCCCATAAGATATATGCATACATACGTACATCCATCTATCCATACATACATAAATTGCGTTTCTGTGCTCTGGTAAACTTTGTTCTTATTCATTGTGTGAAATCAGTCAAATATATTATTTTTATACCCTACACTTAAAATACGAAGGTATACTAAGTTTGTCATTCCATTTGCAACATTCAGAAAGAGGGGTCAGAGATCGTACAAAATATATATATTCTTGATTGGCATAAAAAAAAAGAGCAGTTATAGATATGAGTCACGCCTACAATCTACAAAAAGGCGTAGTAAGATAACAGACACGCCCACAATTTACAAAAAAATGTAGTCAGCCTTAAACTCGATTTACAACCTTATAATACTTGCACTATGCACCTGCGCCGCCCACTTTTTGTATGTAGATGTGGAGGGTAATTAAGATTCGTTTTAACCACATTTAATTTTTTCACTTGTTTTTACAATTTTTTTTTTGTGGGTACCTTCTATGGGTGGAGAAGGATGAGGTTTTCTTCAAACATTATTCTTGTTGTTGCTGTTGTTGTTTCGTACGTTTTACACATTTGTCACCCATCACATATGAAGAATACGCTTTGGTTCAAAACCACCCTCCATCTTCTGTACAGGTGTATATACAGGCAATTTTTCAATGTCCAGTATTCTTGTTCTTCTTCTTCTTCTTTAGATTTATTCTCGCGCCAACGTTAAATAGCAATATTTCAACAACGTCTGTCTAAATAATACCAATGATGGTGGATGAATGAAGATGATGATGATGAAGTTTCTAAGTTTAGTTCTATGGCACGAATTAGGCTTTAACAACAACCACCAATCTGTTGGAAAAAAAGACACGAACCGTGAAAATAAGTAAATTACAACGCACACCATAGTCAGAGGTACCTAAAGTATTCACTACTCCCGGGGGGTAAGAGGTTTTTTTAAACCGTCTACATAACTGGCAAGTCAAATTTCATACTGAGTATACAATTTTTTTTGTAAATTGTGAGCACGTTTATACTCCCAGATGGTGGGTGTAACAAAGGGTCAATTTTTTTCAGGGATACGTATATGCGCGTTTTTTCAGTTAAAAATTTTAATGCCCGAAAAAGATGGACTTTCCAAATTTGTCCTAGAATCAATTATAAATGGCATATGTTAGGCAAAGAAATACTAATTGAATGAAATGAAGTGAGAAGATCTTCTACAATAATAAAAAACAACAACAACAATTTTATAAGCTTTTTCAGATTCCCTGAAAAATCGATATTGGTGTAATTATAAGATTGTGTTGATGGGAACTCTTAAAAAATTTTCAAAGTTTTTGGTCACCCACACAACTTAAGCTTAATTCTGCATTCTTTCTCACATTCGCCACTTATTTCTATATTTCTTTTTTATAGATTTTCGATTACCTCACATAGCTTGTGTTGTATATTTAAAACATATCGATTCATCCATTCTGTACAACCCAGTTATGCATAACATTTAATGCAGAACATTTTTTGCTAGAGCGCGGCTAAGGTTCATGTATGTAAATCCACGTTTCCTGCTACTGACGTCAACGTGAAAGTAAAATAGCGCGTTTTATGAAAGATTTTTTACTGGGCGGGTAGTCAGGGTGGTTTAATCAGCAAAATCCTTGTGTGTGTGGATGTCAAGATATAGGTAAATATTGTTTTGTCGCATACCACCACTCGCCTATATTCCACTTGAAGTACATTACATATGGCGCGTATAAATATATATATGCAGTCACGGTGATGCTTGTAGAAAGTTTATTTAACCATACCCAAGTAGGTAGACTGTTCATTTACTCACAATCATTTCAAACAACCCCCCGCTACCCACTGGCCACTGCTTAATGTGGGGCCTGAACAACGATGAGTGTGAGTTTTTTGTTATTGTCAATATATGTGGAGAGAACGCGTTGCATAGCATCGCGACCCTTATTGAAATATTCAAAGAAGGACATTTAAGATTGTACACACACATACATAAACAGCCACTCTATCCCGTACATGTACACGTTCTTCTATATACGTTTTGAAGCACACGTCACCGACAGTTGTCCGTTTGTACAGTCATGCATTGTATAGCCATTGTGTCTGTTAATGTGTTTGCCTAGCTTTGCGTGACTTTTATATATGTGTATATTGCATATGTATTTTTTTGTGTAAGTGTATATCTCTTTCGCGTTAACATTTCGGTGCGCGACGCGCGATGTACTGATACCGAGGCAATCGAATAGAATATTTTTCTTCTTTGAATCTCTCGGACTGTCGGACACAAAAAACAACAAAAACCAACAACCAACTTAAATATTGAAGACGCAACTGTACCTGATGGTATTTTACCAAAGTACACTGTAAAAAAATCAATCTTATTGTATATGTTAGAACATATGTTCCGTTTAACAGGGCATAATAGGAAACTCTATTAACCGTAGCATGGGTATAATTTTTTCTATAAAAAATAAAAAATGTAATCCAACCACATATCCGCCGTTGTATCTACACTTTACGGTTTCTTGTGTGTGGTTGTAATGGACTCTTTACAAGCTCATTGTTGGGGGCATATATATTAAAATACAAAATTGTGGTTATAATTGTAAAGTACGTGATGGTCTTAATTATTATAGAAATTCATTTGTTTTTCAATTTTTTTCACTGTAAATGCTTTACTGTCCAGTTCGCGAATTCATTTTATTCGCTTACATAGGTAAAATCACATACACACACATACAAGCACTTACATTATTATGTTTACATTTTCTCTTCGTTCAAGGCTATCGAAGAGAAGGTGGGCGTACATGTGACACATGTATGCTGGAAGCAAATTTCAAACTGGATTCTAAACGATTTGAAGGTTTGGGCACACACATGCCCCACACAGATGTCTTCCATTTGTACGGAATTCTTACAACATCGCCCCAAACGGCTGTACTGAAGCCATATGTGTATGTAAACACAAATCCAAACACATGGCAACCGTTTCTTTTCTTTTTTTAAGGTTCACTTTTCCCAAACAGGACAAAGTCCACGATTTTATATCAATTTATTTTTTACGATATGTGAAATTTTTGTAACAATGTTTTTGCAGCATTAAGGAAAAGCCTTTTTGTGAATAATCACACAACTGTTTGTTTAGTCTAGTTTTTGTAACGGTCAGTCCGTCTGTCTTTTGGTAGGATTTCATCTGTACACGAATCTTGTATTCAACATTTCCTTTCAAATTCAGACTAATGTGGTCGTTAATGTTTCTGTATTCAGCAGCAGCTGGTAATTGTGTTGGGGAGACCACCACCACGTAGCACAAGACTCCTGTAACACATCAACAATAACAATGTTAAATGTTTGCGGCAAAAAGCAAAAGCAAGAAAGAAAAGAGAAAAGACAATCATCATCGCTGACTTTATGTATCATGTAGCGAGGGGTGGCTAAAATGTATACATTTTGTATGTATCCACTCTTTAGACTTTTCGCGAATATTTTCGCATATGTGTAATGTGTTGATGGTACTGCGACCCGTATTCAATAATCAATAATGGAATTTCAATTTAATCTGTCTTCAATTTACTTACTTGTACGTTCACATGAGGGATGTGGTCCATTTAAATACACGTTTACTCGCCTTCACTAGCTGCTCTCTAAATGTGCGTTCCCCTTCCCCTACTTGGTTTCTTTTGTATACACCATGAATTCATCTAATGACATACAAATAAATCATTTAACCAGAGCATAAAAACTTTAAATGTGCCTTTGAATAGATTTGAAATTAGAAAAAATATAATAAAAGTGAGAAAACCAAATTTGATTTAAACCAAATCTTAAATACCCTACACATCTTCAAAGAAATAGTGGGCGTGGTAGGTTTATCATTACGCTCGCTTAGTATACATCTTACGGTTCATTTTTAAAGTCAAATTTTGGTTTTTTGTAAATTGCAAGCGTGTGTGTTAATTAACCACGCCCATTTTTGTTATAGAGATGAAAGAGGAAAATTTTGAACCAATTTCAACTGCAGAGGTCTAGTTTTCGTAAATTGTGGGCGTGGCTCTTGTCCTTTTTTAACTAATTTAAATAGCACACTCCGCGAAAAAAATTCAATTTCTGTTCAATATCTTAAAATTGACAACCACAAGAATGAAAATAAAAGACGTACGTGCGGACAAGATCAATACTATATATATTTTGTATAATTCCCGATGCCTCCTTCTCAATGTTATGATAAACTTGGCATACCTTAGTGTCTTATCTGTGCACAGGGTATAAAAATACAATTTAATATTCTTAAAATGATTTCTATACATGTGTGCTTAATAGCTTAAAAGCGATATTCCTTAAACTTTTAACAAAACATTTTGCACATGTGTTGATAAAAATTGAAATAAATTCCAAACTATGACTTAAGCGGTTAATATCAAGATTTAATCATTTTTTCCTCTTTAGTCAAAGTTGTTCTTTTAAAATATGAATGAATAATGTGTTAAAAGGATGCTTAGGACTAAGGTTAAATGGTATTGTATATGTTGTTACAGTTTTTTCTACAGAGTAATTTAAGGAACTTTTGGGGTGTGAAGATGTCAAAATCTGTCTAGAATATAGGAATGTCTGAACCTAGAATAAAGTTGTAAAATTATATACGACTAGGGGAGTGTTAGGGTCCCACTTTCCGAGAATATTCACTCAGTATTCCATCATATCTAACAGGCTATAAATGATAATGTTTTGACAACCTCTCCACACCACACCAAGATGGTGAATAACTAAACTCTGTTTGATACACTCTACATAAATATATTTATTTGTGATTGTTTTAAAGTAAATTAAAAAAATATATTTCATTATTTTTTCTGTAATGAACTGCGTAAATTTAATCGCGGATCATTCAATAAAGCTTCCTTAACAGTTTCATATTTCTTCTGGGACTCTTCGTGTGTTATGGCCAATCGCTGTTGCACCATACGCTGATTCAAACTAATCTGTTTAGCCTCTAACACCAATTGCTCATAATCATAATTATTAAATTGATCTTCAAATTTATAAAGAAAGCGTTTCAAAGACTTGGATTCGGTTATTAGCTGTAAAGAAAATAAATGAGTTATAACATAGATGGTAACTGTAATTTAAAAATTTAAAGTTTACATCTTCATATTGTCGCTGAAGATCGTTGAGAAGGAAAACGAAGCGTGTCTTCATATCTGATAAGCATGCATTGTATATAGCCCAGGATTCGTTGTAGTTTAAATAGCGACCTTTGTAGGGTACTAAATAAGGAGCCAAATAGTCGGCAGGTTGTACTTGCATATCTCTTTTGTAAGCTTCTTCATCCGCTTTCTTTAAAAGTTAATAAGAAAGGAATTTACAATGTTTATATTGGGTTGCAATTTTTTCCAGACGTAAAAACATATATATTATATTTAACTAGGGAAACTCAAGCTCATTCATATGATCAGTGCAAGCATGAATTTTGCAGTGTTCGATTCTTTGAAGCCAATGGCGCTGGTAAATTTTAATAATTTCTAAACGTTTTTTATTTGTAAATTTTATCATAATAAAAATATTAATCTTAAGTGATCTTTTAAAGCTGAACGATTATGGAAAACTTTCAAGTGGTGCCTTTTTATTAAAATATAAAATTGTTATGTGGCTATGGAAAAGCCTCATTATAATGCCAAGCAATTGTTCTATTTAAGCGCATATTATGAATGAAATTTTTTAAATACTTTGTTTTATGTATTCCCAAAAATATTGTCTATATTATTCTTTAATAATCATGTATTTGTGTGTTTTTGTATATACTTGATATCTACTTATTTGTGTCAGTTACTTCATTAAGAAGTCATTGCACTCATTATTATTTTTATGTTTTTCCTGCATTGTGCATTATGCATTGTCTATCTCATTAAAGTTCAAGGTCCCATAATTCATTACTTATTACAATCGTATATGTATGACTGTGTGTTTGAGTTTAATGAGGTTGCATTAAATACTGCTGCACACCTCATACCACCCATTTTACGAATTTAATCATATAATCTTCAACGGTATACTCAACGTTAGACACATATGCATTGTATGTACATACATATATATATATATATTGTAAATAGAATATAATTTGGTAGACATTTAATATATATCGACGCAATTGTAATGAGCAAAATATGATGTAGTAGTAGTTGTTGTTGCCGTTGTTATGACTTTATATATCTATAATGAGTATGCCACTTATAGTACATTATCTACAAACATACATCGAAATGTATGCATAATATATATATATATAGAGAAATAGAGTCAATCATATATTAATATTTGGGCAACACTTTCATTTTATATACCCACACACATATTCTTAGGTGTGTACATGTGTGGATGTGTAGGTTATGCAATATCAATCATCATTCATTGTAGCTATAATGAGATATTTACTTGTAGATATGTTAGAACGTCGGCATAGTCGACCATTTAATACCCTACACCACTTGCTTCTATAAATTATGTCACAATTAGTTGCGTTGTATCATATTTACTAGGAAGCATTGGCCTAAAAGTCACTTCGTGTCCTGTCACTATAAGGTTCTAAAAATCGCCAATCGAGTTCAAATTTAGCTCAATCAATAATAATGTTAATTAACTATTTTTCACCAACATTTGTCAAAATATATTAATAATTAAAATTTTTTGTCCTTTAAAAACTTTCATTATAATGAAACCTTATATAGAATAAGGTTCTAAAAATGGCCCAATTTAAATCATTTTCAATAAGGTTTCTCTTTTAGCTAATATATGTTCATGTACCAAATTTCATTAAAATATCTTAAAACGGTGTCCAAAATCTTGTGCATAAATTTACACGAATAGACAGACAGACAGACGGATATGATTAAATCGTTTCAGATTTTTTGATAGTATTAAAAATAAGAGTGGTTTAGTTGTTACAAGCATCTTTACAAACTTAATATACCTTTTGCCGTGCCGTGCCGAGTATAACAAATGTCTTAGATTGTATGTTAAGGAAAATACTAGTTATCCAGTTAATGTAGTAAAAGCAACTGTGCTAATTATGTGTTTGTAGGTTATGATGTATTTGTGATGAGGGGGGGACGTTTATTGTTTCGTTCTATTTTCTCTACTGTGTTTATCCCTGTGCGTAGACACGTTATTATAATATTATATTCATAATGTGCCGCACTGTGTTGCAAAAATGCAACAAGTTTCTGTATAATGAGCTTACTTAGTTCCTCACACATTCCTAACATACTTCCAGACACATGCAATAATAATTGTCACCTGTTGCAATCGTTGTGTTCGGATTGCCCCATTACGTAATGCATCAAATATACGAAAGGTCAATTTCGGTTCATCCGACTCGTTTCTACGATTATCTAATATGGAAGTAATTTCTTCGGTAATCTTTTCGAAACGTTTCTTCATCTTATCCTCTATTTTTAATTGTTGCAACAACAAACGGTAGGTTTCCAGGGGGGTGGGACTCGGTTCCGACACGTTAGCCTATTATACAAATATTTTTAATAATCATAATTTAGGACCAGACTTGGGCGACAAACTTACCAAATACATTTTCACTAAATTCGGATCAAAGACAACTTCTTGACCATAATCGGGTCTTGGCGGTTTCACAAATTCACAAGTGGACGCTGTTAAGGCTCCTCTTGCATATTGAAATTTTAGTAGAATTTTTTGTTGCGATATTAGAATAGTACGCATAGCTATATCCTTATCAGCTGGTAAAGTGTTATCGCGATGAAATTTTTCAACAATTTTCTGGGTGAGACAAAAACAATGTAAAACGATTTTTAAATTGAAATATTGAGGTGAAATTTTACCACGGACGCATTGTTTGTAAATACTTAAATTGAAAAATATATACTTTGTATATAGCTGGAGGATATAACAATAATGTACCTTTAAAAGCGTACCAACCGGCCTGAATTCATATTGTTGATAGTAACATAAATCGTTACGACCCCGATATTGCAACGTGATGCGATCCTTTTCAATAACTAAATGATATAATGAGTCGAGGCGCGGAGATGAATAAAAGTGCAATTCTTTTGGTTTGTTAGGATCCTTATTGTGACGCATATCTGAAATGAAAGCAAAATTTAAAGCGAAACTTTGTGTACCGCTCCTGCTTTACACCTACATTTTAAACTATCATTACGTCCCTTAGCGAAACACTCCTCATACTCGTTCGTTTCATAAGTATATTTGAGTTGTAAAAGTTTATCAGAACGATTCTCGAACATTTCCCAACGTTCGACGCGCTCTTTATATTCATCGTCGTCGTACAAAGTTAATTGCATAACTTTGCCATCTCGTTGTGTATATGGTGAGAAGCGTTCATGCTTAGCCCCCTTGTACAGAATGGTCTTCTGTAATTTCGGAAAACGTTCTTCGAATTCCCTTTCTCCGATATGCAATTTCATGACCCAAGAGCGTATAGTATCCAAGTGCCGTTCTTCCTCAACGGGATGCACAATATCGGCTACATTTTCATCAGAGTGTACAAGGTAAGTGCGCATTTCGGGTGGTTCCCCCGGTAAGATATGTTCCCAATCATCGGTGTTACGCAAATCCCAACGTATTTCACTAACCCGTTCATAAGTTTGTTTATTCACATAATAATTGTATTGATTCCAAACACTATCGATTAGAATATATTGCTTGCAGCGGCTGTCGGCAGTAAAACCTGTAGAAGGTTCAATGAAACGAGCTTTTGGCGGATCATATTCCATGTCACCATCTTCATTAACATGAGTACTTTTGGGTTTAAAGCTCCATGGAGCATTGTCAATGATAGCTACCCAAGCATGAGATCGTCGATAATGATATTTATCTACGGGACGAATCTCCAATTCCTAAACACACATTTTTATTTAAAAAAAAAAACACGAATAGTTTTTATATTTAATCTTTATACATAACCTCCAATTGCTTTTTAAGTGCCTCATCTTTTATATGCTGTTCTCCGGCCGCCCTCTCTGCTAGCAATTTCGCCATATTCTCCTCCAAGTGACTGCTTAAATCGGGCAATGGTCTCAATTTATACTTTTCCCCAGTCTTGGGCTTTACCTTTACCTCTTCTTCTATCTCTATTTTGGGCATATTGTGGGGATAGGGAAGTTCCCGTTGATCACATTCCACAACTTCGGCTCTTGCCACACCCGAAACTACAACGGCAGGGAAACCAGCCCCTATCAACATGCTACATAACAGTGTAGCCATTTCAAAACTATTGCCACGTCGACGTCTTAGTAAAGTGTCGGGCGATATTAAGCGTTGAGGCTATTGAAATAAGCAATTGTGTGGAGGTTAGTAAGTAAGCCGACCTAATTATGGGGGTTACAGGCACGCCGTTTTTTATACCCTTCATATAAGATGCTAATACCAGAATGAGGTAAATATGTACATCATAATTACCATCAAAAACTGTCCGCGTGTCCGGATGTCCATCTATTGTTGACATTCTCACCATGGTAAATTTTGAGGTATTAAGTTAAATTTTGTGCAGAAACTATTAGTTTCGCGTATTTTTATTTAACTGGCGACAAAATGCTACTTATGTGACACAAAAATTGAGCTTTGAAGTTGAAATTGCGAACATTAATTTTATAATTAGTCCATTCATTGCTTGATTGAGGGTATTTAAAATTTATGTTAAACTAAATTTGTTTTTCCTACTTGTTTTTTTTTTTTTTTGTAGTTTGTTTTGCCTCAGAATCGGATTCAAGATGTAATTTAAGACAACTACTCGCAAGTGTTTTATTTTTTTTTGCCATTTTTGTACTTTTTGAATGAAATTTTTTAAGGTGTATACGTATTGATTTCTATCCTTCATATACTAGAGGACGTTATCGCTACTCATTCACTTGTTGGGCATACGTTAAGGATTTCTTTTCAGCTGTTCACATATGTACAAACGTGTGCTGGTAATACCTAGGTGATTGCTTTACTGTGATGACCGTTTTTTATAACAAATATTTTTTTCTTGCGAGTTTTTTTCTTTCTCCTTCATCATATGCGTTTGTCCGTTTTTTCGTATTTTAGATCTAATTTTTTTCTCTACTCCATATACTATATACAATACATTTCAATTTTTTATTTTTTATTTTTATTGGCAACACAAAAGCAATCACTATCAAAAGCAGAGAAGCAGAAAAAAAACGAAAAATTATAGAAAACTTTTTAAGACAAAGAAAATATTTCCATTCGACAAGTAGACACTAACGAAAAGATGAAAACCGGAGGAAAAAAAACCAAATTTGATTTGGGCTAAATTTGAAATACCCTTCACTATCTATGTAAAGAAACGGTGGGTGTGGCAGGTTCATGGAAGAGTTTGCTATGTAGTTCAAGTTGTGTTTTATTTTTAATATGTTTTTTTGTAAGTTATAGGCGTAACTGTTTTACGACCACGCCCATTTTAGGCATATCAATGGAGGGGCTAATTATATATTTACCTTATAGGTAAAATTTTGTGTTAGTGAAATGCATTTTTCTTGTTTGTAGGCGCGTATGTTATACGATTAATTCTAATTATAACTATATGTATCAAATTTCTCCCAAGTGATGCTAATGGTGTGACAAACTTAGTATACCTTTTTTCTTATTTCGTAGCCATAAAAACGGAAAATTGAACGTAAAGCATAAGAACGGCTTTTTTTGCATGAAATTTTTTCATTATTTACACGCTCACACACACAATATCTAACGGATAGGTATGTTAAAAACAATATAACAACTATTACTGTAAGCGAATGTATATAGATGGCATAGACGAAGGACATCATCATTGAAGTTTTGTATGTAGGAACACTACTCAAACACCTCTCGCCTCTCTTTCTTTCTCTTTTTCTCTCTCTTGGTTATAATAATATAATAACAGAAAAAACAACCAGATTAACCAACACTTAGACTGGCATATGGAAATAGTTGTTTTCGTATTTGGTACATGTCAATGTTGCAGCTGCTGCTGTTATATGCCTTTATAGGCCTTCATCACAATATAAATGTTTATTATTTTTTTTGTTTTGTTTTTTTGTTTTGTCCTATTGCATATATGTATTGTACATTCTTTTGTTGTTGTGTGATTTTTGTATAATTCTTCGTTTTTTGTTGTTGTTCTTGTTTTCTTTGAATTGTGTTCTATTTCTAAATGCGGCTCTTACGCCTCAAACATTCTCGTCCCCGTACATATATACGTGGGTGTGTATGTGTGCACAGATCAAAGCAAGCAATTCTTTTGAATCTTTGTCCAGATTCATTTTCCATTTTTCATTTCATTTTGCCATATTTTTTCTGGTCTTCGTCTGTTTTTTAGTTTTATTCCTATTTTTTTTTTGTTTTTTTTTGTTTTTGCGGAACTTTGGTTATTAACTTTTGAAATGTAAGCAACTCAACTCAAACCTTGACAAGTGCATCGTGTTGACAAATAGAAACAAACAAAACCAACAAATCAACAAAATTTAAATGTTTACTTTGTTGTTAAAGAAAATTTACAATAATTTACAACAATTTACATTTCCTTTAATGCCCTTTTGCCAGTTCAACATATTAACCAGAATTAATAAAACAGCTTGAAGTTTATTAATTTTTATCTAAAATTAAAACAACATTTAGCTTAAGACAAATTTTAAATACCCTTAACATTTACAATAGTGGGCATGGCAGGTATATTAATGCACCCTCTAATAGTATATGTACAATATTATTCGTCAGGTTGAAAGTCGAGTTGTACGTTGAGAATGGTTTTTTTGTCAATTGTGGGCGTGACACTTGACCGATTTTGTCAACTTTAAATAGAAATCTGTGTGCAAAATTGTAAGAAAAAATGTCTGTACAATTTTATACAAAGCGTCTGCTTTGGTCTATTTTTAAGAAGAAAATCCGGTTCTAGTACCAAATTTTACTCAAATTATTATTTTTTCTACGTAATGCACATGTGTACCTGCCGCGCCCACTATTTTTTATGTTTATTTAAAGAGTATTTAAGATTTGGTCTAAGATAAATTTAGCTTTCTTATTTGTATAATTTATTAGAGTGCCATTACACACAGCACTCATACGCCATGTAAGCCGTGCATAGAAAATATGCATAACTCTGTTATAAGCTGCTATACATGTATGTTTTGCATTATATTTTACATATATACAAATATAAGCTGTGACCACATTTTTACGATATGTCCGTAAAAACAATACTTCAAAAAAGATAAAAACACGCATCTAGACATATACTCGTCAGTTGTACGTCAGTATGTGAGGCTTAACTATTTTACATAGAGTTATTAAAGTTACAAGTGTATTGTTATTGTTGTTTGTCGTTGTTGTTATTGTTAAAACAGTGGTTTTTGCTGATACACCTCTTAAGTAAATTTCTCTCTAAACGATGCGAATAAAGAAAAAATAAAAAAACCAAACTTTCAATTCTTCGGCAGCAATAAATGTTGGTACGTTGGATTTATAAGAAAACATGGAAACTATGCATAACCGTCACATCGCACACACACTCCTCAACCAAGACTAAGTAAAATCGAAGCCAACAACAAAACGGACCAGCCAGCCGGCCAGCAAGCTAGCTAGTCAGTGATCCACCCAGTCCATTGGCCAAACAGTTTTCTATAATTTTACTTCATCATATATTGTATATACATAGATTTCCCGGTCTGTTTGTGTGTGTGTGTATGTACATATAAGCTGGGTTCTTTGCCTTTTCTATATATGTGTGTAAAATAAAACCACGACAGAATATTTGTTGTTGGAGGTGTACTCCAACTCGGCAAATTTTGAATAGAAATCCAACAACGAGTTTCCTTTAGTTTAACCAAACAGCGCTGCCACCAATTCAGTTATAAGGCCATTTCATATCAACCTCCTCTCATGGAGGGGATCATTGTGTGTTTGTGGGTGCGTGTGTGTGTTTGTCTTTGTATGTATTGAGACTTTGGCAATTAAATTGCGCAAAAACCTTTGACTGAGATAAAGAAATGCAACGTACGGTCTCTGTTTTATACACCGATGACCTAACAACAGAATTTAGAAGCCTTCCTTTCCTACAGCTCCTTACTGCGGCTGGTCAAAAACTTAATGAATTTGCCAAACGTTACAATTTCATGTCTACATAAATTTGCTTGAGTTTGGAATATTTAATATGGAACACATACATGTATATGGCGAAGATGATTTGAATTTTCTTTGTAATGCAGCTGGAGGGGCAATGAAACGAAGAAGTCGTAACAGGACAAGACATACAAATAATACGTTGACGCTGATGATGATGTTGCCTAAAACGAAGACGAACTTTTTCTCTAACTAATAGCAACAATAGTCTAACATTAATTTTACGAATATAGGCATATATGTGTACATGTGTGTTTGTCTTTGTTTTCTATATGAATTTTGGCCAGTACCTTATCATTGAAGAAATTACCTTCAAAGGATGCGTTAGATAAAACAAGTAGGAAAACCAAATATGGGATTATGTTAAATGTTAAATACCCTTCACATCTACAAATGAGCAGTGGGTGTGGCATGTCCTCTAATAGTGTATACATTACGTTTCATATTAAAAGTCGAGTTTTACGCTGAATTTTCGTTTTTGTAAATTATAGGCGTATCTGCTATCCGACCACGCCTATTTTTGTTACATCAATATTTTATTATTAATATTTACATATACGATAATAGGGGTTCCAACAGCGGACGGACAGGCAGACATATGTGTCTAGAGGGACTTAATTTTTGATGCTGATCAAAAATATATATTATTTGTAAAGTCTCTGACGCCTCCTTCTAAGTGTTGCAATTAGCATGGCGAACTTAGTATACCTTAGTATCGTGTAGAGTATACCAATACACAAAATTTTGCATACGGTCAGCATATGCATAATCATACAGAAGACATCACAGAAGACCAGCACTCCGTAACGAAGTCTTTTGAATATTTTGTAATGGTATAGATGTGAATTTTTCTTGGTTTTATTCTCTCACATAAAATACTCACAAGCACCTACATGGTCAGGCTAGATATTTTCCCAAAACATAAATGAATTAAGCCAACTTGAATAGCTATGTGTGGGCAGATGGTTATAACGTATATAAGTACCTAAGTATCTAATGCATACAAGTTATATTCGAATGTGTGTGCGTGAGTATACATATACTTTCGTTATTCTAAAGAATATTCATGGGTATGCTTATGCAAAAATATCATATATACAATATTTTGTACAAGTATTATATATACATACACATATGTAAGCGTGTGCGTATGATGGACTTTGGTCATTTGAGGAGGAGGAGTAGTAGCAGCAGCAGCAGAGTTGCTAGTGGCAACAACATCAGCTGTACGGTAAGGTGGAGCTGGCCAGCGTGATGGTGAAGAAGACAAATAAGACGATGATGATGACGACGAAAAAGAAGAAGAAGAAAAAAAAATGTCTATTCATATTACCAACTTTTACTATACACATCATACACACACGTCATATGTTCTTAGGCATTGCAAACAACAGTTGCTCTGGGAATTCATTCTTGCCTGGCGAGTCTTTCTTGGACTCGCTTTCTACCATAACTTTACAAAAACACACACGAACCCATACATACATACAAACATAATATATACCATTCACTACCTCTGTCAGTCAAGTAGTCAGTCAACTCACCCAGATAAGCTATGTACGACTACGGCATGCATGTTAAATTTCTGTCTTCGATGAGAGCGATACGGGAAAATTTCTAAATGATAGATTATATTATTTGTATATATCATATATATATAGAAATATTTCTAGCTAAATAAGTGTAAATCCTCTCAGAATTTTAAGAATATTTATGTGTTAAATGATCTAATGAGGCTTTCACTTTCCCTCCTTGCGGTACTGTAAAGGCATTGGATCATAAACAATTGCTTTGAAAGAAGATTTATATAAAAATAGAAAACTTTCGCAATGATCTTATAATGTTTTGAATTCAGTTCATATACATAATTAGAGAGCACGCTGAGGCATATTTTAAAAATTTTGATTTAATCGCTTTTTTAATAAGGACATAATAATTTTGTCTTTTAATGCAAATGCAATTCTTGAAGGTTTTCCATGATCTGTCAAAATATCAGTTAAGGTTGATATTTTTATTATAGTGAAGTTTATAAAGGAGGAACGTGAGGAAACGCAATTCTAAAGGGCACTTATTTAACCTTTCGTCCTACCACACAAGCTGTCTGTTGTAAAAGTGGATAAATTATTGTCAAAATTTTTAATACAGGATATTCCCATATAAGTGAAACAACGCATCTGTTGAAGTTCTCAAAATATTGTAGCAGTAAGTGCTGAAAATTCAAAGCATGCCATGCCCTTCACAAGAGTTGGAAACACACCACATTGTGTCAAATTTTGCATAAAGATCTCAGCTTACATCCTTACACAATTAATTTAACTCAAGTACTAAAGCCTTTTGACAATTTGAAGCATCTAAAACTTCTCCGATTGGACTGTGCTTCAATTTGAAAAAAATTCTGAATTTCATCCTCACCGATGAAGCAAAATGTTGCTTTAATTATAATTATTATAAGAATCTCTGCTAAATGTTTGAATCGGTCCAATTTCTTCTCATCTAACTTTCTTACATACATAGGTATGTATGTATGTATAGTTGTGACTAAGTTATAATATATACAGCTTTGAGTTGATGATGATGCTTCGGCTGCTTCTGCTCAAAATGACGGTTGTGTGTGTTTATACATGTATGTGTTATACATTCGTTCCCAATATTAGAATGACCAGAGCTCGTATCCTAGCGCAACAACAATATTTACATATACATAAGATATTTTGAGGATTGTATGTAAGATGTCTGCTCTATACTCTGCTCCTGTATTAGACCAACTTGTAGTTCATGTTCGTGTTTGCTTGTTAGGGGGGGAGGTATAATATTCTATCATTTCATATCAACATTTATGTGGAATATCTTCTTGGCCATCGCCATCATCTTGACCATACACTCGGTCTCTCTCTCTCTCTCTTTCCGTAACACACTCTAGCTGTGTCTTGCGTTTGTATAGGTATGCGTATGCAAAATACTTTCTTTTAGTAAATTCCCATCGGTCTCTAAACAGGCTTTATATGCTTACAAGAAGAAGAAGGTAACGTAGTCAGGGAGATGTGTAGAGATGAATGGATGGATGGATGGACGGATGGCTGGCCAGTTGGCCGGTTGGTTGGTTGTAATGTTATACTCTGCTCAATTTTTGGTGCGTTAGTATGCGTTTTATCGGACATCCACGACGTTGAAGAACGATTCTAAAGTTTAACCGAATAAACGGCGTCGTCGTCGTCGTCGTCGTCGTCGTAGTTATTGTCGTCTGCGAAACGAATGCAAAGGACGGTGAATGTCCGTTTAATATGCACATATAGTGTTTGAAAAGTTTTCTACATACGTTATATGTGTGTGCATCAGTATAATAAAGGATATATCTACACAATACATACACGTATACATGTATTTAAATGTGCAGAAAGGGTCGTTTTATTGCTAGGACATACGTACACACTTAGATGCATTAGAAAAAATACTTCAATTTTAGATTATTATTCCTTTTTCTTTACTTCTTTTTATATGGGCTAGTGAACGAATATTTTCTATACTAGTTAAGATAAAATTTACCCTCACACACACACACACACTCATGCACATACCTATATAAAGCCTTAGAAAACCACAACGGTTTTGTTGCCTAGTACAGTAGTGTAACAACTTGGAGATGATGCTTTAGTGTAATCAGGAAAACTCATCAGCATTGCATTGAGAATTGTTTTATAGTTTTTCTTTTTCCTTTTCCACCCCTCATATACAACACACACACACACATACAGTTCCTATTGTGTTAACTATAAATTAAACGAAATTATATGGAGAAGAAGTACGAAAACTCAAACAAATTTTAAGACAAATTTTAAAGATCTATCGTATCAACTTTGCAGGTCAGTTTGCAGTTTTATGTTGAATATTTTTGTAAATTATGGGCGACCACGCCCATTTTTGGCTTATCAAGGGATGGGTTAATTATAACTATGTACCCAAATTTCAACTTCATAGCTAATGTTTTGTGCTACATGAATGGATTTTTGTAGATTGTGAGCGTGGCCACTAATCGATTTTGGCAAATTTCATTTGCAATTTATGTGAAGAAAATAGAAATGTTTCTATTTCAATATCTCAAAATTTACGATCATGTGAGTGCTAACAACAAACAAACATATGGACATACGGACGTACATGTCCAGATCGTCTCAGTTTTTGATGTTGATCAAAAATATATATACTTAGTACATTCTCTGATATCTCCTTTTGATTGTTGCAAATGACATGACATAAACTTAGTATAGCGCCTTCCCAATTTTATGTGGAGAGTATAAAAAAAGGATTCTTTTATATGAAAAACAGACACATTCGCTGTTAAAAATAATCAGGCCAACCAAAATTAGTTAACATGTATGGTATAACCATGTATACATTCTTGTCGGATGCATGCAATAAAGAATGCTTCTAGAAGATAATTGAGATAAACATGTCATTAAAGTACATAAAAATATATACATATATTATTTTAAATCATTAAATATATAAAAGCTGAGCAAGCGATCAATTCAAAGTAACCATAACGTGTAGAATTTATTCTACTTTTTAATTAGTGAATCTCTACTTTGATAAAACTGTTTCAATACCCGCATGGAAACAAAGTCTGAAAAAACAAACAAATATTTACTATTGCTTTGCAATTCGAAGGCGATCAATATATATAGTGGACCACCATTACTGATAATGTAGACTAATTTTATATAAAAAGCTTAACATGAACACGACTAAGGCGTATGAGTGCTATTTACAATATCAACCTCAACTTTTAGCTTTAGTAATTAAAACGCTATACCTTATGTCAGAACAATGTTTGTAATTGACAAAGAAACTCTTCTTTATTATACTGATTATTTTAAAACCATTTTATCAATATGTCTGTGTGTCTGACTGTAGTTTTTGTGATATTCCAATAAAAATGTTGTACCAGGATATTTTTAGGGATTGAATGGAAACACTTTTAGAATAAAAGCTTTTATAGCAATGCAATGATGTTTAATGCTATTTGGTGTTTCATAAAAGGCACATAAGTTAACTGGTGACATATCATTATATAGCAAGCGGTTCTCAAAATGGTTCGATTATGTCCAAATTATTTACAGTCAAATATAAAGCTAATGAACTATTTTTACCCGAATTTTTATATTAACAGATCATTACAAAGAGTTTAGGAATCCATTTGTATTAATATATAAAACTGTTATATCCCCATTGAGAAACCCTGCATATATGAATATACTGTTATGTGCAAGAGGGCTTACATACTTAGACACCTCATTTATGATTAAAGTAAAGACATGAACTACTCCATAACAAAAAGAAAAAAAATTATCAAGTTATTTATTTATGGGGAACACAAACACAAACACAAAGTAGGTGACAAGAAATTGAAAAATCACAGTAACACAAACACAACAACAATAACAACCATGTCTAAAGAATAAAATAAAAGTTATTTGCCTTGACCCAGAAAAACTACAAGTTCAATATCCTGCAAAATAATAAAAAAAAAATCTTTTCCTATATACGATATAAGAAAAAAAAAAAAAGGCTAAAAGAGAACAGAACCACAAAAAAAAAAAAAAAAAATTAAAATAAAAATAAACTTAGCCATTCACACATATTATAAAAAATTTATATGTGTATGTATGTGTATGTGCACCAGAGTACTACTTTACTTTAACCATAAAACTGTATTGTACGAGTCTACATACACAACATATATCTGTCTGCATTCTTTTCCAGTACCAATCATACACACAAGCACACATCTACCATTTATTTATATGATATTCTTTGTATACTACTTACTAACATACATATATGTTGTAGGTTATAATAAAAAGTTTCATGGACAAAACTAAACTGAACGTATAAAGAAGGAAGAATGTGTATATAGAGGTGTGTGTGTGCTTGTGTGTATAAGAATAAAAGAATATCTAAAGAATCTTATTAATGGCTTTATACAAGTATATAAATACACACGCACACGCAAACTCACACTAACACTCACACTAACACTATACTTTTAAGCACCCACCCGAACAAACACTCATTCATTCATTCATCCATTCAAACTTATACGAACAGCTGATACCTACTATGCTCGTTTTATTTTAGCTTTGATGGGAGTGTGAGAGTGTGCCTGCGGTAAGGAATTCCTTTTACTTTTGTTCGGCTTTCTTTTATTTTTTTATTTTTTTTTACAACATTTTTATATAAAAACAGTTAAAAAGCAATGCAAACTTATTTAAGTTGTTATTGTTGTTGTTGTAATAGTTTAACGAAACGAAGTCGAAAAAATATTAAATTGAACAATAAAACAAAAACAAAAGTGAGAAGAGGCAAACTAAAAGTAAAATAAAAACAAACAAACAAACAAACAACAACAACAACATAATTGACCTTGTCGGTGTAATAGAGATTTTTTTCTTTTTATATTTAAACTCTTGCCTCCCAAAATGTTCAATTACAACACAATTCTCAGCCTTACAAATATTCTATTTACAAAAACGACATATTGACTTAGATTTAAATATTAAATTGTTTATATGTATGTCGCATAGGTATGCACGTAAGGGAGAAGCCCATTCTAAAATGCAAATATTTGTAAACTTTGAAAATGTAGGAAAAAACCAAGAATGTAACAGTCTCTGTTATCCAACCACTCCCACTTTTGGCGTATCGATAGAAAGCCTAAATAGTACCAAATTTCAATTTTAAAGGTAAATATTTGTGATAGATAGATAGATGGTGGGTGTGGTTCAGAATCGACTATACTCAATTCCGCGATCTGCGTGTAACATAGAAACTAGAAATGACTAGAATTTTAGATAAATCTTTAAAAATTTGCCAATGTGAGGGTGGCAAGAATAGACGGATGGACAGACATGTCTAGTTTGACTCATATTTTTTAAACTTTGTAGAGTCTCTGATGGCTTCATCTACAAAGAGAATGACAAACTCAGTATAACTTCCTTTGCTAATCATTTTAAAAGACTAACATACCCTAACGTGTTAAGTTGGAATGTAGATGAAAAAGGAAATATAATCGTATAATAATAACAACAACAAATTAAAATTAATATTCCATAAAAGGAAACTGTCTGAATAGAATAAAAGTAAAAAAATGCTATAAAAAAAACTACACACACAAATCGAATATATCGAAATGGAGCAATATAACAACAGAGAGAGAGAGAGAGGGAGAGAGAGAGAATAGGTGGGTGTGTATATAAAAACAATCACAACACCCACAAGTGACGTCATATTTTCTTTAATAAAAACATTTACTCTACCTCATAAACACATGCACATGCACACACACAATGACCTTTTTTTTATTTATTTGTTACCCACACAAACATCCAGAAATGTATATAATTTGTAAACATATAAATTTTTTATATATACGATTATTTTAGTTGATTCAACTCAATTTTCAATTCACATACCTCACCTCCCAGCACCTGGCCTTCAACCAAAACCCCAACTGAGATGTTCATTTTTTCTTTTTTGAACTTTGGCTGGAATATGTTTTTTGATCTTTTTACTATTCCACCTCCCACTACTCCCCCACACTGCATACCTCCCACCACAAAACAATAAAATATTGTACTAGTTATGCATTTAACAAAAATAAAATAAAGAAATAAGATGAAAAAAAGACGAAAAAAAATAAAATGAAAAGAAAATAAAAAATATATAAAAAATTCAATGTCAATAACTTAAACAATAAAATGAAAGATAAACAGAACGAGCGAACACACAGACAAACACAGACCAGTCCAGTGTATAACCACATGCAATATATAGGGCGGCGTACGTACGAAAATAAAGTGTATGATCTTGTGCAAACTTTCAAAAGAGAAGATTTTTTTTTTTTTTACAAATTTTGTGTTTTTCTTTATGTTCCCATAAATAAATGGAATAAATTTTAAGAAGAATGCATGATTGTGGTGGTGATGTGGCGATAAACTAAATAAACTTCCACACTTCTTATCATACAATACCAAGGAAAGTGAAAGCTGTTATATGCTCCATTTATACCAAATATGTTCCATTTTATTGCATAACGAAACAAAAAGAAAGAGAAGTGAAAAGATGATGTTCTTGGTCAATTAGATTATAAATAATTACGCGGTAAAAGTAGTGCCCATCAAATTATTTAATATGAAAACCTTTGCTTAACATTGTAATCATTTAATTTTGATTAGTTTTTAACTATGGCATGCTACGCTAAGATGATGGTGAGAGAAAAATAATCATATTTGTGTCCTTAAATCATAAAATCAATTTCTTTTAATCACGCGTTTTACTTGTCAGCTTTACAGCGGATAGGCCACCAAGCCAGCAGTTACGTGATAGAGTTGGAGCGACAACTTGTACTTCTTTTTGCTAATGTTTAATTTTCGTAACAGATCTGTTGACAACTAATGTTGGCATCTACATGTGACTTCATATTAAGTTATTGAGTTAACATTGATTTAAATATTTTTTATTAACCTTTCTAGTTTACTGAGACACATACATTACTACGCCTAGAAACCAATACGGATTCATGCATTTTTTTATATACAAAATTATTCTATCGACTATCTATATAATTTAAATTCCCAGCATATGTGAATAATAACCAAAATATGATTTTGTTTTTGTGCTCTACTGAGGATTTCATTAACACAAAAATTTCCGGCTTATGATACATATACATGGTTTTTATAAGGGTGATTTGCCATGTGTCTTTTCGTTGTGAAATAATTAGTAAAACACTCTCTAATACTATCTAATATTATTATACACGCTCACAGGACAGACATACACTTATTGTTTATAACTGTTGCTTTTGTAAAAAATTACTTTATTTTCTTTTCGTAAATTATTTGGTTTTATTTTTTATTTTATACCCTCCACATAATACAAAGTTTGTCATTCCGTTTGCAACAATTTATATATATTCTTGATTAGCACCAAAAACTGAGTCAATCTACATAGACATGTACGTCCGAGGCAAATATAGGCAAAAATCTGCCACAAAAATTGAACTATGAACTTAAAATTTGGTATGTATGTATATATATGTTCCATTCACCGATGTTCCAAAAATAAGCTTGGTCGGTTAATAGACACGAACACACCCAATAAAAATCTATATATCTGCCACAAAAATTTATCAATGGACCTAAAATAAGGTACACATATTCATGGTTATCCCAGCCATGATGGCAACAATGGGCATGGTCGAATAAGAGATACGCTTATATTCACTGTAAAACTGGATCTGCAAGCTGATACGTTACGCCCTATTAGAGGGCGCAATATATATGTAACTGCCACACTCACCGGTGTTTGTGGAGGGTATTAAAGATTTGGCTTAAGCCAAAATTAGTTTTCTTATTTGATTTTTTAAATTTTTTCTCGATTTAGTAAAAATCAATGCTATGCTCTCTACCCATTAACTAAGTGCAGTACGTACAATAAATGAGAGTTTCTGTAGGGAAAATGTATAATAAAGTAATAAGCATTTGCATACATATCCATACTTGGTATTGTACAAATATATTTCTTTGTCTTAAATATTCTTTTGCTCTTTGGCTCACCATTCAGTTGGTATTATAATCTTTTCTATTGTTTCATTTTTTGGTTGAATTCACTGTTGGACTATACCCCAATATTATCATAATATGTATTGAACAATTGCTCAATTGCTTTTTTTTTTGGCTGTAGGTCAGTTTTGTTTTATATTTTATCAACATGCCATACTAAGCACCAAAGAAATATGTATAAGGAGTTTTTCATGCTGACCAAGATTACTTATATATTTTGTAGAGCCGCTGAAGCCTCATTTTGCGTGTTGCGAACGGAATGACAAACTTTGTATACCCTCCATCTTATGTGGAGCGTATAAAAATATTATTTTTAACATGTTGTTTTTCTTTTTGTTCTATTAAAACGTAGCATGACTCATCAGTCATTGGCTTTATGGAAAATGTTGTCCTGTCTTTAATAAGATGAGATTAGATTTTTACTTGACACCCGCTGATTGTTTTCCTCGCATTTTCTCCTTAAAAGACATGTAGTTTCAATTTGTACGTGTCACATTCTTACAATACATGTGACTGTTTATTTATGCAGGCAAGTGTATGTGTAAAGGCAAAAAGGTACAGAAGAGAACAATTTCAGCTTCTATGGTTATGGCAGATTTTTTATGTACAATAAGAACTCGTGCTAGGCACACACAGGGCACAGAGCAATGTCTCTTATTGTCTTTGATCCTGCTGTTACTTTTGTTATTTTGTACGCTTAATATATAACGTTTAGGTTAGCAATGTATTAAAACATATGTAAGGTATATAGGCTGTATCATGTATTTGTGTAAAGGCATTTACAATTTATATAGTACACGCTGGGCATATGGCCTTGTGATGCTTTAATAGGAAATTTGTTTTTTTTTTAAATATTTTTTTTTTAATTCAAAAAAAAAAAATAAACTAGAAATTATAAAATAGTTATATTAAGTTTGTCATCCTGTTTGTGATATGCCCAGAAGTAGTTGTCAGAGACTCTACAAAGTGTATATATTCTCCAACAGCATCAACATCTCAATCATATCATGTCCGTATGTCCATGTGTTGTTGGCACACTCGCGGTCGTAAATTTTTTAGAATATTAAGCTGATATCTCATTTTTACAAATACTCCCAGTTTCTATATGTAGATTATTATTTAAATTGGTTAAAATTGGTCTGGAGTTGCGCCTACAATCTACCAAAATCGATTTATCTGTGGAGGGTATTTCAGTTTTGGCTAAAACCAAATTTACTTTATTATGTCTTATGTAAGAATAATACAATATAAATCGTTTTTATTCTAATATTTAATTAACACAAGGCCATTTATATTTCAACAACACTACATTAATATAATAGACCAATAAAAAAAATTACGATTATCACGTAATTGAGGCGATATATTTACTTCAACGTGCATTAGTGAATTGCGATATGTGAACAAAAAAAGAAGAAAAAAAGCAATAACTAATCATTCGTTAAGGTTGAATAAAATTTGTAACAAAAAAAGGACACAATGACACAACAACAACAACATTAGCAACATCAACAACAAATGTATACTGCGGATGTCCTGCTGTCACAATTAAATAAAAACTCCTAGAGGATCTTATATATAAATCAAATGTGTTTCACTTCGGATTTCTACATTTTGCTATATTTTCAATTTCGTCTTTCATAAAATTTTATGTGCTATTTCCAATATGTATCGTAGAAGTGGTTCAATGATACATATTTGTAAAGGACCTCGTAATTACTATCAAGTCATAGGTAAAGTTACTGCTTAAAAAGAGGTTCACATTTGATTGATCAGTTTTAGCTTAACTGTGGGCGTATTTTATATTCGATCGGATCTAATTTTAATACCAATCTTCCATCAAAGATTATAAATAGTTTTTCTAAGTTTAAAATTGATAACTCAAGTTTTTCTACCAATAAATTGTTTACCACAGATAGTCTTTTAGACAGACGTACAGACAAGAATACTTATATACTTTGTAGAGTCTCTGAAGCTTTGTTTAGGATATTACAAAAGATGCCGCCGATTTTTTACAAATTTCAACTGGACGATATTCATCTCTTTTCGGCTACTATGTTTAAAAAAATCGTTTTTCTTCGACTTGACTTTAGTTTATTACAAGAAGAAAACAATCATTATCAATTTTATAATTGGCTCATCACTACCATTCATAAGTTTTTACTACGTAGTTTAGAGACTATTAAGGAACAATTTCATTAATTTGATTTGATTTTTTTTTTAACAAAACGAATGAATTCGAATTATTTATTTCACTAAGGAATAACAGGCACATGCCAAAGAACTCACAAGGGACAGGATGATGGAGGAGTTTTGTAAAAAAAAATTGAAGATTAAAACAATATTTTAAACCATTTTTGTGCATTTTTATACCATCTACTCGCTACGTTAGTAGAGTGGGTATAGTAAGTTTGTCAATAAGTTTAAAGGTTTAGACTTCAATAGAATGTCAAAAAAATCAGAGTTAATTAATCGATGTGGATTTATGTTGTTAGAGAATATACAAGTCTTGAGTTGAAAATTTTGATTCTAGGGACAGATTCTACATACAGTTTCGTATTCACAATTGGCAATAGACGATTAAACTCACTCGTAATCGATGTATAATCATTTCTTCCACAAATTACTGATTGTTACAAACGTTTAGATTTAACGATAATACCACAAAGTGGTGGCTATATAAAAAAAAATCATCTTTTTCGCTTACACATCCGTTAGTTTTCGATGCCCTTTAGCATTATTGTTTATTGCTGATACTACAAAGTGAACATTAAGGACAAAAGACAGCATTTCTCGTTTCTTTGGAACACGCATAGTTGCATTGTTCTTCTCATATAATCGCCTCACTATTGGTGTGCGTAATTTTTATACAGAAAACAACTAAAATGAGTCGAAGGATTAAAAAAATATATGTTTGTTACTTGAATTTCTTGTAATTGGTTCGCCTGGCATAGTAAAGTAAAGTGAAAAGTACAGTATGCATGCCTATATATAGATATTTGCATTATGAATGTTATTAGATTCGTAGACTTTAAGCGGTTTTTCAAAATGTCTGCGAAACCATAGCATTACTCATGACATGAAGACAGTACATAATTAGGAGCATTTCTATACTACACTTCCAATTTTGAAGGTCACTTCAATTAACCATAATACAGAATAACTTATCTTTGATATAAAGCAACCAATTTGACTGAATTGTGCGAAGTTAGAAGGTTGATAGTTTGAAGTATAGCTGAGACTTTTTTTAAGAAGTAGCATTTACAAATATCGAGACAGAATTGGCATTGTCTGGGTCTAACGGTGAATGGGGGTAAAGCTAAGTATATGGTATTAACATACCGGAATTCAACCGATATAACTTCAAAATTATATCGGCGACAATCCGCCGCAACAATTTTAAATGCTAGGCTAGGATGGATGAACATGCTCCCCCTACGATGATATTTAAGCGGAAACTGCATTTCCTTTCATGTATATTCAATATACTCGTATAGGAGACAACATTCTTTATTTTAAAAACTTAAACTTTAACTGGAACTACAACTCCATATACTATATATTCCATTTAGTGATACAACAGTTTGTTTCTTAAAATACTCTAAAGAAAATAAAATCTTTTATGGAATAATTCACCCTTGTAAAACACGACATCGTAATATGCGTATTTTGTATAAAAAAAAAAAACTCAAGTAAATATTTCCTGTGGTTCACTTTTATGTTTGTTTTATATTCGCCTTAAATTATGTAAAATATTATTTGGTGTCACACTCTTATAATAACTGCTGGTGGTGGTGGTGGTGTTGCTGCCACCAAAGCTGCTGTTGATTACAACAAGATTTGTTCATACTCTTGTCATACCGTGGCTTGAACGTAAAGTTCCAACAGTCAAATAATGTTAAAAACAAACGCTAACTTATGACATTGATATGTCTATTTTACTTAATACAACGATATACAGTATATTGTTTAATGAAAGAACGGTGGCTGTAGCTGTAGACTACAATAATTGGCCTTGATTACCTGGTACACGTGAGATGAGCAATATATAAGTTACGATTATTTGAATCCTTTTTGTTGCAACTACTTGCCACAGTAAAGTGTTTGTTAGTGGCCCCACAAAAGTGTCCTTTTGTCTCAACGGTATCGTCATTATCATAAAATATATATAAAAAAAGAGAACGAAGTGAAAATGAGTGACAGCAGTTAAATTTATGCTACATATAACTAGTTGGATCACTAAACGGGGGCCTTTGGCATATTAAAGTGTTTTTGTGAAAGAATTTTATATAGAGAGGGTTTCTAAAAATGTTCCTATTAGCACTTGTTTCATACTAGGGATTTATTTTGGGAAGACACTTAAAAATGATTCTAATTAACCCCCTTTATCGGTATAATAAACACCCGCATGATATTTCAGGACTTGTATCTCCCGTTTACTGATCCAAGTAACTAGCACAATTTGTGTAGCTAATCGGTGTAGGGTATTAAATGTTCGGACTTGACTTTTACTCATATTTTTTATTAATTATTTTCTTTTTAAAGCAAGTTTATAACAGATTTGATTTTGATGTTTTCCATTATTAGGTTATATTAACGCGTCATGTGGATTCTAATAAACTTAGAGTCAAGTTTGTGTAAGTAACACATGCACATAAATATCATCTAGCTAATATTGTCGCTTCGAAAAGGTTTTTTGTCACATGATATAAGAAGCAAGTCATACTATCCTGTATGATTTCTTAGCCTAAAGGATGAATGGCCGTTGTGGCTGGAAAATGTTCCTTTCTTACGGCGACAATCATAGAAACTCATTAGTTGGGTAAAAACTTTACCTAAAATTAATGCAAAAAAAGGCATTTCACATGCGGACGTTTGCGTTTATTTGTACATAATGTGTCGGGCGAGTACAATAAAACTTCGTAATCTATAAACGGTCTACTATTACATGCATACATATGTGTTTAAAGGACAGACATAACATGCATATAGTCATTACAATTTTGTCTCCGTCTCCGTGTGGTATACATTTCACACTTTCACCCTCATCTCAGTTGAAATGTTTACCGCGTGCTTTTCTATAAAATTCCCCTTTTAGTTGATGGCATTTGTTTCGAACTAAAGAATGAAATAATATACGTATACGTACATACTGAAAAGTCTTTACGCGAATTTAGCGAGGCTCATATATGGTATGTTTAGTTTATGTGGGTAGTTAGTTGGCCTCCGCTAAGGGTATATTCTCATACGTATGTGAATTAGTGTGAAACTGTACTTGTCGGCTTATGTTATACCGCGTACTCATCTCACACATGCATTGCCTTTTGCGCGTAATTTGAGATTTGCACACAAAACAGTTTCTAGAGGGGGAATTCTTCTTTATTTTCTTGCGTGTCCGCTTGCAGTTCTCATCCTTCTTTTCAAACAAACATATATCGACATGTAAAGAAAAATTATACAAACGTGCAAAGTATATATAGAGCATAGCAATGTCTTGAATGTTTGTAAACTTTCACATTAGTGTGGAGGGTAGGTACACTAAGTTAAGTATTACTTTTGCAACATCTGTAACGAGGCTTCAAAATTCCCGTATGGTGTAAATTCGTGATTAGCATTAAAGTCTAAACGATGATCTAAACATATTAGAATGGGTCTATTTGTACAGATCGAGTCTTCTATCCAAATTTATTAAATCTGAGAGCGAGGGGACGCGAATTTAATACCTTCAACAACCCGTGTATAGAGTGATGATATTTTTAGAAATATTTCTTAATTGGGAAGTAATTCGACAGCAGAGAGACATCCCCTTAATGCCGATTAAAAAAAACGATTAAAGACCACCTTTATAATTATAATAAATCTTTCGCAGCCACTAACAAAGAAGTCATCATCATCACTGTCCTCTTCATTACTAGCCGATTACAAACTATTCAGATCTTTGGCCTAAATGCAACGAAGAACGCTACGCCCTTCGGTCTTCTGCACTTTTTCTCCAGTTTTGTGCATCAAATACTTGCGGGACATTAAACATTTGGTCCTTCCACAGCAATTTAGATCTTCCTCTTAAGAAACATTCACAAAGTTCCTGCTCAAACGGTACCTGGCTGCACCATATGCCATGTATTCCTATGGGCTAAAAATAAGCGGTTTATGGCGCTTTTTTTATATAAAGGTCACTTCTTAATTTGAGTTTTACATTTCAAATGAGATGCCATGTATACGTTTTTAATCTTAACCACGCCTTTAACTGTAAAAATATTAATCATGTAAAGGGTGGTATCGAAGATTTGTGTAAAATCACTTTTTGTGATTTTATTGTTGCTGATTCTTCTTCTGTTCTAGTGAGCGTAGCGTTTTCTGATTTGGCACGTAGAATATGGCAACAATAGCTCAATGTCACAATTTTTCTGATATTTATATAAATGTACAACATACATACATATATACATATGTAGAATATTTAAAAAGTCACCTTAGCAGGCGGTTTTCCGGCTTTTTGTGGAGACCTCACACCATCACCACCACAATCGCTAAAAATACCCTCTTTTTTCTATTGTATGTATATATTTCTTATGTATTGGTTGGTGTTATGCAGTTTTACTATAAACTTGAGACATTGCACCGAACACAATAACACCAATACCCACACAATGGTTCGCATACCTCTGACAATTACGTTACGTAAGCATGCATCAATTTTTCGTTTCCTTGTAACGAACTAATTTGTCAGAATTGTTGAAATCCTTTTTGTGTATAGACTTCGCCGTATTATGGCTTCGCATACACGGACTAAATTGAGAATTGGGGAATGTGCAAAAAAAAGTGAAGTGAGAAAGCTAAATTAGAGTTAGGCCAACTTTTAAGTACCCTTTACATCTACCTACAAATAGGGAGGGTGGAAGGTACATGATTACACCTCCTAATATTATAGTATGTTATGTGTCAACTTAAAAGTCGAATTGGTTTTTTGTAAATTGTGGGCGTGATTCCATCCATTGATCATTGTCAATTTGTGTTCTAAATTCCAACTTTATAGCTCAATTTTTATGGCAGATAATTGTATATTTTGCGACTGTGAGAGTGCCAACAACCGGCGGACATACGGACATTCATGTCTAGAACGACTCAGTTTTTGATCCTAATCAAGAATATATAAACTTTTTAGGGTCTCTATCGCCTCCTTATCTTATGTGGAAGGTTTAAAAAGCACATACCACAACAGTTCAGAAGTAACTTTGCCGTTTGTGTACAATTATTAAAGTGATTAACTTTATTAATAAAGAACACCAAGAATGGTCTGATTTGGCGAAAAATTATCTGATTAAATTTTTTAATATTAGAAACCTGACATTACCACGTATTGGTAAATCTAGAGCAGAGTCTGTCATATAAACTAAAAATTTACTTAACCTCAGTTCAACTATTTTGTTACACAACATAATAATGTTAAATTGAAATAAACGGCACCTCCGCATCAAAATTTTAAACATCCTATTATGAGTTCTTGCTTACCCCTAAGGGGGAGTCTTTCGAACGATTTTACTTAATTAGATATTTTATGAATATTGAAATGCAAAGGTGAGTATCCAAAAGTCGATCCCAAACAACTGTAAAGTTCTAGGTACATTTTCTGCTAGAATAAATGTTCATTTGCACAATAGCAATGGAAATACGAACAAACATCTCTGACTCAGACTAAACTAATTCATTCTTATATACATTACAATAGTTATACGCAATCCTTACAAAATCTTGTCAATCATTAAAAGCACATGACACGCTTTTCTAAAGGAATTACTAAATGTTAATAAAGGTCCCTTCGTCAATTGTGTGTACGGGACGCACGCTTGTATAATGCGCGAAATTAACGCGCCACACATGTACATGAAATTTTAATTAGTTTAGTTTCGCGTTGAATATGTGAAATGCTGATCAGATGACACCACCATTATGAAGCCATGCAAAAACGCAGCCACCACCATTAATCGGTTGTGAATGTCTTATGGTTTGTCTTTGTACGCTGGATATTATGTTGTAAGCCTGGTGATTGAGAGGAGGAGGGTTTTGGGCGAAAAGTCTTAATTGTGAAACGATGAAAGTCATTTTTTTGGGGTTGAAATCAGCGGAAAAAGAATTGAATTTAACAAAAACCATCATAAACATAATTACGTAACACATACCATATATTATAGTGTAAAGAATTATGAATTATTACCATAAAAAATTTAATTTTTATTCTGTGGAGAAAAATTCTAGAAATTATACAAATCGGTTCATTTTCAATATATTCCCCCTTTGATATGTACATGATTGGGAACAGAAAGACAGACATACGGGCATGGTTACATCTATTCAGAAAACAAGTATACAAAAATAAATTTTGCTAAAAGGCAAATCTTAAATACCCTCCACATGAACATACAATCAGTGGGCAATCAGTGGCTTCAAAACGATTACGCCCTCTAATAGTACATGTTTTACGTATCTGTATGAGAATATCTACCAACCCATTTTTGTTATATATATGGATGCTTTACTACTTATACTTATTCTACAAATTAATTTTTTGCACTTCTTAAAACCAAGGTAATGATTTCCATAATTACACGGACGGAGAGACAGACATGACGAAAAATATAATTATACTCAATACACATATTCTTTACTTACAGAATTAAGCGCATAATCAAGTCCATTATTACTACTCATCAGTTGAAATTGTTTAATTTTTGAATATTTCTAAAGTCCAGCGAAGAGACATTTGGATATTAGTAAATCGCGAGCCATCTGCCAAAGCTGCGTGAATGCATAAGGAATCAAATTAATAATGCAATGCCTACACTAACCTAACCTTAACTCAGTCTTTTTACTCTACACATACACATATGTACATACGTCTTTAATTGTAATGAGAATGATGTGAGGGGAAGAATGTATGAATGGGTGGGGGTATAAGTGCCCACTGATGCTGCACACTCTACTAATATTGCTTATATTAGAGTGACGACGATAACAACAAGAATAACAATGGCATCAACATTGTCGATGGACGACATAGATGAACGACTATTCTAATGCGATGCTGACGTTGTTGTTCGTATTGCTGTTATTGCGCTTCATTATAACGGTCTACTTGATGTCATACAAAGAACCTTCACTTGTCCGCACTGAATATTGCGGAAGCGAGGTGACGGTCGGTTGACGGTGAAGCAATTTATACATATATATATATATATAGTATATATGTATGTGTACAACAACACAATACGGATTGTAAGTGTGCTAGCTCGATAAATGTATTACAGCTGCCAAGTATTTTGTGCTAAAATGCCGTATCCTATCGATGCTGAATATCTGCAGTGGAAGACATTTACTATAACGTATATATTTATATATATACAACATACTTAGATATCTATGGATGTGAATATACATACGCGCGCGCCCCAAATGTCCTTTTCGAACAAAAGACACGTTTTCCGTGTGTAGACACTCTCTGGTCTACTTTCAGCTCCAATATAATACTTTGCCTTATCATTCATATAAAAGCCACGGAAAACAAACACACACATATACATGAATATTTTATATATATACAGATACGTAATAGAATACATGCATGTATTGTACAACACCGCATTCAAGCAAAAGGCGTATAACGTGCCTTGCCATTACAAAAAACCAAAAAAAGAAAACAAGTAAGAAAACTAAATTTGGCTTAAGGAAAATCTTAGATACCCTGCACATCTACGTACATGTAGTAGGCGTGGCAGGTTTATGATTACACCCTCACGTATTGTATGCGTATCGAATGCGGGTTTTAGTAAATTGCGGACGCATCTACTATCCGATCACGCCCATTTTTTGTACATTAATGAATGGTCTAATTTTAATTTCAGATTTTTGTCTTTTGTGTGCGTACGCGCCCATTTTTGGTAAATCGTTCGATAAAGTAATAATAAATTTGTGTACCAAATTTCAATTTTGTAGCTTAATTTTTGCGGCAGATATTTGGATTTTTATCGATTATGGGTGTGGCTTTTGATCGATTTGGTTCAATTTAAAAACCGTCCTACATACAGAAACTAAAAATATCAAAATTGTGTAAGATTTCAGCTCATATTTTAAAAATTTGCGCCTAAGAGATAGGCGTACGGACATTCAGACATCTATGTCTATACAGGCTAATCAAGAATAAGTAATCCTACATGTAGAATCTCTGATGTTTCCTTCTAACTGTTGCAAGTGAAATGACAAACTTAGTATCCCTATCTCTCCCTTATGCGGAGAGTGTGGCAAAAAAAAAACTACTTATAGATGAATGCGCGATAAATGTATGTTGCCTTGTGTGTTGGCTGACTTGCTTGCTTGTTCGTTTACTTGCTTGCCCGTTTGATTATATACCATCTATGTCAAATACGTTCTAAGTGTATACACACAGACATGTGGCGCATATGCAAGGATATTATTCTTATAATGATGTGTCGGCAGACGTTAGGTTGGAGGGATTGGGGATGGAAATGGGATGAGATGGGGTTGAGTTGGTTGGTTGGTGCAAAGTCCTGTCCTTTCTTGTGCTGGGCAAAGTCCATATTTGTTAGTTCGTTAGTTTGTTCGCCTAAAATTGGTGGGCTGCTATCATGCGGCCGGATGAGTCGCTAGCTCTGTTTGCTTAGTCTGTTCAGTCTTTCCCCGTATATATGTGTGTGCGTGTTTGTTTTACCTTCACATACGGAATGTGTGTTTTTGATTAGATGGCTACAAAATTGAAGAAAAAGAACGCAGTCATGTGTTATGTGATGGGTCGTCGTCGTCAGCTGGTCGTTCAGTCCGTTGTTCAATTTTCCGTGTTGGAGATTTGGTAGGTTTTGCTTCGCGGAATGGAAGGTTCGACTTGTTTGCTGTTTTGTCACATTTGCTGATTTTCATCTCGCTGCGTCTTACATATGTATATGTACCCAATACAGACACATTCGCAATCATACACTTACGTATGTATGGCTTGCTTCCCTACTGCTTTGTAAGAAATTCAATGGAATACTTTTAGCATATATTCATACTTTATGCTGTTGCCAATGCTGTCAATACAAAAAAAAAAAAAAAGGAAAATTCACGTACGTCTATAGTTATCGTATAAGAAATTTCATTATGGCCGATGGCATAAGACAGGGGTCGACAAATTTCCTCTTATCAAAATACAGAAACCAAAATTCATAAAAAAAAAAAAAACGAGTTACAAACATCCGCATAAACTTAATATACTTTCTTACCATATGTGGCGTAAGGTTTAAAAAATGTTAACCTTGCCTAATGTTTCGACGTTAACAGATCATGAAAAATTTTCAAAAGAAAGTTTATATTAGGATAAAATATTTTTAGGTTCTTATTGAATAATCGGGTTAATCGGGTTGGATATTTTTCAGCATTAACTTAAAGTATTGTAATTTAGAAAAAATTTTTAATTAATTACGAAAATTATGCATCCAGTTGATAAGCTTTACGCTTTCATTTATTCAAACAAAGCTGTAATAGGGAACTTTTTAGAGAAATATTGTAACGCATTGACATCTGCCAGTTAAGGATTAAAGCTTAATACTTAGAAGATGGTGCGGGACGAGTAGTAGGACAATGGATTCAATTGCACTGTACCAGCAGCCAAAACCATTAGGCTGCTTTGCATTGACCGTTGTGTACAACTCAAAACGCGTTAGAAACTTTACAAGAGCTGACGGTGCACAATCAACAAAAACTTGAGCAGCACCCAACCCATTCACTACACATGGAGAATGCTGAGCAACATCACCAAAACAACAGCAATAACATCAAAGAGTTTAGGAAAAGTTTTACCATAAACCAAACCAGCAGCAGTAGCAGCAATGGCAATACTTACGTATGCATCCAACTAACATGTATTTCTGGCAAACATTCTCATGCCGTATCCTTGCAAATAACTTTCGCGGATACCATCGACACAAAGTAATGTGTCTTTAGCTGCTGCTGCTGCTGCTGCTGCATATGCATGGGTATTCGCACGTTAAACACACCATTTCCTCTTCTCACTCTCAACCGACAACTCAGTACTTACATGGAGTATTATACGCACACTCACACATACCTTTGCTTGCATATGAGGAGAGGTGGTGTGGTATTGGAAATAACTTGAAAGCGTTGTTGTGGACATAATATTCAAATCGTCGTTACGTGGACCATGACAAGGCCTTCACACACATGTACACACATGTATGTATTATAATTTTGCTAGTTGGCAAATATATTTTGTACATACGCTTGGACTGATTTTTACGTTTAATAAGTGTATGCAAAATCGTTCGATATTGCACTAAAGTGAGGTATTGTGGCATTAAAAAAATGGTGAATGAAAAAAAATTTTATACTTCATAGATTTTAAACAAAACTTATTTAGGAAGAATTTGTCTAAGAGAGCATTTTTCAATAAGGACATAACAATTTTGAATTTAAATAGAAACAAAATAATTGAGGTAATGGGTTGGAAATTTATTTCCCGTAAAGTAAGTTAACTATGGAATTAATCGATATTGTTCGTAGAACCATCGCGAGCATGTTTGCCATGATCGATCCTTTGAAGCCAATATTCCATGACTTTTTCACATATATTGTATGAAACTTTGATTCAGGTTTGATATTGTCCATGTGCACGTTGGCATAAACCAACGACCTCATAAAAAAATTCAACGGTGTTAAATCTTATAAGCGAAGTGACCATATCTCGCTATTATCACCGATTCTTAGAGCTTATTAAAAATTTAGATTTAGTAAGATTTCCAATGGGATTGAGAAATTCACAAATTCATCTTATCTGTCTGGTTAAATGTTTATACAAGCTATATAAATATATTGTTATTTAAGAACCAAGGAACGCAAATCTTAAATTATGATGAGGTTTATGATTACGCTTTTTAATAGTGTTTGTATTGCGTATCAATTTGCAAGTTGATTATCTTCTATCCAGGGTTTAAAAACATTAAAATTTACACACTCACCCATGCATCGCTAATCAATCGTTAAATATGATCGAAAAGTAAACATACCACTAACTAATAGTGATGATGATGAAGGCATATGGTTAGCACATATGTGTTTATGCATATGTTCAGTTTATATGTTACTACAACTACTTGGGTATATGTATTTATACCTTTAAACTTTCAAGTACACCTTAGCTACTCAACAAACTTAAATTCCTATACGAGACTTAATGCTGCCATACACTCATATACGATATATAGAAATGGTACCGTTTGAATACATGTATACAAGCAAAAAAAAATAATGCTTGTAGGCTATTACCTTACGGGTGTGTTACTGCTGCTGTTGTTAATGGTTGGCGCCGCTGCCAGAGCGTAGCGTTATTACAGAGGAAAAAGTGCTTGTGTTCTCATTATTTGTAAAAGAATATTGAGAAGGTTCACTTTTTTCGATTTCTTCTTCACACATACTCATGCTTACCATCTCTTTCCTCTTTTCTGCCGTATATTGACTGCAGTTTTCCATTTCAATGAGAATTCGCGCATTGTGTGTGCAGTCAGTCAAGTGGACATAATTAGAGTTACGGTTTGAGACACGGTTTTGAATTACAAGAAAAAATAAAAAATACATTCCCTAACAATGTCAACTATATGATTGTTGTTGTTGTAAATGTGTAAAATATATAAAAAAATAATGAATAGCTTATTGGTAGTCCTTTTTTTTTTAATTTCCACCTTCATCATTGAATGGCTATATATATTAACATATATAAATTTCGCGCCAAATCGCGTTTTCACATTTCTATATCTTTTAGTGTGAGTGGCACTTCAGTTTAGCGAGTGTCTCCTTCATATCTCATATGTGCCACACGAGCACGTTCGCCTATTGTAATGCATTATGGGCTGCATGTATGTATATTTGTTTGTGTGTATGTATTCTTGACAAGTGGACTATGGTAGCTGTATAAGTAACATCAGTGACAGCATTATTTTCTAACGACAAAAGGCATCTCGCTCTTCATATTATAACTGGCATTACTGCAGTACTCACCACACTCATACTAGTAACGGTTATAAACCAGGGCAGCATCGCACAGCACAGTACAGCCTTCATATCATCATCAGCAAGGTTTGTTTAAGAAAATACACTATTAAAAGAAGAAGTGCCTGCTTGTCAATTTTCCTACTCTCACCACGGTACGGTGGGTACCCTAAGTTTGTTAAGTTCGTTTTGTTATGCTCTACATATCAAATAAGTTTGTCGTTCCATTTGTTCCATTACTTAGACGAAGGCAGTACTAGTAAAAATATGTATTATTGGACAACATTAAAAACTGTATCAATCTAGACATGTATGTCCGTATGTCCGTCTGTTTGTTGTTTTTCTCATGCTCGTAAATTTTGAATATTTAGTTGAAATATTGAACCAATTCGACACTTTTAGATTCTGAAGGTGAATCGCTACTTAAATTTAGGCAAAACCGGTCAAAAACCACGACCATAATAGATAATTATTTATATATTTGCCCCGAAAATTTAGATATACAATTGAAAATTGGTATACATATTTATAATTACTTCATTAATCTATGTAACAAAAATGGGCATGGTCACATAGCATAAACGCCCACGATTAAATAAAATTTATTTTAAAAATTTTATAATTCCATTTCTATATTTGCAAAAAATGGGCCCATAAAATAGTCCCATAAAAAATACGTTTAAAGTTTACAAAAAATCGTATTCATTCGTATGCAATTGTATTCATTCGTATTCATTCAAATGCAATTTTCCAGCTAATTAGAGGGCGTAATAATATGCACTACCACGCCTACTATTTGCTTGTAAATCTGTATTGTATTAAAGATTTGGTTTAAGGAAATTTTTTCCACTTCCTAACTCTTGCTCTAGCTTGGGCACTTAAACATTTTCCAGCTCAGTCAAGTGAGTAACAACACCAAACCAAATGACATTGCGACATTTCGCGCCTTTTTTCCCATTCAATAGTATATCTCTCCGCATATGAAAGTATTCTACTTCGTGTGCTGTCTTTCTTTTATAAACAATACATTTGTGCTGCTGGGGCTGGCAGCGGTGGTTGTGCTGGAATAAGGAGAGCACTCATGTCTTCCGGCAACTGCCAACAGACCAGTCCACCATGTATGCTTGAAAGCAAAGTAAAGACAGTGGGCAGCCTTGTATTTATTTGGGTGTGTATGTATGTGTGTTTTCATTCCCTACCTCGGGCTATTTCAGAGCTTCCCCAACATATGCTGCTTTTATATACGTCTGTGGATGTGTGACTTAAGTGGTGCTGTGAGATACATACACACATACATGTATAAAAACATTGTTAGTTGTTTATTATCATGCGCTGATTTTGCTCTGGCGGTTTACTGATGACTGCACGTGAACACTTATACGCAACACGGAATATCAACCAACCATACAAACAGACACACAATTACAAACTTTCTTTATATTAAAAGTCACACTCAAGTAAAAATCTTTCCTTTTTCGCTGGCGAATATCATACCTCGCGCTGTGCACACACACACACACACGCATATGTATTGTTTTGTTGTTGTTGTCTTTTCTTTGACTTCGCGTCCCTATGAATTCATCCATCCATCCATATATCTTTTTGTTTAAAATCATTTTCTAGTTCCTCTCGTATTGAATGCCGCTGGGGATGCCAGCTAAAGCAGTGGTAGATAGTCATGTTTGCTTTCAACTGTTATAAGAGAGATGAAAAAATAAAAATAAAATAACGACAAATAAAGTTACGGCGCCAAACCAATGCAAAAAATACACACAAATACAAACAAAATCACACACACAACAACATAAAAACATTTCATCCTTATATAGGACAAAGAAAACATACGGAAACGTAGAGAAAAGGAAAGGAAAAAAAGTCAAACCATACGCGAAGCTAAAGAGCCGGCCGCCACGGAGAAGAGCCCAACAACAACAATAACAACAACATCATTCGTACGCAGTGTACACGTAAGCCACCAAATCAGTTCATTTGAAAGTTTAGTTCGCGCTATACTTTTCAACGCGAAAGGATACTTTTACCGTTTTGCGCGTTCAATCCCATAATAATTGGTGAACACATAGATATCCAAGTGTAACACATACGTCGTCGTGTCTACATTCTAGTTGTTTCTACATCTTACACATATTGTGTGGAATTCTTACAGTACTCAATATCATTGACAGGACAGTGATTAACTGAATCGGTGGAAGTTTGGAATGCAGCTCTTGTCGTGAGTGTGTTGTACGTGGTAAGTGCCCATCTAAGTCAAACTATATGTGTTTGTATGTATACATGTATATAGTATGTGTGTGGGGGTAAAATTAAACTTTTCAGAACAATGACATAAGTTGACCAATTATGCATCTATGTGGAATATTATCCGTTATCTCTATAGTGCTGGGTATTCGTTTTCATCTTTTGGCAATTTTAAAAAACTATTCATATAGCATTCTATACTCCGATGTCGACCATCTTTGAAATTAGGACTCAAGACAAGGAGAAAACAAATCTTCATATTTATATCCTCCCCATGAGATACTAAGGTATACTAAGTTTATCATTAACACTTCGAACAAAATATATATATTTTTGATCAGCATCAAAAAACTGATCCTGGTTTCTATGGAGCAACTTAGGCTTATAAATAGTTATGTGCGTATGTCCATCTCTTGTTGGCATTCTCACGATTGTAAATTTTAAATCGAACAACTTTTAAAACTCATTTCTATATGACGCTATTATTTTAAATTGATTTTTATGTGACAAAAAATCACAATTCTTAATATTTTTTGCCAAATTTTAGTGAAGAAGAGTTCATTAGCTCAATGATTGGCTGTAACAAATTTGAGCCTATTCGGACTAATTTTAGAACCTATTGCCATACAACGATATTCCCCGAAGTCTTACAAGTCAAGCTCTTTTAGTAAAAATGACACAACTAAAAGAATTGTAGCTTAATTTGTGGTGGTGTACAATATAAAATGACTGGGCTGTATTAGATTTCATTTATTATTACTTTTAAAACGCGTTAAATGTGTGCCAAAATACCCGAACACTATCTGATTGATAGCCTAAAAGCGAAAATTGGCTGGACGTATAGTAGATTATAAGTTTACAACATAGTATGATATTTTTTAATATTGTTAGTTGCCTGTAATGACTGTTAAGAAACGTATTTCATACTTCACAGAACACGTGCTTCTTATTATATATAAATAAAGTGCCAACTAACAAATTACTGAACGCAGATTTATAGGTTTGATAGTTGATTGAAGGTATAGAAAAAAATAATAAATTGATTACATAACATTTGTGATAAATTGATGGTGCTGGATGATGGAGCAAAGCAGGTGTGGAAGCATCAATGAATGAATGAACATAAATACACTTAAATAGGTAGATTTGAAAGATTATAAGAGAATGCTATATTTTATATATATTTATATATATATATGCATTCCGGCATTGTTAAAAAAAATATGTGAATTAAACAAAAAGATTATTAGCATGAGATGGCATTTGTTGCTGGCTATTATTACGTGCTCGAACAAGCTGCATTTTAAGTTTTTTATATTCTGCATAAAGATTATGCCTGTGACACATGCTGGCAGACACAAAAACCATTTTCTATTTACCTTTGACATTTACTTGGACGACGCCGAATTTTTGGAGAATTTTTTTTGTTTTTTTTTTTTGTCTTATTTGCTAACGTCGTGTAGTAAGCGGTTGAGAGTAAGTGAATGGGAATGAGAGTGAGTGTGAGTGTGTGTAGCGGCTGGTTGGTTAAAAGTGGTTTTTACCTAAAATTCAAATGGACATTGGAAGACAAATTCTACAACATGCTTGCACACATTCCCTCTTACATATGTATTAAGACCCCAAGTATAAAGAAAACCTTACATTTACTTACACAAACACGAACACATATATGAACGAATAAGATACATTAGTAAACGCTGCTATCTTTCTAAAATGATACAAGAGTTCATGAAGTTCAACAACAGCAATAACACCAACAACAACAAATTACAACCAAAGGCATCACCAGTGACCAAAGTAACCACAACCGAACTAAAGTAAACAGAATAGAAACAAAAACCATCGAATCATTTATTTGTGTACATACTTTATATACACATGTATAATATACATATATATTTTTGTACATTTATAAACTGCATGCAAAATTGTAAAAGAACACAATGTATGCTTAGTTGAAACCATAAGGATATAGCCAAAGGAATGTCATCTCTTTTACGTCACAACGGCACATTATTATATCGCCTTCCCAATTAAAGAGACAAGACAATAACAGTACATATATGCACACACATAACAACAATAACAACAACAATAACAGCAACAACAACAAACAATCATAATAATGAAATGTTACAGCAGCTACAATAATGACAAGAAAATGACATTTGACTAAAGTTAAATTTTAAAAACTCTCCACAAATAGTGGGCGTGCCATATACTTGCTTACGCCTTTTAGTAATGTATGTATTACGGATCAGTTTGAAAGTTGAGCTGAGTTGAGTAAAGTTTTTGTAAATTTAAAATTTGACCACACCCTTTTTTGCACATCCTTTGATGGGGTTATACGACTGCGCCTATTTTTAGCACATATAATGAATATCTTAATTATAAATATTTGTACTAAATTTGTATGGCAGATAAAAATATTTTTAACTTTTGTAGGCGTGGTTCTCGACCTCTTTTGCCGAAATTTAAATATCGATTTGCGAAAAAAGTGTTTACATAAAATGTCAGCTTAATAATTCGATAGTTGAGACTGTAAGAGTAACAATAACAGACACATGTATGGGCACACATGTCTAGATTTACTCAGTTTTTAATGCTGATCAAGAACATATGTACCTTTTGATCCCTCCTTCTAAGTGTTGCAAATAGCGTAACAAACTTAGTACGCCTTAGTATGTTTTGGATAGGGCGTATAAAATCCCATTCATATAGAACTTTTAGTTAATGGTCAAAAGCAAATGCTTGCCATCTACGATTTGAATCATATTCTATTCATATGTTAAGTGTGTGTATGTATGCGTCTATACATAAGTTGTTAGTGTGGGTGCGCGTATGGAGAGTGCTTTTCTGTAACAATAGCAACAACTATGAATATTATTAGAAGTGTACACTAGACACTAATAAATTCGGGAAAACGCTAAGGCAAGGAAATTTCTAAAACGTTTCACATACGGCTACTACACTAACCTGACATACTCACACGCATAAGTATAGAGGTATGAATGAAGGTGTGAGTGAAGAGTAGCGGGTTATAGTGGTAAATGTGTACAAAGCAACAACAAATTATTATGACAACGAAGCCATCACCATACAGCAGCGTCATCAGCACCACCATCATCATCACCACCACCATCATTGTACTAACTAACCCAACAATGCCATCGTCATCAGCAACTACAATAACAACAATAGCAAAAATAGAATATCAGCAATAATCAGAACAGAGCAAGACTTGAAATCATCTAAAATGCACACATACATGCACACACTTAACAGAACCCATCCAACATACATACTCCAAGAAGAATTGTTGTCCACTTGAGCTGTGGCTCAGTTATGTTGCCATCCATTTCACCTTCATATACTTATGTATATGGTTATGTGTGAGTGTTTGTTGTATTCCCTTAGCTTTGCTTCGCATCTTCAATTTTCGAATTTCTATTTTAGCACAAAGCATCAGCAACAACACTAACATCAATAACACAAACTTATACACTTTAATATATGTATGCATGTGTGTGTATATATTTATATTGCCAGGCATCTACGAAGCCATTACTGACCAAGGTCCAGATGTAAAATGAGAAAGTGTTCTATCTCTGTTTCGCAGCATGTCTAAGAAATATTAAGGTTTTGCTGGGTACAGTGTTAGAAACTATACTAACGGTACTCGGTATAACCATTGTCACAAACACACACGTACATACAGTTAGGTGCTTATATAAAAGCAAGCGGGTAAGGGAACAAAAATCCAGGACACATGTATATACACACATATATATAAAGTTGTTTCGTAAATTTTATGTCGTTTGATATGTTCTCATAACCTCTCTCATACTTCACGTTCTTAACGACATATATTGCAAGCGGACACCATACACCATGTAAGTAGATGTATATACTTCACTTCTACCATATATGTAAGTAGGGAGTAAGTACGTGAACAAACCAAACATGCTGCAATGGTATGATAAAAATTTGTGCCTTTGAGTGTGTGAGTATATGCGTATATGTTAGATTAGAAAAGTATAATTATAAATGTATCCATGAGTGTGTGAATATGCGAGTGTGTGAGTATGCGAGTGTGCGAGTATGCGATGATAAATTTAAATATATGTATGTCTCTGTGTGCGTGTGAGTGGGCGAGTGTATGCGGGTGCTTTTTTTTTTTAACGCAGCGAATAACGCAAAAATTTACATACACAGCTTATTTCTCAGGACAATTCTAATCAAAATAAACCTAATTCTCATACACACACATACACATAGGACGTATATAAATATAGGCGCACAGTGGTATCCGCCATCTAGCATCTCCCATACGTTCAATTGTAATATAAAATGTTAAACGAACATAAAGGAGAGTTTCGCGTAAATCGAATAACGACCTGCACACACACACACATGCATATTCAAACAGCACATTCTACATATTCTACAGATACAGTTTCCAAGTGACCAGTATTAGTATTTTAGTAATAATGGCCAGAATACAAACACAGCCAGTTTCTCTCTCTCTCTCTTTCTACCACCAGCCATCCTATCCAGCTCCTTTACTTGTTAAGTAACGCAAAGACTTGTGGTTGTTGTTGTTGTTTTGAGTTCGTTTGCATACCCTCTAGTGTTGGGACGGGTTGGTCAGCCAAGGTGGATGAAAAGAAAATAGAAAATCCTACATTTATAGCTATTTTTATATATAAGCGTGTGTGTGTGTGTATGGATGTGTGTATATTTGCATATATATTCGGCATGGCAATGAGAGAATTCTTAAAAGGCAAGGAGTACAACAGGCGCAAATGTTGGTTGTTGGTGTGTTGCTTGCTGTTGTTTTTGTCGTTAGGTTAGATACAATTCTCTCACAAGTTAGTTTGGTCTTCTTCTTCTTTTTCTTCTTTTTCTTCTTCTGGTCAATACCATGTGTTAGAAAGCAATGCAGTGGTAATTCATGTATGTAAATATGTGTGATGTCCCGTCCCTCCGTCCATTTCTCGGCCATACGCACAAGTACGCTTTGTATCAATGTATGCGAAAATGTGGATTAGTTTGTAGCTAGTTCTGAAATAGATTTGCACATACATGCATTCATACATAGATTTGTGTGTATGTGTTGTAAATTTTACTTTATATCGAAGCAGAAATTTATCCTTTTCTCTGCTTGAGGCAAATTTGAATATTAGATATATTGTACATGGTTGGTTATACAAGTCTTTGCTAAGACATTTTATATATGTATTTATATTTATATACATATTCCGTTTTCCTATAGTGGGTGCTTCATCTACAAATTCTTTGAGGTTCAACAGTTAACGTTAATTATAAATGTTAACTGTTGAATCCTAACACCTAACGCTTTAAAATATACTTAATTTGAATTTCATTTCTCAAGAAATATATAAAATATTATCTTAGTATAGTTTGCTTGGTAGGCGCGGCCGACATGACTTTAACACTTAATTTATTGAACCCATATACAGGTCACATGCAATTTAAACAGATCTTAAATAATTAAAAATATTATAGTCGGTCTAGTTCGACCACTTTTACACCCTACACCACCACAAATTATGCTACAATTAGTTTAGTTATATCATATGTACTAAGAGGTAATGTCTTATAAATCACTTCGTGATCTACGATTAAAGGGCACTGAGTTCCAAATAAAGTCCGATAAGGTTCAAATTTGTTACAGCCAATTATTAAGCTATTTAATTCTTTTACAACAAAATTTGACAAAAAATGTTAAAGATTGCAATTCTTTGATCAATTATGTAACACCCTCTAATATTTAATAAAATATTCGTACTTAGCTAAAGTCCAAAAATTATTACATGGCCAGAGAAAACGCATGTAATTTGAAAGGACACCAGCTGCATGTGTACAGTAAGTACAACCAACCAGTTAGCCATCAGCTACACGAGAAATGACCGAAGTATAGGATCTAGCAACTGGAATGGAATTAAGAAAATGTGGAATAACTAATGTTTGGTTAAAGTACAAACAAACACACACATACACTTACATTGTACATATGCGTAAATAAGGAAATTTTCTAAACATTCCATATATCAGCAGCAGGGAGAAGGCATGACAACCATTCATGCACGCACTATTGAGAATATAATCATGCAAGAAAATTCAAAATGACTCTAGAATGTGTGAAGAGCGGCTCTAGCCTCACACCACTCGCAACAACACGTATGCAAACATATAAATAGAAATTATTTAACGCAATCTTAACGATAGGAGATGGTAGGCAGCAGGAGAACATCTCTCACGTGTGCCACAGTATTATAAAGGATTCTTCATTAGCAGCAGCAGCATCACATAGCTTATGTATCAACTACAAAACTACACTACATTAAGGAAAATATACAAACACATGAACACACCTATATATATATATATGTAGAAGTGTGTGTGTTTATGTGTGTATTTAAAATCGGTGAATTCTGTGTAAGATTCAAGAGTGGTCAGCAGAGTTAATGTATGTTTCTCAACGTGCCATTCAAAAAATGGTAATAAATGCTGTTGGCCCTTTAGTGTAGCGTATACAAGATGCTCTGCTGATATATATATATACGAGTATATATATATATATGTACAAGGAAATGCTAAATCTATGTATGTGTGTAAGTAGCAGAAACGCATTAGAAATAGTTTCTATTCACACGCATCATGCACCAGAACGTCTGTACGAGTGGAATCGTGAATGCAAATTTTCGTACAGCTTACACAAATACATTCAAATGCAAATATACCATACACACATGCATCTATCCTGTAAGATTTCAGCTTAGTTGAAAAGAAGTATAAAAGAAAAACAAGTAAGAAAACAAAATTTCGCTTAGGTCAAATGTTAAAAAGCCTACACATCCACATACAAACAGAGGGCGTGGCAGGTTCATCATAACGCCCTTTAATAGTGTATGTATTGTGTGTTATATTAAAAGTCGAGTTTTACGCTGAGTAGGGTTTTTTGTAAATTGTGGGCGTACCTGTTTTCTGACCACTCCTATTTTTGTCATATCGCTGAATGAGATAATTATGAAAAAGTGTGCCAAATTTAAATATTATAGATTAGTTTTTGTAAAAGTTATATAGATCTTATTCGATTGTGGGCGTTTGTGTTATTTGACCACGCCTATTTTCATTAAATCAATGAGTGGGATAATTATAAATAAGCGCAGTTTCTGGAACCTTTTTCTAAGTGTTCAAATGGTCTGACAAACTTTGTACACCTTATAATCTTATGTGGAAGCTATAATATAACAAGGCGTTTGCGTACGCTGTATGAAGTTGCTGTTGCTTTGCTTATTTCTAATCCTTGTTAAGAAACTAAATCCATATATATATGAATTTCTGTTTGTACATACAAATATACATAGTTGAATTCTTCTTCTTAGACTCATTCAAAGCATTATTCTATGACGCTCTCTCTTGCCTTAGTTTAGTTTGCATCTCACAACAGTTTACTCATACTATAGAAATTCCATCTTATTCCGCACGGTATACCTGTAATATAAGCAAACGGTAGAATAATCCTGATTGTTTATTATGCCTGTTCACCCTTTGCATTATGGGAGTGGCTTTAATGGCAATGTTTTGATTCATACTTCATCATAGGAAACTATTCACTTGCTGGTATCTCTGCGGAAACTAAAATTTTAGACTTAAACGTTTTACTAACGAAAAGAAAAGATGAAGAAGAAGAAGTCTAGCCTCTTTAGGTAGAATGGACACAGAATTTGCTACCAAGGTGGAACACTTAATAGTAAAGTAAATAAATTCTCTCATGCTATATTTTTTTAAATATTTGCAAATGTTTATGTACAACAGCTGCATAACTGCAGGCATATGTACATATGATATGTACATAAATTTGATTAGAGAACGAAGACGACGACAACGGCACCGTTGATGACCAGCTAGCAACAATAAAAACACACACATACACGACTATAACAAAACTTATCATTCTTTGCGCATCTGCTGCAGAAACTCTGTACACATCGTATGACAATAATATTTATATGATTGTGCATAGCTGCTAACAGCATCTTTGTTGACGATGATGAAGAAGAAGGACAATGGCCAACATCTTATCTTATACCATATATGGAACATACACCTACATGCATATATTGTGCTGCAGATATGGTCAAGATTTTATACTCTTCTGTATCTCTTTCAATTCTCATTTCTAATTTTATTAACGTATATATATATGTACACATTAGCATACATACACAGCTCTTGCCAAGGTGTTGCATTTAAAGGTGCATATTTCTACTTACAAACGCATCAATCAGATATCTTGATATATGCAAAAAGTTATGTAGAGTTATACACAATCATTCATTATATATATCTTTCTACACTCTACATCGCTTGTGGATATATTAAGTAAACGGCAAATGTCAAAAACACACCTTCAATTATACCGCTCGATTCAGATTCAAAATATAAATCGATTAATTGGGTTCGTCTGTCTGTCCATGAACATTTGTGCTTAAGTTTCAGGTGGCATTTTAAAAATTTGTTGATGAAATTTTGTATAAGCACATAAATTAATTCAAAAAGGAACGCTGTTGAAAATGGACCGAATCGAACTATTTCAATGTACAATGTAAGTCTTTCTTTAGGTGCAAATTCTTAATATTTTTTTTGACAACATTTAATGAGGGATAGTTAATTGACATAACATTAGACTGAGTCAAATATTTGTATAATTGGGCAAATTTTAGAATTCTTTTCTAGATGATAATAATTCACACTAGGCGGCTTAAGGGACTTTATAAAAAATGTATATTTGATCAGCATCACATACTAAAACGATCCAGTTATGTCCGGCCGTCTGCAATGCCTACAATCAACAAAAATCTACACAAATTAGACCATTACGGCGGAATACATATTTATTATAACCTCATTCATCAATGTAACAGAAATTGGCGCGGTCGGATATCAAACATATCCTCAATTTATAAAATTTATTAACCGCTAAGCGTTAGGGACAATATCAAATGCGAAATTTACCAACATTCCGCCTGATATGTGTGACAAAAGAAAGAATCAATCGCTGCAAATGTGCTCTCGGTTGCCATTTGATCAATATCTAGATTCCTTACTTAAATATAACATGTGTACTATCTACCTGAAATAAATTTCAGCTGAATATCTTAATTATTCAGTATTTTATTTGAATATAAAATTGTTATGTTCTTAATGAAAAATTCTTTAATAATTAACTGTAACAAATTTAAACCCGATTAGACGGTTTTTAGAACCGTTTTTCATATAATGATATATCACGAAGTGACTGATTTTTAGACATAACAAATTGTATATATTTTGAATCAAAATCGAATACTAAGACGATCTTTCTAGGTGTCCATTTGCAAGCTTGTATGTGTCAATCATTGGCTTGGTGCCAGCAATTGAGATATAAAACGAGATGGATGACATCCGTTAAATGGTTTGCCAAATATTGCCGTCTTATAAAAAAACCTTTCAAATTGAAGTACTCTTTTAAGGAATTCTCTTTTTCCCTTTTGCTCTTTAACCAAATAAGAGAGATAGAGACTTTCTATCAGAGACTTGTCTTGTAAGATGTTGCAACGTTGTATCCAGTTGCGTTGCTTTAATCGAACTTTGCGACAAGTTGTGACAAACCATCAAGCTCATGCGTTTAGTTGGATGTTGTTGTTAATGGGTTTTAAAATTGTAATGCAACAATAACTTTTGTTATTATTGTGTTCTGTGGCAATCAATAAGACTCACTGGTGATTAGTAAGTGTGCACACCTACGCCCGTTTAGTGTAGATGGTGTTGTCGTCCGAAAATTCTGTGTTTCGTTTTTTCCCTTGTGATAGCATAATAAATACGGAAAATGGCTCATACGGCTGAGGAGTATTACAAGCAGCAATTTTTGGAGCAGCAGCAGAATAAGTCTTCTTAACCGATACTTTGGAATTGTGCGGTGTTCATCTTTGATTTATAAGTGATGTGTGTGTGCGTGCTTTGGTGCGTTTTTGCCTACGCCTGGATATTTACATCATATACTTACTAGCCTTCAAAACATTTGGTGTTGTTTTATGTTTTGTTTTGTTGGACTGCGTGTGTGGTCAGTGCGTTGCGTTTATTGCGTATATGCATATAAGAGGCGAAAAGCCAAGCCATCAGACCTTAGCATACACTCTCACATACATGCAAAGAAATATAGTTTACCACACCGCAGCACACACTACTCATGTTCTCACTTGGTCAATAGCAGCAAGAACCTCACACGAATGCCAAATATTCTTCTTAAATCTGTGAGACGAATTCAAGTGCATGGGTAGAGTATGAGCGGCTGCTTTCGTTTGGAAACATATACAAACATGAACACACTCAAACAAACACTCACTCGTAAATAAAAACCAACATATACACGCAATCACAAATGAACACACTCTGACACTCACATTCGTACACTCACTAACACACTCACACACTCCAACATAAAATAAGCTCTAAGCACACAAAAACTCACGCACATTCTTAAAAATATTCACACACACTCACACGCCTACTCAAGCACACTCGCTAACATACTCCAAGACACACTCGCACAATCTTTCACAAAATAACATACTCGCACACTCGTTTACATAAAAACGTACACATTTAAACACAAACACTCTGCCAAACACAATCCCACATACCCCATTTTTGCCATGAAGCAAGTACATAAAATTCTACAAAACCAGTCACAGCCAAAAACGACGTCAACGTTTAACCGTCTTATACGATTCCTTCACCATCTACCAACACAACATACTTCAATATATAGTAAGATTATGACGGTGTATGTGGGTAGTCAAATGCCTAAACATCCTTCCGCCAAAAAATGGCAAAAAACTGGACAATAATACAACAATAATAATAATAATGGTCGATCAAGTAATAGGCCTAATTGTTGTTGTTTTTTCTTGTACGCACATGAAAAAGCTGTGACGATTACAACAACAACAACAACAACAACAAACAAACATCCTTGTTGGAAGGATATTTATGTGATGTGTGTGTATTCGTATGAGAGTGCGTATGCTCTGCTGCGCGATGTTAAATGTTGGCCATCAACCAGAATGAAAATGAACGACAGTTTGAGAACAAGAAGAAGAAGAAGCAAAATTCGCAAGAGGCAACACCAAAGAAAGAACGGATGCCAACCAACATCGTCAACACATTCTTATGAGTCGGTAGTCGTCTTGTGTCACAACTCACAACAACACGGGCATGGAGGTGTACGTTTAGTTTGGTTGGCATCGTTGCCGTTGTCGGTGACGTCTACGCTTTAATACTTGTAGCAGCAGCAAGCCCCCGTCACCGTCACCGTCACCGTCACCGTCGCCGTCATTGTCTCGTTAATCATTTGTACTTTTCGACTGTGTCACTGAAAACGGCGGATAGTTTGCATCACACGAAAACCAGCCACGGCCAGTACAAGTGACCGACCCAATATGCTATACAACCGCAACAACAACAATACCAACAATAAAAATTGAAAAAGAGAGCAAGAAAGCCAGCAACATATAACAACACACAACTAAACAAACAAACAAACAAACAAACAAACAAACTGCAAACACACTGGTTTTTGGGAAATTGTTGTGTTGGGCTTGTATGTTTATTTACTCAGCCAGTGCGTATATACTGTATGCAACGGTGTAAGTGAGTGCGTTCAATTCACAGAAAATCCTTTCGCCGTGCAGTTCAATAGTCGTTCATACAGTTCGCGATAGTTTATCGGTCACCATACGCGGAGTTTGATGGTTCTCGCATATGAACGCGGCAACAAAAAGCATTCATATCCTTTTCGCACTCAAACGTTAGAGGTCTAAATGAAATTTCTTATACGGTTAACAACAATAACAACAATAGCAGCAACACTACCTAAATAATTAATGAAAAATTGTTAAGCTCAAGTCTGTGTATGATTTCTAATGTATTTAGAAGTTAAAAGAATTTAAAAAAAATTAAATATAAAAAGATATTCTGTTAAATTGTGTTTTAATGGAAAAGGTAATAAATAATGTATAACCAAACATGAAAAATTGAAAGGAAAAAGAACAAAAATAATAATAAAAATTACAAAAATTACGAAAAAATAAAAATATTTCAAAAATTTAAAAAAATCACAAAAAATTTCGAAAATTTCAAGAAATGCAAAAAAGTAAAAAAATGTTTTCTAGTTTAAGCCTAAGAGGCTTAGAAATTGCTGCTTAAATGAAAACTATTTCCAGTTGGTAATAAGAAAAACACAATAAAAAACTACAAAACACAATTTATTGTACAGTGGAATTTTTTAAATTATATTTTTAAAAGAACAACAATTTCCTGTTAAACGTTGATTATAAAAAGGTGAGCGGCAAGTTTCAATACAAACATAAAACTTTACTAACCAAACAAGCTTCTTTGAATTCCTCTAAGTTATTAATTGGAAAAATTATTTTACATTATCATTAATACCGTATTGGAAAATTATATATATTAACCTTTTTTAGGGTTAAAATCCGCGCAGTTAATGTTTAAAGTGAATTATGTGCTAATTTAGTTATAGTTGACTTTTGAGTAATAGACAAAATAAGTAAAAAAAAGTAAATTTGGCTTAAGCTTAAGCGTAAATAATCTCTACTTCCATACAATTAGAAACAGTGGACGTGGCAGGTTTATGATTATGCGTGTATCGGCTTACACGTAAAATTATATCCTGCGTAAGTTTTTTTTTTGTAAATTGACAACCATGCCTATTTTTGTTATATCGATAAATGGATATAAATATATTTATCAAATCCCAACTTTAAGGATCAATTTTTGGGCCTGATAAAGAGATTTTTGTCAATTGTGAGCATGGCCATTGACCCATTTTACCCAATTTAAATAGCGACGTATGTGCCCAAAGTAGAAGTGTCAAAATTGTATAAAATTTCAGCCAAATATCTCAAAATTGACAATAGTGAAAGAGACGGACTTACGGACATACTTGTCTAGGTCGACTTAGTTTTTGATGCTGATCAAGAACTTACATACTTTGAGGGGTCTATATGTCCTACAAAATCACTTTTTAACTTATTTTTAATAGTGTCCGTGCGTCCAATTACCAAAACTTTTCTAAATTCAATATCAGCGCCTCTATTTTAGCCAAGAATATTACATTTTAGTGTTGTTATAGTACTTACTCAGTATATAACCTTTCGAAAGTTATTAAAGTTAGGTTTATTATCGGATGCGTTTTTAAACCATTGTCGACTAAGATTTGCTATAAAGCAACATATTAAAAAAAGTGGACATGAAGCTTATCAACATACAATAAAACAAATAAAAATAATTTATAATGTTATAGTCGGTCAAGACCAATCATTTCATACCCTACACCACTACCAATCACAAATTGCGCTACAGTTGGTAGTCATTGAACCCGAAGCATTGCCATATGACACATTTCGTAAAATATCATTACATACAAATTTACGCGGACATGGTTAAATGTATTCATTGATTGTAGATTTCAATTCCGAATCGATTAATATAATTAATGATATGTGAATATACCATTTGCCACCAGAGGTAAAGGGTACAATATATTCAATATTGTTTAGACCAAATTTCAATTCAATTTATGTAGGAGATAAATAAATTATTGTCGATTGTAGATTTTGACCAATTTAAAAAACAAAATTTCAGCTTAAAGTCTCTTGCAGGAGAGCCAGAAAGACGAATATGGCGGCCTTCGTGCCACTTCCACTGTTTTGGTTTAAGACGTCTATTAATTTTTATTTGGTCTAAGATTTTTGGATCAGCAATCACATCAACATTTTCAAATTTATTACATGCTGTATAGACACGTGAATGAGGTGGTTGGTGTTTGTCTTTTTTTGACATTTAAGAATGTAAACAAAAAACAGCTGTTTCTGAAATTCTTATTCAAACATTTTTGTCACAAACACACTCATATACACTTTTATTCCAACCACATTAAGTTTATACCAAATATTTATTTATGTCATGTACAGCAGTACGTACGTATGTAGTTATAATTCCCGTTAGAGTAGTTATGAGGAAGAGCAAAAACCAATAAGAAAACTAAATTTAGTTTAGGTCAAATCTAAAATACCCTCCATATGTATAATCAAATTATGGGCGTGGTAGGTTTACGATTACGTCTTCTAAAAATGTACATACTCGTATGTTACATCTTGCCAGTTTTACTCTGAATATGGCTTTTTGTAAATTGTAGGCGTATCGGTTATCTGGCTATGCCCATTTTTTTGCTTATCGGTGAAAGAGGTATAATAAATCCCATGTTAATAGGTGAATTTTTGTGGCAGATGGAGATTTTTGTCGATTGTGGGCGTGGTTTTTAATCAATTTTGCCCATTTTAAAAAGTGATCTGCGATCGGACGGATAGACGGACACAGAGACGTATATGTCTAAATCGACTCCGTTTTTGATGCATTCATCCAGTTTTTGAATACGGCATGACACACTGAGTATACCTTAGTGTCTTACGTGTCTTACGTGAAGGGTATAAAAATTGTATTTGAAAAGGCAGAATTATAGATTAAAAGGAACACATGAACATGAAGTTCAAATTTATTGCATTGTCTCCTTCTAACTTTCTATAATACTTTCACTTTGCCAGCCATGTCTAGCATCGAACACTTATGTTCATTACATACATATGTTTTAACATCATCATGCTCATTATAATTTTTTTCTAAACTAAACTATATATTGTACGCAGTATAAAAGCTATGCGAAAGGAGAAGAAAAATAAGAAAATAGGAAAAAGTAGAAAAAATAAAATAAAAAAATATTGAACACATACTTTTACAAACACAAGTAAAGCACATAAATACATTTTAAAGCTATAACCAAGTTTGTGGAAATACGAAAAAATAAAAGAAAATAAAATAAAATTTTTACAAGAAAAAAAAAAGAAGTAAAGTCTGGTTGGATAAGGAGGAAGAGCAAACATAGAACATAGGAAACTTTTAAATTTATTTATATGAAAATATTGTATACACACGCACACAAACACTCACACATGTATGCCTATATACATTTCTATTTTTTCATACACACATACACACAACCCATTAAATTGTTACTACTGTTGACCTCTATTTTTGGTATTTCGTATTCCTGTGATACATACGTCTATGAGTGGGATGTGGTAGCTTGTGAGTTGGTTTGGGCATTTCATGTGTGTTCTAACCTCTTCTACTGTTTGACCGGCAAACGATAAAAATGTAATAAAATTATAATGGGTAACAATCAAACACAAACACACGTACACACACGTACACACACATGGCACACAACATATAATTTCAGTGCACTTGACTGTTGGAAAATAAATCACATGCAGTTTACACTTTGTGTGCATGTGTGGTGTGTGTCTCCATATACATTCTATTTCTTAAGTATTGTTTACTTTTATATGTATTTGTGTACATATGTTTTTTGAACTTATGTGTTGTTTTTATTATTGCGTGAAGGACATTGTGAAAGAAGCTTTCATTGTAAAGTACACAAAAGCTGAATCGATTTAGCAATTTTTTTTTTAAATATTTTTTTTTTTTTGGGTTTGTGACAGGGTATAACTAGGCATCCAAATCCATCTCCTCTTGGAACTGCCATTAGGTATAACTTCACGGGTATGGTTTGCTTTAACATACAACCTCCTCTAGCCTTCTAGCCTTCTTGACTCCTCACATGTCCTTAGCTACGTTAAAATTTATGCCGCCATGGCTTCTATTTTCTACCAGTTATGTCTTCGCTATGTGCACACTCTGTGGCTAATTAGGAATTGGAAAAAGGTAAAAATTAACCTCCCCAAACTTTCAATTTTTCCCAACTTCAAGAGTTGTCCGTCCGTATATCCGTATGAAGTTGAAACTCTCATAGTTGTAAATTTAAAGATATTGAGCTGAAATACATTTGTTTCTGCACACAGAGAGAGCTCTTGGGAGTTTCTATACCACCTGAAAACTGAATAGAATTATGTCCGTATGTCCGTAAGTGGTGTCTGTTGTTGGCATAGCACTATCACGATCCTAACTTTTAAGATATTGAGCTATTTCTTCATTTAATTCATTTGCTTGTTAATGTTTTTCTTTTCAATTTTATTAAGTTTTTTATATAAGAGTTTTTTTTTTTGAACATTTTTGTAAAAAGGACTCTGTATGGGGACGTATTTTTATACCTCATTCCTATCATTATCATTTTACAAGAAAGGTAACTAAGAACAGCACAGATCGCGAAGTAACAACTTAGAGGAATAAGAGCAGTTCAAGAACCATGAACAGATTGAACGAACTATTTCACTTAGTTCACGAACTAAGAAGAACCGTCACTACAATGAACTAGAAAGCACAACCCTTGAATTTATTATAAAACTCTATTCGATACAATTTAGACACATCGATTAACACTTAGTAACAATAAAGGCCTTAACAAGTTTCCTAAGCTATTACTCTTTGTATAGCCCAAGATTCTCTTTACATTTAACATAAGAACAGTTTCTCTCTTCTTCAGTATTTTGCTTTGCTTTGGAAGGCACCTAATCGGACCCCACAAGAAAAGAAAGAAAAAAAAAGCAAGACATGCGCATAAACTTGTTTTATGTTTTAGTAAAATATGTACGAGTCCCGTCCCCTATTAAGCGCCAAAACTTGTGCTTGTGCATACATGTATATATATGAATGGTAAGCAAAGGCGGGGCCTATTTATTACAAGCACAAAACATAAACATAGTCTCTTGGTCTCTCTCTTTCTTCTACAACATAAACTAGATGCAGGTGAACAATTGAGGAAAGCTCATTTGTTGGGGATGTTTGGTGGGTTCTTAGGCACACAAAAAGAAGAGAAGAAAACCTAAGAGGATGAAAAAACTTCAGGTATTCGAAATGCTCATAAATTGCATTCACAACAACAACAACCATTTAACACGTGACATGTAGCTCGCGTTTGCTTATTGCTTATTCGTGGATTCCGCGTTATGTTCGCAATATTCAACGTTGCGCGCCCAAAATACCACACCATTCTCAGAATTCATTTTAAGGAGTCAGAGAGCAAAAAAGTAAGAAATCAACCAAGCATAAAAGTTAAGGTGGGATGGATGGCAAAGCAAGCCCTTGTCATCAAGTACGGAGTATGTACACACTGGAGTGAAGAAGAGAAGATGGGTTCTTACGAATAGTTAGGTTGGGTGGTAGTATTTGTTGTTATTGTTGGTGTTGTTATTATGCCAATGTATACGCCAATTAACATTTTCTATTGGTGGCATTGTCTTCATTTACATAGTAAACATTTAGTGGGACGATGGTTGACAAGTCCCAGTGCTACGGTATGCAAATGAAATGAAAGGGTCGGGCGTGTATATAGTATTGTCGCGCCCTGACTATAGTGCAATACAATGTATAAAATTGTATATACAAGTACTTATGTACAATCTACCCATTCGTAGCATTAGATGAATTTACGTTATTCGTTCACTTGTGCACTTTGTCCTCATTAAACGTTCACCCACGAGCATCAAACCAACTGTTAACCCAGTGAAAAATTTTATAAATAAATGAATAGCGCGTGACACTTCTTTTTCATTAAGCATACACTTAAAACATACCTTTCCTTTTTATACCGTAAATACGTTTACAAGTGAGTCTCAACATAAATTCCACCCCTGTACATAAGACATCATCTGGTGGCGAATAGAAACGCATGTTCATTTTGGAAATTAATGCGTGTAAATAATTCTTATATAATACTTATACATACATATATTCATTAGAAACCACGTAGGAATGCATTCAGCTTTTTGGCGAATAGAATGTTTTTTGAAATCGAAAACTTTAAACTATTTTTACTTATACCTGTATGAATATACAACTAACGAAGTTTTTGTAAAATTATACTAAAAACAATAAGTGATAGCAAGTCTTTTGTAATCAAGCAAAATGAGCTGCTCGAGGTGTATATATACAATGTAGAATTTTATTTTAATTAACAACCTTGAGTTTTTTATCCTTTAAGAGCAAAATTTTGAATGGTTATCATGCATAAATTGTCATATAAAGAAAATCTTAAAAACGTTCATTCTTTATATACAAACAATGGGCGTGACAGGTTGACGATTACGTCATTGTATATGTATTAGGTAACATCTTCAAAAGTTGAGTTGAAACCAAAGTCTAAATTTTAGGTAAATTTTTGTAGCAGACAAAATAGATTTTTGTCGATTGGGAGCCTCTCTATTATCTAAACACGCCCATTTTTGGCAAATCCATTGAAGAGTTAATTATAAGTCTGTGTTATAAATTTGAAATTTGTATATAAGTTTTAGTGGTAGTTACACATATTTTCATCGATTGTAGGCGTGTCTGTTATCCGACCATGCCCATTTTTGCCACATCGATGAAAAGTATAATTACTTATAAATAAATTTCAACTTCATAGCTCAATTATTTTGGCATATATATAGATTTTTGTCAAATATGGGCGTGGCTCTTGACTACACTTTGACTTTCAAATGAGCTGATAATATATTCCTATCTAGAAGAAGTGGCCTAAAATTAAATACAGCTTTTTTATTTCTTGCTTATCTATACCAATTGCAAATATTTTAAGCAACTTTGTTATTGTATTTCTCTTCTTCTATTTTTCCAGAATTCAAACTGTTCGAGAACGGCTTAAAGTTGGATATTGCCAACTATACTCATCAATTAAGTATACGTATGAGTACGAAGGGTAAACGGCCGCTGCGGAGCATGACTCCAAGCGAAAAAGTCCACGCCATAAATCGTATTCATGAGGGTGAGTCGAAAGCTTCAGTAGCACGAGACATTAATGTCCCGGAATCTACATTGAGGGGCTGGTGTAAGAATGAAGAAAAGCTGCGTTTTATGGCTCGCCAATCAGAGGCAGATAAGATTTCGGAATCGTTTAATGACAAATTGGAGATTGGTGCTATTAATAGGATGTCTGTAGGACCGCTGCCAGAAAAAAGGCAGCGTCTACCAGCCGCTCTTCCGTTAAATTTCTCTAATAAACTAAAATTCGATGAATTGGCCGCCTTCAAACGTAGCGCAGATCTAAACGGACTGGAATACAATCCAAACAAAGTTTTAACTGAACTGAACAATGGATTTAATGGTTTGAGTGCAGGCTATGATAATTTCAATGTGGCGAACAAGGCAAAACTATATGGTGCTGATATTAACCGACCGACAGACCCCTCAGTTAATGCCATTAGCCCTTTATCTAGTTTAAGCCATTTATCAGGTTTGACCGGTTTAACCCAATCACCGTTAGCAATTAGTTTCAATGAACTTACGGCGAATTTAAATTTACTCGCTCAGCTCAATCCGGGTTTTGCAACCATGTCCGGCTTAGGTATGCCGCCTTCCAACGCTTTGGTCGGCCCTCTAAATAATAAACCAAAAATTACCAATCAATTACAAAATATTCGGCGTGAAAATAACTCTAATGGAACGGAACGACAGCCAAGTTTAACGGTGAAAAATTGGGCTAAACAAAAACCAACAACATCTAACGATTCTGGTGGTGCTTATGGACAAAATTTAACACAAAATGACACAAAAGCTTCACAGAAGACCAACAACCCTACGCTAATGTCAATGGCCGGTGCTAACTTACCGCCTCTTTCCACCATACCAGAGGATCCACTGCTCTATTGGCTAAAATCTCAGCAAGCTCTTATGAATTTGAATAATCTGTATCCATCACCGGTTCCCTTAGTAGCAGGTACTAGTCCACCGATACATCCGGCATCTCCGCAGCAACAAAACGTCAACGTACTCAGCAGCACCAGCACACCCCCCATAATACCAACACCTTTGACACCATCATCAACGCCGTCGGGTAGTTTAGATGATAAAAATGCCGCTTGGTATAACTGGTGTAAGGCACTTGGAGCAAGTTTGTCTACTTTAACACCAGCTGCTGTCATGCAGGCTAATGGTTTGGGTCCCATATCCACTAATACTAACACTACTATAAACAATACCATCTCCTCCTCCAGCCACAATAGTCAAAAAAATGGCTTCGAAAATATATTGTATTCACATTTAACTAAAGAATCATCCAACAGCCCATCAATGCGAAGTTCTTCATCTGTCGAGCAGATAAGTAATGAATTGCCCCCAAATACTGTAGATTTAACGGGTAGACCAGAAGATCTATCAGTCAAATTTAGAACATCCAATTCTAATACAAGCCCCTTACCCACGCCAGAACAAAGTCCAGAACCCAGTAATCAGCCGGACTCGTCATTTCCAAAATGCGAATATAGTGAAAATTCTGAGAATGGTGATCAAGACAATGACTCCAAGACTGCTATAAATGATTTCCTTTTCACCACAAGTGACGATAAAAACAAAAACCACAACAACAATAATTTTAATGGTGCCCCAATTATTAAAACTGAATGCGATGATAATTATGAACACAACGAAGACAGTTTCAAAGATTACAACACTAACAATAATTATAGTTCCGACAAAACTGGTGAGGATGTAAGCATTGATCATGGAAAGATGTCACAGAATGGGGAAGCCGCTAATAATGACGAAGAGCGTAATAATGCAGAAATGATGCGAGAAGATCGTGTAGATAGTAATTATCTTGAAGCCATCAGATATGGTGAGAAATTCTTACATTGGTTAGAAAAGTGCAGAAATCCTCATGTCACTGCCATTCAATTAATGCAACTAAAGTGTCTATTAGCTGTTGTGAAAAGCGCACCCGGTAAAGAAAAGACGTCCACTAAAGAAGTATCCTCACCAAGTACAACGAATTTAACGGACACCATTGAATTGGAAGATTCCTCAGAAGATGGGGCACATTGTAAAACCGGACGATGCAAATAGGAGCAACCTCAATTGCTGCCATTTGAACCTTTGTTGTGCGATTCTACAGACGACAGTGATGATGATGATGACGTTAAAATTGTCACATTTAGTGCTGCAAACCACAAAAATGTCGATTCGGTGAATTTTGATAATTATGCACCATCAACTTATCAATCATCGGCCACATTACTCAGCTCAATAGTTTTTCCACCTTACGAATACATCAAGTCTGATAGGTCTAATTTCAATGATGATAATGATGATGATGATGAGGAAGAGAACTACAATGACAACAATGGCATTTTCGAGATGAGCAAAAGCTCTCACATATCGAATAGATTAAATCAGTGTTAACCGAAGAGCTTCTTTTAAATAAAACTTAATAGAATAAAAAATTGGAAATTACTTACGAATAATAATAATAACAATAATCGAATTAGACTATGTTAAAATTTTGACTATACTGTGATGATGAACTACATCGATCACATTTCGTTCCATATTTCCAAAAACATTGATCCTTAATGGGCCAAAATCATTTAGGATATAATGAGTTTGTAATTCGTGGTAAAGAACATAAGGAGGCTTTAGCAGTTTCAAAAACCTCCTTTTGTTAGTTGTAAATACTAAGATAAAATTTATATAAAGTGAAAAGTACAGAAAAAGTATTTATTGGCTGGTTTCTCAGTAGTAGTTTAAACAATAGCTAAACTGAGTTTATTGAACTTCATTCAACTATCGGCCATGGTCTGAAACACTTTTGAAAGTTAAGAATGTCAATTATAATGAAATTGTCAATTTAAACGTCGTTTAAACTACAGCTGGGTAACTAAGTAGCCTCCGAAGATTTTTCCTTTATTTCTGCCACACATACATAAATGTTAAAAAAACGAATTTCACTAATAGTGATTGAATCATTAAATTAAATCTAGTTTAACAGATTAAAAAAAGAAGGAGTTAAAAAAACTGGCCCTGGTAAGACAATTTGATGTAAAATAGCATAATTAAGTAGTAGATTCAACCAGACTCACGAATATCTCAACTGTACATTTTGTGTTAAGATTTATGAAAAGATCTCTATATAAAAAACAAGTAAGGAAGTTAAATTTGGCTTAATCCAAATTTTAAATACCCTCCACATCTATTTAAAACATAATGAAGAAGAACAGTCAGATGGCATGGCAGATATTAGGCACTCTAATAGTTTATTTATTCGTCACCTTAGCAGAATTTTACGCTGAATATGATTTTTGGTATATTATGTAAGTGTTTCTTATTCGATCGCGCTTATTTTTGGTACATCGATGAAAGGGTATGAAATTTAAACTTCATAAGTAAATTTTTGCGGCAAATAAAATTATGAGTGCGTCTGTTATCCGGCTATGCTAATTTTTTGGCAACTCTATACATGGACTAATTTTAAGAATATAAAGTGAATTTTAACTTTATAGCTGAATTTTTGCTGCGTATATATAGACGGACATACGGACAGACCTATCCATAAATACTTTGTAGGCTCCCTGTTATCTCCCTTAAAGTGTTGTCAAATGGAATGACACACGTACTTTAGAATCTTATGTGAAGGGTATAAAAAAATCGCTCAAGTCATTGTATCAAACAGACCACAAAAACTTTTATAGTAGAAATAAATTTTGAAAAAAAAAAATATCTCTGATCTAAAGTTCTTAAGAGCATAGCATATATAACTTAACTAAATGAAATAATTAATTCCAATTCATCTCTAGTATATACATCCAATATAATAATAATAAAAATATTTTAATTAAAAATTACATGAAAGATAAGTTTTTTGATAAGATTTTTTACAAGAAATTAAAATAAAAGACACACAAGCACTTACCAATGTCATCATATCTGCTAACGGTTCGTATGTTATGAAATCAGCTACAAAACTGGTGCAAGCTTTATCATTCCGTATCAGTGATGCATTTAGAAAGGCGGTGGGTCGTATGGTTGTGCAAACGAATTTCTACAAGATTCAATTAAAAATGTACTAAATCCCTGATGAATTTCATTCATTGTGTCACACCATTCACCTGAACACCACATTCATTGGGCGGAGCCAACAGCAACGGTCTATGATTTTGATTATTTATCACATATTGATGGCGAAAATTTTCTACATATAAGAGGAGTAGACGTTCTTTGGACGACAATGTATAGTATGATGGTGGATAACAAAGCGGGGAATTTCTAAATTCTTCTATAGCTTCGGGAAATGAGATATTAATGCGGCCAATTAGTGAGGCGTCTTCATTTTCGGCCAAAATTAATTCTTCAATAATTGACGCTTCGGAAGACTGTTCTTCTTCTAACAATTCCTCGGCATTCTCATCAGCTAAGAGTGCTTCCTCTTCAACGCGTTCTTGAATTTCTTTCAGTTGTTTATCATATTTGCCGGGGTCAATTCTCACACGTGAAACGGATCCTTTAGCTGGCATTTTATTTTTATTATTTTATTTATTTTTTTTTTGTCTATTTTTCACAATTAAGAATCAAGTAGTTGGTGCTTTTTTTTTAGTTTATATGTCCGGTTAAGGTTCCTTACACAAAATAATTGTTTTAAAGAAATTTCCAATAGACAATCATCGTTGTTATGACACGATGTTGAAGTTAGAAAACTATAGCAACAAAATTTTTTCTTGTCACAAATTTATAAAGAAAAAAGTGGGTATTCAATATTCTATCTAATTTATGGCCGTGGCACGTACATACTTAATAGTGTAGGTGGCAGATAAGTGGATTTTTGTAACCCATGAAGGTTTCACCGATGAATAATATTATAAAAATATATAAATTCCAAGTTCATAGCTAAATTTTTGTGGCAGATAAATTTTTTTTTGTGAATTGTAGGCGTTGCTCTTAGTCATATTTATATAACAGTCTACATGTAAAATTTAAGGTGTACTCAATATTTTAAAATTTACGACCATAAGAGTGTCAACAATGGACGCACTTGTTTAAATCGACTCAGTTTTTGATGCTGATCAAGAATATATATACTTTGTAGGATCATTGTCGCCTTCTCGGTGTTAAAAATGGAAGGGTATAAAAACTTAGTCGAGCACCCAACCTTTATATTTGGAAGAAATCTTCATTTAGCTAATATAAAATATTGTATAAATTGATAAAATATAAGATCGATGCATATGACAAATCACTTATTTCAACTAACATTAAATTCTTTCTTAAAATACTTCCAATACGGATTATGGAAATCATTTACTTTTATGAAAAATTAAATTATTTTAATAATTTTTATATTAAAACTTACCATTACGTACAAATCTTCGAGTGGTTCATATTCAATAAAATCTGCAACGAAACTTGAAATCTCTTCAGCATTACGAATCAATGGTGCATGCAAGAAAGCTGTAGGCCGCAAGGTAGTGCACACGAATTTCTATAAAATGTATATATGTATATATTGTTTATATACAATACATAAAATATTCATATAACATCTAAAAATCCAACCTGAACACCACATTCATTCAGCAGAGCCAAAACTAATGGTCTTCTATTGTTATTAAGTATCACATATTGATGGCGAAAATTTTCCACATACAGCAATAATAAGCGTTCTTTAGCTGATAAGGTGTAATAGGAGGGGGGATAACATTGATCAGATTCAGCGAAATTATCAGTAGCATCAGGAAATGACATATCAATATGGCCAACTTCTAAAGCGTTTTCCGGTCCAAATGGTATCATTTCAACTTCTTCCTCTTCGGAACATTCCTCTTCTATTTCCTCTTCAGCTTCCTCCTCTAAACGAGCCCTTTCTGCTACTCGTTCTTCAATTTCTTTCAGTGCCTTATCATGTTTATGAGGATCAATTTTGATTTTAGCTTTTGAAGTGTACGGACGACGCGGTGGCATAATGAGCGTTTTTTTAAATTATAAAAATATATTAGATGACTTTTCCAATAGCTTTATATCGAATGCGGTATATTTAAAAACTCCCGGATAATTAATTATATAGCGAATTGTTAAAAAAAAAAATCCAAATGTAACGTGTTGTATTTTTTAAAAAAAAAATTTAATTAAAATTTTTTATTAGAGAAGGCAAACAACGAAATTTTATAATGCTGAATACAATAGTCTAAAGCCGGGACGGCAAAATAAATAACCATTAACATATACACTGTAATCAACCATGACAGAGTGGCATTTTGTTATATTAATAAACTAAACTGGTTGCATTTTGTATATATTTAATGTTAATGCGTCTACGGCCGAGTTGCATAATATTTATGTGTATTATTTGCTACGTTATAACTAATCCTGCAAGAGTAAAATTTTTGTACAAATAAGCTAAATGTAAATAAATGGCATAATATGTATGTTAGTGATTTAATACGTTTTAATCAACTATGTTAGAGTAGTTTAATTCGTAATAATATAGCTTGTATTTGGTGTTCTGAGCTAGAGTGGTTGATGTTGATTAAATACATTATAATCAACCATGTTGGGGTGGCTGTGTTCATATAAAAAACAATTCTGCTTGTAGTTTATTCAGAGGAGCAGAAATAAAACTTATCGACCAATAAAAATATCTTCCGCCACATCTCTAAACATATGGTTACCTGTATAAGTACGAATAAGTATTTTTCTTAAATTATTACAAAGTAAAACAATTTAATTATATATAATTAAATAGATGGAAGATTGTTTAGAGAAATTGGAACAATATCGTTTGAGAAAGCGACGAGAAGAAAAAGTTCGTACTATAAGAGAAAATCTATGCCGTTTATTCATGACTGAAAAACCCGAAGAAAGTGATAAAGTAGAAGAAACGAGCAATAATGTAGAAACAACAATACAAGAGGTAAAATTTTTTTCATTTATAAGAAATTTTTTTAAATTAATATTCATTTTAAAGGGTTCTATTCCTGAAATACAAAATGATTTAAACAATGACATTGATCCATTGTTGTACGTTCCTTTAGAGAATCAATCGGACAATTCTGTAATGGGAGAAAGTAAATCTCTAAAATATACGTTGCATTTGGTGTGTGTTCTGTTTTGGATCACTGTATTCTTGATTACCATCGAATTCGGTTTCGGTATTGTGTTCCTGATCTTGTCAGCTTTGGTAGGCATTTATTTCAATACACGTACCACACCACGTCAACCCCATGAAATGAGTGCATATAGTGTATTTAATAAGAATTGTGAAAGTATTGATGGAACTTTGAAAGCAGAACAGTTTGAGCGAGAAATTGGCATTGCTAGATAATGTAAGATTTATATGTTTATTGTTAGTACCGTTATATAAGTTTGCATATTATAATATTTTGACAAAAATAATCATTACAGACTAATTAAAATAATTTAAGATAAATTATAATACTTATCGCAGTAATTTTTGTTGTTTTTATTTACGCCGATTTAGGATGTTATGCTTTTATATTATGTAAAACATATCTTCTCTGTACATGAATGGTAGTAATAATAATAATAATCATGAAACCAGTTTGTTAGGTAAACAGAGAGAAATGTAATCGTGGCGAAATGAAGATTTTTATTTTACAAAATTGACATGTTTGAAAAGGTGGTGTGTTCATATTTATTATAATAATAATCGGAATATTTTTTATATATAAAAAATGCTTGAAATTGAAGAAAAATCGGAAAGAATTGACAAAAAAGGGAAAAATTATCAACCGTAAGTATTTCACAGTTATCAAGCAAATGTATTAAAAACAAAAGACTTAGGCTGCAAACTTTAAACACGTATTTAAAGCGATGGATTTTACAATTTTTGAATAAATTCACTGTTAAAAATTATTTAATTATTTTATATATTTTTGTCTTTAAAGAAATTGGTGGTTATTATTGGGCGTGGTGGTACTATTAACTGCGGTAACACGTTATTATAATGTATTGGAACCAGATCATGTGTGGTATTTATCCAGTCTTCTTCATATTTAACTGTACGTTTTCACTTTTTATGTATGAAATATTTTCACTCTTTTTCAGTTGGGATGAAACCCATTTCGGTAAAATGGGCAGCTGGTATATTAATCGTACATTTTTCTTTGATGTTCATCCACCATTGGGAAAGGTGCCTATAAGTAAAACTAAAACCAAGCGCAAAAATCTTCACAACCTGTTTGTCTTTTATTTATTTTCAGATGCTAATAGCTTTTTCGGGTTACTTAACTGGCTATGACGGTAAGTATCCATTTGAAAAGCCTGGTGATAAATATAATGGAACGCATTATGAAGGAATGCGTCTGGTAAGATTAGTTACACCCCATAAAAAGATGTCATTAAACAATTAAATAAAAATGTTACAGTTTTGCACTACTTTGGGTGCTTTAATCATTCCCATGGCTTTTGATACCATTTATGATTTAACGCATTCTATGGATGCTGCTGCGATATCAGCTGCTAATCTAATATTTGGTGGGTTCAAGTATGTAAATAAATTTTCTAAAAATCTTGCTCATGCTTCAATCATTATAGATGTTGGTATGTTGACGCTTAATCGTTATATTCTATTGGATCCGATATTATTATTTTTTATGGCCGCTTCGGTATGGGGTATGGTCAAGGTGACGAAATTTACTTCACGTAATCAATCGTATACGTTGCATTGGTGGCTGTGGTTAATGTTTACCGGTACCATGCTATCCTGTACTATTAGTGTAAAATTTGTAGGACTATTTGTAGTACTATTGGTTGGTCTACATACCGTTAATGAATTGTGGTTAATATTGGGAGATATGGAAAAACCGGTGGTATGTATAATAAAAAGGCTTTTTCAATAAGGGCATAACATTACATAACTTTTGGTTTGAGTTAATATGAAGCCGAATAGAGGGCGTCATTATGTATTTGCCACACCCACGAGTTATATATAGAAAGAGGGGGTATTTAAGATTTGACTCAAGCCAAATTTACTTTTGTTTACTTGTATTAATTTATTTTCTTTTATAGCTGGAGACTGTGAAACAGCTATTGAGTCGCGCATTAACATTAATTCTTTGGCCTTGCTTCCTGTATATGCTATTCTTTTATATTCACTTGACCATATTGAATCGTAGCGGCAATGGCGATGGTTTCTACAGTTCGGCATTTCAATCGCGTCTAATTGGAAATTCGTTATATAATGCGAGTATGCCGCGTCAGTTGGCTTATGGTGCTGTTATAACAATTAAGAATCACAAAACTGGAGGCGGTTATTTGCACTCACATTTACATTTATACCCTATAGGAATGGGTGCCAGACAGCAACAGGTATAAGTTGAAAAAGGTTGTAGTTTGAAAGTAAACGTTATATATTTTTCAATAAGGACATAACATAATTTAATACAAGTTTCGACACATTAAATGATCTAAAAGTTCAGTTCCTGAGTTTAATTTGGCCTCGTATAAGTGGAAGTTATGAGCTTTATGCAAATTTTGGATTTGAGAGATTCCCAATGTGAACGTTGTGAAATTGACTGATTTAGTTTTATTTTAAATTAGTCTGTGCCCTATCTCACTGGCCAAACTCTGAATATAAACATAATAAAAAATTGCCAACGTTGACTGATATATTGACATTGACATATTATGAAAAACATTCAAGAGCAATTTCGTATTAAAATACAAAATTGTTATGCCTTTAATGAAAAACCTCTATATTTGGACCAATGGAAAATAATTTTCATAACATTTATGATTTATGAAATTTTAGATAACCACCTACACTCACAAAGATGACAACAACAAATGGATTATCAAGCCTTTTAATAAAGATTCAGTTAAGCAAATAAAATTTGTTAAACACGGTGATTTAATACGTTTGCAACATGTGACTACCAAAAGAAATCTACACTCTCATACCGAACCAGCACCACTTACAAAGAAACATTTACAAGTGACTGGTTATGGTGAGGTGCGGTTATTAATTCTGTTCCCCTCCTAATGCAAGCAATTAAATAATTTTTATTTTATCACAGAATGGCAATGGCGACGCCAACGATGTATGGAGGATATTAATTGTTGGTGGCAAAGCGAATGAAACGATTAGAACGGTCACTTCACGTTTCATATTAGTTCATTATCTACAGAGTTGTCTACTAACGGCCACTGGCCGACAGTTACCTAAATGGGGTTTCGATCAGCAAGAGGTGGCGTGCAATTTAAATTTACGCGATACGAATGGTTTCTGGAATGTGGAAGATAATAAATTTCGCAAGTGTAGGAAGAGCTTAATTTTGAGGAAATTTTTTTTCTTTGTATGACGAAGCTTTCTTTGTTCTAATTTCATAGTGCCGAATGTTAATTTCAGTGTATATGGGCCAAGCTTTTGGGAACGCTTTCTAGAATCACACGCTGTCATGTTTCAGGGTAATGCAGGCCTCAAACCGAAGGAGGGTGAAGTTACAAGTCGACCCTGGCAATGGCCCATCAATTATCGGGTAATTCAAAAAGACTTTAAACATATTCATGTTATACCCTGCACCACTTGCGACTACCTTTTTATTATACCGATCGATTCAGAATCAGAATCTTAATCGATTTAATCAAGTACGTCTATCTGTCCATGTAAGATTATTGCATTTTTTGTGAATTTTCAAACAAATTTGTTACAATAACCCGGATTAGCCCGAAAAGGAACTCCATCGAATCAAAATCGTTTAATCCATGTCCGCCTTTGTGTCCATATAAATCTGTGCACCATATTTGGCCGCAGTTTTTAATACATTTCGCCCTTGTGGGGCGTATCAACAACTCAACTAATTGTAGCATAATTTGTGGAACCAAGTGATGCAGAGTGAGTGGCTAAAAGTGTCACATCTTTTAAACGTGATCAACTGTATAATTTTTATTCCACAGGGTCAATATTTTTCAGCTCATATTCATAGGGTATACTTATTGGGTAACCCGTTTATATGGTGGAGTAATTTATTATTCTTGGTGATCTTTTTAATGGTGTTTCTAATCAATGCCATTAAAGAACGTAGAGCTGCCGGACGGAGGGCGCATTTACAATTAAAAGAACAAAAAATAGAAGCTATTCCACAGAAAGTTATTGAGAAAGTTATGAAGTCAGAAAGGTTGCCAACAAGGGGTGGTAAGTAGAAAGGAACTTTTCTTTCATCAATTTCGTTTCTTTCTAATCATTAATATTTATAGATTCAAGCTGTGCTGGTAGTAGCTTATCATTGAAAGCTGCCACTTGGCTATTTATCGGCTGGCTAATACATTATTTACCCTTCTGGGCAATGGGTCGTGTATTGTATTTTCATCATTATTTTCCAGCATTAATCTTCAATTCAATGTTATCAGGTAATAAATATATTATGTGAATTTATTAACTCCTGAAAGGTCATCTTTCATCTTTCTTTTAAAATACTTCATTATAAATTTATACCAATGGCCGTAAAACTTGAATCGAATCATTTTTGTACCCTGCACCACTTATGCTAAAGGATATATCAAGTTTGCAAGGTTTTTAAAAATTAAACGGTAAATACCACCCTGAAATATTGTATACGAGTATATGTGAGGTGTTCATATTATTTTGTCTCTCCCTTGAACTATTTTTCAATTTTTCTGGTCGGATAAATTTTAGAACCACTTTTCATATAACGTCCTAATATGAAAAACGTTTTTATCCGGCGAAAATTTACATTTCTTAATATATTTTGACAAAACTAGATGATTAATAGATAATTAGGTAAATAATTGATTGTGTCAAATTCCTAGTCCCAGTCGGACCATTTTTAGGACCTCCCTCCATATGAAAGATATTTCAGGAAATGAACTTAAATGGCAAAGCCTCGACTTTACTAATACAACTAAACTAATTGTGGTATAATTTGTAGTGGTGTAGGGTATTAAATAGTTGGACTTGATCCACTATCACATTTACACTTGTTTATTTTTTTAAATATTGTTAAAGAATCCCCAGAAATCCACACTTTATAAAATGACGCATAAAACCGTAAATATACACTTTAGAGGAATGTAAAATATGTAAAGTAAAACATATTTTATTATTCATATTATCATATACAAACGAGCCACAAACATAATTATAAAAGTCATGTTAACAGCTACATGCATATTTTATATTATGCAGCCATACACCAACCATTTAAACGGTATTGTATAATAGAAAGTGAGGGGAAATTGCCAATAATATGAATCTAATTTACAGCAATTTGTTAACACTGGGTGGTGAAAGTGTGTAGTTTGTAACAACAACAACAACAACAACCGACATAATATTTGCATAAAATTTTTCAATTTTAAATTGCCCTTGAGACCGTTTTTTATGCATGAATGTTTACGTATCCCTAGACTCCCATACATAATAACAACAAATGCTGCTACATGAGCAGAAAAAAACAAAAATTAAATTAAATAAACATTATTCTCTTAAATATTATAAATAAGTAATAAATTGCGAAATATTTTTATTGGGCGATTATATAAAAAACTGTTAATAGGGAAATTAAAATACAACTATAACACTAATTATATGTATGTATGTATATAAGCCTTAAGAATGTCTTAAATCGCAAATGAAAATGTCTAGCTAAAATTACACGTAGTCTACAGTTAATCTAGCTTACACCTCGAGAAAGTTCAGCTATATGCAATATTTCGATTCAAGTCAAGAAAATTTTCATTTAAATAAAAATCGAAATTTGTCCTTAATTTAAATATTCTAAAGGTATATAAATGAATAAAATTGGTGTAGCCAATCAGGAGATATATTCAAAAGAACATGGGTATATTTTCTAAAGAATAATAAAATCAAGCATTTTTTTCCATGTTAAAAATATGATTAATGATAATGGGTACCCTAGATTTGGCGTACCCTTAATATGGCTTTTTTTTACTAGTTTTCACTTGTTAACTTTACTTTATTGCAGGTGTAATGTTTCATCATCTAACTGGCCATTTACCGAGATGGTTGCAACACACCCTTATCGGCAGTTGGCTATCAATAATGATGTATAGTTTTAAACTGTTTTCACCACTATCCTACGGAATGAATGGATCGACTGCCAATGACCCGGACTCCATAATGTACGGCCTTAAATGGTTGCCAACATGGGAATTTTAATAATAAACGTTTTGGAAAATTCGTGTGTAATCTTAAACCAAATGAAAGCATCAGCTACCAGACAAACTTAATTAAACAAATATTTAATTAATAAACTTGTAAATGGAAAAAAAATTAATTGATAAAAATATTTTATCCCAATAAGGGTAAGTGTATTATGTATTTACTTTCTGCCTTGGCTGTCATATGCTTTTCCAGTATATAAGACTTCACAGCTTAATATCAAAATGAAATTAAAAAATTTTTCATTTTACACTCATTAGATAATAAACTTAATAGTATTGATTCATCAAACTTATAATGAGTTGTCCATTATGTACTCAAAATTAAAATATATGGAAAAAAATTATGAAAATAGGCGATAATTTATAATGAGTTTTATGAACCCACACGTAATTGAATTATTGTATAGGAAAGAGTGGGAAGGGAAGATGATGATATGTATATGCGTACAATTATATACAATTGTAATCAATGATGCACTACATTGAATTCATTGTCTTTTTTTTAGATCGACTTAGTTTTTAATGCTGATCAATAATACATATACTTTGTAGGATTTCTGACAACTCCTTTTGAATGTTGCAAATGGGATAACACACTTTGTATACTAGAATGTTTGAAAGTCTGAAATTGGGTATTGTGGGATCATATGAAAAAATTGAATTCTTTTTCACTTATTTTTGCATAATAATAACAATATTTAGATTTTGTTGATTATTTATTCGGTTATCATTACAAAGTTGTAACAAATTTAACATTCTTTCTAAATTTTTAGCTCTTCCTATCATTATGATTATAAAAAATGAAACAAAATCATTTGAGTTCAACTGCTTTGGCTGGAAAGGTAGCAAAGGTGTATTCTGACATGCCTCATATTGGCGCTTAAGTCAAGAACAACGCCTCTAATTCACAATGTTAAGGATATCATTCCTTTTCCATTACAAACATAAACTATATTTGTTGGGGGTTCACAGGTTCACTTTGGTAATGCCTCAATCAATGAGGCTTGTAGTTTCCCTTTAGTCACGTCCTACTTCTTTCCTTTTACGCTTGTTCATGGCTCTCATTAAAAAATCCTTAAAATCACAGCATTTGCGAGCAGGGAGCACCGGTTTAGGTAGACTTTCTTCAGCATCATTATCATCATCATCATCATAGAAACTTTCCACCACAAAATAATCGGAGGATAAATTTTCTTTATCATTATTATCATCATCATCGAACGAATCTTCTCTTGGTATAACTTCATTGTCCTCTACTCTGTTAAATTTGGTTCCGCGTGGCATACGCTTTAAAACTTTCGGTATTTTTTTCAAAATTCCGATTTTTACTTTAGAGTTTTGCTTTTTTGACAACGCCATTGTTACATGGTGATAAAACTTGCGGAAATGGTCTAATTCTTCATTATCTTGAAGTAATCGATCTTGATTGTCAACATTTTCTGGTGGAGAATGAAACAATAGATCTTTAATTTGTTCAGGATGCCTTTGAGTTTTCAAAAGGGCCTCTACAAAAAAAGAGAAAATAATTATTATTTAATAAAACGATCAAATGAAAGTCACTCTCGATGAATGTATATAATTATTATAATTTATTATAATTACCTTTCTGTTCAAATATTGTCAACTCGTCTTCACCATTGTCCTTAATATAGGTTTTTGATGTCCCCGATTTGATATATAAACCGTAAGTGAAACTGATCAAGTAAAAATATAAGAATTCTCTCAACATGTTTAAAAAAAGTGAAATTCTTTCCGTAACAAAATGTAATGTTCTCTGGTGGAATGCCCGTCTGAATAATGACCTGTTTAAGTTTTAGGGCTGCTTTTATACTATCGAAACTAAAGATTCTTTAGCAAAGTCATGTTCATTTAAAATGTTTTCTATTAGGTGTCGTTACTTATGATGGCGCTATTCATTTTATTACCACAAACCAGACGGAAGATACTTAAACTAAAGACCGCCGCTAATAATGAGACCTCCTTAAAATACTTCACTTAATAAAATTTGGTATGGTTCAAATTGAAAGGGCGACAGCAAACCGATCTACAAGCACTTTACTTAAGCATTTACTTTATGTTGAATTGTGAGGATAGGGGCTGTTAGTAGTTGGCAGACCCTTGACGGCAAGTCACTTTAAAGCAGGTATGAATACTGTTTATGTTTAATATTTTAGAAATATTCTTACGCTTAATTCTTATTTAAATATGACTTATGACTAATTGCGTCTCTATTTTTTCTGGGTTAGCGCCAGTCATCACACTTAAAAGGTTGTAATAACCAAAATCAGAAGAATATATTAAGCGATCAGGAAAAAAGCTTAACAAATAAGGGAAACATTTTTAGGCGTTAAATATAATAATAATAATCACCAACTAGAGAATATCTAAGTTGTAATGTCCGTATGTCCATCTCTTTTTGATATGTTAACGGTCGCAATTTGATTATATTGAACAAAATTGAATAAATATTCTTAGTGTGGTCGGATAGCGGAAATGCCCACAATTTACAAAAACTTTATGAAGCGTATAACTTGATACGTAATACATACACTTTACAGGACCGAACTTGTATCTGCTACAATCATCGAGACTTGCTAATGGAACTGTAAAATATGTCTAAATTGAAATAGGCGTCTACCTAGACGTATGCACTTATAGAAAAATATTATTAAACAAGCAATTACAAATTGATTGAAACATTTGAGCCATTTGTCTACTTACTTAAGAGCTACATATGTACACTTATCTAAAACCTAAAGGCGAACGAAAATGAAGCGATTACAAGTGGCGCTACATTGAATAAAATGGTCATGTTTTTTTTTTTTCTTTTGTACCGACATATAAAACGTGTCTGCCTAATAATTTACCTGAGTCAGCTATTCGTCACTAATAATAATATACTTTTAAGACATAGTCTCAACTGTCTACAAGATCCGCGACGAAACTTTGTATTTATTTTGTCTGAAGATTTTACGGTTACACTGGCGCGTATTATTTTAAAATATTCTATTAAGACAATAAATGATTACATATATATAACAGACAAGGTATAAAAACCGTGGTAAATGCTGAATAAGAATATTAGTTAAAGTTTGGCTTCATACGGAGACAGTTTCAAGTGTTTAAAATTTTAAAAATGTTCAATTTCATAATTTTACTAGTTATCTGTTCTGAACAAATGTCTCAAGCTCTATATATTAAACCAAATACTGACCTAACTAAGGATTTGACTACAATTGATCATAATAGAGATGAATGGACCATTTTCAAACAAGCCTTGGGTTTAAGTAATGAAAAAGGTAAATATTATCAGATCTTGACAGTGGTTTCAATTATTAATTCTATAAAACTTTCAGTGGCATTGTTGAAATCTCAAAAAGATCAAACCCGAACAAAACAATTACTTTATCAATATATGCGAGATAACCCCAGATATTATGAATCCAAAAAGGAACCATTAAAGGACTTTCAAATGATGTTTGACAATCTACTACAGTCGCTGAAATTATCCAAACAAATGTTACGAACTTCCCTTCAATTGCAATTGATGGATAAAAGGAAAAGGAAAGAAAGAAATGGTCATCGTAAGATATCTATAAAAGTAACTGCAGACATGCCAGCTGATCAAATTGATCAACTCCTGAAGGTTTTTAATGAAACAACAACACTTACCTAATTGTATGGATATCAACCCTCAACTTTCATGTGATTTTGACTTATTACCCAGTACAATATTAATAAAAATATACAACGAAACAATATAGATTACAAATGAAAATATTACAAAGGCTCAAACCAAATCTAAAGACCTTAACCTTGTTACAATTTTGTTTCGAACAAAACGATTTAAGCTGCAAGCAGAAGGTAACAGAAGGCGAAGTAGGATAAAATTTAGAAATTTAGTTCAAATGTAATCTCATTGAATTATTAAATCAGATTTATAAAAGACTATACTTAGAGCAAAAGACTTTTATTATATATGAGTAATAGCAGAATATTCAAATGGAATTTCATTTTTAAGAGTTACGTGGCCAACCAAATATCCGAGGTACAATCGCCACCCGGATAACGCATTTCATGAGGCAATGTAGGTCCGTAGGGTTCCTTGCTAAAATCAACGAAGAAATTTTCATTTAATTTCAAGCCCCCGTTAACATCGTCAACATCAACTAAACATATATGGCCACCTTTTTGCACCATATCTGGATAGAACTGCAATAAAAAGCTTTTTCTATACTAATCATGATGAATGAAATTTCTTAAGAAACCTGTTTATCCCAAGGAGAAAATAGTGAAGATGAAATGTATAAACGTTTGCCATCTAGCGATAATTGCATCATTTGAGGTCCTCCCTCCAAACGGCGCCCTTTAATATAACAAGGTTCCGGTCGTTCCTAAAGAGAATTTCCTACGATATTATAAAACAAATTAAATAAAAAGTACTTACCTTCAACTCTCGATCTTCCACAACTTTTATATTTGACAAGTCTTTTAAAATTAATCCGCCCAAAAATATCTGCCCTGTTAATTTGGGCTTCTGCGGATCTGTAATGTCATATTGTCTTAGATCTCCATGAAACCAAAGATTAATAAATAAAAATCGATCATCTAGTGAGAGTATAATATCAGATATTAAGCCTCCGATCTCTTGAGATGCAGCATTTGTCTTTTGCACCAATTTTGATGGTACATCAATTACTTTAAAGCAATCAAATTGATCGGAATTGTTTTTCTGCTTAAAATAAAATACTGTAGCATTGAGAGCGCAGCCTACAAAGCCTTCAGCACGTTTCGGATTATGCATGAAACGTATTTCTAAGGGAGTGAAACCCTCCAAACCCAAATCAATGGTTTGGTATAGAGTTTGTGTAGACCATTTAAAGAAATTTATGCGACAACCATATTGGGTGAGATCCTTTAAATCATCTTCATGCCAACCTCTACTAAATAATTCATATGTTACATATCTTGGAATATTTGTAAAATCATTTGAAAATTCAATATTTTTACCTTTTAAATTTTTTAGGAGCTCCCCACTCGGACGACACCATCACATCAAAATAGGGTTGATACCAAAAATCATAACCACAATAAGGTCTCTTCTCACCTTTGATCCAAGTACCCAAGCAATTGAATTCCTTATCGAATTGTATAAAATCACCTTTGGCATTGCCTTCCACATCTCCCATAGTTGATATCATAATGTTGCCGTTGGCTAGGCAATGACAGGTATGTGGCGACGTGACATTGTTTCGTTTTAATATATTTCCATCTATTTCTTTAATAATTTTCGGCTTGCGTGGATCACTGGCCACATCTACTACATATATGAAATCTGATAACAATGCGGGCAGTATAAGTTTATTACGTTTTGGGATGCATGAAGAATTTTTATCCACATAATAACAACTGGAACAAGCATTCCAACCGGAATGATGTAATTCGTTACCCGTTTTATTGGTAAAAGTTCGATGTATTATCTAAAAAAACAAAAAAATTTATAGTAAAGTGTTTATTATGAAGCCAAATGTATGAGTATTCTTCACGTTTTAAAATAGTGCGCAATTTTGAAAGAGTTATATGATGTCAAATACTTTACCTCACAATACGTTGGACTTTCCGGATCTACATCAATTGTAGATAAATAATCACCATGCGGTTCTTCTTTATTGGGTTGCACTGTAACCACATATAACAATTTCTCCCGTTCACCATATTTCATCGCATCCAAAGGTGTGGCATAACCGGGCCCATGACAACACTCTGTACAATATCTCTGATATTATAGTAAAATAATGAAATAAAATATTTTATTGATAAAATACTTGTTTCATCCATTCTCGTTTATTTTAAGAAAAATTGTAGTAACCGATCTATTTGACTTAACGTGACTTGATTAAAAAAAGATGCACCATAAACTGATATACTTTTCTTTTCGATATTCTTTTAGGTTCATATTCAATAGAATAAAAATCTTATTCGCTCTTCTCTCTCGACTGATAAATAAAAAGCACAAGGCTTTGAGGTTTTTGCAGTCACTCTCTTACGTTCGATAGGAGCTTTCATTATACCTTAGTGTGGTGGTAGTGAGTATTAAACTTTCGATCTTTGAATTTAAATATAGTTCATACACTTCTAGTGGAAATAACGGAAACGATTGATCGAATAATTGATATGAAAGTTCGATTAACAAAAATTAGTTGAAATGTTTGTTGTTTTGTGTACCGCGTTTGGTATACTCTGCATTATGTCTAACGGTTAATATATTTAAGAGAATTTGATTAACATACAGTTATAAATATGTAATATTAATTATTTTATATTTTATTAAATGTAAGTTTCAATAATCTTTTTGCATCATTCTCACTCACTCCATATCTTTGGTAAATGTAACAGCCGATGAGTGTATCTTTGAATAAATTTTGCTGATCATCAGCGTTAATAATAATTTATAAGTTTAATTAGTTTTTATGATTAAGTATATAATATGCTTCTAGACTAGAAGAGTAAGAGGGAGGATTAATTACAGTTATGTCTGCTGTATAAAAGAAAGAGTGGTGAAAAGACTCAAAGGGAAGGCGAATATTTCATCTATTATTTTACCCTTTACATAAAGTGGAGGGTATTTTTAGTTTGTCATTACAGAAGGTGGTAATAGATACGAAACTGTATCTACTTAAATGATATTTGGCGCATATATTTATAGTTACACCATTCATCAATGTGCCAACAATGGGAGCGTCCGGATATGAATTTATTAAAAACCGTATTCAGAGTAAGACTCAACTTGCAAGCTAAACATAGAGGGCAGATATATATCTGCCACGCCCACCGCTTGAATATGGAGGTGGATAGTATTTAAGATGAGATTTTAAGATAGAAAATATATTTCAACGTTAAGCTTTATGAATGAAATAATCATTATATGTATATACTTACAAAAGTATATATGTAAACAATCGGTGTAATAGTTGTATTATCTTTTAATATGTGTGTAAGAGAATGACAAATTTAATATACCCCCACTTAACGTGTGATTAGTAGTAATTACAAAACGTACTTTAGGAAGTCATTCAATTTGAAACTAATTAGTATTTAAAAGTCAATAGAATCTTTCCATCATCCAAAGCAATCTTTAACTAATTAATTATAGTATTTGATTCTAATTTAATTGTTTCAATAAAAATCTAAATAATTGGAATTTATGAAAAACATAAACAAGGAGTTTTTATTTTATGCATACAATATATTAAAAAAGTAATCGTTCGATATCACAACTTGGTTTGGCTAAAGGAATAAAATATATTACTTATCAAACTGCTTTTTGAACAATAACATCTTTATATATTAAACATATAAATTATTTATATATATAACGTTCAATAAATCATAGTTATCGATTTTCGTTGAAGAATATTGAAAACTTAATTGATGTTGTTTGTGCATTGAATAAGAAAGTTTTTGAAAAATGGGCCACTTCAGTGTCTGACCGCAAAAGATTACCTGAGATACCTAGAATCTCCGAAAATATATATTTATATATATGTATATGTATTCCAACATGTCAACATATGTCATATATTCAAAAGAAAGCTTCAGAGACTTAAGGAAATAAATTCTGAATCAGCACCGAATACTGAGTCGATCGAACTATGTAGCTGTGTATGTGACGATGCTTAATATATATTCTGAATTTTGATTGGGATCATTGTATTAGTAAAAGCTTATTGAATAATGTAAAGTTGATATTGACGTTGGGTTCAAAAGATACGCTTATCACCCAACATAAATCCAGTAGAATATGTTTAGGATAATAGAATAATGTAACTATATACGAGTACGTAAGATTTAATAATTGAGTTTTTTTCATTCGAATTATTTTTCTGTTAATATAAATCATTTAATTACTCTAAGAACCCATAGAAATCAATGTCTTTAAGACCAAAATTATTATTCAATACTAATAAGTGAATTAAAAGAACCCCTTAAAAACTTATGTAATACGCTTATTAATAAAGAATTAAATACGTAACTCCAAGTTATACTTAGGTATTTATAAGTATAAAGTACTTGTGAAAACGGTTTTTCCACAATTCTTAGAAGTCCCAACATTTAATTGGAGGTTATTAACAGACAGATTGTCTGTCTGTTTATATACACGGCTAAAAGGGGAATCATTCGAGTCTCTAAATACAGGTATACAATTTAACAAAAAATAAATCTTTTGAAGTGTTTTTTCCATTATTCACGTAATAGAAATGACAGACATGTCATGTCACATGTCACATTATACTATTAAGTGTGTATTATTTATTTTAGTTGTTATAATTTGTTTTATTTTTTGTACATTACATATTAGAAATGATTTAAAGTGTGTTTGTATACATAGAAATATATTTTCAATACAAATGTATCTATGAATGTTTAGGTACATTGTATAATAGTGATAATAATTTTGTTTTCATAATAATGGTGAGCATTTACGGATTGCGTCTGCTCAAAAAGTATAAATAGTTGATTTTTCTTGACAAATAATTTAAAAGAATTCAAAATGAAATCGTGTTTACTTGCCCTGACTCTTTTGTTAAGCAGTTGTTTACTATGCAGAGGCCAAATTAGACCTTTGGCAGGTGGTAGCCCGTATGGTGGCGGTGGTGGTGGTCCATACGGAGGAGGAGGTGGAGGTCTATACGGGGGAGGTGGTGGTGGACCATTGGGAGGAGGTGGAGGGGGTGGAGGGGGTGGAGGGGGTGGAGGCCCATTGGGAGGAGGTGGTGGTGGAAGATTAGGAGGAGGTGGAGGTGGTTTTGGTCCATATGGTGGAGGTGGTGGTGGTGGCGATCCTTTAGGCGGAGGGGGTGGTAATGGTGGTCCATTGGGTGGTGGTGGTGGCGGTCTCTATGGTGGAGGTGGAGGTGGCCGCTTCGGTGGAGGTGGTGGCGGTTTGTATGGGGGTGGAGGCGGCGGCGGATTCTAGAATTAATACTTAAATACTATTGATTTAATATTAAGCCCATTCACACATAATTTTGTTCATTTACAATATGAATCGATATAAATATATGAACACACTGTACTGTACATAATAAATGAGAAAAAATTCTATATAAATACAAGTTATTTTTGATTTCTGAATAAAGCTTTTTTAATGTACGCATTTCACATTGTATCGTAATGTTAATAAGTTTCTTCTCTCCGTTTAGTTCGTTTATGCCAGTTACTAATCGAGCCCAGACAGTGCTAATTGTACGTTTTATGTTTAAGAATATCTGATTCATGTTATTATTTAATAATTATAATTGTGAAAAATGTAATTATTTTCATTATTTTTAGACTGCAACTGACCACTTTTAAAAAGTTCATTTCACTTAAAATTAGTTGAAAATCTTCACTGAAACTTCCACAGTCTTTCCAAGCTCTGATAATGTAATAAGTAAAGAAAGTAAATTTTGCTTTCCTCTTGACCAATTTTAAGCAGCTATCTGCGATTAGACGCATCTGTATAAAATTTCAGTTTAATATCTTAAAATTTACGAGCGTAGGATTACCAATAACAGACAGTGTCACGGATGTACAGACATACATGTTTAGATCGAATCAATTTTTGATATAGACCCTTGTAGGATCTCTGATACCACCTTCTGGGTATTGCATATAGAATGACAAATTTGGTATACTCCTTATTTTATGAGGAGGTTATATAAATATAACTCAACTCACAATATAATGAGTTTTATAACGTTTTAATGAACACGATTACAAAAGTGCTATAAAATTCAGATGTTTATATTTCTTAAATACACTTTATAAGAATACGTATCAATAGCTTATTCTTATAAAGTAAACGTAACCAGTTTAAATTTAATTGTCGTGTATAATTATAATTATACAATATTTCTTAGAAGGTGTTAATAAATTTAAGGGAGTAAAGTTGAGCGTATATCAGAACTTTTTAACATCGCGATGGATTTGTGACGTATCTATTCATTGATTAATTAGAGGTATGAAATCATGAATAAATGAAAATCAATTATATGTAGAATGTTTCACGCTAACTGACTAGCAGTGTATTCATATATTTAAACGATTCTTATTTTAAATGAAAAATATAAAAATTATGTAGCAATGGTTTATTCAAGTATCTGCTACCGCCTTCTGAATCGATCACAACATTTTTCACCACCAATCACCCCAATTACCCCAACCACCATATTGACCACCACCACCTCCCATTGGACCGTCATGATGACCCCATACAGGGCCAGGTCCTCCTCCATGTGACCAAATTCCACCATGTGGACCACCAACGTGTGCACCATATGGACCACCACTATGTCCATCATATGGACCACCAACTCCTAAAACTTTACTTTGTCCTTGGCATAGTATACCGCTGATTAACAAGATTGTTAATACAAGTAAACACGACTTCATTTTGATTGCTTTTAAATTATTTCCTAAGAAACGGTCACATTTTATACTTTTTCGGCAAACGTAATCCCACCGACAACCTGAACACATATGAGTGTGTATTGAAATAAGTCTTTATATGACAAAGCTAAATTTGGATCTGACATTTTTAGAATCTTTATCCATATAACTCAGTTTGTCAAATTAATTAATTAATTACGTACATAACAAACAAAAAAATAACGAAATTCTGGTCTGAATTTAGTTTGTTATATAAACACAATTATCAATGTTATTACGGCTTAAGGAAAGTTAAATTAAATGATAAAAAGAGGACTTTTTAAACTATGAATCAAATAATTGATTGATCTAGTTATAGGATTTCCAAATTGAGAATTCAAAAGAAATGTATAAAAACTCGAGTTGTTTTGTTCTATTTTCAAAATAATGCAGCATATATGGTTTATTAAAAGTCCTTATGCTAAATATTGTATAAGTTAAATTATAATAAAATTTATTGAACGAATTTGTTAAGTTTTATAAAACCAACCTGCACCACAAATTACCGCTAATAATAAAACACAAAAAAAACCCAATGACTTCATATTGCGACTGTTAGATTTGTAATAAAATATTTTCGCTACAGCATTGTACATTATATACTAACACACATTCAAGTATATATATGATAAATAAGAAACAGATGCTTTTCTAAGCAATAAAGTAAGTATTTTAATTTGTTTCGTAAAAACGTTTGCACTTCATTGGAAAGTAGCAAGTTTAAGTGCGACTTTATTTCATCAAAATGTAACTTGTTAAAACTAATTAATATTCAGAGTTCCAGTTCATTGTTCGTTTACCCCATTATTTTAATGCGTTCTTCTGTAATCTTTATAAAAACTATTAAAAAAACAAACAAGTGTTGGGAAAACCTTCTTAATCCAGACTCGTGCGTTGATACGATTGTAGGTGTTGATTTCTATTTAATCAGAAAACGATTAGGGATTTTCCATCCATCCACAATCTTTCGTTCGACAATATTAAGTGTCTAATATTTTAGTATAAATACAGCGGCAAATAGCTGGAAAATCATAGTACAATTTTACAATCATGAAACTGTTCACAATAGTAGCAACTGTTTTGGCTTTAGTGGCTGTAGCGATGGGTTAGTGGTGCTAAAGTTTCACAAGGAGAAGGACTCGCATATTAACCGTAAATTTTTTTATAGGATCGCCTGAACCATTACCTGAACCTCAAGGAGGTGGCGGCGGTGGTGGTGGCGGCTGGTTCGGAGGTGGTGGTGGAGGAGGTGGCGGTGGCAAATAAATTCTTTCCATCATCCAAAGCAATTAATAATTAATCAATAATTATGGTATTCAATTTTTTAATCTTCTTCTCAATAAAATTGGAAACAGTTGGAATTTGTGAAAAGTAAAAAAAAAAAATAAGGACTTTTACTTAAAAAGTATACTAATAGTATAAATTTAAACAACAACCAACAACTAAAAACTTATAATTGTTTGCTGCCATTTATGGAATACTCACTAATGCATGAAAGTTTCGCTAGAAGTATTTTATAAGTAATACGGAAAATTTCTATAAAAAATTACAAGTTTATATGTAAGAATAAAGATTTGCATTCTTGGGACCAGTAGAACCCATTCACCCCTGAGTGGTTCATACGCTTGCCATGAATATTTTTCTTAACTAAATATGTATTACGTAATGCGGACATACATATTCTGAGATGTGTTTTTCTCAAATTCATTTTAATACTTTTGCCGGTTCAATTGTCCACTTTTATATGTAAACGTTATACAAACTTTTCAGTAGATGAATAAAAGTAGGCGGCGATAATTCAACAGCAATATTGCCTTTTTAGACTGCAACTGACTCTTTTTAAAAAGTTCATTTCACTTTTTTTCTTTCGTTGGAGCATTTTAGTTGAAAATCTTCACTGAAACTTCAACAGTCTTTTCAATCTCTGATAATGTAATGAGTAAAGAAAGTAAATTTTGCTTCCCTCTTGACCAATTTTAAGCAGCTATCTGCGACTAGGCCCATCTGTATAAAATTTCAGTTTAATATCTTAAAATTTACGAGCGTAGGATTACCAATAACAGACAGTGTCACGGATGTACAGACATACATGTTTAGATCGAATCAATTTTTGATATAGACCCTTGTAGGATCTCTGATACCACCTTCTGGGTATTGCATATAGAATGACAAATTTGGTATACTCCTTATTTTATGAGGAGGTTATATAAATATAACTCAACTCACAATATAATGAGTTTTATAACGTTTTAATGAACACGATTACAAAAGTGCTATAAAATTCAGATGTTTATATTTCTTAAATACACTTTATAAGAATACGTATCAATAGCTTATTCTTATAAAGTAAACGTAACCAGTTTAAATTTAATTGTCGTGTATAATTATAATTATACAATATTTCTTAGAAGGTGTTAATAAATTTAAGGGAGTAAAGTTGAGCGTATATCAGAACTTTTTAACATCGCGATGGATTTGTGACGTATCTATTCATTGATTAATTAGAGGTATGAAATCATGAATAAATGAAAATCAATTATATGTAGAATGTTTCACGCTAACTGACTAGCAGTGTATTCATATATTTAAACGATTCTTATTTTAAATGAAAAATATAAAAATTATGTAGCAATGGTTTATTCAAGTATCTGCTACCGCCTTCTGAATCGATCACAACATTTTTCACCACCAATCACCCCAATTACCCCAACCACCATATTGACCACCACCACCTCCCATTGGACCGTCATGATGACCCCATACAGGGCCAGGTCCTCCTCCATGTGACCAAATTCCACCATGTGGACCACCAACGTGTGCACCATATGGACCACCACTATGTCCATCATATGGACCACCAACTCCTAAAACTTTACTTTGTCCTTGGCATAGTATACCGCTGATTAACAAGATTGTTAATACAAGTAAACACGACTTCATTTTGATTGCTTTTAAATTATTTCCTAAGAAACGGTCACATTTTATACTTTTTCGGCAAACGTAATCCCACCGACAACCTGAACACATATGAGTGTGTATTGAAATAAGTCTTTATATGACAAAGCTAAATTTGGATCTGACATTTTTAGAATCTTTATCCATATAACTCAGTTTGTCAAATTAATTAATTAATTACGTACATAACAAACAAAAAAATAACGAAATTCTGGTCTGAATTTAGTTTGTTATATAAACACAATTATCAATGTTATTACGGCTTAAGGAAAGTTAAATTAAATGATAAAAAGAGGACTTTTTAAACTATGAATCAAATAATTGATTGATCTAGTTATAGGATTTCCAAATTGAGAATTCAAAAGAAATGTATAAAAACTCGAGTTGTTTTGTTCTATTTTCAAAATAATGCAGCATATATGGTTTATTAAAAGTCCTTATGCTAAATATTGTATAAGTAAAATATTAAGAAATGTATTGCCTCCATTGCGTTCACCTTTTATTTTAATATAATACTTGAACAATTTTAATAATATTAGTGTTGTTTATTTGTTAAATCAATCGTGATAATAAAAAAATCCATATTTTTTAAACTTAAAAGTTAAACAAATATGTTTCAGTTTTGACGATATTTAATTTACGGGGACAAATCATATTTATACCAAATGGTTCATCCATATAAGGAATGGCTCTTTTCTAATAGCTAATGCTTCCATAACAAAAGGATTTATATGTAAGACTTCTGATGCAATCAATTTGAAAGTGATTCCAAGACTAATTACAAAATATTAAAGTATTATTTCTTATGTGTCAGCTTGGTTCTAAAAGACTTTGTAAGTGTTAAGTAAGTAAATATAAGATCAAATCCAAGGTATCAAATCTTACATCGTAGTACATACCTGACCAACACGAAGTCCACGAGAAGAAGGTGAATATGTTTTGAATTCGTTCAGTTAATGTGGCTTGTACAACAAAATCAAATCGTAAAAGAGGTTGGTATGCCAACTCCGGGGCATTACAATAAAAAATTTTGTAGACAATAATGTTTACAAATTAGAGGTGTGGCCCTAAAGCCATGTTTAAGTGAAATATTGGACTCACCTACTACTTTAATTTACTAATAAATAAATAAGTTAAACATTACTACAATTCTTCACATTTCACTTAGTTTCATTACCTATCTGGAAATCATGTCATCGACCAGGGGATATAATATAGTTTTCCGTAGTATTTATGAGCCATTTATTCGGTTTATAAACCTTTTAGAAGAAACCGTAACATTTGTTCAAGTGTGGGCGTGTTATTAAATAGTTTCTACCTGCTTGAAAATTATAGTTTTGTTAAATTTACAATCTTTTAATATTGTAGATATGTATTTCAAGTTTTGCTATATTGTTTATTATATAAATGAAGATACTAAATTAATTTAATATTGTAAATTAATCAGACGTTTCTAACTTTCTTTTTATCTTTGCTTTATGGGAATTATTTTAAAATATATATGAAGAACTTCTAAATATAATAAGATTCATATCTTCACAGGCAATATCTTTTAAATTAAGATCTATTAAGTGGATAATTGAAACATCGAAACATATGAAAAACTTATTTGGAAACATCATCGTCATTATTGGTCGATTACAACCTTTGGCCTGTTGTGAGAGAAAATTCCAAACGCCAGTTTTTAAGACTAATTATTTGGAAACAAACTCTTGGTTGAACTACCGGATTTTCGCCTTTGGCCTAAGCATATGCGTTCTTACAATCAACATGATGAACGATAAATTTCTGTGGTGTTTACTGATATAGGCTTGAAGCAATTCTATAGGAACGTACAGACAGACAGCAAAAGAATGAATGAAGAGGTTGAAATTGTTGTAGTAAAAATCTTAGTTGATTTGAAATTAAATTAAAGTTTATTGTAATAGCTTTATATTATAGTCTTAAAATTATTTTTAAAAGCCATATCCACCAGGTTCACCGGGTTCTCCTGCTCTTCCACCACGACCACCGCGGCCACCACCTGAACCACCACCACGACCACCATGACCACCGAAACCTGCACCACCAGGCTGTCCAGGTTGACCAGCACCAAAACCACCTAAACCACCACCACCACCGTTGCCACCTTGACCACCAAAACCTCCACTACCACCCGGTTGTCCAGGTTGACCGCCACCAAAACCACCTAAGCCGCCATAACCTGGTTGTCCAGGTTGGCCGGGTTCACCACCAAAACCACCATAACCACCACCATCACCTCCTCGGCCACCTTGACTATAACTTCGTATTAAACGTTGTTGTATCTCTGGTCCCTGCGGTCCCTCTTCATCACCACGATCACTGTTTACTATTTAAATTATAATAAAATTTATTGAACGAATTTGTTAAGTTTTATAAAACCAACCTGCACCACAAATTACCGCTAATAATAAAACACAAAAAAAACCCAATGACTTCATATTGCGACTGTTAGATTTGTAATAAAATATTTTCGCTACAGCATTGTACATTATATACTAACACACATTCAAGTATATATATGATAAATAAGAAACAGATGCTTTTCTAAGCAATAAAGTAAGTATTTTAATTTGTTTCGTAAAAACGTTTGCACTTCATTGGAAAGTAGCAAGTTTAAGTGCGACTTTATTTCATCAAAATGTAACTTGTTAAAACTAATTAATATTCAGAGTTCCAGTTCATTGTTCGTTTACCCCATTATTTTAATGCGTTCTTCTGTAATCTTTATAAAAACTATTAAAAAAACAAACAAGTGTTGGGAAAACCTTCTTAATCCAGACTCGTGCGTTGATACGATTGTAGGTGTTGATTTCTATTTAATCAGAAAACGATTAGGGATTTTCCATCCATCCACAATCTTTCGTTCGACAATATTAAGTGTCTAATATTTTAGTATAAATACAGCGGCAAATAGCTGGAAAATCATAGTACAATTTTACAATCATGAAACTGTTCACAATAGTAGCAACTGTTTTGGCTTTAGTGGCTGTAGCGATGGGTTAGTGGTGCTAAAGTTTCACAAGGAGAAGGACTCGCATATTAACCGTAAATTTTTTTATAGGATCGCCTGAACCATTACCTGAACCTCAAGGAGGTGGCGGCGGTGGTGGTGGCGGCTGGTTCGGAGGTGGTGGTGGAGGAGGTGGCGGTGGCAAATAAATTCTTTCCATCATCCAAAGCAATTAATAATTAATCAATAATTATGGTATTCAATTTTTTAATCTTCTTCTCAATAAAATTGGAAACAGTTGGAATTTGTGAAAAGTAAAAAAAAAAAATAAGGACTTTTACTTAAAAAGTATACTAATAGTATAAATTTAAACAACAACCAACAACTAAAAACTTATAATTGTTTGCTGCCATTTATGGAATACTCACTAATGCATGAAAGTTTCGCTAGAAGTATTTTATAAGTAATACGGAAAATTTCTATAAAAAATTACAAGTTTATATGTAAGAATAAAGATTTGCATTCTTGGGACCAGTAGAACCCATTCACCCCTGAGTGGTTCATACGCTTGCCATGAATATTTTTCTTAACTAAATATGTATTACGTAATGCGGACATACATATTCTGAGATGTGTTTTTCTCAAATTCATTTTAATACTTTTGCCGGTTCAATTGTCCACTTTTATATGTAAACGTTATACAAACTTTTCAGTAGATGAATAAAAGTAGGCGACGATAATTTAACAGCAATATTGCCTTGGCGTTTATTTTTGCCTTTATTTTTATTTTTTCCATATTGTGCCTCTCATATCTGTCTAAAATATATAAGACACTTCCTTTCCAGTATAAATTTTAATTTCCGTCAACAGCGTTTTCCAAGTAAGTGCGATATTTTATTTGGTTTTAAGCACCTCTTTCATATTTATATATAAACATGGTAACGGTGATGTGCTGTATTGACAGCATGTCATTCTCTTTTACACGCACAATGCAATCAGACTGAATCGTGAAGAGAAAACAACGATGAAGCGTAACGGCAAATAAAAGCAGCAAGCAACAACAAAAAAATCAATTAAAAGCAATTGATTTAATTAACAAACGCTTTCCGTGCCCATGTCGAGAATACTTATATGGTGTTGGTGGGTATATTGAAATGTTTATATATAGCTACAGACAACACCAACCACCAACTATGTCGTTGGGTATTGAAAAAGTTGAATTCAATTATTAGTTTCAGCATTCATGAACATCTTCTGCACGTTATTATTGTGTTCTCATAAAAATCTTAAGAAAAGGACATTTTATGCGCCTCAAAGTGTACTCCGAAATTGCAAATTTGTATGTGTTTAAAAAGTTCTATAATTGAATATAAGAAATTTCATGAGGGTGTTATTATGACATTCGTAAAATGAACTTAAAGGATTTTGGAGAAAGTACTTACATATATTAAAAATCAAGAAAGAAAACTAAATTTGACTTCGGCCAAATCTTAAATATCCTCTTAATCTACAAACAAACAGTGAGTATGGCAAGTATATAAATTTGTCCTTTAATAATATTATTAAGTATTAGCTTCCAAGTCCAGCTTTACGCTGAATATGATTTTTTGTAAATTATGAACATAAGTGTTATTTTGCCACGCCTATTTCTGGCACATCGATTTATAGTCTAATTATAAATATGTGCACCAACTTTCAACATAATAGCTCAATTTTTGTGGCAGATAAAAAGGTTTTTGTCGATTGTGGGCGCTCCTATGCTAGATAATATAAACTTTATTGTTATTTGAAGATATCTGTAAGTTCCATTTACACTTTGCTCATAGACTCTAAAAGTTATGACATATGACAAGTATATTGAAGTAAATTTTTCACAAAATTGATGGTCAGTCGGACAAGTCAGTACTTTCGGTAAGGCAATTAAGGTTAGCATAACAATTATACTATTAAGATATAAGACCCGGAGTTGTTTTTTATTATACTATTATACATTTTTCAACTTTTCAATCAATGGGAGAAATGTATTGATTGAAAGTTCAGAGCTTACTATTCCCCCTTCATATAATATTCTAAAACAATTTTAAACGGAAACCATGAAAAGTGTTCCACATACATAATATGTATTGTAATACCCATAAAAGGGGACCATCTTAGACATTTTTATTTATATATCAACAATTTCCTATTCACGTTTAAAATTTTCAATATTCACAATTGTACTCTTTTCAGGATTCGTATCCCATAAGGGATTTCAACAGGATCTTTGTTAATAGAAAAAACGTCAGCTATGAATTTTATTTTTAGTTGACAACACTTTTTTCTTGAGATAAAATTCTCCACAGCGCATGCGGGAAAGAAGGTACATGGAATAGAAATACCAGAGAGGGAGAGATTAAGGAAATAAATAATTATATAAAAAAAAAAAACAACTCATATGTATAAATTCAACAGAGTATTTACAAGTAATTTACACGTACTATCGCAAAATTTGCACATGTTTTCCGTTGATATAAAACAAATGTATGGGAAGTGCTGTGCCTGTGACCCATTCACTATACTCAGGCTGGGACCTTACATTTTTACTTAAGTTTATATAAAAATTTTCTATTTTTATTTAATTAGTTCTTTTTATGTTTTTTTTTTGAAAGATTACCTAAAACTGTTTATATTGTGATGAAGTTTTCCTTCCAAAGTGTTCCATGACAGTACAATGCAAGACATGACAACGGCCACATGTGGTTGTTGCTGTTGATGCAATAACAGCACGAGAGTAAAGTAATATTGGAGCCTAACGAGCTGACTGTTGGCATTTAATCAGTCGTTTTTGAACCTTATTCGATAATGGACGCGCGTTCCTTTCCAGCTTTATCATTAAATCATATGACAAAGCAAAACAAATGATTATTCTTGATTGCATAAAAAATTCATGCATAGAAAGAATATATTCGAATAAATAATAAAATCAATTTTAATTATGTTATCTGTAGAGAGAGTATAACAACGTACGGTCGCGGTTTTCGCTTTTTACGCCTAAAGCTGATTAAATGTTTATTAAACGGTACTTAAGGCTCAACTCGACTACGTACATGTGCTATGTAAATAAAGTGAATGTAGTTTAATTGCATTTCATTTCATTTAATTCAATTTACAAATGCTGACAATTAAATTTTCACACTTTACTGGCTGCTTTGTGAGTTTATTGTGCGGTTGCTTTGTGGCATAATATGTTGATTGCCATAATATTACCTAAAAGAATGAAAAGAAAAAGAGATATGTGTGTTTGTAATTACATGTTGTTTAATTTCTAAATCAAATTCCGTCCCCCCATGAAATTGTAAATTTTACCGCTTTTGGTGTTATTGTTATTCGTGTATTACAGCTGTAGTGACAACTTCAAGTGTTCAAAATAATGTTCAAACTTTCAATTGGTAAACAAAAGTTAAATAGTTATTGCATGTACATGAATGCATGTGTTGCAGCATAAACAAAGGTATGTAAGTAGTTTTCACCACCAGTTTTTAATAGATTTAACAACCGTTGATAATTTTTAATATACCTACCACAGCATAGTTCGATTCTTCATCATTTAATATTGATGATGCTCTAACAAATGTAATAGAGTTAACATTATTGGTAATGTACGGTTACGTTTGTAAGATTTACGCTGTACCGTGCTTAAGTGAATTTAAGTGAATAATTCAGATGAACTGAAACTGGTAGTGAAAGTGTTAGATTTTGTGTCAGTTCATGCGCATAAATTGCTAAAGACACTGACTCCACCACTCAATTTAATCCACTGGAATAAAGTTCAGTTTAGCACAGTTCAGTTCAGTTCAGCTCAACTCAGTTTAACATGCGCTTGGCTTTACTTGTTGGGTCCGTCGGTCCTGCATGTTAACTCAGGCATGTAATATGTTTTATGCATACGCCTTTTGTGTTGTTCTTATCATTGTTGTTTTATTTTTGTTGTTGTTGTCAATGCTTTTGTTTTCGTTTATTTTGTTATTGTTGTTGGCTGACGTGTTTATTTATACAAAGTGATGCTTTTGTGTGGCTATGTGTATTTTTCATTTTTATACCCTCCACATAAAATGGAAGATATAGTAAGTTTATCTTTCCATTTTCAACACTCAGAAAAAGGAAACTTCTATATTATTAAGCAGCATTTAAAACTGAGTCGATTTAGACTTATATGTCCGTATGTCCGTCTCAGTGGCCCTCTAAATATCGTACATTTTTAAGATATTGAGCTGCACGCAAGAAGCTATTATAAATTGAATCTGTTATTGGCACTATCACAGTCCAACATTTTTAAGACATTGAGATAAAATTTTTAATTCTAGTTTCTGCACGTTATTTAAATTGATCAAAATCGGTTTGGATCCACGTCCCCAATCGCCACGCCCAATGTTTGTATATAGATGTGGAGGTTATTTAAGATTTGTTCTAAACTACAAATTTAGTTTTTTAAATTTTTTTGGTTTTCGTAGAGGTTAAAATAAGTTTAAGCGTATTTTTTCTATATATAGCGGTTGAAACTGTTTTGGTACTTTTGTGTTCTTAAGTAAATGGAGGTTTATGTAGAGGAATTTATTAAATATTTTTATAACCGCACACGTTTGCAACTTGTCCTAATAATGTCACGTAATGTACAAAAAATAAAAATACAAAACCACGTAAATACTTCGTCCTTGCCAAATGCACTCCACAATATTCAGGTTTTTATTATTACCGACCGACTTTTTCTTTCTTTACATTCTTACTACTTTTCTTTCCCAGTCTCTTAGGTGAGTAGTGCTATATTTTAGCATTAGAAACTCATTTGCATTTATTTCTTTTTACTATATATAGATTTATAGTAACGCTTTAATTTTAATAACCTTAGAGTGAAACCTTCATACTTTTATAAAAAAATCTACTTGCAAACTGATAAGTAATATATTAGAGAGCGAAATCATATGCCCCGCCCTACGAAATTTATAATTTATTCAATACCACTCTTATTAAGCGGATGTAAAGTTATTATCTTTACGTATTGAGATGGTATAAAATCTCTTTGAAGAACTCGTTACTCAATGATTTATTCATTCCAAAAGAGTTTTTACGGGGTTTTACTTTTGCATGATGGCAGTATTATTAGTAGACGTACACATTTAGGTTTGTGTGGCTTAAGTATCATTATGATCGTCAACTGATAAGATATGTATAGTAAGGTAACTGATTATTGTTGTGGTATTTTTCTTCTGGAGTATCAATATTGTTCTCCAGACAATATTTTCAAATGCATTTCAGTAATTGTTACTTGTACATGGGTTTTTAATAGAGACATAACAATTTTGTATTTAAATACCAAAGCACCTTTAAATGATTTTCATGATCTGTTAACGGCCAAATTCAGAGAAGGTTAACATTTTTATGATATAAAGTTTACAAACGAGTCACGTTTGAAAATGATTGATAATTACCAACACAATTCATAGTTGGTAGTCGCGACTTTAAGAGCTCCCCACCATTTGCAGCGATCGATGCTTCAATTTCACACAAGTGAACTCTTTCGTGAAATACAAATAACCCATAGTCCCATGAAGTAGAAGCGACATTTTTTAATAAATATGCATAAAATATTAATCAATCTAGCCATGTCCGTCGGGGTGTCCATATGTCTATGTCGATTACAGAAATTGAACTGAAATTTGCTACAGACAGTATATCAACACTAATTAAGACGAACAAATTTTAAATACCATAAAAATTATTCTCTTTTCTTAACTTTTGTACATATAAACATAGTCAACAATATTTTTTAACGCACACACACACACACACACACACACTTTATACAATAGACAGAAAGGAAAATCAAGACACACAAATACACACATAAAAAAAATTATCTACAGCAATTCTCTTGTGCTTTGAGAATGGCTTTGTGAAGTGTAGTTAATGCATGACATCAGATTTGTGGCATAAAAACAGGAAGTAAATTCAAACAAACACACAAACATACGTACACACACCCACTTTTACACTTATTCTGTATTTATTATATAAGACGAAGAGAAGTGAAGAGGAGAAAAGAAGAAAAGAAGAAAAAGGAGAGAGAGAGAAAAGAAAACTCTTGACACAACTACTAAGTGTATGACTATAAGTGGTTATGTGCATACGCATATAAGTGGCAGCATCTCTCTCTTTCTCCTTCTGTCTACATTTTCCACTGTGTTATATGATGGTTTCCGTTTAGTTGTAATAAATGGTTAAATTGTGTAAAAGACCTTGACACACAACCAACCTACCGAGAATTTCATACTTTTTTAAATATATGCGACAGTTTGTATTCAAGCAATACAGCTGCACAGCTATTACATGTGTATGTATTGTATGGTTTATGCAAACGTCGGTTGGGTGGAAAATATTAAAGCCATGTACACTCGCAGCTAGTACAGTACTATTGCTGCTACAAGTACAATTACTAGTTAATGGAATTAAGAAAATTTAATAATGCTCTAATATAGTGTATCATCACAAACATGCCCACCTTTTATTTGATTTAATCATTTAATGCTTTTTGTTAATTCCTTTATGTTGTTTTTATTTTGTTATTTTTATACCCATCATAAGAATGCTTTGCTCATGAGGGTATATATTGTTTTTATTCAGATATTTGTAAGTACCAGAAGCGGGTGAACGAAACCCCAAAAAGTACTTGATCAGCATCAATAGAAAAGTTGATAATACCGTTTTTTTGTTTTGTTTTTTATTTCCTAGATATTTGTAAAAGGTTAATAATGATGAAGGTTCTCTTAGATTTGGCATACGTCTAATATAGCCCTGTTTTATTTATTTTTTCTTTAAGATTAGTTAATTATTACAATGATAATAATTTTGTAATAATTATCATCACATTTATGTTTGCTCTCCACCTTTGGTCATTTAATTCATTTATTTATTTATTTATTAATTTTTTATATTTTATTTTTGTGGTTTTAATTTTTTTCTTTATTATTGTTGTTTTTATATATTTATTGATATTTTTATCTTGTTTTTTAGTTTTTTCTTTGTTTTTGATATATTTTTTTAAATTAATTATTTTTATTTTTTGTTTTTGCTGTTTTATACATTACGATTTTTTGTTCATATTTTAAATTTAGACTTTTATTAATGATATAATCTGTTCTTCTAGTTATTCAAATATTTTTAAATAAATTTTACTCTTCGTAATAAAACTTGTTAATACCACATTTTTCACTCCAACCTCGTATGTAGAACTTTGTTCTTTTTTTTTTTTTTTGTTTTTGTTATTTCTTTCAACCGTTTGTTATTTGCACACAATAATTTAATCGTATAATATATATGAATATAAACTTTATTTGCAGCTTGATTTATTTTATTCACTTCATATTTCATTCCACTGTTGTTATTGTTAATCTTGTAAAAAAAAAAAAAGCAGAAAAAAGAAACAACAAAGTAAAATATTTAACATATTTTTCTGGCATTTAAGACAGGAGCATATTTAATGAAAATTGAAGAGGAATGACTATCTCCACACACACAATCCCATTCACACATTATTTATATACTTACACGTATAGTGCAAGTAAGTGTTTTATTTACATGATGCATGCACACCAAGCAACAAGTGAATGTTTTGCGTATTAACTTCATCTATATTCGTACAACTCTTGATAATCTATACAATTCACCCACCCCACGCCCCTCGTATAGCACATGCATAAATAAGAAAAAAAACATTCTATGAATGGGTTAATGGGATTTGTATAAGTGTGGTATGTATGCACTTGTAATGTATTTTGTTTATTTGGTAATAAGTATTCAGCCAGAGAAAGAGAGAGACAGGATTTGAGGGAGCTTCATGTGTTTTATTATATGTGTAATGTGTTTTAAAGTAGCAGCTGTTTAGACATAAATTAGATTGACTGTATTTTATGTGAGCGTACGTTTGCTAAACGTAAGTGAAATTAACACAAATTCTTTTTATAATATTAATATTAATTGTTTTTTTTTTTTTGAGTTATATTGTCAAACGTATTTATTACCCAAATGGAATCTATCAAAAACCCTGAATACCATGCAAATAGAAATGAACACAATAATAATTGAGTAAAACTCAAATGAAATTAGAAAGAATTTAAATAGAATTATAATAAAGTTAACAAGAATTGAAAAGCACTCAAATAAAATTGGGAAAAACTCAATAAGAAATTGAGTAGAACTCAAATGGCGTTTAAAAAAGAGAATTCAAATGAAGTTAAGAAACAGAATTTTACTAAACCTTACGAAAATTGAAAAGTACTCAAATAAAATTGGAAAAAACTCAATAGAAGAACAACTCAAGAGAAATCATATAGAATTGAACTACATTCGTAACTGGTTTAGTCCATAGCCCAGGAAACTATTGGCAAGCGCTGGTATTTACGTTATTTCAATTCTTTAATTTTAAACAATTTTTTAGTTTTAGGCATTGTTAAACATGTGAATATGGTGAAATTGACGCAGATTTCATTGCTGCTTAAGAATATCTTTCTTAGTATACAACCTATTAAAACGTATGGAATATAAAAATAGAGAGAAAATGAGAGGTACAGAGAGAGTTACGTTGAAGTTACATATTTGTAATATTATTTTAACCTTATAACATTTTCTTTCATATATTTTTATTTTCGATTTTTCATGGCCCAGGGGTCGTATGAGTGTTGTGTTGTATTCAATTATTAAAACTGAAATTCCTTCAATCTAAGCATTTTCATGTGCTATGAACAAACATTAATCTAAAAAGCAATATGCACGCAAAATTACAGTTTTGTTTATTTGCCGTTTCTAAGAATCTTTTCCAATAAGAATGAATGCAAAGCAAAGTTTTTTGATTGTTAACTTTGTTTGTTAGAACCTCTTTATAAAATGGGAAAGTATCCTTAGTTTGTTATTGTATTTGCAAGACCCAGAAGAAGGCATCAAACAGCAAAGTATATGTATTCTTGATTAGCATCCAAAATTGAGCCGATCTAGACTAGTCCGGGTGTCCGTCTATTGTAAAAAAAATATTGTAAATTTTTAGATATATAGAAATTTTATACAATTTTTACACTTATAGTTTTGCCATAAAGATCGACATTTAAATTGGGAAAACTCAATCAAAATCCACGCCCACATTTGACAAAAATTCAATAATCTAATGCAAAAATTAAGCTAAAAAGTTAAAATTTTATTTATATATTTATGATTAGCCCATTCATCAAGAAGGCAGAAACAGGCGTGGTCGCTCGTAATTTACATACGAAACCTCACTCAGCGTAAAATTTGAATTTCATTATAAAATACGTAATACGATTAGAGGAAGAATATATAAACCTGTCACGCCCATTATTAATATAGATTTGCAGGGTATTTAAAACTTGGCTTAAGCTAAAAGTAAATTTGAAAAAGTTGTTACTACGCTATGCTGGTTTTGTATATATGTACAATACATAACATATACATACGTACATACTTTTACTTATATATGTGTTGCTAAATTGTGTGATATATGTGTACCGGATCATAGAGACTATAGATCAAACTTGTAGGTAAACATTAATATGTGTGTTTATCTATGAAATTTATTATTCAATACTTGCGCTTGTGTTTGTCCATATGTATGAGATGTAATAGTAAGTATGTTGAGGTATGTTTGAGGTTTTTTTTTAGTTGAACAAAGAGTTAATTGCTATCAACCCTTCTTTCTCTCCTAATTAAAATATTTCCATTTTTTTCACCAGTCATTTTCATTATAATTTTGAAGAACATATACACATAGAAACATATGTATATGTAAATTCATTATGTACAAATCCTTAATTGATACTTTCAAACTGAATAAATGACTAACTTTCACTGCTCACTCAAGTTAAGTAATTGTTCTCCCAGCCCAACGCTTTAAACAATATGTTACTGGCACAGCAACTAAATGAATGAATGAATGAATGAATGGATGAATGTTTGCTCTTACTCCTGTGTATATATTTACTTGGCTCAAGTTAATTAAGTTGGTCTTGTATATATACAATGTCTGTAATGTTACAGTAGTACAACACCGAACAGTATATATGTTGTGTGCTGTGTGTTCTCTAATGCCAGAATGTCGCTACAAAGACTAAATAATTAGAACACATTGCTGACAAAATCGCATGATTAAATATCTTATGACAAGGCCGTTCTACTTACGAGCGGGTTAGTGTAAAGCTTGATGACACGTACCGTTGGAGTAACAAATTCTCTTTATACTTATACCCTTACTTATATATAGTATGAGTATGAGTCGGTAGTTCTTTTGTTTTGATATTAACAAGGCTGACAATAGACAATCGAGTGACACACAAGTTTTTAGCTATTAGTATCACTTGGTATTCAACTTCAGTAGCACTTTTCACAATTAGGTTGGCAACTATGTAATTGCGGTTTTTTGTCGATAGATGAATTTTATACTTTTTTCTGTTTGTTTCTCTCTTGAATTTACGTAATGAAAAACAGGGTATGTGAAGTATGGTATTATAAAGTCGGGGAATGCTTCATAATTTTTTTAGTCTTTTTACGTATTGCAAAGCGTATTGAACAAAAAGTCAAAAAAGGAAAAAAGAAAAACTTTGACAAGAAAAATAGCCTAATATTACAAGGACATATCCTCTTATAATCGTATTATATATTATAGTAAATTGTAAACTGAGTAATGATGGCGATGGCGATGACGATGGTGGCAGTGACAGGCAGACATCTAGGAAAAATGTAAGTTGTTGACAATCGATCCCTTTTTAATTTTTATTGCTTGATAATGCACATCACGTAAAGGGTATTACACACAGTGACAGAAAAAGTCACTCATTCACAAGCAATTTTTCTTTTTCTTCTTTTCTCCCTCTATCCCCTTCCTTTTCGCTATTGTTACGAGCTCTAATACTGACTCGATTGTTTCACGTTTTTCGGCTTAAACTTCTTACACAAACGTTCATATATCCAATAAGTTGCTTGGTATTATTTCCTGGTGTTATTGGCGTTGACGCTGATGATGATGATGATGGTGACATTAAATAGTAATGGGTTAGTGATATTGCTTTCGCATAAGGCTTATTAGTAGCATCAGCAGTTGGGGTATTAGTTTGTAATGTTTGTTAACGAAATGACGTAAATGACAATAAATGGGTATGACCAGCTCAATTTTACTCTCAAAGGCACCGGATATAATGATATATTGTATTGTAATTTAAGAAGGTATTGCTTTGCCAGAACAATATACACAAATGGATGCAGAGAAAATATAAAAAAGTCAAAGTAATGTTGCTACGGTAGCAAGTTTGAATCATTTACGGCTGCAATAATTTCGGTTTCCAAGTACATTTAATAATAATAGTCGAATTTAGTACACACAGCCTCATATGATGATTATTGCGTCCGAAAATTGCAGTAAGCGCTTCTAAAGTTGTCACCAACTACTCAATATTAATTTTTAATAATTTTCAAATACAGTTAATTAAAAGTTACTACAATAAAAATATTAACCTTGTCAAAACGTCTGACAGGTTGACAGATTATTAAAAACTTTCAAAAGTTTTATTGTATTAAAATACAAAATTGTTATGTCCCCATTGAAAAACCTTTTACAAGTTACTTTATTAAAAAGTTTTATATGGAAAGAGGTTTTAAAATTAGTTCGTTTGAGTTCAAATTTGGTTTAGTTAAACATTTTGCTAACTAACTATTTTTTTACCAAATTTTGTCAAAATGTATTAAGATATCTGCGATTTTTTGCCATATAAAGACTTTTTGAAAATTAGATTATTATATGAGAAGATGATGTAAATATGGTTGTATCTGGTTTGAATTTGTCACAACATATTAATAAATTAATTGGTTATTCTTCACCAAGTTTAGCCAAAACATATTAAAAAGTGCGAATTTTTGTCATAAAAAGGTTTCTTTTTTAAACAAAGGCGTCAAATGGAGACAGGATCTAAAATTGATTCAAAATGAACTATTTTCAATAGTGTACAATTTTGGACCAAATAACATATAAAATTTCATCGAAATAACATTAAAACTGTGGCCGAAACCTTAATCACAAATTTGTTGTACATTTATATACGACAGACAGACGGACATGTTTAAAACAATCCAAAAAGTGATTCTGCGTCTATCAGTATAATAAATGGTGCCTAAATCAATTCAGAAGATGATCCTAAATGCATCGGCACAATAAAAAATAAGACCAAGAGTTTCACACATCTGCACAAATTTAGAACTTAAGACCATTTGCCGCAAATCGAGCAGGATATAGAAATTATGAATATTTTGGTAAAGAGCAGCAGCACAGACAGATTAAAATATTGCCTAAATCAATTCAACGAGTGATTGTGAGTCAATTGTTAAAATAACAGGTGGCTGCATCGTTTATTCACTTGAGTGTTACAAACATTTTCACAAACTTGATAAACACTTCCTTACAAGTGGTGGCAGAATATTTTGAGAAAAACCACATAATCGAAGATGAAAAATTTCATATCATTTTCCTTTTATTCTATTCATTTTTGCATTCTATAACGTTTACTTTTCCATCCACCATATTCCACTTACTCCCCGGTACATGTGTTTTCGATCAATCAAGTGCATTTATTTGTCATGTGTGCTTATGCAGTGATACTAGATAAATGACATACACACACACACACACACACGGAAAAACGAAATGGAATCTGAAAAGCATAGAAAAAACTTTGTAAAATGATATAAAAATCGAATGTTATGATATAATACATTAAACCCTTCATTTACATGTAATTTTTTTTATTTCACACGATTTTTATTTACGCCGATTTTACATTATCTGCATTTTAGAAGGGTTTTCATTTTAATCGATTATTTCTTATACGGTTTTCATTTTACACGATTCCTTTCACAAACCAACGAAACGTGTAAATAGAGAGGTCGGTGTATATGTAGTATATGTGAGTAGCTGATGATTGTTAGATGGCATACTAATAATAATAATAATAACAACAATAACAACAATAATATTTTTCAATGTACAATTTCCAAGCAATAAATAACTGATTTTTCATGTGATATATTTATGTTTACAAATACACACATACAAAGTTAACAAATAATATAAAAGAAATGATCTTATACTGTCATACACATCTATGTGTACATGGGGAAACTAGACGCATAGTGCAATTAGGCGTACTATACTTAGAACCTTCAGTACAACGCACACACACACTTACATATATATGGGAATATGATATATGATTAGCAGAGTCAGCATACAAGTCAACTAGTAAATCTAAAACGAAGATGCATGTTGTTATGCAGCAAAGTGAAGCATGTACATAAAGCCAAAGCATACTTACTTGTAAATTACATAAGTGGAAAAGCTATATTTGGTTGAATCAAAAGTGAGCGTAGCATATACTACAGCTAGACCCTCTCTTATGAACTGTCAATGTAAATATTACTCTATTCCAAAAAATTATATTTTTTTTTTCTAAAAAGTGGTACGTGTCCAATTCATTATCACATTATGTGTTCTAAATTCACAATAATCGATCAATTTTTGTAAGAGATTTTTTTGCTTGTGGGCGCTTATTCAATTAAAAGACTTTTACACAAAAATCTTTTTATTTTATTGTTAAATTTTTTATTTACATATATATTTATACATAAACAATACATGAACACTCATGAGTAATAAATAAATAATTTTTTCTTTGAGTAAAAATCATTGACATCGATACTTAATGCCATAATTTCGGAACTAACAAGCGAATCAATACAATTTTTTATTGAAATTATATATAAACATTCTTATAACACTGGTCTTTATTTAAATATATCACTAAGGGAATGGAAATTTTATACATGCTATTTTATTACATAGTTTAAATGGTAGTTTACAAAATTAATAAAATTTGTAGAAAAAACAGTCTTTTCTCTGTACATACACTAAACTAGATAACGTAATACGTAAAGTTAATTTTCATATTTTCAACATTTAATGGCTTGTTATACTTTTTCCCCACTCAAATGTACAATATTGTAATAGTTGTGATCGGGAAAACGTTCCAATTCAATGTAATCCATTTCTGTGTGTAATAATTTATCCAACATTTGTACCACTTCAGTAAATGTGGGCCTCTCGTTGGCATCCTCTGACCAACAGTAATACATGATATTGTATAATTCGCGGCGACAATGTTCCGGTTTCTCCAAACGATACCCATCGCGGACCTATTTATTAGAATATTTTTTTACATTTCTTCAAGAAATCATAAAACTTTTTATCACTCACCTTACGCATGACATCTGAGGCCGATATACCGGGATAGGGCGTTGATCCTAATGTAACAATTTCCCACATTAAAATGCCAAAACTCCATATATCCGATTTGGTTGAAAATATATTATCATATAGTGACTCAATCGCCATCCATCTGAAAGTGAATATTTGTGATTAGTTGAAAAACTTTGTGTTTTGTGTTGTTGTACAAAGTGTCATATTTTAGTACACACAATTATGATTATGAACTTATAAAAGTATTTTAATTAAAAATTCGCTTGTTTTTTTTACAATTTTGCATATATTTTTACACTCACCACCTCAGTGATGAGTTTACTAATCTGGCTGCAACAAGCAGAAGCATTCTTCAATAGGGACATAACAAATTTGGATCATAATACGAACACACTCTTAATCATTTTTTTTAATCTGTCAGCGTTAAGGACCCTAGCGCCGCTGTAATATTTTATTTAATAAAACTAATATTACTTTTCAATGTGAGAAATTGATTCAAATACCGGAAATCGAATTTTAATTAAACGTATTTAGTAGTTTTATAAGCGCCTGAGTATGTGTGTCATATAAAAATATGATTTTAGAAAAAATAATCCAAAACAAAGTTGGATTATTTTGATATTTTTTAACGTATGCTCCAATAATACAATTTTAAGCAATATTTGACAATTTTTTAAGTATTATTGAGTTCGCTATGATAGGGAAGGGGTCTTAGAAAAGGACATGGAATGCATTTATGTATAAAATGTTTAATTGTATAAGAAGATAATAAATTTATGGGACAAATGCGACCACATGAAGAGTTTGAAAAACATTGAAACACAACAATACAAAACGATTCCTTAACTATGTAGAACAAATAAATTTAAACAAAGCGCTTGTTCGTAGTGACAGGCACACAGAGATAAATATCATACAAGGAGAGAAAGAGAGGGAGAGAGACAGAGATAAATTCTTCAGACAATCACACAACTCCTAACAATGGTTTTGTTAAAATAAATGTAGAACATGTGGCAACTGAATGGTGGCACCATGCTGAACAGATAAGGGAGGTACATAACTCCTTCACATGTTCAAATCACTAAATAAAATTATTCATAATTTTTTACTAACAAATCTTCATAAAGTGGGAATATTTATACTCATGATAATTGAATAATTTAATTATCAATTAAGAGAAGGGCCATGTTAAGCAGTAATACGAAATTAACTTTCAAGAGAAATTAAGAGGTGAGGTATAAATCAATTCTTAAATTAAAAATGTCGCGCCTTCTATTTGTATAAAGATCTAAGGGGTATTTTAGATTTTTTCCAGCTTTCTTTCTTATTTTTAATTTTCAACTTTCAACAATTGTTCTAAATTGGCAAAAACACTACCACTCCTCACCGTACACATAACATCAACCAACCAACCAACTTTGTCAAGTGTTCATTAGCAAATAAAAAAAATACAGCCATCTAGACAATCATCCAGAGAAAATTTTGTTAATTTGCGAAAAAAAAAACAAAGTGTAGAACTTACAAACACACACAACTTTCTGTTCACCTTTTCGTTTTCCATTTGCTACCATTTTACGGCGTTACCATTGTAAACAGAACAATTTGTTGGGCTCTGATTGTTGTCACTTAAAAAATAAGGGTGAGATGAAAGGGAAAAGGACATCCAAATTAGTGGAGGGTATTATATGCAAATTGTTGAATATTGAACAAAATATTGATTATAGGAAACGTTGTGAAGGAGGGAGAGTGGTGCATGTGAGTTCACTTTTACAAGAAATGTGTAAAAATCTTTAAAAATTACGAAGACAAAAATATAAGATAAATGGATAAGTTCCAAATAGTAGACTTGAGTTACTTTTATATATGAAATTTTAACTGAATAAGTTTGGTCTTAATGGTAATCCTACATGATCTATAAATTTCGTATTGTGATCTCAACCATTTCAATAATGAAGGGAAATATTACGAACAGATATTTCTTAATTGACTTGGATTTTCTCGAGTGATACCAATAGAAGCTAAAATAAATTTACATCAAGCCAAATCCAAGAACACAGCTCAGTAGCAGTAGCAGATGCCAAGGGAAACAAGTGAACGAATCTCACCCGAGTGAAAAGGCACCATATTACAACATTCATTACTGTTGCTTTAATGGTTTTTTATTTTCGTTTGCTCAAGTTTGTTCTTGTTGTTATTTTCTCTCTTTTCCTAATTGTTCTTTTTTCCATTGCCTGCCTTCCGTTTTTGTTTTCTACCAATTGAAAGTAACAAGTTTTTCAAGTGTGACGCGTTGTGTTATAGAAAAAGTGTTTTCCTTGTTGTTGCTATATTTTGTCCCATTTACATACCTGATTGGCAATTTGCCCTCACTTTTGCGCTCGTAAATCTTAGATGTGACCACATCACGTGCAAAACCAAAATCGGCCACTTTGCAGGTGTGATCATCGCTTATTAATATATTACGAGCGGCCAGATCTCGATGTATTATCTTAAAAAAAAAGTAAAATAAAACAAAACAAAAATACAATAGAAAACGAATAAAAAAAGAAAAATTTTAAATTATTGTAATACACGCTTAAGCGTGATTATCTGGGCAAATATGTTTAACAATATTTAAATTGAGTTGACTTCCTTTTTCTCTTCTTTTTCATACATTTTTTATATCCTACACCTTCCTGACGAGAGTATACTAAGTTTGTCATTGGATTTGCAATAATCAGAAGGAGGTAGCAGAGACCTCACAAATGTATATCATTCTTGATCAGCATCAAAAATTGTGTCCACAATCGTACTCAGTGTAAAACTTCACTAAGAAGCATAATCAAGTACCTGCCACGCCCCCCATTTGTATATAAATATGAAGGGTATTTAAGGTTTGCCTTTGTTTTCATTCATTTGTAATCCTATTAACAACTAACACATGTGGAAACTGGCCATACAACTATACAGAGCAGAGCACCGTCCATGTTGTATATGGTGCAATAATATAATGTTAATCCATTTTGATCGATCAATAAAAGTCATTGAGGTGTTTAAATAACAATCAACAATTACTTTTAACGATGAGTGGAAAAGAGATGAAACTATTTATTCTCCTTGCTTCGGAATTGCTTGCTAGGTTCCTCCTATTCCAGTATATTGTATATTGACAGAAAGTTTTTGTTATCAAATATTGTACGGTTGGTAATAAAGTGCTGTTGTTCCTCATCAATATCCATAAAGTGAAACTTTACAATTGCTATTATTTGAAATTGTTGTTGTTATTGTACAAGCCTCCTTTTGTTTGTTCGTAAGCACACGATACATTATGAGAAAAGCAAGAAAAAACACTAAAATTTGGTTTAAAACAAATCTTGTATACTTTTTACATATACAAAAAAAAGGGGGCGTGGCACATCCATGGATGACGTAATTATAACATTCTAAGTTAATAGCTAAATTTTTGTGTTATATATATAGACTTTTTGTCGATTATTATGGGCGTGGCTCTTGACCAATTTTTTTAAATTTTTTTAAAATCTCGCGTAAAACTATAAGTGCCAAAATTGTACCAAATTTTTGCTTAAAATGTACGATCGCGGGAAGGCCATATAAGTTTTTGATGCTGATCAAGAATATATATAATTTGTAAGATCTCTGATACCTCCTTATGTATTTGGAAAATGAATTAGCAAACTTAGTACACCCGCCACATTATATGTAGAGTATAAAAAGAAAACAATAGTCTATCGTTATTTCTACCATATCTCCACCTCTTCTCTAGCTGTTGGAAGCTTTCAACTTTAACAAACAAACATACACACTTTCTATCTCTTCTCATTGTATATAGTGTCTGTAATGCAGGTGCTGGGTATCATTTTTATTAAACGATCAAAACATTCGATGCAACATATATATGAGCACGTATATAGTTTTAACTCAATAGCATACAATACTGAATTATGCTGCTTCTTACATTGCTACTATACGTTATTATTGTGTTAGATTACAATCTGATACTTACTCCACGTGACGTTAGATATTCCATACCCTTGGCAACCTGATACATGAATGATGTTAAATCGCCTGACGTCAGGATATTCGATTTTCCGTGTGTATTGCCGTAATGTCTGTTTAATATAAAAATGCGTAAACAAGTATATATAAATTAATATATAGAGGGAGTAAGATAAATGCATTTGTGTGTTTACTGGTGTATGTATTGAAAATAGTATTTTGTAAAAAGTGTATAAAAATGAAGGTAAATATACCCACGCATACTATATAAATGTATTCGTTGTAGAAGAAAAATGGAATGCAATTTCCTGCTACCAATCTCGTTACCCAGTTACCTCTTACTCACCCACATACCAATGACGGGATTTTCAATGTAGTTTCTTAAGCATCAAAATCATGTTTAATCAAAAGAAATTCCAAAAAATACTTTAAATTTTATGCTGGTATAGAAAGCGTAAGAAGTTCTAAGAACAGCACGCAATAGTAAGAATTTGATTCAAAAATATTACATTCATATAAAAAACAAGTAAGAAAACTAAAGTTGGCTTAGGCCAAACCCTAAATACTCTCCATATCTACAATAGTGGGCGTGACAGGAACATGATTATGTCATCTAATAGTGTATGTATTACGTATCAACTTGTAAAGTTGTTGAAAAAGGATTTTTTGTTAATTGTATATTTTTTTTCTATTTTTTTTTAATTGGTTTAATTATTCTTACTCAACAAAAAAAGGAATTACCATTTACGTATAATGTTGAAATTTAAAGGGTAAAAGATATTACTTTCGATGCAGTCATACAATGACCTTCACAGTAAATCTTTTACTAATAAATAACACTCATGAAAACTAGCATTTAAGCTTTGCTGCATTTATACTAATACAAATGAAGGTGAGTGCACATGAAGATTGATGAAAAGCAATTTATTACATGCAATATTTAAAAGCCATGAATACACATATTATGCCTTAACTAGGTCTAGGACGAGTTCATCGAGAACGATTCATGTTGATTATTTAATCTCTTTATATATATGTACGTATGTGTTTGTATGTGTATGCATATATGATGTGAATTGAAGCTTAATATCCTTCCAACATAAGCAAATATTTATGCATATGATGTGAGTAAAACTAAATGAAGTGGAAGTTTCCTTAATACCGTACATAGTATGGGAAACTAAAGGCAACCACTGGGGTAATCATGTACCTGCCACACCCATCATGTGTATGTAGATGTGTAGAGTATTTAAGGTTCGACCTAAGCCAAATTTGATAGTTTCTTTTAGGTATTCCCACTATGTTGATTTTTTAAATTATATTTCATGTACTTCTTGCATGATTTTTGTATCAGGCGCATGAATTTGGTACGTTAGCATGTGACCAAGCGGGAGGTAGATGCATATGATGTGAAATGGCTGTAGAAACGAGACCTCGAGTATATCAAATATGCATTAAAAAATATGCCACAGAAAGCGGAAAAAAACACATCCCACAAAAGTTGAATGAATAAAAGTTTTGCGTTTAAATGGTAAAGAATTTACTTAAGTATGCCCAACTCACACATGCAGTCACATTTGTATGGAATATATAACAGCAACAGCATTGAGGAGAGAATGTGAAAAATTCAAATAAAAAATATAAAAAAATCTTTATTTTGTTCTCCAATTATTTTTTTGCTGCATTTCTTTTAATTGAACACTTTTTAAATAAATATTGAAAATGTGTCATAAACAAATATTTAAAACTTTTTCCCTTTTTTGTCATCTTTTTTGATGGGATTGTATGTACGGCTTAAACTTGCAACAGAAAATTCAATTACTCATAATTGCTTCTTTTTTTTTTATTTTTAGTTTTCTCAAAAAACTTTTCTTATATTTATAAACTGTTGAGTTTTTATTGAAAAAAAAGAAAATGGTATAAGCGATTGTAGCTGACCATTTATTACCCCACACTACTTAAGGGACAATCGGGTCCAAATTTAGGTTAATTATCAAGCCAAGTAACTATTTTTCACAAAATTTTGTTAAAAATATTTAGAATTATGAGTTTTCTCCTTATAAAGACTTTTGTTTGTAAGACAGCCTTATATGGGAAGAGGTTCTGAAAATGGTTCAATTCGATTATTTTCTAATAGAGTTCCTCTTTGGAGAAATGTTCTTGTACAAAATTTCATCAAAATATGTAAAAAAGTGCTTCCTATAGTTTAAGCACAGATCTTCTCAGAAGTACAGATGGACATGGTTAAATTAATTTAATTTCTATAATTAAAGCATTGAAGTAACAGAAATCCTTATAAACTCAATATACCCTTTGCCAAACATGGTACAAGGTATAAAAATATCCATTGAAAAGAGAGAAAACTGAAAATAAAATTAATAAGTTTTTTCAATTTTTTTTTCCTCTATTTTTGTTTGTTCTTCCCCCAGTTTTATCACATTTTTTTGTTATAGCCAAAAGATGAAATTGCATTAACTCTTTAACATGCTTCATATTTATTAAAAGTAGGATAAAGCACATACGGTACATATGTACTATATGTATAACTCTAACCGATAATCTAAAAGATAAAGTTTATTAGATGGGAGTGTCAAGTGTATTAGTGATGGTTCGGACCTGCTCATATTCCAATACTTTATGTAGGGCAATTTTTTTTGGCTTCGAAAGCTTTTAAACTTTTTAAAGCATAAGATGTATATTTATGGGCGTGACAATTCTGTACAATAAATATAAAACTTTCGTCAGTTTTTTTAAACTTCCAATAATTATGTCTAAACCGTCAGACTTTTAACTTTACTTTGTTTCTCATATTAAGATTAACAGAAAAAAATCTTGGTAAATTTTTAAACTATAATTTCAGTTTTGCCCATTAGAGGGTTAATACACTTAGTATTATATGTTATCTCAGCGGGTGAATTCTCCAGAAATTAAAAACTGTTATACTATCATATAGGCGTGGCATCTGTTTGAATAGGCCCTCTGCAGTTTTTGTTTTACTTATCAACGGACAAGCTGCATTCTGCTTGAAATATTTTTTATTTTTTTGGTAAATTATAAGCGTATCTGTTATACAACCACGCCCTTTTTTGCGCATATAAAAATGTACAACTTTATTTTCATTTTATATACTTTTTTTAAATGTGTAGAGTGTGGGTGTGGCACTTGATCGATTTTGTTCACATGAACATAGGGACTTACGGACTTATAGACTTATGGACATACTTTGTAACATCTTCGAGGCTTCCTACTACAAATGGAACAGCAAACTGAGTATACCCTCATCTATTAGGTGGAGTATTTTAAAAATCGGTATTTTAAGGGGAATAACATAAAATGTTCTCTTACAGTTGCATTCCACCCAGGTAACCATAATCCTGCCATACAATTTAAAAATAAATCCCCACACACCCTAGTACCCATACATATATACGGAACATAATGAAATTTTCAAAAGATATTTCATTTTTTGGTTGGTTCCCGAGTATAATAAACGGTGTAAAGGCAACAGAAAAGTCACATTTTATAGGATATATTGTAGTTGAATCAAGTGCGACTCTCTCCTTGTCTGTATACGCTTTACAATATTTCTACATATGTAAATAAATACCTTTCAGCTCTTGAACGACGTAAATATGTTTGCAATTTACCACGATTCACGTATTCGATTATTACGAAAATTGGATCCTTGTCAGTACAACAGCCCAAGAAACGTACAACATTTATATGCGGCTCCAAGGACTTCATTACCTTCAATGGTATGGAAAAAATAAAATAAACGAAGAATATTAAAAACAATAACAATACCAGGAATGTCAAAAACAAAAACAAAAATAACAACAGCAACAACATAAATTGTAATATGATTACTTATCTGTTATATTATATACGTATGTATATTGGTGTACAACAGCATATGCATGAGTGCATACATATTAAATGAATTGATGTAGGCAACTATGAGAAACAAGCATAATGCACACATTTACATGCATTTATATATAAGAGAGATTAAAAGCAAAAGGAAGCCGGAAATCGCATAAATAAATAATATAATGGTAAAATGCATACATTGTCAGTAACATTCAGACAGACAGAGAGACAGACAACCAAGCAGCCAATGCTGTAGAACACATTTCTACATATCTACATAATATAGTCATACTTCAATATTCACAGAAATATGTGTGACATCTATATATATATGTATTTGAGTGCTTGGTGTTCCAATACTTAAATATTCAACAACTATACCACACAACCTCGGCACTCACCTATTATAAACAAGCAAAAATACAACAACTAAATTTAGCTTAGGGAAAGTCTTAAATATCCTTCACATCTACAAAAAAAGTGTGGGTGTGGCAGGTTTATGATTACGCCCTTCAATATATCAAAAACATGTATTGTAAAACAGATGGACGCACGGATAGACATGTCTATATCGACTATAATGTTCCTACTGATGAATTATAAATACTTTGTAGAATCTCTGACGTCTCCTTCTCGGTGTTGCAAATGGAATGATAAACTTGATATACTCCCTATCTTATGTGTAGGATATAAAAAATACTAAACTAACACACCTGCACGCTAAACACATGCTCCCACTCACCCACGTGTAATATAATATAACACTTGCTGTCAGTATACATAACACATAAATGTGCTGCGCTTGAGAGCACTTGTAGATGAAGATGATGAAGGTTTAGTCAACTAACAGGAAATGCTACACGGTATTAAGTATTTTACAAGACTCGATATGTTGATATTGATCAAATATATATAATTTTTCGGTGATTTTTTGAGTTTTCATAAAATTGTAAGAGAGAATCTGGATGTAAAATTATTAAAGAATTAAAAAGATTGCTTAACTTATAAAGAATTGCTCTAACAAACAATCAAAACTTTTCTTTGCTTGAGATTTAATAAGAGTGTCAAGGAAATAAGATTCAGTTTGTTTAGACTGGTTGATTCGTAATCTTGAACTTTATTTATCAAATTTATTTAATATTACTAGCCAAACACAACACTACAATGTGTAGCTGATAGCCCATACATAGCATACATTTCAATTTGTTTAATAAATCGTATTATAAATTGAGGAAATTTGGAGCATTTTATGCAACTAAATAAGCGATTTACACCTGATTGCAAATATTTCTAACAAATGCTTCCGGCAGTCTTACAGCCTTATAAAGAACTTTCCCACTTATGTACTTTGTACATAAACAAGTGCATCATATGGTATATAGGTGGGTGGTTAAATTTGTAAATTGTGTATTATCTTATATGCCTTGCTTTGGCATTATGTTTTGAAAGGATCATTAAGCAAGGACACTTAGTATCCTCAACATATGGAAAACATGTAAGCAAATGAAATTTGTCTTGACCAAATCTTAAAAAAATTCCTCACATCTATATATAAAGAGGGGGCGCGGCAGGTACTTCATTTCGCTTTTTAATAGCATATGTATCACGTATCAGCTTATAAGCCGAGCTTTACGCTGAAAGACGATTTTTTGTAAAATGTAGGCGTTTCTGTTATGCAATTACGCCCACTTTTGATTCGTCGACAAGCCAAATTACAACTTTATACTTTAATTTTTGTAGCGTATAAATAGATTTTTGTCGATTGGGGGGCGGGGATTTTAATAGATTTTTTTAAAACACACATCAAAGTTAAAGTATCTGAATAAAATTTCAGTTTAATATATTAAATGTCACTTACAAACAGGCATACAATTTTAAATCGTTTCAGTATTTAATGCTGATCAAAAATAAAAATCATGCTCCTTTACCTCCTTCTGTAAATAGCATGACAAACTTAGAATATAATATATAATAATATATATATACGAGTATAATAATTTACACTTAAGTTGAATAATAAATAAGCAGTTGAAAGAGAATTGTTTATAAATAAAATCCAATTGCAATTTAGTTTTAAGCTTCATTTACAACGGATTTAAAAGTTTATGCAAAACTAGGCAGAAACTTTTTTCACATTTACCCAACCCACACAGAGAGAGAGAGCAATAAACAATGGCAGCAAAGCCATAAGTGAAACCACACGCGTATACATACACAAAAACACATACAAACTATTTAATATGTAAAGCGAATGAAGTTTTGAAAAATGCGGTATTGATGTGTATTTTTGATATTGATACTCAATATAAATCTGGCTTTGGTAAAGATTTTATATATTTAACACAATATATGTGTCACAATATATTGGATGTATGTGTGCATTGTGTGGGACAATATAAAACAGTAACAACCACATCAAAACATTCTTTGTCCTTAGTTATGTTAGAGCCGTACAAACTCAATTAGTGAATTTATTTTTAAATTTTTTTTTCTTTAATTATACAGAAGCAGTTGGTGTATGAGTAGCTTTTATGAGAGTGTCGTGATATAAAGTATTTACCCAATTTAGTTATATATATTTGTACGGAATTTCAACTTTATAGCTCAGTTTTTGTCGCAGATCAAAATATTTATATCGATTGTGGGCGTGGCTTTTGACCGATTTTGTATAAACTTAAATAGATTTTTTCCTGCAAAAACCAAAAGTGTTTAAATTGTATAAAACTTCTTATAATTTATGAACGTGAGAGTGCCAACAACAGACACCCGGACATACTTGTCTAGATCAAGAATATATGTACTAGTAGAATGGAATATATCTAAAGCCTTCTACTGGATATTGCAAACTTAGTATACACCTTATTATATGTATTTTTTATAAAAAGTATAAAAATGGGCGGAAGTGTAAAAAAATTTACTGAATTTCTTTAAAAAAAACTTTTAATTGTACACATACCACACTCGCATCTTTGTGTACTCCTAAGGTTTTTACGTTTAAATAATAGGTCATAGGACATACACATGAAAACATGATGAAAACAAATTAATGAAATATTAATTTTATGGGCAGATATAAAAAAGCACATTACGTACGTTATGTAATAATTATTAGTGCAGATTGACTAAGTCAACAGCTCTTCTCCCTTTCTCTCTCTCTCTCACTTACACGCACTCTTAGCTGCTCATTAATATATTGTATGAACATAAATGTGATACACACCCACTGAATATATTATATGTTAACAAACATAAAATAAAGTAAAATGAAAAATTATGATGAGAATATGTGTGTGTGTGTGTGTGTTTACGTTGCTATATGTTGCATGTAATGAGTGGAGGAAACGAATATTAAAATTATTTTTATATGGTTTTATATATAAAATACTTATGTGTTGAGTTGGTTGATGGTTTCATAAGGGAAATAATTTAATATTTAAGTAATAAAGATGTATGTCTGTCCTTGTACTCGTTTACCGTTATTATCAATTCAAAGTTATATAAATACAGACTCCCACATTCGGTCTAAAAAATACAATTTTTTGCTTGTTGCCGATTGTGAGCATGTCTGTTATTCGATCACGACTATTTTTGACATTTCGAAGTATAAAGTAATAAAAAAATATATTTTTACCAAATTTTAACTTTATAGGTCAATTCCTGTAGCAGATGTATAGATTTTGTTTGCTAGTGGGCGTGGCTTTTGACCGATTTTGTCTGATTTAAATAGTGTCGGTACATTACAAATTTTAGCTCAATATCTCAAAATTTACAACTGTAAGTGGCATATGTACAGTACAGACGGACATTCAGACATTTATGATGAAAGTATTTCTGTTTTTCTACATGATCACCTTTCAATGAAACTTCAAAACATTCCTACATAAACTGTGTGTATGTTTTTTTTTTTATTTTTTTTTTTCTCTTTTCATAATAAATAAGTGTTGACAGCCTGAAGCCAATTGTGTATAAAAGTTTTACTACTTGTATATACACAATAGAATAAACTGAGTGAGTGAGTGTGGTCACTATATACAATACATGGCATGGATTTATGTGGCATCATTCTACTTCATTACTCATGGGAACTATCATGGCAGACTGAAGTAGTCTAAACAGTTTATTGAACTAAAACCACTCAATTGATGATTTGTTGTAATGGTGGTATTGATAAAAGTTTATATATGACTTAACATGCAAACAAACACTACACACACACATCAAGGATATTCAGCGTGTGTGAAGTTAACTTCAGTTTGTATTGTTTTTCAAAATTGTAATTGTTTTTATTTTAATACGATCGCATGTATTAACTTGATGATGCAATCAAATGTAGCTTTCGATTAATACCTCATATATATACGTATAATTTGTTGTAAACGCTTTGAGTATTAATGTTTTAATGTCTGTCTGTCTGTCTGTCTGACCATCCTAATTACAACATAACCATACACCTACACATCTGTTATATAATATACTTATGTTTTATTGCTGATTGCCATAAATGTGGGATTTTGCTAATATAATACAAACGTACACACTGCATACATGCATATAGTATGATGATGTGCATTGTAATGGTAAGCAAATATATTTTACATAACAAGGCAAAGGCAATGTAACTGTGGAGAGGGAGGGAGACGTAGAAAGAGATGTAAATTCAACAGTTCTGTTCGACAAATTATCATAGAGCGCAATTTATTGCAATTGGTGAAAAATCTTATTTGGCAATATTTGCAATTTATCGCTCACACAATACCCAAACAAACCCACACAAATCCACTAATTACACCTGAACTCATTTAGATTTTAAAATATTTGAAATTATTATCTGAACATTATACATGTACTTGATGCTGAATTTTTAAAATTTCCAACAAAATTCGAAATGTTTGTTATAGAATTTTTCATTTATATGCTATACATAAAGGGTTTTTCAATAAGAACATTACAATTTTGTAGTTAAAAAAACGTACAGAATAATTGAGATATTAAGCTAAAATTGATTTTTTATAAAATGCATATTTTATATTTATTGATAAAATTTGTATTTTGATCATATTATAATCGCAAGCGCGTTTGTAGCGATTAATTCTTTGGAGGTGATATGCCATCACTCTCCTCCACACAGATTTAGTTTTTTTATTAAACGTACCATACGTATTGATCAACAGAAATACACATTAGCTTAATATCTCAACTATTCTGTCTTTTATTTACATATAAAATTGTTATGTTGTTATTGAAAAACTCTTTATATTTCTGCAAACTAAATGTAAATTGAATTAAAATGAAAATAATGGATGGATTACAACTATTTAGAGTATGCTGATGATTCATTTTTGAAAAAAATATGTAATTATTTAAATATTTACTTCATTATTATTCTAAAATATTCCATTTTATAAATAACTTGATATTTGGCCATCGCATTGGATGTATAATATTTTGATATAATCATTACAGTGGTGAGAGAGAAACGAGCCCTTCTGGTACTTATTAACATTCAAAAAGAACAACAATATACCACCATATCAATTGGATGGTGGTGTATAAATGTTATTAAGATTTATAAATACGTATAAAAAATAGTACATTTGCTGGAAATGAAAAGACAACATTTGGAAAATGGCTCTTGCTCAACCTTCACAAATAAATATTGCTCCGAAATCTTTTTCCATTAATGTTTATTTGTTCATATAAATACAAAAAGAAATATATACACACACATTAACACACACATGCATCATAGCATTGATATTTCATTTAGCCAAACTTTGTTAAGAAAATGCAATCCATTGTGAAAGGAATGAATTCGTTTCCAAAAAAATAAAAAAAAAAGGAACAATACTTTACTATCACATATATTGAACCAACACATATATGGATATTAAGATGCACAGATCTTGGTGCGTTTATATACATTTTGTATCCAATTTCTTTATAACTGTTTATGTCATCACTCTACCAACCACTCCAACTTGTATGCTTGCGCACACGATCCCATATATTAGATGGGGGGATGTCATACCATTTGCAACATCTAGAAGGAGGCGTTTATATAGTATACATATACATTCTTAATCAGCATTAAACTCGAAGTCAATCTATCCTTATCCGTCTGTTTGACCGACTATTTTTGGAACCCTTACAATGGTCAGTTTATACAAATTGCTGATAATTTGTTGTTCAGACATTTCTAGTTTTTATGCGGTGTTCGTTTTGAATCGGCCCGAATTAGTTTATTGTACCATTTGCTAAAAATGGGCCTCGTCGACCACAATAAAGTATTTAAGATTCCCTTTAAGCTACAATTACTTTTTTCACTTGTTACTTATAGGTAATTGTTTATCTATCTGTCTCTCTCTTTCTCTCCCTATCTTTTTGTATTTCCCTCTCTCTCCTTATACAATTCGCAATTCAATTTACTACGCTCCTTGCTATTTGACGTGAGAATAAACAAAAATTGCACAAGGAACGTTGTTTATGGGTATAGGATACCAATATTCAATTCAATATTTTGCAAAGCATTTGTTTTTCATGCCCTCCGCATATGAAACTAAGATATACTAAGTTCGTCATTCCAATTGCGGAACTCAGAAGGGGGTGTTAGAGATTCTACAAAGTATATTTATTCTTGATCAGCATGAAAAACTGAGCCGATCTGGACATGTATGGCCGCGGGTCTATAGGTCCGCGCATTGGACAATTGGACAAAATCGACCGCGCCCACAATCGACAAAAATCTTTACCAGCTCAAAAATTTTGTTATAAAATGAAATTTGGTTCATTTATGAATAAGTACCACATTCATCAATAAGCCAAAAAAGTGGGCATGGTGCAATAATAGACACGTCCACAATTTACAAATAACCCTACTCAAAACTCGGGCTGTTACATAATACATTACTATTAGAAGGCGTATTGGGGATGGCACTTGCCACGCCCACTCTTTCTCTGTAAATGGGGGTTATATATAAGATTTGGCCTCAGCCAAATTTGATGTTCTTACTTCTTTTTATTTAAGGCTCCTAACTATTTGTACTTTTTTTACTCCATAGAATGATTCTTTACTTTTTTTGTTCGTATGTGTAAATAATGTAGGGAACGCTTTTATTTGAGTTTTTTGGTTTTTATTTGTTTCACTTTCTTTCTATGTAGTTTTCTGTACATGCCTCCTTCTTTGTCCAAGTAACATTTCAATTAAAAAAGTTTATTAAATGAAACCTTAAATGGACGTATGTACGGATGCTATGCTTTGGAATGAAGAAGAAACCCAAACAATCCCTTTGCAATTGAAAGAAAGCTTTATTAATAAAAGGAGAATATTTACAAATCTTCAGTTGTTTGAGAGGGTATTGTAATAAATTATTTTTTTAATGTTGCTAATATGAGTGTTTTTTGTAAATTAGGGCGCGTCTGTTAAGCAAGCTAAAACGTAATGCATACTCAATTAGAATGCGTAATCATATACCTGCCACGCCCACTATTTTAATTTACTTGTTAAATAATATATTTTTATATTAGTACTTTTGAATAGAAACCACTGCTCCTTTGCTGTTAAAAATTTATATAACATTGATGTTTTATAGTTTCCTGGGATTAGATTAGATTTTGTATATTTTTGTACATAACAAGAACCATATCTAAATGGTATATGTCATGTGTGTTGATGTGTTTATTACACAATTATTGTGAAATATTCTTTTGAAGAAGTCATTCTAGAAAGTTTTTTTTGTAAGTATTAAATACGAAGTTAAATATTATATTGTTCTGATGTCTACTTCCCCTTGGTTCTTAAATATATTTTGCATCGCATTGCATGAATGCATTGGAAGAGTATTTCTGCCAGCAACTGAGTGGAAAAGTTCATTTACGTAAATTATACTTAGAGATAAATAAGTGGAGAGATATTATTTTTATACGAGTTGTTTGTTGTTGGTTAACTTGGCAAAGTTTGAACTATAATATTAAGTATCGATTGGTAAAACTATAAATCACCCAATAATTGAGTGCAGTGCAATGATTGTATAATAATTCTACAGTTGAGGGAGTAAATATTTGTACGTTTTGTTTTGTTTTTATACCCTCCACATAATATGGTAATAATAAGTTTGTCATTTCGTTTGCAACATCCAGAAGGAGGCATCAGGGATCCTACAAAATGTATATATATTCTTATTTGTTGTTGGGACTATCACTTTTAGTTTTTGCACGCAGATCGCTATTAAAAATGGGTTAAGAGCCGCGCTTACACCAACGAAAATCTATACATCTGCCACCAAAATTTACCTATGAAACATATATATGGTTAAGCCATTCATAGATTAGCCATAAATGGACGTGACTAAATAACGGACACGCTCACACTTTACAAAAAACCATACTCAACGTAAAACTTGACTTGCGTGGCAGATTATTATTATACTTCGCACTATTAGAGAGCGAAGTAAAATAATCTGCTCCACCCACTATTATAAAAGTGCTACGTCAAATTTATTTCTCTTACTTGTTTTGATTTCACTCCGAATTTATCATAAAAATATCATATGAACAAGGCCGTTACAGAGAGGAGTAAAAAAGAAAAAGAAAACTTTCAATGTACTAGAAAGTCTAAATTCAAAGATTATCTAGAAACTTTTAAAGTTATGTGCCGAGTAAAATGATATATAAATGGTCATTTTTTAACTTTAAGAAAGTTGAGAGGAAAGTGTTGAAGTATAAAATAAAACATACAAATTGAGAACATTCATCTTCACATACTTGTTTAAGAAATTTCTTTGATATTTCATGTGAAAATAAGTGGAAATGTTATACACAACCATTTTATAACCTCTACACTAGTTGTATCATTTTTACTAAGTGGTATTGTCAGTTAGTTGACTTTGTGAAATGTTGTTATAGGAAAAAATTGTACGATTGTGTTCAATTTACTTTTCTTTACCAAATTTTACAAAACCATATTAGGAAATGCGAATTTTTCATCTTTATAATGAAACCCTTTAGGGGAAGGGGTTCTAAAAATGGTTCAATTCGGTACCTGTTCAATAGAATTGTTCATTAATTCAAAATATGTGTTTGTACCAAATTTCTTAAAAATATCTCCAGAAACTTTCCAATAACTTTAATTAAATTAAATTTTCAATTGAATCGTTGATGAGTGTGTTTAAAAAGATATTAAATAGGATTTATGTGCTCCACGTACAGATGGGCGTGTAAATTAATGATATACAATATGCTGAAATACAAGCTTACATACGCTTACAATATATTTATTGTAATAAATTTATGTTTCTGTCAATTTCAATTAAAAACAGACATTTTAAGCGGCCGTGTGCTTAATGTTTATCCCCACCATTCACTCTTACTTTTATATCAGCCATCTTTTCATTAATGAAAGTATACTTAATTCTGTTAAAAACTTTGTGACTTCAAAGCGTTAAGAGTCATTCTTCGTAAAATTTCATTTAAAGAATGAAAATACTCTCTTTAGGATTTGCAAGAGTCATCATTCCATTATATCTTAATATGTAAAAGTTTAAGATTTTCAGCCCTAAAAATACATTATAGACATTGATAAGTTTATCAACTATAAAAATTGATTTTATTTATTATATAAATTCCACCTTTAAAATCTTTAAAGCATAGTGGGTTTATAAACTTCAGTTTTCCAACCGCCACACTTTACCAATAAACCTTATGCTGCTTGTAAATAATGTGTAAATCATCCAAGCATTAATGAGTTGATTGTGATGATAATAAATCACAATTAAATGATAAAATATGAGATATATTTGAAGTGTTAATTACATTTAAAACAAAATATTTATGTTCATACAAAACTTACCCTCCTTCCACTACGTAAAAATAACTCTATTTACAAAGTATTTATTAAACAATTCAGCCAAAAGTCTGAAATGTTATATATATAGAGGAGAGTAGTATATGATGGCAGACTTTAGATTTTAGATGTTATAAAAGAATTTAATATCATGAATTGATGAATTGTTGATTGAGAAAACTAACTGTTGGCCCTCTCATGTTAGTAACTTTTGAGATATTAAGCTGAAATCACAAAAATCTATTTAAGCACAGCATTGAAATTCTGTAAACATATTCATTATTACTCCATTATTAGTTCTGGTAAAAATGGGGATGGTTGTATAAAAAGACACGTTCACAATTTAACAAAAAACTGCATATGATGTAAAATCCGACTTAGATTAATACCCTCATAAAGGCGTAATCGTGTACCTGCCACCCTTCCTATCTGTTTGCTGATGTGTAGGATATTTAAGATTTTGTTTCAGCTAAATTTAGTTATTTTACTTGTTTTTTAATTGATTGTATTCGTAACATAACAATTTTCAATTTTAATTGATGCAAAGCTTCCCCCAACCACACTATGCTACATTTGCCATCCAGTGAAAAGTATATAAAAATGTACGAAGTTTATCATTTCCTATATAACTTTTTTTATAAAACTTTCAAAATCTTTTATCATAGGTATCGGGCTCTTCATACAAAATATTGCTGAAATACTTCAGAAAACTTAAACATGAAATTTAAATTGTGTATTTGAAACATATACTCGTATAATTGTTATAGTTTAGGTATAATAGCTCACTCTTAAGAAGTTTATAGGGTGTACCAATATTTGACACAAGCTATTGTAGACTTTTTTTATAGCTAACGCAGCTTTGCGAGTGTTGTATTGCTTATTCAATTTATTTTTATTGCACATTACATATTTTTAATCCTCATACACATATTTTTAATGCGATTAATTACTTATTTACTTTTTTTCCAGTTGCAGGAAAAATAACAAAGAACGGAAAACAATCTTTGGTTAAGTTTAACTAACCATCGCATGTTCGCTGCGGTAAGCAATTTAAAAATCTTTGTTTTTATCATCAATTTATATAAAAGTAAAATGTATATATCATAAGTATAAATACCGAAAGCGCAGTTTATTAATTTCGCATTAATTTTATTTTTCCTTAATAATTTTGTATGAAAAAGCTTTTGCTTGTACTCAATTTTCTGTTGAACATGTGGAGGCAACAGATTATTTATTTTTATACAAAGTGTTCACTCAGAATGCATACTCCCGCCATTTACGTGCTTTATAGATTAATTTTTAAAGCAGATATTGATTATTGTAGATAGTGGCCGTGGGTTTTGGCTGTTTGAAAAAGCTAGAAGTGTCCGTTCAGTTCAATGTCTCAATATTATTTATCATGATTGATTCAGTGTTTGATGCTGACCAAGCATATCTATTTATATTTTGAAAAGACTCTGATGCCCACTTCTAAATGTTGCCAATGGTATAACTTAGTGTACTTTTATATCTTACCCCGTAAAGGGTATAACAAATTCAAATATTTTATAAAATTCATTAGTGTGATGTGATAATAGATGTGTTTTCAAGTCGATTTAGTTTGGGTGACACCATACGTATGTATTTGTTGTTATTGCATCAACAACAATATTTTGAATGAGTTGTTGTCTCAAAAATATGTTCAAAATGAAATATTCAAATGATATATGATAATGACATTGCTGCCGAGCATGTTACCACTGCTACCTACTTATTTAGGCAACGGCTTGTAATTATAATAAGTAGCAAGGTGGGTGAGAAAGAAAGAGAGAGAGAGAAAGAGAATGACTAACAGAATAATTTTCAAAGAAGGCATATGGCGCATCTCTACAGCCTCTACTTTAAGACCTCAACAAATTTCCTTTATTTCCCCCTCTCCACCTCTTTCTCTTACACACCTTACCTCTGGCATTCTGTTTCCCAACTTGATAAACATAAGCATTTACCAACAAGTCATTACTTTTGTTGTGTTTATCTACAAGTACAGAGAAGTGTGTGGGTGTAAGTGCATCATTATGTTATCATCTTTAATTTTGGCAGTTTTAGAAAATCGTTTCGCTTCGTTTCATTAGCCTATTTTTACGGAATGTTGGTCTGTCTCTGTGTACAATGTTGTGTGTTGTCAGCCCAATGAACATATAGACTTAAATACTCACACACACAAACACATCCGAGGAACTCATAATAGTAAGGAGTTAAAAAAAAAAGACAACAACAACTATTGTGTCAGTCACATCCGTTGCCAAATATTGCCCTTTTCCCATCACCAACGCCACCACCACCACCTCCTTCTCGCTCCTTTCCATTTGCATCTGCCCCACAATATGAAGCGTCATAACTAAATGGATTCTTAGTTTCCAAATGGCAGTTGTTGGTGATGACATGAGGCAAGTTAAGTAAGCGCCTGTTAACACAATGTGTTTTACTTGAGTTTTCTCATTAAAAACTTTTCACACAGAATTTCTTGTTGTTGTTATTGTTGTGTTTGATTTTTTCCTATTTTTTTTTTTTTCATTTTCATCATATTTTTATCCCCAAAAACTACATGGAAGATGTACGGCAGGATAGTTGCTTATATTTTATAGTTAGTTGGTTGGTTGGTTGGCTGGCTGGTTGTCTATATTCTGTATACAAACAGCTTGGTTATCGTTTTGGTTTATGTTGCAAAATTTTCATTTTTATTTTATTTTATAAAAAAAAACAAAAAAGGCACAGGCAGGGCAATTCCGCTTTACAGAAAAGTAAAAAGAAATGGAAAACTATACAAAATTGCAATCTAATTTTTTATACCCTACATATAAGATACCAAGGTATAGTAACTTTTTTATTCCACTTGGAAGATGTCAGAGATTACACAAAGTTATTTGTTAATGATTAGCTCGATAACCTCGATTTGATTTAGACATGTTTATCCATGTGACCGTGTGTCCTTCTGTTGTTAGAACTCTCACGTTCGTAAATTTTGATATATTAAGCTGTACCCACACCTCTAATTTATTCACGCAGATCGCTATATAAATTAGGGAAATCGATCAAAACGGACACGCCCACAATCGACATAAAATCTATTTATCGGCCACAAAAATTAAGCTATTAAGTTCAAATTTGCTTTGCATAAAGTATAATATATTATTCTAATCGATTTGCCAAATGAAATGGGCGTAGTTGTACTCCAGACAAGTCCACAATTTACGAAAAACCGCACTCAGCATAAAACTGGAATTGCATTCTGATTCGTAATCTATGTATGTGCCACGCCTACTCTTTGTATGTAGATGTGAAGGATATTTAAGATGTGGTCTAAGCCAAATTTAGTTTCATCTCTTTTTTTGTACACTTTCTAATTTTGCCAGCTAGCATATGGTGGACAATGATTCGGGTCAGAGATACAACCACTATACACAATATACACAATAAAATATATATATATATATATATAAACATACTAGCGTCCAAAACAAATTTGTCATTGCTTTGTAGGGTGTTTGTATCGGATGAGTGTAATTAGAATTTGAGAAAAGAAATGATGACACAAGTGACAAATGACAAACACACACACACACACATACATCACTTCAATAAAAAGAGACGAGGAGGGAACAAAAGAGAAGAGTAACAGACATAAAACAAAAGACTAATAACATTAAAATTAAGTAAAGAACAAATTAAATTTGTGGTTGCCAACGCATACACACACTGCCTCAGCTGGCTGTTCTGTTCTAAACAGTGCGCTGTGCATATAAAAAGTTTTATATTTAAATTGTCTTCTTTGTTATGCAACATAAGTGGTTTTTTATGAAAGTATATTATTATACAAAAAAAAGATGTCAAAAGGAACTGTTAAGAGGTAGCAATTACAGGAGACTCCTTAAAAAAGTAAAAGTAGAAAATATATAAAGATTTAAATATAAGCACTCTATAATTACCTGTACGTACTAATATGTAGGGAATATGTAAATTTTGCCATCTCTTTCCCCTCCATATAAAATAACACCCAGCACTTTTCATTATTATCAATATTAATATTTCAAAATGCTCACTACATAGTACTAAATTTCAGCTCAATATCTCAACTTTTACGGACGTCGGAGTAGCGGAGAGAAAGAGAGAAATTCACACTATCATATGGACAGACAGAAGGTCTAATTCAATTCGGTTATTTATGCGGCATTCCTCCTTCTAGTTACGTATGCATGTAGGTGTGGGTATGTGTGTATGCATGTGTTGAAATCATTTACATTTATATATATTAATAGCAAAATAAGTAAGAAGAATAATTTATGTGAGTTAAGACAAATCACAGATACCCTTCTTATTTATATAAATGTAAGGTGGGCGTGGCATATACGCAATTGCATTTTATTTTAATTAACTATTTAAATAAGAGTTGTTTTGGAGGTGTCCAAGGTCCATTACTATCAAATATCTAAAATTTTTCAAAAATCGTGATTCTATCTGTTATGTAATCTTGAGCTAATCAATAACTATTTATACTAAATGTTAATTTTGTAATTTTATATTATAGGGCGTAAGCAATTTTTTATAAAATAAAGGGAGTGACAGTCAACTGATGTCCACAGCTTCCTTCTCGTTATCTCATATGTAGGATATAAAAGTTGTGCAAATGTATGAATGCATTCCCTCTGTTATATGTTAAATACCATTTACTTAAATGGGTGATTGTGTATGCATGCATGTGCGTAAGAAAGCCTGCATGGGTGTTAGAAATAAGTTTTGCATAAATTAAAATGTAAATTGTGAACTTCTCTCTGTGCCTGTGCCTGTGTGTGTGTGTGTGTGTGTGTGTGTGTGTAAGCAATGATATGCTTGTGTAAATTTGTAACATTTTGGTAATAATATGTCTTACCTACCATACACCCAAAAAAAAAAAAAACTTTACTATGAAAAGTCGACAGAAATTAAAATAACTATAACAATTATAACAACGATAATAATAAAAAAATAAGAAAAATAAATTTGGCTTAGACCATATCCTAAATACCCTCCACATCTACAATAGTGGGCGTTGCAGATTATTATATTTCGCCTTCTAATAGTCTATATATTACGTATCAACTAGCAAATCGAGTTTTACGTTGAGTATGTTTTTTGTAAATTGTGAGCATGCCCGTTATTCAACCACGCCCCTTTTTGGCACATCGAGAGGTAGGTAAACTATAAATAAGTATATCAAATTTCAACTTTATAGCTCGATTTTTGTAGCAAATAAATAGATATTTGTCGATTGTGGGCGCGTTCTTAGACCGATTTTGCCTATTTTTTATTACCGATCTGCGTTCAAAAACTAAAAGTGTCTTTATGAAATTCCAACTCAATATTTTGAATTGTGTCCTCGTGAGAATGCCAACAACACACGGACACACGGAGATCGACTCAGTTTTTGGTGCTGATCAAGAATACAAATACTTTGTAGGGTCCGTGAACCCTCCTTCTGGGCGTTGCAAACAGAATGACATACTTAGTATATCCCCCATTTTTGGTGGAGGGTATAAAAAAAATTTACAACTCTATCACATACACACATATTTGACAAAGTCTTCTTAATGAATGAAAACTTTTAACTTGTTTTACTTTTATTTTTGTTGTTTTATAAACGGATATGACAAAATAAACACACGCACACACACAAAAAAACAAATTTATTTTAAATATTATACACATGTGTGAACATAAAAAAATATTGTATATGCATAAAAGTGCGATATAAAAAAAATATAACTTAAGTTGGGGGCCAACTCAAAACATATGAAACTTCAATTAGTACTTGCAGTTATCATATGCCGTTTATATGCATGTGTGTAGAGGCATGTGGTAGGCAAATATTTCTATAAATATTGCAGGCAATATTCAACCACACCCACATCCACACCCACCTTAGCATTCTCCATCCTACTCTAGTATGCAAAAAGTTAAAAAGTTTTCTGTGTATTTGAGTGTGTTTGTATGTACCCTCAGAGGTCTTGATGTAATTTGTATTTACTTGCATTTACAAACACTACAATTTTTGTTGTTTTCTGTTTTCATTATTATTGTATACGATGTGTTAACGAGTTTCCAAATAAAAGTGTCAACTTGAGTTTATTTCTTTTCGTTAAAAATTCATGATGTTTGTCGAACTTATGCCCTGTAAGCGTAGGGGTATAAAATAAATAAAAATTTTAAATAAGAATAAATGGGAATGAAAATTGATGTCATTGCAGGCACAGAAAGTGATGTCATTCCAGGCAATAAAAATTATATAAAATTTTTGATTAACATTAAAATCTAAATCGCTTTAGCTTTGTCCGTCCTTATGTTCATATACTCTTCAGCTTTGTAGCAATGCAAGAATTATATTTACGGACGTACGGACATGCGGATGTGCGAACATATCTAGATCGACTTAGTTTTTAATGCTTATAATTACATTGTGGAGTCTCTGTACCCCACTTAGGCAACGAGACGGACAGCCTTATTTTACATACTATTACTGTAGAGCCTCTGATGTTTTTCTTGATTGTTACAATCAACCTAAAGGTGTCCATTTTGCTTCATTCTAAAGCTTTCTTGATGCCTTCAGGTGTCATCCCCATGCCAATATTATCAGCATCCCTCTCTCTAGGTGTTCATATATTTATTGGTATTTGTGCTGAGTACATCTAAGCCATGCAGTTGTGCGTGATGTCATGAAATGACTCCCACGTAATTATAGTTTGCTTAAGTCTACCTCTCTCCCTCTCTCTACAATTGCTTATAAATTGTTGGTTTACTTATAATCACCAGTGGCTACATGTTTAAAGATAATGAGGTGATTATTTTAAAGTTTCCTGAGATTAAAAGTGTATTTGCCCATTTGTGATTGCATACGGTATGAGCAATAACTATGGGGCGGAGGGCGTATTAACATTCTTATAATATAAACACAAATGCATTGTACTTTTGTTTCCGTTCTTTAAGTAGAAGAATAGTTGATGATCTAAGGTTAAGTTGGGTTTTCAAGTACCAAAAACAGACTGACGAACGCAGACACGGTTGGACATGTCTAGATCGGCAGACTTTATTAAAAAATTAAAGAAAATACACTAGCGCCATCCAAGCGATCGAGAAATTCACACTTGCTCTACAAACTAAGCCATGTACGTAAAGTACGGTAAAATATGAAGGAGGTTCGCGCTTAATTCATTAACCTTTTCAAAGTTTAATCTTTCTTTTAACAGAAACACTGCTATTATATTAAATTAGGTTTTAAAAAGGTCTGAATTAACTGAATTTCGCCTCAAGCCCAACGCACATATTTGTTAATATATTTAAGTAGAATGGAATCATGCTGCTGTGTGGATTGCGGTAATGTTTACTTCAATGTAGTAAAATATTATAATAAAAAAATGTTCGCAGACGTTTACACTGGCGTATGTTTACCTGGAAACATATGTTCTTGTGTAAGCCGCTAGACCTCAGTTGCACTGGGAGTGAGAGACTTAATCGGCTTTCACAAGGATTTATTCATAAGAAAAAAAACACCGAAAGAACAGCAGAATGGATTTAATAAAAAGAATTTTATTTAATACGATTTATATGCTTTAAGATAAATGCTTATCCAAATTGATGATGATTAACTACTTAAAAAGTTTAAGTGTTGCTGAAAAGGAATTTTGGAATTTGCGCCTAAAAAGCTATTAAGAGTTAAAGATTTTCTTTTGGTTTAATTTGTAAGATTTATTTGTGTTGTTCGGGGGAAGGGGGAGAGCAAGGAGGAAACCATTCATTGAAAAGTTTGCAGCATCGTTAATTTTCAATTTATAAAACTTTCTTGGAGGTAAAAAGAAAGAAAGAAAGAACACTAACTTGCATACTAACAAATAACAAATATGTACAAAAACCATGAAACATACTATTCGAGAATTCAACAATTTATTATGCGTTCTGATAACTACCTATACAAAAACCTAAATATCAGCAGGTAGTGAGCCAAAAATCTGCACAGGCACTAAGAAACTCGAGCAACTGCGTATGTATTGTAAGCAACTAAGAAAGTTTTCTCAAACTGAAAAAGCAATACTTAGCCAAACAATTGAGTTGTCGTAAGCAACGCTGTCGTCATCGTTTACCAACTTGCCTTATAAATGGTTTTACTCCGAGATCTGATTCTATTTTCCCTCTCACCAAAAACCGCCTTATTTATTATCAGTCTCAGTCACTTACTAACTTTGTCTCGAAAGTTGCTTGCCTACGTTTTGCGTCGACTAATTATGATACTTTACTTTACTTTATAGATTTACTTAATGCTATGCCGTCGATTGTAGATCTTTTGTAAGCACGTTTTTTGGCAATTGGAAAGACAATAAATTAATGAATGAATTTCGCTATTTCCTTTTAAAAGTTCGAAATTAAAATATCATGTTATATAAAAGAATATCTTCAGCATATAGTTGAACTAACCAACATAAAAGTTCATAGCGCGAAGAATGATGTTTGGCCCAACTGGTGAACAGAATTACTCGCAACTACGTTACATCACCAGCAACGGCAGCAGCAGCATCAACCAGAACATCACCACCACATTACCAATGACAATGGTTTAGAGGTTTTAAGCGTTTGTCATGTAACAACCAGCGAAACTGCTGCATGAAAGTGTCAGTGTAAAGTCATAACGTCAAAATGGTGACCATTTGTAATGTCATTATTTGGCCACACTGTAAATTATTCTTTTGAATTTCCTTTACGTTTTTTCTTTGTTCATTTGTAATTTTTAAAATTAAACTAGTAAAAATTATTTAATACTTTACCCTACTCAGTATATCTTCTATATTGAAAGTTTGTTTATTTAAAAAAAAAATTTGTTTGTGAGAAGGGGTCTTAAAATAAGTTCGATCTAATTCAAATTTAACACAATCAAATATTATGCTAATTATAAGATTTATCAAAAAATATTAAGAATTGCAATTTTTTGCCATATTAAAGGATTATTTGAAATAAGAATTTTTTATGAAGATAGATCCAAAAAATGATTTAATTTTAATCATTTTTAATACAGGACATCTTTGAATCAAAACATGCTCTTTTACTAAATTTCATTGAAATATTTTAAAAAATGAGACTTAGCACAATTCACAAGGACAGATGGACAAATTTGAGCAACAGAGAACGGACAGGCGGACATGGTTAAATCGATTCAGTTTCTGATTCTAAATCAATCGATATAATAAAAAGTGGGCTTCTTTTAAGCTGTTTAGAAGTTGTAACCATTCGCCTTTGCTACCTACCCAGGGAGGTAGGGTATAATTATTCTTTAATTTACTGCATCTTTAAAAAATTAATAGTTTTGTGCTTCAGTCTAATTATTTTATGGTTATTCACTTACCTCTAGTTCCGATAATAAATCTTTCTTTTCCACTTCGCTGGCATTTTCTTTTAGAGTTTTCACCGCCACCGTAGTGATACCCTCTTGACCTTTAAAATACAATAAAATAAATCAAAACCCAAACGTCTCTAAATTAATAAATTTAGTAAAAAAAATTCTATAAAAATGATTTACAAGATATTGAAAGAAAGTGTTGGTGAGGGTTTGAAACAAGATTTTATTGAAAATTTTATAAAATAAAGAAAAAAAATTTTGCTGCTGGTTATTCTTGTTTTTCTCTCTTCATAGCTGTGTAGGTAAATAGGTATTGTATATATATTGTACATTATATATTAATTTTTATGTTTGAGAAAAGTTTTTCCATTTTTTCCTTTCCTTCGACCAATTTGAAACTAATATTATTGCAAATTTTTCTCCATTGTAATCAAAGACAAACAGAGGCATTGCATTACATTACAAAACAATGTATATAAAATATATATATGTGTGCGTGTGTCGATAACACAAAGGGCGCTTGGATTGAACTTTTTTAAGCTGAAACACAATAGGGACAGATAGATATATATTTTTATATACACATATATGCACGTATATGTGTGTTGGTGCTGGCGTTTCTGCTTTCGATATAACCTTAAGTGCTTCTTCTGCTACACGACCAGACAAGTAACGTTTGGGGAGTTACCTTTATGTATAAACGACCACCGGTAATATTGCATGTGCTTGTGTGTGCGATTGAGTATTTTAATAAATTTATACACTTTTGCTTTTACCCCAGATACCATTCAATGATTTTCCAATATATTGTATCTGTACAGTAAATTGTTCAGGTGGTTGTGTAAAGAAGAAGAAAAAAGTAAAAACACTAAATTTGGTCTAAACTAAATCTTAAATATTCTCCTTGCCTACAAACAAATAACGGTTGTAGTAAGTTTATGGGTACGCCCTCTAATAGTGTATGTATTGCGTAGCATCTTAAAAGTAAGCTTTATACTGAGTTTAGGTTTTTTATAAATTGTAAGGGGGTGTCTAATCCGATTACGCCCATTTTTGCCACATCGATGAATGGAATAATAATAATAAAAGTGAATTTAAATTTTGTAGTTAAATTTTTATGGCTGATAAATGAACTTATGTAATCAATTTTACCCATTTTAAATAGTGTAGAAACTAAAAGTGTCAAAATTGTATATAATCTCAGCTCAATGTGTAGAGGGCGCAATCAAATATTTATCACGCCTATTTTTTATATATGCTGATGGAGGACATTTAAGATTTGGTGTAAACCAAGTTTGGTGCTTTTTTATTGCACCACAAAAGATTGAGTAAGGATAAAATATTGTGGTGAATATATCACGTGCAGCGAATGAATAAAAGGCAAAAATGAATGAATGAATAAAAAGAAGTGAAGGGAAAAAAACCAAGAAGCAGCTGTTGCTGTGTGGTCAGTACTTATATACATGTATACAAATTTATACGAAATTTGTTTTTATTTTTTTGATCACGCAACATTGATTGTAATGATGGTTGTTGTTGTTGTTGTTGATGATGATGATGTTGTTGTTCATATTGTTTCATGCTTCATCACATTACTTCTAAAGTATATTTTGTATAGAAGAATGCTTATATAGGTATGTGGGTGTGGGTGTGTGTGTATGCATGTGTATTCTTCTGTATTTGATTGTTATCCTTTATGCTCCTAAAAGGACACGTACTTCATATTACATGGACGTTTGAATGCACTTATAAAGTGTATGATGGTGCCATGACCAGAGAAAACGACGGGGAGGGAGAGTAGCAAAACCAAAGCATTTTGTGTGTTGCTATTGTTGTTGTACACATTACAATTTACAAGTTACCTGGTTTAGATTTTTTGTGTTTTTTGCACAAACATACATACCGAGGTACTCTAAAGTAGTAGTCTTACATTTCTTCATATATTATAGAGCCAGAGTACGTACGGTCTAGTACAGTAAAAGAGCATTTAAACGTTTAAATAATTTTTGTATTGGTGTGCTTGTAAAGTATTCTCTTTCTCTGTCCCACATGTTGTGTACATTTTATAAAAGTGTATTTACGGTAGATTGGGTACTTTTGTATTTGTGTGTATTTCTTTAGAAAAGTTCGTTAAACTACATACACGCACACACATACATACTCATTTTTTATAACTACTACTTACAGGAAAACTGTATTTGTGGTTAACATTTTTTCCAGGTGGATGATGTCCAAGATTTTATATAAAAATCTCTCTTTCAATTCTTTCATTATATCCACCAATCTTGTGTGTGAAAAATAGTTGTATAATGGGGCGTATGAGTAACAAATTTTATTTTAGTAATCAGTTCACTTTTACTATGTGATTTATATATATATATTGCCCATCATTTCAATTGCTAATGTGCAATTTTTTTTTTTATAAATTAAACATTATGTCCATGTAAATTTCCGCTTAAGCTACAAATTGCATTTTTTAAGATATTTAGGACTTGTTTTTAATCAAAAAGCAATCCTATTGAAAATGGATCAAATTGGACCATTTTTAGAACCTCTTCCTATATAACGATCTATTTTAAAAAAAGTTTTTATATAGCAAAAAAACGCAATTCTTAAAATTTTTTGGCAATATTTGGTGAAGAATACTTAATTAGCTTAATAAATGGCTGTGACAAATTGGAACTCAATCGAACTATTATTAGAACCTCTCTTCATATAATGCTGCTGTTTTATATAAGTCCACATATGACGAAACTTCGCGAAGCTGCATATTTTTTAACAAATCTTCGTGACAAATAGTTAATCAGTTTAATAATTTACTGTAACAAATTGGAAACTGACTAGAGCTTTTTAGAACCTCTTTCATTATAACAATATTTACGCGTTTTCTCATACGAGTCATAATTTGTGAAACTAAGCATTTTAGGGTATTATTATTGATCACTTATAACCAACCTTTTCACTTATTTTTAATTAAATTCCTTATTCCCCTCACTTTACATACACGACCACATAGAAAAGAAAAGCTCCTTCTTTTAATATAATACTCGCCTGACAAATATACAGACAATTACCCAAACAAAGACAGTTTATAGTAAATAAATCAAAGCTTTATACATACATATCAATACATAATACATGTCCACAAACATCCATACATATATACATTCAGACATATTTAATTGTCAGGTTTTCGTATCAATCAAACTTTTTAAAATAATAAAGTTTGGACAGCAACCAAATAACATGTATATATATAGAAAGAAATGATAATTGAAAAGTGACAAATATCTGCAACATAAGTGACAATTGAGAAATCAAAACACAACAGAACAGAACTGTAATAATAAAATAACATTTCGAATTAATTAAAAAGAAACAAGTAAGTAAGCTAAGTTTTAGCTTAAATCAGAACTTAAGTACCCTGCATATTTACATATAAAAAGAGGGTGTGGCAGATACATGTTAAGGCCTTCAAACAGTCTATGTATCAGCTGGAAAGTTGATTACGATTTTATGTTAATTGTGGGTTATGTTAATTATTCCCATTTTTTGTACATTGATGGATGGGATAATTATAAATATATGTACTAAATAACATTTGAATGTTTGTGGCAGATAAACAATTTTTTGTCAATTATGGGCATGGCTCTTGATAAAGCAAACTGAAGTGTCAAAATTGTACAAACTTTCAACTCGTATTATACGTAAAAGCGTATGACCTTGAGAGAGCCAATAACAGATAAGCGCATGGACATATGTAAATACAAACATGTCTAAATCGGATCAGTTTTTGTTCGATAAAGAATCTGAGTATTGCAAATAGAATGACAGATTTAGTATATCTTAGTATCTTATGTGATGGTTATAAAAATAAGTTGGAAAAAATTTCCAATTTGTCACATACCAAACGCATCTACATATATGTATGCGTATATGCTTTAATAAATAAATAAATAGGACACGATATAAGAATTTAATTAGCAACTTGTACACCAGGTCGTGTACATATACATACATATACGAGTACGCACGCATATGGTATGACAGTGTCAATGTTCGGTTGTATGTTATAGCAGCTACGTCTGCCAATTTCATTATATTGTGCAAGACAATCTTTTCATTTTATTTAATATTGTATAAATTCACTTTAGCACGTTTTAATTTGAGAAGATTTAAGAGGTTTTCCTTTGTTTCTTTTTTGTTCTTTTTAATTTTTTTTTTTTTTCGTTTTCAATTCGTAAAATGACACATGTTAACCTGACATGTATTGAGTGGAGAAGAAGATAAGCTGTACTTTCTTCTTTTCGAAAAACAACAGCGAACGAACAAATTAGAAAACTTTTCCGTTTGCTTAATTGCTAAATGGTAGAACAGCACGTATAAAGCGTGTCACTCGTATTGCACACTCGTAAACATACATCATCGTATGTGAACTAAACAAAGAAAAACACTATTGGTTGAGATGGAGAACAGTTACTAATCCCTACAAAATATGTATATTCTTGATCTGCACAAAAATCTGAATCGATTTGAACTTGTCCGTACGTATGTCCTTGACACCCTCATGATCGCAAATTTTAAAATTTTCAGTGGAAATTTTGTACAGACTTGTTTCTAGTTTCCAATATGCAAATCAAAAGTTACGCCCACAATAAGTAAAAACTCTCTGTTAATCTCATAAATTAATCTGCGAAGTGATAATTTCGTATTCGTATTAATATTCCATCAAAGTGCTAAAAAAATGAGTGTGGTAGAATGACAGCCCCAAACAAAATTGTTTTGTGTAAAAGTGAAAGTCTAAGTACGAACCTTTTATATAATATAGAAGCGTAATTAGGTGCCTGTCACGCCCATTTTTTTCCTATAGAAGTGGAGAAGACCACTTAAATTTTCATGAAGATGGAAAATATATTAAAAATCTCTGAAAATCTCTTTTTATTTGTGGCAAACCAAATAATAAACTTAATTTACTTATTATGCTCACTAAGCATTCTTACTATTCTTTCCATTGCATTTGCCACAGCTAGAGACGTTTGGGAGGATTGAGAGGTGAAGTATTCAGTCATAAAGTGCCGAGTATAAGAAGCAAGTATTATCAGAGATTTATATTTGAATCATATAGAAAGAATTGAAGTAGCGTGAAGAATGCAAGAAGTTTGAAAGTTTCCATTTTCTTGATTATAAACGAAATATAAGCACTTCACTGTCATAATTGCAGATGAATGTTCTCACAGATTCTTTGCTTAGGCAAATATAAGCAAGTGAAAATGTTATGATCGATTATAACCAACAATTTAAAACCCTACACCACAATTATGCTACAATAAGTTTAGATAGTATCGGTAAACACAAGTCCTTGCATTATAAGTGAAATATCGTTTTATGGAAAGGGGTTCTAAAAGTGGACCGATTAAGTTCAAATTTGTTACAGCTAATTACTTAGCTAATAAATTGTTTCCCATCAAATTTTATCAAAAAATATTAGGAATTGCGATTTTTTGTCAAATAAAGTGTTCCTTTATAATAGAACTTTATACGAGGAGGTGTTCTAAAAATGGTTCAATTCAGTCCATTTACAATAAAGGTCCTTCTTAGACTAAGATATGTTCTTGTACCAAATTTCATCGAGATATCTTAGAAATTACGAGATTTAAATTAAGCAAAAATTTACTCGTACATTGAAAAACAGACTGACAGACAAACAGTCAAGAAGTATAAAAACCTTCAAGTATAAGTTAAAATATTGACTATAGTTTTCTAAGGATCATTTAATTAGGTTGTAATGTTATTGAAATTAAGGTCTTAAGTTGTCCATTTGCACTACCCTGCAGTACTGCAATCTAATACTTGTTGCATCATGCAAACATTTTGTTCGTTCTTAAAACAGACATGTACGTATATATTCTCAGGGAGAAAAGTTCATTATTTACGGAAAATATTAACTTCCATAATATGCATCCGTTCCACGTACAAGTCTCTAACCATCCTTTAGGGTTTTCATTGTATTGTATGTGGCGCGTTGTTTATTTTGCGTTTATTGTTTAAATAATATTTTTATCATTTTAACAGAGGAATTTTAATCGTATTTTCGCGGATATTTGAACAACTATTTTTGTATGTACAATACATGCCATGCTAGTGCGGGAGAACACTTAGATAATAAATTCTCTCATATACAAAACAAAACAATATATGGCATCATATACAGGTATGTTTGGAGAATTTGTAAGCACCCACGCACATACACACGCGAGTAAACATAGCTGCATACACAAGCATACTTAAATGATTTATGCATTTATTTAAATGTAACATTTATTGTTTATAAATGTTTTGCAATGTTTTTCGGTAGTTCGTATACTAAGTTTGTCATTTGCCACATTTAGAAAGAGGAGTTAAGGACTCTGTAAAGTATCATATATACGCACATTCTTGATCAGCATCAAAAACTTAGTCAACAATGCTGATTAAATTTGGCAAAATCGATCAATATCCACGCCCACAATCGACAAAATAATCTATGTTATCCACAAAAATTGAGCGATAAAGGTGAAATTTGGTACTCATATTTATGGTTACCCTATTTTTATATGTGTGACAAAATTTGGCACGGTTTATTAACAGACACGTTCACAATTGATCAAAATCGATTTATCTACCTACCCCATTGACCCACAAAATTGTAATTTAGCACACTGATTTATAATTAGCTTGTCCATAGGTTTAACAAAAATTTGCGTGCTCGGATAACAGATACGTCCACAATTTACAAAATATTTTAATCGACTTGCAAACTGAAAGCAAAAGTTGCACTATTATTATTGGAGGGCTTATTTTTAAACCTGCCGTGCCCACTTTTTATATGTAGATGTGTAAGATATTTAAGAAATGTTCTAAACCAAATTTTAGTTTTTTTATTTGTTTTTGCTTGTTTTTTGTTTTTGTTTTTCGCTAAAATTCGATATAAGCTCCCAGAAAGGCGATTAAAATTTATTTTATATTTTAAGCTGTGAGTTTTCTGTTGTTGTTGTTGAATATTACTTGTTATTCTTATTATTGTTGTTATTGTTTTTTTTTTATATTTTACACTAACCCAGCATTTATAATTTTTATATGTACTACACAGTTACACCACTACCACCACCACCATCATCATCATCATCACCATCACCTTTTGAGCTTTTGGGGCCTCCAATAAAAATTTATTACACGAGTTTATCGGTTTGATAATATTTGTATATGTGTATGTGTGTATTTGTGTCGGTAAGGGTAATAAAAATTGTACCAACAAAGTAAAGTAAAAAAAATACTCGAAGTGAAAAGACAAATGTATGCAAATCCTTTTACAAGCTTTGGAGATGTGAAGCAAATATGTAAACACTTAGTCGCTGGTGACCATATGCACAATTCTTCGCCACATTGTATACACGTATGTATGTATATATATACACTGTCATACGACAGCGTATTGGTTGTCCGTAAGGTGTTTCAAATTTGTACAACGGACCATTCTGTAATCCAACTAAGTATGTGTTCAAGCTTGTTAAATCCTTTTTAAAAAAGAATATAACAACAAACTAAACAACAACAAAACCAAAAGAAAGGGATTTACCATATATATATAGATTAAGGCGCTTTTTATACTCTCCACACATATAGTGGGAGTTTCTCGTTTCGTGTCCCACTACCATAAAGAAGCTCCAGAAACCCTACAAAGTATTTATAATCTTGATCAGCCTTAAATTGTAGATCGAATTTTACAATGTTCATATGTCCGTCCGTTGTTGAAATATTCACTATAATATAAATGCACGAGATATCTGAAACTGAAATTTTGGAAATACCTTCGAAATCTATGTACATAGATAGTGCGTGTGCGCGTGGTAGTTTACGTATATGAGTGTATTACGTATCAAGTTAAAAGTCGGATTTTGGGTTAATTTTTTTTGTTGTAAATTAAGAGCGTTTATGTAATACGATCGCTCCCATTTTTCGAATAAGTATCTTTTTAAATAAATACTTTCACATTTCAATTTTATAGCTTAATTTTTGTGGCAGATAAAGGAATTTTTGTCGATTGCGGGAGCGGCTGGACGAACATATCTACAACAAGTTTTTTATACTGATTAATAACATATTCTTTATAGAGTCTCTGAAGTCTCCATCTGTATATTAAAAATGGTATGACAAACTTTCTATACCCTCCTAATCTTATATGGAGGGTGTGAAATAAGCATCCGGAGAATAAATGACATGACAAGACAATAAAAATTTTGTTAGACTTGTCAGTTATGTTACAAATATTATGTGATGTGTGATCTCGGCTACGGTTACTACTTACCATCAATATCGGTCGCTTCACAGCGCCACACCTGCCCGAAAGCACCTTCTCCCAGTATATTGAAAAATTTCAAACGATGTCTGGGGAATTCCCAATGATGATGATTCTTCTTCTCGGCGGTGGGTGAAATTATATTACGCGCCATTACCTGCATATTGCCCGTAAGGAAAGGAGTGTTAGTTGCTGTCACACCCGTCATGGCGGATGTAACACTCGATTGGTTGATGTTCGTAGCAATGCCGCTACTTATAGCACTTGTTGATAGTTGTGAAGTTGCCTGCAATAATAATAATATAATAACAATAACAACAAAACTTTAAACTGTTAACTGGAATAAGAGAAGGAGAGAAAGGAAAAAATGAGGGGCCCGAGCAAAAGAACGAAATAGAAATGTGACAACGATTTACTACAGAATTTATAGAGCATATTATGTACATTATACACTTTCTATAGGTACTATAAGTGTGTGTCTGTTTCTGTGTACGGGTGAGTGTGTGTGTACATTAAAAGAAAACACCGCCATATGCATACATACATAAATTAAATCTATTGCATTAAGTGCTTAGAGAACTGTTGGAGATATTCTCCGTGGTGGTGGTTGTGGTGTAGGTGGCTGACAGCAAAACCATTTGAAATGTTAAAATATTCCCGACGAAGCAGCCCATTGCTGCTGTATTGGTATTGTAACGACTTTTATTGCTGAACTTGATAATGTCATTGTTGGCGACCCCCGTTCTTATATATGTATATACCTGCACAAACACACACACACTCATACGATTACAAAACTATATGTATAAGTGTGAATGTGAGACTGCAGACATGCACGTTTAACGACTTTCAAGTGCAATTCATGTGGATTATATTGACAATAAATAGGAAAAAAAAGAAAACAAAAATAAAATGCTATTGTCTGCTCTGATCTGCTTTTTATTAAACAATGCTTTTTTTTCTATAACGAATATATCGGAATTCTGAACAAATTATAATCAAAATAATTGAAAATGCAATCTTAAGGCGTGGCTTCAAAAGAGCTTTGAATTTAAGCTTTCAACTTAAATTTTTATAAAATAGAAGAGAGCACCAACCTTACTCCTATTGTGAGATTTAAAGTTGCGTCTTATCCTATATACTTCTTAAGTCAATCATACCAATCATACCTTTTCCTCTTCACTCCATTACTATTAAGTATTGTAATTATTAAAACTCTTAAGCGGAAACCAAAACACTTATAATCAAAAGTACATTTATCTACATTTTTATGGAAAATGCTGTTAAAATATTTAGATTACTGCATTGCATTGCAATAGAAATGAACAGAAAGCAAATAGTCAGTCAGTTATGGTAAAAATATGCTAAATACGAAAGTATTCTGCATTAAGCAGCGTTAACAGCATTGCCCACGCCACTATCACCATCATCATCACCGTCATCAGCTTTAATACCACTAACAATAACAACCGGGCAATCCAATATAACGAGAATGACACTTAGAAGCAGTCTCGTAACATTTTATGATAAATTTTCACTTCTTGATGGAAAAGCTGGAACGTACAAATAAACAGAGCGTAAGGATAAATTTATTTATATGCAAGTATTGTGTGTGGATGGGTAACGGTGGGAAATTCTCAAAGTGTTACTTAAATCAGACTTTGCCGGCTGCAGCATGAATGACAGCATAAAAAAATACACACAACAAAATGAAATATTTTATTCATTTATTCATTCATTTCCACGTGGATGGTACAATAATAACAAATAAAAAACTAAATGTGTCGACGACTATGAGAGTGCCAACAACAGACGGACGTACGGACGTTCGTTAGATCGATTCAGTTTTTGTTGACAAGGTAAAAAACTTAGTTTACATATACATAATAAAATGACAAAGTTAGTATAATTAGAGTATATTATGTGAAGGGTGGTAAAAATAAACAAATTCCCATAAATGCGCCACATACTCAACATTATTACAAATTGGTATAAGTAGTATAGTAAAGCATTTATATTTATATCAAAAAAATCTACAGGTCACATATTTGTACGTACGTATAAGGACTATGTAGAACACATCAATGTGACAACGATGGGTGGCCAACAACAAAAGCTAAGCGGTTATCAAGACTGTTGTCATTGCTATTGCTCACTGTTGTTAATGTAGTCCTTGCCATCATATCTTCACTGTCAATAATTGTCTTTTGAATCAAATTGATGAGTGACTTATTATTAGTCAGTCATTCAGTAAGTCAGTCCGACCGACCCACTGACTAAACAACTTGCAGTTAGGGAATGTAAGGTTAACTAACAAGCAAACATGCTTTATAATAGAAAATCATTGTCTATATAATGAGATTGTAAATATATATAAAGGAATAGAGCACAGTTATAAAAGAGATTTAGCATATAGTGCAAGGCTGAAGTTTTGGGTTATAAATCTTTATAATCCTAACATCATTATTGATGATATTTTTAAGCTATTCATTAATTTTTTTATATGAAAACAAGATTTTACTTGAAAGCAATTGAAAGCATTAAAATTCAAAACAGATGGGACTGGTGAATTTAAATTCTAGCTAAACTGGGTCATCATACTACTATTCAGGATCCTTGTGGGAATCTAACTATTTTTAATTAAAAGTAACACTTACGATTCCTGAAAACTGTTGAGAAGGTTGTGGATCTCTTTCCCAGGGTACATACCGATTACCGAAAGCCGTAGGGCCATGCCAGTGCTGTAATACCATAGAGTTATGACTGGTATCATCGGTCATATTACTACTGCTACGATTACTTTGTTGCGACTTCTTAGCCATCTCTTCCTTAGACTTTGTTTTGAGTGTTTTGCCAATAGCGCATAAACGTTTGCGACATAGTACCGTCACAATAAGTATGGCGGTGGCAAATATAAAGCCCACCACCAAAATAACGGGAAGAATTTGCGATTTAAAACCATGCAACAGGGTGGGTGTAATACTTGTCACCGTTCCCATAGCAAGACCATCATTTACATTGTATGCAGCGTCTATTGCATTGGTATGGATTGTGTCATAACCACTCATAGTTTTAGTTGAGTTGACATGTAAAATGTCAAATACAGTTGATGTTGATATGGAGGATGATGATGAAGATGGTGCTGCCGCTAAGCCATTATTATGTTTAATGGGCGTTAGTTTGGTGCGACTTGTGGTTTCTTTTCCTGTTGCTGCTTTTGTTGTCTCGGTTGTCATTGTCAGATCCGGTACTTGATCGGTATCAACCGAGTTGTCAACCACATTATATAAATTGTTGTTATTGTTGTTGGTCGACCATTGTGGCCGCTGTTGACTAGGATGATAATTATACACAGATGATGGATAAACGCCATTCACATTAAAACCGGGTGGTAGTATATTGCTAGGTCGACGATTTGGATATTGATTACGTATGGACTGGACGGCGGGTAAATGAGCAAAGGCTGGTAAAAATTGCGTTATATTATTCACTACATTCGTTATAGATGGGGTGGGCATTTGCTTTTGATTTTTCTTCATATTTGCCGATAATATATTAACGTAAACTTCATTTTTGGCAGTAAGTTGACCATCGGTTACCGTTATATAAAGAAAGAAATTCTCACCGCCCTAGAATATTAGAGAATAAGGATTAAATGAAAAATATTTAATAAAAAGCAATTAAACAGAAAAACTTACGCGGCCACTTAAACTTTCATTAAGATAGACAACCCCGCCTACCGGATCTATGTAAAAAGGCATGTTGTCCCTGAATTGAGACTCTAAGCCGAAAATCAATTCATCGCTTTCGGGATCATCGGCTCGTATGCGGGCAATTATTGTCCCAACCCGCTCTGTCTCGGGTATACGCCAATTTCTTTCCGGTACAAACAAAGTAGGGGGAGTATTCAAATGTAAATGATCCTGGCAGGCAACTGGAAGGAAAGAAAGGATTCCTAAATCATTCTGCAATATTAGATTATTTCAAAATGTGTTTAAAATTAAGTACATTTTGGATGACAACAAACAAAAACAAGTTCACTGGCATCAAATCTCATTCCATCCCATTCCATTGCATTGCATGGCATGGCATGGCCTTCATTTATTCATTCATTCAATATATTGTTTCATTCATTCGTGCATTCGTTCAGTTCAGTTCAGACAAAACTCTCCAATGCCATCACCTTGATTTATGTTAAGCTATCCGCTTTGGCCCCTGATTTATTATTATTTCATTTTTTTATTTGTTTGCAAAACGTAAACAGACGTATGCACAAAAATGTTTGTACCGTGTCTACCTGATCCCAATTTATCTCATTTTGTCATAAAGAAGCAAAAGTTCACAAAGCCCGAACGGAAAATATATATATAGAAAAAGAGGGGGAAAAAATTAAAATACAATATAATCGGGTTGTACAATAAGAGGCGACAACACAAAATATCTCTAAACTGAAAAGAAAAAAGCAAAAAAAGGTAAAATTGAGCGAATCTGAAATGTTTTGCAACTAAGAAATAAGGTATACTAAGTTGATTACTCAGGAAAAGGCCTCAAAGGCTTTACAAAGTATATTCTAGATCAACATTAAACGAGACATTGACGTTCGAAAGTCTGTTGGCGGCAGTAGTAGAATTGAAATTAAATTTTATACAGACACACACTTCTGCATAGTTTTTTTATGCATATCGCTATTTAAATTGAGAAAAATTGATCCAGAGTCACGCCCATAATCAATTAAAATCTTTATATATATTATAAAAATTTAACTATAGAATTATAATTTATTAGACATATTTATAAATACCCTATCCATAGATTAGTCTATAAATGGGTGTGGTTACACGCCCACAATTGACATAGATCTATATATCCGTTTCAAAAGTAAAGGTATTAAGTTGACAACTAGCAAACATATTTATAATTATCCTTTCAAATGATGTGGAAAAAATGGGCGTGCTTGGTTAACAAACATGCCCACAATTTACAAAAAACTACTATCAGTGCCTTCTAAGTTGATAAGCAATGAAAACTCCTTTATAGGGCGTATTCATAAACTTGCCACGCCCACTATTTGTTTATTAATGTGGAGAGTTTTTAAGTTTTGACCTAAGCTACACTTAATTTTTTATTATTATTTAATTATATAAGTGGGGACAGACGCTGTATAATTTAGTTAAGTTTGAAGAAGGGCATCCGCCTTAAACCTGAAGTTTCCTTTTAATTTGTTTCAAACGTAATGTTAAACTTAGCATATCTACCAATATTAAGGTGCAAGTGTAGAAAAAAAGGAAAACAATGTAAACAAAAAATAACAATAACAACAACAACAAGTGTAACAAAGAGTGCTCACGAACAGCTCGTGATACACTGTGGACGTATGCGGGAGTGGAAATATACATATAGATTGAAGGATAAATAGCTCTACACAATATACAACCATCAGTCAACCGGTACGAAATGGCACGAGTTGGGGTTGAAGGTTATTACACTAAAATTACGATGGTCAGTTTCCCATCGAGATTCTTATTCTATTTATGGACGTATTGTTGTTGTTGTATAAGTACATTTTTGCACATATTAGTGTGTGTGATGGGAAATTTACAGGCATTATAAGCTTAACACATACGCACACATGCTTACATAGACTCAACTCATTCGTCCTATATTGCTTTTCTTCTTTGCAGCATTTGCTCCCTTTTTTTCTGTGTTTGGTTGTTTATATTGTTCATACATGTGTATGTTGTGTATGTGTGTACTCGTTACTTAACTTTACTTTACTTCACTTAACATGGAAAAATGCGTTCTTTACTTGCACGTTTTGTGCATAGTTTTGCATTCACTTTTAAGTGTTTCAACACTAACTACAAACCAAGTAAAAATAAATAAATTTGCTTTACACCATATCTTAAACCCCCCGGATATCTAAATGCAAAAAGTGGGCGTGGCCGATTTATATTTACGTCCTCTAAAAGTATATATATCACTTATCCGCTGGCAGCTCAAGTTTGATTTTTATAAATTGTGGACGTGTATGCCCAAACCACGCCTATTTTTAGATAGGTATTATTATTAATGACATTAATAATATATAAACCAAATTTCAACTTCGTAAGTCAATTTTTGTGGCACGAAAATAAATTTTTTTCCGATTATATACGGACATGTGGACATACGGACATATACGGATTAGATTGACTTAGATTTTGATTCTGACCAAGAATATATATAATTTAACGCCTTTTTCCTGCATATTGCAAATGTGATGACAAACTTAATAAGCCTTCTATCTAACGTGGAGGGTACAAACAACGTTAAAAAAAGCGTAAGTAGAGTGAAGAGAGAAGTGAAAAGGAAATTTTCAGTATAAAACCGCACAAATTATGCAGCAGGTGTGTATATTCAATACATTTATATACACCTTTATAGCACACACACACACATATATATACTTTAAGCAAGAATAGTTGCCATAGCAGCAACAATAACAACCAACAACAGCAACAATATAACAACATACCATACATTGTTAATAATATTGCTGATAGAGAAGATTTCAGCAGATTTTTCATATTGTTCGCATTGTATGGATTTGTTGTTGTCTACATGTACACTACAGTTATGTATGGATACGCATGCATGTGTTGGCCATTGTTGTGGTTGCGTACATTACATACTATTGTGTATTGTATGCATTGTGTGTATGTGTTTTATTATCTTTTAATGCCTTTTAACCTACTTTGTATTCCTTACCATACAAGCCGGCCGGCCCTCTATTCATATTTTTCCAAACTTATTTTCATCATATACCTTATTCATATACAGTCCCTTACACAAAACATGTATGTAAATATGTATATTTGTGCAAGTGTGGTATGCATTGTATATGTTGCCGAGTAAAGGAATGAACAAAAAGTGGGGGGAAGAAGAGCAAATAAAAAGTTCACTAAAAGCAAGTGAAAAATATTTAACAATTCTTGAAAATTGATCGGTTTAGAATATGAGAAATATAATTTTTTTATATAATCATAAATTTGTAAAATAAATAACCGGTTCTTCTCATAAAAGACATAACAATTTTGTATTTTAGTACCAATGCACCCTTAAAAAATTTTCATTATCTGTTAACGTTATATCGTCAGTCAAGATTTACATATTTATCGTAATGAAATTAACAAATGAGGAACGTTTGGAAATTACTAGAAATTACTTAAGTAATATGGCATATCTAGGAGCGGTCAACCAGACAGGCCGTGCGTACCATAAGTACAATAAATAAATTTGATAACTATCTGTACAAAATTTCAAATAAATATTTTTAAACTTACTACCGTGAGAATGCCAACAAGCGACAAACATACAGACAAACCAAAACCAAAATGCTCACAAATATATACATAATATAATATAATACATATGCGATAGTGTTACGTATTGTACGCTGTGATATATGCTTGGAATATTAATATGGTTGTGAAATGTGAAGAATAAAATTGCAACTTGTGAGCTTTTCAACTTTTTTAAATTGCAGCAGCTATATATATACATATATATGAATGTATTCTTGATATTTTATATGCTTATGTAATACAAACCTATACACACATTCATCGTTATGTATATATATGTAACTATTCGTGGGCTTACGGATCCAACGGTGCTTGGTACGTAGTTGTCATGACAGTTGTGTACAATTGTATGCCATATTTACATGACTCTTTCCTTGTCTTGAGGCTATATTCTCCATATTCAAATATTGTATTATATATAATATATCTGCACAACCTGTTAACTCCACACAGCAAGGCATATTTTATAAAGATTTTTTATTTTTTATTTATTTATTTAAACATAACTGCTTTACATTTCATATATATATATACGAGTATATATATAACAATTTTCTATTTGAATAAAATAGAAAATAATAAAAGATATTAGGCCGAAATTTATTCTTAATATACTACACATGTTATATTTAACTATGAATGTTAATATCATACATATGACTTCCCCCAGCCCGTTTAAAGCGTTGGTTTCTTTAGAGCCAATATTTAGAATAGCGATAGTAATTTTCATGAAATATTATAACTTCACTAGAAAGTTAATACAATAATACCCTGGACCCCGTAGAATATATAAATTACATAATGAGTTTTTAAGAGGCAATATTTTTGTCCTAACTATACCACAAACAAACTCTATCATATATGACAATACTGTCCAAATATGTAGGAACGACTTCTCATATCCAGCACATCACCACAACCGTTTATCCATTTACCATATTTTGCATTAACAAACACAAAAGTAAGTCTTGTTGTTGTTGTCTTGAGTTATTCGAATGTAAATTTTTGGTTTGCCATTCACATACACACCACACTCATATATAATTATGTATACAAACTGACTGCACAGTTGAGAAATTATGCATGTACCACCAACAAGTTTGTTGTTTCTACATTAATATGCATGTTGTACACATTTGAACACCTGACCGTCCCATACGTATGTATTCTTATGTTTGTTATTTCACTATTTTCACCATATAACCGAGATGACTTGTATAGTAAATTATTCGTAATATACTTGTACTCGTACTTGTATAATGTTACCACAAAACCCAAACATACACACAAAAACAAACACAAACATCAACATATTTAAAGACCATAAGTCTGAGTAGTTCGTGTGAATGTGAGTGTTTCTATATGTATTTTATGCCAAATGATCTGTTCGAAGCGTCCAAGAAAGTTACAGATAAGATGCAAATTATTGAAAATTTCTCATTCCTTCTAAGGTCGTTATGAAGTTTTCTTCTACCATCTTACAAAGTTATCGAAAATAATAAAGTGGCGGCTTTGGTTTTTTTTTTTTTTTCTTTAAAATTTTTCAATAAATTCATAGCTGAGAACTACTATATATACAAACTATTCATCATCAGTTGAAGTAATTAAAACAAAAATGTTGCTTAAAAATTAAACTTTATATATACAGGGTGATCCATTTTAAAACACAAAATCGGGAAGTATACTAACTTGGTCATTTCATTTGTAATAGCCAGAACCCTACATTCTTCAGCATCACCACCAAAAATTGTGTTAATCCAGTTATAAAAGATGCGTGCAGTATTTCGGGACAAATTGACATTAAATCTAATTTGTTTAAATTCTTTGCAAAATTTATTATAATTCCATGAAATTTTTACCCGACGTTAATTGACTTCTAGGCTATAAGATTGTTCAATAAAATTATTTCTGTCAAGTTTAAAGTTGTTATTTCATCCCGCGTATCTTTACTTTAATGAACAAAAAAATTCGTAAAAGTCGGCATCATTTCCAAACTTATGCTGTACAATTTAAAATTCTTCAAAAACTTGACCAAATTGAACAATTTTATGATGAAATTTATTTAAAGTGTAACTAAAACACAGCTGCGCTGCTCTAGCCTGGCCACATAGCTCTCTGTTGAAATTACAAAACCATAATTATTTTGGTCTCTTTTTCTTTCTTTGTTTTTTTTTAATATTCGTCTTCTTCTTCTTTTATTACTCAGTTTTTTTTTTTTCTTTTTTTTTTTTATTATACTTCTTGTTAAATATGTTTCAAACATGTTTGCGGTGTATTCCTAACTAAGCGGACATTGAAACTGGTTTTCTTTGGTTTTCTTGTTACTGTTATTTCTTAGTAACAGATTCCAATCAGAACACAAGACCAGACATTAAAAAAAAAGGAATGTTCAAGATGTTTATAATGAAACGGTATAATATTGATGCTGTTGAGAAATCAAGAGGGAGGGAAAACGAAATGAACAGATTGTATATTGTAAGTGTACTATAGTAAATTTTTCACCTATTGTTTACATTTTTATATACCGTACCACATGTGGCAAAGAGGGTTTATTAAGTTTGTGCGAATATTTGCAACTCTTAAACGGCAGCATGCACCTATGTCCGTATGTCTATCCGTCTATCGATAAAAATTTGTACTTAATCTGCAGATCAAATTTTTTGAGATATTTCGATGAAATTTGGTTTAAGGACTTGTTTTCATACAAAGAGCAATTCTATTAAAAATGATTCAAATGGAACCATTTTTAGAACTCCTTTCCATATAATGATATTTCATGAAGTTACTTTTATATAACAATGCCTCGCATTTACTGACACCACGAAACTAATCGTAACATAATTTGTAGAACTAAGTGACGTAGGGTATTAAATAGTTTGGTTTTTATGTGTTTTTTTATACACGAATATGTGTAAATTGATAATTATGTAAATTTTTCTGAAGGCCTTTACATATCAATACTTCATTATTATTAATTGTTATTGTATAATATTATTAAATGGTTAAGGTTTATTGACTTCATTATCGGAAAAAAATTCATTCTTCGGCGCCATCAAACTATACATGAATGGCAAGGGATTTATAAAGTTAAGATCGAGGAGGATCTTTACCGGAAGAGAATTGTTTCCTTAATACAAAGTAAAAGGGATGGCCAAAAAAATATGAACCCCTGACTAATACACAATATTTATACTCCAGCCATACTATTTTTATCGAAACAGTATTACTCGAGTGAGTGTTGAGTGTTGCATCACCTATTATCAAAAAAAAATTCTATACTATAAGTCTTCAAATTGTCAATATTGGTGATAGTTGAAGCTACAACTAAAGAAAGCTACTGATTTTCGAGTTGGATTTACAAATTGGGCATATCATATAAAATTTTATTTTAATTATTCTCCTCAACTATGAATGAATTAAATATAAATTTAAAATTAACACTCGTTGAGAATAATTAAAAACTTCCTGGGATACCAACGTTGTCCACTGTAAATTGTGAAATGTATAAAAACGAAAAAGTTTATAACAACACCAACACCAACAACAACAACAAAATTCTTAATTGCTCACAAATCGTATACGATTGCTCTTCAGACAAAACCAAAAAGTTATTATCATTCGAAAAGTGGTAAAAAGTGAAAGCGTTCATTTTTCTTTTTATGTATTTCTCCCTCTCTTCTTATTCCATATATCTTAACCAGTCATCTGAACTATCTACACACATACATACATTTGTATACAATACTATAATATTTACAAAAGCTGTGTGCATGATATTACATAACATTCGAGGCCATAAGAGTGCCACAGACAATTTGATTATTACATACACCAAGTATATATGTGCAGGAAAGAAACTGAATCTGAAATGCACATACATTTATAAATTGAGGAGCACGTTTGCATGCAATTTGAACAAAAGTTTTTTTATTTATATTACACCTTTTTTTCTTTTTGTGAACTACTACTCAAAATTTATACTAAATGCATTTAATGTCGATACGTCTATACTTTTATACTTTATTATTAATTAAGAGACTAATTTCAATTTTTCTTAAAAACCTAGCCAAACTTGAACTTTAACAAAAATTTTCAATACAAAAATCTACAATATGAACCTCTTAAATGTCACACTGCAGAGGAATAAGAAATATCTGTCATTTCCTTTTAAAAAGGAAATGCTTTCTTATAAAAAAATATTTGCAGTAGCAATGATGATGATGCTCATAAATCTTTTATATCATATTTGATGATATTTATTTACGACTAACAGAAGAGAATGACTCGTGTTAAAATGTAAAATTATATTATGTCAGCACAGAGATATGGTATATACGGCTCTGTGACTCTATGGCTGCGTGTAACGTATTGATGAAAATTTTATGAGCCATATAATTCACAGATGAAATTTACGAACTTTTATGAGAGACTGTCAGCAGATAACGAACGCACCCCTTTTATATATGTACAAATATGTACATATTGTGATATGAAAAGTGAGTGCACATGATTGAATCATTGTATTGTTTCAGCTGATTTAAGATATTACCAGCAGTGTTAGGAATTACTTTGTCCAATAATCTATTGCTAGAGTGAGGGAATAATGAGGAGAGTATTTTGTTTTAAGAATATATTATAGATATTCAGAACAAAACTAATGTGTGATTTGTGTACCTAGAAAGAACTTGAAAGTTTCGCATGTTTGAAGATTATATAGAATAAGAAAGAGATCTAAATTTAGTTAAGTCGAATCTTAAATACCCCACTCATTTACAAGCAAATGGTGGATATGGCAGGCACATGTATACGTTTTCTAATAATGTATGTATTACGTATTAACTTGCAAATGTCCTAATACGTTTTTTCTTGTAAGTTAAGGACGTTTCGGTTATCCGACCTTGCCCATTTGTGCTAATTGTGTACTAAATCTCAACTTTATAACTCAAAGTGATAGATAAATACAATAAATTCTTTTTGATTGGGGGTGTGTTATTAAGCCCATTTTGGGCGCATCGATTCGTGGTCTAACTATAAATTTGTATACCGAGTTCCAACATTATGGTTTCATTTTTGTGGTCGATATTTGATTTTCAATGATTATGGGCGTGGCTTTCTACTCATTTTACCCAATTTAAATAGCGACCTACAAAAAATAAAAGTATTTATACAAATTTTCGGCTCAATATCTCAAACTTTGCGAATGTGAAAGTGCCAAAGACAGATAAATCAACTCGATGTTTGATGCTAATAAAGAATCCTGCATTCTTTCTGTATTGTAAATGAAATGACAAACTAAATATGACCTCAAACTAATGTGGAAGCTATAACAACAAAAAACATTCTACTCTAACTTTTAGCATCATTATTACGCATTACATGATAATGCTTGAATATCGACAAGGCCGAAACCTTGAACTAATTTCACCACAGAAACCAATATCAAAAGTTTTATTTACAAATAAACTTTAAGCTTATATGCACATATGTATATGCACAAAAAAAAAAACAAAAACCGCTTTTGTCAGTTACTACTACTCTTGTTAAAATCCATGGTGTTTTAAAACACGAATAAAAACGTGAAGCTGAGAGTACATACAAGTGTATAAACTGGACGCCCCCCTGAGAATTTGTATAATTTTAACAACCATTGTACATTTTTCGTACGGATTTTTTGTTGTGTTTTGTTTAAGCATGTGTTTAGCGTTGTTTCTACAAGAGAGGAAAGGTGAAGGTAAAAGTTTTAACTGTGTAAAAGGTTAAATAATTTGCATAACAACAACAGAAATACAAAATTATGATTCTTTTTTAATCACTCCTTGTACATACGCTTGCATCTGAGCTCTGTGAAGGTGACCAAAAACGTGCAGAACAAAATATCGAAACGGTTCTTATTACAAGCGGGAAGATTGCCTAAGAGTTATGTTTAGGTTGAGCTTAAAAATCATGTATTCTATACGTGTGATAAAGTCACAAAGTTGCAATCAGTCATTTTTTGATTCAATTTAAATAGCGATCTTTATATAGTACCTAGAAATGTCTGCATTTTATCTTAGTATGTCAAAATGAACGAACATAAGATTACTAACAATATGCATACACAGAGACAGACGAATGGACATTTCTAGATAAATTCAGTTTTTAATGCTGATCAAGAATATATATACTTTGTAGAGTGTTCTTCTGGATGAAGTACTTAATATACCTTAGGTGGAGGGTATAAAAATACCCATCCGCTTTATCTGTAACAATAAATCTTTATATAAAACATTAATTCAAGACCGAATTCCCATAAACAACCAAAATGTGGGTGAAGGAGAAAAAAAAGAGAAAAAAATTGTTATGAGATTATAAATAAAAGGACAAACGAGCATTAAACGAAATCATCTGACATTTTACGTAAATAGCTGACATTGATATTTCAAACAAGGATAACCAGCAGACGTCTGACGTATGTGTAAAACATTTGCGTACAATGCACGTGCGTATACAGCAAGGTTATAGCCATGACCAATTTCCTTGATGTTTTGCACTAAAAATCGCATTTTTGCTTCAGCCAAATACAATTTTTGTGGATATTTAGGAAAGTATTTAAAAAAAGGGAAAGCGAAAGAGAACTCCTAATATATTTTGTGTAATTAGAAATTTTGATTCTTTTGAAATATTATCTAGTCATAGATAATTCATTTCGAAACTGTAAACGTTACAAAAATTAGATGGTATAGGAGAATTATGGTAAAAGGATGCACAAAGTGTTTGGATTTACAAAATTGTACGTCATGTGCATCACTACCACTATCTTTACTGAAACATCGCCTGATTGTCATTTATATATACTATGTATCTATGTATATATCTCATATATCTTGTATCCATATTTTTGGCACCAACACTTATATATTTTTTAAGCGTAACAACTTCCAGCCAAGAATATTTTTGTATCCTGCACATAAAATGGAGGAGTATACTAAGCTTGTCATTCCATTTTCAACAGACATAGGGAGATGCCAGAGACCTTAGAAAGCAAATATTCTTGATCAGCATCAAAAACTGAGTTGATCTAGACATGTATGTCTATTAAAAAATGGGCAAAATTAGTCAAAAGCCATGCCCACAATCGATAAAAATCTATATGTCTGCCACAAAAATTGACCTTTGAACTTGAAATTTGGCATGCATATATAAAATTATTCCATCCATCGACGTGCGTTACCGCGAATAACAAACGCGCCCACAATTTACCAAAAACCATAGTCAACGTAAAACTCGACTTTTAGTCTGATACGTAATACAAACACCATTAGAGGGCGTATTTATCTCTTAAGCTTACCTTTGGAGGTTGGAGTGTTTTTAAGATTCGGCTTAAACCAAATTTAGTTTTCTTGTTTTGTTTTTTCCCCAAAACCTCTTTTCTTCTTATTTATGTGTTTTAATATCTTTAACAATATTTTCTTTTTTTGACTTTTGATGATGGGAGTCATTGTGTCGCGTCGCGGTTTTGATTTTATTTTTAATAGTTTTTGGCCTCGAAGTTGGGAGCAAGGGAGTCATAACCACAATTTTCTGCCAAAACAATAGCAAACCCATTAGTTGTACAGTTATGTAGTTTGTTGTTCTATATATTATAGAAACGAAAATCTACTAAAAAGACTCTATTATTGTTGCTGTTGTTGTTATTAGTATTATTCCTTAACAGCTGTTCATGATGGTGGAATTTTGTAGTCTGGCGCCTTTAGTAACCAATGCAACACAATTTTTCCTTTTTTCTTCCGGATAATTTTAACCGCCATTGTTTACAATCCCTTTCTATTATATAAGATACAAGTAGACCGTAACCATAACATGCACAATTTTTAAAGCATAAAATTCACCATTCATACTCAATTAGTAAAGAATGGTTTATGTGTACAATAGCAAAAACAATGGTAGTCATCACGCTTTCTTTTTAGTCACATTAACCGAACGATTTATTAAAATAAACAAAAAATTACAAACCAGGGAAAAAACTAAATTTTAATTAAATCCCAACGTATCCTTCGTAATGTGTCTGTACAAAATTTCAGCTCAATGTCTCGAAATTTACCCCCATATGTAATGCCAACAACAGATGGATACAAGCAAACACATTTCTAAATAGATTCAGTCTTTGATGCTGATCAAGAATGTAGAGTGTCTGACGCCACTACTGCTTATCTGTATGGTATAATTGTGTCTTTAGATTGTTCTTTTCGTTTAAAGCATCTACTACAGTTATTTTATACAATTTTTTTCATCTCTTTGCATAATTTCCTTTTTTTCTTTTTTGTTCGCCAAATTAATACCACTACTATTGGAAACCACCACAATTTAACATTTTAAGCGGCTCGTTGAATTCCCCGGCATCACTTCTGCCAGATTAAATAATTTCCATCACTCATTTTTTCTCTTTTCTTGTGTGTTCATTCAATTTCCTAAAGTTGTTTTCATTTCGATGGTATGAACAATATTATGAAACTAAATAGGCACGAACAATAATTCCAGTCATCTAATAATTGGGGGAAAACCATCAGCGGTAGAAAAACGAGTTTTCAGTTTACCAACTTTTCCGTTTTTGTTTTTGTTTTTTTTTTTTTGTTTTTCAATTTATTGTATTGTACATTAAGTCCATAATTCATTCATCGGAAAGTAAACAATAATAAAAAAGTTCGTATAAATATTATTTTTATGGATTCTCATTCGGATGCGAATTAGGTAGGAGTTAAACATAATGGATTAATAATTTTTGAAAATTTTTTATGTGCAACACTTCTAAATACAATATAATTTAAATATTTATAAAAATGATATATTACTCAAATTTTTGGTACGAAATAAAATATTTATATTCAGGAAAAAATTATGTTTATGGTTTAAGCCAATTAATCAACATTTTTAGTGAATTTAAATAATATTATAGGACTCTGATAATAATCCTAATATGTTCCCTTGATGTGCATAACATTTTTACATTTTTATAGGGATAAAAAAAACTAATACGAACACCTGATATATACACAATATTTATTTGTTAATAAAGTGTTCAAAGTCTGAGAGATCACACATTTCTTTCGTCTATTTCATAACTTTCTTTGAATTCTATGTCTTGATAAAGCTTTTTTTTCTCAATACATCTAATTCAGCAATATCACATCTTCTTTTCAAATGGAAGCAATGGTAATTAGTATAACATTTGATAATATATACCAGGAGTCAACATGTCTTTATAATTTGTCTTACAATATATCATTAATATAATTTTTAGTTGTGATGTATTCACTGGTAATATGCGCAACACTCTTAAGTTCAAATAAAAAACCCTATATCTCTCGACTATAAATCCCATGATTTGTATTCAAATGTATCCTCACGTAAGAACGTGTAAATACGTGTTAACTCCAAGTTAGGCTAGATGGCAGTATGTCCTTTCTTCTATTGTATGTTGTGAAATTTGAAACAGAAACATGTCGGTTTTATGCTACAGTGCGATTACATAAATCCCTTTTATGTCTTGTGACTTGACTCACTGGGATACATACAACATACAAAACAAAACGGTACAATAGGCAAGCTAAAGCTAAAATGCTTTGTGGAGGTTCTTTATGTCAGTTAGTCAGCCAGCCAGTCAGCTAGTCATGGTTGTCAACAACATCATAAAGCCAGAAAAGTGGAACAAACGAAAAATCTATTAGCGTTAAAAATCACTATAACAGCCACACAACAAAAGCCAAAGCACAGGACAAAATACAAAGTGACAAGTTTATTCTTTTGTTGCCCCTCTCTCCCTCTCTCTCTACCTTATACTGTCTGCCTTATTTTCTCTCTATAACAGACTCTTTTTTAGCTATATATGACCAGATTGGAACAAATAAAATTGGCCAGTGTAACTTGCTTTCTGTCTGCATATACTCGTATGCTTGTCTTTTTATTGTTGTGTGACATAAGTAGGAAACATGTTGCTTTCATACATGAAACTACACATATTACCAGCTCGGCTGGTTGATAGATGCTAGGACAAAAAGAACATCCTAAGATTTGCTATGAAAAGTTTTTTTTTGTAATACCTACTACTCCTCTGTCTTGTGTTCTTTTATCATATTCACTACGAAAAAGGTGCAATATTTTGAGTTACAATACTGTTTAAATTGAATTAAAATTTCAACATACAGAAGATACCTTAAAAGCTCACATTTATCTAACTAACCATTCCAGGACTCTTTAAGTCATAATCGGTTATTTTTTTCTTCACATAATTATCACTTAACTACAATAACAGCAACTATTTGTCTAAAGGTTAGATCACATCTACTCAGTTTGTCGCAGTATATTATAATATGCTTTTAGGCAAAACAGAAGAAAGAAAGATATTATAAAATGTAACAGAAAAGTGAAAACTCGGTAAGTTTTACTTACCAGACAAGAAAAAAGTGACAAAAAAGCAAGTAAAAAACTAAAATTGACTTAATCTAAATCTTAAACACCCTCCAAATCGATATATAAGTAGTAGGTGTGGCAGGTACATGATTATGCTTTCTATGGATTATATGGGTTTCATATCAACTTAGTAGAGTTTTATTCTACATAAAGTTTTTTATATTGTGAGCATGCTTGTTGCCCGATCGCACCCATTTTTAACACATCAATGCATGGGCTATTTATACATATGTAGACCAAATTTTAACTTTATAGGTTAATTTTCGTCGGTGATAAGTAGTTTTGTGTCGATTGTGGGCGTAACTTTTGACTGACTTTGCTTAATTTAAATAGCGGTTAGAAACTCTGTAGGAATGTCTGTAAAAAATTTTAGCTGAATTCCTCAAAATTTACGATCGTACAAAACGCAGACGGCCGTACTGACATACACGTTTAGATTGATTCAGTAAATGGAATGACAAACTTAATATACCCTCCCTCGTACGTAGAGGGCATAAAAACATATAAAATTAAAATTTTTCATTTCTTCGCCATCCAAGAAAACTTTGCCTCCCATTCATCTTTCAATTTAATGCTGAAACAAAAGTTTCCAGTTTGGCTTTGTTGCAGCCAAGTTGTATTATATCGTTTGTATAATAGTTTACTTAAGTTAAGTCCAGTCGGAAAGTATATTTATCGTGGGCCACTGCTACTGAAAAACAAAACAAAAGTACTTCCTTTTTTTTTTTTTTTTTGTTGTCCTTTTTATACAGTAAAATATACAAAGATTCCCAAATGGATAATTTTTTTAACAAAACATGTTAAGATAACTGTAAGGTATAACTTTACATGTACGCGGCAGCTAATATAAGAATATCTCCAGATAATATATCTCTACATTCAGGTGAGCATACATAATATATAAAACTATTTGTATTCTTATTCCCCAATGATTTAAAAATGATAAGAAAGTAAAAGGAAAAAAATAAATAAAAAAATTATGTGGAAAAACTTTATTCACCTTGGCGACTTTAGTGTTGAATATTTATAGTAGTAAAAAATAGGCATATTGAAGAAGGAAATTATACAGAGACATTTCTTTAAAAAAATTTCATACAAAGTTTATTTTTAGTCAGATTTATTCACATTTATAATACAATTATTATTGCCAACTACAAACAAATTCAATTAAACTCAAGGTAAAGTTCATTCTACGCTGAAATCTTGCTTCAATCGTATAATAATTTACTGTTACTGGGAAGCTTTCAAATCATGTAACATAGCTTTTCAATCGATATTTCTATGGAAATCAAAATTACGTCGTTAATATGGTAAAAATCTTAACAATACAAAACTTTATATATATTAAAATTTCCCCCCTTCAGACTACTTCTTAAGGCGAAAAGTATAAATGATATGGATATATGTTAAGTGTTTGGGGAACATTATACAAAATTTTCCTTTACACTGAATAGCGAAGCGAGTGGAATGCAAAAACTATTTCACATACAAGTGAAAATGCGACCATTTAATACGCTACACCGCAAATTCTGCTACAATTAGTTTAGTTGTCTCAGTAAACGCAAGTTATTGTAATGTAAGTCACTTTGTGAAATTCCCATATGGAAAAAGGTTCTAAAAATGGTTCGATTAGATTCAAACTTGTTGCAGTCATTTATTAAGCTAGTTAACTATTCTTTAGCAAATTTTATGGAATAATATTAAATTGAATAAAAACATGCCCTAAAACCAAATTTCATTGAAGTATCTTAAAAAGTGAGATTTCTAGCTTAAATAAAACTACCAGGGTAGACAGACGGAGGGACGGACAAGGTTAAATTTATTCAGACTTTGATCGATTGGTGACATATGCCTTTTAGTTGCTACAAATTTAACACACCCTTTGCTACAAGTGGTGCCGGGTAAAAAAAAAAGGCCTCTGAATACAAACCACGTTGTTGCAATACTTTGATATGTTTGCGTGCTAAATACATATTTTTTTGCGGAAAGCTTCACAACTGGTTTTTCACAAAAATTCACCATGATATATGAAGTAAGCGAAAAGGAAAGCGGACGACATTTCCCATTGTACTGTATTGTATTGTAGGTAGTTGTCTTAACCACTTGTCACACTGTTGTCATATGATAAATCAGAAAACCTAAACAACAAAACATTGTGTATGCCCACATCCTGTAGGGGAGGATAGGTGGAATGAAACAATAAAATAAAAAATGTGCAAAACACTTACAGGCATGTAGTGTACAACGGTGAGCAAACAACTGGTAACTAAAACATTCAAAACACTTACCTGGCTTAATAACAGCTGGTCCAACAACAACAACAGCAACTGCTATACCAACCACAATAACTGCCATAAATAAACTGAATTTTGGTGGCGGTGGTGTTCGTGCTGGTGCTGGTTCATTTCCCACGTACCAGCCAACAACTCTGCCTGCTGGCAGTGTCGCGGCGGCATTCATGACGTAACACTACACACGCGTTTTCGTTTTTCGTTTTTTTCTTTTTGTTTTCAGTGTATACTCGAGAAACACACAGAAATGAAATTTATTAACAAAAACAAAAAATTGTCACTAATATGTTGCATACACACCCTCACTGCAATGTTTCAATAAATCCACACGTTGCCGAGAGCAAGAACGGGAGAGAGAGAGAGAGAGAGAAATTTAATTAAAAACTTATTTGAGCACTAACACAATATTTAAATTTTTTCTTTTTTTTTTACAATTATTTTACAAACGAATGCATATGCGTCATCTACATACACACACGTATATGTATATAACACTCTTTTACCAGAGCCTCATGTTCAATAAACCATACCATGCGATTCGGATGGTAGCTGTTAAGTGTTATGAAAAACGGAAAAGGCAAATAAATGAAAATGAAAATGAAAATGAAAAATAATTAAACTGGATGCTACAGTTTGCCTGTGAATTGGCCAAAATTATACCGAAACACGGCTTTGTACCATGACCAAGTTTGGTAGAAATGATGTGAAAATAAACAACAACAGCAGCAATAATAATAATAATAATTACAACAACAACATAATAATACATATGTAAACATACACACACTCACACCCACACGTGTGCATAAAGGAACAAAAAAGGACAAATGAAACCAAATAACCTCTACTAACGAGGCATCAATTTTTGTAACCTATAATTTTTATGGTTGCTTGGTTTTTGTATACAATTCCACATAATATGCAAGGTATACTAAGCTTGTCATTCCATTTACAACGCCCAGTATAGTAGTAACTGATTTATTCAGAATGAAAATCTAAATTGCTTTAGACATGGCCGTCTGTATATTAGTACGCAAACTATACATAGCATTTTTAAGATATTTTGATGAAATTTGGTGCCAGGACAAGTAATGATGCAAATTCCTTAAAGAATAGTTAGTATACATATTATTTAACTGCTACAAATTTGGGTACCATCACACCAATTTTAAAACCCCTTGCCATATAAGGTTGTTTGTGGAACTAAATGCTGTATGCTGTAGGTATCAAATGATAATTTAAAGCCGATTGTGACATTTTCATTTGTTCGCATTAAATGATTTTCTGCCAGTTCATAATGCTGATTGCAATTCAATTTTTTCTTTACATAATGATATATTTGAGTTGTTGTTGTTATTATTATTATTGTTGTTTTTATTTCTATATTCATATTCTAGTTTCGACCATTAAAGCTGCCTATAATTGCATTTTACCTGCAATTAAATGGTTTAATAGTATTTTTCCATTCATATGTGTTTTGCGTTTGTTGTTGTTGTTTTTTGGCATTAACCAACAGCATTTCTATGTGTATGTATGTGTAGTATGTCCCAACGTGTATTTCATATTTTGCCAATAACCTCGCTCGCTTAATATCTCAATTAGAATTTTTGTACAATCTGGACAACTCTATGACCGACAACTCTTTCCTATGTATATATATATATATATATGTGTGTGTGTGTGTGTGGAATATACTCAACTAACAAATTATACAGCCTTTCAGCACTGTATTCACGCTGTATAAAAAGTAAAAATGTTGACCAGCACAACACAACACAACACAATTCGTTTAATCATCTATTTCGTGTTTGACTATATGTTTTATCTTGCCATCAAAATTTCAAATCCAATGCAACTCTAATGATAACAACAACAATTTATAAATAATTTAGAGAATTAACTTTAATTGATGAATTCATTCTAAAAATAAGAAAGAACTAAATTCGATTTAAACCAAATTTTAAATACCATCCACGTGTATAAGGAAACGTGAAGCAGGGCAGGTATCAGATAACAAGTCGAGTACTGCTCTTTTTGTGTAATTGTGGGCGTGCCATTTATTTAACCTTGCCCATTTTTGACATTTTGGCAGTTGATATAAAATTATATAAGTATTCGAAATTTCAACTTTGTAACTCAATTTTTATGGCAAATAATTAAATGTAGGCGTGGCTCTTAAACAATACTGTCCAAATTAAATATCCATATGAATGCGGAAGCAATGTCTGTGAAGTGTCTGTACAAAATTATAACTTAATAACTCAAAATTTGCCAACAACTGATGGACATACAGACATACGGACGTACTTGTCTATATTCAATTTTTGATGCTAATAAGAAAATCTAATACCTCCTTGTGGATGTTGCAAGTGTATCCCTTATATTGGGGTTTCTTAATATCTGATTGTTTCAATTCGTTATTCCGAGTACTTGTAGATGTAGGGTGCTTGCAATATGTTTTTATGTGTATATTATAGTATTTTCAACATCATTTACACTACCACTTTATCTATATATATGTATTGTATATGATTAAGATTCTAATACATCCAATATGTGTTTGCAGGCATTATAATTAAATAAATTTTATTGATTCACTTCGCTACTTCGCTATATATATATTGTTTTAGTGAAAATCAGCGACTCAATAAATATTATCATGATCTATTATCACTACTTGTTGATTGTAAAAGTCATAATTATCTTAATATTTTGATAATAACTTTGGTCGTTGTTATATAGTATTGTATTGTATTATTATTGTTGTTGTTGTTGTTGCTATCAATTACTATCATAAAATATTAAATAATGGAATATTTTTACCAAGTTTATTTGCAATATCCGGAAAGATGCTTCAGAGACTCTATAAAGTATAGAATGTTGATAAGCATCATTTTGTAATGTCCGTCCGTCTGTCCATTAAAACTTTCATAGACGTAAATTTTCATATATAATAATAATTAATTATTCATATTGCACAGACAGTTCTAATTACAGTGCGCAGATTGTAAATCGGTCAAGAGACACACACTAAACAAAAATCTATTTATCTGCCACAAAAAATTAGCTATAAGGTTGAAATTTAATAAACATATTTATAATTATTTGATTCAACGATATGGCAAAAATGAACATGGTCGCCAACAATTTCACAAAAACTGAATCATCATAAAACTCGACTTTCAAGCCGATACGTAATGTATACATATAGGGCGTAATCATATACCTGCCACGCCCACTATTTGTATGTATGTAAATAATGTGAAGAATATTTAAGATTTTGCCTAAGCCAAATTTAGTTTCTTCACTCATTTTATATTCCCTTCACTTACTAATCACAAATCAAGACCAGACAAATATTTGTTGATTACCTTATCAAAAAACCCATCCGTCCTTCACTCACTTTTACTGCGGGGTCTTATTCACTCATTCTCTTGCCTTACTTTTAATTGATTAATTATGCTATTTTTACTTACATTTATACTTTCCAATACATACAATAAAAAAAAAAGAAGTAAACAAAAAACATAATTTGGTTTAAGTCAAATATTAAAAATCCTTCACTTGTATATACAATAAGTGGGTTTGGCAAGTTATTGATAACGCTGCCTTAGTGTATATTACGTAGCAGCTTGTAGGGAGACTTTTACGTGGAGTACGGATTTTTCTAATTTGTGGAAGGGTTTGTTATTCCACCGCCACCATTTTTGGCACATTGATGGATGCAATAATTATAAAGATGTGTACCAAATTTCAACTTTATAGCTCAATTTTTTTAACACTTTAATGTATATATTTTTTTCAATTGTGACGTGTATGTTATCCAACCATGCCCATTTTGACCATGAATTAGATAATTATAAATATGTATACACAAATACTTCATTTTCATAGCTCAACTTTTGTGGCAACTAAATAGATTTATATTAATTGTGGGCGTGACTGTTATCCTATCAAGTACCAAATGGTGTTGCAAATGGAGTAACAAACTTAGTCAATGACAAGAATAACAATTATAACGAAACAACAACAACAACTGGTTTCTTTTATTGTGTAAAAAGTCATGGTATCAAATTCTTCAAAGTCATGTTGAAACAGAAAAAAAAACTCTCTATACAAGAAACTTTCCTGTGCGGTACAACAAGTACATGCAAGTAAATAAAAAAGCACTTGATTGATTGATTGTAAAATATTACGAAAATATATAGATACATGATTATATATATATACGTATATACATAAATAAATTGTTGTTGTTGTTTGTATTATGCTGGTACTTGGTTAACGGGTATTGTGCAAACACTCTCGTGCCATAGATAGGCAAATGCGATTTCTCTTTTCCATCTTTTACAATACTTTCAACAGTGTTTGGGTTTTCTTTTCTTTTCCTTTTTCTTTATCAATTATCTTCTTTATTAAGCAATCAAGCAAAACGATCACGTTTTTTGTGTTGTGTTTTTTTTTCTTTTTTGTTAGGTACAACAACAACAAGAATAAGAAAAATCACAAATTATGAACTTGTTAAAAACAAAAACAAAAATAAAAAACCTTAAAAAAAAAGAGTCGCTCACATATACAATAAAAACAACTATAAACATATGGTCTCATGACACACACTAGATCCGGTTGTTCATAGTTAGTAGTGGCTGTTGCCCCCAATCAGTCAATTATTTCAATTTAATTTATTTTAATTCATTATATGTCAACTGCATTTTGCTGTTTTTTAAATAATTTTCAACTAAATGAATTATTTATAATTTACTTGCATTTGTATAAATTTTTTCTACATACAATTACGTAGTATAGAGTAATTTTTATAAAAAAATAAAAAAAACTAACACAAATAAAATATTATTCACAAAAGATTAGTAACGTGATGAAACGTATACACATCTACGGTTAAACTTGAACTAAAATAATAATTCCAAGCTTACTTACTAAGCTCCTCACTGTCTTGCTCTCTCTCTCTCTCTCTTTTGTCATATTTTACTGATTACTATAAAAGACTTAAACAATAAACTTGATCTTTTGTTATTGTGGAATCTAAGTCAGAATGTAAAGGGTTGCCACCTGATGTTATTTCCTATGTATTCACAATAAACTAATCTTAACAACTATTCACAATTTCTTTGGAATATTTTTCTGTTACATTTTCTTAGTTTATTTAAAAAGAGTTTTTCAATAAGAACATAACAATTTTATAGTTAAATAAATAATTAAGATATTGAGCTGAATTGATTCCTGATAAAGAAGCCAGTTTAATTGTTTAACGTTTCAGAAACGACAGTGTCCACGATAGTGACAGCATACGGCAAACGTAGTAAAACATCATCGGCGATAAGGAATAGAGGGCGAAAATCAAAGTTAACTGACAGTGACCGACGAACATTAAAAAAATTGTGGCCATAAAACGTAAAACCACAGAACTCAACACTCATTCAAAGAATACTATTTCGACAAAAAACAGTATAGGCGAGAGCTCCACAAGGAAGGGCGGCTTTTGCGACCCTTTATGTAAGGTGTTCATATTATTTTGTCTATCCCCTGTATATGCTAAAATTAAAATGTTTCCTATAACTTTTCAAAATTATTCCTCCCTCGCTCTCTCCTTCGCTATCTCTCTCTCTCTCTCTCTCTCTCTCTCTATGACCAAATCCTAACAGGCTGTTTGTCGTTGTCATCCTGAAACATGTGTAGCCACTGAAAGTACTCTGATGGTAGCCTTGTATTGTCCATACTTACTTTCACATTTAATATGATCATTATTTCAAATCATATGCATTTCAGTGTCGGCTTAAAATTCATGTTCTTTGTTGGTCCTTTTTTCGCCATATTTTTCCGCTTAACAAATGTTTTTTGCACATTAGCATTTAATTGTTGTTGTTGTTGTTATTTTTCTATATGATAAAATGCAATCTCTTTCATTTAATCTCTATCCAAAATATACGCTTAACTAAGGATTAAACAGCTGAAACAATTGTAAAAAGCGCCAATTGAGTGCATAACAAAAACAATCGTAAAAACAACAACAAACACAATAATAAAAAGAAATCATTTAATGTTTAATTGTAAATAAAATCTATTACGAAACAACAGAGTAGAAAAATTTTCATTTGGTAAGTAAAGTAAAATCTTAAATACCCTCCATCACTAATTGAAAGTGGGAATGGCATGTACTTAATTCACCTTAATTACAAATTTTTATATAAGTTCTACGTTGAATTGAGCACGAAAATGTTTTTTTGTAAGTTATGGGCGTGTCTGTTAGCCGACCACGTCCACCACAAGTGGTGTATGGTATAAAAACACTGGAAACATCCAATGTTTATACATATTTTATGTGACTAATAATTGTTTATTTAATTTTTTTTTTTTTGCATTATCAATGCATTGTATTTCATTCATTATTAAGCTGTCAGCTGTACATGGTTGTACATGGTTGGCCGGTCAGTTGGTCATTTAAGGTTTCCCCTCCTTACAATTTCCACTCAAACGAAGTGTATCACAGCAAAAAGCATTTGTTTGAAAAAACCGCAAATAATGAAACAACAACAACAATAAAAAAATACATTTCCATTAAATGTAGACAAATACGCAAAAAGGATACAATGAAATTGAAATTGATGCATAACATAATTTGTGTGTGAGAAAAATAGAATGAGAGAGAAAGTACAATATAAGCACGAACACACCGACACAGAGCTTTGCAAAGTTTTGTGGAGGGAATGTGACAATAAAAGCGTTGGCTATAAATAAACCAAATGACATTTATTGTCTCTGTTCATGCTCCGCCTCCTTCCTATGCATAGCTAAGGTATGTGTGTACAAGGATAAGATATTCTTTCCGTTTTACTTCAATATCACATTTCGTTTTTTCGTCATCTGTAGCTTTAGCTTGTTGATTTTTGTTTTTTTTTTTTGCCATCCTACTCTCTGGGTTGCGTGCATTTTTTTTATACCTCTTTACCTTTGGGGTTGATTTTTATATTCATTCCTTATCATTTCTTTTATAAAATTTTCTGAAATTCACTTAACGGCATAGATGTCTTGTCTTGTGCATGAAATATTATCAATTGCGAAAAGTAAAAATATTTATAAATGGCTTAGTTTTAAATCTAGAAGACCATCCTTAAGGCATTAAAATAACGTTTGTGAATTGCAATCATTCTTAAAAAAACTGCAATTTTTGCATGAAAAACCTTTTAAACAGAGAACGCTTTAAAGTCACCAGAGTTTCGTTAGTAATTTTATATATTTCCAAAACATTGCTCGTTTATGAACTTCAGCATAATAAAAATGTTAAGTTTTACTGACGCTTTAACTTTTACAAATCATTAGAGCTTTTAAGGGTGTCTTTGTATTTAAGCATAAAATTGTTATGTCCTTAATGAAAGTCCCATTTATGCTTTTTAAAGCTTTTATTACCAATTTCTTTGACTTGTGACACATATGTTAAGTCACACTTTTGTTAACATTTAATATCGGTGTGACACATATGTCGAATCACGTTGGCTATGGTAAACTAATTGTATAGATACAAACAACAAGCGTATGTCTTTACAGCGCAAGTGGATTAAAACCCTTTAAAAATATTTACTTCTTCATTCCCTTTAATTAACTTAGAATGATTTTATTTTATTTTAATCTGTATACAATTTGCCTACAATTTGTATCTACATGAGGAGGATACTTTAGATTTGGTCTTGTATCAAATACACATACATACATACATACATATAATATTTCGTTACATCACACGTGGTTATGTGAAATCTTTAAAAACTTGATTTCTAATTCTTTGTCTATGTTAGAAATCGAGTGACAATGAACAATTTGTAATAGACTTTGTTGCTTCATTAAAAGTGTTTGAGTCATTTACCACAAAACTATGCACGAGTAAGCTTCAGTTAAGCTTCGCCAACGCGTCTATGATATATATGGGTTTTATAAGTTTGTGACAGGGGTTTAAATATTGGAAATTTCAGGATTGAAATCCAGCACCTCTTAGTATTATCGAGCTTTTTATTATTTTAACTCTATACACTAAGACTCTGGGATATGGTTTCCAATACGACTGGGGAAAAAAGTCAGAATTTGAATGGAATGGATCTAGGTCGACTCAGTTTTTTATGCTAATCAAAAATATATATGCTTTGCAGGATCTCCGGCGCCTCTTTCTGGTGGTTACAAATGACCAACTTATATATCTCATGAACTTGTTCAAAAAAAAGTCCCAAAAATTCCCAAAATTTTCTTATAATTCCCATATTTTACTTGCCCTATCACAAACTATAGTAAATTTGTGTGTGTAAATGTATATGTGTGTGTGCATTGAAGCAAACTTCGTATGCAGAGCGTATTAGTCATTTGTACTTCCGTGCAAGCGCATATACCACACACATACGCATACACGCATACACGCGGTATATATTGTTTATAACACAACAACTGAATTCATGCATGCATGCGTGGAAGCTTCCAACACCAACAGGCAAGCCAAACATAACGTGGGTGAGCAAATCGGCACCTTAATGTTTATTGTATATTACTATTCGCATTCGTGCAGTTCATATGCACGCCATTGGGTTTAAAACACTATTTCTACCGCGCAACAACGCAAACAAAAGAACAACTGTTTTGTCGTATAAGAACAACCGACAACAACAATAACAATAAACGCGAAAAAACATGCACACTCATATGAAGAAATTATTTCGATTCCCATTTCATGTATTTTTGCACGTACGTACAGATACTTTTGCTTTCCATCTCTCTGGGTGCACGGGTGTGTTGCAGAATCTACATATCAACTTCTACAGTTCATTAGCGCTTCCAGTGATTATTAGCTACGAGTGCGAAGTATGATTTGTATGGATGTGTGTATATGATAAATGTTGAAAATCGTGCCAAAATGGTGCATTATACAAGTGAACACATCCAACACAACAGAACAGAATGTAAAAGAGTTCTGAAGTAAAACGATTGCCGGGTGTGTTGGCTATGTGGGAGAAATCGTTCTAGTTATTCATAGGTAAACAGTGTCGTGTGTGTATTACTTAAGTTTTGTTTTTTATTTTTTTGAAGAACTTGCGGCTGCTACATTTTCGTTAATGGTACAGGAATCTCCACTAGTGCACTCAGAATTGCGTTAGTAATTTTTCTTCATTTTTAAACGTTGCTCGTTTATGATTTTTTTATTGCGATAAATATATTAACCTTGACTGACATTTTGACGTTGGTAGATCATAAGAAATGTTAAAGGTGCTTCTGTATTAAAATACAAAATTGTTATGTTTCTATTGAAAAATTTGTTATAATATTTTAAAGCAAGGTAAAAATAAAAACAAACAACAAACTGGAAAAACTTACACCAGGTAACTTACGTGCGCATATTTATCATATATTATGAAGAGTAATATAAGAAAAACTTGTACTCTCTTATTTATGAATATATTTCCTTTTTAGCCGTCATTATTGGCCCCAAAGCAGTTTATCAAACAAGTCATATGCAAACATGAAACTTTAACAAAACTTTTAAACAAAAAAAAAAAAAAAACAACGAAAAAATAAAAACAACAATAATAACGCAAAGAACAGTAAAAAAAAATTCTAACAGCATACCTGACATAGTTAGGTAGCTAGTCACGTGAAACTGTGGGAGTGTGCGGGAGATCCTTAAGAAAACATCAAAAATATTTATATACGAGTATATACCAACCAGCCAAGCAACCAACCCACTCATCTTCACAGAGTAAGAAATTATATTCATGAAATATGTATGTATGCATGTATGCATGTGTAAATCACAAGTGTATAATTTTAATAATTCTACAACATTTAGTTAAAACTGTGGAAACTATATGTAAAGTCGTGATAACTGCTTTTATGCCCTATGCTTAAAATAAGGAGATACTGCGTTAGTAAATCTGTTGGCTAACTCAGAATAAAGCGTCGGCATCCTTCTATGCGTGGTAAGTGTATGATTAATGTAACGCTTACATTACCTTACCTACCACGCCCAATATTTTTATATAGATAAGAAGCCTATTTAAGATTTGGCTTAGGTCGAATTTGGTTTTTTAAGCCTACCATTAAAATAAACCATAAAACTACAAGCACTTTATCTGAGAATCATGATGTTGATTTATTGATGTAAAACACAACATAACCGAATATGTATAATTATGTATAGCCCTGAACGCCAGTTGCTAGTAATGTTTTTAAGAGCCTAACATTAACCATAAACATAAATGCAATAAAAATAAATCAAACAATTACATATTATTTATTTAAATATATACCAATATACCAAGGATGGGGCAATATAACTTTGTGTTAAAATATTTACAATATCCAAAATTAATCATATATCCATCGTAGTACTCGTACAAGCCCTTTTATTTCATACCCATATTGAAATTAACTCAAACCAGTTGCCTTTTTAAATTTAGTATGCCAAAATTATGGCGTATTGAGACCCATATTGAAAAGGTTATAAAGAATAGACATGCAACTTCTTTAAGCAGCTGCCATTTAGCATATAATTCTTTAATTTTGCCTGTAAAGCTAAATTTAGTTTTTTACTTACTTTACAAAGCAATAGAAATGTTTTTTATGGTGCTTAAACGCATCACATCACTACATTGTTAACATACAGCTTCTTCTACAACACCCTTGTCACATAATCTGATTTTGTTTGTCACCATCATCTACATAATTGTAGATGTTTTCTTTAGCTATGACACTAATTTTGTTTTAATTTAGTGTTTTATGTACAATAAGTTTTGCGTGAATACACATAATAGCCAAAGGGTGAACGTGTGTATATTAGTATAATATATGTATGTTGGAAAAGTTTTAAATGTTTTTACATAACTCTTAGCATACATATTATCACAAAATAAATAACAAACAACTTGTACTGCAATGTTAATGAAATGCTCGGTTCATGTGGTTGAAATGTAAAAACTTTATCTTGAAACATTAACTGGGCAACACACACCCTTTATTATTTTATTTTTTTTAACATATATCGAAATATAAGTTTATTTTTACGAAACATTACATTTGGGATATATATGATATGAAAATATATAATTAATAATTTTGCTTTAGGGTTTTTACACATTAAATAAAAGTAAGTCTTCGCTTAATAAATGTTTAAATTAAAACAGATTTTCTGTTAATAATCTGTTTACTTTTTCGTTTTTTTTTTTCAATTTCTTTATACAAATTGCACTTGAAATTATTTACCGGTTAAGCAGATTTTTTTAATACCTTTACTAATTATAGTCTCATTTTAATCACTATTTGTGTGCACAAAACTTTGTACAATTCAAACGAATAAGAAACGAAATTTGGCTCAAGCCAAATCTTAAATATCATACAAGTAGTAGGCGTGGTAGGTTTATAATTAGGTGCTTTTACTATGTAGTACGTATCAGCTTGCAAGTGGAGTTTTATGCGAAGTAAGGTTTTTTACATATTGTGAGCTTATCTGTAATTCGACTACGCCTCTTTTTGGCATATTGATGGATGGGATAAATATAAATATATAAATTAAAGTATAACTTTTTATTTTCAAAGGTAAATTTTTATATTGTGGGAGTAACTGTTGTCCGACCATTCCTATTTTTGGCACAATTTCAGTTCAATATCTCAAAATTTACTACCGTACTAGAAAGCCAACAACAAAAGAACATAGGAACATTCATGCTTAGATCGTTTTTGATATTGATCAAGAATATAATATACTATATAAAGTCTCTAACTTCTCCTTCATAAGTGTTGTCAATGAAATGATAAACTTAGTACACCCCCTCATCTTATGTGGAAAGTATAAAAACACAAAAACCCTAGAATAGCAGCAGATAGAAAATAATTGCAGAAAACTTGAATAAATAAAAAGAAAAGATAACTTTGCTTATCTAACGGATGGTTGTACTTCTGCTGCTTGTGTATACAATACTTAAACTTTCCCTACATTACTTTCTTCCATAAATAAATTTGTTGGCCGTAAGGGTTGAGACACTCGAATACCGTCAATTCATTAACACTGTTAAAGAAAAGTTGAAAAGTTTCTCTTCTAGCGGTTGTTGTTTGATATACCACCCAACCCCAATGGGCTGATATCTTTTCCTCTACGATTCATTACATTGCCAAGTTTTAAGACGTTGAATTAAAAACACTATGCCACCGTCCTGCATTTAGCACACTGTCTTTCTATGTGTAAATTTTTCAGTGAAAGGATTTTTCATTGTAAATCATTTGTGCAGGATACTACAATTCGCGGTTGTGGTGGATGGATGGGTAGCTCTTGGAAATGTTTTTACACATTACGGCCGCGTTAAGTGTTTTATGCAACACCCAACAAATTCTCACCTAATAAAAGAAACACCAACCAAACCAAAAGCCAAACCATTGAAGGTGCTTTGGTCTGTCAAACAAATATTTGCCTCTTTTTTTAATTGAGTTGAAAGAATACATTCATATATGACAGCTCTTGAAAATAAGTAAGAAAAATAATTTTAGGAAATAAAAATTATATCACCTGAATGATTAGGAAAATGGAAACAAATTAAACTTATTAATGATTTAATTTCAGGTACATTTTGTGGCTACACAATTTAGAACAATGATACAATGATGACAAGTTTCTTGAAGAACATGCTAATAAACCGCTATAAAGACATTACTTCAAATCTTATCACCTGCTAATTACAGCATATGTAATAAATTATGAACATTTTATAATAAAGGTAAGTTTCTGAAAGAGTTGAAATATTTTCTTCTAATAATAATAATCAAATATTGTACATATGTAATGAATTGTTCAATAAGAACGTAACTCTCTGAATCAACATTGCGGTACTAATTTTTATAAATTACAAAAGTTTCTTATTTGTAAGCTTTACAATAATAAAAATGTTAACCTTGACTGATATTTTGTTGTTAACAGATAATAATAAATGTTTAAGAATACGTTGGTTTTAAAATAAAAAATTGTTATGTACCTATTGAAAAATCCACTACACAATGTCATTAATAAAATGTTTTACCACATGGTGACTAAATATATTCGTACAAATATAATTAACTGAACTGATAGTAAATATTATCATTTTAGTTTATCACTAATTAAGCAATGACAAACGCTATTGACAATGAAAATAGAATTTAAAAAAAGTGCTTCTTAGTGCAGTCATTCTTATCAAGTCAACACAACGTTATCAGCTTCAAGCTAGTTTGTTATTATTGAAATAAAAAAGGTTGAATTGTTGGTAAAGTTTATATTCAGTATATTGATATTGAACAAAATCGCTCAAGCGACACGCCCAGCATACAAGGAAAACTGAAAGAAAAGACGTTTTTAAAGTAACTTATAAAGTACCAAAGACATTTTGACATACATATGTACTTGGTGGAAAGTTTTGATTCATAAATGGTAGATAATCCAGACTTGGTTTCAGCCAAATATGGATATAATTTATAACAAGCATTAAATGCGTACAAAACTTTATGAAAAGAATGTGGAAATAAAGAAAAGTTAAACCCTTACCACTTACAATCACCAGCAAATTGCATGCAATACAAAGAATTTCGATGAATACTTGAAGTTTCTTCAACAACAACAAAAACTACAGCTCAATACTACAATGTTTGTCGGACAAACAGTGGTTTTTCGAAAAGTTCATACGAATGCATTTGAATCCATTGCTCCGCATATCTTATTAAAATCTTTTTCGCTTTTGAATCAAGTTTATAGAACGTCATTCGAATGGGAATATTGGAAAAAGGAAAGGGGAAGAATAAAAAGTATTCTTTGACGATATTAAATATTAAGTTATTAAACTAAAACTTACGAGGGTTAAGTTGCAGTATTTGACATGTAATGCAAACAATATTAGAGAACATAATCAAGAACCTGCCACGCCCCGCTTAAGATTTAACCCAAGCCTTAACTGTAAATATATATATAAAGAAATATAAACTTTTTGTGCTTATTCAAAAACAACAATAATTCACAACACCCATTCATATGTACATATTCACACACACCATTCATATGTACATATTCAAGGAGAGAAATGAAAGTTAAAAAAAAAACTAAATAAATAAAAAGTACGCGTTTGTCATTGAATTTAATGAGAATTTTCCTGAATTAAATATTACATGTGGTGAAAAATTTACATACTCATATATGAGTGTGAGTGTGTGTGTATAATCTAAGTAAACAATAACAAAATAGAACAGAACAGAAAAAAATTACGAAACTATGCAGTTATGCTTGTATACGAAGTATACAGATTTATGCAAACATTTGCACTCGGATCCGTTTACCTAATAGCGGTAATACATTTGTTATACAATATAAACACACATACCTACATATATATATATAAAATTCATATATATATATACATAGCCATACATACAAGTGCATTTAACTATAAATGTTTGCGATATACACTCACACTGTGAGGGTGTGTATGGGTGTATACTGTTGTTGGTTTCTTTCTATCCTTATTTTTATATTTCAATGAAATCAACCCTTTTTTCTTTTTGTTTTTTCTTTACTTTTGGGTGTTTTGTGCTAGTTGTGTGCTTTTTTTCGTTACATGTCATGGTTTGGATGATATGTATTTTGTTAGTTTTTTATACACCCTCCACACGGGATATACTAAGTTTATCATTTCATTTGCAACACTGAGTAGAAGGCGTCAGACACTGTATAAAGTATAAATATTCTTGATCAGCATAAAAAACTGTGTCAATCTATATATGACTGTGTGTCCGTATGTCCATGTGTAAATTTTAGGATATTAAGGGAAAATGTTAATACAAACACTTGTGGTTGTTATACATCAACAGCGTACTTGGTCAAAAACCACGCCCACCTTCGTCAAAAATGTATTAATTTGCCCCGAAAATTTACCTGTAAAGTTAAAATTTAGAACTCATATTTCTATTTACACCATCGATGTGGAAAAAATGGGTACAGTCGGATATAGATACGCCCACAATTCACAAAGAATGGTATTCAGCTTAAAATTATTAACTTTTTATATGTAGTCGTAAAGGGCGTTTGAATTTTGCCTTAAACCAAATTTAGTTTTCTTACTCGTGTTCTCTACATATCATTTTTTCGGGTTGTGTAGTGTTGTTGCTTATGTTTTTGTTTTTGTTTTTTTTTTTGGAGGTACTGTTACTGTTGCTGTTGTTATAACTTTTACTGAAAACAACACAGACAACATCCTGCGGATGCCAACAAGAGGATGTTGTTGCTAATGTTTCTGCATAAAAACAAAAGTAACGGAAAAATTGCAAGCACAGAAAATGTACAAACGCACACACAAGCTGAGTTGTACTTGTACAAATGATTGTCAATGTTGACGACTGCAAATGTAAGCAAATGTGTTGTGTGTCTTCCCATGTAAGTATTTACCTATATCCACGTATATGCGTGCATTAGGAAAAGTACATTTTGTTGTCTGCAAATAAGTCAGTTTTAGTGTTTTCATAAAATTGTTTCCTTTTCACTTAAGGGAGAAAGAAAGACAACAAATATAAAAGGTATAGTTGGGTTAAGTTAAATCTTAAATGCTCTACACCATCGTATACAAAAAGTGAGCCCGATGACGATCTCTATAGTTTTTGAATGAGTTTTTAACCCATTAACCTTTTAAACCAACCTTGACTTTCATGGCAATATCTTTAACTGTCGTTAAGTTAGCACTCTCCAATCCAACAAAGTTTGTTCACTTTCCCACTCAGCTGTATTTGAACTTTCAACCCTTAGTTCTACACAGAAACAAATCTTGGGACAAAATGAATATACCATTCCACCATTCCACCATCATAGCATGAAAAATGAAAAATGATGAACAATTTGTTGTCTGCTTCATTTTATTGTTGTTCTCTCCTACCCCTTTGATACCGAAGACATATGCAACTGCTAATATATCTGCGTGTCATTTCATCATTTTCAATTGTTATTCAAAAGACTATTGATAGACTGTATGGTGGATGGTGGATAGGATCAGTTAAAAGCAATCAAGTTAAAACTACACTTCACCATTGTCATTCATCCGGAAACAACGTAAATAATGTCTCTAGTTAATGACAGTTAGTATGGACTATAGTTCGTTTAAGAATTTTAAAATCAATTTTTCTTTCATTGAATTTTTTCCCATGACGCAATTAAAAATAGTTAGAATTTTAATAAAATAGTGGGAAAAAAGAAACGAAAATCTTTTACTGCATGAGAGGTATTGGTTGAATATACGTGGGTGCGTAAGTGCTTAGTGAAAGAGATAGGAAGGGAAAATAGCTTTTGTGCTAACTACAGTTATTCACTAGTTTATTGTATTGAATTAGTAGTGAAAAGCCAGCCACAAATTCAACCTCAACACAAACACGCGCATACGTACACTGTATGTGGGTGACTTTAAACTGCTAATGGTAACGGAAAATGCAAACTGAGAAAGTAATGCCAACACACAAACAAAACAAAATTGAACACACACATCCAACCACACGCATAATTACAACAACAACTTCAACAACACCACCACCACGAATTTTTTTTTTAAGTAACCGGCTTTATTTGTAAGTTGCCTGCAAAAATTCTAAATTCAGCGTTGAACTCCCCCATCTAAGTGCGATTGCAACTATTTCAACTACTACTCCTGCTACTACTACTACTACCACTACCGTTATATTACTTAAAATAATATGCTAAATTTGGTTCAAAACAAATCTTAAATACCCTCCACATATACACACAATGGATGGGCGTGGCAGGTTTATAATGACACCTCTATTAGTAAAAGTCAAATAAGGTCTTTTGTCGGCATTGTGGGCATTATCCGACCACGCGCTGCATAAGTGGTGATTTTAAAGAAGTCTGCCAAATTTGGTGTCTTTGCAATATTTCATTTCAATATCTCGAAATTTGCTATTGAGAAAGAGTCAACAAAAGAAAAACACACAAAGAATAAATATCTAGATCCACTCAGTCTATGATGCTTATCAAAAATATATATATTTTGTAGGATCGGTAAGGCCATCAGCCAGAAGGCTGTTGCAAATGTAATGACATCCCACTCATTTTATGTGTAGGGTATAATGCGCAATGTGTTGGTATGGAAATTTATGCATGCAGTAGCACCATTGCGAAAATAACCCACAACTTAGTGAATGAATGGGAAAAAGCCACCAAAAAAACAACAATGCAACGAATGAATGTATGAACGAATGAAGGATTGGTGCGTCAAAGTATGGGAAAAAAGAAATAGTATAGAATAAAGTGTTTAAGAGTGTGTAAGGGTATATATATATATAACATGATGTATGCGTACACATATACATATACATGCAATCAACAATGTTATCGTGACTAGCTGAGGGAATTATTTTTTATGTTTTTTTTTTGTTTTTATATGCTTGGCCAAAAGATAATGAGTCTTAACTGTTATACAAATATGTGTATATATGTGTGTGTATGTAGTTATATTTGTATACAATGTACTTCAATGTTACTGTTCGCCTGCTGCCATGCCATTGTTCTACTTGCACACATTTCCTTCCACTTAGTGAAGCACACAAGATGTAACAGTTTTCATTTTATAAATGTTTATAATGCTAATATAATTCATAAAACAATAACAACAACAATAAAAACACCACCAACTAACTAACTACATACTCAACATAATAACAGTAACAATAATAATAACAATAACAATAACAAAATTAGTAAGCAAATGAATGAGTGAGTGAGTGACTCAACTCAACTTAAGTAGTTGCAGGTTTTTTCTAATATATATTACATTGTTGGTATTTGAACGGCTGTGGTTTTAGTACAAAGTTAAATATAATGGAAGAAAAGTGAACAAGCAGAAGAAGAAGAATGCAATTATGTTAACGGCTTTACTTGTTGTAACATCAATGCCTCAAGTACAATACTGTGAAAAATAGGATAGAAAGTAAGTTTCAAACTTTTCACACATATATACATGTATATGTTATAAACAATTTGCAGCCGCAAAGTATGCATACTTTTATTTTTTTCCATTTTTTAAAAAATATTACATGAGAATTTACAAATACGACATAAAGTTTTTTTTCCATTTACTACACCTAAAAATAGACATTACATACACATCCGTCCGTATGTCCGTACCTCTGTCCATTGTCGAAACGCTTGTGATTGCAAAATTTCAGATTTTCAACAGAAAATTTTGTTCACAAATTTTAAACCAAGCAATTACGACCTGTAATCGTATATATACATATATAGTTATCAGCTTGTAAGTTAAATTTAACACGGAATAAGGTTTTTTGTACATTGTGAACGTATCTGTTACGCCCATTTTTGAAAAATCAATAGAAGGGCTAATTCTAAATACATACGTGTACCAAAATTACAAATTTAAACCATGCCCATTTTTGGCACACATTAATATGAGCTAATTATAAATAATTTTTTCAACTTAGTAACTCAATTTTTATGATAGATAAATATATTTTTATTGGTTGTGGGCGTGACCTTTGACCGATTTTGCTCATTTTAAATGGCGATCTGCTTTAAAAAGGAAAAAGAAGTGTCTATACTAAATATGACCTCAATATCTTAAAAATTTACAACCGCCTCCTTCTCAGTATTATAAATGGGATTACAAGCTTAGCAGACCTCCCATCTTATGTATGAAAATATTGTAGTGCAGTATATACATATATCAATGAATACAAAGGGAAAAATTGTAACATTCTATTTGACATAAGCAAAGACGTGCAAAAAATTTTACAACAGTAACGATACTCTTCGTGCTTGTATGTACATATGTATATTTGCGTGTGTGTGTGTGTGTGTGTAGAGAGAGAAATATCGATTTAAATAAATAGTTTTTCAACAAATATTCCAAACTAGGTGAACATACAAAATTCCTCAATACATGCAAAGCCATACACATACATAACAGTCTATAGATTGTATACGGATGATAAACATAAAACAGATACAAATATAAATTGAGGACAATGTTTCTATTTAGAAGTTTGTATGTGTATATAATTTATGTAATAATCGTTTGTATGGTTAGTGTGTAGGGTATGAGTATGCATGTGTGGAAAACAATTTCCACGATTGAGGCAAAAAAAATGACAATTTCTCGTATTTTTCTCTTTCCTTCTTTTTTCTGTTGTGTTACGTTTTTCATTACATTTATGTAAACAATTACTTTACTCATGTTAGTTTTATTGTTGTATTATTCATTTTTGCTCCAGTTGGTTGTTTTTCTATATATTTTTTTCAATTATTTGTAAAAGGCGACAACAATACAAATGGTAGTAAAATACAGTTTTCATTTAAGGATCAGTTACTACTGCTGCTGACTACTGTTCTTCTCTCATTATGACAATGATTTTTATATTTTAGTGTAGTTATTGTTGCAGCTGTAATGCTACAATTGTAAGAATCAGTTCGTATTCGAAATGTTTTTAAGCGTCAAATTAAGCATTCCACCACACAAAGTGTAAAGTACAATTTAAGCCATGTTTGTTATAGATTTTTTTTACTGTGGACTTGCTTATTATCCGGTAAATGAAGTAAATGAATTGACACACATAGTATACTCCTATAACTAAAATGTAGGGTATTGTATAATATTTGCATAAATATCTATAATTTATGCTAAACCCCAATATACACCAATTGATGGCCTTTTAAACCATTCGTTCATATCTATACTAAAATAAAAATACGGTACTTTCTATTCGTCTGTACTATACGTCCATTCAATTTTTTTTTTTTTTTTTTTGTTGTTATTGTTATTCTATAAATGTCTACTACAGCACAGATAACCTGATACTTATTATGCATGTAGAACACAAACACTTTGTATATTTAAAGTGTGCGAGTATGAGTATGTGTGTGTTCTTGTCACTTGGGGTGATAATAATGATGACAATGATGATGTTCATGTTGCTTACGATGATGACGATGAATGTAATATTTTATATTTTTTTAATACGTAGTTTTATTTTTGTTTTTTTTTTCTCTCATGCGACATAAAATACATATTGTATTGTTGTTTATATGCATACAGCAATTATTGGTGTATGTAGGTATTAAGTGCTTAGATACTTAACCTAGTTGTTATTTATTGTTGTATATTGCTGTTGTTATTTTTCACATAAGTCGTTTGCATACAATATTTGTGTGCGCGTCCCCTTTCACTTTTATATAATCGTCCCGATTAGAATCTATGTAAACTAAAAATTCTTCCATTCCTACAAAGAAACGTGTAGGAATATAAATATATGACAAATCATGAATTTTTGTTGAATAATTTTATTATATAAGATTAGCGAACACATAAGACTACACGAAGTGTGATTGAAGGTTAAACTTGGAATCCATTTAAACTCACAAATAACTATAATGACTAATAACTTAATAGTAATCTTTTAATATGGAGACTAATGTGAATATGCAAACTTAAAGCTTTATTATAAAATACTTCTTTTCAAAGATCTTTAAACAAATGAGAAATTTACATACTCTTTCAAGCTTCATACCGGCCGTTATCTTCCCGCCTTGCGAATTGTTACTTTGTTATAATTGGCTCATTTAAATGGTGTGACAGTTGCCTTAGCTAATGTCACACCATTTTGTTTTAGTTGCCAACACTTTTTTGTTTGGTTTTTTATACCCTCCACATAAGATGTCATAGAAGAGGTATACTAAGTTTGTCATTATTCATATACAATAGGGTTTATTATTTATGTAGATTCAGTAATTTATATTACTTTAAATTGGACAAAATCAGGTAGGAGCCAGGCCCCCAATCAACAAAAGTTTATTTATTAGCCATAAAAATTTAACCATAAAATTAAATTTTCGTTTCGTTTAAATTGAATTCGGTTTAGAAATATATTAATATAACTTTTCATCGATGAGCCAAAAATGGGCATGGTCGAATAACAAACACGCCCACAATCTATTTATCTGCCACAAAAATTTACCCATAAAGTTGATAATTATTATTTTATCGTCTCTTAAATTAATACGTATTACAATACTATTGGAAAATGTTATTATGAACCTGCCACACACACTTTTTATATGTACAGAAGGAAGGTATTTAAAATCCGGCATAAACGAATTTTACTTTTCTTACGTCTTTTTTATTTTTTTTCGTTTCCTACTTGAATGTTTACTTATTAGTATAAAATAAAATAAAACAACAACAATGAGAAGAAGAAAAAGTATGGAAGAGAAATGCCGCAACTCTATTGTCAGAAATGTTATACCAGCGGAATATCCCCAGTAACCAACTTAGTTGTTCAAACATAACAGCAAACGTTGTCAGCGTAATTAATTGAATAATGCTTATTTAAGCTTCCACGCTTTAGATAGCAAAGAATGAGTTTGAATGAGGAAGAGAGACAGAAAGAGAGAGAGAGAGAGCGAGAAGGAGAGAGACAGATCATAAGAATAATTCACTGCACGCAATGCAATGCTGTGCCAGCAAGCTAAACGTACTAAAAACAAACGAAGCATAATGAATTGCCATTTTATGGGCAACACCGCCAGCTCTAGACCACCTCCACCACCACCACTACAGCTGTACAGATGAATGAATACAATTATTGTGAATTTATATATATGACCGTGTTGATGTTGTTGGTTTGCAGCAAGCCACCCAGCAATCTTCCTTAAGTCTCCATCTCCATCTCAAGTTAAATAACATTAGAAAGAATTATTATAAAGTTGCTGTTGCTACTGCCGCTGTTGCTGCTCTTGTTGTTGTTATTTTTATGCACTTATAATTTTCTTATGGCAGTTAATTAAAATGATTGTTATTGTTGTTGTTGTTGTTGAAACTCTGAATATTTAAATATTTTATAAAGTTTTTCAATACGTTTATCTCTTGTATGCTTTAGCATTTATGAATGATATGATAGGTGGCTGGTGGTGGTAAGGGAAGGAGTTCATGTTGATAATAAAAACAAAAAAGAAGGAATCGATAAAAATGTCTTTTTGTAACAAACGATAAATGATATGAAATTTTGGAAAAGGAATCTAATCAAAAACTACTTTGTATTGTTTCACGCATGCTCACACACACACACACCTTCAACACACCTCCAAAGGACTTTTACTTATCATGAAATATAAGAAGTAGCCCAACTACTTTTGATTTACACTAAATCTTAAATACACACACACAAACTTTTAAATCGACTTAATTTGTGATGCTGATCAAGAAATCTCTGACTATTCGTTCCGGGTCTTGCAAATTGAATGACAAACTTTGTATGCCTTAGTATCCTATGTGGAAGAAAGAATTTTTAACCGAATTTACCTTAACGTTAACAACCATCACCCCAAATTCTTCACTTACACACTTACATACACCCACATAACATATCTATGTCAAAGTACAAGTTTGGCGCGGTATCTACTTTGGTAGTGGAAATCATATCTAAAGTTCTCTTTGGTATCGTTTGCATATAATATGATGTTTACAGTAGGGAAGCAGAGGAAAAAATGTCTAGTTAAACGTTCTCATATATATTGTATATGTAGGCTTGTGGGTGTTACGGTAATAGGAAAATGATTGTTGAGAGTTGTCTTATGTGTGCGCTTGTGTGTGTGTCTCAGCAGTACTAGTCCTCGTCGTTGTCATCTACATGTATCAACTTTTATAGCATTCTAAGGTATTCCCAACAGCTGCCGTTTCTATGATTTATGATTTTTTACACTACAGCTTACACAACACACACACACACACATCCATGCATACCCAAAACAAAGGTGGCTTTAACTTGTTCAAAGTATTTCTTCATCTATTTTTTTGTATGTTTTGTGTTTGTAATTGTCTATATACTTGCTTTTAGTAAAGTTGGTGCCGAATAATTGGGAAGAGGGTGTGGAGTGGGCGGGGGGATTATTTTCTTCCGTTCCGTTTCAATTTTTCCGCTTTTTTTTTCTCAACTTTTACTGTTTGCAACAGATGTCAATATTTCAAGAATAACGAGCAACTATATGTATGCTATACATTCATAGAATTTTTTCTTTTCTGTCTGTCGTTAAAACTCGATTAGAGTAAAAGTAAAAATGACGGTTTATGATTGTATGTCGCCCTCTCCATTTCTCTAGTGTAATATGAAACTAAATTTGGCTTAGGCCAAATCTTAAATACTCTCCACACATCTTTATACAAACAATGGGCGTGGCAGGTTTATCATTACACTCCCTTAGTAAATATTACGTATCAGCTTGCAAGTAAAGTTTTGCCCAGAGTAAGAATTTTTGTCAATTGTGGGCGTAACTTTAATATAACCACGCCCACTTTTTTCACATTAATTACATTATAATATTTCAAATTTCAATAGCAGAGGTCAATTTTTGTGGAATATATATAAATTTTTGTCGAACGGCTTTTGCAGGAGGAATGACAACCTTAGTATACCCCCCACCTTATGTAGAGGATATAGAAAACGTCTAAAGAAGAATAATTGGAATTTTATATGAGCTTATAAGATAAAGTTAAGTTTTAAGAATTCAGGCTTACAGCGCCTTATGGCTGGTGATTAATAATAAAGCATTTCATCAAAGCCCTTCTCTTTATGACACTGCTCTAAATTATATTGATTATTAAGCTTTATAGTGCTCTAACTAGAGCGTTTGCAATAACTAGATCAAATTAGTTGTGTGGATAAAAATGCTCCAGCCGATATGGTGTTTAAGCGGGAACTGGAAAACGTTTCGCATGGTGGCACAAAGTGTTGAATGCCCTCCAAGTACTTAACTGGAAATGACATGAGACTGAGACGCACGGCATTCCCTCTTACAGCAGGCCAAAGATCCAAATAGATTGTAATCGACCAGTAATGATGATGATGAAGTTTTTTAGAAGAATTTAAGTTTAAGTTTATTGTGAGACTTCTTCTAACTTTTACATTTAACTTACAACATATTCTACTATTCCTTTACTTTTGTGATTTGATTTTCAGCTAAGAACGCTATTAACAATTTATTGTAATGTAACAGTTTAGTTTACAGGTTACGACGTTCCAGCAATTATATAAATGTACTCTTTTATTATATTATTCTGTACACAGATTATCTGTAATAGTTACATATGTGACCGCTAACCACGACTGACTGTTAATCGGTTGTTCTTTAAACTTTAGGTCGAATCGTGTCATTAAGCGAAAACTTCTCTGACCTTTAATTCATAAAGATGTCTCATTAAATTAGCTCAACGATGCGGGCACACCAAATAGTGCTCCCTTGAAACTATAATTTCATATTTTCCACGTACCTTAAATAAAAATTGGATAAGCGTGCCGCTGTTCCGCTTAATGGTTTAATTTTTATAACTTACAAATTTGTGAGACATATAATATGTTTGCCATTCTATTAGCAACATTCATAAGGAAACTTTGGAGACTTTAAAAAGTATTTATACTCTTGATCGGTATCAGAAACTGAATCAATTTAATCGGATACGTCCATATGTCCTTATGTCCGTATTTCCAAATGATCCTATGTTTGCATGTCCGTATATCCATGAGTCCGTATGTCCGTGGATCTGTCTGCTAATAGGATTCTCTCAATCGCAAATTTTTTGGACCTTAAGCTGAAATATAAACATTTAAAGTTTGTACACACGCAAATGGCAAATTTTAAAATAACTTAGAGGCACGCCCTCGTATCAAAAAAGGCTATCTATTACCTACAAGAAATAAACTATAAAGTTGAAATTTAGAATAAATATCATATTTACCCCATCCATTGAGGTGCCAAAAATGGGCATGGTCAGATAACAGGAATACCCACAGCCTTTAAAAATGTATATATCTCTCTGGCTCTACTATGATGTTAGAAGTTTTTGTGTACCATTAGAGAGAATTTTCTCTTTTTTGCTTGTTCTTCTTTCGACACTCATTTGTATTCCTTTTCAGTGTGACCAGCTTAGCATATCTTTGCTAAAAAGGTGGAAATTAGTAAAAGTAAAAAAAATGAAACACTCTTACTTTATGTACTTACATTCCGCTTTTAAACATAATCAAAATCAAAAAGAATATTTTACTCAAAAAACAAAAAACAACAAACAAAATGATATAAAGACTGTAACATTTATACAAATAGAACAGAGGGGAAGAGGAAAAGAAAAAAGAAACAACTTCATTGGCAATGCATTAAAATAATTGAAATCTGGCAAAAACTTTGCAATTTCTTTTATTAAAATGGCATGCATAACATTACGTTACGGAAAGGGCATATAGCATATATATGCATGAAAATATTTATACGCTTAACAGAGTAAATGGGTAACATCTTATGTAAATATACGTTTATGAACTCGCTTCTTCTTGGATACTTTTTTTAGGGGTATGTGTGGTGGTGGTGGTAGAGAAAATCGAAAAATTTTTCGTTCAACACTCTTATCGTCGCCGCTTTATATATGGCAACGATTTTAAAAACCATTTGGCAAACTTTCTAAGCTTCAGACCATTAACATGAAAGTGATGGGAAGAGAAAAAAACATTTTTTGGCAAACTTTCTGCCCATTTTCTCTATCCCACTCTCCCATCTACCACTCGATTTCTCTAGTTTATGTATAAGTATTACAAAAGTGATATTTAAATATCTCTTTAGAAAAAAATCAGTCATCCACAAACTTTTTATGATAGAAAATAGGAAGAAGCAGAAGGAGAACAGAAATAAATTAAGATTTTCCATCACAAAAAAAATGAAATTTCGATTTTATCTTTCTATCTGGCATAATTTCAAGGTGTGTTGCCAATGTCTCTGAAAGTGTTGCAAGATATTGAGATATAATGAAAAATCTTGCGAAAAAACTAGCTTACACCAAATCTTGAATGAGGCTTTTTCATTTTACCGATTAATTTTTGCAACAGATAAATAGATTTTTATCGATTGTGTGCGTGTCTCTTACCTAATTACGATGAAATAGAATTTTGTCGATTGTGGGTGTGGTTTATGACTGATGTTACCTAATTTAAATAGCCATATTTGTATAGAAACTAGAAGTACTTCAGAATGCCATCAATATGCGGTCACCCGGAAATACAGACACTCATGTCTACACCATCTCAGTTTTAATACTGATCAAAAAGTCTCCAACACCTATGCCTTTTTGCAGATGCAGAGTGACGAACTTAATATATCACCCCATCTTATGTGAAGGGTACAAAAACTTTTGTAGAGGTATTCAAGCGTTTCATATTGAAAATGCTCAAGTTAAGCAAAAACTATTCCACTGACATCAGCAACAAACTGAGAAACTGTGTGACTATAATGTCAAGAATATATACAATATCTGCTATCAATGTCATTTTCGTTATATATGTATGTACGTACATACATGTAGAGAATGTTTGTGTCATGTCACACGTACTAATGAAGTAGAGCTGGCTCGTTGGCACGGTCTCTCTTTCTTATTTGACTTTACTAAATAACTACTACCACTACCACGACACGACTATTATAACACATAGTATAAGATAGTAGGAGGGTGGTTTGATCATAGTTTCTGATGTCGAGGTAATGTGTTACCTAAAAAGTTTTTCATTTCCATCAAAGCTCATCTACACGGTTTGTTACAGACAAGCAGACATGGTTCGCCTAAATGCACCCTTCATATGGTGAATATTTTATGCAAATATGTTTACAAACATACAAATATGCAAACGCACACACCCACCCATTCACACCCCCCCTGCTTAATATATTTTTAATATCTCTTATTTATTCATTTCATGTGTGTTCACTTTTCAAGCTGCTCATATGTTTATCTTTACATATGTACATAAATTACATGATATTTCTCCATCAACCACTCTTTTATTATGATTATATGACGATTATGTTTCAATTTTATTTTCCTTAAACAAATCTCTTAAATATTTTCTTAATGGCTCTGATTTTATCCAAATTTTGTCTACTAATATCTATTTTACGACAACGTTAAAAATTTCACTCTATTCACTTTGCTTTCTTCATATGATAATTGTTTTCATTGTTGCTGATGATAATGGAACGAATTAGAGAAGGAATTAGTCAAACATACAGATGCAATTAAGTAGGTTCAGGGTTTAATTATCCATTTTGACCGATTATAGTATTTTCTCTAACTTTAAGCACGTTTTCTTTAACGAAATATTCTTTAAAATAAGTTTTAAAAAATTTTCTTCCTAACTTAACCACATTACTAGTATTTCATTATGAACGATTCAGTTCGTAAGACATAAATTTACAATATTTACATATATTATTTAAAAATTGTCAACATTACTAATTGCTTAATTTTTTAATACCTTAATTCTTCTGTGCAGAATTTACTTTATCGATGGTTTGCTGATGAAACCTCTTATTTGATAATTAAATTCCTTCTTGCTGCATGGAAAGATTATCAGCTTATGTATGCAGAAAAGGTGTAAGCAAATGCCAAGAGCAGAAACAACAACCGCAAACACAACAACAACAACAATAATAAAGTCGTTGACATTACATTAAAAAAGTGTTGCTGAGTGCTGCTGGCGGCCATTGCTCGGTATCACATACCCTGTATATATGTATGATGGCTTCTTATTTTTCCACTTTTTTATACAACATTTCATACATATTCATATATAAATGTTGTATTGATGTGGTGATTATATTGACAATTTTTATGGCCCATCAAAAAATGAATAATGGCTGTTGCATGGCCAGTACGCAAGTACATCATCAATCGACCGCACAGAATGATTATTTCATTAATGAGATGCCGCAAGAGAAAATGGATCAACTGAAAGTACCAAAAGATCAAACATTGATAGTACGTTTACCATCGAATACCTTGCTTAAATATTCCTCGTATAAGGATGTGTCCATATTACATTTTCGTATGCCTGCAGATACACGGCGAGCCATGTTTACATTTAAAGCTTTGGAGGAATCAAAGAGTGCCTTTCGTAAGTATATTCGTAATCTTTGTATATTAAAAACAAATAAGAAAACTAAATGTGTACCCTCCACATCTGCAATAGGGGGCGTGACAAATGTTGCAGACGCAGTTTAGGGTACCCCGATTCCAATGTGAAGGGTATAAATATATGAATACTTTACCAATTTTTGCAATACTTTAATGCTTCTTTAAATTGCTTCATTTTACAGTTCGCAAGTGTAAACCTCGCGATGTAGCATTACATTTAAAGGCCAGTAGTTATCCTGTGATAAGTCCAGAGAATATAACATTTCCTAGAAATTTCCTTAATTCTGATCAAAGGTAAGTTATAAATAAAAAGCTAAGCAGTGCTATCAAATATTTTGCTTCAGATAGAAAACGCAAAAATTGTTATTTTCTACCGGGAATAATATCAGCCTCTTGCTAGCAATTATAGAAGTTTTCTCTCCAGTTATAAAACTAAAATTTATATATTCGCTTTTTTTAAACTTTATACATTTTCACAGTTACCATATTTATACGTAAATCGTAGAAGTGACAATTATGTATATAATTTAAACTTTTTAAAAACTATTAAATGAAGTGGTTTTTTATACAACTAAAGTCGAATTTTAAACCGAGAAGACTTTTTCTAAATTATGTTACAATATTAAATTTTATAAATGTGATTATCTAAAAATGTTTATCACTTTATCAATTCACAAACATTTTAATAAAATATTTTTCAATAAGGACATAACAATTTTTTATTTAAACAAAATACAGAATAGTTGAGATATTTTGCTGAAATTTATTTGAAGCAGTGACGAATTTAATTGTGAAGTTCGATCTTTGCAATAATAAAACCAAAACTTGCCGCAAACTCTCTTAAAGTTACACCAACTCAAAATTTTAGTCTATAATGTTGATCATGATAAGAAAATGTTAACTTTTATCGATATTTTGACATTAACATATTAAGAAAATTTTTCAAGTAAACGTTTGTAATAAAAATCAAGTTGTTATATGCTTATAGAAAAACCGATTATAATAAACAAACTAAACTGAAATTTTTGCAATGTAGGTAATTTTATTAAGAAAAATAAGCACAAATCAAGATAAACACAGATTTTAATATTGAGTTACATAATTTAAGGTGTTCCTAAAACTCCTAACAGGAAACTAAATGACAAACTTAATAATAGGCAGCGAATATGAGCTTATGTGAAATAAAAGATGAATATTTTTTCAATTATTATTTAAAAATGAAATTAATTTCTTTGAAACAGCTCTTCTACATACACACAAATACATATATATACCATATATAATATAAACATTTACCGCAACCATATAAAATTATCGTATGATGGCATCACTCTTAATGGATTTTTATGGTTTTTGGTTATCTGTATGTACAAAACATATTTACATATGGCATATATATATAGCATAGTATAGTATATCTCTGTACATATGTAGGAGTTTTTGTTAAAGTGCACTTATGTTTGTGTACAAACAGTACTATATACTTTAATGTATAACCGGGTTCTTGTGCATACACTTGCTAAACATTTGTTAAATATACATACTTTCAAACACACATACTTACTATATATACACATGTACATATGATACATATAACATACACTTGTGTTTACATAATAAAGTGGTATTTTATATATACATGTGTGGGGGAGTTTGTACGACGACATCATTCAGATGAGTTTGGTTAGGATTTTGCATTTAATACCAATAATCCACTTATTGTTGCTACTCTCAGTCATGTTTTCCCAATTATAAAGACTTAACATACTATTAAAACGCACACATACACACACTCGCATAAAACACAAACTACCACGTTCATACAAAAGGGGAATTGTTATATAAAAAGGGGTCATAACACAATTTCTAACCTAAACGAGGCTTTTAATTGTTTCAAAGTAAATATGGCAATGTCTCTGCTTTAACATAAATTGTTGTCTAATTGTGTTGTTTTACAGTCGGTATAAACTATAAACACACCACCATACCAACCACAACTCAACTTAACTAAATTAGTTAGAATGCTTGACATAAATATTTTCTAATAATTTTTTTTTTATTTCTTCTAAGATTCCATTTATCCGTTAAGGATAAACTTTAGACTAAATATTAAAAATGTGCTTTGCAACTTGTAATTTTGAGTGTTGCAAACTTATGTGGAAGGTTTAAAGAAGAAAAATATATAATAAATTATTATTCCTCCTTTATACCCGCCAAATAAGATGTGGTTATACCAAATTTGTTATTCCGTTGTCCGTGTGACCCTCTGTTATTAGTGTCTGAAAGTTAATAAACATATTCTTCATCAATGCTGAGGTTAATTACTTAAAATTTCATTTACGATTTCAATTTCAATTCATTTTCATTTGAGAATTAAATACTTACCGTAATATTTAATTAATTAATGCTTGTAATTAATTAGTAAAACATAAACATTATAATTAAATGCAAATAATAACGTGACATTATTTTCTCTTTATTAATCTGAATTGTGCCTACTAACGCAATTAAATGAAATCATGGTATAGAAACAATAATTTTCAATACAATGTAAATAAACAAGAACTGGAATTAATGAAGGTCTTTAGTCTGTATTTAGTTATAATTAATGGGTCTATATTATATATATATATATGATTATACTGAAATAATATGAAAAATTACCTAAAATAAGGTGGACAGCCGTTGGAAACCGGTAAAGCCTAAAAGTAAACTAAAAGTTTTATGCAATCTTCCAGCAAAACTTTAAAGCTTCTGGAATAAAGAGAGAAGAGTTCTACATAAATATTTCTGGCAGAAATCTTTGCGGACTAAGCAGTACGGCGCTTGAGATATACATACTGTCTTTGCCTTGCCTTCTGACGAATCCGGGAGCCAATTAATCATAATATCATTCTACAAATACGTGGTAATATTACAGATAATATCTGATCCTACCAAAGTCTTGAGCTATTTTCAAAACATTAAGTCTCCTAAACTGAGGGCACACGTTTGAACAATAAATGCATTACAGCCCTCACCTCACTTAAGGGTCAAATACTGCTTAGTATAGTGTTGTTTCTTTTGTAAATTTAAGCATTCTTTAAGATTTCTTGTCTAAGAATTTCTTGTATCCTTGCATTGTATTAACCTTCTAATTTATATGCAAATGCTATCAAGAAAAAATATATTGTTTTCACATTTTATTGCTATTGTTATTGTTTACAGATATAAAATATATAACTTACAATTTAAATCGGACGAGGTGCAACAACGTATAACGGTTGATGGTCCACAAGTGGGCAATTGGTTTGCCGTAGCCTTTGTTAGCTGGACTGACCCTAACAATGACCGCATTGAACAACAAGGTAAACACATTTAAAGTAAACTTCTAGATTTAGTAGCGACATGTTCTTTTTTTTATCGAAAATCCTTACGTAACATTATAATTTTAATCTACTTAAGATTGGTTAATTTTTGACCACCACACAACCAACTTCTTTCACATATATTGTTTTTTTACACATCATATTATATTATATTGAACAAAGTATACAAATCGTCGCCTTTTATGGTACAAGGCCTGTGTACAATGTTTAAAGGATATAAAAGGATTCAACCAGAACACCTGCAGTATATACGCTATACAACTGGGATTCATTCAGTAACTTATTTGCTAAAGAAGGTGAACAAGAATATCTTACATATTCAAAAAGAAACCTTGAGAATATAAGGCAGTTGTATGCCACTGTTTATACTATGGGGCAAAGTTTACAATATATATATAAAACTATATATATATAATATTATATATTGTACCATGTTTATCCCTCTTTACATTTTATGTCAACAAAATTTTCATGTAAATAAACATAAAGAAACAATATTTCCTTATACAACATAGAACATAACATAGGCACGTATTGTAAGAGGTAGCTATAATACGGTTAAAGTTACTGACAGTAAGAGTCATTAAAACTCACAAAGTTGAATAGACGAGAGAGACTGGACAGACTGGTAGGTGTAGTAAAGAGACCTTTGACAGGTATCCACAATAAAGGCTCAATCGCGTTTGCAACTTACATACATATTATGTATGTTTTTCTATTTAGTAAGAAAATCGTATATGACTTGCATCTTCCTTAAAGAAATAATCTAAAAATTCCAATGCTTTTCCTAACTGCAGAATCCTTCGAAGTTTAAGTGGTCGAAGAAGACGGAACACTTGTTTAGATCTCTTTAATTTCCCCCTCCAATTATACACAATTACCTAAGCTTTCTCTTTCATTTATAGTCATCATAGTATTGTAATTCGATGCTTGTCATAGGTTGACAACATGTCAACTTAATACATTTACCCTTTAGGTAACTTGCAAAACTTTTCCCCAACCCAAATCCAATGTGTGGCACACCCGAATAGAGATATGGAAAGTGACAGAGAGAGAGAGGTATACTAGCCTAGCAATTTTCCAAATATTCATGGACTTTTTCATGGATGTTTTCATCCGAACAATTAAAAGCAATTACGCATACACACACAGTACGACAAAACATACACTCCACCATCACACCATAGACTGAAGTATTTAGATGTAATAGTGCACATGTCTAATACAGCATTTATCTTCATTACAGGTCTGGCAGCATCATGTGACACATTGTTGTTGGCTGAAATGTCGGTGTCACGTTTCAAACCGATTATCATAAATAATGGTCAAGTGCATAATAGTATACTAACGAGTATTAGAAATGAGGAAGCAGTCATATTAAGCGACAGCAGCAAGAGAACACAAACAACAGCAGCAGCAGCAGCAGCAACAGTATCAACATCAACAATACAAGCAGTTCCAAATGTGGTCAATGACATGAAAAGTAAAATTATAAAACGGTTTGACAAAGGGGTGCCGGTGCAAGGAGAGCTGGAGAATATTAAAAACTATGCAATAACCAAAACAACAATGGCAACATCAACCGAGGAAGTAGGAAAACAAAATTTCCAAAATCAACAAATATTAAAATCAACAAAAAAAAAATCGCCATTAACCAACACTACCATGTTGGATGCAGCATCATCAACAACATGCACTTCAACTAACTGCAAAAGCAACAATTACAACTGTACGCATATTATAAACAATGAAATCATTTACAAATTCTATGTGGCCCGTGACATTGGAGTGGCCACAGCACGAATTAAATTCGCCCACGTTTGCCTGAAATGTCCTGATGTCGGTTTTCACATACAAGCCAATGCTTTCCCCAGCATTAGTAATATAGATACCGGTAGCAACATCAACACTGGTGACAGAACTGAGGAAAGCAATTACATACATAGCACCATCATTAAACCAAATCAAACGGGTGAAATTTTAATTGAGTTTTATGTACAGCCCATGTCCTGGCATTATGCGTTGCTGCAATTTGGCAAACTAGACTCTGTCGTCTCCGTCCATAACACATTTTTGCATAAAAATTTCGAATACAATGCTTTTTTCAGCCACAAATCGATGCGAGACGTGGGGGCAGGTGGCAATAATAACGGCGTCTATGACAACGACTACGAGAAAAGTCAAAATATTAACGACAAAATATCAAAACCAGGTGAAACATCTTCTAACGCTACAACATATTCTTCACCCACGAATATCACCAGACAATTTTGTAAAGAAGTGTATGAACTGCCCTTTTCCTTACAAATAGATTTTCGTCAACCTTTCCTGAATGCAAATAATCAAGAGTCAAACACTGAAGCTGCTAATGACAATAACAGTTTCTTCACCATGTCTCATATCTACTCGCCGAATGTTAGCAATAGATCGTGGGGTAATGAATCCAATCCTTGGCGACCCATAAAATTTCGAGACATGGATTTTTATCCCTTATTACGTCAAACTTATCGAGAATTCTTCATGTTTGATTTTGATTTAGTACCCGATGAAAATGGTACTGTACCTGTGGTCTTAAACTTAACCGGAGGTGTACCAGCTGGCTTTACTTTTAATGTGGGTGAAGTTTATGATATCGGAGGTACTCTATCATTTGCTGTATCAATGAAGCATGGCTCTAAAGATGTAGGAGAACAGACGGTCAAAAGTGCCCCTTCTATGCCGCTTACCACCAATGAACGAAATGGTATTTTAGCTGAAAAATTGGTAAGCGGACCACCGCACGAAGAAGAAGAAGGTAAATCTTTACCACGCAGTAATCAAACTATTATAGTGTGTATGCACTTGGGAGAGCCAGGCGAACCCACCTGGCCCGACAAATGTCGTTACGGTAGACGTTTATTACCTGCCTCTAGTATTGTGAACAATACAGATGCTAATACAAGTACCGGATTGGTTCATGTACCCTTCCCAGAAAGTGGACAATGGTATGTTACAATGGCATTATATTGTCATGGGGCAGAAACTGCAGCACGCGTAACCATTATCGACAGTGTAAAGGAATTCATCAAGAAGTACTCTCATATGTTGGAACAAATGAAATCACCATGCGCTTGTTCTTTAAAAGTACCTCTTTATAGAGACTGCCTGCATGATTCCAAATGTCTCACAGCAATGAATGAAACAGAGACTCTTAAAATAAAGGAATGCCTAATGGATTCTAAATGTACGCCGAATCATTTGGAAATGACAAAAAAGTTTGAGGTACATCATCGCTTTGCCACAGAACAACATTTCGCACTGGATAATTGCAACACCTCAGTAGTTTTCACCATATCTTCCAGCCCGTGCGTAGCAGGGCGTTGCGGTCGCTTTGGTCGTTGCTATCATTATATGTCTGGCGGTTTTGTTTTCTCCACTTGCGTTTGTTTGAAGGGCTATCGTGGTTGGGATTGCACCGAAGACTCACAAGTACCCTCTAGCATGTCCATACTGCTGTCATCTCTTTTACTGACGCTCAGCAATTTGCTCTTTTTTCCCAGCATTTACATGGCCGTTAAGCGACAATACTACACAGAGGGGATCATTTATTTTTTTGCAATGTTCTTTTCCATTTTTTATCATGCCTGTGATTCCGGCGAAGATGAGTATAGTTTTTGTTTGGTGAAAATTGGTGTTTTGCAATTTTGTGATTTTTACTGTGGCCTTCTGGCCATTTGGGTTACTTTGGTGGCCATGTCCCATATCCGACAGCAATTTGTTTCCATGCTGCATATGCTTGGAGCAATATTGTTGGCATTCGGCACCGAGCTGAATAAGCAAAGTCTATGGGTCTTCTTGGCACCGGCCTTGACTGGCATTTGTATTATATCAGCCAGTTGGGGTTTGCGCTGCTTTAAATCACGCAAATGGTTTCCCGCTCGTAAATATCTGACGGTGTATATGCCGATGGGCACTGTACTGGTTATGGTGGGTCTAGTTTGTTATGCTTTCCTACAAACGAAACAAAACTATCACATAGTACATTCAGTGTGGCATATGGTAATGGCTCTAAGCATTCTATGCCTACTACCCTCACGCAGATATTTCATTGCGAAATGCTAGCATTCGCCTTACACTTGGGAATTTTTGCTTACCGAACAAGAATTCTATATGTGAACTTTAACTATGTAGCGTAGATTTGAATATCACAGGCAGCTTACTCATATCCAATGTCACCTTTTGCCAATAAGGCGAGGAAAACGGATCACCATCACCACCACTCACAAATTCTGTATGCAGGTCTACCCTTAAGCTTAGAGTTAATTAAAGCATCTTGTTTGTTGTTTTTAGTTTTAAGAGCGATCACATTCACAGCCAATAGTTCATAGATAAATTCCTATATATATTAGTTATATATAGATAATTAAAATTTAAGTACATAATTACTAATGAAGTTAAAGTAAAATAAATGAATCTCTCAGACCAGAGAGTGAACACCTCTTTTTGAAACTCATAGTCCACACAATTAGCATAAGAGGCCGGCGTAATGATGTAAATTTTAAGAAGAAACTACAATTAGATCTAGCGTAAATGAAACCGACGAAGTGAACCTTTATTGTACATAAAAGTAAATATATATATATATATGTAACATAGTATAATTAAAACTACGTCACGTATTTATGTACACTCGAAGAATGTATTTTGATAAACATGGAATTATAATTTAATGAAGCAGCTGGAAATATATGTTTATATAATAAAACAGTATAGAAGAAATTGCAACCAAGAAAACGTTTCACTTGAAACGAATGAATGGGAAAAGAAAAGAAAATGAATACAAGAAAATCCTGAAAAAGCCTTATAAAAAATTCATGAAAATATAATTATAAAAAACTATAAAAAAAATTGCATTTGTTTATTTGTTTTTATTAGACGTCAAAATATGGTCCGCTGGGCAGAAGTTGTTTTAATAACTAAACATTCAAGAGTTTATTTTAGGCAGTTTTATATATATTTTAGTTTAGTTTAGTTTTAGTTGAACTTTCTTGTTATCAAATTTAATAAATGAAATACTTAATTGCTGGTTAATAATTTTAATAAAAAAAATAAAATGAAAAGTTGCAGCAAAAATTCTTTAATGTCTCAGCAATACCGTTGTTTTACGTCCACTTCCTACGAAGAAGCCTTAATAACTCATGATCCATATATAAAGGGGGCAATTTTCTAAGTCAAAAAACTTTCGCGTCTTTAATAATTTTATTAAAAATAAAGCGGTGCAGTCGTCCTACCAACTTTATTGAACCTTTCCTCCTCAACTGCATCCCCCTTGGCAGTTTATTTATTCAAACTTTAATACTCACATAGTAACAAAAACTACGTAACCTAAGTAGGATAATAAACTTAATCAAGGTTCATGTCCGCAGATCTGACTATTTTCAAATATTATAAATAAAGAAAATCAACTAATTTTGCACACTTATGAACTAAAATATTATTATAGAAGTTGTTGTCCGTATATATAAGGATGTTAATAATGAATAAATTAATTGTCATAGTCATCTTCACTGTTATCGTAACTAGCATTTTCTAAATCATCCCAATCAGCCGCATCTCCACCATCAATATTCATTTCGATGTTGGGCTCTTGCGAGGGGGGTGCTATCATATCGATTTCGGGAGAGATGGGTGATAAGGGCTCTTCTATAATCGGTTCAGCAGCGGGTTGTTCATTGGCAAGGTTTTTTTCTGGTTCACCAGTTTCAATATTTTCTTTTTCTTCGCTTTGTTGTTGCATAGCTTGTAGTTCTTGGGCGGCAATTTCGGATTCTTGACGTGCCAATTCGGCCAGTTCGGCTGCTTGTCGAGCAAGTTCAGCCTCTTTTTCCTCTTCAGCTTGCTTTTCAATTTCAGCCAAACGTTGCAATTCCTCCTCCCGTATACGTTGTTCTTCCGCTAAACGAGCTGCTTCGGCTGCTTTGCGCGCAATTTCCTCGGCTGCCAAACGTGCTGCTTCTTCAGCTTTTTTTGTTTCTTCTGCTAGACGGGCTTCTTCTACGGCCTTTTTTGCTTCCTCTTCTAAAAGTCTCTTTCTTTCCTCCTCTTCAGCCTGACGTTTCTCTGCCTCTTCTTTAGCTCTATAATTTAAAAACATCTAAATATTTGCAACAATTAAACGGAATAATTTTAATAAACAGTCAGACTTTCTTTCAGCTTCCTCAGCAGCTTTAACAGCCTTTTCCTCTTCTTCTTTGCGTAATCGTGCCTCCTCTTCCCGGCGAGCAATCTCTTTTGCTTTTTGTGCTGCTTCTTTAGCAGTACGCTCCTGTTCTGCACGTTTCTTTGCAGCTACTTCATCCGCTTTTCGTTTCGCTTCATCTTCTACAGCTCTTTTTTCGAATAGAAAATTAGAATTATAAGGTAAAGATTTTTGACATTTTCTATTTTTACATGTAACAAATCACTTTTGCTCACGACGTTTCTTTTCATCCAAACGTTGGGTCTTCTTCTTTGCCAAATCAACTTCATTGATCGCCTCTTCCGCGACTGTCATTAAGCGTTCTTGCCGTAAACGTTTTTTCTCCTTCATTTCAACATCTTCTTCGGGATCCTCCAAAGATCGTGGTGCCGAAAATTTCCGTGAGGGACGATGCGGATCCAAATCAGGATCTAAAATGAATAAAACAGATAGGTACCTACAGACATGAACAATTCTAACAAATATTTGCATATTATCGTTTATGAAAAGTATTGTAATGATATATAATTGAATATAGTGGATAATCGAGATATATTTAAACTCTAAGGATTATATGAATTAAAATTAAAATAAAAGAACTTAAAATACTTACGTAAGGTGTTTATGATCATTGGTATTTGTTTTGTGGTTTAATCCGTAGATCAGAGCAAATCCTAGCGTCCCCATACTGTTTGAATTTGCAGGCAATTATTTATCGTATATTATGTAAGTATACGGATAATATGATCGGCAATATAATATAATAAAACACGGGTTGTTATTGTAATTAATTAACACACACACACACGCAAAACCACGCATTAGTAAATCAACTAGGGATAGCTGGTCATATAACATATATACATATATGGTAAGTTCATTAGTGTTTTCTATATTGTGTGAGTATTTAATATGAAATTTATATAACTATATAAATTATTATTATATATAGAATATAAAAAAGTCGATATAATATATGAACTGATGAGAGATGGTTCATCATGATAATGCAGTAGAACATTCATTATATGTACAATAAATACTTCTTTCTACACTAAACATTCCCCTTACTAACGATTGTATTGTTTTTTCTCAAATATTGTATTTTGGCAAAGCTTTCAACTAAACATTAATTATGGTTACAATTAGAAAATCTTATTTTTTATGACCTTGCATAATACAATGATGACTGCATCAAACGCGTCAAACGAAATTTTCATTAAGTAACCAAAATGTCATTATATACAATACATAAGTAACAAGTAAGAAAACGAAATGTAGCTTAAGCCAATTCTTAACTACCCTCCATATATACATTCAAAAAGTGGGCACGATTACGCCCTCTAATGGTGTCTGAATTATGTAATTTTTGTGGCAGATATATAGATTTTTGTCGATTTTTGTCTTGACCAATTTTTTCCATTTTTTAATAGATAACTGCGTGCAAAAACTAAAAGTGTCTGTGTTTGTAATTTCAGCTCATTATCTTAAAATTTACAATCGTGAAAATGCTTGCAACAGGCGGACTTATGGACATATGGACTTATTAATACTCGGACATACGGACATGTTTAAATTGAGTCAGTTTTTGAAGCTGATAAAGAATTACTTTGCCACCTTCTATTGCCCGTTGCAAATGTAATGATAAACTTAATGTAGCCCCATATTATGCGGAGAGTATAAAAACTATTCGAATGGATGGATTTTCAAGTTTATACTTGAATATTATATTGTCTGTGCACCTCTTCTAATATTTATGACGGACATATTCGTAAGAAATGTGCCAAATGGCCTTTACTTACCCAAGCAAGCATATATAGGTCAAGGCCTTAAGGTAAGCCTCCTTCTATACGGTATTACAAATTTAACACAATAATGTAATGGGTAGAAAAATAAAGCCAAATTCTGACATCATAAAATTTTAATTTATTTTCGATATTTTCACATCTGTATACATAAGATATACCTTTATATATCAAACTTAATATTGTAAAATGCATACCCATTGAATGTTACACAAAATTTTTGTTAATTAGTTAAGGAAAGAAAAAAAATTATTATATTAAATAACATATTTTTAAAGCAAAAACCAATAATAATAATTGTTGTTGTAAATTGGATGACAGCAAGCACAACATTCATTTGCTCTATGAAACTGAGCAGGAGGTACGTATGTCTTTAGGTATAGTAGTGAGAGTAGAGAGTAAGAGCGGTAGTGTTGAACATATCATGGTTACATTGTCGTCAACGTTGTCCATAAGGATGATATGAAAATTTTTATTTGCTATCATCAAATCATATTAAACAATACAGAACACATACACACACACACTTTTTCAGGCCACAACCTCAGCAGCATTTACTATACACGGTAATCAGGTGGAAGGGATTTAGCGTAGGACATAGAGAAATAAAACAAAAACAAAAAGAAGAAGAAGAAGAAGAGAGAAAGAAACACACAACGCGTTAGTAATAATCATCCATCACGGAGTATGATTAGAATCATAAACAAGAAATAAAACAAAAAAGGAGCAACATTTAGAGATCATGTACCCAAAAATTATGAACTTATGAGTCACAGATGTAGGCATGATACATATATGTATGAAACTGTATATCTTGCAATTACGGACAGACAGACTCACGATGTCTTGAAGGCTGGTGAGTTATGCACAAAATGTTTGAGTTTTCGTCTGGGGTATGATTAGCAATAAGCAAAACATATCTACTTACCTGTCTCGACACTCTCCACCTTTTTCTCATTGACTTCAATATTTTTCTCTTGCTTTTTTGTGGGGTGTCGCATGTACCAAGACAACAGATTGATATCAGTATGTATCCTATCCGTATCGTACATTGGCTTTCTAATATCATACGACCTATTGCCGCAAATCCTTACCGATGCCAGATGACTTTTACCTTTTTTAATAAATTTTATATTATAGTTAAATAATAGATGGAATCAACCAATTCATACAATATCACACTCATCACTCTTTCTGATTATTACCACTTTCTATCATTCTATGACATTCAAGCTATAAAATAATGTTCATCTAAGGTTAGTATAGGTTTATAGGCATTTAATACATACCAACATATTTGCGAGCCGGTTCCGCATACATGGACATTCGGTGCACCTCTTTGGCAACATGACGCACAGGATTGGTTACGCGAGCAACATAGGCATCCAATGCCAACTTATCGTAAGGTTCCCAACTAATTATCACCCCAAACAGACACAGAATGAACACAAAAACGCATCAATGAGACTCACAACATGGCACTCACTCAATACAGTACAATACAGTACAGCACAATAATTTGATTATAAAATGGAAAGTAACTTACCCGAGTACGGCGGGGAAGGGTGTAGTGCTACGTGATTGCCGAATAACAGGCGTATGAACATCACGTATAAGTGATTGAGCTCGATGACGTATTCTGTCAGTTTCCTCCTTGAAAGTCTACATAATGCACAGAAGAAAATTATGTAAATCATTTTTAAAACCTTACAACATAAAAAACGCCGGCATGCAGTAAACACTTAGGCAAACAACATTAAGACATATATACTGTACACTTAAAAAAAATAAAACACAAAACTTACAGTAAAAGGTTCAGTGCCAAGATATTTGGTTAAAGCTCTAGCACCATAACCAGGCAGTGTAGTTCTCTTCAGGTATGAGGGTGTTGTTACACGTAACGGCGTTGTTGTAACTCTAACCGGACTAAGGGAACGTGTATATAAACGGGAAATGGGCGTGTACGTATAGGATGGTAAATATGTTGATGTTGGTATAGTGTAGGTCGATAAATAGGTTGATGGCAGATACGAACTCGTTGATAAATAAGGTGAACTACTATACGAATATGTTGGCGTAGTGTAGCTATATGAACTGATCCGCTCTGGTGATGTTATAACCCGAGTTGTGCGTATAACACGGATTGGTGGTGAGGGCGATCGTGTGACCCGGGTAATAATCCGAGCAGGTGAAGTTACAACTCTAACAGGGGAAGTAATCACACGGCTACCACGAGTGTAAGCGCCAGTCGAGTAAATCGGATAACTCGTTTTGTATACCTAAATTTTATATGTATATGTATGTTCTGTCAATGGTAAATTGCCAAAAAAACAAAAACAAAAAATAATGTGATATCGGCAATGATAGATGCGATTATTTAAAATAAGTAAAAACGATTTATTACATATTTACAAAATCTAAAACACTTAGCCCTCTATCAAGTCTAAAAACTAAGAATTAGGGTCTGTTAATATTCAGTTATTAGATTATCCTTTATTTTAATTCGTCACTGACAAGACCTTTTTTCTATACAATCCAATATCTCTCTTAAAACTGATACTTCATTAATTTTCCCAACACTATAAAGTATGTAATGTAATGGGATGCAACATGAGCAATGCAATGATGAAGAGAACAAGCTATGAAATAGGGTAAAGCATTATATAATTTATACTTACGCGTGAAAATTTTGTTACCACCGGAAGCTAAAAACCAGAAAAACATAAAAACAATTATTAAACGCTGTAAACTATGCAGAGATATTTTTTTCTAGCCAATGCCCTAAGGTATACAACACATTGTCAACATGTTAACAATATACAGAAGGACTAGTACGGGATTAAATAAATATATTATAAATGAATATAGAATACTGGCACAATTTATCCGTTTATCTATCGAATTTAAGTTTGAGTATAGAAATTATTCCACTAACCCCAAAAATCTCGAAAATTAAACCAAGCTTGACAGAGACTCTGACTTGTTGGTTGAGACATATTACCGCCCCTATTAAAGGCACCTGCCACTGTAATGGTTTGTTTATAGAAAAGGAAGATATTTAATTTTTGGAACAAGGCAAATTTAGTTTTTACTTTTTTACAAACAGTTTTATCGAAGAAAGTTCACCATGAAATCTTACTTTTGTTCCTTGTATTTGTATATCGCATTACCAGACTTGAGTAGTACAGTAGTAAAGAAAACATTTCCATAATTGAAAATCATTTACAAAACCAGTTAATAGAAGAATTACACAACTTTATTGCTTTGTAAGATTTCGTAACGAATACATTGAGAGTTTTATGTGTAATGTGTAATCTTACTATCTATCAAATATAATTTGTTTGTTTGTCACAGTTTTGTTAGATTTCTACATCAAAAAAAAGTTGTCTTAAACTACTGTTAAGTAAAAATGTTCAAATTCACATACATTTAAAAAGAATCTAAGTAATGGATGTTAGTAGAAAAATATTTAAATACTTGTGCACTTAAGGCGTTAGTGCAAAGTATCGGCTTTAGACGCGATAAGAGTAATGACGATAACGAGAACCGCCCGGCAATACTCCCGAAGTAGTAGACGAATAACTATATCCACCCGGTCCACCGCCCGTAGTGCTGCTACGTTCAGTGGTATAATTATAACCGCCAGGACCACTGCGTGCTGATGACTCATACGAGGACTCATATGTGTTGCGTTCTGGGCGAGAATAGGGATTGCTAGAATCATAGCTGTTCTTCTCAACGGATGACTTGTACGAGTATGATGATGAATAGTCAGAATTTCCACGCATACGATGACTGCCCGGTCGGTCAGTGCTTAGATCCAAACGTGGAGTCTGCGAATTTTCAGTAAAGTAAATAATGTATATAAACCAAGACGCAAAACTGACATACTCTACATAGAAATACTATCAACCTGTCTACCCTGCCTGAGGCAACGACTTGCTGCTGCTTGACCCTTTAGCGAATCTTTGCAACTTATCAAATTCTTAAGTAAATTTTTTATTCAAGAAATTGAAACATGTTTGATTTGGAAACTTTAAGAACAACAATACAATTAGATTAAGAACACAATTTAAAAAAAAGAATAGATACGAGATAAAACTTTTCGTCATATGAGTTTATGTACAAAGGCATATATTTTGTGAATAATTATATTTTTCACAACAATCATATATAAGACATACATAGAGTATATATGCATTCATAGGCTTTCTAGGAAACTAAAAGGACATTTCACAACAAAAATTTTGCTTTCTTTCATTTAGCATATATATCTGGTAACGATGGCACCCGATTTTTCGTTACGATAAGTTTCACGTCGCACGGGTAATGAATCGGAAGCGGCACGATGTTTACGTGGCAAAATAGTATCTAAACTATCGCGTGCAGTACGAGCCGCGGTATTGCCACCAGCTTCCACGGTCTCAATATGTTGACGTACCATATTTAAAATACGTTGACGATTCTTATCACGAGCCGATACATATGGTTTGATTGGGGCGTTCAACACCTCATAGTTAGGTTTAATAGCAGCCCTATTGATTGGATCCAATATAGAAGTTGACTTTTTCTCGCCACGATTACGGCCGAAAGCAGTAACTGGGTCGGATATTAGTGATGGCCGCGGCACAAATGGACATTTTTCCCAGTCAATTGGTGTTCTAGTCTGTAATGTCCATATATAAGTACAAATACAGAAAAAGAGATGCGCTTTAAAAAGGACACGCAAAGCTAAAGTAGCTGAAGAATTAAAGCATTGAAGCGTTGAACATCGATCGATATAAAATATTTCAAAATCCAAATTAATTTAGCTGCGCATATATATTTATAACAAGATCTGCTCAATGTGCATTAATTATGTGATTTGTAAGTATGTGAGGAAGGGAATTTATAGTGGCGCGCAGTGTGGTGGTGAGTATTTGGAAAGTTTTTGGGTTAAAGTTTTTAAAATGTTTTTTTTTTGTACATAAAACCGAATAAAAAAACCATTGCCTCACAATTAGTATATTTAAGAGTATATAAATAAAAGAGCGGTTATCTCTCTGTAAGCACTTTTTTATTTATATGAATAGCTTTTATATACACTGGGTGCGCATCTTCCAATGCAGATAATTAAAATTGTAAAATCCACCCGAAAACGTTTTAAAAATATATATTATTATATTTTTACATAGGAACGATGTTCATTACTGTTTGTATATAAAAATATAACGATAGAGCATGGACGATTTCGTTTAAATATATAAGATATCTTTAAACGCATAATACCCCTTTGGGTCTTTGAAGGCATCGCATCTAAAATTCCAGCATCAAAAAATCATGACAAATTATTTCCTTTAATTATTATTATATAACCCTAAACTTAACTTTTGAAACAATTTACATTGGTAGTCACCATACAGTACTTCCTACTGTACTTCAGAAATCATAATTTGTAGTACATATAATCCATTTCGGTATCGAAAATCACCTTTTGTGAAGTACAAATGAATTATTAATTGTATTGCATGAGAAAATCATTTATACTTCATGAGAGAATCATTTGTACTTCATGAGATTCATGACAATTTTTGAAATTAACTTAACGATTTATATAGTACTCTTGAAAATTTTTTGTATTACATTTAAACAAAATTGGTAAGAAGATGCATCTAAAATACCGGAAGTATCAGAAAAATTTTCGATGATTATATCGTTTTTAAAATAATGGAAATCTGAATTGTTCAGCTGCATTCTTCTAATTGTTAGTGCAATAGAGCTATTCTAAATTAAATCTACGTAAATATATCTGAAAATATTTTCACATATTTTCATATAGAACATGAAATTTGTTATATAAAAACTTGTTTTGAAAAATTACTAACTAAATATCTAAAATGAGTAATACCTTAATAATTATGTATATATTTTACTATTTCTTTCATTTTCTTTTTTCTATTTATCATTTTCCATGGACGAATATTAATCCATATGAATACAAACGCAATTCATTACTTTATATGTATGTACATAATAAAATATCAACAATTTATTTTTCTATAATAAATATGAAATATTTAACCTTGAAATATTTGCAATACATATATACAGTCTCCGTCATAACCTTTCTGTTCGATGTATAACAAAATAAATAATAAATTTCGAAATGAAAATGTTCACAATAAATGACACCCATTTTTCTCTCACATATGTGTAGAATTTAGACAATAAGAAAAACGTTTTTTTTTTTGTATTAGACATAAAGACAAGTAGAGAACATTAATTGAAAGAAGATTTTTGGGTTATGCTAATTAGACATAATTCTAATTAAGACTTTGAGTAATTATTATAATCAATCAAAAGTAATTTTAAAAAATCTACATTATGTAGGTCTTGTTCTCATCATGTCTTATCCTATAACGAGAAAACTAAATTTGGCTTATGCCAAATCTTAAATATCCTACACATTTACAGTATTGGGCATGGCAGCTATATGATTTCGCCCCCCAATAGTGTATGTATTACGTATCAGCTTGAAAGTCTAGTTTTATGTGGTCTATGGTTTTTTGTAAATTTTGAGCGCATCTGTTGGGATAACTATAGGTATGTGAACCAAATTTCAAGTTCACAGATAAATTTGTGTCGCATAATTATAGTTAAATAAAATATAGTTAAATCTAAATAAAAAGTTTAAAATATATGAATGCATTTATACAATATTTTGAATCTTTTCAAATCTATAATATATTTTGCTTGATTGTTTTTAGTTGTACTTTTTCTCTTTACATATATATAAAATTAAAACGATTATTTTTATTAAATAAATTATTTATAAAAAATTTAACCGTGCACCCCTTTTAGCTCCTTTATAACTCCTAAACGGGTAAAAGTAGACTCATCATTTATACCAATCAATGCAGAATCAAAATCTGAATTAATTTAAACATGTCCATCTGTCCGTCCATATGTTCAAGTAAATTTGTACACAAACTAAAGGTCGCAATTTTTGAAATGTTACCATGAAATTTGGTATAAGGGCGTATCTTGACTCATAGATGTGTATTATTTTCAGAACCCCTTCCCATATGAGGTCCTTATACGAAGAAAGTCTTTGTAAAAAACAGTAATTCTCAAAATTTTTGACAAAATTTTGTCAAGAATAGTCAATTAGCATAACAAACGAATTTAAGCCCGATTGGACCATTTTTAGATCTTTTTTCATATAATGTTACTTTACGAAATGACTTGTAAGGCAATGCCTCGCGTTTACGGATACTATCTAAACTAATTGAAGCATAATTCGTAGAGTTAAGAGTGTACGGTATTAAGTGATCGGGCTTAACCCTCTAGGACATTTCTATTTGTTTAAAATGAACTTTCAATCATATAGATAAAGTCAACTCTTTCAACTGATAATGCGATATGTTTTCCTCAAACAACAGTTTATAAGTTTATGTTTCAAACGTGTTTCAATTCCTTTAAAACAATTTTGCAAAAAATACACAGACAGCAAGTGCAAATTTATAAAAAAAAACCAGAGAACATCCTTAAAAAAGGATTGTAATGAATTGTATAAAGGAAAAAATTAAATTAATTTGTGTATTTTTATACTCTTGTTTTTTAATCTCAAAAATATATATTTATTACAAAACTTGGAAATAATTGTGTCAAAATTCAAACATTCACACCTTAATATTATTATTCAAGCATTCAAAAAATTATGAAATATTTTGCACACGGTTCTGTTGCGGTTTTGAAAAAAGTGTACATTCGTGTATGATTGAATTTCAACACAATTTTTCGAATAAATAAAAAAAAATTAGGGAAGGATTAAACCACACTACACTCTATTCTAGTTGGCAATTCCAATATGAATCATTTACAAAACTTGAACTAGAACACTTACCGTTACAGAATAGGAAGTAACTATTGGTCTGGTGGTGTATGTCCTACGGGTAGTAAAACCGCTTTCGTAAACCATTTTCGTTTATTATGAAGTTTTGAAAAATTCTTTCAATTTACAAATTTTACACTTATTTCAAATCACTACAATTGAGTGAAGATATTTTTCTTTTCTTTTTTTCAATTACTTTTACTCGTTTCGTAATGTGTGCACTTAACGCCCGTTCGAGTTCTTCTGAATAACTTGAGTTTGATGGCAGAAATTTTGGGCTTTTAATAACTTTTTGTGTATATATCAGAATTTTTTTACAATCGAATATATAGCTCTGTCATTTTCTCTCTTTTTCCCTGTCTCTCTGTCTGTCTTCATCATTAGGCCAGAAACTTATTTTTGGCCTTCTAACCAACCATACACACATAAATGTCTGTCTGTCTGTCTATGCATTTGAGCGCTCTTTCTCTCTCTCGCTTTATTATATATAGCAAAAATAATAAATTGTACGAATATGAAAATAATTTTTATATAATCTATTATGCTAAGTATGCTAATTTTATCGTTCTGTTTGCCACTATCATGAATGCAACAGACAGACAGATACACAGACGTACGGATACTTGTCTAGATTGTCTCCGTTTTTTATGCTGATCAAGAATTTGTATATATATTATAAAGTCTCTGACGCCTCCTTCTAGGGTCTTGCAAATGGAATAGTAAACTTAGTATACCCGCCATATTTTGTTGGTATGTTGATGGTATTTCATTTCATATCTATTCTTAATTAATATGAAAAAATCCAGAAAATGGAAGGGTACCGAAAATTTATGTTAATTGCTTAAAACATTGAATACTCATACGCTCCGCATTTTTCTCTCGCACCATATTAAAATTTTGATATATCACCTGCAGCTATTTTGACACATATTCTATCTATATACAATAAATGCATTGTATAAATATATAGATAAATATATTATGAGAAAATCATCCATGAGTTTTTCACTAAATACATAATGCACATGGCGTAGGCATACGTTCACTAACGGCCAGTGCGCTAATGTTGTACTATACTATACCATACTATACTATACGAACATCTCGTTTGATGGTCGTGCAATTATGAGATAGTTTTTCATTTGAAAATTAATTGAGACAGTTAATTTTCATATGTATTCTTAATCATTAGTGAAGGAGAGCTTTTTTATAATTCTTGAATTAATTGTTGAATTTCTACTTCATATACTTGAGCAATGTTGGCGCAATGACCGCATTTTCTCTGGTGTTAAATGTTTACATATTTTGGTCTATGGCAGGCCTTTTATTGTATATGTATATGTAACATATAAAAATATTTATGTACTTGAATGATTTCCTTCTTTTAATATATTTTTAATTAAACTCATCGTTTCTATTAATAGAGTGATTGAACGATTTATTCAAATTCTAAGTTTCAAGAATATTTAATTTCACATTTTTTTAGACAATGTAACAAAAATTATATATACTGTGGAGTACATCACAGTCCACAGTTCGTTTCCATTTTGTCCTTAGTACGACTCTTATGTTACGCCATGGCAAACGTAACAAACACGTAAAAATTTTTTAAAATTTTCATTTTCTGAGTGACCTTACTTAGTGGGAACTATTTTCACGGTCAATACGCTAAAGAAAATATAATTACAGAATAGCCTTGAAATATATAAAATATATGATTCAATATATATTTTTAGAACCCATTTAGTTTTTCACAAGCTCGAAGCTCATTCTTCTGTTGAACAAACCCTAACTTTCTTCATAATTTTATAAATTGTTAGAAACTTTGTCTTTTACTTCTGTCCCCTCTCCAAAGTTAATAATAATATAAATGTATAAAAAAAAATTATACCCACCCCAGAAAATGGTTTAAATTAGTGTAGTGTAGGGTGTTAAATTGCATTCCGTTGTTTGTTTTCGTAAAAAAAATTTTAAAATTAAGGTCTTTGTCATATCTTACATATGCAACGCGAATCACTTTCATTGATCTTGAAATTTTTTTATCAACATTGAAAGAAAGCGCACAAAAGAATACGTTTTGCGAACGAAAACATATTTGCCATAAAAGTTTATTGAGGTGTTCTATTCTATGAGTCACTAATTCATCAGTTGTATATCTTATGTGTGGCTCTACATTGCATTTATAAAGTAATTTCAACCTATCCCACTCAAGCCATGTTACTTTACACCACTTTTAAGGGTTTACGATGCGGCAGTTTTATTTCACCAACAAGAGATATATGTTTAGAATGATTTTTGTGATTTATATTGTGTAGAAACTTTGTTCATAATCGAGCGCAATATATTCCAATTTAGTCAATTTTTCACAGCTTTAAAATATCATATTTTTAGATAAACATTTCGCCGAAATTTGTCATCAGAAATATGTCAAAATGTCAAGGACACACAATAGTTAAAAATATAAATTTTATCTCGGTGTAAAGAATATTGTCACGGCCAGCCTTTATTTAAATAGAAGGTATTTTATGGATCTATTGTATATTCACGATCGTATACTCATAATTTTGGTATCTTCCATGATAACTCATGTTGTTCAAAAGAATAGTATTTGTGGAAGGCCAATCTCCTAATTTTAATGTCATATATTCATAAACATTAAGTTGTCTATTAATAAAATTCATCTCCCACATATTAATAAAAATATCAACGATTTAAGAAAAAGATTTCATTTATTGTTTGGTGTTTTAACTTTAAAAAATTTACAAAAAGAACATATGTTATAGGGCCAGAAAATAACTAAATAAATATATATTAAAAACGTTTTCCAATTTAATTTCGTGTAGTTTCACAAGTAAGTCTCATAAATGGTTGCGTTGCATATAATGTGGTTAAGTATGTGCGGTCATGGGATTGGAGAAAGCATTACGCATAACACATATTTGCTGGTGGATTCGGACACATCGTGCCTGTACAACAAAATGGCGGATTGCATGGTAAATTGCAGGGTCTACATTGTTGAGTAGGATTGCAGGGCATGCAAGGCACACAACATGGCATAGGTTGACATGGCCAACATGGCTGACTGCAGCTATCTGGGCAAGGTCTCGTCGTCTCCAATAATCGACTATAAGTGTAAACAAAAAAAAAGTAATTCCTTGGAAACATATATTTGTTAAGCGACATTACCATAATTCCCGTTGTTCCATATCAGCACGTAAGAAATCGATAAATTTAGCTTCACGTCCAGATAATTTTTCCCCGCCTTCTGATGAACCAGGTAATAGTTTTTGGCCACAGCGCACCTTTTGGCGCAAGTCAATAATAACTTTAGATCCTCTATCCGTCTGAGATTTGCGACTACTCATTTGAGATGGTTGATTAGCACCACTAACTCTACTAGGCCGTTCCGCGCTAGGTCGACTTTTACTGGATCGGGTTTTTCTGGGTCGTTCTTTTCCAGACTGGTCTTGGCTTGGTCGAATTTGGCTGGGTCGTCCCCCTTTTTTCTTCTTATCTTTTTCATCACTTTCCCTGCCTTTGCTAGATTCTCCCTTCGCCTTTGCCGCCTTTTCATCATAGTCATCTTCTTTATATAATTTTGATTTACGCTTTAGCCCTTTTTGACCCTTCTCGTCATCATCTTCATCACCGCCCTTACTACCTTTGCCTTTCTTCCTTCGACCTTTGGAATCATCTTCATCATCTTCGTCCCCGCCCTTACTATCTTTGCCTTTCTTTTTTCGACCTTTAGAATCATCTTCATCATCTTCATCGCCACCTTTGCCACCTTTGCCTTTCTTCTTTCGACTTTTGGAATCATCTTCATCATCTTCATCGCCACCTTTGCCATCTTTGCCTTTCTTCTTTCGACTTTTGGAATCATCTTCATCACCTTCATCGCCGCCCTTGCCGCCTTTGCCTTTCTTCTTTCGACTTTTAGAATCATCTTCGTCATCTTCATCGCCGGCTTTTCCTTTTTTGTCCTTTTTCTTTTGGCCTTTCGAATCATATTCATCATCTTCATCGCCGCCCTTTCCTTTTTTGTCCTTTTTCTTTTGGCCTTTCGAATCATATTCATCATCTTCATCGCCGCCCTTTCCTTTTTTGTCCTTTTTCTTTCGGCCTTTCGAATCATATTCATCATCTTCATCGCCGCCCTTTCCTTTTTTGTCCTTTTTCTTTCGACCTTTCGATTCATATTCATCATCTTCATCGCCGCCCTTTCCTTTTTTGTCCTTTTTCTTTCGACCTTTCGAATCATATTCATCGTCGTCATCTCCACTCTTTCCACCTTTACCTTTCTTTTTGCGACCTTTTTCACGTCCTTCATCTTCATCATCCCCCTTTCCACCTTTCTTTTTAGAACGCTTCAATTCGTCGCCTTTTCCACCCTTACCTTTCCCTTCATATTCTTTAGGTAAACTCGCACCACCAGCTGTGCCCCCCATTTGAGACCCCCTACGAGCAGATCCGGCCATTCCATTATCTAAACATTCATCTATTATTTAAAATAAATGTTTATTGTTAGAAATATTGTAAAATTTCCAGTAAATGCATACTAACTATTCATAGAATTTCTATGTACACGAACTCTTATACTGTGGCCCCCATCAAACACGGAATATTTCTCTTTGTTCTGAGCTTGATTGTAATCCTTAACCAGACGTCGGCAGATTTTCTTTAATACCGTATAAGTATGATCGTTTATGAAATAGGCACAACTGCGACAATGATCATTTGTAAAATTAACTTTACATGGTCTGCTGGGTTTACATGGTCTACAGCGCGGTGGTGGACAAGGTGGAAGACATGGTGGGCACGTGGGTCGACATGGATGACATAAATACTCTGTACAGCTAGATGTACTGTAGTTGACCACAATACTCATTATTATTAAAATTTATTTATACGCAACCAAATCCGCAAAACGTTCGTTACGGTTTTCATTTAATGAGTGACTTACCGCGAAACCGTTAAGTTGCTACAGCATAAATGTAATTGATTTACCATGTTTTGGACATTTTCATCCCCATAAATGATAATTTGTGTATGTTTTTAGTATTTTTAGTTCAATAGTATAAAAGAAATCAAAAATAATCTAATTTTTGGCAAGACGAAAATAAACAGATATGCCTTTTTTGGAGAAAAGAATTTTTCACTAAACAATTTTCAAAGCCAAAAAAATAAAATATCAAATCAAAAACTTTGCCCGTCATTTTATAATTTTATGATTTCAAAAAAAAAAACAGAAACATCAGGGTTGTTCAAATAATTGTCCGATTGTAGGGAGTTCAATATTAATTTTTATAGGTTATAGGAAAAGGGTATCGTAAGTTTGTCTTTACGTTCGCAATATCCAATAATATAAACGAAGGCTTCAAAGATCTATTAAGAGTTGAGTTGACTTGATATAAATTACAAACTTCACGATAATATAGATAGTCTCCTTACTCTGAGTGTTATTGAAGAAATAAAACATATACTTTTGGCTTAAGTCAATCTTAAATAATGTGGATATATAACGTAGCAAACAAACTTGGTAGCGAGCAATGTTGTAAACCATTTAAAGGGATAAAGGCTGAAAAAAACATTTATACAATCTAGAAGCCCAACATCTAAATTTCTAGCACTACAAACAGCCTTTGTACAGAGTAATACAGTCTCAGGAACTATTTCAAAAACTTTGGTTTTTCTCATGACTGGCATTTGCAGACTAAGTCGCTCTGGGATGTTGAAAGAATAGTTCCTGCAAAGAAACTGTTGTTTGCAATACCAGACATTGCTTATTTAATAATTATATGATAACAGTAGAATAAATCTAGTTTAACCCGAATTTCTCCCACAGTTAAAACACTTTTGAGCAAAATTCTATTTAAAATTGATCCTTTCATAAATCATATACATACTTTACTATCCCTTAGATTACACATTTACTATAAAGTTTACATAAGTGTAAAATATATAATTTATTATTTAATCAAAATTAATTAATTTTAAAGTTGAATAATTTAAAAATTGAAAACACTTTAAACTGAGTTTAAATCATCATAACTTAATAACATATTTCAACAACCCCTACTACACATATATACTTATATATGTATGATTGCAAGACGCAAAGTTATGCATTTGTAAAATGTAACAATTTCAAGCTGAAAGCTTAGTTAGACAATGTAGGAAATTGAACGTTAAAAAACTTTTCTTAAATCCTGATTCATTAGATAATTGCACTATTTGTATGTACAGAGGTACATATATACATAATATACAGAAGTATGTGCATATGCGATACAGTACAATGAACGCAATTGGATTTGTCATCCAAAACGTCTTCTAAACGTACATTTTTGTCGCAGGTTGGTAGCAAGCATAACAATTTGTTATGGTTGATGATGGTATTCAAACTTTATTGTAGCAGTGCAGATATGCAATTAACAATAGCAAGAAAACTTTAGGCGACAATGGTCGAATCGTAACTATACTACATTGCTGGAGTAGGTAATGACGCGAAAGAGAATAAATGATGGAAAAACTCTTCATAACCATTTATTTTATATATTGAATAGGAAGGCTGCATGTAATGGTAAGCGTTATCACGTCTTTGATCCCAACTGTATCATCTATTCAGGCCCACATCCAAATTACGATCCTCGCTTTTTATGAATGTCTTTAAAAACCTCTCAATTTTATAAACAATGTTGCACTTATTATAACACATCTATATTATTTTAAATTTTTTAAGTTAAATTAATAAAAGTGTAAACGTTCATATAGGAGCAAATTTCTTGAGTAAAATTATTTGCAAAAAAAAGCAAGTGAAAAAAATTAAAATAACTTGGCTTCAAACAAATCTTAAATACCCTCTACATCTATATACAAATAGGGGGCGTGGTAGGTTTATAAGTACGCTCTCTAATAGTGTTTGTATTACGTATCAACTTGTCAGTTGAATACAGTTTTTTGCAAATTGTGGGCGAAAATGTTATCTGAACACGCCCATTAAATAAAAAAGTTAATATAAATAGCGTTATGCATGATTTCAGCTTAATATCTAAAAACTTACGACTGTAAGAATAACAACTACATACCAGCACATACGGACATATGGACATTTTGATGCTGATCAAGAATATATATATTTTGATGCCTCCTGTTCAGTGTTACAAATGGAATAACAAACTTCATATACCCAACCCATCTTATATGGATAGCATACAAAAAAAAATATTACATAAAAATATTGTCTCATCAACCTTTCTATTAATATAGGAAAGCCATCCAACCTTAAATAAATGGTATATAAATGATTTACACACTATAGTTTTATATCAGTTGAAAAACTTACCAACTACCGTTACTTTATAACATTCATTGTTTTATAATATTTATTTTAAATTGAAAGACTTCATTTAAAATGTTGTCCGGGCAATACATTTTATTCTGTATGACCAGTTTTTTATACAAAACTACTATAGCGGGTCCTAAATATGAAACGAATTCAAAGTAAGTGAAAAATATGAGTAAAACAAAACTAAATAAATCTTATATAACCTCTAACTCTGCAAACAGGAGGCGTAGCATGTAGCATAGTTTTTTTCGATTTTTAATAATTGTGGGTATTGGTTTTAACCAATTTTTTCCAATTTAAACAGCGTTCCAAGTGCAGAAACTACATAAAAGTGTGCGTAAAAAATTTCAGCTCAATATCTTAAAATTTACGACTGTAATAATCCAACGACAAACGGACATACGGATAGACTGTCGGGATGTCTAGATAAACTCAGATTTTGATAATTTATCATAGCGATCCCTAACATTATGGGATAAACGTATAAAAGTGTACCTTATTCTATTCCCTCGTTAAACTTCACAAACTTGAAATTCTTTTACTAAACTTTATAAATTTCTTCCATTTTTCATTGTAGAACATTTGTTGATACAAATAATAATTATAACAACAATCATCCATGGACTCATGTAACATTTTTAAATGAAAATAATAAAACCGAACAGTATGAACAGGATAATGCTTCAACCAAAGACCGTTTACAACGTTTGGGTTATACCACCGGCTATGGCACTCTAAATGTAAGCAAATGTACAATTTCTTTAAAATCATTATATCCTTTACTTAATAATGGGATAGTCAATTAATAAGAGGTACATCAGGATGATGTCGTCTGGCTATTATTGGAATATTTATGATAGTAAATAATGTAATGAGGAAAATTTTGAGATTTTTTTAGGACTACTTAAAGAATTGGGTAAAATAGACCACACAGACACTTCCACAATTTAAAAAAATCTTTTACGGTTAGAAAAGTTAAGTGTGAAACACCTATTTCAATATACACTCCCTCTAGGGAATTGTTGAAAATAAGCAGAACTGAACAATAGACAGCTTTAGAGTTGCGAAGTAGAACAGAAGTAGTTTTTAAAAGCATGGGTAAATGAATACCTGGCACGCCCACTTTTTATTCATAAATGGGTAAAATTGGGCTTAAGCCAGATTTAGCTCTTTTACTTGTATTTTGTATATTAGGGTTACCCAGGTAGTACTGGCGTTGGTGCTTATAATCCCATTAAATTGGATTTGGGCGGCGTTATACTGGGCACTTTGGTGGGTATTGGTGCCATACTCATAATACCTAAACTTTTGAACGTGTTTCAAGCTGGTTATGTGGGCTATGGACGAAGTAAATATATTTAAAAAAATTCTCTACGAAAAATTCTTTCTAAATCTTACTTCTTATTTTTCACATAGGTGATGACAGTAATGATCTATCAGCTGTAGGTCATTTAATTAATCGAATCGATGATATTTTAGGTCAAAATAATGTTGACTCTACAAGTTGCATGCAGCGAGCCATATGTACTTATGTACGTAATACTGAATACAATATGAAAACTGGCGCTACTGATCAATTAGATGAATTCGTACATATGCTTTCCGAGTAAGTGAAAGAAAATATAATAATTTGAAGATATATATTTATATATAACAAATCTATTCATTTAGTAATGCTCTGGTTAATTATCTATTGGATGGTACTGCCGTTAAGGCAGCTATAGAGCATGGCAAGAATATGAATGCTCCCTCTTGTGAGCAAGTATATCTTACCTGTCCATTGGATACTAAAAAATTATCACAAATGCTTATAAAACTATTACCGAAAAAATCTACCACACCAACAATTAATCCAACATCACAATGATACAGAATCAATTGATTTTTTATTTTTATTGTGGAAAAAGGAAAAGTTATTTGCAAATAAATAATTACATTTTTAATTAAAACCCGCACTATTAAATATGTAGATATATAATTTAATACATAAAGAATAGTCTGTATAAAAATATAGGAATGTGCATAAAAATGTGTGAAACTATAAGTATACTAAATTTGTCATCCCATTTGCAACACTCAGAAGGAAGCCTCATAGACCGTACCTTACTTTATATATACTCTTGATCAGCATTAAAACGTCGTTATGTCCGTTTGTCCATCTGTTGTTGGTACTGTCAAAATCGTAAATTTCGAAATATTGAACACTTCTAGTTTCTACACGCGAATTTCTATATAAATGAAGCAAAATCTGTAAGAGCCACGCCCACAATCAACAAAAATCTCTTTATCTACTTCAAAAATTTACCTCTGAAGTTGAAATTTAGTTATATCGATATTTTATATAGAAACCGTATGTAGCGTAAAACGCGACTTTGAAGATAATACACACACACACACACACTATAGTAATCATATACCTGCCACGCCCCCTATTTGTATGTAGATATAGAGTATATTTAAGATTTGGTCTAAACCAAATTTTAGTTTTTAACATTCCTTAAGAAATTTCTCATACTTTTCTATATTGATTGGTTTGAAACTTTTCAATTCTGCCAATCGTTTTTCCTGCTCTTCTATAATAGGCAACCAATGTTCGGATGGTAGCTTAAGATCTGTCGGTACAAATTCCTTCAATTTACTCGTTAACGTTTCATAATGTTTTTGCCTTTTTAATTTGTCTTCTAGCAAGTCGACCAAACGATTGGACTCATTAACCAATTCGTCAATAGCTAATAATAATAAATCCCAATCTAAATGTCGATATTTATAAAAGGATAATGGTACAAAACTATTCCATGGCTTATTGGCATGTATTACATAAGGTTTAAATTGTTCTCCTTCTTGAAAATCATCACAAAAACGCCAAGATCGCTCAGTGGGTTGTAGCAATGATGGACGTTGTTGTTCGTGTGGGGGATTGGAAATTTCTGGTATAATTTTTAATTTATGATTAAATAATTTATCTTCCATATTATCATTATTATCTATCTCGATTTTTTCCTCATTCAATGAGCGAGCTTGACGTATTTTAGTTAATTGCTGCAATAATTTGCGCTCATTGTCCGTACAATGCTCGAGTAATTTCGAGTCATACGTTTGAGTATTTGTCAAGTAGGCTTCGAGAAAAGCATTCCCAGATACTTTGGGTAATAGAGTTTGAGTTGCGGCTTCAGCGACATCCACAGCATCCGTTGTAAGAGCAACAGAGTATGTTAAAACATCTGATAATCAAACAAAAGGAAGTAGTTGTTTATATAATATTTTTGGGTTTATATATCTTCAAGGAAGAAAGATATTCGGAGATTATAAGGTACGTTAAGGAGAATATCCAGCGATAGGAGCACTCACCATATAATGTTTTTTTATAATGGAAGTTTTCATCTGACAAAAAATCGAAATTCTTAATAATTTTTGACAAAAATTGATGAAGAATAGTTAGCTTAATCATTGCCTATGCCAAATTTTAACCCGATTGAACCACTTGGGGCAACGGTAGTAAATATTCAAAATTTATCTTTTTAACAATATGGAAAAAATTTTCTTACTAACACTCTTCGGTGCGATCACGCCGTTTGGTGTATACACCATCTGTTAAAATGCCAATCTCTTTGTAGAGTATCAAATCAGTTTGGGCTCCCACTCCAATATCCTTCATCATCGTTGTAGTAAAATTATCAGTTTGTACACTCACAGCGACCTTGGTGGCTCTTAATCGCCTAAAATAATTACCAGATTATATAATTTTATTATGATATTATATGTTTTGTGTGCGATGTTTCAGTAGCCCCCTTAATTTAGACACTTATCATCCTTACATCCCCAGATACATGATTCTTGCAAACTTCTACAGAAGAAACACCTTTACTGGCTTTTTAAGGGTGGCAAATTTTATGCAACTAAATCTATTTTCCCATATATCGATATGCAAAACTGGGCAAAATTGAATAATAGACACGCCCACAATTTATTTGGTGGGAAGATTATTACAACTGAAAATTAGATTAAACATTGCGACAGTGACTTTTAATAATTCACAAATGATGCTCGTTTAAATATTTCAGAAAAATGATATTTAAGGGGTGTGTTCGTACTTAACTACAAAATTTTTATGACCTTATTGAAAAAACTTTTCATATAATACCTGGAAGCATCCAAAAGTTTTGCTCTAAGTAAAGCATTCTTATCGGGCTTGGGAAACGTCGAAACACTAACAGACCTCCACGGAGGTCGTTTTATATCGATCTCCTTATCACTATTGCCCTCCTTCATGCGCCTCCAGCTCTTTGGGATTCTAAGAATGATGAAACGTTATTTATAATGGTTGCACAATATATAATATTCAATATACCTGATAGTAGATATTAATTATTCTACAAATTTATTAATTATTATATTTTCTTCCAGTTTGACTTACTTGCTACCCGTTCTTTGAGCAGACTTTGGCGAGTATGCCGTTCGATTGTCTTCAACACTTTGTGTTTCACTTGTCTCCGAAGAGGTGCCGCTATTGTATGAACTAGTTGAAGTTAATTTCTTCATTATATTCACACACACGCACAAGTCTTAAATTACATATATTGCATGCAGCACAGGTGCATACGATTGTTTTTCTACTATTTCTTCTAATATAATTCGTTTTTTATTATTGTTAATAAATACATTCACCACGCACTCACAAGGACATCTGACAGTCATGCAAACTTTTCATGGGAGAGTAAATAAAGAAATGTTGAATAATTGAATCAATTATTTGCAATTGACTTTCAAACACTAAACTACAATAAATATCAAAAAAGAAAAAAAAAACAAATGTTGCTCGCCAAACAACCAGCGTTGCTATGACAGGACAAGTGGGGGAGAAAAATTCCACCAGACATTGGAATGAGACGATTTGTCCAACATTCTTTGTATTGTGTGTGTGTGTCTCTAGTACTACGCCACAAAGATTTGAATTGAAATTTTTTTTAGCATAGAATTTAAAGCCCGTTTGCTGACATTTTAAAAATAATAATCGTGTATTTATGCAAAATCGATTCTTTTTTATTTATTTAATACACATAAGAAATGGAACAATATACAAATTTCTACAACACTAAATACAATTAAACAATAAATCTTAATGGAAAATTGATTGCTTTAATTCCGGTTTTATAAATTTTAAAGGATCACTTAAAAACACATTTAAAAACTCAATGCCAGTTGGTAAAAGTTGTATGTCTTCTTGGAAGTTATGTAGCCGTGGTTTTGTTATATTACGAAAATTTAACGCTTGTATATTATAGACATCAATTTGGAATTCTAACTTTTCTACACGATCATAAGTTTCGGGAGATTTTACCACACGACGTAGAATTTTACGTATGTAATAACGATTGGGACCGTCTCTGTTGAAAGAAAATAAGAAGAAGAAATATTTATTCTAGCATAAAAACAAGTGAAAATGTTATGGTATGGTCGGAAAACCCCGACCCTTTATTACCCTGCACCGCTTAGTTGTACAAATTTATCAGTAAAAGCAAGGCATCGCCATATAAGTGAAATACCACTATATGAGAAGGAACTCCAAAAATGTGCAATTCCAACCATTTTCAATACGGTTGCTCTTTGGTTCAAAAAGTGTCTTTGTCAAATTTAAATGAAATATCTCATATATTTACAGGGACGTACGGACCGATATGGTTAAATTGATTCAGAGTTATTCTGACGTACCAGTACTCGCAGTTACATCGATTTAGATTATGCTTCTGAATCGATAATAGTATAATGGAAGGATGGATGTTTGCCCCAAAGTGATGCAGAATATATAAAAAAGTTTTTAAACCAATCTCTCTCTACACACGTTTTTAATGAGGCATTATATTTAAAGGCTACAATTTGCAGTTCTCTGCCCAATTTTACAGTATTCTCGATCATCTGATTGAGTGTTTCCAGCATTTTATAAATGCTTTCAGCATCATGGCCCTTGCACATGGTTTGCACATTCGATGGCATTTGTAATTTCAATTGAAAATCTAATATAAAATCAATAGGTTTCCACATACCTATGGAAGTAAACAAATTATATCATTTCTAAACAAGTAAATGTTCAATTTTAGATACTAACTCTGCTTCACTCGATCACATGTCTTGATCGTTTTTATATGTATTTCAGTGCCTAATGGACATATTGCATCATAGATGATTTTCAATTTAAATGTTAACAGTTGACGATGTACAAACATCAACAAGCCACAAATCTCCAGTTGATAGTCGAATATCCAATGAGACATTTTAGGATTATTGCTAAAAAAAACATAAAATTAAATTAAATACAAATAAAAATTTATATCTAGTTTAAGTCCTATGTCTTAATGTAATTATGATATAAGGGGTGTGGCCATAAAATATACAGAGGCCTGATTAAATCGATTCAAAATCATTTTTAAATACCATCCCCAAATGTTGCAATAAAAGGTTTTCTTTAGGCCATTCTGAATTACAAACATCTACATAAACTGTTTTATTTAATGGTAGTTGAATGGTAATTACCTAAGTTCATTTTTTAAGCTCTCTACCACAGGTAATGGAGGATCCTTATATAGCTTATCGTACTTTTCCTTAATTTCCTTTTCGAATCTAAACGAAACGAACATCATCAAATTGAACTATTTCATATAATAACAAGTAAAAAGCACTGAATTTTATTTAAACCGAATCTTATCTACATAAAAAGTGGACGTGGCCCATTTTTAATCAAGCCCTCCAAAAGTGTATCGGCGTACAAGTTGAGTTTAACTCTGAGTGAAGTTTTTTTTGTAATTCGTATTATCCTATCACGTCCATTTTGAGTACGTGGTAGGATGGAGTAATTATTAATATGTGTATATGAAATTTCAACTTTATGGGTAAAACTTTTGTAGTTGATTAATAGATTTTTGTCGATTGCGGACGCATCTGTTATTCGACCACGCCCATTTTTTGCACATTGAAGAATGGAATAATTATAAATTTCAACATTATTGTTTAATTTTTGTGGCAAATAAATAGATTTTTGTCGATTCTGGGCGTGGCTTTAGATATTATTGTTAATCAATTTAAATAGAAGTCTGCGTGCAAAAACTAGAAGTGATTGTTTAGCTCAATATCTCAACATTATAAAACAACAACAACAACAAATAAGAGATAAACACGCGGACGTACGGATATTGTGATAGTGATCAAGAGTATATACACATAAACTTAGTAGGGTCTCTGATGCCTCCTTTTGAACGTTCTTATGTGGAGGGCATATATAATCAATTACTTTGCCATTCGTTTTTTGTAACCCTTTATAAAGCCACACTCCATTTCACAAGTTCGCAAATCATCCTTGACACCATCAACAGAAGACGCCATTAAAGTTTCATTTTTTGTAATATTTTGAGTGCTATCTATGTCGTCGTCTAGGCTTCGCCACAAATCGTCAAGATCAGCTAATTTAAGTTTCTGCCGTGAACGTAGTAACTTTTCCAAACCTATAGAAGGTAATGGCTTTACAACTGGCAAGGCAAACGATTCGCTTTTATCAGATGTTAAAGTTTCATCTGTTAATGTTTGTTGGCAGCGTTTACATTTACGGCACAGAAACGTAGTATTATTGCCATCATTAACAATTGATCTACAAGCCTGTTGTTGTTCATCTCCGAGTTCATCTTCAGAGTCAGATTCATCTTTTATTTCTTCAATTAGTACCTCTTTATCATCATCATCTTCTATATTAATATTGTCAACTAATGTAAGTTGTTCTTCCTCAATGAACTGAATCGATGCATCGTTAAGGGTGTGACATTGAATTTGTGGCAAAGCAGAAATATTGCTGCAACTGGGTTCATTTAAGAATTTTGTAACATCTGGTACACTTATGGTATTATCATCAAAACTTTTACGTTGTTCTTCAGATGTACTCGGCAACACAAGTGACTTCACGTAAGACCATTTATTTGAAATAGAAACGTTTCGCAGGAGTTGTATACTCCTGTTGTTTTGTGATTCATCAAAGGCCTCGCCGACCAATGTTGAAATTCTATCTGTCATATCATATAACATGATTTGAGAAGATGGTTGTTGTTGTTCAATTCCTATTCTCTCTGCCACTGAATCATTCAATTCTAAACCAGAAATTTCCACTTTAAATGGTTTCGGTTTTGGTTTGGTTGTCTTGGCATCTAGACTACCATCGAAATCTTCAGTTGTTATATTGGCGGCTAATGCAAAGTAATTTGTTTTTGTTTTATGATAACCTTTCCGAGGGGTAGAGTAGTTGGCTGACGATTCCTTTAAAATATTTTTCTCAAGCCTAGTAAATTCCAGCAATGATTGTCTTGGTGTTATTTCGCACATTTTACGTAATCGCTCCTGATTGGAAGAAGTTTTTAGTGGCGTTCTAAATTGGTCATCATTGATGCCACAACTTGACTGCAATAATTTATTTACACTTGAAGCTTTGTCTAACACCTGTTCTTTAAATGCATTTGCTTCCATTTTCACATAATTTAAAGTAAGCTTTGGCTGTGTTTCCTTGCCTGCGTTTAGGTGTACAACTGCTCTATTTCCGTTACCAACATTTGTTTGGCAATCTAAATCTAAATCGATATCCATCCTTTGCTCGGTATATATATTAGCTTGTGATTTGGAGAAATCTTGATCATCTTGATCCAGTAATGCGGAAGTAGATTCGTTTAGAGCCTTTCCCTCCTCTTTAATATTCGTATTCAGGTATAAAATTTGTTGATTGTGTTCCACACTTGCTTTATTAATCTCAGTATTCTCCTCCAAATCCATTGATTCTTCCCTATATATGCTTTCACGAGATTTTTTTAAGAATTTCGTAGTTTTTTCTGGTTTAGCAAAGTTTTCTATAGTATCAAAATCTTGCGTAATATTGATATCCTGAGGAACGTTGATGGTGAGTCTTTTATTAGGCGAAAATTCTCCATTGGAGCTGAAATTATCAATGCTTCCTTTATTTTGAGCTATTCGAACGTTAGAACATTGGAACGTAGACAAGGTCTGTGGTGGTTTTTCACTATTGAAAGAAGTCTTTAAAAACTCTTGCTTTATATGATCAATTTTTTTGGACTCTACCAAAGACTTTTGACAAGTTTGAATTGATTCAACGTCGATCCTTTCATTGGTTTCATTAAAGTAAAGAGTGGGTCTTTCTTTCATTATTTTTGTCGGGTCTTTGAAGCTACCACATTCTCCTTCTCTACTTAAGACAGTCTGCTCCATTTTATTTTGTATTTCTTGATTAATTTGTTTTGAAATCCTAGGTTTCGGAAGTTCAGAATTCTCTTCTGGTGCCTGTCGACAGTGAACATTGCTCGACAACAACTTCTTCTGCATACTTCGAGTAATTCTTGACTGCGGTATTCCAGTAGATGTTTCTTTTATAGTTTTACTTGTTTCATACAGTATCTCTAGATTTATAGCCTCAACATCTTGCTCTATATTTTCTTGCACGATCTCAGTTTGCCCGCTTTTTTGGTTATTCTCCTTGCGCGTAATGCTTGGTGCGCTCTCAAGTTCAATTTCTTCATTTAAAATCATTGTTTTACGATTCTTGGTTATTTCTTTATCCCTAGTGAGGTCTGCTGGTCTTACTACTACATCTTCTTCTAAATTTTCCTGTAAAGTCATAGTCTGCCTTCTTCCCGTGATATTCTCTTTGCAAACGGCACCCTTGGTACAGGACACAGATTCAATTTCTTCATTTAAAATCATGGTTTTGCGAGACTTCGGCTTTAGATTCGTTTGGAGTCCTTTTTTACTTAAGACCTTGTCTTTTAAGGAGGCTTCATCATCTTCTACCGCGGTTTCTTCTATATTTTCTTGAAAGATCATAGTTTTCCCGCCTCTTATGTTATTGTCCTTACAAGTAATGTTCTCAGTTTCTACTTCTTGATTGAAAATCATGGTTTTACGAGACTTTGGATTCACTTGGGATACTTCTTTATGTTTAGAGAGCACATCATCTACTAATGCTGGATCTTCTACTGTGTCTTCCTCTATATTTCCATGCAAAAACAAAGTCCTTCTGCTTTCCCTGATGTGCTCTTTACGAACAGCGCTATTTGTATTCTCAGGTTCAATATCTTGATTTAAGATCATGGTTTTACGAGACCTTGGATTCACTTGGGATACTTCTTTATGTTTAGAGAGCACATCATCTACTAATGCTGGATCTTCTACTGTGTCTTCCTCTATATTTCCATGCAAAAACAAAGTCCTTCTGCTTTCCCTGCTGTGCTCTTTACGAACAGCGCTATTTGTATTCTCAGGTTCAATATCTTGATTTAAGATCATGGTTTTACGAGACTTTGGATTCACTTGGGATACTTCTTTATGTTTAGAGAGCACATCATCTACTAATGCTGGATCTTCTACTGTGTCTTCCTCTATATTTCCATGCAAAAACAAAGTCCTTCTGCTTTCCCTGCTGTGCTCTTTACGAACAGGGCTATTTGAATTCTCAGGTTCAATATCTTGATTTAAGATCATGGTTTTACGAGACTTTGGATTCACTTGGGATACTTCTTTATATTTAGAGAGCACATCATCTACTAATGCTGGATCTTCTACTGTGTCTTCCTCTATATTTCCATGCAAAAACAAAGTCCTTCTGCTTTCCCTGCTGTGCTCTTTACGAACAGCGCTATTTGTATTCTCAGGTTCAATATCTTGATTTAAGATCATGGTTTTACGAGACTTTGGATTCACTTGGGATACTTCTTTATGTTTAGAGAGCACATCATCTACTAATGCTGGATCTTCTACTGTGTCTTCCTCTATATTTCCATGCAAAAACAAAGTCCTTCTGCTTTCCCTGCTGTGCTCTTTACGAACAGGGCTATTTGAATTCTCAGGTTCAATATCTTGATTTAAGATCATGGTTTTACGAGACTTTGGATTCACTTGGGATACTTCTTTATATTTAGAGAGCACATCATCTACTAATGCTCGATCTTCTACTGTGTCTTCCTCTATATTTCCATGCAAAAACAAAGTCCTTCTGCTTTCCCTGCTGTGCTCTTTACGAACAGCGCTATTTGTATTCTCAGGTTCAATATCTTGATTTAAGATCATGGTTTTACGGGACTTTGGATTCACTTGGGATACTTCTTTATGTTTAGAGAGCACATAATCTATTAATGCTGGATCTTCTACTGTGTCTTCCTCTATATTTTCATGCAAAATCATAGTCTTTCTGCTTTCCCCGCTATGCTCCTTACCGAAAGCACTCTTAATATTCTCAGGTTCGTTGTCTTGATTTAAAATCATGGTTCTACGCGACTTTGGATTCGCTTGGTATAGTTCTTTCTTTGTAGCTTTTCTGTCTTTTATTATCCTCTGAATTACTTCTATGTCTTCTATTTTCTCTTGCAAGATCATAGTTTGCCGTCTTTTCGTGTTATTTTCCTTACTCTCCGCTTCAATTTCCATTTCTAGACCGTAAGAGATGACATCTTGGGCATCTTCTAATGGCTTTTTATTTGATTCCAAATTCAAACTTTTACTGCTTCCTTCTTGTGCATTTACTGTACCTTTCAAGTAACCGGCACCACCTGAATTTACTGGAAACCTAAATAATGTATAACAGATCAAAGCACTTTTCATTCTCCCCATACCCGAACTTTTACCTGTCCTGAAAGGAGGATTGCGTAAAGAACAACGTGTCATCGCAAATGTCAAGACCGTTAAGACTTTTTTTAGAACTATTTCTTAAGGTGGACTCGTTGCCCAATTTCGCTTGTGTTAAGAAGCTGGTGTTGTCCAACATTAAATCATCTGCCTGCGAAAAGCGACAATGATATTTGCCATTCTGACGTTTATTCTCAGGTAGAGCGCGTGCCTTCGCTTCAGCAAATAATTGTAGTTTGCCGCTTTCCATATCATCATTTAATTGACGTAAATTTGTAATGTTTACTCCAGGCGGATAGAGTGGAGGTGATTCATTGCCCCACGTAGAAAATGAAAAGTTTAAAGATTTTTTTACTTCATTAATTGGAGAAGATGGCTCAGCTGGAGTGGCATTCAATTCTTCATTCATTTTATCTTTTTGTTTATTTTTGTAATAGGCTAACAGTCTTTGATTAACGGGAGCCAACGTTTTCAGAGCTGGACTTGGTAAGCAAATTTGTCGTAAGGTGACTTTAGTTTTGTTGTAGGGCGTTCGCGTATTGTCTTTACATTTTATTTCAGTATCAGAGGATGGCGATATGTCCATATCCTCCACACAAACCTTAGGGGGAGGACGTAAGGATTGGCAATTTTCACTTACACTTCCCACAATAGTGTGTAACTGCAGTCAAAATAAAAATCACATTTAATAAATCTTATGTAAAAAATCTCCAATTTTAACGAATTAATCGTTATTTACCAGAATGATTATATTCTTACCTTCTCCGATTGTTGATTGATTGTACTTAGATGATCTGCCTTATGTTCATGTATGGTAGTGGCAGCAACATGTGAATTCTCACTTTTATATTTATCTCCTTCACAGTTATTCGGTTCATTTAATAGCGACTTTTTAAATAAATTTTCACTATAACGATTACGTGCATGTGGTTCATCGTCAAAAAGCGTCACGTCTACACTATACTCAATATTTAAAACTGTATTTAGTATGGGTTTGTTGATATATTCCAACGAATCGTCGCCAGCTTCACACACACCCTCTGTTTTGGGGTCCTTGATGATCGATGTGACCTTGTTGATATGCTTATAGCTAGCATCTTCAGAATACGGATCAGATCGGTCAGATATATCATAATCCAGTGTCTCTTTCTGTTCTTGATTGAATTCCCTGAGAGGTAAAATTGTTCAATTTGAAATAAATAAAAAATAAAATATATAAAATGGCAGATACTTAAATACTTAAATTTAAATATATAAAACATAGATATCATGCGTTATGTATCCACTTCCAAGTTCAATTCCAAGCCATTTGCCACATTAAAGACAATTGCTTCACTTGATTGGGTTGCGTACATATTAGGGTAGAATTTATTTGTTTTACGTGCCGGGAGGCTTTATCACTCAACACCTCGAGCTACAGCTCAGGATGCAGGATAATTTTAAAACGTTCCCAACGCCCCCGAATATATAAATTTAGAAGCTGTATGGAAAAAGATCTATCAGCCATGGGGCCAACCATAACCCCCATAACCTCTATGGGAGCTATTAGGGCAGAGCAATATATATATTCCATTGGTTTTCTTTTTTTGGATATAAGGCTGACGTGGACCGAGCTCACAACATTAATCCCGTTACTTTATATAAAACGAGTGTGCGCAGTCCTGTCATACGTCCAAGTTCAAAAATCAAACGCGTACTGGTATATTCCACTTAGGCTATACACTTATATTTACCTAATCGATTTTCTACTGTTAAAACTAATGCGCCTCTTAGTAGTTGATTGTTGGTTTCCTTTGTTCGTCATAACATGTTTGCGCAACTATCCATAGGGGAAAGAAACATAATTTATATATTCATACAGTAATATATAAACACCTTACTTACAGAGCTTCTTTTATTATGTTCCATTATTGATTTAAATAATTTTATTCACGAGAAATTAAAGAATTAATAATTAGACGTTTCATCAATATCAATCAAATTGAATTTTTTTCTTTGATTTATATATTTAAGTTCCCGCTTTGATATAATAAACAAAACAATATATATAGAAACCAGACATTATTATATGTTAAATTAACAATCTGAAATGGAACGAAACGAAATAACGTAAATAAAAACTATTGTATATTGAAACGGTAAATCAGACTTGAACTGTATGTTTTTCGGACATTACTGAAGCAATAAAAAATTTGCTAAATTGTAGATTTTCTGCATTACGTACATGTTTAAATTATTGAAAAACGTTGTAAATTAAAATAGAAGGACACACCTTTACTTAGGAACCTTGTTGTGAGAGGTTTTGTTTGCCGCAGCTGATCTGTCTCAATGTTGACAACACTTTAGCTTGTAAAAAAAAAAGAGAGACAGCTGCTACGATAGACAATTAAATAAAGACTTCCACAGATAAGATAGATAGATTCTCTGAGGTCTGGTGAGGATAGTTAGGAGCCTTCAGTATATAGTTAAGGGAGTAAGGGGTATCAAGATATCAACAATAGGAACTGATCCCAAGGTTTGGGAAGGTGAAGTAGCGGGGAAGTTGCTTGCGCATTGTTTACAGATGTTGCAGGCATAGGGGTTGAAAACAACTGGCTGAGCCTTAGCTGGGGGTATCAGATGAAAAGAAAAGGTAGCCGGACACGAGCGACCAGACACATAACAACCTTTATAAAAATGTATAAACATACTCCAGCCATACACGATAACTGACTAGTAAAAAAATGTCGCTTTTTTCTATTTCACAATTAAAAACACTGCACATACTCTTGTGCATTTGAAGTATGGCGTATAAAAAGAGGAAATATATTTCACGAAATGTTCAAACAAGGCCAACTTTTTTATTATTTTACAAGTGTCCATTACGCATTATGATAGAAGGCATTCAATACATGAAAAACATCTTTATTAAAACCATCTAAATAGGGACGCCCCGCTTTGTAACCACATTCTGCAAACAAATTCATATTATCCTCATGAAACCAATAATTTTTCAAATCCCCATCCCCTTCTTGATCGCCCACATTTAATGTATTTAATTGGAAGACACCAAAGTGGAAAACTCTGCCATCCGTTTGGATACTTTGGATCACAATGGGCTGGGGTAAAATTTTTACAGCAGATTCCTGTAAGGAAAAATTACATACCAATGAATGTTTTAAATATTGCAAATATTCTATTAAATACCTACACCATACAATTGTTTGGCTCGTGTGGCAGCTACAGTAAAAGCTTTCAGTAAAGTGCGACTTTGAAATTGACTTGTAGTGACGGGTGTTTCGTATATATTACCAACGAATTCCTTATTAAAATAAGTGATTATAGTATGAGGATGGATACAATTGAGACCAGCACTTAGAGCTGTAATTCATATTCATAACATTTAAGTATTGATTTCAAAAGAAAAGCATCAAGTATTTACGGTAGAACGTTTCCGTTGTGTACACATTCTTTTTTGGTAGGGTAATTGTACATTTGATGGGATATAGATCTGGTAACTCGCTGTCATACTGATCTTTGACTGGTATTATCGGTTCGGCGGCCGTAATTAATTTTTCAGTTGTAATATGGAACTGAAGCAAATCGCTGTCCCTTGGTAAGGTGACCTTAAAATCAACATTATCTAATAGACGTCGTCGCGATGTCAAAGCATGTCCAGCCAATTTTTCACATTCCGCCAATAATTTATTAATTAATAAGCGGCTTCAGTATATACAAATCTAGTTTAAGTGACATGAACATTGATTTATATTTTCTAAAGAACTTACTTTCGACGTTGGTGCGATACTCCATAAACTCTAGGTAGATTGTAAGCTGGCCGTTCGGGTAGTTTAACTTTCGGTAATTTTACTTGTTCTGCATCAAAAACATGTGCAGCCATTACAGAATTGTAAATATTGCGATGTAAGTGGCTGGGCATAGATAATTTCATCACTGAATCTTTCAGATGTTGGGGCAGTCCCTGCATCACCACGGTTTTTGTTAATATTTGAGCTTGTTTTACACCTTCCAACAGCACATTGGTATTATTGTATATATGACAAATTTGCTGATGCCAATTGGGATGAGACTCGTTTTCTTGAGGCTCCTCTGGTATAAGTTTTTCATATTCAATGCTATAATTTATTATATTTTTCAATTTATTTACATTCTTCTTTAATTTTATACTACCGTTCATAATTCAATCTTGGATAAGCTACTTCTTTAACATCTTTCACTTCTATACCAAATTTGGCCAATTCGCTGGCTGCACCGGTGTCGGCAGGTGTTCTTTTACCTTGTAAACGCCAATGCTTTTTAAACATCCAACCTATATGCTGTGCATATAAACTGCTAGTAAGTCTCATTTTTATTATATTTTAATTCAAATCAATTTTTGTAAATTTATATTTTATTCAAGAGTTTAATTAACAAAATACGGAGGTTACACAAACCATTCAGTGTAAAACAGTGTTATCGATTAATGTTGTCATAAAAAAAAACTGAAATAAAAACAGAGTTGTAGAACCGGTATTATTTACCCTTACGATGGTAGGCGATCTGTTTCTGTATTGGGTTGTATTAAACCATTTTACTATATAATATATGATCAAATTTTATTTGGACAATCCTAGAAATTTGCACGATAGGATAAATTAATAAAAGTCCAAAATATATAGTTCACCAACTTTAATTCATACGTTGCAACTGTTGCAGTTCATTTGACAAATTTAGAACTTAGACATTTTGGAAAGCATTCTAAAAACCTGTATGAATTTCATAAAAAGGACATATAATCGTGGGGAATATGTTTAATAGAAGCGTATATAAATGTTGCATGTATTGTGACCGTGTGCATATTGGATTAGTAGATGACACTGCTGGTAGGGTTTTGTGTAAAACAATGTAAAATCTGGGGCATCGTCATTATGATTGATAGTCAAAGTAAATACTTAACAGCGGATATCAGCGCATTCTATACATATTATTCTCATAAACATCGGAGAGTTCACCCTTAAACTGCACCTCTATGTTAAAATCCAAATCGCGCTTATTTCGTTCGTTTGGCTTCATTTTGAATGTACCAGAAATCTCTTCACCCTTCTTAACGGTTAAATACTCGTCCATATAAAATACTGTTTGCTTCCAATGAGTATAACCAGCCTCTGGTGATGTGCTGAAACCTAATCGTTTGTGGCACTTGGTGAATTCGATATTGAAATAGGTAACTAACGCCTGCACAAAGTCATTACGTTTGCACATCAACTTGAAGTTTGAAGAGAACTCCAAATCACTTTTCTTAACCGTATACAGATCAACCTCTTTAACCAAATAAGAGGTGGAAACAACCTGTTTGGGGTCCACTACATCAACCAACGGTTCAGTAACTGCCACTTTACGTATACAGCTCATATCGAAACCGTACACATCATCCCACCAATTAATCTTCTCATCCTTATACTGACGATCTTCAATGGCTGTTATATATAATGTACCGCGATCGGGAAACATCATACCATCCGGTTTTAACCATTTATCACGTGCAAATAAAACCGTATCTAACATTGATTCATAAAATAAACAATATCTGAAGCAAAATAATAATATTAATTTTAATAAGAAATGATCCAAATGAGGTTTGGGTTGCACTCACCCCATCCATTCTGAAATTATAATGTCCACCTTTTCTATACCATTTGGCAAATCGATTTCCTCAATTTTTCCCTTAACCACTGTAATAATATCATTCAAGTTATTATCAATCACTACCTGCCGGGCATATTCTACTATATTTGAACAATCTACAGCAATAACTGTAGCGGCGCCAGCTTTAGCTGCAAACATAGATAGAATACCGGTTCCACAGCCGACATCTAAAACAACCTAAAATAAGCAATGATTACAAAGTTTTTCTAACAGCCCAATAAAGTCTTTACCTTTCCCCGAAACAAATGTTTATTATGGTACATGGCATTCCGATATGTAATTGTACGCACCTCATCTTTAAGCATTTCTTCATGAATACCAAAGTGAGCGTATGAATCAAAGTAGTAATCCCTTGATGTCATATCCTCTGCCAATGTAATGGCATCCAAACCATCTGATTTTTTCACAATGTTGTTAGTTGCTGTTATATTAGCATCATTACTTGTGGGTTGCATTATAATATCTTCCGACTGTAAATTTTACGAAACATTACTTATTTTGCTTGGAGTTCTTCGGTGATAATTTACCATACTCCTAGAGATCGAAAAGTATGTAGATCTCTAGATTATTACTTTTATTAAATTGTATGGGAAGATAAAATTGTTTATACGATTTTTCTAAAACTTTTCAACAAATATTAAATTTTCTATACAACTTTAATCCTCTCCTATTAGCGGTTTCTTCTTAAAGAATACCGCATGCCAATTGCAAAAAAGATTGCCAATTTGATCAAAATCAGCTCAGGGTTGTATTTATTTTGTACTGATGCTAATAAAATGAATATAAAAAGAAGGGATTTTTTACTTAAATATATAAAAAATTAAATCAAAAACACAAATTGGTAACTAAAGATAAATTCTGTAAGTGTAGGCAAAGCATGTATCTGATGCTCTGTAAATAATACAAATTCTATTCCGCAGATGAAGACTCCAAGGCACTCAAATATGTGACTATGATATGGGAGGCCCCTAATATGCCCTCTGCTAATCTTTAATTAGAGAGAAATGATACAAATGAGGAGGTTTATTAAAATTTTAACATAAGACATAATATTGGTAATTGGCTCGTATACCATTTAGGAGTTAGTTATTTAATCACAAACATCACTGTCTTTATTTTTGCATAATCAAACAGTTTTTACATAAAATTTGGAATAAGACTGAAAATAGAATTGGCGCGAATTTGTTAAAAAAAATCACGACTCGATAATAAATATTTCTTACTACAGAATTTTAATAAACTTTATTGGCAATTAATAATTACACTTAATAATGGAGGGTTTTGACGAAGCTGGAATATTTTTTTCTGATAATTTACTAGGCTCTGCTCAGCCACAGGATGGTAATCAAATTAATATGCAAGCTGTTAAAAAATCCTACAAGGATTTTTTGCGTACTTTCAATGAAGATAACTTCTTTTACAAATATCGGTATGCAAGAGGCTGCTCATACAATTTAGTGTCCTTTAATTAATCTGCAATATTTTATTTGCAATATTAACTTTAGAGATACATTGAAGAGGAATTACTTAAATCAACGTTATTTTCTGGAAGTGGAAATGGAAGATTTATCAGGCTTTGATGAATCTTTGGCGGACAAGCTAACTAAACAGCCAACAGATCATTTGCAGATATTTGAAGAAGCTGCTCGAGAGGTGGCCGATGAAATTACGGCACCAAGACCCGACAGCGAAGAGCATGTTCATGATATACAAATTCTTTTGGTATCCAAAGCAAATCCTACCCATATTAGAGATTTAAAATCAGACAGTGTATCACGTCTAGTGAAAATTGCTGGTATTATAGTGTCCGCTTCGGGTATTAGAGCCAAGGCGACATGCATTTCCATTATGTGTCGCTCTTGCAGCACTGTAATACCAAACTTGAAAATAAATCCCGGTTTAGAAGGGTACGCCTTGCCACGTAAATGCACCACTGAACAAGCTGGTCGCCCCAAATGCCCCCAAGATCCCTTCTTCATTATGCCGGATAAATGTAAATGTGTAGACTTTCAAATATTGAAACTACAAGAGTTACCCGATTATGTACCCCAGGGTGAAATACCCCGGCATCTGCAATTGTTCTGTGATCGTTCTCTATGTGAACGTGTTGTACCCGGTAATCGTGTATTGATTCAAGGCGTTTATTCTATACGAAAAGTGGCCAAACCAACACGACAGGATGGCCGGGAAAAAGCAGTGGTGGGTGTGAGAGCTCCCTATATGCGTGTAGTTGGTATAACGGTGAATACTGAAGGTACCGGAGCAATTTCCCGTTATAGTAATATCACGTCAGAGGAGGAGGAGACATTTCGTCGTATGGCCGCTTCACCAGATATTTATGAACGTTTGGCCAAATCATTGGCTCCGAGTATTTTTGGTTCGGAAGATATTAAAAAGGCTATAACGTGCTTGCTGTTCGGTGGTTCACGTAAAAGATTACCGGATGGTCTTTGTAGGCGTGGTGATATTAACATATTATTATTGGGCGATCCCGGTACAGCCAAGTCGCAGTTGCTAAAATTTGTAGAAAAGGTGGCACCAATAGGAGTGTATACATCAGGCAAAGGTTCTAGTGCTGCCGGCTTAACAGCTTCGGTGATTAGAGATCCTTCCTCGGTACAACTCATTCAATTTAACCTATAATTTACTTTATAATTATTTATAATCACCTTGTCAAAAGTGGGTGTGGTTGGATAGCAGACATATTTACAATTAAAAAAAAAAACCTTACTCGGGGTAAAACTCGACTTTGAAAATTATACGTAATGTATACACTAACCGTTAGGATAAATCTGCCATGCCCACTCTTTGTATTTCAGTTTTCTTACTTTTGTTTTTCTTTCCATTGCAGCGTAATTTTATTATGGAAGGTGGTGCCATGGTCTTGGCCGATGGCGGAGTCGTTTGTATTGATGAATTTGACAAGATGCGTGAAGATGATCGTGTAGCCATACATGAGGCTATGGAACAGCAAACAATTTCCATAGCCAAGGCCGGAATTACCACCACTTTGAATTCACGTTGTTCGGTGCTGGCAGCGGCCAATTCTATATTCGGGCGTTGGGATGAAACCAAGGGAGAGGATAATATTGATTTTATGCCCACAATATTATCACGATTTGATATGATATTCATTGTAAAGGATGTTCATGATGAATTGCGGGATATCACCATGGCCAAGCATATAATCAATGTGCATGTATCGTCAAGTAGAGCGGGACCAACGGAATTGCCGGAAGGTGAAATTCCATTGGCCATGTTTAAGAAGTATATACATTATTGCCGGACACGCTGTGGTCCGCGTTTAAGTGAAGAGGCCGGCGAGAAGCTGAAGAGCCGTTATGTGTTGATGCGTTGTGGTGCTGGTCAGCAGGAAAAATCCTCGGATAAACGTTTAAGCATACCCATTACGGTACGCCAACTGGAAGCCATTATACGGATCTCAGAAGCTTTGGCTAAAATGCGTTTATTACCATTCGCTACCGAAGAACACATCAATGAAGCGTTGCGCCTGTTTCAGGTCTCTACCCTGGATGCCGCTATGACGGGCAGTTTGGCGGGTGCGGAAGGCTTCACCACCGAAGAAGATCAAGAGATTTTAAATCGCATAGAAAAACAATTGAAGCGACGTTTTGCTATTGGTTCGCAAGTTTCGGAACAAAGTATAATACAGGTGAGTTATTAGTATAGGGGGAGTGTGCAAACTAGAACAAGTGTCTTACTGACCATATTTTTTTTTTTTTTTTTTTTGGTTAAAGGACTTTTTAAGGCAAAAGTATGAGGAGCGCAGTATTTTAAAAGTTATAAATACAATGATACGTCGCGGGGAATTGCAGCATCGGTTGCAGCGGAAAATGCTTTATCGTTTATTATGATTTTTTCTTGATTTTTGCTTTTTAATAAACTAAACTTGCTGCCTTGCTTACTGCTTGTTTTATATGCGGATGAACGTAGACAATTTTTTATGGCATTGGAAATACTCAGGTACGATTGTATCCATTTTTACATATATACATATATACCTTGTGGGGTCTCTGATGTCCCCTTCTGGCAAATGCAAATGGAATGTCAAATTTAGTAAACCTTAGTATTTTATGTGGAGGGTATAAAATCGAATGCATTCTGTAGACTGTAGTCTAAATTCGAAATGTTCTCAGAAATGAAAAAAATGTGTGTGTGTTGTGAATACATACGTGCATATATAAGGCAAGTACATAATTGTATACCCTTTACTTTGATGGAAGTGATTGGTTACTAAGTACATCATAGTGATTACAACTACTTTTTACCAAATTCTCAGTTACACCACTATCACGTTATATTATTGACCAGGTCACGGTAAACAGTTGTCTAGTTAATATGATTGGGATAGTCAGGGGTTGAATATCTATTACTGTCGAACCTGGGTATGGATGATAGGGTGATTTTTAAAAAAAAATTTCTTCATGGGATGAGTAAAGTAGATCAGCAGGGTGAGTGCTTTTATAAAAGAGACTTAATCTACAATTAATAAAAACAATTTCTAATTTAACCTTTTGGATGGTAATGATATATATAGTAGATACTTTTAAAGACGAATTTATATAAATGCCACGCCCTTAATCAAAACATATACTTCGTATCCATTCGAAGGGTACTTAAAAGTTAACATAAACTCAATATGGTTTTATTGTAGATTTGCATAAACTTGACGTCATTCACCTGCACAAAATATAAATTGATGTAAATTACTTGTAGAGTTGAACAGACGTCTGCTTTTACTCACACATGAATGTAAACACAAGTTCCCAATAGGAATTGTCCTGATTTGTGTTTTAATTCAACTGCCCCCGAATAAAATATAAGACTGGGTGACTCTCATTACAATGAATGGGTTAGTGTGTGTAACGGGATGTATTTTGAATGTTTTGAGATGCACTTGCTAATAAATCGAATCAACAGGTGCATACAAATATTAGCGACACTGATTCCACATAAATGCCACCAAGTGGATGTTTACTGTGAATATTAATCAAGATACTTAATATTTGTTTTAAAATATACCAACATACGCCTGATGGCATACAGAAATACAAACCGAAAAAAATTAATGATTTTCATACTTTTATAATATCTACGAGCCGACATCTGCTATTATTTTACTAAATCTATAGCACAAACATTTAGTGGAAATGTTATTATAGTTGGTCAAACGCGGCCATTTAATACCTTACACCGCAAATTATTTGGCTACTTAGCTATTTTTCACCAAGTTTGGAAAAAAATATTAAGAATTGCGCTTTTTTGTAATATAAAAATTGATTTAAAACAAGATAAAGATATGGGAAGGTGTACTAAAAATGGCCTAATCTGGTTCATTTTCAATGGAAGTCCTTTTTGAGTCGCCCTCTAATAGAGTATGTATAACGTATTACCTTACAAGACGAGTTTTACGCTAAATATAGAATTGTGGATGTGTTTATTATCAGACCATGCCTATTTTCGTTATATTTTTGGATGAAGATATGTGTATCAAATTTCAACTTTTTAGTTCAATTTTTGTAGCAGCTAAATATATTTTTGTCAATTGTGGGCATGGCTTTTTATCGATTTTAACCAATTAAAAAACTAAACGTGTCTCGCTATGTACAAAATTTCACCTCAATATCTTAAAATTTTCGACCTCGAGAGTGCCAATAAAAACGGATGTACGGACATGCATGTACAGAAAGACTCAGTTTTTGATTCTTCTGAATATTGCAAATCGTATAAGAATCTCAAATCGTATAAGAATTTAATAGCTTCTGGGGAGGGTACAAAAATAAAATCGTTCTCCGTACATTATAACATTTGTATAAATTTAATTAACAGAACAGAATCGCTTTTCATCAGACGAGAACAAATCAATATTACGTACAATACAACACAATTATTATTACGTCTATCATATGAATTCTCACCAAGTACAATATAAAACAAAAAATTTATCTCAATAAGATTACTTGGCGGCCAGCCTATGCAATGAGCAGTCAGTACGAAATACAACATACGACGATATAGATCGTGACATTAAAAGTGTAAACAGAACATATATATACGAGTATACATACATAAATATCTAGCTAAATAAAATAAGCAAAATTGTCTGAAAAACATCAAAAAAAGATATAAAAAGGCTAACAAAACGTTTTCAGTATTAGAAAAAACATCTTTTGAATTGTTAAACAAGAGAGTGTCTTAAGTATCAAACGTGACTCGTTTAAGCTCGCCCATCCTCTAAATTGTGCAAATATCATCAACTTGAGAAATGCACATACATCCCAGCTCTCCAAATTCAGATACATCACTGCAATCGGAAGAGAACGCCGCCACAAAAATTCAAGCTGGTTTTCGAGGTTACCGAGTGCGCAAACAATTGAATCATTCTCAACTCAAACGTAAATCGGTTAACGGCTATCAGCGCTTAATATTACGACGTCAACAAAAACGCCAACAACCATCAGGCATGTCATCAGAAACGCTTAAGACCACAACATGCTCTAATAATGGTAATGGAGTAACACACCTCAACAATCCACCTAATAGCTGTGGTGGTGATGTGACTGTAGAAGAAGAACGTTCAGCTACTAAAATACAAGCTGGAGTTCGCGGTTACTTGGTGCGTAAAAAACAAAAGTTAGCAGCCGATGCAGCTACCAAAATACAAGCTGGTTTCCGAGGCTTTAAAGCACGAAAAGAGGTTGAAAAACTGCGACAAATGTAAAAGGGGAGAACACCTTTAATAGTAGCAGTAGAGTAAAGACGTTTAGTACGGATATCCTTTTCTTTATTAGATGTTTACTTTCAACAAATAATTGGCTCCCGATTATCGGTTATCGTTGAAACCCTAAAAAAGGAGCATTTTCTTTTAATGTGATTTTAAAATGTGTGCATTTTTCTTTTGAATTAAAAAGTGAAACAGAAAAAAATTCGTTCGAAAACAAGTAAAAATATTATAGTCGATGCTAATCGACCATTTAATACCCTAGACCATTCTACATTTTAAACTATACTTAGTTTAGTAAAAAAAAATCATTTGGTAAAAATGTGATGTATGGCAAGGGGTTCTAGAAATAGTCCAATCAAGGCCAGATTTCGTTTAGTAAATTATTTATTGTTTATGTTTAAGTTTTGTCATAAAATATTCAAAATTGCGATTTTTTGCCCTATGAAGTTCAATTTCAATAAGCTTCAATTCAATAAGCTTTGTGGTGTAGGGTATAGATACACAACTACAAATAAAATGGTGATGTATACTAAGTTTATCACTTCATTTGTTAATGGAATGAGCAGGAAACTGTCTCTGACGTTTCAAAATATCAAAAACTGAGTCGATTTAGATTTGTATCTTTGTGTGTCCAAGTGTGCGTTTGTTGTTAACACTCTCCCAATCGTAAATTTTGAGTTATTGAGTTGAGATTTTGTACAGACGCTACTATATGGTTTCTGCACACAAAAAGCGATTTAAATTAGATACAATAGGTCAAGATCCACGCTCACAATTGCCCCAAAAAAGTAGCTATGAAATTGAAAATTGGTACACATATATATAATTACCCCATCTGTCGATGTGCTAGAAATGGACATAGTTGGATAACAGATACGTCCACTGTGGATAAAAAATTTTATATTGGCTGCAAAAATGAAGTTGAAATTTTAACTCCATCCATTGATATGCTAAAAAGTGGCAAAATCTAACAAGAACCACGCCCACACTTGTTAAAAACTCTACTTATATGCCACAAAAATTGAGGTATTAAATTAGAATTTGGTATTCATGATTACCTTAGTCATGAATGTGACAAAAATGGTCGTGGTCACGCTTACAATTTACAAAAAACCGTACTCAGCGTAAAACTTGACTTAGAATCTGATACATACTATAAGACACCTACTTACAGTTGTTTGGTTAATGTGGCATTCGGTGCCTGGTATATATGTAGCTTTAAAATTATTTAATATTACATATAACTTACATATAAAGGGAAATTACAATTACCTCCCAGGAAACTAAGCAATTAAGATTCATAGAAAGCAATCCAGTCAGTTTTCACATCTGTATGTATCTTAATAAAACAATGGAAAATTAACTACATTGGATAATGAACGTATGTTTGTTTTTCGTAAATGCGACTTTAGTAATTAAATAAGAGAACACGTATGTAGGAATTGTGTGTATGTATTTTATTTAACAAAAATAAATTTTATATGAAAAATTTTACGTGAGCGTGATGTAGATGGATATTCGTATTAGGCGAAATGTTTAGCTGATGCCTTAAAAATGATGTAGAAAATATTCGGATAAATGCGTCAAAGTGTATCAAAATATGTACAATACATACATACAATATATGTATGTGTGTGTGTGTATGTATGACGTGTTTTCAATTATAAAAAAGATTTATGTTTATAAACGTATAAACATGTATTTAAGGTGGGATAAATGATGCATTCTTTCGGTACCCCCCAAGAGTCCTAAAATGTATCTTAACAGAGCAAATAGCTATAATTTTGTTATTATTATTATTATTATTATTATTGTTGTTGTTTTTGTAAATTACATCAATTTCATTTGCGTCTTGGACATCCACTGATTGTAAGTCCACTTGAATTAATGTAAAATAAAATATTCTCATCTGTCATCAATTTATTTTTATACCTCCACATAAGATCCTAAGGTATACTAAGATGGTCATTACATTTGCAATATTTACAACTAGGCACCAGGGAACCTAAAGAGTATATGTATACATTCTTGATTAGTCGATTTAGACATGTCTGTCCGTGTGTCTGTGTCTGTCTGTTGTTGGCATTCTCACGGGCGTAAAATTTGAGATATTAAGGTGAAATTTTATACATTTCGTACGTTGAATGAATGCGCTTATGTGAGCGATTAAAAATGTTTAATATATTTTATTTTTTCAAACATCTATATGTTAATTATTAAGAAAAAAAATTTATAAATCAATATTGTTTTTTGTTGCAGAGTTTTTTATAAAGCAAATTAGCGTCCAAAGATGACAAATAGTTAGCTTTTAGGTCTTCGTACTTCGTGAAATTGTTTTCTTTTCATTATTTTCAGCACTTTGAATTCTTTTCCGTAAACGCTTTGGTATGACACGAAACACTTCCGAGTCAATTTGAACAGGCATCGAATTTTGACGAATTGAAATCCAGTTCAGTTTAGTGCCATAAGTTCTCTTTCCATGTCTCTGGGGGGATGTTATAACTGAAGAAAAATTGAATTAAAATTAAATTAAGTGTCAGTTTAAAAAAAAGATGCTTGTTTAAACTAAAACATATTTAGAATCTGACAAAAAGGTTACCATCGTAATCATTGAGTTTTTTCTTACCCGTTCGTTTCTTTGTGTGTCCAAATTTATTCGCTTCAGTTAGCTTTTCATCACCGGCACTACTACTACTACTAGTTGGTTCATCAGGTGTAGAATCATTTTGTAAAGCATCCCCCCGCTGCAATGTTAAACGTCGTTGTGCCAACAGATTGCTCCTACCAGCTAATTCATATGATTTTTTTCCACTTCTTTGAGTATTAATACGAGAATGACGTTCTTTGTAATGTTTGCGATAAGCATTTTGTATCAATTTTGCTGCAGCTTCTTGTACTAAATGTTCAATAGATTCACTGAAGGCGGCATTACCAAAGGAAGCTTTACTATCCCCTTTTACCGAAGACTTTGTACCGCTAGTTACACTGGTGCGACCTAACCTTTTTCGCGTTAGATAACCTCTAGTACCGGCTTGAATTTTGGTAACTGCAGATACGATAGTTGATTCTGTTTCGGTAGAAGTATTTCCATTATCCATTAATGCAGTACTGATATTAAAACGATCATAATTTAATAGCGGCTTATCCTCAGCTAGATCCCCTTCACTTCCCATCATAGTCTTTTCAATATAATCAGAATCAGTGTCTGATATCGAATAGGCCATGATTTTACGGCGTATATTCTCCGTAGTTTCATCGTCCATGACAAAACTATCTTTAAACTGAGATCGCTCAATATAATGTATTGAATCATCTATGGTTACACTTTTAATAATAGGTTTCAAAACTTTATTACTTTTATCTGTTTCCTTTTTTTTCAACTGTAGCGATTCTTTGCCAGTTGAATGGGTTTCTAAAGTCTTCACTTCGTTTTGGTGGCCACCATCGTTGCCGTAAACCACATCATCACTATTATGTGAACTTTCGGTAGATTCTTGATGTTGTGGCATGTTTTTAATAATTATTTTATCTTCATCCGTATCCAATGAAGTGTCTATACTTTTAACTGTGGGTTCTTTAAAGTTTACGTCTCTTATTTTGCCCATTCCGTTTGTTTGAATTCTACTTGTGGATTCTTGGCGTTGTTTCATTCTCTCTATAACAGATTCCGGTTGTTGCATTTTTTCAGTTTTTTTACTCAAGCTATCGTCATCGCTTATATTCTCAATGGAATCATTTCTCTGTTGCAAAGAACCGTCATTCATTTCTATATTATTACCATCATCATTAAATAGAGTCAACTTTAGTGTCTTTTTGATGCATGGTGGTTCCTCATTAATATTCGTTATTGTTCCCATAAATTCGTTTACAACTTCTGTTATATCTTGTAAATCATATTTCGGAAAACTTGCTTTTCGATTTACTGTATAGGAGTGCATACGTTCTGAATTAAGAAAGTCGCTAAGGACATTTTTAAAGTCATTATTCATTTTAAGTTGTGTTTTCATATTTCTGTGAGATTCAATATCTTTATCTGCAATTAAAAGGAAGGCTTAGTTCGATTTTTCACTTAACTATTAAAATCTTCCATCTAACCTACTGTAAGACCTCTCTCATGCGAGACTATGGGGTCAGTTAATGCCACCGAAATTATATCATTGATTTCTTTTGCTTCTATTTTTACTGGTAAACTTTGATTTTCGCATGCTTCATTAGCTGCAATTAATTCTTGAGAAACTACACAATCAATAACTGAAGAAGTGTTCATAAGAAAATTATTATTTTTATAATATTCTAGATATTTAAAGCATGCATTAGTATAAGATATATTTGCTTCAGTAAATAACTTTGAAGCGCTATTGTTATTGATCTTTTCGGCAGGTTTTTCACTTTTAACACAATCCTTATTACTTTCATTACTCGATCCTTCAGAATTATAATACTGGCTTTTGTATTTACCGAATATATTCTTTGTTAGGTTTGGTTTTCTATTTATAATGTAGTCTTCTTGGATTGTCTTTTCTTCATGTGTACATCAATTTTTTATACCTTTTGGATCAGTTGAAGACTCTTTGTTTTCTTGTGGTAATATAAATTCAATGTATCCATCTTCAGGTTTGAAAAGTTTATCACGTGCCCTTTTCTTTTTTTCAAACTTGTTCGAAATTTTCCTTAAATAAGTATCACATGTAAGCTTAGGTTTGTTGAATTCATAATCTCTCCGTACTTCAATCAATTTATTCAGGCTTTCAATTCCTTTCGTTGTTTTGCTTATGAATTCTGAACTTGCCATTTTATTTTTCTGTTCTTCTATGACCTCTGAAGTCTCACTTTCTGCCGAATGGGTCTTCATATATGATTTTTTCCAACCAAATTTATTTCGTGTCGGATTGTAGTTGTTCGTTGTGACATTATTATTTTTATCACCTTTTTTGTCATTTACTAAGTTATGAACTATTTCCATTGACAACTTTTTATCCAATGGTTTAAAATTTTCCCTCCAACTAATGGGCTCCTCTTCACATTCGTCAGAGGAGTAATTGCCCTTTTGTCTGGAACAAATTTGTCTTTTAGACTTTTGGTATCTATTTAACATTTTATTTCCATTCGATTCTCCTATCTTTCTTAAAATAGAGTCCGAGACAGTAGAAGAATATTCATCGTCTAAATTGTCAGAACTTTCAAGTATCTGTTCATTTGTGGTTTCATCAAAGTGAGAAATTATAGTAACAAGTTGACTATCATCTAGACCTACTCTATCTATAACATAGGTTTCATCTAATATTCCATTATCATCACAATCATAGGGGATAGTTTTCATAACTTTAAGTACCTCTGGGGAAGAGTCTCCTATATTATAATTCTTGAATAAGTCAAACTCAGTAATTTGTAAAATTTTCGATGTTTTTCTTTCATAACTATCCTCAGGAATAATTGAATTTGTATGAGTGTTTCTTTTTATTTGTTTATATATATTGCTGGAACGAGTCCTTGCTTCTTGGACTGTGTCTCCTTCCTGGAAGTTGAACGATCGGCCATACATATTTTTTTTAGTGGCTTTATCTTTTATTTCTAAATTAGTTTCTTCCTTATATATATCCACGGCATTACTTTTAATTTTTAATTCATCGTTTGAATTAGAAATTGATTTTTTATTAATTGAATTTATAATAGTCCCTTTTTCGGATACTTCAGGCGATTTTACTTCTCCATCGGCTAAATATTGTTTAAAATATGATGATTGTTAAATTTATAGATTTTCCTAACTATATTTGCTGTGAAATTGTGAAGATATCTTACCAATCTACACAATCTTTAATACATGTTGTCTCTATAGTCAATAGTAAAGATTATGAAATGAACTTTCAAATAGATGTATCTTACCAGAATTATATTTTTCTTCAGTTCTTTCCTCCTTATATGATTCGTTGGAGTTATTCGTATCATCTGAAATATTTTTTTTTTACTTTACTACTATTTATATAATACATAGATAATCAACTTAATTAAAAAAAAAAAAAATTAATTAAAAATCAATTTAAAAACCTATAAAATTCGAACCTTTAAATTTAGTAGTTTCAACCACAGCTTGTCCAGCTTCATTTTCATTCATAAATTCTGTGAGTTTTCTTGTTGTGTCCTCCTTGTCGCTCATAACCTGTGAAGTTTCAATTGTTTTTAAGTTTACGGCTGCTTTTATAGTGTCTTCCTCGATACTTTTGGATTGCTTAGATTCTTCTACAAGATTTATGATTTAATTTTTATATAATATATTGACTGTTATTTCTATATTTCATCACATACTTGCTTCTGAGATTGTTGAAGATTTTTCCCATTCTAGAAGCATTTTTGCTTCATAAGAACTGGTTTCATTTTTAGAACTTATATTAGATGCGACATTTTCTGTAGAATTCGTTTCTTCAGTAGTTTCTTCTCTTTTGAAACCACTCTTATCAAAACTAATAGCTAACTTATTATCCATTTCATGTGATTCAGTACATTTTAAAGGTCCTTCACTGCAATTTTGTGAAGTAATATTTTCTATCTCAGAAATATTTTTAGTTTCGTCATTGCGTTTTTCTGTTTCCTTGTTAATAATATCACTAGTATTTTTCATTGACTTAACTCCAGATTGAATAGAAGATTGGCGATTAGCGATATTGTCAATAGTGTGAACTGCAGCATCATCTCCATGATATTCGCATGTGTCTGATGTGGAATGCATATTTGTGGTTAAAGATTCTGATGGAATTTCAATTGAGTCCTTAGTATTATTAACCATGGGTGCGTCATTATCTATTTCATCTTCTTTAATATCTTCAATCTTATTTATATAATTTGTGCTAAGTTTTTCATTCTCTTCACGTATGGTGTCATTTGCAGTTGAAATTATAGTTTCAACAGAAATTTCTGAAAGTAAATTGGAAGTATCGGTTACAGGAGATACATTTTTATCTTTTTTATGATCTTCATCAACAGAGTTTAATTCTTTATCTTTACGAATATCTTCATCTGAAGTTTTCTTTGTTAAAAGTCCAGTTTCCGCAGAGGTTTGGGAAGGCAAATGGGCATTATCTGTAAGGCAGGCTATGTCTTTTTCTTCTTTATCACCTTTCTCAATATAAGTAATTTCTTTATCTTTATGGCTTAATTTTTCATTTATAAGTAAGACTTCATTTGTAGTTTTTGTTTGGAGAGGCGTCAAAGAAGTACAGGTAAGTGTGGATATATCAATCTCTTCTTGATCGTTTTTTATCTTTTCATCTTGATTATCAGTGGTGTTTAATTCTTTATCAGTTTCAATGACGTGAAAGGATTCATGTAAAGTTACTGGTTCAGAAAATAAGGTTTCAGTTTTATTACTTTCTTCTGGGTCCACAGCGCTATTAAAAAGCGAAGATTTTTTAGGAAGTTCGTCGGTTTGTAAGACAGTAGTTTGAGTAAGATTTTCCAACTCATTATTTGTATGTAAAACCTCTAAGTTTTCTGCTTGCGTAACCATGTCCTTTATTTTTAGTTCATTAACAATTATACTCTCATCCATCTTAATAGTATTTGGAGTTATTGTGTCATTTTCTTCTTCATTTATGTATGGAACTACAATGTTCTCGGTCTCCGATTTATCTACACTTTCAGTATTTTCATGTAAAATGGAGGAGTTTTCATAACTCAACTCAATATTCTCCGATTTATTATATTCTAAGAATTCTTCATTTCTATACTCTCCGCTTAATGCCGGTTCAGATATAACATCAGAGTTCTGTATCGTTTGAAGATTTGTAATGCTTTGATTTTCGTTACTAAGAGGTCTTGGCAGTTCATCTTCACGAGAACTGCCATTTATATTAGTACCTTCACTACTCGAATTATCTGTAATTACTTTATTGGTTATGTTCTCATTGATTTGCTCATAAGTAATTCTTTCATCAAAAGTGTCAGAGTTAAGATCTAAGTATTCTTCGGGATTTAATGACGATGAACTTGAAGTTTCCATTTCGCGATCTATTTGGTTTAACATTTTCTTCCGTGCTGCTATATTATTACTTGCATTTAATTCTTCGATAAAATGAATCATTTCGCTTTTAGATGTAATTGTGTTCAAATTTTCTTGAGTGGTTATTATTTCATTTTGGAGTATTCTTTCATCTTTATGTTCAGCCGTAATTATTTCTTCTTCTTTTACCATCTGAACGGAATTTTCTTCATTTACTTCATTAGTAGTTTTTACTTTTTGCTTTTCATTGATCTCATAAGCTTTAGAATTTGTAAACTTCTCTTCTGTGGTTGTTACCTCTTCAAAAATTACCTGTTTAAGGACGTTTTTAGTCATTTCAAAAACAATGTCTTCTTCCAAAGTATCAAAATCCTTTTCTTCATTTATATCTTTGAGTTCTTCGCTGTTTGCTTTGGTTTTATTGCTGCAGTTGTCTTCATTAGGCGGCTGATTAACTTTTTGTTCTTCTATGTTTATGGAGATGTTCTCATTGGATTCGCCTAAGATTTCGCTTTTATTAGATCCTTTTTCTTTGGAACTTTTCATTATATCTTCTTTATCACTATTGGTATTATCTGTAAGGTTATTTTTTAAATCACTCCCATCCTCCCTATTTATACTGTCATGTTGTATAGTATTGCTTTCATCATTAAGGTGTTTATCTCCAGAATGAGATTCTTCAATTTCTTCCTTATTTATATCATCTGTTTTATTAATTCTTTTATTATATTTGTTATTTTCTAATGCTATGACTTCGTCATCTTTTTGATCCAATACATTTTCTAAACTTCTTATATCATTAAAGGATTTATTACTTAATTCAAAGTGCTGAATATTTCTTGGTGTCCCTTTACAGTCTTCATCCTTGCCGTACGATTCATTATTCTGTAACATGTCTATTTGAAATTTATCTTCAGTTTTTAAACCGCTAACTTCTTTGGAATCACCTTTGTTAAATTTTATTAATTTGGTTCCTTCTTGGTCTGATGAATTTTCAATTTGAAACTTATCACCAGGTGATGGTTCAGTTTCTGTGTTGTTAAGGACTATTCTACTATTATTAGAATTCATATTCGTAGTCCCACTATCGCCCCTAATAATTTCAGTTGTTTCTTCTACAAGAGATTCTTCTTCCGTTTTTATTGAATGTTCTTTTAAATTGTCTTCCACATAAATTTCTTTATTTATATGTAATGGATCTGGATTAATTTCATCCTCTTTTTTCGAAGAAGATTCATTTAAAGTTGTTTCTTTTTCAAAATTTTCTAAGCGTTGTTCTTCATTTGTATGCAATTTAATATCATTATTCTCTTCCTCTAAATTTTGATTAGTTTCTTTCTCTTTTTGAATTCCATTAATAGGTTCCATAGGGAGACCTGTTAAGTCATGTTTATCGAAAAATTTCATTGAGAGATTTTCACCTAAAAAAGAAGAGATATTGAGTACAAGGTAATATATTCATTTTCATTTATATTACTTTCGGTTGTAAGCACAGTGCTTTCTTCTATCAACATATGTGATATATCTTTCTCACCGGACATCTCGGAACTTGCATTAACACCATCTTTATTATTGTTTACTTGGTCTTCAACTTCTGTATGAAATTGTACTTTTTTCTCTCCACATATTTCAGGAGTATTATTTGTCTGGTTCAAGTTTATGCTTTGTTTATTAGAATCTAATTCTAAATTTTCATTTTTAGGAATCAGTTCGATTTGATTAGTATTTTCATGTTTGTTCAAGTGATTTGTTTCTGATTTTTCCAGTGTATTTTCAAAAGTTTTTATAGCTTCTTTATGGGATTCTTCTATCGATAAGTGATCTATCTTGTAATCTTCTATGTTGTTGAGAGTCTCTTGTATTCGTTTCTCAGATGAATCAAGTGGCGATTCGGCAGACAGTATGGCAGTAGATGCTGAAGTGTAAGACTTTTCCAACTCTGAATTATCACCATTAATAGGTGGAACGTGTTGTACAGCGTGTGCTTCAGTTCTACTGCGTGTCTTTAGTACTTGTCTGATCCATTTCTGTATAATTAAAACAGCACATTCTATGGACATTCCGGGTTTACTCAGTTGTTGATTGGCCAAGGTCTTCTTCTTTAAATACGTACGAATATAACGTTGAATTGTGCAAATTGCTTTAAAATGTGGTTCAGAATAGTTTTGAACAACATTTTCAATATTTTCTTTGTTAATGTTGCTGTTTTGTAAGGAAGATATCTGACTTGTCATGTTTTCTCTGGAATCAGTAGTTTCCCGTTTACTTTCTATAGCAAAACCATTCGCCACTATACGTCCGCAAGTGCACTTAAAATACGGAGTGCCTGGAAATTGTGCTCTTCGGCTTAAATAATTGTCGTAAGCTTCATAAGATATTTCATGTTGTACACAATAGGTAGCTCTTAATTGTCGGAAATAAGCTACTCCAAATTCACACAAATTATGTGGCTGCTGTTTTAGAACTGCTTTTATGAAACCCTTCATCAATTCTGTTATAACTGAGGGTACAATAGAATGGGCTAAGGATAGGGGCATTGAGTGGTGTGTTGTTTGATTTTGATGTACTGTGTATGAAAAATCGTATTGACTTTTTATGGGCTCAAAATCTTTTACCACGTAATTATTCTTCTCCTGTAATTTATGTTGAAAGTACTGTTCGGAAAACTCGTATATATCGTGAGGTTTTTCCTTAAGTATTGTTTTTGTGAAATTTTTCATCATATCCCGTAAACCTTCTGGTACGCGCGGTTGAGATGAGGTATACATTTTTGAACAACTTTTTTAGTTTTAGTTTAGTTTTGGTTTTAAGTTTTTGTGCTATCTTTGTTACGAGACTCTTACTAAATTAATTGGATTTAAGACGTCACTATGGTAATAGGAAAAAACTAAAAGAATATGTATACAAAATCGTTTCCTAGGCTATCATAATTTAGAGTAAATATAAAGGGTTTTCAATAAGCATGTAACATAATATTACATAAGTTTTGGAACATAATCAAGAGGCTTCAGTTCTTGGTTTAATTTGTGAACATTTCATATAATGCCAAAAAAAACTAATTTTACACTAATAAGAACAATTAATTTTGATTTAATGTTATTTTTCATATTAGAGAAATATATATACATATAAAGACATCGCGATTGTGGCTCATGCAAGACTTTTTCTTCAATCTTCGTTACCTTCAAGAATTTGACATATAATTGGAACATCTTGAATGCGAGTCGTATTCGCCCGCGAGTTGGGGTCCAAGTCTCTTTCGATGATTCCTTTTTTGAACTGTTGCCATTTTCGGGTGGTTAAGAAATCTTTAAATAAGCTTTGACGTGATGGTATTGTTGAATCTAAATAAAAGCGTCTTCGTTGCCATATATTTCCCGGATTTTGAGGTTTATTTAAGAGCCAAAAACGTGGCAAAATAATGCATTGAACTGTGGTGAGTGCCATAATTACACGATGTTCCATTTTTTCGCCTAAACCGAAAATACCACCAAACGTTAACGAACCGACATCGATAAAACGATTCTCAATGAGGCCTGCCGTTCTCTAAAATACAATAGTTGCAACGTTTGTTTTGTTTTTCGATAAGACAAATGTTTTACCATTTTATAAATGGAATAAACATCAGAGTCATTATCGTCACTGGGTGAATGCAAATCGTACTCCATCGGATCTGCAGATCCCATCGACATTGTTTCAAAAAGTGAATGCCGTTCTTCTTTTGGCGTTAGGATTGATTGCCTATTTGATTCAGATTGTAATGTAGGTGCCCTTGAATTATCTTTTCGTCTCTTATGTTTCTTGTGTGATTTGCGCGATTGATTTGCACGGGGAAATTCGTATCCTGTTGTCAGAGAGGGTAAATTTAAAATTCGATCTGGATCTGTTAATTCTATTAAATTTTTTATATCTTCCTCATCTTCCTCTTCATGACCGCCTTCAGCACCCTCTTCTTCGCCAAGCACTTCCAGACTCTCTTCTTCTTCACTGCCATATTTGTATGCTGTGGACCTTTTACTTGTCAAACGAAACAATGTGTCCGATTCTTCTTCCTCCTCTTCATTATCGCTTGTAGTAGACCACGTCTCGTATGATTCAGATGAACCGGTTACACGTTGTTGTTGTTGTTGTTGGGATACTTCTTTTGCTTTAAACATGCCACATTTTGCTTCTACACTTTTAATATCTAATTTTCTTATCTAAATAGAAATTCAAGCAATTTATTAAAGGGATTCTATTTTTTCATCAAGAGCATAACACTTTTGTATTTAAATAAAACTTGGAATAATTGAGATTTTGGAATGAAACACATTGCATATGTTACATTTAACATAGCACCTTAGCGAACTCTACTGACTGTGTAACATGGCGCGGAAAAATATGATCCCATCACATCATACGCACGAAATCTTGGAACATCTATTAGTGAATATATTCACTCGATTTTATGCACTATTTTGTGCACAGCTTGTCTGGAATAAGCGCTCTTAAAAGTGCCAAAACCGACTCGGGATTGCATTAGTAATTTTGTAATTTGAGTAACGTTGCTCGTTTGTAAACTTCACTATAATAAAAATGTCAACCTTGGCTAACGTCAGTTTATGAAAAACATTCAAGGACAAGTTCATATTAAAATACAAAATTTGTATGCCCGTATTGAATAACCCGTTATTCTTATAACTCTATAACTGCTAACACATACTATATCCTTTTTTTGTTTGTCTTCTTCATCGGATGCTAATAAAGCATCAATATCATAGGCTTTCTTGCTGGTTGTAAAATTGGTATCTTTTAGCATTTTCATGATTTTTGCCTGATCATTGTCTTGAAATATTGAACGAGTTTCTTCCTTGCTTATATCGATGAGCTCAAACGTTTTATTACCTTTTCTCTCATTCACCTGTACATAAAGAATATTAAATCGATTTAACTATCAATGATTTTTTAATTACCCGCATTCTTAAGCATTGTAGTATCATGCACACACCACTGACAACAAAGTGTACGTAACTGACTTGACCCTTATCCTCATGATAAATCGTTTCAAGTGGATCGAACTGTTTTAAGGTGCTCATCTTGCAGGCTTCTATTAACTATTTTTTTCTTTGGCTTTTATTTACACCTAAAAACACATTATCTTTATTTATGCTCACCTGATCATCTGTGAAATATTCAAAGTAATCCAAAGCTTTTAAGGCTTCCTTCCGTTCATTCCATTGCTTGGACATGCTTGGCCGTAATATCGTATCGAAATCGTTTTCGAACACGACCAACAATTCAACAACACCTACAACAAGCAAGTAATACAATTGTTGTTAACATTTGAAAATTGTGCGAATCGTAAACGATGTTTATCGAACAGGAACTTTCAATAAAAAAAAAAATAATTTTTTTTTAGGTTACAAATAATAAAATTTTAAAATTAAGTCGCACTAATCACTTACTATCATTTATATAAAACATATATGTTTGGAACTTGAAAAAAATATTTTTTTTTATTTTTTGAATCCTTTATCCAGTTCGGCATTCAGTAAAAAAAAAAAAATTTAGTTTTTATCACAAAAAAATGTTTGTTTATTAACATTTAATTAAATGACTGGGTTAATAAAAAGTCAGATTTGTTAAAGATATGCCAAAAAGAAAACATTTCCCATAAACCACTAAGTCTACCTCATAAATTATGACCATCTGAATGAAATTGAGTTTTAATACAAAACAGAAAAGTTTTAACAGACAATCAACTTATTGATAGGTGCAAGTACAGTTGTGCGTGTGTATATGTACTTTCAAATGGAAAGTAAAAGTATTGTATAGTGTACATGTTTATTATTAAGCGTTCGTGCCTAAGGGAACAACTTACCTGTCAGTTCAATTAGAATTCTTAAATAAAATCAACATTGGTGCTGTTTAGCAATGGAAGGGAGAAGAGAATACACTATTTATATAATATTCAGAACCCATTAAAACAGTCGTGCATGCTTGAAGGCATTACCACGCCTATTTCGCTCTACACAAATTACATTAAAGTTTATAAAAATTGCGGACCTTTGTTGTGTACTATTACTATATGTAGGAAAAACAAAATCCTCAGAGATTATGTTCGTTTCTTATATAATTCTATACATTTTATCTATGTTTGTCCATTTGTACCAATCTTAAATATCTTTCATATCTACATACAAAAAATGGGAGTGGCCGGTATATTATTAGCCCTACTATAGGAATATGTTTTTTTGTAAAATGTGAGCGAATTTGACATTCGGCCACGCCCATTTTGGCTCACCGATGGATGAGTTAATTATAAATATATATACCAAATTTCATTATCATAACTTCATATTTGTGGTAGACACATAAATTTTTATCGATTGTGGGCGTGGCTTTCAAACGATTCTACCTCATTTAAATAGTGATCTGCGTGTAGAATTTTTTGTAGAAAATTTCATCTCAATATCTTAAAAATTTACGATTGTGGCGGACGGATACACGGACATACAGAAATACATGTCTAGTCAAGAATATATATACTTTAACGCCTCCTTCTGACCGTTGCAAAGGAAATGTTAAAACTTGGTAAAACTTAGTATTTTATATGAGCGGCCAAAATATCATGTAAGGGTATTGAATATTCAAAGCATGATATTTTCACTCGTTCAGTTATATTTAGTTTAGTTTCCCAATCAAAATATTAAAAATAAATGAAGAACATGCAAAGCAAATCAAATGCTTTAATTCGAAGACAGGCATATATGATTCAATGATTGTATGCATGTCCTTAAGTAGGTGGCACTTTACATCTATATTTTTGGCAATATTGGTTAACTTTTCATGTACTTCCTGTCAAGCTCCATTTGTTATATGTACGTTATACGTATAACGTTTACGAGTAAAGTGACAAGAAAGCATGAATAAAGTGATTGTCTTTGCCAACAATTACCAAATTATTTCCATGTTGAATGGGTGGTAATTGAACTAAACAAAGACACAGTTCATATAGTTTATGAACTAATTATAAATATTTAGAATGAATTGTGTGAAATTTACTTGTAGACACGTAAGTATTTCTCCGAGGACACCGTTCAAGCATTTCAACATCACCAATACATTCGCCGGAACCCACTATAATATCAACCTTTTGCACATAAGAGTTGGTAATCTAAACAAGAATTGTTAGAATATTAATTATTATTAATTTAGGTTTATGTGTAACATACATACATGATCAAAAACCACTTTTGATACTTCCACTTCGCCGGTTAGTAAAAAGTAAACCGTTGAAGCTGGATGACCCTCTTTTATGATTGTACGTCCACTGCCAATTACCATGAAGGTAACCACTTTAGCCAAACGTGCGCGTACTTTCTAAAATCAATTAAAAACAAAAAAAAATAAATATTTTTCCAATAACTATCTTCTTTTTTATATATAATACCGGCGCTATTTTACTTAAACACGTTAGATTGGCCATTAAAGTTACTAACTTTTTACGCTCCTGCACACTTCGTAAACCAAATGGAGTTCTAATTAAAGATTTTTCCTGTTTAAGTATCATCATCAATAAAATTTCATCATTTTTTACTTTTCGTACGTAAAAATTATTCTCAATTTACCGCCATTGTTAATAAACCGATTTTTCGTCGTGTCCTCACTAACATTGATATATTTTTCTTAACGTTTAGTGATAATTTTTGATCTCCAGAATCCATTAACCAAATACGATTTAAGGCAACGCTGCGTATTAGATTGCGGAAACGCAGGCGCGCTAACTTGCGCTTTTTCAATTCTTCGGCATCTCGTGCACGTTTCGCCATTTTGATTAGTTATTTCTTCTTTAGATTTTTAAAAAATATAATTAATAAAAGGTAATAAAATATAAGTCCTTTCTGTATTAATGACAAATCGTTGCACAAATTATTTCAAAGATAAATTTTTTTTTTCAAAGAACAATATAAACGTTTTTAGAGTTTAGTTATATTCAAAAATAAATAAAAGTTGGAATAGTTTAAAGTTTCATGCTAACAAAAGGAAGAAGCTTATTTGACAGAGTTTGGGTATTTTCAAAAATTGATGTCATTGAAGAATTTATGTATGGCGGTTGAAGTTTGCTTATTAATGTAAAAAAACTTTTTAAATAGCTTTAAAGTTCTTATAACCGGATTTAAACATACATAAGGCATAACCTTTTAATTCCTTAATAGCATCTCCATATACATCAACCAAATTGATACAAAATTTACCAAAATGAATAAGACATTACATTTCGAAAATTTTATTAGAAAGATAGAGAGAAACATATGTAAAATTACAGCGAAGACATTAATCTTCTGCATAATAAAGTGTGAACTTTTTAGCGCTTACATGAAGAAAAATGTCTTTAGTGAACATAGAGCATTTATAGGAAATAGGTATTATTTATAGATTGATGTTAAAACTCTTATATCTCTCACCAGATGGCTTAGTTATTTGTCTTTTCCACTTGCTTTCACTTCCCTTTCGTAAACATTATTTTCAATTTTATCATTCTTTTTATCTTCTTCTTGTCTTTCGTAGTCAATGACATAGTTTTAGTTATAGGTGTGAATAAGTAATAATGCGGTGAAAACTTTTTTATACAAAATGTAAAAAAAAACAAGTTTATAATTTTATTCATAAAATTATGTTATAATGTATATATTTGCACTAAAAATAATATTTAAAATGCTTAATAATTTATAGTTTATGTATTATATAAGTTTAAAGTAACTCGAATCGAAAAAGAAAAGTTATAAAAAATGTTAAATGAAGTGAGTATGAAATGAAATTTATTTATACTTAGCGTGGACTTTAAAACAAAACACATTTCTTTTAATTACAGTTAAAAGCCAACACTGCTACTTTTCCCCCCGCTCCGCCTGTAGTTCCCGTACATTCAATCATAGTCTTCTTATTGACTACATTAAGCACTGCCGTACTCTTAGAGTTACTACCATTGAAATGCAATTATTGGAATTGGAGAGTTGATAATGTACCACAGAACACCACTAATGTACATACTTATGCCATTTACGGCAAGAGCACCGATGAAGGACATTTGGTGCATATAATAAAAGTATTGGAGCGCTTGGGTTATAAACGCAATGATGTAGACAGTGATTGGAATCTGTTGTGGGCTCATGATTATCCCTTTTTTCAATTGTCCAAGCGCTTAAAAGATTTAGCCTCTCATCAAATGGTTAATCATTTACCCGGCTGTGGCTTTATCACAAATAAAGTGGATTTGTCGGTTACTCCATTGCCATTTCAGCCTAAAGCTTTTCGTTTACCATCGCAACGTGAAGAATTTCTCCAATATAGTCGCAAAAATTCACAGGCTTTGTTTGTAGAAAAGAATAATGAGCATCGTAATATTAATATACGTTCAATTGAAGAGATTAACTTGAATGCAAATGATACTTTTATTCAGGAATTCATTCAAAATCCATTTTTGGTAGATGGCTATAAATTTGATATTGGTGTTTATTTGGTAATAACATCAATTGATCCTTTGCGTTTATATCTGTACACGGCAGATGTTCTATTTCGTTATTGTCCAGTCAAATATCATCCCTTCAATGCTTCCAATGTTGAAAAATATGTAGTTGGTGATGATTATTTACCAACCTGGCAAGTGCCATCTCTGGTAAAGTATTATGAACGTTTAGAGGGCACTATGAAGGCGAGTTTTGATGCTTATGTAAGAAATCATCATGGCGATCCTTCGGAAATATGGCTTCAAGTGGAGGATATTATTCGCCTAGTGGCCTTAAGCAAAGAATCGAATATTGCCCGTGTTATGAAATCATATAAGAGGAAAAATTTCTTTGAACTGATACGTTTTGATATGATAATTGATGAAAACTTACGTGTTCATTTAATGGAAGCAAATATGTCACCAAATCTCTCCTCAGCTCATTTTAAACCCAACGCTTTGCTATATGAACAAATATTATATAGTGTTTTGAATTTAGTGGGCATAGGTTCACCTCTAAAAGCGAGTGCAAAACTTAATGAAGAGTATGTATCTATATTTAAATGTTTTACTTACTTGTTTAATCTAAAATTTTATAGTGAAATACTGGATTCTAAAGAGATGATAACATCAGAAAGAAATTTGGCGACAAATTTAAATGCTTGTATACAGCATAACTGTGATAAGTCATGTCGAAGTAAGGCTTGTGATTTGTGCCTACCCTGTATTAGTGGCACTGATTATGAGATATTAGAAAAGGCTCACCGCGAACATTTACATAGAATTGGAATGAAACGGATATTTCCCAAACCAATAGTGTGTACTAATGAAACTATTATTAAAATATTATTGATAGATGAGTTTTATTTTCTCTTTTACTAGCTAAACCCAGAGTATTTTGATATTGAAAAAGAAGTACAAAATATGAGTAAACGTAATGCTTGGATGACCCGTTGGTATTATCACAAATGTCTTTATGATCAATTTTGGTGTATTTAATAGAAAATACCAAAGGTTTTTCAATAACTACATAACAATTTTATAGTTAAATATAATGCAGAATATTTGAAATATTAAGCTTGTTTAAATCCACATAAAATACACATGTTACATCACATTGAGCACGTTTATAGTGAAGGTGGGATAATGATAACGAAAGTTGCAAAAAGCTCTTTTATTTTCCACTATGGACACAGAACTGTTGTAGTAATTTCCAAAACTGCTTGAACTAAAAATGTTAACCCTTAAAAACGTTTTGATATTTACAGATTATGATAAACGTTTAAGAGTGCTTTCGTATTAAAATACAAAATTGTTTTGTCCTTATTGAAAAGCCCCCTTACAAAGTCAACAAAATTATTTATTAAAAATTTGTACAATTATATAAAAAATGATTTTATTTATTTAATTCAAATAGTCTCAATTTTGCTTTCATAGTCTCCTCATTACGTTCTACGTTCGTTAGATAAGCGGATAAGAATTTTCTCACATCTGTTGGCTTCTGTATGTGAACCTGGGCGAAAGCTCGCGTTAATGTACTACCCATAGTAGTTTTGATTTCTTCGGCAATACAATCGACTACATTACTAGATTTTCCTACGAAGTACATAAACAATTATAAAGTGTATAGATACCAGGAGATTCACAGAAGCATCACAAACCGGTCGGCATCCATTCATATTCTTTAAACAAGCAATCGCATATCAACTGACTGTCACAGTCGTGTAGCATTTTAAAAAATGGTTGCAAAATACTATCGTACTTCTTGAGGAAGGCCACCTCTCTTACGAACCGATTATTCAACTCGTGTATGTCACGTTTACAGTTGTGGATGACGATGGGATCGTCACTGCGGACAATCACCGCTTTCAAATGATCGATGGTTTTCTCTTGAAAGCTCTTCAATCTACATCTCTCCAGACGCGTATCTCGCAAACATATTCGTGCCGTTTCTACCAATTTTTCACGCTCCTTAACGATGTCATCGATCCGTTTGCTATAACATTCATTGGTGAGATCAATATTTTTGATGTTCTTTTGAAACTCTTTTAGGCGCTCCTCGGACACGCAAGTCCCCAACTTACGCGCTTCCGAACAGTGAAAAACCACTTTATCGACTTCCTGTTTATATTCTTGTTGCAAGCGTTTCAATTCCACTGATAGCCGCTCATAGGTATTGTAATAACAGATCAATGCATTTAGATATCCGTGTAAACAATCTTTGTGCGGATTAGGCAGTTCGTTGGGACAGGCGGTTAACATGATTATTTATTTAGCAAAATATATATATGTGGTTTTAGAATTATATAAAAACACAAAAATTTTATTTAATTTAATTTATTGAAACGTTTTTGACACATTCATAAAAAAAAACTTCATTGTACTGAAGTGTTTTTACCCTACAAGTGTTTTTACCTACAACAAATCCGTCGGTTTGTCCACTTCTACAGGTAGATTTGTGTGCAACGTTTTGGTTATGGTTTTAAAGATATTTTTATAAAATTTAGCAGAAACACATATATTGGCAAAGGGCACGTCTGGTAAAATTCATTAAATCGGATCGTTTTTCCCACTTAAGGCTTTATTGTTCCTCAATGGCAAAAAATCTTATCTCTTAATAGTTTTTGACAAAACTTTATGGAAAATAGTTGATTAGCTTACAAATGTGAAACCGATTGGACCATTTTTAGAATCGTTTTCCAAACATCCACAAGTGATGAAGTGATCTCTATTATAAAATAAATATTATTAAATATAATTAAAGCGTTGTGCGGCATATGTGGCATAAAAGAATGAATGAAACTTTCTCTCTATAATTAGTTTTGTCTCACATATCATAATATGTACAGCTTCACATTTAAGCTTTGCAGTAGTAATTGAAGTTGTTCCAAAAACAATTAGATATAGGTATGTATGTGTATTTTTTTTTTTTTTTTTTTTTGTAAATTCACCTATTAACCCATTAGCAAATGGGTTAAATGAAAGAATACAAGGTTCACAAAACTTTCCATTGATCTAAATTTGTACTATTAGGCTTGACGTTCTGTTTGTAATGGCCAGGAAGGTGGCCACATACGACACACTAGGTGACATTCCATAATTATACCGATCAGATTTGGTTTGACAACTGAAACGATAAAACTATGTCAGTCTGTCGGTCCATATATCTTTTGTAATCGTAAACCTGCCTCGCCATTGTTTGTAAGGAGATGTGAAGGGTATTTAAGATTTGGTTGAAGCTAAATTTATTCTTTTTACTCGTTTTTCATTATAAAGGGTTATAGTTAAGAGTTCGTTCAGTAACGATATGTTCGATCCATGTATGAATGTTTGTGTGAATCGTTTAATAAACTGTAAACGTGATTCAAGAGGATTAATTTTCTTTTAACAGTTAATATAAAATAAGCAATAATTGGCAACATTATGTTGAACTTGAGTAAATCATATAATTTTTCGACATCAGCATTGAAGCCACCACCAGGTGTTTAAAGTTTTACTTTAAACACATACTCACCAATATTTAAGTGGGTATGTGGGTATGTACAAAATCATAATTACTTTTCTTGTAATAAACATAAATAAAACACCTTATTAAACAACAACACCAGCACTTGTAAGAGTTAACACTGAACCTCCATTAGAGGCACTGATTATCCAATGCATTTATTTCTTCTTCTTCTGGTAGCTTTTATATTTTATTATATTTACTAACCATTCAGACATACATATGCACACATAAGTTGGATAAAGTGTAAGGCATGGATTATGAAAAATTATAGCGCTTGACATACCAACCACATAACACTCTTTGCGGGTGCAAGAAGGAGTAAAGTTATGGCAAGATGGTATGAATGGGCTTTAACTCAGTAATAGAAGGCAGACAGAGTGATAAAGATAACGAGTGAGAGAAAAGAAGGAAACAAAAGTTGTTTTTTTTTGTTTTTTGTGCCTGGTGTGAAGCTATAAATTTGTTAACGAAAATTGTAAATCAGCAATTAGGATTTTCAGCATTCACCAATGGTAGTAAGAAGAGAAAGAAGAAGATTCTTGAAGAAAATAAAGGCAAACATAGGTAGTAAAACTAAATATGGCCTAAACCAAATTTAAATATTCTCCAGTGGGAATATTAATAGTGGGAGTGGCGGTTTTCTTATTGCGCATTCTAATCCTAATTATATTACGTTTTAGCTTGCAAGCCGAGTACAATTTTTTGTAAATTGTGCGTGTTTCTGTTATACCACCATGCCCACTTTTGGTATATCGATGGATAGGTTAATTAGAAATATTCCAACTTTATAGCTCAATTTATGTGGCAGATAAATAGATTCCACGAATGGAAAGACGGACTGATAGACATGCAAAAAAAGGGTTGAAAAGAACTTTTGGAGGCAATAACAACTATCTGGCCACCATGTCTTACTTTTCATTTCAGTAAGTAAGATTTTTTACTATATATCCCATAAGTTACTTTCTATACCTAGAAGAACACTTTTCTTCTATTTCAAGTTGGTTAGATTGACATCAATTAGGTGTGTGTATGTGTCCACTACAGCAATGGCAACCAATAATGAATGCATATATAGCATCTTAACGAAGTCAATAATAAATCTTCATCACACCACAGCAGCAGCTGCAGCTGCAGCATCTCTAGACAGAGAACAGAATAAAATAAAATAAAATAAAATAAACCGAAATTAGTCGAAGTCGTGGCATAATAATGCACGTGAGACTGATTGATAAATTGCTTACAAGGCAGCATTAATATGTGTGTGTGTACGTATGTGCATATAAGCACAGTTGCGCATACATGTGGTGATGTATGAAAGTGTCGGCTTTTGCAAATAATATATGAACGTACACATAGGCATTCGAATTTATATGCAAAGAGAGAACACGCACGCATCTACAAGCACATACATGCACGCACTTATTTTAGACAGCCTTTCACTCGTGCACTCGTGCATTGATACAGCACCACGTCACGCCACAACACGCGGTATTTTATTGTATCGTGTTAATCTTGTTTATATATGCTACATACTTTCAGTATTCTTACCCCGTACATTATAATGCATGGTATAAACTAAGTTGGTTAGTCCATATGTAACTCTTTGTAGTGTTTTTCAACAAGGACATAACAATTTTGTATTTTGATTCTTTGGAGCCATATCGGACGGAATATTAAAAAATTTGCATTCACTTGTGGTAAGGGATATATTGTTTACAACTAAATGGTAAATGCCACTAAATGCCACATAAATTAACTCAAACAGATAGTTTAGTGAAAATGCACTGAATCGGACCATTTTTAGATAATATCCCGATATAACGCTTTTATTTTAAATGAGTGTATATATGGGAAAAAATCGCAATTCTTAATATTTTATGACAAAATTTAATTAAAAGTAGTTAATTAACATATTATTATCTGTGGTACACACTTAAGATTTAGTTTAATTTAAATATAATATACTCGTATAACTCTAATAATTGTATGCGTATTAAAACAAAACAAACAATTTGAAAAATTGTAAATACACACACATACACACACACACACCATATATTGCTTACCTAACACCAAAGCGAGTGCAAGAAAGTGTATAAACTGGATAAACCGCTAATAGTAGAATTTGGAGTTTGCGGTTGTGGTAAAACTAGATTTAGTACAATACTTAAAAGTTTGAAGTACTGTTAGTTGATGCAGTATTTCGTTTATTTGTTTGGGTCATATTGCCACCAACACATACACACTATACAGGATTTATAAGCTCATACAAACACATATAAATTCACAGCTTGTTTAAAAAATCAAATAAACACACACATATACTTGCATATTTACAAAATTTGGTTTTTTCTAAAGTTCTGGTTGAACTTTTCACCAAACACTAGAGAAGACAAGAATGAGTTTCTGTTTTAATAATTAAGTTGAAAAGACCAAATTCGCTTAACTACGGAAGTATCTTATTTATAGTTAAAGTAGACAGCTTGCTAATGGAATGATGGCAACTACTGATTGGACCTATCTGCATATGATAGGTAAGTTAATAAAAGTGGAGTTGATTTGACTTCACTTGAGTTGAGTTGAGTGGTGTGCAGTTGATTACTTTGGAAGCCAAGTTGAAGTTTAAATCTTTTGGGATAAGATTAAGTGTATCAAAATATATAATAATGGAAAAAAAAGAAAGAAAAAAATTATCAAAATATAGAAATATGAAAAAAAAAAACAAAAAATAAAAAAAATTAAAAACATAAAAAATGAAAAAAAAAAATTAAAAATTATGAAAAAAATGTATGAAAAATAATTTTTCGTTCTGAAGTAAATATCTGTTGAAATCTTTACATATGATTATGTTCAGATATGTTATATACAATATGTGGTTGTATGTAAACAAGTACATCACGTATCGTTATCGTTTTCTTCTCGCACGAATTTTCATTTTATCTGTTGTAACTAATGTTCAGGGCATGACATGACCGTTTTACTTGCCATGTTCCTATACACTATCCTCTCTCTTCTATTTCCTTTCTCTTTTAGTTGTTATATGATATTATGTTGTTGTTATTATTATTGTTTTCATTGTCGCTCTTATTGCCAATTTTTTTTTCTTTTTCTCATTTCATTATTTTTCAACTTGAAGACTCGCGTTGCCACTTCTTAACTCCGCAACTATGTATTTGATCCACGCAACACACCGAGACATAAACATATGGCGTAATACAACGCATCTTCAACAAGCATACAGCACTAGCAACAATAGCCAATCTTGGTATAATGTCTTCAGCATATAAGTGATGATGTTGTTGATGCTGTGTGTAGCCGAAGATGATCATACAGTGTTGATGATGTTGATGACGATGGTTGCTGTGTTTTATTCTTTTTCTTCTTTTTTCCCCTTTTTTTTCTTTCTTTGATTGTTGATGACGATCACAGTGCTATATGTCGGAAAGTCGGTAGTTGGGTTTATTCAATATGTAGACAATTTAACCAAAAGCTAGTAAGAAGACTACAATTGACTTAAGCCACTTCTTAAGTACCCTAGATATCATACAAATAATAAGCGTGGCAGATCCATGATTATATATACATTATGGATAAGCAAGTGGGGTTTTACGCCGCAAATTGTGGGTGCGTTTGTTATGCTACCGCGCCCATTTTTGGCACATCCATGAATGGGTTAATTATATATATGTACCAAATTTTAACTTCTTGGCTAAATTTTTGAGTCAGATATACAAATTAAGTAGATTTAGATTGAATTTTCTAATCAAAAGTGTATATATTGACGGCTCCTTCTGCATGTTGCAAACGCAATAACAAACTTAGTGTACCCACCATGAGATATATATAATGTATGTGGAAGGTACAAAAAGAATTACACGTACTCAAGTCATATTCCCCGTTGAAGGTTTGTCTCAATGCATTTTGTATACAAGTGTTTGTTAGCCTGGTTCATAGATAGAAAGAGAAGGAAAGAAAGAGAGATGTGTATGGCTATATAATTACAAATAAAAGAAAAATAAAAATAAAAAAACTTCGCTATACGGCCTTCACCATCACATTCTATACATTTAATGCTCATATTTTCATGGTTCCGTTTTGCTTCTTACGATCTTGCAAATATTTTCTGTTATTGTCCACCACATTATGGTCAGGGTATTACATACTTTGTCCAAACAAGTGTATGGTGTATACATGATCAGTTTGAAAATCTAAATCGCTTTAACAATGTCTGTAATTTGTTTCCTTTCTTCTTCATACTTGGCATCGTTCATTTTTTTTTAAAGGATTTTCGAATAACTCATAAACTCTACATAAGATAAGAAACAGAAAATTTTGCAAATAAAGTTTTACTTGATCTTTTATTATATACCCTACACCACTATATTAAGTTTATGTGAATGTTTGTAGTTCCTAATCATTAAATTGTTGCATGTTTCAGACACCCTACAAAGTATATATATATTCTTGATCAGCGTCTAAAACTGAGTCGATTTAGACATGCGTGTCCGTCTGTCTGTCTGTTGTTGATATTCTTACAGGCGTAATTTTGATATATTGATAAGAAATTTTCTACAGCCACTTTTTGCACGAAGATCGCTATTTAAAATGGGCAAAAATATCAAGGGCCACGCCCACAATCAACAAAAATCTATTTATTAACCATAAATATTAAGCTATTAAGTTGAAATAAGGTACCCGTATTAACAATTAACCTATCCATAGATGTGCCATAAATGGACATGGTAGGATAACAGATACACCCACAATTTACAAAAAATCATACTCAACGTAAAACTCGACTTGCAAGCTGATAAGTAAAGTATACATTATTAGAGGGCGTAATATATATATATATATCTGCCACGCCCATCGTTTTAAGTATGGAGAGTATTTAAGATTTGGCCTAAGTCAAGTTTAGTTTTCTTATATGTTTTTGTTATATTTTTAATTTATTTTTTGTTAAAGATGGGCACTCAGGAATTGTCGCCTTTCAGATATAGAAATTACCGCCCAAATATGATAAGTGACGCATCAACCCATACACGGGGTTTGATTTTGTGTTGATCTGGTGCTCAAATGTATGTTTGTGTGTAAGCTTATGTAGTTCGTGCGTTTATGATGCATATTTAGTTACAACAGAAATTATTAAGCCCACGCTGAATTTAACTATAACAAGAGTTACAACAACAACATATATAATAATATAGAATAATTATAAAGCAGAATTTGCTTCAGATAACAAGACGGAGAGGAAGAGAGAGGTAGAGGCATTCCATAACAAAACTTCACATAACTCTTACAATAATATCTATAAACGAGAACATGTACAATGTACAACACACAAACACACACACACACACACATACACCACACACAATTAATTATATGTGTGCATTTTTTATTTATACATATTTATAGGTTTAGACAGTTATAAAAAAAGCTGACCTTGTAATTGTAACATTTGTGCTTAGATTTTATTCATTAGTTTTAAGCGCCACTTTGTCGCCTTAGTTTGAGGCGGTATTTTATTTACTTAACAAACAATAATAATAACAACAACAAGAATGTTCTTATTTCTTATATTTAAAAAATTTTTTTTGTTTGTCTCTTTTTTGCTAACCAGTATGTTTAGTACGTGAAGTAATCTAAAAAAACAAATAAACACAAAAAAAATTGAATTTAAATTTCAAATGTAATTAATTTCAATTCATTATTGGTGTGATGTGACAGAATATGTGTTGAGTTCAAAAACAAAACTGAATCAGTCGAACGAATTTGAACCGACTCGGTGACGGACTGATTGACATTTGATACTGCATGCATGCCACAAACAATAAACATATTTTCCACACGGCTCTAGCCAATATTTAATTACTCAAGACAACACAATTAAAACAGTTTTCAAATAGTTGAGCCGCATTTATGAAGTTTTTAATTATATTTAGATCCACGAGATAGTTGACTTTATTAATAAATTGAATTATAAGTAAATTTAAATAGATTTCGTAATATTTCATCAGATTGGGGGCTATTTAGCATTCCATTTGTAAGACATAGAACGAGACACACAAACTTAATATACCCTCTACCACACAGTGATATTTAATATAAATACGAGTATAAACCGCTGAACAGCAGTACAGTACAGTGCAGCGTTCTAAAGTAAAAATACGAAGAAAATGTAATAAACATCCGGCGTAACATGCTAAATTACATAAAATATGTGTTTGTGCATATATACATATAGCTATATGAATAGGGCCTTATCCAATTCCTCTACCACCATATATGATTATCGAAGAGTGTTAATGATTACTGAAGACAATTTTCCTTGTTAACATTTTTGTGAAAGAAAGAATTTCCTCTGCAATGGTTGGGGTGGTGGTTGGTTGGTTAGTTGGTTGCTTATGTGATTTACACTTCAATAAAAAATAGATTTTTTTCTTCTATTAACACAATGGTGTCGGTTAACAATACAGCTCACATTCAGACATTGTGAAGAACTTACAACATTCACACAATCATCGATAAATTGGTATTTGCCGGTAACTTACTGTTGCTTGCACTGCTGCCTATTCACAATGTTGCTTTTAAGTATATATTATCAATGGGTAACACACACCCTGTTGTTGTTATTGTTATTGTAATACACAATTTTGTGCTCGTTCAAAAAATGAATTTATTATTAATTCAGTCATAAAATAAGTAAAAAAAGAATCTAAATGTGGTTTAAATCAAATCTTAAATACCCTTCACATTTGCAGATAAATTCGGGGCGTAGCAGGTATACGATTGTGCTCCTCAATGCTACATGTTTTATGGATCAATTTGAAACGAAGTTTTACCCTGAGGAAGGTTTTTTAAAATTGTGGATATATTTGTTATGTGACCACGCCCATTTTTTGCACATCCATGGATTGGAAAATTATAAATATATGTACAAAATTTCAACTTCATAGCTCAATTTTTGTGGCAAATAAATAGATGTTTAGCTATTGTGGCCGTGGTAGGTGGACTTACCGACGGACGCAATTTTTGATGCTGCTCAAGAATAACACATAATTGTCTCTGTGACAAAGGGAAGGATACATTAAGTATATCCCCCACAGTTTCTGTGGAGGGTATGAAATCTTGTCGTATGTATATATGTTTGTCTATATTGTAAAGAAATGTAAAGCCGGCTGCTGTAAAATGTTAGTTACAGCTAATGCTGTGCTTTGTGCTGTATTGATTCGCATTTGTTTGGGAGTTTTCCAAGGCACAGCATGCATTCTTTTTTTTTTCTTTTTTACACATACACGAATAGTATATAAAACTTGTTGAGTGTGTACATATTTAAACGTTACAACTTTTTGGCCATTTCAAATTTTAACACAATCTAACAACTGGTCAGCATCAACACTTTTGGGGCCGGCAAGTATAGTGAGTATAGTAATGAATGTCTGTACTAGTGAGTGAGTACACTCTGGGCCAAGACTCTATATGTGTATGTATGTACGTGCGTGGTGTGGTATAAGAGAAAGAACCTTGTAACCAGTTACAGTAACTCTGGGCATGAACATCTAAACCAGTTTTTATTCTATTCTCTCCCTATCTCTCTCTCTCCCCCTCCTAGAGTACGTTGCAGTTCATTGTATAGTTTTGCTAGCTCAGAGCGCTTTTACAATTTTTTTTTTTTGGATTATTTTTAGAACAAATAATAAAGCTGAGAAATGGACATTCGTATTTACATACATATGTATGCCTACCACATGCAACCCATTAAACAATAACAAGTAAACTAACCCATGAAAAAAATGCATAAATGCTATATACTATATACAAACACACCAAGTCTTTTGCATTTAATTTCTTGTTATTGTTGTTATTGTTATTTTATTGTTTAAGAAATTAGAGTGATGTGGACGAAAAATATATAACAAACGACCTTGTACTCGTACGTTTACATTAGTCAGCCGATCCTTAAAAAAATAAAAAAATTTTAAAAATATGAAAAAAACAATAACAATAACAAAAAACTTATGCCACAACTTAAAAATGTATTACTTATGCAAATCGTTGTCTGAGTATGTGTGCGTTTAATATTTATAACTCATTTACGTGTCTATAGTTATTTTGTCTGTACGTCCATCAAACGTACAACAGCAGGCCTGTTGCTGCTCCTTGTTCGTTATTGTGTATACGAGTATTTAATACAAGTATCATAACTCTGGTTATGTGTGGTGATCCCTGCCACTAGATAACCAAAAAAGGAAAATATTGTAATAACGTTTAGATCATGATCTCTTTCTCTGGTTAAAAATTAACAAGATTTTAGTTGCCAGCTATATGTCCACCATCAATTAAAAAAAACTAAAAAAATATCATTATCTTTTTTATACCCTCTACATAAGATATACTAAGTTTGTCATTCCGTTTGCAACACCCAGAAGGAGGCGTGAGAGACCCTACAAAGTATATATATTCCTGATCAGCATCAAAAACTGAGTCGATCACGAGCGTAAAATTTAAAATATTGATCTGAAATTGTGTACAGACACCTTTGGTTTTTGTACACAGATCGCTATTTAAAATGGGCAAAAGTGGTCAAGGGCCACGCTCACAATGGACAAGAATCTATTTATCTGTCACAAAAATTGAGTTTTTAAGTTCAAATTTAATATATACTTATCTTTATATAATTACGTTTATAAGGTAAGCTGACCCACCTTTGTAGATGCGGAGGTAATAATAACGAAATAACAACTACAATAGTTGTTTTGTAATATTTTTAAGTCACTCTATACTTCTAATTAATTTGGTTTTATTTTATTTAATTTTTTTTTTAATTAGTTGCGAAAACCAAAAATAAATCAGAAAGAAATAAAGATTAATTTTGCAGATATCTTGACGACACATAAGTACTATACGCTTGGCTTTAACTGGCATTGAATAATGTGTTAATGTGACGGCGCGAGTATGCCTTGGGGTTTGCTGAGATTTATCATGTGTTTGCATAAAAATATTGTACCACACCAGCAACATATTCATATCAGTTTGTCAGTGGAACCACACAAGCACATTTGTCATTTTGTCAGAGACGGAGAATTATTTGTAAACGTTTTGTAATCGTCTAGGCTATACTAATAATTGTTTATTTACAAAACTATTATACTTTAACTTTTTCGACCAGGCTCTGTATACTTTTTAATGGCGAACGTGTGACTCCACTTTGGGTGTAAAAATTCAAATCATAGTTTTTCAAATTAATCACTTGAATTTGCATTTTACCATTGATATATCAACTTGAAGAGTTGGAAATATAATGAGTCAGACGTTATGTTAATAGTAAACAAACGAGTAAATTGTACAATCATCAATTAGTGGGATTTGGTCATGAGTCAATGATTTGAACATATACTAACATTACACACGGTAAGAAGATATCGGTTATATATATAGTACAAAAAAATACAAACCCCTTAAAATCACAGCTTTATTGAATTTATGCCTCGCTTTAGTTTTTTATTAAACAACTGTAAGCATCTCAACGCAAAAGGACAGACATACGGACCCAAAAAGGTTTTCCATACAATTTTGTTTATAAATAAAATTTAAAATAATTATAGTACTTTTGTTACATTTAACTAGAGCATCTCAAGCTTCTTCATAGAATCAACGCAAACAACTTTGCAGCGATCAATTCTTTAGAAACAATATTTCATCACTTTTTTGCACATATCGGCCAGAATGTTGATATTGTCCCTTAAACTTTCTAACGTTGTTGGCTTGTTGGCATAAACCAATGTTAATGTAAATTTATAAAAAGAAATAATCTCGCGTGAGTGAGATCTCTTCGTTTATTAACTTAAATAATGATAAAAATGTTAACCCTTTGAAGTTTTAATGATAATAGATTTTGAAAAACATTCAAGGGTTTTTTTGAATTAAAAAATGAAATTGTTATGTTCTTATTGGAAAAAATAGCCGTTGGTTAAACTAACACAAATTTTGATGCTGTAGGTTCTTTAACGTACCTTTTGAGTGTTACAAATGCAATAATAAATTGTGTACACTATTCATATTATATGTAAAGTTTAAAAAATTTTACCTATTAAGTATTTTTAGACAAATTTAAGCCAAAGTTGTTTAAAGTTGAGTTTTTCTTTTTCAATTATTCCACACAAAGTATCTCTACTTGAATAATTTGCTTATTTTAGAAAACTTTTTGCCGCATTCTAAATAGAAACTATCTGTCCGCCCTATGAAAAAAAAAACAATTGCCAAGTTATATACCTACACATATACCTGGATACCTAGTAAATCAATTTGAAATACAATTGGGTTCGGTAGACAGTAGTAAAAAAAAATTGATAATTTATGCACATTCATAAATCTATAACAACAACAACAACAACCAAATGGCAAATACATATCTACTTAAACTTAAACTATTTTTCTATTATAAAAGGTAGAAATTGCAATGCCCACTAAACCATAAACAGACACAACACATACACAACACAAAACGATCCTATTTATGTAAAATGATTACAATCGTTATACTAAACGTATATTATTATAAGGGAAACTCTCTCACGATCATTGGAGTTGGAATTGGAGTTGGAGCAAATGACAAATTTTTTCATATCTATGCACATATATATTTTTTGTTGTATTGTGAAAGGACGGGTTTTCGTTTTACTTCATTTTTTCTTTTTTTTTCGTTATATTTGAAGAGTTTTTTTTAGGCTAAAGCTGTAGGCTCCTTTTTGATGTTGTTTTATTGTGTTTTGTAACAACAGCAACAGCAACAACAACAACAAACAATGAATTAGTTTCATTGGAGTTGCAGTACATGAATGTGTACTTGTTTGTTTGTAAAATTGTGTGAAATCTGTGGGTGCACAGGGATATATGGTAAGTGGGCGTTTTCTGCTGATGATGCAAATTGAACTAAAACATGATTTACGAACAAAAACAAGTAAGAAAACTAAATTTTAGCTTAGGCTAAATCTGAAATACCCTCCAGACCTACATACAACAAGTGGACGTGGAAGGTTTATAATTACGCTCTCTAAAAAGGTATGTATTACGCATCAATTTGCAAGTCGAGTCCGGTTTTTTATAAATTGTGGGTCTGTATTAACCGACCATGCCCGTTGCTGCAAATAAATAGAAACTCGAAATACAACAAGTCAACGAGTTTGGGCCAAATCTTGAGTACTCTTTACAGTTACATATTATTTGAGGGCGTTTCATTTATATGATATTTAATAAATTGTCAGCATGTTTATTATTCGTGTGAAGTTTAAACCATATTTCAACTTAGAAATCCTCTAAGGCTAGAGAAGCCGTAAGAAACTTTCTTAATTGTGGGAGTGGCGATCAAATAATTGCTGATGCTTACCCAATATCTCAATTGTTACTGCCGTAATTGGATACTAAGATGAACATAATCGAGTCTGATTTGAATGCTCATCACTAATTTTTTTTTACTTTAAGAACATTCTGAAATTTATTGTTTTTTACATCTTCCATTGCTGGTGTTCTCTTCCATTATATCATGATTCATTTCAGTTATTGTTTAAGCGAATTCATAGAAGAGAAAAGAATTTAGGAAAAATTTTTGTTTTGTTATAAACAATGGGACATATATACGAAGTTGTCATGTATTCCGTATATGATTAGTGCAACAATAAATCATTTGATTTTATTCCTGGGTTAAATGATCACCAGTTAAATGGTCTGCTTTTCACCCACTTTGCCACTTTCAGATTGTTGTTGTTAATGTTATTGTATTTGGCAAAATGCTGTTAACACGTAAAACCGCTTTAGTGATCGTTATTGGTGTTGTTTTCAATGCAAAATGTGTTTGGGAGCTCCTCTATGAAACTTTGAATTAATGACTTGAATGGTTGGCTGTGGCCGAAAGACGATGTGGAAATATTGTATTAGAAGAAACAAGTGATAATGTTATGGTCGGTCAAGACCGATCAATTAATACTCTATACCACCAATTATGCTGCAATTAATAGAATAGGTTTCGCGTGACCTATCTTTATTTGGCAAGAGGTTCTAAACAAAGTCCCATCGGGTTCAAATTTGTTTCAGTTAATTATTAAGTCAATTAACTATTCTGTACCAAATGTTGTCAACAAATATTAAGAATTGCAAATGGCTAATTCATGGACAGACAGACGGACATAGTTAAATTGATTTAGATTTTGTTTAAGAATCGATCGATATAATAAATTTAATATACCCTGTGCCACTAGTGGTGCTGGTTATATGTGGTGTAAGTCTCTCTGCACATACCGTGATGTAATAATATACTCAATGTTGTTGTATTTTGTCGTGTTATGGTTTTTGTTTATTGGATTTTTTCTTCTCTTTTTTTGTTTTTTTTTTTGTTTTGTTATTATTACTATTTATATATATTGTATGATATTGCTTTTTTTTGTTTGGTTTTTTTTTGGCCACATTTTGACCACAACGAACGAATGAACGATTGTTTGGCTGTTTAGTTTAATGTGCTAGCAACTCTTCTCCCTAAGTGTCGTTGCGCCATCTATATCCATACTATATTACTTTCTACTAAAACTTAAATTTAAACGATTCTATGCGGTTCTCCTGTATCCATGAATGTGGTTCAAACATCAGCAATAGCTGGGTATGTGCTGTGATGCTGTATATACATATATATTTTATATACGGTTATAGTTCGTTTAGTTGATTCAGCTTCTGGCTTCTGTTAGTATTTTTATACCCTCCACAAAATAAAGGGGTACACTATGTTTGTTATTCCGTTTACAACACATAAAATAAAGCGTCAGAGACTCTACTACAGTCAGTTTCGAGCTCAAATTTTGTACGGTTTCTATTACATAGGTTCTGTATATAGATCGCTATATAAAACGGTACGCCCACAATCGATAAAAATCTATATATCTGCCACAATTATTGACTTATAACCTTCTAATTTCAAATGCATATCTATAGTTAGTTATTCACAAGTGTGAAAAGAATGGGCATGGTCGAATAATAGACGCGCCCATAATTTACAAAAAACTGTACTTCACCCACTTTACAAGTTGATACGTAATACAGACAATATTAGAGGGCGTAATCGTATACTTGCTACGCTCACCATTGTAGATGTGGATGGTATTACGGATTTGGCTTAAACCAAATTCATTTTTTTTTTTGTTGTGTGTTATTTGTTGTGTTGGTATTGCCATTGTTGGCTGTAGCTCTGGCTGCTGCTACTTTTCTGTATTCGTAGACAAACACCTGAAACTGGTTTTTCTTTATTTTTTTGGTTTTTTAACTATTCCAACATTCATGCAACAAAACGGGCTATTTAAACTGCCCCCAAAAATGACTCGTATATGCATACATCGGTGTTTGTATGTAGACAAGTATTTTTATCTATAAATTGCATGTACATTGTGTACAATAAAGTACCTTCCTTCTTGTCTTTCGTACTTTTTTCCATGTGTGCCAATGAATTATAGTTTTTGCCACAAATCTATATTTGTGATCTTTCGGCTTTTGTGTACGTTTAGTAGGTATGGCCATCGATCGTATGGTGTAAATAATTTTCAGCGTTTATTTTTGGACTATTTATGTAACAAATAAAACAACAACGGAATATGATCTAAACCATTATACGTAACTTATGTTATAATATAAATAAATGTATATACTAACGCATACATACAAAACAATTACGATGCACGTCTATTAAGGTATGCGTTTATTCATATAAATATTAGTCATGTCATGGGGGCAGTAGTGGAAACCAATTGCGACCCAATTAAAAAACTATTCAGCATTCAGAATATAAGTTTGGCTGAGGCTAAATCTGGTATTTCCTCCATCTATACATGAAATCTTCCCTCGGATTATATATGTCAAGATATTTTCTGTAGTTTAGAAGGAAAACGGATAATTTACATGAAAAATTCACTCCCTTTTAAATTTTTGTTGCTTTGTGGGTCTGTTGCTTGACTGATTTTACCCAATTTTATTACTAACCAGTACAAAAATCATAATAATAATACTTCTGCCAAGTTTTAATTCGGTATCTAAATTGTTGCGACGAGGAGAGTGATTATCACAGAACACAATTTTTGGACTGACAGACATAACTCAATATTCGCAGTTAATTCAAACTACATACACTTTGTGTGTTCCAATAGGTTTTTGTAAATTGTGGGTGTCTTTATTACCTGACCACGCCCATTTTTGTTACATCGATAAATGGAATTGACTGGTATAGTAAAGAAAATTGTGCATTTGCTCTTAACGAGGTAAAACTCAATGAAAGTATCATAAAAGTATGGACACATTCTAGTTTATCCATTTTTAAATGCAAGAATAATTTTGTCCCTTAGGATTTAGAACTAAAAGATTAAGGACTACAACCCAGAATATTAGCTACCTAATTATCTAATAGACATGATTAAATGGACTAATCTTTTTGGTTTTTATAAAACTAGATTTGGTTTAGGTCAAATTTTAATTACTTATAAACGAATGGCGTAACAGGTACAAGATTAAGTCCCCTAATAGTGTATTTCTTAAGTATCAACTGGAATGTCGACTTTATGCTTAATATGGGTTTTTGGTAATTGTAGATTCGCTTGTTATCCGAGTACGCTCATGATGAAAATGATGTGTCAAAAATCAATGGATTAAGAAATTATAAATATTTGTACAAAATTTTAACATAATAGAACAATTTTTGTGATAAATAAATAGATTTTTGTTCATTATGGGCGTGGCCTTTGCCTATTTTAAATTATGTTTAGAACCTACTTATTAGTATCTGTGTAAAATTTTTGCTCAATAACTCAAAATTTACTATCGCGAGAGACCCTTCATATATACTACCTGCTTTGTAAAGTCTCTGACGTCTTCTTTTAAGTGTTGCAAATGGTATAAAAAACTGAACATACCTCTTATATAAATGGCGGGTAAAAAAAAAAAACTAACACGACAAACTGTTGGAGCAAGAACATGTAGTTAATCGTACGTATCCAAGTATTTGTTATTTAAGGAAAAAAAAAGAAAAGCCAAACTCGCTAATCGTAAATCAAGCGCTGCTATATTCAAATTTTTGTTAAGAAGTTCTTAAGGTCAAATAACGGGTTTAGGTGGAATCTTGACAGTAACATTCGCCTTGCTTTTCTACGACTTCACGTATATACAATATTCCAGCCAGCCAGCCTGCCTGCCATCAGCTCATCGCATCGCCTAATATCGCATTGGGTCGCTTTGCGACGCGTCGATGTATTGATGGCCAATGTTTTTCTTTTTGTCTTATTTATTTTTTGTTGTTGTAGCTTTTTTACTTTTATATTTTCCCTTCTTTTGTTTCACAATATATGTCGTTCTCTTTCCCACTTTCTGGATAGGTTATGTTTAAAATCATTTTCAAGTTTTCCTTAAGGTCTAACCATACTGCTGCTGCCGTTGTTCATAATGATACTGATGCCCAAAACAAAACAATAACAAAAATAATGATACCTATGACGATCATGATGAAGATGATGATGATGATGATGATTATGTGAAATTTAAAGAGTTTTGCATGATTTTTATGATCGTGTTGAGATTTGTTTGCTCTGTGGCCATTCAAAAATTGATTGTGCGGAACACAAGGCTTTAACTATTGTTTAAAAAAAAGTAAAAAAAAAAATATAAACGCGTTCTCAAGCTACATACCTAGCATCTGTACATATACTGTTTGTAGCATGGAGTACTTTTGGTCTGTGCAATTATTTTCTGTTTTTCTTTTTCTCGGCCTTAGGCATTGCAGTGAAATTTTATTCTTTTCTAGAATAATAATGCGATTTGATATAGGAAAACAAAAACAAAAATAAAACAAAAAAAAAAAAGACAAGGAGAGAAGAAAAGGAATAATTTTTTGTTTTGTTATTGTATTAGTTGCTCGTTTGAAGAATTTCTCACACACAAAATTTGTTGTATTACCTTTGCTGTTTTATTGATGCGGCATTATGGTGGCGGCGAGTAATCATAATCGTACAATAGGAACTGAAATGTATCCCAACCAGCCAGCCAACCAACTAACCGGGCCATTCGTAAATTTTAATTAAACTGATGACGTGAAAAGGTCACGTTTCGAATTGAATCCCTGCGGACAAATAATGTCATAAATGGAAAAGTAGGCTGTTGCTAAAACGTGCTGCATCTTACATTGTAAAGCCACAGCAATAAATTTGTGTAACTTTTGAATTTTTGGTGACCGTGTTAACCAAAGCGAAGAAAAAAAATGTAGAAAAAATAAATTAACTTTTCTTTGCAAAATATTTCATTAAAATGCATTTTTACATGTAATGGATTTTTCAAGAAATAACATTTTTGTATTTTATTACGAATGCTCGGTTGAATGATTTTCGTTGATCTGTCATTATCAAAACATTAGTCAAGGTTAACATTTTTATTACAGTGAAGTTCAGAAACGAGTAGAGTTTGGAAATTATTAAAAATGTTTGCTGCAACTTTAAGAACGATTACTCTAATTTACGGTTGCATTAATCATCCCTCCAAACCACGTAGATATATTGTATTAGAAACAAATTGTTCACTATTGAATGTTCCTAAGCCAGTGAGACGAAGTACCGGTACAGAAAGTTAAAAAAGAATCTCAGGGACAATATGAAACGTGAAATTGTCAAAATTAGGGCCGATACGTGTGAAACGATGATGGAAAAATGTTGACTTCAAAGAATTGATCGCTTCAAACTTACACTCAGTGATCATGGTTTAAATTCAAGACATAATGTGAACCAAATTTACCTTACCTTGATGAAAGTATATTAGGTTTGTTATTCCATTTATAACACCCCAAAAAAGGCTACAGGGACTCTAAAAAGTATATACATTCTTGATCAGCATCAAAATCTGAGACAATTTAGACAAAAACGTCCAAAATTTACTAAAAGCTTCTTACAAAAGCTCGACTCGCAAGATAAAACGTAGTCATACACTGTTATGGGGCGTAATAAAAAACCTTCCACGCCCCTCCTTGCATATAAATGTGGTGCGTCTTCAAGGTTTAGTCTAAGCCAAATTTAATTTTATATAATATTTAAAAGTCAGTCAGTGTTACAGTGGTACTGCATCGCTTATGTATGCTTGCGAATCCAGTCAGAATTAGAGTTTTAAAGGTTTCTAAGTACATACGTGTGTATATATGGGTCTAGTTTCATTAAATTTTCAATTTCCTTCTTCGCTAAAGCCAAGAGTACTGGAAGAAGTAGAAGAAGAAGACTTGTTGACATAATATCGACAGTATAAGAATACATCCGGCGTTCGCGTTTTTTCTCCGATTTCAATTTTATTTCATTCATGTTTTTTATGAAATCCCAACTGGAATTTTATAAACTATGGATTACATATATGCATATACAGTATAGTATATATTGTGTGTGTGTATAAAAATTTAGTTTAGTTTTATGAATTTTTTCGTATGTCAGTTAAGTTTGTTGTGATGTGAGACAGTGTACAGTGGCGTGTCGTTGTAATACTTCTTGGCATTCCTTCCATAAGAAGTGTGAATGAACTTTATACAAATGCCTAAAGCCAGTATAATTCTTTTTTTTTATTTAATAAAAATTTTTGGACGCCTCTGTTTCAACCAAAAAAATGTAAAAAAAATTATTTGCAGTAAAATGAAATGTTGCCAGGATACTGCTATCAATTTTTACTATAAAGTTTGTTATTTCTTATTAGGCTGCTCTCTCTGTTATTTAAATCGACAGTCTTCTAAGCCAGCCAACTAGTCTAAGTACATGTATAAAATAATTACATGGTACGGTTTTTGTTATTTTACAGTATTGTTGGTAAAAACTTTTCTTTCGTTTTCTTTTATATTTTTTTTTGGTGCATTCTTCAATGAATTCAATTTTAGAAAATGCTAGTTAGTAACATGGAAATAAATTTATCGAAAATTAGAAATCTATACAATGTAAATGAAGATCTTAAAATGAAATCGAAATTAAAAGAGCGCGTGTGGCATAACAATGATTAGTTTTGAATGAGTGGTTACCCTTTAAATAACTGTTAGATGAATTTAATATTATTTTGTCATTCGATATAATCATCATTGGCCAAGGATACAATGGATACGCTACAATCAATTAATTGGCCACCAGTGAAGGTAAGTGCTTTTATTAAGGGTTTTTCAATAAAAACATAACATATTATAAGATACGTTTCGCCGCTTCAAATGAACAAAAGGCTTCTTCTCTTATGTTAATTTTATTTTGGAAGGACGTAAGTTAAGATCTTTTTACCAAATTTTGCACAATATGGTTTCAGAGATTCTCTCGTTTCAAGTCGGGGAGTAGCCTAATTTGGCTCATTTTGAAATGCAGCACATATGGCTGCACTTTTCGGTACCGGAACATTCATTAGTAATTAATTAGTAATTAATTTTATATAGAATTTATTCACTATATAGCATATTTAACCTGTTTGGTGGGATGATTATAACGACGGAAAATTAGATTAAAGTTACGGCCACTAACTCAGAATTAATTTTTAATAATTCCTAAACGTTTCTTGTTCATTAACTAAAAATGTTAACTTTAACTGACTTTTTGTTATTAATACATAATGAAAACCTTAAAGGATAGTATTCCTATTAAATTATGAAATTGTTGTGTTCCTAGTGAAAAACACACTTGTTACGTATATAAATAATATAATTAATACATTTGTCTATACTAAGGTGTGAAGAGTATTTATATTAAATAATTTTAGCTTAATTAACTTATAAGTAACTTTTTATGTACCATATAAATATGTACGTATTTATATATTTATGCTTAAGTATGTATTTAAATTTTTTTTTTATAACAATGTCTCGCATGACTTCCGTGACTGAACGTGGTGCTGTTGTCTGTTTATTATTATTAGTAGTTAAGCACATGGCGCTTCTGTTTGTTTTTTACTTTTTTATTGACTCTGTCAACAAAAGTTTAACCAAAATGCAAAGCAAAGTGAAATTCTTTAGAGTGCATGCCTAGCATGACTGCACACCTTAAATGTGCACTCCATTCGATAACAATAAAACTAAATGGCAGCATAATAAACGCGCACTTTAATATAATCAATTTTTAATTTAAAATGCTCCTGTTAAAGGTTGCAGGTTGCATTCATATGAAATGGGTGAATGTGAGAAATTTTCTTTTTATATTCTACACATGAAATGGGAGGTATCCTAAGTTTTTCATACCATTTACAATATCTAGAAGGAATCATTGGACATTCTATAATGTAGTATTTATACTCTTGGTCGATCTAGAGCAGTAAGTTGTATGGAGTACACACTCTTACCACGTACCAACCACCAAATAGGTTGTAATCGGCCACTAATGATGATCACCACTACGTATGAGTATTAAATTAAATTTAGTGAAAGAAAAATAATATAGCATAGCTTTTGTATAGTTTTTGTCTAATTTAACGATTACTAAATTGTGGTCCTATACACATAAAAACACAAGAACATCCAATAGTGAATTTAGCTGAATTTAGTGAAATAGCGTCTACAGACTCAGATTTGCGGTAATAAATTTTCTAATTTTCCAGCATTGTTCGTTTGTAAACTTTATTATTATAAATATGTAAACTACGGCTGACATCTTGATAATGATAAATTTTGAAAGACGTACAAGGGAAAGTTCGTATTATTATACAAAATTGTTATGTTGCTATTGAAAAATCTCTTACATTGTCTGCCGCATTCTTCTAACAAAGATTGTTAAGTAAGAAAATGGGATTAATTGTCCTTCCGAATTTGTGAAAAAGTATTTGTGTGCGTCATGGCATAATCGTGTTGGCACATGGTTAATATATTTCTTTATTGTTGTTACCACTTCCGCCTCTACCTTCCCAGCATTGCACACTCTTTAAACAATTATTTCATTTACATGACATGAAAATATGTTTGAAACATTTGAATGTGAAATCTTTACAACTTCAAGTGGAGAGAAACAAATATAAACATTATCGTGTTTCTACAGAAGAAGGATTTTTACCTTCATTACACGCAACTTTTACCATAAGCGTCATGCAACATTAAGAATTAATTTGACATTTAATAAAAACGAGTATTTTTATCCAGATGATGAGATGCAAAAGTCATAGTAAAGGTTAAACTTGTTCAGTGTTGAAACAAATGCTAAACCATCCGGCATACTAATCCTTAATGATTGGTGTTAAATCATTATTCAAGGATGTAAGAAATTCAACGCAGAAAAATTATTAAAAATAAATTATTTCTTTCCTTTTGACATGCACTAAGTAACCTTCGTAGAGAGAAAACTAACTTCACCAAAGTAGACCTCACACTTTCTAAATTTGATATCCACATTTTCAATTATACAGATTTATTTTAAATCGCTTTAACCATGTCCTTCTGTACGTCTAGGTGTTCAAGTATATATCCACTGAAACCAGGACACATTTCGGCTTAAAGAAGATCGTTATTAAAAATAAACTAAATTGTACCATTTTAAAACTCCTCCCCATATAACGCTATAATATGAAATGAAATTTTGCAATTCTTAATATTTTTTCAGAAAATTTGTTAAAAAATAGAAGTAAAAATTGGTTTAATAATTGTCAAATGTCAAATTTCAAAACGCGATTGAAGATTTTTTAAAATCTTTTATGTCTAATTCTATTACTCTTTCTAAATACCATTAATTTTTACCATCCTTAATATTTAATATTTTCTTTTTAATTGGTATAATGTCAAACTATCGTGTAAATCGAGGGACAGCTATTTATCAATTACGAATGCACTTTCTCTTGTATTAATAAAACTGTTTAATCATACATTTATTTATATTTACCTTATCGGTGTAAGGGTTCTACTTGTATTTCGCATTCTTTGCACTTTTCTAGCAACCCATTCGTTTAGTTGAACTTTTTACGGTAATTTATGAGTTACATTAAAAATATACAATACCTGATAAGTTCAATTTATAATCAATGTTTGTGTAGGTTTTTAAAACTTTTCCTATGAGTCAAATAACCTTTAGCTTAAGCTTAAGAGTAAAGGACAAACTGCTCGTTAATATACAAAGAAGAGTGACCACTGGAAGTATACACTTATACACTTATATATAATACAATATGATTTAATTTCACTCTATTCTGGTAAAATGATTAACAGCCTGGAAGTTTTGTACTGTACATTACCTTCAGTCATATGCAAATGTGTAAAGCGGAGCATTTTACGTACGCTATACTAAGGCTGTCATGGTTGCTAAGCAATAGCATTTGTGTGGTGAACACGGTCAACAACTAGCCACTGGACACTAGTACCTTCCATACCAGTAACAGTTAAAGTGTTTAGTCGCATTGTTGTTTGTGTATGCGCTAACTAATCACACTGAACAATATTCGTGAAGCCGTGAATAATATCAATAATTTTCATTTGGTTATAAAAATGTGAAATAAAAGCAAGTAAAAAAACAAAAATATATGTATATATATAGAATAGAACAAATCTTAAATATTTTCCTTATTTACATACAAAATTTGGGAGTGGCAGATTTATGATTAGGCCTTCTAATGTGTTTATAATATGTATCTGCTTGCAAGCTTAATTGTCTGCTTTTTTTGTAAATTGTGGATGTATGCATTTTTGTTACATCGATAAAAAGACTAATTATATATATGTGTACCAAATTTCCACCTCATAGTAAAGTTTTAGTGACATATACATAGATTTTGTCGAGTGCGGGTGTGGTTTTTCTTCAATCACGCCAATTTTTGGCACATTAATGGATGTGTAAAATTTTTTGGCTTTGAAATAGATTTTTGTCTATGGGCGTGGTTTTTATACCGATTTTACCCAATATAAATAAAGGTATTTTATACAAAGACTAAAAGTGTGTAGACAAGATTACAGTTCAATATCTGAAGTTTGGGGACCGTGGGCGCGCTAATGATGGACATACGGACATATACATCAGGATCGGCTCAGTGTTTGAGAATAATAAGAATAAACTTACTTTGTAGAATATCTGACGCGTCCGTCTTGATGTAGCAAATGGAATGACAAACTAGGTTTATCTTAGTTTCATATGTGTAGGGTATATTTCATTATATTTATGTTACTGTTCAAAGTGTTAAAGATCATTATTATCGTACAATTACAACCAAAATAAATAAATTACTAAAAAATAAAAAACAAAAAATGTCCAAAAAAAAAAAAACAGTTAGAAATAAAAATTTCTGATTTTCTAGATGAGGTTATAATGTTACCGTTATGAAATCCAAATGGGGAGCGTACACTACACCATAAAAAAGTGTAAAAAAAATAATATCAATTATGCAACTAAAACATATAAATTTTATCTATAAAAAGAATTCGACAACAACAAGCGTGTAATGAAAAAAATTCACACCAAACTAATAATAATACCAGCAACAACAACAACAACAACAACAACAATATTAAACAATTTATGATAGCCATACATGATACCATACAAGTATGTGTATAACGGCACAAAATTGTCTGCCATACCATTGTATATGGAAATGTAGGAATGTGCATAAATGTGTGTGTGTGTGTGCGTATGTGTTTGTTTATATGTATGTGTAGCATCATACCAGCAGTCATACAATTTAGAAAACATATACGCCTCGTCCTTATATAACAATTTGTACATGTGTACATTTATACAAAGTCTAATATTTGTATTAGAAGCGCAAAAAAGTTGCTGGACTAGGTGCTTGCTTTGCTTATAGCTTTGCCATAAACTAGAGCTTCTTTTTTTTTTACATATTCGTTCGTTCCGCTTCTTTTTTTATTTAAATTTACATTGACATTTTACATGTCATTAATTACTGTGTGGAGGAAAACCCATTCTAATGCTATAAATTACAAATGACCATAAAAAAAACGCTTCATGTATATGTAGAACAAGCTGTATATATTCGTATATATAACAAGTAAGAAAACTAAATTTCATTTAGGCCAAATCTTAATATCTTTCCATATTGTAAATGTATTATAGATGAGCTTGCACGTCGATGTATAAAGTTTTGGTAAATTGTGGGCGTATTTCTTATCCGACCACGCCCTATTTAAATTGATGAATGATTTAAAAAATATGTGTATCAAATTTTATTATCATAGGTACATTTTTGTGGCAGATATATAGATTTTGTCGATGGTGGGCGTGGCTCTTGACAGATTAAATAGAGATCTTTGGACGGAAGAAATAATATAATAAAAAAACAAAAACAAAAAGAAATAAAGAAGATGAAGAATAACAAAATAAAAAGAAATTAAATAAATAAACAACAAAAAAATCATAAAAAATTGTAAAAAAACCATAAAATAAGAGTATTAAAAAAAATAAATAGATAAACAAAAATAAATAAATTATCTTGCTTTAATTATTTTACGAAAAATAACAATCAAGACGAGTAAATAAATAATTCAAAGAAAATAAAATGAATATAAAATAAATCAGTGACAATTTTCGGTAATTTTTTAATATTGTTTTTATTTGAAAAATCACACTTGACCGATTATAATATTTGTACATTTTACACACAATACTTCTTGACATTCATGGTATTTGAATGAGAGGTCAGTATAGTCGTACATACATACATTCATACACAATCCTATAGCTTACTAGGCTAATGACTATTTTGCAAGTGTCATTACTGATGAGATGTTATATGATGTCACGTTATCAAGGCCACTGTGTCAATATGTATTGTGTGTTTTTGTGTCCAATGTTTGTTGTAATGGCGTAATGGGTTTTTTCACCTTATAATTTTTACACCCATTTAAAGGCTTTACATGTTGCTATCGGTAGTTAATATATGTATGTTTAGCTTTCCAAACAGTTTAGAGTAAATTTATAAGAGCGGACTGTGGTCTATATGGCTAACTTTCCAAAATTCATTCCAACATAGCAAAATTCTCACGACACAATTACTGTTAAATTTCCATATATTCCATTATAAACTGTTTCGACTTTTTCTTTTATTTATTTCACACTCTGATTGAGTCGGGAAACGAAACGATTTAGTTGTGGTCAAGTTTTATATTGTAAAGGTCATTGTATTTTAGTAAACGCTTTACTTCACCACCACGGTTCCTATCATCATTCAACGATTCGTTGGTATATGCGCGTTGTACGCGTGATGAGTTTTTACCATAAAAAAAAATCGTAATAATTCTCATTTAAGTTTATACAGGTGTGTGTGTATGTGTGTGTTTGTACAGAACTTCTTGTCACGTTGTAGCAAAAAGGTATAAATCGTTTAAATGAAATATTGTGCTGCTGTTAGTTTAACATTGGTAATGTTGTTGGTGTTTATGAAGATGGTGTTGAAGCAACAGACAAAAGAAAAATGTTTTTATTAATTAACTAACAGACAAGACAAATATCCATTTAGATATATTTAGAAAGAGAAAGACATAGACCTTTAACAACAATAACAATACCTGCAACATTATTATCAACAACATCATCATCAGCAGCCAGTACAGCCAGTTGGCGCAGTTAGCGGCAATAAATACATAATCGACTCAAAAGGAATGAATTACCCCCACTGATGAAGTAATAAAGCAAAAATATATATAAAAAAATAAGTTAAAAATGTTATAGTCGGTCCAGCCCGATCATCGAATACCCTACATCACTTAGCTGCACAAATTATGCTACAATTAATTTCAGTAGCCATATAAATCAGATTCGCGACCTATGATTATATGGCAAGGGGTTCTAAAAATTGCCCGATTGCGTTCAAATTTAGTACAGTTAATTATTCAGCTAATTAACTATTTTTTACCAAATTTTGTTAAAAAATATTGAGAATTGCAATTTTTTGCCATAAATTTTCTTTTTTTATAATGAAAACTTATATGGGGTGTGCATCTAAAAATACTCCAATCTAAATAATTTTTAATAAGACACCCCTTTAGGTCAATTTATGTCTTTGTACCGAATATCATTGAAATATCTTTAAAAATGCGATCTGTAGCTAAAGCAAAAAAAAATGCATAACTAGACGGACATACGGACATATTTTTCTGAAACTCTCTTATATAACTGAAGGTGGGTTTACTTGTACAACCATTCACATAAATTTTATATACCCTTTACTACACCACCTTTGTGCAGCGTTTAAAAAAATCTACTTATTTCAACAGGAGTCTATACGAAGGGTACGTACAAACGATTTTCAATCAAAAGAACCATTCCGTGCACATTAATTTAATATATATCGAACATATAAGAAAGTTACTGTCGACTTAAAACCATGAAATATTATGAAATACCCTTTACTTGTATATTATAAAAAAGAGGCGTGGCAGGTAAAGGTACATTACATTCAATAGCGTGAATTTATAGAGACTGCGACAGGCAGGTCGCATTGTGTGCCAAATAGAATTTTTTCTACATATTGGGCGTGGCTACTAACCTAGTTTTATTATATCAGCTCAATGAAATATATATAATTTTCAGGTCGAATTTTTTGACAAGTACAATTTTTTTGAATAAAATGGGCATAGCCACGTCTATTTTTATATATTTTATTACATCGGTCAATGGCCTAATTATAAATCCATTGATTTGTATTAAATGCACTATTAAAAACATAATCATGCCACGCCCATTTTTTGTACATAGATGTAAAGGGTATTTAAGATTTGTTTTCAAACAAATTCGCCTTTCTTACTTGATTTTACTTATATTCTGTGATTATAAATGAATGTAAAGTCCAAAAACGGAACCTTTTGTTGTTTGCCGCATGTTTAAGTGTTCGACGTAAGAATAATTACCCTCGAATTTCTTTTTTTTAACATTTTCATCGTTTTAACTAAAGAATCATCCACATCCACATCCACATCATCATCATCATCATCATCAATAAGAATCATAACAATACCATTCACAGGAACAACATCATTACGATCCATGAAAGTTTAACGCAATCTTGCTTCCTTATGTGTGTGTGTGCATACTGTGTGACCATGTAAAAGCTGTTTGCCATAATTGGCAATTGCGTTAATAGAACTCATTAGTGCACCACCTAGCACACACATACACACACACAGATGCATGTATGCACTCAGAAACAATATTGTAACTATAAATACCTACAAAGATATCCACGTTACAAACGTGCAATACATTTTTTTTTTATACACACACACATATATAGCTGTTGTTTTTGTTGTGGTTGTATGACCATTGCTTTGGCCTGTGTCTATATAGGCACAGCTTGCCCTGTCTACGATTGCCTGGATCGTGTAGGACCATTATCACAATTCTTTTCCGCCATGTTTTTATTTTCCTTGTTCTTCTTCTTTTTCTTCTCGAGTTTAAGGTTTATTTCTTTTCGTTCTTGTCATACACACATATACACACATACCTAGTCGCAGCAGGTCATTTCTTATTTACGATCTTTACAAAAAGTTATGTTAAAACTCAACAATAACAACAACAATAACAATCATAATTATATGTACTGTATAGGTGTAGGGGTGTATAGGTGTATGGTACTACTCAATCATCAAACGGTGTGTACATCTGTACCATTATTGCCATTATTGTTATTATTCTTTATAATTTAAGGTGTTTAGACCACATCGCCCAGCACACACACACACACACACACACTCTACTCTATTTAATACTTTATTAGTATTGAGTTTACACAAACGTTTTATATAAATGCAACAATAATCACTGCTACGAACCTAAGTATGTATGTATGTGTTAATAATTTTGTTTAGAAAGTTTTAATAAAACGGAAACATTTATATTTTTTTCGTGCTGACGCATATTGATATTTAAAGATTTTAAATAAATTTCGCATGATTAATATTAACACGTAATTGATATTGTTGTTGTTGCTATTGTCATTTTTCTTGTAATAATCACTTTTCTCCTGGATTACACAAAAACAAAACATCATAAGTGGAGTATACATTCATTCTCTCCTCTCCTACTGATCCTCCTACTAAGGAGTATCATGCATGAAGTTCTTTATTAAAGAAAAATTAAAATTAAATTTCTTTTAAGTACGTTATATGCTATTAGAGGGCGTAATAATAAATCTCTCACGCCCACCGATTTATATATAGATGTGGAGAGTTTTTTAGGTTTGATTTAAGCCAAATTTAGTTTCCTTGCATGCTTTTATTTATTGTAAGTAGTTGTTGAAAGTGATATGCAATATTTTGAAAAATTTATAAAAAATATTGTTTTAGAGAAAACATTAAGTACTGGCTGGTACTTTAGTTCATCTTACAATTATAGGCTTCTTGTAAATATCTATAATTATCGATCATTTTAACTCATAATCATTTTTCTGTAAAATAATTTCTTTTGTTATTGTTGCTTGAAAGTGTTAAATGTATTCTTCAAGAAAGAGAGAGCGATTGAGAAAATAATATCATGAAAGAAAAATGAAATATTTTTTTTTGTTAGATGATCTCTGTGAAATTCTTGACTTCTCCTCCGCAAGTAGAAACGTCTTAAAGGGCAATTATTGTTCCATGTAAGTATATGCTGGCTGGCTGGCTAGTTGGCAAGCAAGGATTGTTAACTGGATAGCTTTTGTAGCAAAGTGAGGCTCACAACAACATTTCATATGTAAGAGAGTGTAGTACCAGGCGTCTTGTTTTTTTTATTATTTTTTTGGTTACTTCGTAAATTTGATTTCCTGAATATCAACACGAATAGCCTTCATAGCGCCCAAAAGCCAGTTTTTGTCTATTGGTCTGTCTGTCTCTCTTTCTGTGTCTATCCAGCTAACGGTGTTACAGTCAGTGTGTTTAGGTGTGTCACATTACAAACTACTTTAAAATCAACAGCAACAAATATGTTTATATAAAAAAAGTAATACAACAACAGCAACAACAATACTATACTGTGTATAAATGGTACATATAGAAAAAATTGCAAAACGTGCAAAAACATTTATGTGTAATGTTGGTAAGAAGAATAGTACAATACCTGGTACGTAAAAAAGCCTTTAACATAGTTGTGGCGATATGCTGTTGTTGTTTGTTGTTGCTAATATTGTAGTCGTGGTAATTGTTGCATTATTAAAATAAAATAAAAACAAGGAAGAAAACTACATTTATCTTACACCAAATGTCGACATCTCCATATAAAGAGTGGGCGTGGCAGGTTTATGATTACACCCTCTAACACTAAATGTACTACATAGCAACGTATCCGTTCATGCCCTTTTTTGTCTCGCACATGGATGGTCTAATTATAAACGTGTAAACTAAAGTTCAATTTCATGGCTCAATTTTTATGGTAGATATGTCAAAATTTTTGTCAATTGTGGGCGTGTCTCCCCATCTATTTTGCCTCATTTCAATAAAGATGTACATGCGAAAACTATACAGAAATTTCTGTACAAAATTTCTGTTTAATAACACAAAATTTATGTTCGTGAAAGTATCAGCAATAGATAGACTCCCGGACGTACGGACCCTATATGTCCTGGTAGAATCAGTTTTTAAGGCTGATTATGATTATGTATATTTTTATGGAATCACCAACTTAATGTTCCCAGCCACTTTATATTGAGGGTATAAAAATGTATAGGAAAAGAAAAAGGTAGAAAGCAACACAAAGCCTCGTTTCCATATAAGATAGGGGGTATACTAAGTTTGTCATTTCATATTCCATATATTAAACAGTCAGAAAAAGGCGTTGAAAATTCTACAAAGTATCTATTTTCTTGATCAGCAGAAAAAACTGAAGTAATCTAGTTAAGTATGTGAACGTATCCACCTGTCCGTGTATCCATCTATTGTTAGCATTCACATGGTCGTAAATTTTAACATGTTTAACTGAAATGTTGTACACACATTTCTATATAGTTTCTGCAAGGGATAATCGCCAAAAAAATCTATTTATCAACCACAAAAACTGACCTATAAATAAAATTATTTGTTAAACATACCATCGATATGTAAAGAAGAGCATGGTTGAAAAACAAAAACGTGCACAGTCGACAAAATATTGAACTTAGCATAAAACTCCATTTCAAACTGATCCATAATACATTTAGTATCGGGGAGCGTAATCAAAAACCTGCCACGCCCTTTCTTTGCATATAGGCGTAGAGGGTATTTAAAATTTCTGCTAAGCCTAAATTTCCTTTTAATGTTAACAGTTAGATACGATTGGGTTTGTCTGGGAATAAATGGTTTTCAGAAAAAAAAATTAAACATTGCAACAAATTGAACACAAATAGATGTTACATTACAAATACAGATATACACACATAATGCACACACGCTCAGCACAATGCTGTAATCAGCCGCACCTTTAAGTGTTATTAAGCCCTAATTCGGTGCACATGTACAATGAGACAATAAAATAACCCAAGAAATGTGGACGGATGGATGGACTAAGTTGTAATGGAACGTTTTAGAATTGGAAAGCATATACATTGTAGGGATTTCTTAAGGTTCCCTTTGGATGTGTGAAAGTATTTGAATTCACTTTAAACAAATGCTTAAATCACTATGAACAAAAATGGAACTGAACTGATGCCGATTTGCACAAATTTCTATGCAACTGTATGGATAGCGTGGAGCTGAAATTAGATGGCATGTTTGGCCAATTGTGATAAACATAAATATTGTATATTTTGTCCCACATCTAACACTATTACTGTTGCCTTGTTACCAATATTCATATACTTTCTATACCAAAATACAAGACACTATGTAGGTATGGTGAGGTAAGGCGAAGTATTACGTGCTCCCATTGACCTCGCTTTGTCAACTGTTTATAGCCATATTCATCTAGCTGGAGTTTTGTGTGTGCCACATTCTGTGTTTATTGTTTAACTAACTACAAAACTAACCAACCAACTAACGAAGAACCACCTAACCAACCTACCAGGCTTTGCTGTGAGTTGGTTTCTTTGGTAGAGGACTTTGCTACTCCACTCCATCGCTATATAGCTTTCAAGCTGCAAAACTCACTTTCTCTTTGTTACGTTATGTTATCTTGAGCATTATATATATATATATCGTACTATGTTTTTCGGTTTTTCGGATGCTGCTCCAAAAAAAAGAAAAAACTTGCGGAATTTTTATGCAGACTAATTGCGGTAATTTTATACAATGAACTTCAACTTGAATAGTTACAAAGAGATGATAATTTACTGAAAATTGGTCGGATGGATAGATTGGATAGATATTCTAATTTAAAAAAGCAGTTTATTCGCCAGCTGTAGCTATTATAGTATGTGGTTTGAAATATAGAACAATTTTGCATCTTTTTTTATTTTTTTTTTGGGCATTACCGCAACAATTTATATGAGAATTATTTATTTAAATACTAAGTTTGGTAAAGGTTAGGACCCCACCACCTACTATATACACATACATGATAATTACTTAATTCCTTGAATTATATTTTATTTGATACGTACATCACATGGATCAAAGAGAAAACTAAATACCAACTTCTTTGGGTCGGTCGCTGATTTAATTTAGGAAAAATTTAAATTAAATTTTAATTTTTTTCTTCCTCTTCATATTTATCTCAATTCTACAAAGCACCAACACCAACTATAGATTCGTATGAGGCATGCTTATTCAGTAAGCCAGAGTTCTAAAGTATCAATATTTGGTTTAAGTTTTAAAGCGAAAAAAAAAATGCAAATATTTTCAACTTGAAAACATTCAAAGAGTGAATAAATGAACATGAGCTGAATAAATGGCTGGATGGAGTAAATGCGTGAGTGAGTGATTGTAAGAGTTATGTTATATTATGTTATGTTATGTTATGCTATCTTTGGAGCGGAATAACAAACATTTTGCACGTGCACCTTTAACAAACTTGTGTCGAATAAGTTGAAAGTGAATATAAAGAAAAAGAAAAAAAAAAAATAAAACAGAACAACGACAACAACAACAATACATTAATCAATAAGTTCATATTAGTCATATGTCCATACATACAATACAAACATATGGTTTGCAATTGTGTGTTACGTGAACTGAACTGGCCAGCCACTCGTTGTACTATTTCCATGCATGCCTGATTATCTCGGCATGCAATGCAAGGCAGCATGGAATATAAGTCATACGATGTGAATTTTATGAATACATAAAACAACAACAACAATAAAAAAATAAAATAAAAAATTGTAAAGATATGATGAAACTAAAAGGGCTCCTTATGGAAACATAATACAATCTGGACTAAACCATATCGTAATGTATGTATGTGTGTGCTTTGTGCCTATATTCGGTTCATATTATTGTATATACAAAAGTCTCTTGAAGAAATAAATATTTAAATTGTATTTATTAGCATGTAACATAACGTAGTATTGGTAAAGTACTGGTATTGTCTGTTATATGATAATTTTTTAAACGAAAACAACAACAACGACGACACACACACCAATTGTGTTGTAATGAATGTTGAATGAATTGAATGAACAAGCACGAATCTTTGTATGTGTGTGAATAATATAATAAAATTATTTTTGTAAATAAATAAATAAAAGGAAAATTTATTCATACATGTGGACAGACGTACCGGCAACAACATTGTGGATGCATACCATGTTTAAACAATATAGGAAAAAAGCTCAGGACAACACTTTGTCTATACAAAATGATGTGATATTATAACAAGTATAACAAAGCCTAACACGCTCAGCTTACAAGTAAAACAAAAGTAAAACAGACTAGAAAACCAAGTTTTTTGTTGATTTAAAATAAATAAGAAACACAGTCAGGATCGCCCGAGTGATAAGGAGTTCATATTTAGCGATGGAAGTTTGACACTTTTATTGAAATACCAATAAAAAGTTCAGATGTTCTACATATTATAAATATTCTTGATCATCTATCTAGTTACAAATGTCCGTATGTCCATCTGTTTTTGGCAGTCTCGCAGTCGTAAAATTTGAGATATTTACCTACGTATTAAGCTTCAAATTCGACTTATAATCTAATCCAAGTTAAAGGGTGTAATAAAGTACCTGTCCTGCTCGCAGTTTGTATATGATAAAGATAAAATTTAGCTTTTTTACTCGTTTAATACCTTTTCCCTCATTCTTCCCAATCTCCTAATACAATGTTTGTTCAAATATTTTGCCAAACCTAGTATACCTACAACCCCAAAGTGCTGGGTATATAAAAATAACAACTTTGAGCATCGACTATAATATTATTATTAGGACTGAGTTGTTGACTCAGTGTCGTCTCAAGTTTTGTATATTTTTGTATTCATACATATGTTTAACACATCATACACTCATGTGCGACGTGAACAAGCGTACAATAAACAATAACAAAAAACGCATCAGGCATTCATTTATTGTACAAATACTCGTATGTTGAATGTATCAACGCAGACGTGAAGGATTATAGCAAAAGGAAGTCAACGATCATTTATTGTATAATAAACAAAACGATGAAAATGTATGAATAATATGGCAAATACAACAATAATATGATATGTATTAATCATCATAATAACGAATAATAATGAAAAATATTTTTCAAAATAAACGCAAGGATGTAAATAATTTACATGAGCTGGAGAAAAATGGCCAATAATAGTGGAGTGCTGGGGATTTTCAACTTTTCAGAAAGTTAAACAAATTCCTGTCACGCCCATAATTCCTAAATCAAATTTAGTGCTTTTTACTTATTCAAACCGTAATACTTTTTCAAATTGATTAAGTGGAACGTTTGCTTCATCAATAGCAGGCCAAGCGCTCTGCCAAGCTTCTTCTATATTCTTCTGAATAACAAAAATACGAATCATGAATTGTTTTCAACTTACAAATAATAAAATTTTATTCATTTATTTTATATATCGTCTAACATTTTTGTGCACATTCCATGGGCAACGGATTAGTTGTGTTACACTTTGCTGCGACATGGTAACGTTTTGAACTAAATTGAAATGAAAAGTTGCAATTGTAAAGTATAACATTTTGTTGTTATTGTTGTTGGGTTGGCAATAATATAATTAGATTCAAGGTGACTTTACTAGCACGTGATTATAAATGACACGCCATCTTCATGTCAGCTCGTCTTTAACAATAAAATTGCTTAAACAAACATTAAACTTTCTGTAAAAGTGTTTTTTGTTCAAATATTTTATATTATAAATGTCTTAGGTTAGGTTAGGTTGATCGTGCGCCCAAAGGCGATTCACCCGATTTGCAAGTTGATGTTGAAATACATTTACTATTAAGCCGTGTAATTATAAATCTGCCACGCCCACTATTTCTGTGTAGATGTTAAGGATATTTAAGATTATTTTAGTTTTCTTCCTCTTTTTTACTTTAAGGATTATAGAGAAGCTGCTGCTTCTCCTTTTCACCTTTGTAAAGTATGTTTCATTTTTAATGATGAATGTGTGAATGTATAAATGAATGAATGAATGTCTATAGACATTTATTTGATGTAGATAAATTCATCTCGGGTTTTTTTGTTTGTTATTTTTTCTTTCAACTCAATAATTTGTTTTTCGTTTTATTTTGAAAAAGTGTAACTTTGCCGCCATTTATAAAAATATAAGGTATGCGTGTGTATGTATAATGTTTATTTGTACATTTCATTCTATGGCCTTTTTTTCGAATATATCGTTTTCAAGTTTTACGATTCCGTGAGTGCGTCTGTGTGTTTGAATTTTTTTTATGTTCCTTGAAAAAACTGTAACACTAGGTAGAAAATGTAAACGGCGGCCGTTTTATGAAAAAAAATTATGAAAAAAACAAAGTTTACACGTGCCACTGGTCATGGAGCATGGAGTGGATATATTTCTGCTTAACTATTAAAAGTTTGAATAATAAAAAAAAACCGGTTTTCTGTATTTCTTCTTCTTCTTCTTGTTTTCAGTTTCAAGAAACGGAAATGTTCATTTGTTATGCGCCCAGTATTATTTTACAAAATATCTTAAATGCACAAACATTTATGCACACACATGAGTTTGTACATATGTGCGAGTGGGTATAATAACTCTGTTATTAATGTGTTGACAATACTGTAGAACAGTTGAGAGTCGATTGTGACAGAAGAAAAATGAAAAAATGTTTTATTGGCAAATAATACGCAAAGCTTACCTTTCCGGTAATAATTGTTATACAAATAAACGCTTGACAATGGAAACTGCTTATACTGCGCCTACACAGAGCGATTGTATTTGCATATATTTTGCTTATATTGCATAAATTCTTTGGAATGTATATTTACGGTCCAGGTATTTCTTTTAAGCTTATTTTATTAAAATTATCTCAAGTGGAGGATATAAAAATTATTGAAAAAACCAAAGCATGTACAAAAAATGTCTCGTTTTGATGATAATGTTTAAGTAAAAAATTCACTAAAAATAGAACAATAATGAAAATTATATAAAAAAATAATTTTTTATTATACAAACAAGAAAAAAGAAATATTGTTTACCTGGAATTTATGAATTATCCATAATTTATATATTATATATTCTAGGCATACATTTGTTATAAGCTGATAATCCACAAATTAATTATAAATAATTTGTTATATACGTAAAAGAAAAAAGACGTATAAAAACAGTGGTGAACTTAACTCCAAAATAAACGATAACACAACGAAGCGTTCGAAACGTTCTTCAGTTTTCATATGAATATAAACTTTTATCTGTTTGTTCATGTTCACTCCTTGTGTATTTTTTTTATTCGTGACTTTTTATTATTTAAGTTTAAAAATAATGTTTACTTTTTATGAGAACATTAAAATCGGTGAAAACAAACCCGAAACTCCTTCAACCAATAGAAAACCACTTAAAAATGAACAGCAGAGACCCTCAGATGCAATTAAAAAGAAGTAAAGACAACTAAATTTGGTTTAGGATAAATTTTTAATACCCTTCACATTTATAAACAAAAAAATAGGCGTGTCAGGTTTATGATACCGCTCTCTAATAGTGCATATATTATGTATCAGTTTTAAGTTGAATACGAATACGGTTTTTGTAAATTGTGGAACGACCACGCCTATTTTAGGCTAATTTTAAATATATGTATCAAATTTTAACTTTATAGCGAAATTTTTGTAGAAAGAAAATATGTAAAGTATAACGACTGTGAGAGTGTAAACAATAGACGTACATGCGGACATAAATAAAACACATGCCTAGATCCACTCAGTTTGAATTTAATTTATTTACTTTGTAGAATCTCTGACGTCTCCTTCTAAGTGTTGCAAATGTTATATACGTTAGTATCTTATGTGTAGGGTATAAAAAAAATCACAAGGAGCTCATTAAAGAAGAAGTTTTTGCTGATGTTTTTAGGGGTAAGGTGAAGCATTCACTTTAATGCAACACAGTTGTTGGGCCTTTGCAGTACAGCAATTAAGTAAAATATTTAATTCTTGTTAACGAACATTTCAGACACCCAGCCGTTAAGCATAACAATCTTGTTTCTAATGTCGGTTAGGTCGTGCTGGAACTAAATTGAGTAAAAGGATGAAGAAGAAGAAGAAAAATAAGACAACATACAATACAAAACATAAATATTTTTAAAGCCTTGAAACATGATAATCATTAGATTTTATGAACACTGATACAATGATGGTGTTTCTAGTTGAACACGCATCCTACCTAGAACGCATACGCTTGGTAGATATATAAAGTTTATGAGTTAGTAACGAGCAAACATAGTACCTGCCGGTTAGATGATATGCAGATGTTTTTAAATTCTCATATATGTCAAGTGTTATAATGCAATCTATTACTCTGTCTAGTTGGTTGACTGGCTGGCTCGCGGGCTCGCTGACTGTTTGGTTGGTTAGTTAATTGCTTAACAGTTGGGTGGTCTTAAACTATATTTAGCAGTAGTTCACATACTCACACAAACACACACACACGCACACATACGTATAAAAAGAATTTCATTTCAAGCATCCACCTACTCTTTCTCTATGAATTATGAAGTATTCAACAAAAAAAAGTTGGAAAAGTCCTGCTTCTTTTATAGGTAAGAGTGGGAGTGGGAGTGGGAGAAAAATTAATAAATGGACTGCTTGGTTAGTTAGCTATGTGAATTTTTCCACCATCTACTCAATGGGATTCTTCAAGAAAAGCTCTTTTCAAATAAAATGGTTAATTTATACTGATGAAACTGGACACTAATGGCATATTAAACTCACCTTTCCAATATCTTTAATGTCAATAGATAATAATTTATGTTTATATGTAATATATTGCGTACACGTGTGTGTAATGTTCGTTGTTTGTTCGATACCTAGTCAAACGTTTAAGCAATTGCTTGTGTCTTCTTGCCTTTTTTGCCTGACTGCCTCCCTGTCTGCTTGTCTGCTTTATCCGTATTGAAATAGTAATGGGTATTACGTCTGTTACATCTGTTCTGGCCTGGTCTGTTCGGTTGTGTTTTGTTCTGTTACGTTATCTAAACACCAGCATACTCGTACGTATATGCATGTATTTAGTGGGCAAATAGCAAAGGGGTGGAAGAACGAATGCTTCAATATCTGTTTATATGCTGTTACGATAATGTTGCCGGTCAATAAGTACCTAAACCTGTTGCTTAACGTGTACAATGGTGTCCCTCTTAAAAGGTGAGAGTACATTAAGTTTGTTTTGGCGTTTGCAAGAAGAAGTTTATATTTAATGGTTCCCTGGCTTTAAGCAGACTCGGTATTTAAATTAAACATTTTGAAGCCCGTAGTTATCTCTTCGTTAGGCGTTAGTAATCCCTTAAAATCTGTGACACTCTTAATCCTTAATTTATATATCTTCCAAAAAGTGTAGGTCTAAACAGAATAAAGTTTTTTAACGTTTACGTTTTCCAATCATTTGAAGTACTTTTTAGTCTTTTGTGTTTTTGTGATTTATTTTTTACTCTCTTGTAGTCCAGGACCATGATCGTTATGGTTATTGTTTTTGTTATAGTTGTTGTTGTTGTCATTATTGTTATTATTGGGCATTGGTCAAGTATAAATTTATTATTATGATTATTGCTATTCTCGTTTTAAAGATTCTGAAGTTTATATGACGTTTGTCGCATTATCATCTTATGACCAATGAAAATCCCATTGGAAGAGATGAACTACTACGATATATCTACATTCACATAATCATACACAGTTATATAATGTACATCAACACGTAAGGCATGCTGAAGGATCTGCTTATTGTTTCGCATACCTTGGGATCAAAAATAGAAAAATACCTTAGGTTGGATGAAGCAATGTTATGATAGCGATGATAGCGTTCAAGATAATTCACATACTCGTATATATGTATTCTTTATAGTTGCATAGTCTTTAGTTCCATCTCAAATTAGTTTCACTTCAGACAGAAATCTTTAGACTTTTATTAATCACTTAACTTAGTTCCTTAAAAGAAACTATTACTGTTTGTGATTTCATTGAATAATAACATCGAAAACAATAATCGCTATCATAGGTTTGACGTTGGGGGTATACTGACATTGTCAATATGTTCCTACAACCCCTAGGTCACCTTTAAGCTTTAAAAACTTTATTATACTCAAAGTATGCAAAGTTTACTGAGAAAAGTGAGAGTTTACCCAGCTAAATAGCATCAATGTAGAGAGTTTAAATTAGCACAATTAGCAATTATATCACCAAAGATAATCAATATAATCATAATACTTATGTTAACGGAGGCAAAATGTTATGTATCCTCTATAGCTTGTATCTCTATATATATATAAGTGAGTAAGGATAGATAAACTTCCTCATGATCTCTCATTTTCTGCCTACCATGTGATCCTTTTTCTTTTTATACCCGCAGACTGATAAAATAATGACAGACGGGAAAGCATTGAAATATTAAGAGACAAGACATTCAATTTCGATACCGTATGCATAAATTCAGCTGCTGCTGCTGCTGATAATAATGATGATGACGATGATGTACATGAATGTTTGCTTTACGCTGTACGCACCGATCCGGTATTACGTACAATACATATCTACATACAAACTTGTGATAATTGTGTAGTTAAATTAATACATGGCTATAGGGTTTTATAGTGTTTTTTTTATATGTACATGGCTGAGTTTTGTAAGCATTGAAAATTCTTTAAATTCAGCATGAGGACATTGACTCTCTGGTTTCTTTGTAATTTTTTCTTTTTTTTTTGTACATTTTACTTTTTTTGCACAGATAAAATGGGGTGTTTAGGTGTGTATTTGTGTGTATGTGTTAGTCTAATATAAAGAGAGTATTTGAGTTTAGAAGAGTTTACTATGTCTGCTTTATTATTGTCCTCACACCTAAGATCACAAGGCCTTTTTTCTATAAAACTCGTTGTTAAGTTACCTGAGTATGGAACAACTATGATGCAACTCTTCTTAAACCATCAACAATAAACATAAAGAGCATGAAACTAAATTTTTGGCTGGGGCCAAATATTAAATACCCTCCTTATTTATATAGAAATAAAGGACATGGTCGGGTCCAAAAGTGTCTATATTATGTATAGGTTTGCAAGTTGAGTTTTTCGGTTAATAAGATTTTTCGTAAATTTTGACTATTTGTTATGTAACCATGCCCATATTTAGCACATTGATGAATGGAGTAATTCACAGCTCAATTTTTGTACTAAATTAATAGCGCTTTGTTTTGACCACGGCCATTTTTGGCAAATCAACAGAGGGGATAATTCTAAATATGTTTACTAAATTTGAAATATGTCGTTCAATTTTTATATAGATAGATATTATGTATACATAGATCTATGTGTATACTTTGCTTGATCTCTGACTTTTCTTTTTTGATGTTTTACATGGAATGACAAACTTAGTATACCCCTTAATTAATAAAACCGTGTCTCAAACTTAAGCTTTAAAGAGCAGAAAATTTCAGAGAGATACAGGAAAAGAGAGAATATAAATTCGTGAGAGAGCTAGAGATCATATGCATAAGTACAAGTTCAGCTTGATTGCAAGACATTAAGAAATACTTGTTGCTTGTAAGCCATTTATGAGTTTGGCAACTTCTTTCTGGTCGATTGGTTGTCAGTATCAATACGACCTTTCTTAGTAAGCGGTGTTCAAAACGGATAACAGTTATGGTTTTATACCAGTGAGGAACTCTATTTTTTTTTTTATTAATTTTTTTATTTAAAAAAGAAATAGTGCCAAAATCTTATTAAAAACTTTCGTTACAACATTCATATCAATACTGAATGAAATAGATGGAAAAGTATTATTTATAAAATTGAAATGAAAAACTTGGTTTTTATTAAGGAAATATAATGGTTTTGCAAACATAGCTTCAAGGAATGAATGAATAAATAAAAAAAATTATAAAAAATTCTTTAAAAAAAAAAAATTCATTTATATGCAAAAGTTTGTTATAATCTGACAGAATCATAATGAATTGAGTGCAATAATAACAACAACAACATATAATGTGTCAACACATTAAATTAAGTTAATAAAAAGAATATTTCCAGCAGAAATTTGATATCTTTCATAAGGGAATGCATATAAGTGTATGTGTGTGTGTGTGTGTAATTGGATAAGTGCATTTCATTACTGAATGAATTACTTAAGTTAAAAATCATTTTAAAAATAAAGCAATACCAAGCATTTACTTTGTTTATATACAAAAAAATCCTAAACTTCATCAAATTTTTCAGCCATTCGAGACTCAGTGGACAGATTGGAGAAATAAAAAACATTAAAAAAAAAGTAAGAAAACTAACGTGGGTTTAAAAGAAATCTTAAATACCCTTCACATTTAAATAAAAAATGTGGGTGTGGCAGATATATAATTACGCCCTCTAATACTAAATGTATTACGTATTCATTTTAAATTTTAGACCAATTACGCCCATTTTTGGCACATTGCTGGAGGCGATTATTATAAACATGTACATCAAATTTCAAGTTCTTTGATAGGTTTAATCGAATCACGCCAATTTTTGGAATATTAGTTTAGTATTTGCATATTTAAAATTATGTAAACCAAATTTTAACATAATAACTCATTTTTGTGTTAGATATATAGATTTTCTATGGATTTAGGAGCGTGGCTCCAGATCGATTTTGCTGAAATTTAAATAACGATCTTCTTACAGAAGTGTTTGTATAAAATTTCAGCTTATTAGCTTAAAATTTACGCCCGTAAGAGTTGAAATTACGGACGCACGGACATATTTGTCCAGGTCGCCTGTGTTTTAGATGATAATGATAATAAATATACTTTGTACAGAATAAAAAATTTAGTATACCTAAATACATTTTATGTGGAGGGTATAAAAAAGGAAAATCAAATAAAAATAATTTATCTCTAGTAAACAGCTAAAATACAGTAACATGTGAAAGTATACCAGCACTTATATGTTGCATGCTGTACATGCTCTACAATCTCTCGTAATAAATTCCGCAACCATATACAATATATGTTTGTTATAATACAAACACAAATAATAACAACAATCACAACAACAACAAAACACTTATATCGTAATAATTATTTATGTCTTATTTCATAATAACGTAAACGTTTAACGGCAACAATTTCATTTTCTAAGTAAAAACTATTTTAATAGGTTATTATTGTTGTTGGTACAGTGTACAGTGTAGAAAGATATTTTAATTGAACAAAAAAAAAAATTCAAGTGAAATACGGATTAAGGAAATAAAAACGATAATTACACGATTATTTTCCAAAAAACGAAAAAAAAAAAAATATATGAAAAGGTAGGCAACAAATGCATTTTACATAAATAATAAAAATTGTGGGCGTGACGAGTACCTAATTATATATATATATGATATATCGTATCAACTTATAACTTGAATTATATGTGAAATAAAATTTATATGAAATTTATTAATTGTGGGCGAGCCTGTTATCTCATCCCGCCCAATTTTGGTACACCGATACATGTTATATATATAAATATGTATACAAAATTTCTAGCATCTACTGGCCGATTACAACCTATGTAGGGCGTTGGCTTGTTGCAAAAGAGAACGCCACGCGCTTCGGTCTTGGGCGCGCCTTTTCCAGTTTTGTCTACCAAGTGTTTGCAAGACATCAAAAACTTGGTCTGATTTTTACCCAATTGAAAAGATCACCTTATATACAAAATTTCAACTCAATATTTCAAATATTACGATCGTGATAAAGTCAATAACAGATGGACATACGGACGGACAAATCTAGATTTGAGATCTTTTAATACTGATAAATAATATATGTACATACATACTTGCCTGTCGCTTTACACTGGTCATACACTAACAGAAAAGCACGATTCAAAGTTTTAAGATTGTACAAAATCCATTTACCATAAATTCAATTATTCTCCATCATTTCCAATTATAAGAGAACAAAAAGCAGTTGCTGCATAAGTATAACACCTGGTGGGAAAAAATAAAAAGAGCAATTTTCATGATTATTGTAGTTTTTGGTGCAATTTTTTGCGTAATTTTTTTTTCGTTTTTTATTTTTGGTTAAATCTATGACCCGAATTAAATTTAATAACGAATGATCCATTACATATGCTTATATGTATCGTAGTATATATAAAATTCAAAAGAAATTACCAAAAAAAAAAAAAAAAAACCAAAAGTTTTTGTTGTGCTACCAATGTTATAATAAATTGATATTTTCATAAAGATAACCTTACAAGCAAGGTGTGTGTGCACGTTGACTAGGGTTTCGTATACATGCACTTAATAATTCAATAACGGTAATCTAATCTTACAAGTTTCCTTTTTATACCTTATAAAAAATTGTAGTAGAACAGAAATTTTTACACAGTTTAAAAGGTTACAATAAAAATCACCACAGAAGTGATAGTGGTCTAATTTGGCTTAAAATTAAGCCATTAAATTCATCTAATCAATAACTATCGATTGGCATCAAGTTTCATAAAAAATGAAATACAATTTTGTCAATTTTCAATTGTGATTTATACTGAATCGAAATTGAGTCATTTTTCTGTAATAATATTTCAAAAGTTAGAGCTTCTTGCCTGGAAGTTTAAAATCATCACAGAATCTCTTACCAAATTCCGATCAAGTCGAAGGTTACACCATGGAATTTGGCTGATGAATTATCAACGATTGGCATTATACATAAACTTTGATATATAGCTTATAGTTAGGGAACGTGAAGACTTCACTTTACACGCTTCAAAAACAAAAAATTTATATAAAGAAAAATTAAAACTTTTCTGGCCGTTTTTCTTACTGCTTATGTAATTGTGATAAAAAGCAATCCCCACTATTAGTTAGAAAGAATGACTAGTAAGAGACTTGTAGAATATTTTAAATGTGTCTTCGAGCACCGTTTTCAATTTCTTTCTTTTGAAATGTTCAAATTATAGTGTTATGTGCGATTATTATGATTATGGAAAGTTTCATTACTTGATCTTTATATTATATGTATTTTGTATATAATCTTTATTTTTTTTATTTCATATTTCCTTTAATTCTTTCTTCAACTGGCAAAAAATACTTTTCATGTGAATTTTCTTTCATTTAAACGTGCTTTTATTTTAAATTTCTTTCTTTTATTTTTTTATTGTTGTTTTTTTGGTTTTTATTTTCAAACTAATTACTCACGTAAAGTAATTTCATACCATACTGTATAAGTTATTATTGTGTGTATGCGTATGTTTATGCGACCTCATTGCAGGCTGCTTTCAAATACAAAAAATAATTCACAAATGTTAACATTTTAAAGCTTAAACATAAGCAAACGGCTGTCGTTTAATAATACAATAAAACAACAACCACAATAGCAACAATAACAACAACAAGTAGTGTTGGTTGGTTAATTGGAAAATGTGATGGTTGTGGCTGACGGGCTGAAGGGTGATACGTTACATAGTTATACCAGCAAAAAAACACCAGCAAATAACATAAAAATCTCGAAGCATTGACAACGTACGACCACTTGGTTAAAAAAAATCTAAACGGCCTTGTCTGACCCACTTACTTTATATGAGATTGTTGTTGACAAACTGCCTTAAAAAGAAAAAAATTAAAAAAGAAATAAAAAATTACAAATTCATACGTATACACAAACAGCCACCACCACAGTATACAATGCAGAAATAACGGTTAAAAATATTTCATTTTAAAAATACAAAACACGAATTGTAATGTGATCAATAACAACAAGCTAAAAGCCAACCCAAACCAAGCCAAGCCAAGCCAACCTAAAAACAAAACAAAATAAAACAAAACAAGACATGCCATACCAGAGCACCAGCCAGTTTGTAAGTTAGTACGTCAGCCCAATAACCGACAAGCATTTACTAAGTCATTTTTGTAAATATGGAGCTCATCGAAAGCTGTTGATTAAATATGCTCAAGATTAACGAGTTGCTTGTGTAACAACTTTTTAAAATGCTCACATACCTACCCTCACACACAGTTTATAAAGTATTAAAATATATAATACATATAGTAAATTTATTACATATTAGAATAAAATAAATAAATGTTGGGGCTATATTTTTTTTTCTTCGATTATAATCAAAAAGTCGATTTATTTTATTTTTTGCATAAATCGTTATAAAAAAGAAGCAAATGACATGTATTTTTTTTCACATTCAACAATACAGTGGCGATCATTTGAATAGATAATAAATTCTTCAGTAGGATATATAACTTTTTATTTTTTAATTAAAAAATTTTGCTCCCTTTTCTGTCACAAAAAATAGACGGACACATATGTTTAGATCGATTTACTTTTTGATGCTAATCAAGAATATATACATTTTGAAGGTATTTGACATCTTCTTCTGGAGAATGACAAACTTAGAATACCGCCATCTTATATGGAATGTATGAAAATGTATCGTTTTTGAAAATTTTATAGTAAAAAATTCGCCAAAAATAGAATAGTGAGATAAATTAAAAAATTAATCATTTTATATTATACTTAATAAGTGCTTTTATCAAACCTTGTCATTAAATTCTTTGCAATCTTGAAAGAAGACAAATTATTGCAAAAAATCCTACACAAAAAGTGATGATCATTCCAAGTGACCATTATTGTATATGTATGTATCATGCAAGGCCATTAAACTTAATGAATAATTAACAATAAAAGTTATACGTTTTGGTTGTAAAAAGTAAAAAGAGCAAAAAAATAATCGAGAAATGAAGATGATAGTAATGGAGAATCAGAACTAACATAACATCGGCTCTATCTTCATTAAGAAAAAAATCAAATAGTCAATCTTTAACTATATAATAGAATTGTTATTGCCATTATCGAATGACATTGATTATGTTGTATTTTAAAATTCTTCTCAAGCTTTAGATTTAATTGTTTCCTTTTGTTTCGTTTCATTCTTCAAACATTTTTATGTCTTACAAAGTTCAACTTATTCAGTTCATTTGCATAAATTATCGCCCATCTTTATAAAAAAAAGGTGATTTTTAAAATGTTTTTAATTTGAAATGCGACAAATATACGAATGCTATAAAAATAACAACAACAACAACAACAATAATAATAATGAAAAATATTAAAAGCAACCTACAGAAAAGAATTTTAATAAAAAAAGACTTTGAATTCCACACCATTCCAATCATTTGATCTACATAAATATATACACATATCCATACATACACATATTACACATAACTAAAAAAACGAACGAACATGCTGTAGATTAAAGATTATAACAAGAGTGCAGATGTTTGTTATGGGCTGTCTGTATAACTTATCAAGTTTGTGGTTTAAGTCTTTCGTATAATTGTTGAACGCTCTCTGTCTCTATCTTATACGATCCATTTCACGATGTAATCTAATCATTAATTTCTTTGTTTTTACACCCTTCACAGAAAATGCGGTTGGTATACTAAGTTTGTAATTCCTTTTGCAACACTTAAATGGTAACAAAAACTAAAAGGATCTAAACATGTACATATCTCCGAATATCCGTGTGCCTATCTGTTGATCTATCTGATGCTTCTGACATGAAATCGATTAAAGGCCCCGCCCACAATTGACAAAAATTTATTTATCTGCCAAAACAATTCAGATATGAAGTTGAAATTCGTCAAACATATTTATAATTACTTTATGTATTGATCCAGATACCAAAATGGGCATGGTCACTAATATTATTACAAAAAAAAGACGTACACATTTAGCGTAAAACTTAGATTTGCAAGCTGAGAGGTAATACATAATTAAGAGGCGTAATCAAAAATCTACCACGCCCACTTTTTGTATGTGGATTTGAAGAGTAATTAATATTTGGTTTAAACCAAATTTAGTTATTTTCTTTTGCTTGAAACGCAACAATGGAAGTGCTACAAATGTTATTTTTTAAGGAAAGAATTTTTATTTTTTTTAGATTATAAATGTCAATGAACTTGAACCGTTAAATAAAATATAATTTGAAAGCTATAAAAATGGTTAATGAATGAGATTGAGTATAAAGTTTTGCTCTACATTTTATAGATTTTCATCTTAGACATCAAAGGTAATTTTTTTTTTGTTTTTAAGTTTTTTTTTTTTTGCCATTCATGTAATTCGATAAGAATTTCTTAATTATCTTGTCAAATCAAATTCATTTCAAATGAATTCTAATTTTTTACAAATCCATCAACGCGTTTCTTTTATTTGAGTTTAGTGTCTTCCTTTTTCTTCCAGTTTACAGATGGTGTGGGCAAAATGTTTATACCTACTAAGAGACTTGTTCGTTAAAATTTAACCTTGGGATATTTTTATCCAGATTGTTCAGTTTATTTACCTGAAAATTTGCAACGTACAGCGTACAATTTCTTTGAAATGCAAAAATAAAACAACAATACGAAAAACAAGAACAAGAACAAAATCCACAAAAACAACAACTGAAATGTAATTCATTTTGAGGGTTGAGTTTGTATATGTGTGTGGAAGCGCCTACAGGGGTTAGTATAAGGTTTAATAGCTAGATGAACGCATTAACGCAAACACACAATTCCAGGCCTAGTCACTGCTAAAGTGTACAAACATGAACATAAACATAAGCATGTGCATGGGCATGGGTATAGGTATGGGCACGAGCTGACGCTTATGATGCAGCATCACGTATAAAAAGCTGGCATCAACAATACAAACACACATTTACTTACACTTAATCATATACTGACGTGTCTGATGTCGACTTAACTAAGTAGGCTTAAGTATTTTGTATATGTGTATGTGTGCATGTAGTGATGAAACTATAAAGATTCAACAAAACACCGTTTCGTTCTATGTCTGTGTCTGTCTGTCTGTCCGTCTGTCCATTTTTAATGTTGATGCAATCGTGACGATTTTCTGTATGATGCCTTTTTGTCATGACTTTACAGATCTTACCTTTCCTCTGTGTGTTTGCTTTATGGCTGTGGCGGTTGGTGTCTGCCTGTTTTGTCATTAAAGTGTCCCACGCACTATTTCTTAACATTTTTCTTTTTTTTTTTCTGTTGTCATTGTTGTAGTTAATGTATTTGTTAAGTTTCACGCCAAAAACTTGTCACGTACTTGTACAAATACAAATATAGGAGGTTTACATGTAGATACACTTAATACCACATGTACATACTTACAGTACAGTGTTACCTTCTAAAACTCAAAATTTTTTATTTCTTTATTAAACCTCCTTTGTGATCTAAACTTGAAATGAAATTTTCTACTTTTCATTGTGATTTTTATACAATTTACGTTATAACAGGGGAATACTAGGTTGCCCATTTCATTTGCAACATCTACGTTGAAGGTTCTACTGTACTTGTATTCTGAATACATATTATTACTAAACAACGATTCTCTGTGTCTTTATTAAGTGTTGCGTGCCTTTTCCTTTGTTTAGCCGCACAAATCACAATACATAAACACATACACTCGTTATACTTACCAATGGGTTTAGTTAAGAGCTTAAAACTTGATTCCATCTAGTGGATAAACAAATGAAATTAACAAACTTTTTTTGTTAGTAGTTACAATTGTTCATATATTTATACCCGATATATAAGAGGGAAGAAGGTTTACTAAGTTTCTCATATAATTTGCAATACATGGACGAAGATGTCAGGGATTTTACAAAGTCTATATATTCTTGAGCCGATCTAAACATCCCCGTCTGAGTGTCCTTCTGTCGTTGGCAAATTTATGACCGTAAATTTTGAGATACTGTAATTTTTACAGACACTTCTAGATAAAACTTTTATAAACACATCTGCTATAAAGGCAAAAATAGGCAAAATCGCTTTAGAGCTACGCCCACAATCGACAAAATTCTATATATATGCCCCTAAAAAGTTGGAATTTTGTAAATACATATATTTATAATTATCTCGTATATTTATGTGCTACAAATGGGCGTGGTCGCATAACATATACTCCCACAAATGACCAAAATTTACTTATTTGCTAAAAAAACCGATCTTTAAAATTGAATTTTTGTGTTCATATTGATAATTCTAGTTTCGAAAATGGGCGTGGTCACTTAAAATTTAAAAAAATAACACCTAGCGTAAAACTCAACTTGTAAACTGTAGCGTAAGGCGTAGTCACCTGACACGCCCACTATTTGTATATACATGTAAAAAGTATTTAAGATTTGGCTTAAGCTAAAAATCAGTTTTTTACTTATTTTATTTTCATTTCATCATTTGATGAATGTGTTTGTGTTCACATGAAAGCGTGTATGTATGTAACTGCAATTGGCAAACACCTTATGGCGTTGTCACTAATAAATTTTGAAAAGATTTACACTTTAAAAAAAAATTATGTTCAAGCATAAAACTTACAAGTCACATCAACTAATTATGGTAATGATCAGTTTTGTGACTGTCATAGTGGAAACAAAATAATAATAAAAAACAAAAAAAATATAAAAAAAATAAAACACCGTTTGTTCCCCCATTTGTAATGGTGATGGCGATAGTGATGGTGTTGTGTCATAATGATAGATGACGTTCAATAATAACTTGGAGTTTAAATTTATAGTTGACTGGATCGCATCACATCACACTGCTCTGCACTGCACCCCTCTACAACTCCGCTCAGCAAAGCTTTAGCTTCTTAGCTCCCTTGACTTGACTTGATTTGTCTTTGAATTGCTTGAAGTAGAAATATTGCTGTTGAGTTAAGTTACTGGCTTGCGTCTGCTTCATTGGTTTGTTTGTTAAATTGTGATGGTCTCTCAATTAATAGATGGGATGTAGAACCACTTAAGTATCAGTATTGCAGTCAGACAACTATTGCATCCCCAACCCCCCTTTTGCCTTTGCCTTACATTACATTCATATTAATTATTTTTTCATATTTTTCTAGTGCATTCTATATATCTCCCATGTGTGCTTCATCATTATTTTTAAAGTTACTCACTTCTTTCTCTTCTTATTCCATTACACCATCCATACATCCATCCATCGTCCAACTTAATTGCGCATATTATTCATTAAGCAATGACCGAGCAGTTTAAATAACCAGCAACAGCACCAGCATCCAGTGTTATATTTGTTAACTATTGTTTATCTATTTGAACATTTACTAATATTAACCCAACAACAACAAGAAAATGTTGATCATGCTTGCTCATAAATATCACTGTGTGATCACTTGAACAACTTAGAGATGATTGGATTGTACGATTTTCTGTTTGGCATATAAGATCCATTAGTTAGGTGGGGTGGAGACATTAGTTTAATGATTAGGCCATCAGTTATGCGTTTGCTCATATTACACAATTCTTATGGAAGGGAGGGAGATGAACTAATAAAAGGCTTAAGCATTGGTTTACATACAGTAATCACTCATGTTAGGAAATTTCACTAGCTATACTACTAGCGCATATAGAAACCTTTTCAGAGCCACGCCCAAAATTTACCAAAAGCAAAAACTAAACCCAATTTCATTCATTTACTCATTTCATATACTCTTTGTATATGTATAGGATATTTAAGATTTGTTTTAAGCCAAATTCAGTTTTTTAATTGTTTTGTATTCAGTTTATTCACGTTCGCTTAACTTGGCTTCCCGTTACAATTAAAATTCAAAAGAAAATTTGTCTCATTTTTGTATTCATAGTACATACATCATCTAACCCAGATGTTAGCTTAATACTGGTAGGTCAACATTTATTTTTGACACTTATCCAAAAACCGACAAACTTGTATGGTTTGCAAAGAAAGGAAATGTTTGGGAAAAAGTGGATTTGTGTTGTTTTCGAAATAATCTCTTCATTCCGTTTGTATTGGTAGTTAAGAATTTGTTATTTTAAAAATATTTTCTCCTTTACGGTCAAAGCCTAAAAACCTAATGAACTTTATGGTACGTAGTCTTAACTGAAACCGCAAAACAAACGCTGTGTTCGGTTGAGTGTTTTGTAGTGAGTAGTGCTTTTATTGCTTTTATTGGTTTTATTTTGTATTGTAAATAAGTTTTCTGAAAAGTATGGGAAAATTTTTTACTTATTCATAACACATCTACACACAATAAATATGTCAAGTGAAGCATAACTACAAGCTATACGCAAACAAAGCCACACACACATACATTCATGCATTCGTACATACAAGAAATTGACAGATATCATGAAAGGCAAAGAGACAGCAAAAATGTGAATGCTATGAATACATACAATAGTTATATACAACAACAACTACTACAACAAAAATAACACCACAAGCACTATTACAACTACTACAACAATAGAGAAATGTGTTTATTTTATTATAATAGATTATGTCTTGTAAGAAAGAGAGAGCAATAGAGGGATAGAAAGGGGCAGAAAATGAAGTGAAAAACTATTATATGTGTGTATATAGAGTCTAGCTTAAATTTTAGATATTTACTACTAGCTCTATACGGTAAAAATGTTTCGAATCCAATCGAGTTTTTGGTATAACGAACTTCTAAAATCCCCCTTTATTATATTACAATACAATAATTATGCACTTATATACTGTTAAAATCTCCACAACTTGAAGTGAAATGAAACGTTAAGTCGAGCTGAAGAGAGGCCAACGGGGCTATTACTTCTAAGAATTAGATCTAAACCATGTAGGTGCATATCAGCGGTATTTTTTCTTTTCATGTCTGTTTAAACTGAGGTTATACAAATATTCAACATTACCAACACTGACATAAAGTAAATTTTTGAATTCCCTTAACGTAAAAACACCATCACTTGGCTGTTACTGTTATCTGTCAATTTATAAACTTTAGCAATAAACATGGGCAAGGAAAACAAATTAACAATGGAAGTGAATTTTCGAAAAAAAAGGCAAGTATGGATACATGGTTACTTAGTCACCGTATTCTCTACTGACCATTAAACGACCACAATCATTTTTGGCACATCGATAGATGGAGTAATTATAAATAAGTGTATCAAATTTCAACTTAATAGCTCAATTTTTGTGGCAAATAAATAAATGTCGATTGTGGGCGTGGCTCTCAATCGATTTTGCATATATTAAATAGCGATCTGCATGCAAAAATTGAACTAAAAATCGTAAAATATGAGAATGCCAACACAGACAAACATACTGACACATGGACACACGGACATATCCACACAGTTTTTGAACAAGAATATATTTTGCAAAGTCTGTGATGTCTTTTTCTAGGTGTTGCAAACGGAATGACAAAATTAATATACTACCATGTTATGTGGAGCGTATAAAAGAATTCTCTATCATCATAAACACGAGAAAAGAAAAATATTTAAGAAAAAAATTCAAATAAATTTATAAATCAACATTTTACCGTTGTGTGGTTTTCTAATCATTTTCCACATAATTCAACAACAACAACAACATTAACCATAAACACTAAAACAAAGTTCGCTTCGCTGTCGCCTCATAAAAGCACTCATAGGGGAATTCCTGTCATATACAATATATTGTTGCCTCTCACATTGTTAGCAATTTTATCAGTTTTTAAAATCACAATCACCAACAACAATGTCATCGCTAAGTGACTAGTTATGTATTATGTATGAAAAGAATGTGCATTAAATGAACAAAATGAAAATAAAAAATAAAATATTGGCAGTAATACGTTTAAGTATACAACGCGTACAACTAGTGACAATTTGTTGCAGTGTGATTTGCCATTGATTGAATTGACATAACATTGCACAAGTTAGTTAACTAAATTATGTCAAAACTTAAAGCATAATAATCAATAAGGAACGTCACAAACGCATTATCACATAAGAGCCACTTTGTGAAATATTGTTGTATGGCAAGGGGTTCTAAAAATGCTCCAATGTGACCTTTTTTTTAATACAATATAATTTTTCTTTAGATCAAAGTAAGTTCTTAAATCAATTTCCTTTAATAAATTTCAAAAAATGTAATATGGAGTTTGATTACAAATTTTCTTAGACACCCGGACGGATAGACGGAAGAGTTTAAATCGATTCTGATTTATTCGGTATAATTGAAAGTGGCCTTTTAGTATACAAACTTAACACTCCTTGTCACAATTGATAAAGGGCATAAATATATTTATATTATACATAAAATATAGGGAAGAGTAGGGAATGATGGCACAGTTTTTTTTTTTTTTTTAATAAAAAAATTCTAATTCTCTTTAAAAATAAGTAAAAAAAAGTATAACATAGTCAAATATGATAAGATGCCATCATACACTACATATGAAGACATAGTTCTTATTTTTTCCTTCTATCATTTTTAAAAAACAATTATTTGATTTAAGAACAAGTAAAAAAGCTTTGTATGTGGCTTAGAGCAAATCTTAGATGCTCTGTACAAATATAAATGTAGGTGTGGCATGTATGCAATTACTTCCCCTTTTAACTTTTAAATTCTACCTTAAAGTTAGAAGTATATATCAAAAACGGTTTTAAGAAATTGTGGGCGTATTTTCAAAAAATAAATGAACACAGTAATTATAAATATATAAAATTAATTAAGTTTAGTTTTGTGTTTCATGAACTACATTGTAGCTTTATATCTCATCATTGCATTAGTTTTTAATGCTGATCAAGAATGGCAGACCCCTCCTTCTAAGTATTTTTTTAACGAAATAACAAACTTAGTATACTTTCATATTAGATGAAGGGTATAAAAAGTAATTAAACTGTAGTTTCGTGGTAATTAAGTACAGATGGACATACACATATGTATGAATATACAGCATAACCAATATCAACAACAACGTTGAGAATTCCAATTGCAGCAACAACAACAACAATAATAATAATATTGAATAAGCGGCATATTCAGTAAAAAATATTTTCTTACAAAGAAACTGAAATAGAATCATTTGCCCATAAAAAAAACGTGCAGTTATTTACAACATTCATATGTGTGTGCCACCACAAACGCATTTCTTTGGACATAAAAAAAAATAATAATAAATATCTTTGTTTAATGTTTTTTTTTTTTTGTTTACCGTAAAAGCATCTTCACTCTCTTCTTCTTCTTCTTCTTCTTCTTCTTCTACTACTTTCCTATATGTTCCTACATTAACTGACTTTGGCGAGGAGGTTTAAAGTTATTTTTATGGTTAACTGCTACTGTGCGTATATGTACGTGCTGACACGTTTTCACATTTGTGTTGATTATTATCAACACTAATAACAAAAACAACAACATATACATTAGTGTGTGTGTGTTTAAGTTTAAGTTTAAAGTTGTTTGTAGGAAACATTAAAAGATGATGTTATTTTTTTTTAAACATCAACAACAAGAACATTCTAACCATTGTTACAATGGTTGTCTTTGTATACCTTTTCATTTTTATTCTTTTTTATTGTATTTTTTAGAAGAGACAAGAATGCTCCGCATTTTAGAATCAAGCTTTTAGTGGAATAAGCAAAAACGTAACCGGTATTATTAACTGTTGTAACATAATACCCGTACAATGTAACGTAATGTTGTTGCCAAACATTTCAGCTAAAAATGTAAAATGACAGATGATTTATTTATTCATACATTCCCTGAATTAAAATATAAATTACAAACCAATTCAAAATTAAATTATAAAATTGTTAGCATAACAACAAATTGCCTACTTTGTATATAGTCACTTGTTAACTATAAATCATAATAGCTGTTGAAATATGTTCGCAAATATATACTCGTACATGGTAAAAAAAAATTCCTTTCTCTATAATAATAAACCTTTGAATATGACATGTGTCGCTTCTTTGCTAAATATAATAAAAAAATAAAAATAAAAAATACAGCTAATAAAACTCCAGTACTATATATTGCATTAGTGGCGGTTAATTAAGCCATAAAAGTATAATAAATATTGTGATAAGTAGTTATTTTATATAGGCTTATGTAACACACATCCATTTGTAAAGTGAGAGTGTGTGGAGTGTAGATATAAAGCAACAACATAGCAAAAAAATGGTGTCGTGGCGTTAATAATAATGATGCCTTATGTTCAAACCTACCAGTAGGTGATTAAGTGTGCGTGTGGCATTTTCATAAATATATGTATGTTCTTCTGTGTGTGTGCGTTTAATGACATGTGTCATTTGTGTCGATTATTGTCTTCACATCTCTAAAACTCTGACTCAACGTTGTTATTTGTCATTAGGTAACAACTGGGAGGCGTCTATGAGTATTTGTTGTTGTTTTGGGTTATTAATCTTAATGACATTTTAGCTATGAAGCGCATTTTGTTTTGTTACAGTAGTTGAAACATTTTTGAAAAGGTATTGGAAATATTTTTGAAAATTTATTCGAAAATATGTCGCGTCTCTCTTTGAAGGTGATGGAAGCAAATCGATCATTTTTATACCCTTCAGATTATAATGAGGAATATAGAGTGTTTGTCCTCTTATAAGGATATAGAAGAAAAAAGCTACAGGAACCTTATAAAGCATTTAAATTGTTCATGAATACTTCAAATTTACTATGATAAAAATGTTTTCTTTGCTTGACATTTTAACATTGACAAATCATAAAAAATTTTTGAGGGGTACGTTGTTATTAAAATGCACAATTGTAATCTCCCTATTGAAAAATCCCCCTTTCTTCTACTTAGAAACAATTGAACAAAACCAATATACCCCCACAACATTATAATGGTAGGTAAAAAAAACACGATAATACGCTAAAATAGACATATTACGTAAGATTATATACACTTTTTTGGGGGTGTGGCATGTCTCCTTCTGCTTCTTAAAAACGTTTGACTAAAACCATTGCACCACCTTTACACATCTTTACGATCGTTAACAAGGCAATCAAATACGAATATCTCCTTTAAATAATATATTGCAGAAATGATTAGGGTTGGGTAGCCAATAAAAATAAGAAGTTACGTTTAAAAACGAAGTGAGGCACACGGAATACACAGATGAAGTACTACCTACACTACGGTAGATTTTTAATGAATATCTGTCAGTTTGTTTCAGCTTTGTACCGGTGACTTAATATCCCACGCAAATTCTTTGCTTTTCTTATTTTTTTTTTTTTTTTATAACAACAACGACAATAAAACTCTATGAAAATTTATGTCTCCAGTATGTTGTTGTAATTTATATGGTAACACAGTACACAGCCGACATGATGCAAAAGTTTAGTTGAGTTGAGTTGATATTGTCTCTTGAATAGTGCGTATTTCTATATGTTGTTGTTATTATTGTTGTAGTTGACATAATAAATACAACTCCTTATGCCACTGGGCATATACACATACACAAATTTATGCAGTCGCCAGTCATGATATAAAATTTTTCTACAAAAATCTTTTCTCTTGTTCTTTTTTTGTTTTTTCTGTTTAGTCCAAAAAATAAAAAAAAATTTATTACATACAACAATATAAAGTAAATAAGTACATATGTGAACTGGCTGTTAATACCAGTTTATTGTAATTCTACAACAACAATAGGGTTAAAGAAGAAGAGATGGGGGGGAGCAGAGTCTGAGAGTTTAGTTTTCTTCCTTTATTTTTAACCAATGCCAGTTATATGGTGATCAACGACGTCAAGCTAGGTGTGGGCGCGTATAATTTTATGCCTTTACAGACAAGACAACCAGCCAGTCAACCAGCTAACCAGTAAAACTTTAAAAATGACTTTAATTCACACACAATGAGAGTCAGTATGCAATATGTAAGAGAGTTTAGTTATAACTCAGTCACTTAACTATTGTGTGTAAGCCAGTATGTAATGTGTTCCATACACATTACATTACATTGCATTAATAACCAAGTTAAGCTGTTTTTTATACCCTCCGTCTAAGATGGCATATATACCACATTTGCCATTTCATTTGCAACTACTAAAAAGGAGACAACAGAGGCTTTTTTTGGCACTCGAATTATAATAATTATAATTACGCCATTCACGAATGTGTCAAAAATGGGCATGGTCTGATGTCAGATGCTACCACAATTTACAAAAAATCCTACTCAGTGTAAAACTTGACTTGCAAGCTGTAGCGTAATACATACTCAATGAAATATTACCTGCCACGCCCACTTTTTGTTTATAAATGTGAAGGGTGTATAAGATTTGTTTTAAGCCAAATTTGTTTTTTCTTATTTGCTTTTGCTTTGAATATATATTCATAACAACAACAATACAAAAAGCATATGATATACATTAATGGCATAAGATTTCTTTCTCATAGCATTTTAGTTATGTTTTATATTTTTGTAAATTGCGACGTCCTGGCATTATTGCCCTTTTTCTCTTTTTTTTTTTTCACTGCTGTTTAGCTCTTGAAAGAAAGAAAACCATTCTCTTTGGACAACATACCATTTGTCAGTGCATGTGTGTATGTGTGAGACCACAAACACACTGCAAAACTGTTTATAAAAACGATCATAAACTGGAAATTGTGACTTTCCGAGAAGTTGAAATAGTTGGTTTTTCACTTCATTGTGTTTCATTTCAAAACAAATACATTTAAGTGGCTGTAGACTGTAGTAAACTGTGGAATACTTACATATTCTATTTAATGGCACTTAAGACTGGAGACTATACGCGCCCCATTCTGTTTTTTATTCTTTATTATGGCAAATATAAAAAAACGCACAGTTTGTAGATGGTCTAGACTAATTTTTGGACACCCCTCGTTTGTAGAAGTTTTACATTTCTATTAATACAGTTTTTAATTGGTGGAGGAGACTACCATCAAATTTCTAATTATAACTCACTAAGAAAGTTCAATAGCCGGACATTTCAAATTAGTAAACAGAGAGACAGATGGACACCTTATTGAAAACCCTTATTTTATAAAATCCTTGACACCATCTTCACTTTAAAACAATTGTTAAACAATGTTGTACCCATTAAAGGCATGTGTTCATACTTTGAGACATAGTTTTAAATATATACTAAAAGAAAACAGTTTTTAAACTGAGACTTGTGTGAATTTGTCTGAAATGATCACCAAAGTAGAAATTGGATCGGCAAATAAAAGAGATGATTGGTTTGTAAATAAGTGAAAACATTAAGTGGTGGTTGATCAAAGCTATCCAACAAAGTTGTAATTTGAATTTCAAGTTATTAAAGAGTTATGGTAAAGAAAGAAACTTCATTAATTTCAAGTACCATGCTATTCAAGGAGCGGCCTGTATGTCTTAACAACCTAACATTAATTGATTTCCCATTAGCAAACACCAATTCTTTTGGCACTGACATTATATTCCCAAAAATTTACTTGAAAACTTTTCCTACGTCCTAAGTTCTGTCCTTCCGTCCTATTGAAAATTTTTCTTCGTTATAATTGCAAAAAAAAAAAAATTGCTACTTTTCAAATGGAAACAACAACAACTTATCATTATTTCAAAGGCGGCTTTTCTTTTGGGACTCTTTTAACACGTACCGTAGCACGTCCGTCTGCAAGTGGCAAGAAAACCTTTAATTAAATAATTTTGAAATAGTTTTCAACGCCACAAATGAAAAATTTAGCATGATATCCATACAAAAATGTTGTAATCTAGTGAATTTATTCATTTTGGCGGTATGTGCCAATTAATAAACGAGCGAACAATTACAAGATTATGCAATGTTCAGCTAGCTGACAAAGCCAGCAACAGCCAACCAATCAACCGACCAACCGAAGTAATGGTGAAAATGTTTTTCATTTACTCAATTTTCAGTTTTTTTATGTTTTCATACATAATTGCCAGATGTGCTTTTCTTAAAACAATTTTTACATCTTACATCGTTACACAAATATGGTCGAAGTACCAAAAAAACGAACTAAACTGAAATAAAAAGAAAAAAATTTTATAAAAATAAAAGCAAGGAAAAATACTAAATGTGGTTTAAGCCGAGTCTTAAATACTTTCCTTACAAACAAAGGGAGTGGCAGGTTTATTATTACGCCCTCAGGTATGTATTACGTATCATCTTAAAAGCCGAGTTTTATACTGAATACGGTTTTTTTGTGGATTTTAGACGTATCTGTTAATCGACTACGCCCATTTCTAGCACATCTATTAGAATAATAATTATAGATAAGTGTACCAATTTCCAACTTCTTAGATAAATTTTTGTGGCCGGTAAATAGATTTTTATCAATTGTGGGCGTGGCTCTTAACTGAGTTGGGCTAATTTAAGTAGCGATCTAAGTACAGAAATTGTGTATATAAAACTTCATCTCAATACCTCAAATTTTACGACTATGAGAGTTTTAACAATAGACAGATGGATGGACACACGGACACATATGTCAAGATCGACTCAGTTTTAGATGCTGATCAAAAATATATATACTTTTTAAAATCTTTTACACCCCTTTGTATTGTAATCTTATCTTATGTGGACAGTATAACAATAACGCTTGAAAAACTGAAAATATTTTCCAGCCACTGCCACCAGACAAAACACAAAATGATACAAAATGAATTTACAATCTATATATTATATTTATGTGTATATTTATAGCATTCAAACTAAGTGCATTTTGAGCAGACGTTACTAAAGCGGCGTGCAAGTGTGAGTGTTTTTATATGTGTGTGCGAGATGCTCATTTATTCATGCATTTAGTTACACATTTGATTCAATTATTCCATAAAATTGGTATCTATGGCAAATATTCGTTTACCCAGCTATTGTTTGTCTGTCGTATTGTCTCTGTGTCTGTCTGTCCGACTATCTGTCTATGCATTGGCGCGTAAACAGCAGCTGTGCAGCAAGGCTCAGTTAACAAAGTGAACAAATGATTGTACAAAATTATTAGCAGTATGATGTGGTGTGCAGCTGTGTGTTGTTGTTTTTTTTTTTTACCATACACACACAACAACCAACAACTACAACATGATTCAACTAAAGCCTGATTAAACCAACCAGCAAAACTGAACTTCTTTTTTTTTTTTGGCATAGTGCTGGCACAGCTCATATACCACCACAAACGGTGCTATTATGTATTTTTTAAAGAAAATCATATGAAAAACGTCAACTGGGTTTTCTACTTCTACCCTTGCTAGTGTTCCTTATTCGAGCTCGATTGTATGACGGTAGTGTTGAGTTATTGGTTATTTTACACTCCGCATAAGATTTGTTATTCCGTTTGCAAAAGTCAGAGGGAGGCATTAGACATCCTACAAATTCATTTAATGAGGCGATCTAGACAAGAATGTCCGGGTGTCCGTGTGCATTACTGGGATTCTCAAGCTTGTAATTTTTTAAAATTTTGTGCTAAAGTTTTATGCAGACACTTCTCATCACTGCGTACAGATTGCAAATCGGTCAAGAGCCACGCCCACAATTAACAAAAATCTAAAAATAATTTTTTTTTGCTTCATATAAATTTTATGTGAAACTTTCCTCTCTCATGTGAGAATCTGTCTACACAATACCAGTAAAAGTGTTGTATGTGGCACATGAATATAATACACCGCCACTAAGATATCTTAACGAAGTTGGATAATATTTTATTAGTTCACTTTAGAATCCTTAACTCGACCCATATAACGTGGCCAAACATATAAGCCAACGAGCGAATACTTACTTATCGCGTTTATCGTGAAATTACATGTTAAGTAGCGTGATTAAATAGTTAGCCATGTTTGGCAAATTCTGTTACTTTATCATGCCATCTCAGGACAGAGAGTTGTATGGTTTTACGTGAGCACCTGCCGTTAAGGCTTAATCTCACGGCACCAAACAGTGCGTAATTCATTATAAGGATGCATTGCAGCGGTCAAAGATGACATAATCAAGATGTTGTTTTGATGACAAATCATAGCCACAATGATGCACCCACTAGGGGGCCTACCTCAAATTGTCGGGCCAGAGTGAAATAACCCTGGGGGCCTGCAACACCCATAGTACGGAATGTTAAACCTCTCCGATGGAAGGTCGTAACCTAGATGTTATAAGTTACTACCAGTTGGTGGCCGTATCAGGACATGAAGTCAAGTGTTTAACGTGTGTTCCTGCCGTGGAGGCTTAATCACACGGCATCTCAAGCCGAAGCTCAGATGCAGAGGAAAGATATGCGCTTCCCAACGCCCCGTTAGGTACCGATTCTAGGAGCCATATTGTAAGGATATGACCTCCACTCCTCGGTGAAGAGGGTTTAGCCTACTCTCACCCTGTTAGGGGAAAACCACAACCACCACGATGCTCCCACAAGGGGGCCTTCCCATAATGCTAGCAGGAACAAGTTCCTGGGGCTCTAGCATCCCGTGGTACCAGCAATAGGTTCCTGGGTCGAACCGCGTATTCCACTAAGGAATACTACCAGTGTAAGACCTTACATCTCCGGACTGGTCACCAAAAAAGCCGTATCAGGACAATCATTATCACATATCTATACGTACAGAGTGCCTAACATCATCACGGTCCTCATCAGTTCAATCATTACAATCTAAAAAAAGCACGCCACAGAACAACAACATGTGCGCCCCTGTTGAATATATAAATAAATCATATTACATATATGAACATGTTTAGACATGTTTGTAAGTCTAGAACATAACGACCTAAAAAAAAAACAACAACGAGCAAGTGAAAATGTTAGAGAGATGGTTTAGCTTGAACATATCATACCTTACACCACTTAATTCTAAATAATTCTAAACACGATCTCTATCATAAGCAGTTTGAAAGGAACTTTAAACTTGACCCTTTAAAGTATACGAGTATATAATTGATGATCCTCAAAATAATACAGTCGATCAGAATCGAACATTTAACACCCTACATTTCAAAATATGCTCTGATTGTATCAGTAAACATGACACATTATCATATAAATCATTCGGGATATATCATTATATGGCTACAGGTTCCATGACTCGATCGGTTACAAACTTGTTTCAGCCAATTATTAAGCTAATTATTTATTGCTTAATAAATTTTGTCAATAAATATTAAAAATTGCTAATATTTACCATATAAAGGCTTATTTAAAATAAAGACGTTATATGGGAAGAGGTTTTAAACATGGTCCCATTTGAATCATTTTCAATAGTGTACATCTTTGATTTAAGACACGTCTTTGCATCAAATTTCATCCAAGTATCTTTAAATATACGATCTGTAGCTTAAGTAAAAATTTACATGAATAGATGGAAGTTGAAAATGATTCTGACGGAGAGGCCGGAGAAAGTGATTCGGACGTACTGACCTGAATACAGCAGGATATAATGGCTAAGAATCTATTGCTATTAAAAATGTTGCTTACCATTTACATTATATTCGCATAACAATATTCTTCACGTCCTTTAAATGCAAATGCTGCTCCCATTTCACGTTTCGTGTTTTATTGACCCATATATGAGCAGCAGAAGGTTAGCGTGTGTGTTGAAGTAAATTACAACCTAAAACGGCAACCATAACCACCACCATCATCATCATTATTCACGCTACCGATGATTCCCTATATGATTTAAATTCCTAATGCATCGTCAATTATAACAACGGTCACGAGAGGAGTAAGTGCAGATAGAGCCGATCTTATAAACGCTGATAAGCCAAGTAAAATCAATAATAATGACGCTGAGTACTATATGGTCATGATGACGACTGATAATGATGTTGTATAAAAAAATATGTTCGCTTGCAAAGATGGGATTGTCTTACAAAACCCACTCCGTCAATATAACTAATAATGTAAACAATTATGGATGCTGTGTTAACGCATATAATGCATGCAGGCATGTGGGCTCCCATACATATTATTTGTTTGTTTTTTTTTTCTTTACATTTTACATGAGTAAATGTGTGTATTTGTGCCTTAGTTTTACTGTAAGGAAAATAATTTCAGCAATCAAAAATTTAATAATACGGTTCAATGGCAAATTGTATTAATGGTCAAAGGTGGCTTTAAATGGAAATTTAGCTTTTCTTTTATCAAATCATAATTATACCCTACACTCTCTTATTGCGTTTGCAAAAAACATTCTTAATCATCATAAAAAGTCCGTCTGTACGTCCATCTCTTATTGGCACTTTCACAATCGTAAATTTTTAGATATCGAGGTCTCTGTTTATAGGGGAATGACAAAATAATAAGAACACTATTCAATATAGTACATGTTGTTGTATGTTGGCAACACTGTTGCTACATAACGAGAGCAGCGCATAAAAGAAAAAAAGTTGGTAAAAGTCAAAAGTTAGTTAGTACTACAGTGGAGAGAAAGAGATGGAATATTGAAAAAATATTTCATTTCAAAAGTGTGTAAAGGGTAGGGTACAAGAAATGGAAGGTATAAAAATGTATGTAAATTTATTTCACCTCAGACGTTGACATACTGAATGAATGTTATTACCGTTGTTGTTGTTTTTTTTTTTTTTGGTTATTTATAAACATAATGATTCGAAAGCAAAATTATATTATGTGTCTGTCATATTGATCTGTGGTTACAGCGCCTCTCCATCCATCTCCGTTGCAGCCACTGGCTGGCAGTGTCTGGTGTCTTGGTGCGGCTGTCAATTGGTTTTTTTCGTATATATTTATAGATTTAGACAGAAAGTTAAAAAACAAAAAAGAGAAAAATGTATTTACATGCCGCGTTGCTGGTTGTTGTTGTTGTAGCAATTGTGGTTTCCTGAATTTTGAAAGGCTTGGCTGCATGACTTTCGTGTTACAGCCATAATGCGGTCGACCAACGAACCAACAAAGCGCACCAGCGAGTGAGTGACTGACAAATGCAGTGTAAAGGAATAAAAACAAAAACATAACAAACTCTTGCCAATTGAATCTATAATAATAACCCCTCTCCCTCCCACCCAACCAGCATTCCTTCCTTTGATTTAACTTAAAAATAAATAAAATAAATGAAACAAACAATCAGAGAGAAAAACCAACAAATAATATGAAACACAACAGTTGTGTTTAGTTTTAAATGTAAATTTACTGCCACCGCTACCATTAAACTGCTCAACTCGTAGAGCACTCAAATTTCTGTTGGTTTTGTTTTGCTTTTTCGCTTTTTTGTTTTTGTAAGCTGCTAAATTTGAACATTTGCCAATTTCTAAGTTATTGAAGTTGTTGCTATTTTCGAATATTGTTTTTGTTTTTCTTTTTATTTGTCGCCATTTCAAACTGAGCGAACGATTATTTATCGAATGTTGAAAAATAAGAAAATAATTGAAACTTTAGACGAGTTTTAAAAATCTTTTCTTTTTTATGTCCTACACCCTATGTGTGACAAAGGGTATATTAAGTTTGTAACGTGTAAACATGCCAAACGCCAATTATATATGAAGAGTTGTTAAATAAAAGCAGTATCATATTTTAGAAACGAAAGGAAAAAATAAAAAAAAAACTGCGCCATCATGCACTCTGCATTATATGCATAATTAACCCCTGTTTTTTACTTGTTCTTAAATCAAATTGGTATAAAAAAAAAAAAAACTGTGCCATCATACCCTACTTTCCTCTTCACCGACTTTAACATTTTTACTTGTTTTTTTTATATTTTTCCTGATTTTTAACCCAATTTATGAAAATATTTATTTACAACTAAAATATATTTGTTCGTTGTTGTGTATAAATGCACCAATCAACCACAAAACGTATACATTTAGTTCAGGCAGCAGCAACAACAACAACAGTATTAATATAAAATAAAAGAAACAACAATAAAAATAATAATACCAACAATGATATTAACAATTCCAACTACAAACAACGTGTCCAGTAATTGGTCAAATACAAAAACAACAACAAAAACCAAAACGAACGTGTTATGAGAGATTTTTAAGTGCCTTTAGCAGGAACTGTACCATTGGATTCATATTACAATACATGGCTAGAACACAAACATTTTTATATAACCTCCATGTATGATGGGTGAGCAGGGGGGGTATACTAAGTATATATATATATATATAAGATATACTAAGTATTCCCGACATTGGAGGCTCTACAAAGTATATTTATTCTTGGCTCCGCCCCCAATCAACAAAAATCCATTCATCCGCCAAAAAAATTTACCTATAATGTTAAAATTTTGGATGTATATGCTTATTCCATCCAAAAATGGGCATGGTTAGACCAAAAAATTTACCAAAAATATTAGGAGGCGTAATTATAAATCTACCACGCCCACTTTTTGTATGCACATAGGAAGAGTATTTAAGATTTGCTTTAAGACAAATTTGGTTTGTTTTCCTTCTTATACATATAAGTACATTTATTTATTAAAAGTTTTCGTAAAAAAACGACAACAACATAAACAAACAAACATGCATAACTCTCCGATAAAAGGCAATGTTTTATAAGCACATTTCAACTGTACGCTGTATCAGCATTGTTGCTGGGTGTGACCGGGCCTAAAATGGTTACTAAGTGGAGAGTACATAAAACGATTACCCCACCCCCGATTATTTCATTATTAAGCTCCATAAACAACACATTTAACTATATAATGGCTGCAACAATGTTTGACTTGTTTTGGGACAAGCTGTAAAACTGAAAATGTTGTTTGTGTGTTTGCTGTAATAAAATGTGTTAATGTGACATAAAATGCTTTTGTTATATCACCTCTTAATTAATCATGCTTTTTCACCCAAACTAGCTGCAACTACTACACACATTTTATTTGCTCGTTAATCCTTATTAAGTTGAGGACAATTAAAGTGCTAAAAAAAAAACAGCGATTAAAAAATGTTAACAAAAAATTCATTAAAGTAGATGTAGTGTAGTAAACAAGTAAACAAACAATGAATTGTACAATAAGTACACCTGGCAATCAACAGAAAATGTTTTTGCGTTTTTGTGCGCTCCCTATAAAATAAGAGGATGTATCACGTTTATCCCTTCATTTATAACAACCAGCAATAAGCCCGAGAAACTGTACAAAGTATTTGTATTGTTGATCAAAATTAAAAACTAAGTGGATCTAGACGCAGTACATGCACATGTCCGTACGTCTGTCTGTTGTTGGCATTCTCACGATCGTACATTTTAATATATTGTGTGTGAGCCAACATTTTGTACATACACTATGTAGTGAAAGGCTATCGCTAGTCAAAAATTGGCCAAAGGTCAAGCCCTTAATCAACAAAAATCTATTCATATGCCACAAAAACTGAGCTATGAAGTTAAAAATTGGTAAAAAGATGTACGATAAGCCTATCTCTCGATGTATCAAAAGTGGACCGTAAATGGGGAGGGTATTTAGGATTTGACCTAAGCCAAATTTGTCTATTTTACTTGTTGTTTTGTGATTGTGTGTTGTGGTTGTGGAAATATTGTATCTAAGCCAAAATTTCAGTAACAATTAAAAATTTTAATCCACTAAATACTGTTAAAAAAAAAGCAAAAACAAAAAACCATTTTAAGTCAATATTTCCGCATATTGACAGTAACTGGTCACCGTCATTGGCTTTGATAGTTTCGTAATAAATTTTTTTATTATAAGCTAAACGAAATCATAGCCGGCTATTAACCAGAAAAAATACAAAACTTTCAAAACTAATTATAAATTATTATAAAAGTATGGTGATGTAAAGTTGGGGACCTATAAGCATTTGACAAACAATTTTGCAGCCTGCTGATGTAGGTGCAGTCCAGCAAAACGCAATCAATTAACAAGTAAGAAAACTAACGTTGAATTAGGCCAAATCTTAAACACCCTCCACATCTACAATAGGTATGTGATTACGTCTTCTAGTAATGTACGTGTCAGCTTGCAAGTTCAGTTTTACATGGAGTATGGTTTTTTGTAAATTGTGGCTGTTGCTGTGTCTGTTATCGGACCATACCCACTTTTGGCACATCGATGGATGGAATAACTATAAATACGCCTAGCGAATTTCACGTTTTGTGGTAGATAAATAAATTTTTGTCGATAGTGGGCGTGAATCTTAACCGATTTCGATAATTTCAAATAGAAATGGGTACGAAAACTAAAAAATTTTACCTCAATATCTCAAAATGCACGCCCACGAGAATACCAACAACAGACAGACACACACACATATATGAGCCACTCAGTTTTTGATACTGATCAAGAATACATATACTTTGAAGGGCTTCTGACGCCTCTTTCTTGGTGTTGCAAATGGAATGACACATTTAGTATATCCCCTATCTTATGTGTAGGGTATAAAAACACTAACAAAAGATTCGTAACTAAACATTTTTAATCAAATTTAAATTAAATTGTGAAAGATACTATAACTAAGGGCGTGGCAAGTACCTGTACAATCTAAGTACAAGAGCGATTCTGCTGCATATAACGTACAGGCGAGTATAGAAAAGTTGTATGGTGGCTAAGTTCTTTGCAACTCAACAACTTAACTGAACACATAACCACAAATGTGACCTGAATAAAATTTAAGCTCTGCCCAGTGTCCTTGAGATGTTGTAAAATATTTTCCAGTTCCTATATATGGTCAACAATAAAAGAAACGGACATACTGACACATTTGGTTAAATGAATACTTATACAAACACAACAGCTTACATAGACACACACGCTTAGATTAATTACTGTACTGAAATCAGAACTAAAAATTTTGATAAAATTTTTGTACAGAAAAAACAAAAAAAACCGGGCGTTTCAATTTACATATAAATACTTATAAATATGAACAATGTATGAACATATAGATTGTTAAGATTGAATCAGATAGTTGATGCATATGTGTTGAGTGCTTGAAATCATTTTGTATTCAAAGGCTAAACAAGGATTACAAAAGTATAAATATTATGGAAAGTTATTGAATAGTTGTTTTCAATTTGAACTTTATGCCTAAATTTTTGTGGCACATAAATAGATTTTTGTCGATTGGAGGCGCGCCTGTTATCCAATCACACTCATTTTTTATAAATCGATATAAGTACTAATTTATTAATTATTATATTATTTATACGTCTACCAAATTTCAACTTCACAGCTCAATTTGTATCGCCTCCTTCTCAATGTTACAAATGAAATGACAAATTTAAAGTACAGAGTATAGAGAAGAGTATAAAAACAAAACCCAAGAGCTACACTTAGTATGGTTTTAAACAAATAAGAAACGGTTGAAATGTTCCGCAACAAACAACTTTATACATAATACCCAACGAGAGAGAATGTTTTATATTAAAATCCAGCAGCTGCAGCTGCAGTGTAACAAACAATCTGTCATTCATTTATATGACTATGATTGCACATATTCCGCATATGAGTATGAGCACACACACTCGGTGGGGCCCGTTCATTTTGTCAGATCAAATTTGAACAATTACCCAAAAACGATTGTTTCATAAATACATGCATACAAACATTAAGCCATTCATGCAATATATATATGTTGCGGTTACACCTTACAACAACAACAATTGAATTATTATTATTACCCACTAAATGTGTATACACGAACTATGTGTAAAAACCATGTTTTATCTTTTAACCGTAATGACACATTATTGAATGTTACGAGTGTGCTTGTTTGTGTGTATGTATTTATGTGCAAAGTTTATAAAATTATGTTCATTCATGTTCGTTAACAATTGCAATTGAGACATAAAGTCATTAGGAAATTTGTGATAGTCATTTACTATGATAATTAATGTATTAATTATCATTAATAATCAACTCAGGTACAAAACAAATGAAATGAATGTGCGCTGGAATTATTACGGAAAGTAGGGTGCTTGGAATAATGAAGGTGAAGATTATAACGAGGTGTCAAAAAGTATATACGATATATTCTAGACCAGCTTCAAAATCTACTTATTCGCTCGTATGTCCGTTGTTGAAATGCTTATGATTGCAAATTTTGCTATATTGAGGTGAAATTTGGTACAAATATTTCTTCTTATGATTACTGTACGTAAGTGCCACGCCCACAATCAACAAAAATCTCACAATTACAAAAATACCTTCACACAAAATTTAAGTTTAGTGCAAATATTTTTAGCAAAAATAAGCAGGGTCGTACAATAGACGCGCCCTCAATTTACAAAAAATATTTGATTTAGCATACAGTTCAACTTGTAAGTTAAAATTTATTACAATTCCATTGAGTTACCAAAAATAGTATGTGCTGTAAGAAAAGTAAAATTTTCAAATCTATAACACAAAGTTTTGTTATTTATTTAGTACAAGGTCAAGGATAGCCGTAAACGTTTACCCGTTGATTAGATGAAGAACTTATGCGCAAGGTTGGGTGGTATAAGAAGAAGTATAAGTGAAGTATAGCATAGCACGAGTACAACATGTTAACAAAGCGTGAATTTTAAAAATGAAAAGTCTGATAAACAACAACAAAAATCATGGGCGAATTTTTAATTAAATACCATCAGCCACCCATTAATCAAAAGGGAAGCAAAACAAAGCGTAGCAAAGCTCAACTTATTATACCCTCCACATAAGATGGCAGGTACTAAGTCCGTCATAGTGAGCCAAATTTACTTTTCTTACTTGTTTTTTCCTTTGTTTCATTGCTTCAGCTCATCATCAACCCAAAATTATATCTTATAATAATAAATCCTTATCCTCATGTAGGGAAACTATAATTAACTAACTCACAGTAACAACAACAACAACAACAGTAATAAATTTAAAAAAAAAAACAGAGAGAGTGAGAGAGAGAAGGAGAGAATATAGAATAATAAGAAAAAATCCATTTAAGGGCATTTTTTTTCACCATCTTTATAAAGTGGCTGACAAGCCCATACTTAGAACGCCTATTTTAACACACACACACACTTTGATTTATGGATTCATTTGAATGTTTAATAAATAGCAATTACGTAAAATTATACATATTCATGGTAACACACACACACGTACACATGCATACTTAACCAAACGCACTTAAGCGCACAAGGTAATTTGTTCACATGCTTATGTACACACATTTTTCTATACATACAACTAATATGTATGTGTGTCTGTTCGTATTTACATGTAGGTGCTTAAAATTGCAAAACTTTTGATGTTTATGTTGCAACTGAACAAACGCTGTTCACATGTATGGCATGAAAAAAATCCAAATGGCCAAATGTTAACACATGCATACAAACGTACATGTATCCAATTTCCATTAAGTCATTGAAGTGTACTAAATTGTTAAATTGTTGTTAACAACAAAAACAACAATAATAGCAACAACAAACATACGTTGAACAAACAAAACTGGTACAGATTTATATGTAAAATGATATTGAGATTTTTTTTTTTGCTTAAACTTAAACTCAAAAACAAAAACAAAAGAAATATTGGAAAAAAAAATTTAAAAATCGTATGTTGCATTAATTCGTCCAGTGGGTATAGGTATCCTATGAGTACCAACGAGGAGATTTTAGTTTTTACTTATTTATACTTGTTTCCTGGTAAAAGGGTGCTCAACTATTCATGTTTGTGTTGGAATTCTGAGTGATAACAAACATACACGCACACACGCACAAAATTGTGTTGTGCTCTGGTATCATTAATAAAAACATAAATTGGTCAAATCGTAAATCACTTGCATTTATTTATGTCTTATCTCTTCTTCTTCTTTTTCTTCTTCTTTTTCACTTTTCAACTTTATCTTTGATGGTTTCCTTAACCTTTTTTAAAATTTTGTTTTAATTTTTTTTCCTAAAAAAAACATTTAAAACCCTAATATAAAAATTAAAAACTTTGAAGTATGAACTTCATAAACATACAAACATTCAAACATGTATGTAATAATTTACTTTATAATACGTCTCGTCCTTTCAAGTATATACGTCTGGAATGTGTTTTTTATGCCCTTCACCACTTGTGTGGCAAATATTAAGTTTATGCGAATGTTTGTAGCTCTTAAATGACAAATACGTAAGCCATCTCTAATTATAATCAAAATCTGAATTGATTCAACCATGTCCCTTCATGTAAATTTGTGAAGTGCAGATCTTATTTTTTTAAATATTTCGATGAAATTAGGTACAAGGACATATTTTGGGCCAAGAGAAATTCTTTTAAAAATGGTTCTTGCAAAAAATTGCAAGTCTTAATATATTTTGACAAATCTTGGTGAAAAATAGTTAATTAATTTAATAATAAACTGTAACAAATTTGAAGCGGATCGAAGCATTTTTAGAATCCCTTACCATGAAATGATATTTTTTGATATATTTTTATATGTTTACTGGATAGATTTTAAGCCAATTGTAGCATGTTGTGGAACTTAGTAGTGTAGGGTATTAAAATGTATCAGTCTGCATCGATTGTAATATTTTTATTTGTTTTTATGTGAAGTTCTCTGAAAGTTGTTTCATAAGTTATTGAGGCGTAAAAAGGTAAACTGTCATCTTAGATTTATTTTGGGCATTTTGTTCTATTGTTTTTGTTGTTTTGTTATCCAATCCTACCAATCCTGCTAAATTCCTCTAAAACTTTGATTTCAACCGTTTACTATTCAGTTGACTTTGTTTCTATTAAGTTTTAATGGTTCGTGAAATGATATCACTTCGCATTTAAGAAATTCTGAAAAATTGATAATTGATTTAAAAAAGCATATGACTGGTTCAAATTATGTATTCGTTCTATTATTAACATAGAATTCGTCGAATTTTCTTGGAACTAAGAATGGAACATAATATCATTCAAATTTTGCTTAAATTTTCTTTGTTTTAAAAGAAGCTTCTCTCCCATCATTTCTAATCTGATTCTTCCTAATCTTTCTTTCAGCTTTTTCGTTTTTAATTTCTTAATAGAGCTGCATAAAAATTTAAAAAATGTTTGCTTCAGAGTCAACCTGTAAGGTTAAAAACACATAAACTACAATTAAACATTACTACAACGTACATAAATGGTTAAATATTTTGCAAAAATGCATACCCATAGAATGTGTGTATAATTGTAAAGACAGACCCCACCACCTCCGCCATAATTAATTAAAGTGGTTCTCAATAGATACTTAGATAAATAATCTCTTAGAAACCAACCAAAAAAAAAAAACACACAAAATGTGTGAAGCTGCACGTTTGCGTGTCGGGTACATATAGATAAAAAGGCCATAAAAAAAATAAAAATATTTCAGTTTCTTGTTTTTATGCTTTTATGCCGGATCATTCATTTACCGCTTATTTACAATCTATGATCTGTGTATAGATTTATTTAAGAGTTTCGATATTTTTCAAAAGTTTTGTTTTTATTTTTTTTTTTCATATCTTGCCAAGTCATTTAAAATTAATTGAAATTTATTTCAATACGCCAAGATGTATGGCGCCGTAGCAACCGCCACCAGCTTATCCTTATAAACAAACTCACTCCTCTTAAGCAAACATCGGTTTTTGTATAAGTGTGCAAGTGTAAGTGTATGTGCGGTTAAGTGAATGAATTAATATTTATTGTAGTTATTTGACAGTTAATAGAATATCATGTTAAGTAATTAACAACAGTGACCGTGTGTGTGGGTCTCTGTTATTCGATCACTGTCACTCACTCCGCGTTCACTCTTCAACACGCTAATTTATTCACAATATTTTATATTGATTGGCGCGCTTATTTCTTACGATTTCTATTTATCACTTTGGTTTTGAAATAAAAATAGAAAAGTTTTTTTTTTTTTCTTTTGAATTTTTATAGCCTCTCAAAGTGTCTCCAATTCAATTGTGGTTATATCGTAATTATTGTTATACTCTACTCATAAAATACTAAGGTACACTAAGTTTGTCATTCCATTTTTAATACTCAGAAGAAGGCGTCAGAGCCTTTACAGCATTAAAAACTAAGTTGTGTCCGTATGTCTGTCTATTGAAGGCACTCTTATGGTGGTAAATTTTAAGATATTTAACTGAAATGTTAGCAAATATTTCTACATAGAATCTACACACAGATCGCCGCTTAAAAGAGCCACGACCACAATAGACAAAAATTAATTCATTCGCTGAAAAAATTTACGAATAACGTTGAATTTTATTATACATTTTTATAATTACTCCATCCATCGATGTACTAAAAATGGACGTGGTCGGATGACAGAAACGACAGAAACGAAATCGAAAAAATTCTATTTATTTGCCACAAAAATTAAAATATAAAATTGATACTTGGAACATATATTTATTATTATGCCACCCAAGGTTACTAAATACGCCCACAATTTACACAAAAAAAGTTTATATAGCGCAAAACCCATTTTGCAATAATGCACATATCCGCCATGTTCTTTGTTTGTATGTTGATGTGGAGGGTATTTAAGATTTGGCGTAAATCGAATTTCGTTTTTTTTTACTTGCTTTATATTCAGTCATAAAAATTTATTGACGTTATGATATAAGCCGAAAACAGAAATCATTATAAAGATAAAAAATACTTAAAAGAATTTTAAATTTTAATAAATACAATATTAATAACAACAATAACAATGACTAAGGTCATTGTTTTATTATGGTTTATAAGTGACAATCGCTTAAGACAAATATTGCACAATAACATCAGTGTCACCACATCCGGTGACAATTGATGTTGCGTCAATGTTTTGATCTTAAAACAAACACACACACATGCACACGCACATACACATACATCAAAACAATTGATTGGCATTCCGGTTTTTCCAACTTATACAATTATTCCTGTAGTGGAAGTTATGTTTGCGTTATTATATAAATATTTATGATATATGTCTGCAAAAAAAAACATAAATACACTCATACTCTCACACACTTACACAAACTCCGAAGGTTGCCAATGTAAGAGGTTTGCTAAATACTCTAAAAATACTTGATTTATTGTTATCTACAAAAGCGCTTCGTGAAAAAAGGAAATAGGTTCCAAAAATTATGATACGTTCCTGTCTTAAATTCAACTTTAAATAAATTGATTACCAATAATAACTTTTTATTAAAAAATTCGAACAGACGTACGGACATACGTGTCTAGATAGACACAGTAACATGTTAAGCCTTAAGATGAATTTTTTCTTAAAGTTATGTTTTACGTTACTCAAAAAAAGGTTGAGAATTGAAATTTTCAACATTCTTTCAAACTATTTAGTTAAAATAACAATTGTGATTGATTGAAGTTTTGTTTCTATAGGAAATTTAAGGCCCTCCTTTGTAGAAAGTAGTTTTATTCAACTAAACAAATGGGATTATGTAACTGTAACAACAACTTCAACAAAATCGATGTATAAAAGTTAAAACTTGAATCAACACTCTTAAGGCATCTTTGATTGTACAAATACTTATAAAGAACAAGAATAAGTACGAGAAGTACGAGAAGGTTGTCCAAGAAATGTTTATCAAAATGGTAAAAAAGACAACAATCATTCATTAAAGCTATAGTTGGTATGCTTTCTATCACATTATTGAGTCTTCATCATTTTTATTTTACAGTAAGTGTTTATACGTTTTTTTTTTATATATCTGTTCCTTTTAGAAATGGCTTCCAGCAATTGCAATAACGCTAACAACGACAATGACAACATCAACTACCTGGGTACGTACTATAGGAAGAATATTAAAAGGAGAAGAAAACGATATCACAACAACAATACCAACAAAGTACACACCTCTTTAAATGCCAATACTTCCTACTCCAATTTCGCCACGACCAACGTTAATGTAAACATTAACAGCAGCATCAATACCAACACCAATACCAGCATCAACATCAACACCAGCACACAAACGAGAGCATCAGTCATAATAGCAACAACAGCAGTAGCAGCAACAACAACTACAACAACAGCGGCAGCAATAAGAGCAACCACAACCAGCATCACCTGCCCTAATAGTACGCTTAAAAGTATCAGCGGTTTAGTTAACTGCTGCCATTGTGTAACTAACAACTCGTTGCCAATATCATCACAGTCGCCATTGCCATCATCATCATCATCATCATTGTTGTCTTCGTCGTTAGTATTAGCATCACCAACATCATCAATATGCTGTACGTCACGACATATTAAACGACAGTTTTCCACTGCATTGCTTAGCTGGCTTACAGCCTATCGAATATTGACAATCACTCTGTTAATTGGCATCCTAAATACATCGCCAATATTGTGCGTGGATCCAAAATTTGATCCATCAACGCGTATGCGTTTAGTGTTGGTGCCCTCTGATGCTCAAGTCGGTTCAGTCATTTATCGATTGCGTGCCACTGACGAAGAATTCGATTATCCATTAACCTTTGAGTTGGTGGGCGATGCCGCATCATCTACAGTTAAGATAGAATCTTTACCCTGTACCAAATATAATTCCGTTTGTCAGGCGAATGTGGTGTTGCAGCGTCGCCTCGAGCCGGGTCGTTACTATGACTTTCAGGTATCGGTTAAGGATACAAAGGGAGGCATGGCCACACAATTGTGTTCAATAACAGCCACTAACTTTACCACACCGCACGACCTCATCTTTCCCCACAAACCCGGAATCATCATGATACCAGAGGTAAGGCTTTCATTTTTATGTACATACACACTCAAAGACACACATATATTCAACATATAAAAGCGTGATGTGGCTTTCCTTAATACTCCACTTATTGTAGAGAAGAAGGTTATGCCATGGTATGACTTTACCTCGTCTAGCAAAAACAACAGCAACACTAAGTTGAATGTACGTTATGTGTAAAAGAAAAATAAAGAGTGAAACTAACATTTCTTAAAGTATTTTCAAAACGATTCCTATCGTTTTCTCATTATTTTTAACTTTTATTAACATTTCTGCGAATTCCCTTCTTAAACGTGAAAGGAAAATTGAAATAGAAAACTGTTTAGTTTAGTTTATCAAAGGTTCGCTATACGTTAATGTATTCTTGGCTATTCGTACATGCTTTTTCAAAGAGGCCAACTATTTTGAAAGAAGGAGAATAGAAAATTATTTCAATATAAGTTTTTGTTGCCCTGTGGGCGTGTCCTTTAATTGATTTCGCCCAATTTCAGTAACAACCAGCATACAGACTATCTCTCCTTCGGCTAAGCGATTTTCATGCACACCCACACTTAGTCAGACAAACAGACATTGTTGGGTTTGCTTCAGTATTCGATGCTAATTTAGTATATATATACTTTGTAAGGTCTCCGATGCCTCCTTCTAGATGTTACAAAGGTTTTGGTAAGTGACTACGTCATACGTGGTGAGTATAAAAATTGTTTGGAGAAATTTATATGAATTTTAGCAGGGTGTACACAATAGATCTTTACCACCTACGTAAAAGTAGAAAGATCGTTAAGTAAGGTCACATTCCTCACTTTTAAAATCACTTTAAAGCTTTCCTCTGATTGCCGAAACATAGCCCTACTATTAAGACTACTTCCAAGGTTTTTACAGGAATTTTTGTAAATCTGTCTTTTATTTTTATAAAACAAATAATAATTCAATTGCTTATCGTTCCATAATAAATGTTTGTACTTGTAGTTTCACTTTAAGTGAAACTCTGTGTTTGGCACGCATAGTAATTTCAACATTTGCTACGCATAGTAATTTTCCATATTACCGACAGCAAACTGATGGTTTGCCATACAAAATAAGAAATCGCGATGCATTCACTTTTCAAATCCAAAACGAATGTAAATTCTCACAAGACATAATGTCTGGCTCGAGTTGAAAAAGGTATTCTTTTGTAGAAATGCCGCTCATGAAACCCTTGAAAAGGGCCATTCATTCCATGTTTTCCATCTCTGCATACCAATCATTCTTATTTAACATACACACAGAAACAAGCAGACACACCCAATACGTATATTTTGTGAAACTTTTATTGAAGCGAGAAAACCTTTCATTCAAAGTATTGCCAGACCCGTTTAATTCAAATGGGATGAAACATTTTTCACACAATTAACAATTCAACAATCAAAAGTCTTTCTTAAAAAGGAATAATAACAACAACGACCAGTAGCTTATGTTATTCTTGGCCAAAAAAGAAACTTTCGCCTTCACCTTCATGTTGCTTCATTGCTCATCATCGTCCTCTTCATCATACGAAAAATGAAAAAAAAAACATAAGAAAAACTGAAATCATTTTAACAGCAACATATTATTATCGTTAATTATGATAGATGTCTGTTATTACCAGCCACACCAACAACCGACCCAGAGTTATTACAGTTTGCATATATAAAAGAATAGAATAGTTACAATAATTGAGTACATGATGACTTAACATGGAAGATTTTCCATCCATCCAGAGATACACGCACTTTTCATATTCATGTGCTTTCTCACTTCTCTTCTGCGAGAATATATATCGACAACACTTTAACTTGATGTGGTATGAATATGATAAATTATCAAATTATGCTTTTTTTTTTATTATTATAAGCATATATGTATACACAGTCATATTATAATAGTTTAGAAACTTCACAGAGAAAAAGTTGCTCATCAACTATATTTTGCAGCAGCATTAAGTATAAGAAGTGTTTGGTGTTGGTCATAAAATGAATACTTTTTCTACCAAATAGTGAATTACGTACAGGTACAAGTTTTAGTCTAGCCACCGTTTGTCACCTACCCCAGTGTAAATTCAAAGAAAAAAATTGAAAAAAATTGAAAAAAAAATTCCTTCAATATTTGTTATTCTGTAATCGTATAGAAGATTTTGTAGATAATCTAAAGATCTTTAAAACTATATAAAAATATTCGTAATTAGCATCAAAATTTGACTCCCCTTAATCTTATATGTCCGTACGTCCGTTTGTAATATTTTCAAATAATTTCTTTTTAGAGTAAATTTTTATTTACGCTATACTATATAAATGTCCTTTATATCCATATATACAAAAGTAGGCGTGACAGGTTTATTATAAAGTCCTCTTAAAGTATAAAACTTTCTATATTTTAACCACAAAATCGGTCTGTTGGTTGATTCATTATATTTTATGAAAAGAGAATATGAAGGAAACCATGAAAACTCAATTTACAATAACAACAACAATATTATTTTAAAAAATCTTTTTATAAGTAATGTGTGATATTTTTTATATGCTTACAGGATGCTAAGCGTGGCACAGAATTGGATTATGTAATTGCCCGAAAAAATCCACTCTTTCAGAAACCCGTCTACCTCGAATTATGGGTAAGTAAAGAAAGCATGCAAGCTAGCTAGCAAACAAGTAATCAAACAGTCAATCTGTCATTTATTATAATTTATATAAACCTACACACAAACAACACTCCCCTTTGTACACAAAAGAAAAAAGTCGATTATCATAAATTATTATATATACACCACTATTTAGTACATGATTTGCATTTACAATTGATTTCAGCAAGTTTCAATTGTATTTGATTGTAGGGATCACCCCTTTTTGCCATAAGACAGAAAATTGTCTCTGCTGAAACGACAGAGGGCACCGTATTCTTACTGGGACCATTAGATTTTGAAAAGCAAGCAATGTATCATTTAACTGTATTGGCCAATGTAAGTATGAATCATATCTAATAAGCTATATATTTTACAATATGTTATACGAGTAAATATAAATTTGCACAGATATTGTTTTTAAAGAATAACAACTTTATGTTGTTTATGTTTCGAATGATATTATAGGTACATTCCTATCCTATAGAGGAAGTATGTTATTTCACTTGCAACACTCAGAGATCCTACAAATTATATACATTCATGATCAGCATCAAAAACTAAGTCTTGTACGTCCATACGTCCGCCCGTTTTTGACACTCTCAAAGTCTTAAGTTTAAAGATATTAAGCTGAAATTTTGTACAGTTGCATTTGGTTTCTTTAAACATATTGCAAATTGGTAAAGAGCCACGCCCATAATCGACAAAAAGCCATATATTTCCCACAATAATGACTCATGAAGCTGAATTTTGGTACATTCTATCGATGAGCCAAAAATGATCATGGTTGAATAACATTCACGCCAACAATTTACAAAAAACTGTATTCAGCTCAGAGCTTCACTTTCAAGATGATACATAAAACATTTTCTATTAGAAAGCGTCATGATAAACCTGCCACGCCCACTGTTTGCAAATAGATGACCAAAAACTATATATTAGACATAAAAATTAAGCTATTAAGACAAAATTTTTTACACATGTTAAATGTTTAGTTCTTCTATAGCCATATGGGTCGAATAACAGACCCGCGCCCATATTTTATAAAAAAAAAAGTATGTATAAAGTATAATTTAAAAAAAAAGTAAACTAATGTAGTATATAAATTACACCACGCCCTTTATGGAGAAGATGGTGGACAATTTTTAAGATTTAGTTTAAAGCAAATTTTTTCTTTGTTTTTATACTTTTTGTTTTAAATTTATAATATTGTGAAATCTTTGCTAGAGTAACGGCGTGCTTGGTATAATAATGTGATAAGTATCAAAGTGTATGTGTGTGTGTGTGTGTGTGTGTGAAGTGAATTGAAGTGAAAAGTTGTTGAAAAGTCCATCACTTTTGCTATGTAAAGCATGACAGAGCGTGCAAAGTGTTGTCAGTTTATTCAATACCTATGTTTGTTCGTTACTTTCACCACCACTTTAATTACAGAGAAAATGTATCATTCGAGACAAATTTGCACATGATTTGATAATATTTATGTTGTGAAACGAGCAAGAGAAATATCATTGTTGGTTCATTTAAGTGTTGTAGGATAATTTTGTTTTTAATAATACATAATTAAGGCAGCTGTTTATAACACTTACTTTAGTCACGAACTTACGGGGACTAGGTTGAAGATATCCCCCAAAGTATATATAATCTTGATCAACATTAGAATCTGAATCAATTTAACTGTTTCTTTATGATATTAATAATGTTTATAATAAAAATTACACATCATAATCTGTTTTCATGTAGACAAAACTGTTCGTGAGTCTGTATGTTCGTCTATGGTCGCAAATTTTTGTAATATAGAGCTAAAATTTTCAGTTGAGAGCCACGTCCACAATCCTTATATTAATTACGAAAATTGAGCTTTTAAATTGATATTAGGTTTATATATCTTTAATTAGCCACTTCATGGATGCGACAGTAATAGGCGGGGCCTTACCACAATTTAAAAAAAAATTGGTTATGAGACATATAAACTGAGTTATAAGTTGATAAGTAATATATATTATTGGAAGCTTAATGAAGTACCTGCCGCGCCCTCAAATTGTAGATAGCTTTAGGGGAAACTTAGGACTTAGGACTTAGCCCAAGCAAAAGTTACGTACATGCCTTTTTAACACTGTTATGTACATTACTGCATTGTTTGTGCATGTTTACGATTACAGCCTTAGTGTTAAATAAAAAAATAGGAATAAATATTTTTTAATGTTAAGCCTAAGAAGGCCTAAATGTGTAAATAATGATTATTGTTTATATAGGTATGTTTGCGCCAACCATATAAATCATAACTTCGGTTTAAGTTCAGGAAGCAGTTATTTTACAGGCGTTATAATAAATTTTCAATACATATGACAAGATAAATGCTAATACCAACAACAAAAAAACATAATAATCTTTTAGTCTCAGAGAAAGCCTACATATCATGCACACATACCTGCACAAGATTAGACGTTACACCGTCATACTAGATAGGGAGGGCACGGCATAAACTTCAACTAAAGATGGTGGACGCATATTACAGTTCCTTACGTTTTCTTGCATGTCTCTTATTAGACCAACATTTTTATAAGAACTGTGGCAATAAAATTTTTAATCATTTTACGACATTAAATAATTGAACTGAATTGTTATGGTTTCGAAAACGGACTGAAGCCTGAACCTCTCCTGTTGGATAGACGAAAGTGCATATGTGGGTACATAGATATTCCTTAATCAAATTAGGCATGGTAGATTTGATAAATTTTGCCCATTTTAAGTAACAATCTTTTGTAAAATATGTCAATAATGTCAAAATTTCAGCTCAATGAAAAAGCCAATGACAGATGGACATACAGACACTTGAACACGACTCAGTTTTTAATGCTGAACACGAATATAAATACTTTCTACAATATTTTATCTTCCTTCTGAATGTTACAAATATGATGACAAACTTAGTATACACCCCACCTTATGTAGAGGGTATAAAAAAGTCGTAAAAATAAAAATAATTTGTAGCAATTTTCTATTTAGTTGTCATGCGTTTTATTGTTGTTCGTAGCTGTGTGTTACGTGAATATTAACGTAGAAGCCCGCAGCTAAAGTGTCCCATCAAGGACGCACATATATATACATAAATTCAAGTTAATGCATACCGTCTACATACTAAAGAATTTCCTTCCCTCTTACAACATTCTACATTCAACATTAGAAAGAAAGAAAGAGATGGAGATATATAAAATGAATTATGTTTTTGATCTTGATTTACAAGTTCAGGATTTCCATCTCTTCCTGATATAACCAGACATATTTTTATATATATATGCATAGGTATGGGAGAGTGTACATGTGCCATATGCCAGCATATGTATAATTTTTCCATTTTTTTTTTTCTATAACTAATGTCTGTGCCTTAAGCAATAAAGTGAAATACTTGAACAAGTACAAAAAACCATTTAAACACAGCGGCACAAACAACTTTATAATGCGCTCTTATGCACACATATACAACCACATACTAGTACTACTACTTGATCATTTATAGATTACGTAATTTTATAGTGTTTAGTTAAGCTTTCTGCACAGTTAACTTAGATAGGAGGCACAAAAAATATCAATGGGGACGATTACGCGGCTGTACTTATTGACTTTATATGCTCATCTGCTACTTTGCAGAAATACAAAATAATAAAAATTATTATTATGCATCATCATAATGATTGGGGGATATGTTGGTTTCGGTCAAACATTTATAAGTACCATAAGAAAACATGCCACACCCCTAAAAGTATTTATATTCTTGATCAGGATCAATAATCGAATTGATTTTTATATTTTTTGTCCGTCCGTCGAAATATTTTTGGATCTCCTACAATGCCAAAATTTGAGATGTAAAGCTGGCTTTATAAAGTTATATATAAATTATAACCAAGCAGTCCAGCAATTTTGATTTCAAAAAATATATTTATTAATTTTAAAGAAAATCAAAATTATTTCTGTTTATTAAGCTTCCAACAAAATATAAATGAGGAAAATAAAACCAATCTTTCAGAAAATATATTAAAAAGAACATAGATGCACATCTTAATAAAATAATGTGACAATGCTTGATTAATATGAGCAATTAATGCTGAACTACGAAGCCGAATATTCCGAAATTCGAAAAATATATTTCTATTAGGTCCCTTTATTTATAAAATTGTCTTGGAATGGAGCATGCCTATTCTGAGATTCTTAAATTCTACTTGAAAATTTATTTCTTATTACTGCTGAGATATTTTGCAAGTAATGATGACGGGTATCCGAGATTTGGCCTACTCTGAATGTACCTGTTTTTACTTATTTTTCCTTTATACTTTTTTACTTTATTACTATATACTGTATAGAGAATTGTATGATGATCATGGCCCTAAGATGAAAGAAAGATCATTGCTACCTGCTGCTGCTTATGTTATGTTATGTCAGTTGGCCAGATTGAAAATGACAATCAGACTGCAACTACAGTAAAAGTACCGATCATGATTTAAGATGATGACGATGAGTTAGCATTTTTTTCCCTCTATCTCTCTCTCTCACACACGATCACAACCATTAACAATTGTGGCGGTAGCATTTTCTTGTACATCTTGTTTTGATTTTGTACCAATTAACCAGTCAACCAGTAGCTAATGTTTGTTGTTAACTTTTAGACATTTTCCTCCCCTAACTCTCATTACGACTGCTTCAAATTCAGCTCAGCTTTATCAAGGTTTACAATTGTTATTATCTACGTTTAGAGCTGTGATCACAATAATAATAATACAATAAAACTTAAGATAATTAATATAAAAAGAACAACAGCAACAATATAACATATATATTCTTCAGCATATACATTGAATGTTGGATTATATCAAATCGAAGTTCAACAGAGCAGCCGCAATAAACTGAACGGAAAATACCGAAAATAAAAAAAAACTAAATTTAGCTTAGAACAAATCTTAAATACTCTCTACATCTATATCCATCTATCTATAAATAATGGACAATTCAGGTTTATGATTACGCCCTCTAATGATGTCTGTATTACGCAACAGCTTGAAAGTTGAGTTTTACGATGTTTTTGTAAATTATAGGCGTGTCTGTTGACCAATCATGCCTATTTTCGAAACACCGTAATTTTTTACCGATTTTATCCAATTTAAATAGCGATTTACGTAAAGAAACTAAAATTTTGTATATACTTTCTACCATCTCTGATTTCTCCTTGTGAATGTTACAAATTCCATGACAAACTTAGCATACCTCCCAGCAGTATTGTATTCGGTTGAATTATAGAGAATGGCATGATGGCATTACATTATTATCATGACGGCAATGAGTACATGTATTGCACTGCATTGCCATTCATTCCATTCCAGGAGAACAACGCGACCGACCGACCGATCGAGCCGGCTATGTAATTTTCCATGTTAACACGTTACAACATTGATGTACGTTGCTACCAGGCGCACAGAAATTTTCATCAGTCTCCAGATCGCCAACTGAATTGCAAGAGAGTGCAGTGCATTCGCAGTTGTTTTTTATTTACCTTCTTCTTCTTCTCCACTTACACACAAACATTGTGAATATATGAGAATATAAATCGTTTGCGTTGTTGTTTTTCTCTTGCTTTCGTATCACTCTTAGCCAACTCATTGCAAAGTGCATTTATACGTATATGCATGCAGTCGCTCAAATATATGCACTCAGACATTGTACAAGTATGCACATATATAGAGAGAGAATATACTAAATCCAACACATCGCATAACAATTGTTGAGAAATTCATTAACTTGGAAGTTACAAAATTTTAAATGTACGCAATAAACAAAAAACTTGGAAACGATTGATGGAGGAGGAGGAATAATTAAAATGTTTGAGTACAACTTAAAGAACTTAAATTTTTTCGCTTTACATATAGGGGTTTCTCGGGTCATTATCAAACTGGCAGACTCTCACTTGTTTTATTAAAGTAATTTTTTTTAATGAATTTTTTTTTCATTTTTTCCCCATTATACACAATGACGTGTTTAAATTTTGCGAGAGTTTCTTTACAATCGCATCACTTGCCAAGTACAATACTCTCCAATACAAAACTTGTACAACAACATAATGATCACTATTTATAACTTAAGAAAATGATTCGTATAAAAAACAATAATCAATCAGTTTTCAATACAAAGTTGTTATTGTAGTGGTTTATTCATCATCGGTTTTATATGCGGTTGAAATTTATGTAAACTTATGTAAAAATTCTATATTTTGCTAAAAGTTAATCATTATTTTATTTATAAGTATTTCTTTACTATAAACTTAATGGATCAATTTTTCTGGATTGTGGGAGTGACTCTTCAACCGATTTCACGCAATTCAAAAATCATTCTGTTAGTGTAACTACTTCTAGTATTTTAAATAAAGTACAAAACTGTTAATGAAAATCAAATAAAAGTTGAATTAACTGTTGATAACGGTTTACATTTGTAACAATCTATCTGCCTTTCTCTTTGCGGATAGCATTCTTATATCATTTTAAATAAGGCAAGCAATGTAACAAACTTTGACAGTAAATGATAAAAAGTTCAGAGCAGACTAACTGTACTTCATACGAGCAAGCGTAAAATAAACTTGTCAGCTTGGGTTAATAGAAAGTATAAATTTGTAAACTGAAAGCTAAGGCTAACACTGGTTTTCAAACATTTTATCACTCTTCACGATAGACAAAACAAAACAAGTGATGATGTGATTTGTTGCTAAAGTGACAAATTTCATGAATGATGAACATTTTCAGGATGCATACACATCTTAATTATCTATTCCAACATATTTTCATTTGATTGTTGTATTTACACCCAACAGGGGAAACCATTAATAGCTGAGACTTATACGTATGTTGCATGTGTGTATATATATTGCAGTAAGCCGGTTAAACGACAATGAAATTGTTGATGAGCATCCGTTTAACGGTGCCCCAATATTAATAACTTTCTTGGATGATAATCATAGCAGACACGCAACCGGTTACGTGTTCATCACATGTTCATCCATTCATTCCTGCAAAAACACACAGTTATGTTGAACGGTTTGTTGGGTTGCTGGTTTGCTGGTTTGCTGGTTTGCTAGTTCGTTTCCAGCACATATGTTGTGTAATTAACAGAAATCTTTTTAACGTCCTTCTTATAACCTCATCTACCTACCTACTTACCTACCTACCTACCCATCTTCTTCTTCATTCCAGCCTTTAAAAACTATGCTTCAGTTTCATTTGATTACGTTACAATAATAAAACCCGTTAGCATGATGCATTAATTTTATTACATAATAAGGAAATTGCATAGAATGTGCCATCCGATCGCAAACCAAGTGGATTGTGTATGTAACGCCATCGCTTATATGGCATGCTCAGGCCTCTCTTTAATTATAACCTTCACGAGTATAGTAAGTTTGTCAATCCATTTGCAAAATCCAGATAAAAATGTCAAAGATCTTACAAAGTATATACTTTTTTGATCAGCCTTTAGAACTGAGTCGGTCTAGACATGTATGTCCATGTGTCCGCATTCTCGCGGTCGCAAATTTAGAGATATTGAACTAAAATTTTGTGCACATGTTTACAGTATTAGAACACATAATCATAAACCTGGCGCACCCACCCTTTGTATAAAAATATGGAGGGTATTTAAGATTTGGCTTAAGCAAAATTTACTTTTCTTACTTGTTTTGTACTCTCGGATTTTTACTCCTTTCTTATATAAGAAAGTAAGCTTATAATGACACAGAGAACTACTCAACATAGAACATACAATCGTTGGCAAATACTTATTTATTTTAAAAATAATGATCATAATCTCTAGGTTTATATACATACGTACATTTTGTAGAAACTATTATCGCTTACATATAAACAACTTGTGCCAACACTGGCCAACATTTGCTATCGATTGCATTAAGAACATAATCATTACTTTCAACAAATTCTGCAAAAATTTTCAATATTATTAATCTTTCTCTATTTCTTTCTTTCTTCTTCTTCTTCTTCTCGTTTTTTGTCTCTTTAATTGAATTGAATTATTAGGATGCTTATGCAGAACCGGGACAAGACAGCCGCAATATTGCTGGTTTAGAAATTGTGGTCATTGTTCAAGATGTGCAAGATCAACCGCCTGTATTCACGATGGCACCACCAGTTACCAAATTACCACCTGGTATACTTCCGGGTGACAAGGTAATTATAAATTTTTTTCTACATCTAATCAATAAATATAATTTTTAAACATTTTTTTTTCATATAAACATTTGAATGCAATGAATGGTGCAATGATTTATCGCATAACCATAATCAATAAAAGCATATGAACGGTTGTCTGCATTTTTGTGTAATTTCTAACTTATTTAGTCTAAATATAAATTAGATTAACTCGTTTAATATAAAAGCATATCAACATATTTTAGCTTAGGCCAATTCCTAAATACTGTCTGTATTTAGGTACTGCCTGACAAGTAACTGATAAAGGGCCTAATTACTTATCAACTGTCAAAGTAAATTCTTTTAGGCAACGTTTTTGGTTAATTATGGCCGTGTATTGTCCAACCAGGCCAATTATTGAATTTTAAACTTATAGAAGCTCTTGCTTTTTGGAACTTTTATTATTTAAGTATTTAACATTTAATTGCTTTCTTATCACATAATACGGAATTGAAAAAAATAAAACCAAAATTTATTTAACTCCACTGTACATTAGAAGATAAATGTTTTTTTCATTAAAAGATTAATTCAATTCTTTAATTGAAATTTCTTAGTACAAATTTTGTTAAAGAAAGAAACGATATAAAAAAAAAGTAGAACAAATTGTAATTTATGTTACGGTTAGATAGCCATGTCGTAATATAGAAACATACAACAAATGAGAAGGATTGTTGTTGTGATTGACACAATCTCCTGAGTTATGTGACTCTCTGACATCAGATAGAATCCATTTTTGAGTTACCTTTTTGTAATTTTTTCCATATATTTAATACGTCTAAAAAGTTCTTCAGTTTTTGTCATAAGAATCGACGGAGAATTTTTTTAAATTTAATCACATTGCTGTACTTCATACATTTTTTCAGGAAGAACCATGTCCGAAATATCCGTCTCAAAAAATACACGCAATATTCTAAATCAGCAAGAAATTCAGATTTGAATTTGATGCTCCATAATAAACATTTTTTCAGTGGCATAAATTTGAATGGCGATTCTAAAGTTGGCAGAAATATTGGTAGTTGGTATTAAAGTTGCTCAAAATCTATTGTAAAACACTCTTGTTGAAAGAAAGGTCAAACCAATCAATGTTGCTAGCAACATTTCACTGTAAGTCACTCCAGACTCTCATGTGAGCTCATATGCGGTTTTGTTTCGCTTCTAAGTAAACAATTTTTAAATTATGATGGGGGTGAGGATGAAATTTAGTTGTTAACATACATAAAAAACTTGGGCAACGTTTTTAGAAACTTTACCGAAATCAAAACCTCAACAACACTCACCTTATTCTTCTCCTCCTTCTTTATTGTTGTAATGTAATGACTGCACATTAATCAAAATCTCTTGAAATTTTATTGTTTTAACATTTTAACCTTACGCGGTTGCCACTTATTTTTCATATTGGTATAAAACTGTACATACGTACAGCATATAAAAATTTATCGATATCAATTGTTTTGAATGGGGAACAGAAATGAATTCAAGTCAGTTAATGGGCAATTTGGTCGGCCTACTCGTACAAGACGTTTTTGAGGTTACTCCATTCCATTCCATAATGATGTTATTTTCATTCATTCCTACAAATTTATTCACGTTGTTGGTAATTTGAGTTTTTTTAATATCTTTTTAAGTTTAAGTGCTTTTTGCAGCCTATATTTTTCTGGATAGTTACAATAATCGTTTTCACAAAATATGTGCAATTTTGTTAAGTAGTTTAGCATTTACGTATACGGCCACACACTTATATTGCTTTATTATTATTATTATATTGCTGATAATAGTAGGACGAATAAATGAGGTTAAATAGGGAAAATGGAGAATAAACGGTTTACTTCACAATTAAGTTATTATTATTACACTGATTAATTAAGATCGGTAAAAACTTTGATTTGAAATGTAGGCCCTATCAGAGACTTCTGAAATTATATAAAGGATGTGCAGTAGAAGTCCCAGAAATACCTGACCTTACGCATAAATGACGGTTGTTGTTTCAAAAATGTAAATGTACTCCCTACCTTATAAAACTTGAGTTTTAAGTTTTAAATTTTTTTTTTTGCATCCTTCAATAATGAATCATTGCAGACGAAGTTGATCATTGTTATGTGATACAATAGCTTTACCTGAAAGATCTCTCCCACCCCAACGTTTGTTAAGCCATATTTCAATTGAAATTACATTATGTTGAGTGTCTACGTTTTTGTGTTTTACTTAAACGTTTTATTTTAAATAAAATTAAAAACTATGTGAGTTTTTATTTAAATCATAACTCATATAGAATTTTTGCGTATCCACTAAACCAATCGTTGTGGTGTGTGGCAATAATATACAATATTATGTCGACAAATTATTTTCAATTTCCATCATCATCATCATTACTATTATTATTGTTATTATTATCATTCTTAGCCACAATCTGACATCTGGTACAAAGTTACTACAATATTAGAATGAAAATGCAATACTCAGCATACAACATAGAACCGCAAAAATTTCTTTTTATATAAGATCGAATACTATTACATAACCATCCATGAACGTGTGCAAAGTGCAACAAGAAAGTTAAAAAAAAGAAAATCCATAGAGAACAGAATTCAACTATAATGCGTATCGTTTCTTTTTGTAACCTTCTCATAAGATGGAGGGAGGTATACTAAGTGTATTATTCTCCATTTGTATAGTATATATATTTTTAATTAACATAAAAAATTGAGTTGGTCTAGACATGTTTGTCCTTATGTCTCTACGTCCAAAAAAATGGATGTATGGACACAGAGACATATATGTCTAGATCTAATAGGATTTTGAAAATGATCATGATGTATATTTTGATAGAAAAATATCTCTAAATCCAAAAGCAACAAACATTTTCCTAACGCAGGATCTTTCGCGTTTATTATTTCCTACCGACAATTGTTTAGAGTATATTTTGGGTTTTATAGAAAATTAAAGTCAAATAAATGAAAATCAGTCAATCACATATCTATAGGAAAAGAAATACTTGTGTTTCTTAGGCCATCAGTGAGTAACAATTCTTTTCTTCAATGGTTGATCTAAATGGTTTCTTCTGGTAAATATAAGAATATTTTTTTTATTCATACCTGATGGTCAGAACAAAATCACCTTGAGTCTAAAATCCATCATCAGTATTACTAAAATGAGGAAAAATAAAGCAACACCAAGATCAATGCTTTGATTGTTGCCGTTGTTGCCGTTGTTGCCGTTGTTGTCGATTATTTGTTGTGTTAAGCAATTACGATGCTGAACATATACAACCATAAAAAGTCCAACATTGTTGTATGATGGCGAAACGTGATGAAAAGAAAGAAACAAAGATGGATAGAGAGAAAGGGATAGAGGATATAAGGTCAATGTAATGATATAATGCAATGGCCGCGACCGTTGTTTAGTGTGGACTTTATTGTCATACCTACAATAGAAATTTTAGATTCCACTTAGCACTTGAGCACCGATTGTTGACTAGTTTGGCTGATTGGCTGAACAGAAATAATAATAATAATAACAACAACAAGCACCAGAGGTCTAATACAAGACATTTTCAAGTTAATTTATGTCATGCTTTAGTGGCTGGCAGTTAATTTATGAGCACATAATAAAACTTCAATCCATTCCAAGCAATGATTTGTTCCTTAGGGTGTCTGTACCGTACAATACAAATAAACTTGTTGATATGTGTAATATTTTATAATGGTACGCACACACACATTCTGCTAGCTAAGAAATGTCAGTAAAGATTTTGTTTGATTTTCCTGTTATGTTATATTTGTGCTTAATTTCTGTTTTTATATTTATTCTGCAGATACTTCAGGTACATGCCGAAGATGGTGATAAGGGCAATCCACGTGAAGTACGTTACGGTCTCGTTTCAGAAGGCAATCCGTTTACCTCATTTTTCGATATTAACGACACCAGCGGTAAGTAATTATTGTTGTTTGGTATTGTTCTTGTTCTATTGTTCTACTGTTATTATTGTTTTTAAATTAACTACGCCTAAGCTTGAACATTTTAAAGAATTTTAAGAAAAAATTCATAGAACTGCTGAAACTGTCCACTTGACAATTGTTATGGTGGTTAAATGTAAGTAAAAAAAAACTAAATTTGGCTTACAACGAATCTTAAATACCTTCTACATCTCTTAACAAACTATGGTCGTGGCAGAGTTATGATAACGTCCTCTAAAAGTATATGTAGTATTTCAGTGTAGTTTCAAATTTGTCTAAAGCAAGCTTTTCAATACGGATGTAAGGACACTAATAAATCGTTTTCGATTAGGATCTCTGGTGCCTATTTCTGATAGTAAAATAGGAAATGGCAAACTTAACATACCCCTCATTTGGGTATAATGCAAGGCTATTGGAAATGGTAAAAGAACGTAGAAATAGACACGGCGTGTATGGTAACATAACATTTCCAAGTGTTGGAAATGAATGGAAAATATTAGCATTGTACACATACCTTTCTTTTTGTTATTATATAGAAGATAAATAAAGTATATAATAGAAAAAAGAGTACAAAGGTTTCTAAATTCTAAGCACCGTCATTAAGAACTGATTGAGTTTTATGAGATGTAAGAGCAATTAGAACCATTCAATGTTTTAAAAGGAAAATAAATAGGTGAACATATACAACAGAAACAAATAAATAAGGGATTATATTAGTTGTATATGAAATGTAGGAGACCCGTCATCATTATTCACTATTTCACCATATTTAAAAACCAAAGGATGCGTATCTTCTTTTTAATACAACTTCCATATGGCTTATCCTATTTTGCTCATTCATATACCGTTAAAATGTTCAATAAAAGGACTTATTATGATTTTTTCTAGAAATAAAATTTTCTGGCTTACCATCGGCTTTTCTAGGTAAAGTTTTTGAAAGTCGCAGAGTGAAAAAATTTACGTAGATACAGAATTAGACAAAAGAGCTAACGCGACTCAGAATTCGATGCTGAACAAGAACCTACATATATACTTTTAAGGGTGCAGTTTTAGTCTTTACAAACATTTAAGCAAAACCAATATACCCCCCAATAATTACGATGGTAGATATAAAAAGAAAATACACACACACACACACACAACCAAATGTTAAAATTCATTTCAGTTAAATGCGATTCAGAAATTGATTGACAATCAAATTGTGGCAATTATTTTTACACAAAGCAAACTAATCAGAAGCAGCAATGAAAAGACGACTCCACCATATTTTGTATGTCCATATATTGTACAAAAAAAGAAACCAAAAAAAAATTCATTAAACAACAAAAAAACTAAAAAAAAATAAAACAAAATAAAACCTTTTACAAAATAATTTATTCGCTCCAAGAAGCATTAAATGGTACAGGAACAAACAATAAGCAAAAAATATAAAAAAAATAAAGCAAAACAAAAGATATATAAAAACATACAACACACACTACATTGGAATGTAGTGTTCATGTTTGGTAGTGTGTGTGTGTATTTGTGTGCTTTAGTGAATATGTATCAAACGTTGTACTGGTTCCCACGATCATTCGTTAAGCTATGAAACATGGCACCAAGAAAAGAAAACAACAACAGCAACTGATTGAGTTAAAGCATAGACCATCTGTGCCGATAAAATACCTTTAACACAAAACTGGAGCATGAAAATATATCATCAGTGATGAGGTGCGGTGTAGTGTGATGTTGAATGTGTTGTATTAACCTTGATTGGAATTCTTTTTTCATTTATCTGTCATTATCTTCGTTCGTTTGTCAAGTTTTTCTTTTTTTTTTTTTTATTTATTTATTTATTGCAACATGTTGTCTGTTAAGATAAAGCAAACAGCAGAAGCTTGTGAGAGAGGAAAGACAGGAAGTTGAAGTTTCAAATATTTAGGATATGAAAGCCGGAAATTAAAGTTCATCTTATGTCATCGTAAAGATATCTCTACGTTACGTTAAAGCAATGGATTATTAGGAAAATTCCACAGAGTTTATCTTAAATGCGAAATTGCCAACGGTTCGGACGATATGTAAGAGAGAGTGATGAAATAATATTACCCCCGAAAAATGTATCGCTATAGACACGCTCATGGTTATCTAAACAAGATTTAAATTTTATAAAAAACGTAGCATATGTACTATATCTGGAATAAATTTCATCTCTTTATCTCAATTATTGTGTATTTTATTTCAATACAAAGTTGTTATGTTGCTATTGAAAACCTCGCTATATACTTTATTAGTCTCAATAGTCTGAATAGATCTAGCAGTAATCGTCAGTAAGACAACGATTTAACTCAACATGGATTAAAAAAAAATATAAAAGATGAAGGTCCATAAAGGGTGCTTGGTTGAATAGTAATATTGTTTATTGCTTAAACCGTGTGCAAGTCCTTATTTTTGGATAAATTATTATTCAGTGTATGCCGGACCACCCCAAATGTCTTCTGTTAAGTATAAAAATTCCTGAAATCACGTTGCAACAAAATTCATTTGAATATATTCTTATGAACCGGCAGGTGTTGTTAATACTTGGCTGGCCATACACTTAAATTAAGTCGGTTCGGAAGTTCGCTATCATTATAAGTTATGCGTGATTGGAATTTTCAATTGAATTAAAAGATAAACGAAATGATATGAAATAAAGAATGAGACAGAGAGGGAGAAAGAAGAAGTTATAAAATTTTAATATTTATTATAACGTTAAAATTCTACAAAACCTCCTTATAGACTATGCAAATGTATTTTTGCTGGAATGCTTTTTATTCTCATAATCAATATATGTAAAATATGATCAAGTGAAGTTAGCATTCCAAATGTACACACTCACGTCTACCTATTATGTGGTTATATACCTCAACATAAGATTCTAAGGTGTACTACGTTTGTTATTCCATTTGGATATGGCAGAAGAAATACACTTGATTAAAAACTGACTCGATCTAGACATGTATGTCCGTGTGTCCGCCAGTTGCTGGCACTCTCACGATCGTAACTTTTAGATACTAAGCTGGAATTTTGTCCAAATACTTCGGTGCGCATTTTACTACTTATATTGAGCAAAATTGATCAAGAGCCACGCCCACAATAAAAAAAATCTCTTTTTTGTCACAACAATTGTTCAAATTTGATAAACATATTTATAATTATCCCAGCCATCGATATGCCAAAAACGGGCGTGGTCGAATAACAGACACACATTTTGTAAATATTTGTGGAGGGTATTTAAGATTTGAACAAAAGCAACCATATAAGGCAACACACCAAGAAATTTTAAACACATTAGAGGTGTTTGTTTACATAAGACTCTGTTGTTGTTGTTGTTGTTGTTGTTGCTGTTGTTGTTGTTGTTGTTGTTGTTGTTGTTGTTGTTGTTGTTGTTGTTGTTGTTGTTACTAGTCATTATTATTATCACATCGTCAGTGATTAAGAAAAGTATTTACAATACTTGCAATGTATTGTATGTGTATGTTTGATGGTGCCCTTGTCCTTACCAACTACACCTACGTTTATACATACATACTCGTATGTGTGTATTATATTTGTATACCTGTGTACAAATAAAAAAAAAAACTTTCCTTCTCTTGGCTACATTTTGTTTTATACTCATCATTACAATTTGCTTAAATGGATGGAATGTCAACACTTAAGTGAAGAATAAAAGTTCGTGAGGGTGGGAACACATGTATGTATGTATGCACATATCGAATACACATAACAAGCTTTTGTGTGCCTTGCACACGCTATGCAATAAATAAATACCTGGAGTTTTTTTTTTTTTTGCATATACAGACAATTGCAGAAGAAGGCTTGCGGTTATATTCAGCCAAGTACAAGACGTACAGACAACATGTAAGGATGAGAGATAGAGGGAAAGCCAGAAGAGAACAAACTATGTATGTATGTTCAGAGTTATAAGAGAATACCGATATTATTATTAACGTGCAATGTAAATCAAGTTACAAGCACTTACGCTCACACGCATACTTTATGTAGTGTTCTGTATAAAGCTTGAATACTTTTAAATGTTATTCAACTTGTTGGGCCGATTAAATGGCAAACACGCATGTATACAGTTATATGGGTAGTAAAAATATATATCGCTTACATACTTGTTGTTGTAATTATTGTATATGTTACGCATTTTTCATCTAATGCTACTAAGGTGCAATGTATACGTACGTATACGCGTGTGTGCGCGTGTGTGTGTATGTATAATAACTATGAACCACCACAAAGCGCGCATTTAACATCTTGTGGCTCAGTATTTATTTTTTTATACCCTCTACAAGAGAGACTAAGTTATAGTAAATGTGCCATTGCATTTGCGTAATACCTAAAAGGAGACGTCGGAGAATTTACAAAGTCTATATATTCTTGATCAGCAAAAATTAAATCGTTCGTAACATGTATGTTCGTACTTCCGTATGTACGTCTCTATTTTTTACAGGCTCGTAAATTTCTAGATATTGAACTGAAGTTTTATACAGACACTTTTAGTGCTCTGCACACAAAAATTTGTTGAAATTTTAGCAAAATCAATCAAAAGTTACGCCCGCAATCGACAAAAATCTGTTTATTTGCTAAAAAAAATTGAGCTATAAAATTGAAATTTGATACATGTACATATCGTTTTTACATCTCTACGTACTCTAAAAATAGGCAAGCTGATCTCTAAGATAAGCATTATTAGAGGGCGTAATCATAAAATTGCCACGGCTACTATTTATAGGTGGTGAGATGTGGAAAGTATTTAAAATGTTGCGCCTAAACCAAATTTAGTTTTTTTCTCTTCTGTAGAATTTTGTAGGCTTTCTCTCTTCTTTCATTTCTTTCCCTCTACTTTGTCACTATGAACGATACGATATAATGTCATTCGGTAAAAATCGGTATCGTAAAATAATAATGAAAAATGAACAAGTAGGTGATTGTGTACAATTTGTATGCGTGTTTAAGTGCACAAACGCCAACAATGGCTAAGAGAGCAGTCTGGCCTGCCAGTAGAAGGCAGGGAATCACTGTAGTGCAGTTGTGGTATTATGTATGTATATATATATGTGCCGCTTTCCTTGTGTTATTTAATATTCCAAAGTTGTTAAATTCTTGTTGTTGTAGGAGTTGTTGCTGTGTTCTAAACGCAGCACTTGTTATTACTTCCTCGTTGTTATTATGTTGTCATTATTATTACAGTTGTTGCGTTGCGGTTGTTACTGCTCTTATTGGTTTTCATCTTCATCCTCAAATTCTCAGTTTTTTTTTTACAATATATTGTTATAGTTGAGTGTGTGTGTGTCTGGGTAATAACTTCATTACACATATTCCATTTTGAAAAAGTTGAGCCTTACTTACCAGACATCGCTAACCTCACTTCTTAACGATTTTCTGTACAGTTAAGAGAGATTGCTTTGGACAAAAAACATTAATCCATATAAAAAAATATGTGTTTATATAATGACCTGGTTTTTTATCCCACATATTATTGTAAAGAATTAAGACGTCTGAACAGTTATTGATCGGGAGCCGATTGGTCTGCACTTTATTGTTAGGAGTTACTGGAAAAACAAGGAAAAACACTAAATTTTAACTTAGGTCAAATCTTAATTACCTTTCACATTTATTTGCAATGGTGGGCGTGGCACTTTTATGATCACGCTCTCTCCAGCTTGCAAGTGAAGTAAATTTTTCTGCAAATTATAGGCTTTCCTGTTATCCGACCACACCCATATTGTCACGTCCATTTTAATAGCTAACTTTTTGTAGCAGATAAATAGATTTTTGCTGATTGTGGGCCCATTTGTTATTTGACCATGCCCATATTGTAATAATATATTTACGTATTTTAAATTCGGGCTTCATTGATTAATTTTTGTGGCATATGATATGATATGTGATATTTGTCGATTGTGAGCATAGCTCTTGTCTGAATCTGGCCCAAGCGATCTTCTAATACTAACTTTGAAGTTTAAGAACCTTCCCATTAACATAATTCAGTTTGTATAGTATTGTGATAAATATAAATCATGAGCCGTTCATGATTATTAAAATTATGTACACGAATGCTTGAAATGAATTTTTTTTCCAGCCTTCTGATAAGATTGTGTGGTATTCTTAATTGGATAATGAAAATAAAATTGTGAAATCCTCAATCATTCCAGCTTCAACTACTTGAAATATATTGTACATCGCCAACTATCGTATTTAGATTTAATTATAAAGCATTCCATTCGCCTTTTCATTAAATTTTTTTCTTTTGCATTGAAATCATGAAGATCATGAATTCCGGTAACATAATGCAAACAACACGCATTCAATGAAATGCTTAGCACAAGGCAACCAAGCCATCGCATATAAATACTTCACGTATACATATAAATATGATATTGGACGTGATATGTTTGAGTGTGTTTGTGTTTTATAAGCTTCAATAGTATGGTAAGATAAAATATCTTATGGATGCAAGTCGAATGAGCATAGAATTTAAATTAAATGTATGAAGAAAGACAGTTCACTTGTTATGGTAATCGAAGCATGGCATGCCTTCCTGCTTTTAACTATCTAAACAGCCAACCAACCAAATTAAACCGAAAATCCAGAAAATCATATAAACTATACTTAGTTAACGAAAAACATGTGAAAATGTTATAGTCCGAAGCACATTACACCCTAACCCACTTAGCTTGAAAAAGTATGCTGCAATCAATTTCATATTAAAGCGTTATATTGAAAGGGGTTCTAAACAAAGTCCCATCGGGTTCAAATTTGTTACAGTATATTGTTAAACCAATTAATTATTTTTCACCAAATTTAGTAAAAAATATTAAAAATTGCGAATTTTTTCCATACAAATACTTTTATTATAATAGAACCTTTTTCTAAAAATTGTCCAATTTAAACCATTTTCAAAAAAAGCACATCTTTAAACCAAATTTTAGCGAAATATCTTAAAAACTGTAACCAAAACCTTTTTTAGAAATTGAGATGAAGAGGCAGATGAACAACGGACGCAGTTTATGATCTGAATCTATCGGTATAATCAAAAGTTGGGTCCCTCTTTAGCCATTTACAAATTGCAAGCCACATGCAGTATATATACTAACGCAACCGAAACGAGTATAGATAAAAAAAATACGTTTAGAACGGTGCGCATGCACACATAATTACGCAAATCTCAGAGTTATCTGACCTTTTCAACTGATTCGTTAGTGTTCGAATATTTGATTTTTGTTTTTTTGGTTTTTTGGTTTTTTTTTTTTTGGGGGGGGAGATGGAAACCACTTCTCAAGTCATTCTTAGAGATTATTCTAACTGATGATTTGTTTTCGTCATGTCGTTTTTGTCGTTGTCGTCATTGTTGAGAGCCTCAAACTCATTAAGATTCACAAAACAAGAAACCAACCAAATGAAGCTAAACCATAAGCACATAATAATGTATGATGTCTGTACGTCCACATCCTATATATAGAAAAAGAGTGAGTGTTGAAAGATACTAAAATATAATTGTGTACTGAAATGTATATATGTGTTTGAATATATATATGTGAGCACGTATTTGTGTTCAGTAGCAACTAGTTACATGTCATAATGAACATGGAGAGGAGACAATAACTGACGGACTGACTGACTTTTGAATGACTTCTTGTTGTCTGTACTTGGCCTTAGAAGTATTGCCAACTTGATCGTCATAAGATGTTTTTGGTAAAGGACACATACACACACACACACACATACTTTCACATCCACAGACCCACAACTATCTAGCAAGGAAATCACAGGGACAAGAACAAAGACTGGATGACAGTTACCAAAATATTCATGTTTATACATGCTGTATACATGTTTGTAATGTTATTTTGCCAATAAATTCATTGTATCGAACATTATGCATGTGCAATGTCTACATATGGTCATATGGTGGAGATGCAGCGCACTACTGCTGCTGTTGTTAATATTCTGTTGATGTGGTTGTGCTGTTTTAATGCAATTTGAAATTTCAGGCAATTATTAAAAATGGCAATATCACGAATTTTGTTTAAAAAACAAAAAAAGCATTTCTTTCCCTGCCTCCACCCATTTTAAACGCGGTGGCGCATTCCAAAAAACATCATCATCACACAAATACATGAATTTTATAAACTTTTCACTTCATTCACAGACCATTTACTCATACATATTCTACATACATATCTTCTGTAATCTCTCTTTGTATATTTCGTCTTTTTATACCCTACACACCAGATGGGATGGTATATTAAGTCATTCCATTGGCAACATATTGAAGGAGGCGTCAAAGACTTATGAAGTATATGATATATGTATATTCTTGACCATTATCAAGAACTGACACTTCATTTTCTTCACTTAGATTGTTATTTGAATTGGATAAAACCGGTCAAGAGCTACGCCCACAATCGTTAATAATCTATTCTTCTGCAAAAAAATTTACCTTTAAAGGTGAAATTTGGAACGCAGTGCGTAGCATATTAAAGAGCGTTATGATAAGGCCGCCACGCCTCCTATTTTTAAGTAGATGTAAAGCGTATTTTAAATTGACCTAAGCCACATTTAGTTTTCTTACTTGTTTAGAGTATAGTTCACACAATAATAATGAAAACAACAACAAACATTTTCATCATCATCATCATCATCATTCCCAGCATCATTAACATTGTTATTGTTATTGTTATTGTTATTTTGAATGTCTTACAGGGGAAATCTTTCTAATGCGACCTCTGGAGGATATCGCTGCAATCACGCATGTGGGCGATCCCGTCTTGCTAACAGTAATTGCGGAAGAGGTTAAGGTTGGTCGTGACGAACCACCAGCCATGGCTTCCACCGTACAATTGGCATTCTTCTTACCTGAACGTTCCAATTCACCACCATACTTCGAAAACGATCAGTAAGTATTGAAAGCATCTGCAGCAACAACAAACCCAAACTCAAATCCCAACTCAAACGTAATTACAATCCCGCATGCTTGGCACAGAAGAGGGCAAAAAAAAAAAATTAGTGTATCTGTACGAATATATGTAAGTCTGACTATTTTTCAGGCTACATGTAGTGGTTATACGTATATTGTGTATTTGTACGCATTAGCATATGCGGGTACAAGGTTTTCAAAGTCAGTTCTTGTATAAAATGCCAGTAAAAACATAAAACCCCTCACGTATGCATCTATCCATAATTATAATATTACTCCATCTCCACTTCTTTCGTTCTCTTCCTGCCTCCACACACAGCTACGTTTCGCGTATTGATGAGAATGCGCCGCAAGGTACTGCCCTAACGTTTGTGGATCCCTATGTGCCGCGCGTCTATGATGATGATACGGGCAAAAATGGTGTCTTCTCGTTAACTTTACTCAATAATAACGGCACTTTTGAGATATCACCCAATGTGGCCGAACGTAGCGCTTCCTTTCTAATACGTGTTCGTGATAATATTTTACTCGACTATGAGGAACGACATTCCGTAGAATTTCAGATTTTAGCTCAAGAATTGGGACCCGCTACAAATTTATCCGCCACCGTTAATGTTACGGTCTACATAAATGATGTAAACGATAACCCGCCTGTTTTCACGCAACCCGTTTATACCGTTGAATTGCCGGAAAATATGACGGCCGGTACAAAAGTGATTCAGGTGCATGCGGATGATGTTGATACCGGCTTGGGTGGAAAGGTGCGTTATACCGCAATTTTAGGTTATTTGAATACATCTCTTAATCTGAATGCTGAAACGGGTCTAATTACCGTATCCACCGATAATCATGGTTTCGATCGTGAAGTAATGCCCGAATATCATTTATATGTGGAAGGTAGAGATAATGATGGAACGGGGAATAGAGCTCAAGTACCTTTGGTTATAAAACTGATCGATGTAAATGATGAAACCCCCATTTTTGAAAAAGATTTGTATGAATTTATTTTGGCTCCGGATTTACGGGGTTTCACCACCAATGCTGTTATTCATGCGGTGGATAAAGATGCCACCTCACCCAACAATGAAGTACGCTATGAAATAATTAATGGCAACTATGACAACAATTTCATATTGGATAAAACCACTGGAGAGTTGACAGTACGCGATAAAGTGAATTTCAGTCGGGCGAAAAAACAAATTAATTCAGATAATGATCATAGAAGACATCGTCGGCAGAATCTTCCCATTAATGAACCAAATATGTTTATATTAACGGCTCGAGCTTATGATCTTGGTATTCCAGTACGTTCCAGTACTACCACCATACGCATCTATCCGCCAGAGAGCCGTACTCGAACGGTGACATTTGTGGTGCCCGGTTTAAGTCCGGACAAAATCAAAACGGAAGAAACTCTGTCCACCATAACGGGTGGTAAAGTTATAATACATGAAATACGTCCTCTAAAGCCCGATGAGCCGGGAGCGCAAAACATACCACCACCCGATAACAATAATATCAAAGATCGAAGTGTGGTAACGGCTACAGTGCTTTATGATAGTGCTTCGGTAGTGGATATATCGCAAATACAGCAACGTCTGTCGCAGCATAACAGCTCTTTTGCCATAATGCCGGGACGTGGTGGTGCAGGTGGTGGTGGCGATCAATCACAAACCGATGTAAGTTGATACTCGTTACAGCAAACGTATATTTATCTGCAATTTCATTTGAAGGAACTTACTCCCTTACAGACAATGTATAAGGCTGAAAACAAATTATTATTCTGGTTGTTAATCTTATTAGCCACACTGGTGGCTTTGACGATTTTAATACTGCTGTTGTGCTGCATTTGCTCCTGGTGTCCACTGTACGGAGCCACAAGGTAATTCAATTTTTATTTTAACTTTTAATTCTTTTTATAATTTATTATTTTTTCGGTGAAGTGAGAGAAATCCTTCATATAGTATATACCGCCATTAAAACTTCTTAAAAACCATACCCTATATACGTACATTAAATTTTAAGGGCTTTTTGTCTTATTGTGGGCGTGACTATTAACTGACGCTATTTGTCTGCATTCAATTTGTAAAGTTTTATGTATGTATATGTAGTAGAACCAACCGACAGATAATATACTTTAGAATTGTAATCACATTTCAAATTTAATATTAAAACGGGCTTTTCCATAGAGATATAACAATTTTGTATTTTAAAACGAAAGTATCTTCAAAAATTTTTCAAGGTCCGTCAATGTAAAAATCTCAGTCAAGATTAACATTTTTTGTCATAGTTAAGTTCATCAATCAAAAACGTCTGGATCTTTAAAAGCGCTTACTGCAATTTTCGGGTGTAACAATCTTTCCACAGACAGACTGTGCGTCCTCTTGTAGATAAATTTGAATTAAAATATTGACTTTCCAATATTAGGGGGCTAGTGAAATTGAATAAATCAGTCGATTCCAAGACGTTCCCAAGAACTGTGACCACATTATGGAGAAGAAATCTTCACTGGAATTTCTTTTTATAAGATTTCATTAAGTCTTTGGTTTATACTAACAATGTTAAAAGAGCTCTGGGACAATATCAAACGCGAAATTAGCACCATTTCAGCCAATTTTTGATGATGAGTGACAAAATATTGGCTTCAAAGAACCGATCGCTATAAATGTACTTATGTAGTTATGTAAAGGAGATCTATATTTCATAGTTAAATGTTACCTATGCAGTATACCTGGAATAAATTGTAGCCCAATATTTTAATTATTCTGTCCATTATATAAATACAAAATTTTTATGTCGTTATTGGAAAACCCTTACAAGAATAATTAGCTCCTTTTCCTTATAACATTTACTTAATTATAAATACCTACTGAATATCAATAGATAGCATTATTTTTATATATATTTTAACATAATTATAATAATATGTAGCTGTTAACTGCATCCAATTCATAAACATTCATATTCTTACTCTTTTGTATGTACATTCCAAGCTTCAAGAGTTCTTCTTGATTTGATCCTTTCACCAACGTTTAACGCCTTCTGCTTCTGTTCTGTTCTGTTAATAATATGCAGTATTAAGGCAATAATTATTAACATTTAAACAAAACACAAAAAATAAATGAAAACAAAGAATTCTTGCATTCATTCATTCATTCATTCTATCTTTAATTCTTTCTTTTTCTCTTGTAGCAAAAGAATAGTTAATATCAGTAGAACTGAAGACGATGTTCATCTAGTTCATAGGGAAATGGCAAATGGAAAACAAACAAAATCTGTTCAGGTAGTTCTCTTTTTTGTTGTTGTTGTTGTTTTCTATTTTTTTTTTTCAATTTTCAATTCTCGAGTAGTTTACGATACTTCGTGCTGCTTTGCTTTTGTTGCGGGTTTCTTGTAGAATGCACTTTAATTTCGTTAATTGCATATCATGCGTACTCTTCCCTTCTCGTTCATATGATTTTTTTTATTTACAATGTATTGCCTGACAAATATAGACGTATATAGGTATATATTTCATATACCCTTCTCTGGTTGAATTTTTCAATTTTTTAATTCTTATTTCCCAGTAAAGTTTTGTTTTAATGTATCCTATGAATACGGGTCCTGCTCTCTTCCCCCGATTATACAAAATGGTGTATTTTTGTTAGCATTTTGAGTTTTTCAGTTGAACTTTGATAATCTTTATGCTTCTCACTCATATCTTTAATCACATTGAGCATATGTAACAACATCCAGCAACACTACATTAACCATTCTTTAGTTTCTATTTATGGCTAGACAAATAGATTGATCTCGATTGAGATAAAACTATTGCGATGTATTTTAAGAAATGGTTTAAGAAATGTGGTGTTTGGAGCACACATTGTTTCAGAGTCATCTAAATTCAAATTTTATGTATAATTTAAAGGTCGCAGAGTGGGTGGGTAGACGCGAGGCCTGGTCCGCGGACAAACCGACCGATCCACGCACGAAACCTACCCGCTGGGAGTTCCACAATGGCCGTGAACAGTTTGACGAAAACATAGAACGCACCCAAGCCTCCACAGTCGGCGTAAGCGACATCAAACCTGATAATGAGGAAAGACGTCGCATACGTTCCGCCGACGAACGCCAAAAGAGAGTAAAATTAAAGTAAGTTATCATTTATAAAAAGTAATTCTTCTCCCCTTTTCCACTTTATACTTATGAAATGTATGAATTTTTAATAGAAATTCCCGCACCGCCAAAGACGACACTCATCTTAATTTTCATAATTCTAGAACTAATTTGATAAATGATCGCGATATCTACATTGAAGATGTGATTGATGAGCAGCAACTAGTTGAGGATGATCACTTTCAACGGGGTGTAGACAAACCGAATAAACGACAATTTATCCAACAGCATCAACGTCATAAACAATATGATGACAGTGAAGAGGCGACACATAATCAACGACACCAAATCGATGACGATTCAATGAGACGTCATGAAATTGATCGTGGCAGTGATATCGATTATAATACAGGGCGCAGTAGTTTACGTCAGAAACGCGAATTTTTCATAAAAGATGGTAACGTTGAAATTCTACAACTAATGACTCGTGATAAGACCCGAGAAGGACCAGAGCCAACTGAAGATGATAATATATATGTAAATGTTCCCATGAAGTCCACAAATCTATCACATCCTCAACTGCTAATGGTGGATAATAGCGGCAAGGAGATACTGATGCGTCGTTTCATTGAAGAGCAACCCGATGGTAAACAAATTATCCGAGAGCATTATCAAATTGTCCCGGGTGCCACCTACATTCAAACCATGCCCAATGAAGTACAACAAAATTCTACATTAAAAGGTGACACGTTCCCTTTGGGGAAATCGGGTCCCAACAGCATAGTTTATTCACAAACCGAGCCTGAAGTTAAAGTGATACATACACAACCAGCCCATGGGTCCAATGGACATTTGCATACCGATACCAATCAGCAACTCCAACCTGCCGCTTCCAATCAGTCATTGACGCAGGAATTGGAAAATTCCCTAAAACAACAAAATGAACTTTTGCGTCAGATTTTGTTGCAAAAAGAGAAATTGGAGACTCGTTATGCTCATGAAGCGGCACTCGAAACACAAAGCCTGCCGGGTCAATCAATGGCTATTGCCACGCAAACAGATTGTGAGGTGGCCACACAAACAGAACGCGGCATTTTATCACGTAATGGTGGAGGCTCTCAAAGTTTCTCTGTGCGGCGACGAGCCCGAAGTGAAAATGATGATTCCGCCTCAGAAAATGGGGACTATGAATATATACGTCTCAGTTCACCCAATAGTCCAGACGGTATTGTCTACTACATTAAAAGAAGAAAGCCCAGAAAACGTAGTAAATTCCGTGCTGAAAGTCAACCCCGCCGACGTATTGTTATGGTTGAAGAGGTGAAACGAAAAATACGCACACCTATTAAAGAAGAGGATGATGATGAAGAATATCACAAGTCACGCAAATCACGTAATATACCCGCAAAACCTCCGCGTAACAATGATACAAAAACCAGCGTTTTAAGACGTTTAAAGAGTGAAGAAAGTCGTAGAAAAGTGTCTGAAATATCCGATTCTTTAGATAAGCAAATCAGTCCGCATAGACAAATCCGATTACAACGTAAAAACTATGGGAAACATTCCGAGGATGAGGAGCAGGCAGCTCATCACAAAAGTTATCATAATGTAGATGTAGATGATTACGAATTCTCTAATGATTCAGATGCTGAAGAAATTGTAATAAAAAGTAACATGTTTGCTTCAGCCGGTCAACGAGGCAATAATGAAAGACTATCGGGTATAAAGGCTTCAGGTAAAGGTCATCATCGCTTTGAAATACACGTTGGTAATGGTAATGGAGATGGTAATGCTAGACCCGAAGCAAGACCACGCTTCTCGCGCGTTGACAGCTATCAGGGTGGCGCAAATGGTAGCAAACGGCAATCGGCCAGCTCAGAACCACCTAAAAGCCGGGTGTCTATAAAAAAGTATCACACCGATGATAACATTGGCACACATATTACCACAACAGAGATACGAGAAAGTAGGGCCTGCCACAGTGAAACTGATTTATTAGATCGTGAAGAGGCTTTCCAAGGACGGTCTAGAGCACCTGGAGGCAGCTCTAAGTACATGGATTGGTATTATGATAAGAAAAAAACCACGGGTCCCAGTGAAACTGCCCACAAACTAACACAGCAGCAGGGTGCTAGAAAAAAATCGTCAGGAGGTGGTGAAAGAAAGCTTAGCAAAACCCGTTTGCACATTAAACACATAGAAAATGTACAAGATGAGAATAAATTTAAACCGGAGCCAGCCCCTCGAAGATCACCACCCAAAGGCAATCGTCTGCTAAGAGAAGATATAGTAAAAAATAAGCAATTGAAGCCGCGCATGGAAATGGACACAAATCATCATTTAGTGCAACACTCTGAACATCGATTCGAGCGAGAGAACCCACCCGATGTGCCAGTACAACCCACAAAACTCCCACATTATATGTATCCAGAAACACCACCGTTTGCCGCCTCCAAAGACTACAGCTCTAATCAAGGCATTAAACCAAAGCCATCACCCATTAAAGAGAACGAAGTGAAAGTATCTAACTCCAAAATTAATCTCTATATAGAGAATCCAAATACTGGCAAATTGCCAGGTCCATCCACCACAACAATAGCACAAAAACAACTGAACGTTTCAACATTGGAAGATGATCACGATTCTGGTATTGCTATGAGTTCTCTGCTCAATAGTATGGGACGTCGAAATCCAATTGCTGAAAAGAAAAGTGTCTTCTCCATTGCCTACGATGATGTTAGTCGGGTACAGAAAATTACATCCAGCTGCGAATCTCCGCCATATTCGTAGGGTCCAAATAGCATAAATAGTAATAACAACTGTTAAAGCCAGACCAATCCATAACCAATCCAATTCAATCCAATCTATTATATATAAGGTACTCTAATGTGATAAATTGTTTAGTCCAGTCTTTTCGTAACGAATTAACATTATATATATACTTATAATGTTGTACAAAATACAATGTCATGCTCAATTTTTATTCCGGTTTGCCCACACACAGTGTAAATACTTTTTTAATGAAAGCTGCATAATTCACAACTAGCTTAAAATGCGCTCACATTTCCATAGACAATACATATAGGTATTCATGTATATAAAAGATATAGATTTAAAAAAATTGTAAATAGAGCTTAAGTTTTAAACATTTATCAATGGTAACGGTTTGTTTGAATCAATATTACCTTAAGAACAAGTAAGAAAACTAAATTCGCATTAACCAAGTCCTAGATATTCTCCACATCTTACCACATACAAAGAGTGGGCGTGGCGGGCTTTTGATTACGTCCCCTAAATTTGTTTACTTATCAGCAAATTTTAACTTCATAAATCATTTTTTGTGGCAGATATATAAACTTTTAACCATTGTGGGCGTGCCTTTGGACCAATATTGCCTAATTTAAGTAGCGTTCTACATACAAAGTCTGTAAAAAAATTCTGATCAATATCTCTAAATTTACGAGTGTGAGAGTTCTAACAACACACAGACGTACGGACATAAATGTCTAGATCATCTCAGTTAATACTGATCAAGATTATATATACTTTGTAGATTCTCTCATGTCTCTTGACAAACTTTGTGTTCTTATGTGGTGGGTATAAACATACATAGATCCATCATCTCCTATGGAGATTGAATGTGATAAAATTTCAATTTATTTTAATTTTTTTCAATTCTTAATAACTTGTTTGATTATTTGCTTAACATACTTAAGTGCTAAGGTTTTATTTTAATTTTTTTTTCTCAAATCCCCTCAAATTTGTTTATATGAAATTTAATGAATTTTAATAAATTTCATGCAATTTTATTCACAAAGTATTCCTATAGTAGGTAAATAAGTGTACAGTATCGGTAATCATCTATTCATATATATATATATATATAAACACATACCATAGACGCCTTCTCGCTTAAGTTAATTTTAAAATATTTTATATAAGGTGGTTAAGGTTAATGTAAATGAATGCGATATTTTTATATTTGTAAAAACTCCATTCTCGACACACTACTACAATCTGTATTAACAACATTGCATTGTATGTATATAAAAAAATAGATTATTATAGTTTAATAATTTTATATTATGATTTAAATTTCTTAAAACACAAGCACTTGAATAACAATACACAATAACTACAACTACAACAACCATAACAACTGCCATAATACTTAACTGTATAAAGAGATGTAGAAGTATCGTGCTCAACTAATTCCCACACTTGACACACCTCGACAGAGGCCAATAGCAGCAGCAACAACAACAGCGTTCAACAGCAGAAGCATTACAAGTTCTTGCCTAGATATACGTGCATACCTACATATGTAAATTAAATATTAATTGAACATTTAATTTAAATAATTTTAAGTAATAACGGCGAACATTTGGATGTTTGTAGATTTTTTTATATACATATATACATAACTTCTTAAGATACTAAACTTATTGTACAATAGATCAAAACTCTCAATAAAATAAAAAATAAAAACCTTAATACTTACATTTTATTCAAATTATTGTCTTTTTCTTTTTTTATAATTCTTATAATAGAAAGCAATTTAAAAAATAATAGAATGAAATGTATGAAATGGAAAGTATTTGAAACTACCCGGTCCTAAAAAGTTTAAAACATAGAGTTGCCAAGACATTTTTTGTGAAGAGTATCGTAATAATACCATTTGAACTCTTTTTTTGTGATCTAAAACTTATATTTGAAAGTTTAGTAAAACTCTTTGCTAAACGCTGACACTTTTTGCTTTCTAAAGTTTTATAAATGTACTTTTTATACTTTAATAGCCTTGACTTGCCTATGGTTCTGCTTTATTCTCTTTTTTCTCTTCTTTTTTCCTTTGTTTGGTCATTAAGTAGTCGCAAGGCAAACAAAGCTTTAATGTTTTTTACCTATAACATTAGAACAACACCGTATCATGTTAACAATTCATACATCCCTGTTTTTTAATTTTTTATAATATCGTAATAAGTTCTCCTTGTGAATTTCATGGAGGTTACAGTACAATCAGTAGTTGCCGTGAAGTATAGTGGGATCTTGTTCTTGCTTGGTAGCATTATTTCTTTTCGCTGTTAATATTATTCTTAGAAAACGAAAAAGAACCGCATTTTATTTTATTTGTATAGTATATTATATAGATAAAGTTTTTCCCTTTAAATTAAAGTGAAAGTAGTAATAAAATTTTAAAAAAATGTGCAAGTGTTTAGCAGGAAATGTGGCTTGTTGGTAAGTATATGATAATAAGCTTATAAAAATTATTTATAAAAAATTTTATGCGTAAGCAAGCTTATTCCATTACGCAAATGTTCTAATTGAAACGTTTAGAATACTTGTAGTACAAAAATAACATATTGGAACCTTCGTTATTGTTTAGAGAAAATTATTTAAATTAAACTCTAGTATATAAAAAAATATATATAAATATTTATAATAGCTTTATGGTTATTGCTTAGATATGTACATACGTACATAATAAACGCAACATTAATGATAGCGTCATATATCATATGATATAAAACATGTATCGCATGTCAGTCAACCGGAAAATATTCATTAAATTTAGAATCCCCTTAAATGTATGTAAATTATATCCAGTTACATTTTTATATAATTCCCATTTATACAAGAAAACGCAATTAATTTTTATTTTTTATAGATTTTTTAAATTGACCCAGTAACGCTTCTGTTTAGTTAGTAATTACTAATAAAAAAAATATCCTGTGTTAATTAAAATTGCATGCATGTTAGACATTTGAGTAATGGCCTCAACCATATAAAATATATTGGTGCATAACGATAACTAACACGTACTACTCAAGCTTAGTGAAAGAACCGTTTGGCATTATTTTTATGTATTTTAAATTAATCTTGCATTTATACTTAATAGAGTGGTGGATCTTTGAATGAACACTCTATATATAAATCATCCCCTTTTTATGTATACCGTGTGATGATATCATCGGAAGAATCATATATACATACTTCATAATCAAAATTTACTTTAAAAGTATATTAGACAAAAGATAAGAGCAACTGTAAAAAATTTCAAGTACGTAGTTAATAAGGTGTTTTTAAAGAAATTAAGTGTATGATTATTACCTGGAAATTGTTCACAGTTATGAAAGTATTGCGTTGTTTTTTATACACAAATGGTGCCAAGTCATTTAAATGTGGCAGATAAATAGCTTGTGGGCGTGACAGGACCAATTGTTCTTATTTTATATAGTCATCTATATGCAGAAACTAGAAATGTACCTTCAGCTGTGAATATTTAAAAAAATTATGGCCGTAAGAATGTTAATAACAGATGTATGAACGAACATAGGGAGCAACCAATACCAATACCAAGTCGATGTCTAACCATTTCTGGCTATCCGGTTTTTAGTGTGTGTGTGTACAATTTAATGTTTATATTTTCTTATGTATTTTTATATCCAATTTATTTTATTTATTTATATTTTATTCCAATTTAATATTTTATTGTTATTGTTGGTTTTTTCTATTACAGTTGCTTCAATTGCGCCCTCAACATATTAGTGTCGATTATAAGTACATTTCTTATACTCATAATCATAGCGGGTGTTATCATATATTTTGTTTACTACCATGACGGTGATCACAGTAAGGATGTGCAAAGTGGTTTGGACAAGTTTAAAAATAGCCTCTCAGATGCCTATGATGAGGCGTCAAAGAAATTAAGTAAGTATATATTTACATATAATATCAATAATTAATTTAAATAATTTCTTTTTTTTTTTACAGAAAATTAAAAACTTCCCACAAGGAGTATCAAAATAATACCATGAATTGAAATATAATAAACCAGCCTACCGAACTATTATTTTTAATATATTTTACAAGTATTTATTACGGTGTATTATGTAGATTTAAGTGAACAGTGATCAAACACACTTTTTTTATATATTTGCTATATATTGTTGTTGATATTTTCTTATCAACCAGCCGAACAAGATCATAAATAATGAACACAACGAATCGTACACCAGCCGTTGCTTACAGTATAAAGCATATACGCTACAGACTGGAAACGTATGCACTCAATGATCCGTTACATCTTTAAAATTATTTGTATTTGCTTACATATATACCTCAACTATAACTTTTTTTTTAGTTCATCTTACAATGAATGTATATAACAAACTGCCTTCCATGCAACTGTTACAACAACATTCTCTCATTCACAATCCATTACATTCATTATTTTGTAATAAAGTTATGTAGATGTTTTTAATATCTATATTTATATATGTGTGTACTAATCGCTTTATGTATGAATTCCTATTTTATTGAATAAAATGTAAACAAATATACATGTTTGCATAGAAACGTTTACTGTTGTTCATTTACAGACATTCAGCGGTTCATGCTGGAGGTTATTACAGGTTATTTGTTTATGCTTTACAATATGGAGAATATGTTAAGTTTGCAAAACATTTTTTTCTGTCTCCACCTATGACATATTTGTTAAGTAATGGTGGGCGTGGCAGGTCTAATAGTATGTATTACATATCAGCTTGCAAGTTGAATTTTATGCTCTATTAGGTTTTTTGTAAATTATAGACGTGTTTGTTATGCGACTACGCCCACTTTTGGCACACCGATGAAAGAAGTAATATATATGCACCAAATTTCAACTTCATAGCTTAATTCTTGTGGCATGTAAGAAGATTTTTGTCGATTGGGGCGTGCTTGTTAGCCGATCCCGCCCTTTTTTGGCACTTTAATGGGGTATAAAATTCCAACTTTTTAGCTCAATTTTTGTAACAGATTTTAGTTGATTGTGGACGTGTAGTTGACCAATTTTATCCAATTTAATTTACCGTTTTCGATGTAAAAACTATGTAGAAATGTGTGTCCGAATTCTGAGCACAATACTCCAAAATTTTAGACGGATGTACAGACAATTTTTTATGCCGATCAAGAATAAGGGGTCCTTGACGCTTCTGCTGGATGTTGTAAATAGAATGACAAACTTAGTACATGTGGAGAGTATAAATTTTATATTTTAAGCTTTACAAAATCGAAGAGCTTCCTCGTAGTCGATATAATTGCAAAGAAAAACTTTCATAACAAAACTTGGAAGAAAAAAAAATGTTAAATTCAATTTAATCTGAAATGTTTTTGAATGAATTGTGATAATTGAAAATAATGACCAAATTGGATTCCAACTCGCTTATAAAAATCTTATATATGGTATAAAAGCTTAACGTTGGGAAAAAAAAAATTTTTTAATTACGAAATCAAGTCGTTTAAATGGGTTTTGTATTAATAAAGCTTATGTTTGTCTGGCACAATTTTGAGGTTAAAATATTGTAACTGAGTGCTCTCAGAAAGCCAAAGCATTTGGCATGTTTTTGCAAGTTTTAGAATACTTGCTCGATAAGGCTTTAGCTTGCTTTCCTTCGTCGTGCTGCTGTACTATGACAATGGTTTCTCGATATTGCTTTTAAAGCATTACGTAAGAAACTTTAAACTTGTAACGGTGCTTAGTATAATATTGTAAAAATATACAAAAACAATAAATAGCTTAAATAGTTTGGTGATTAAGTTCAACTTTTTCTTTTTGTACTTGTGTTCTTTGTGTGACGAGAGCTTAATATAAACAGGCGCACATCCTTAGCAAGCAAATAATTATTAAAAGATTTTTTTAATGAATAATGACGTGCAGGTAAAGAGAAGTAAAGTAGATACGCCTAAACCTGAAAGTGCTCTACAAAACTTTAAATAAAGTACACCAAATTGTTTGCAACTCCCAAACGACAAATGCACTACATTTACCTCAAATTATTAATCAATCAATGTAAAGGGGTTTCAATAGGGACATAACAATTTTGTATTAATAATACAAACTTGCCTTTGACCGTTTTTCACAATCTTTTTATACATCAAAAGATCAGTCAATGTTGACTTTTTTATCATGAATATAAAAAAGGAAAAAATACATCAAAATATAGAAAAAACCAATAGGTGATGCAGGGTATTTAATGATCGAATAGAATCGATTATAATATAAAGCCTTTCATTAAATATTAGAAAATAACTGCAAACACGTGCTCTTAATAAGACAGACATACCATATTGTTTAGTTTTCTGCATTTAGTCACAACCAAGTTCCCAGTTGTTTATACATTTGCCACAAATATATATATACGAGTATATATCTTCAGTATTATTGTATAAAAAAATATAACTAAAAATATACTCTCATTCATACACTCATGCATATGCGTTCTATGTGTAAATGTACAAATACCACGTTGCTGGCACAAGCACTCATGTCTTACCGTCTACCATCTACCGCCAATACTAGCCTACCACTACCTAATCACATTTTCTAAACACATGTCTGGCCGTGTGTTTAGAGTGTCTTCAATGAGATTAGAAAACGCTGAACATGTGAATTTTCGAACAGGCATCCAGCAATTTTAGTTAGCTTGAGAAACTTTTCTAATAGAAAACAAATGCTAACAGCAACAGCAGCAGTAGTAGAGACAGCAATAACAACAACAATAACAATAAACAAATGACGCTACAGTGTGCGTTTATGGAATACAAGGTTTCAATCTCTGATTCATTAGTTTGTTCAAACAGCCAAGTACATATACAGATAATATAATATTATTAATAATAATAAAAATAATAATAATAATATGATTTTACTAATTATACTCTACGTATAAGATGGAGGATACAGTAGACTTTTCAAAGTATATATATTTTTGATTAGCATCAAAATCTGTATCGAAGTAGGCATATCGGTCTATGTGTCCGTACGTCTGTCCCTTGTTGACACTCTCACAATCCTACATTTGTACACATTAAGCTAAAGGTTTGGTACAGACACTTACAGTTTTTACCTGCCGATAAATTAAACAAAATCAATCAAAAGCCACGCCCACAATCAACAAAAAGCTAATTGTCTGCCACAAAAACTGCGTTATAAAGTTGAAATTTATGTGGGTACGCCCACAATTTACGTAATGTACTTTGAAAAGACGTAATAATAAATCTGCCACACGCACTGTTTGTATGTATTTAAAATTTGGTTTAAGCCAAATTTAGTTTCTTTTATTTGAACAAAACGTGACCTATGAAGTTGAAATATTTATAATTACACCATGCCCAATATGGCATAGTTGGATAACAGGCACGCCTACCATTGACGAAACACTTTAAATGGCATAGATTTAGACATACTTATGAATTGTTGCAAATAAAACTTTTTCAATGCGATTACAACTACCTTTGGCTAGGCATCGGCTTCTCTTTCACATATATATGAGTATCACAGAACATATCATGTTTGAATTTCTATATCTAACTGACTTCACACACACATGTATGTACGTTAAACCTAACATTAGAAGACTCTGCTTCTTCTTCCGTTGCATACTTGTACATATATTTATAAACATACTCCACTGCTTTGTTTAAATACATAACTGTATAGATTTGAATGAATTGTACACACATACGTTCGAATGCATTGTTGAGTGTGTTTTTTTGCCCCACCCATAAAATGATAAAATTAAAAAAGGTTTGCCATTTACGGCACCCAGAGAATGGGGCTTCAGGGACCCTACAAATTATATATATACTCTTGAACAGCATCAAAAACTAGATCAATCTAGAAATATTTGCCTGTTTTTGGCATTTTCGCGGCCTCGCCCATTTTTTGTGAGTATTTGTGGAGGGTATTCAATCGTTAGCTTAAGCCAAATTTAGTTTTTTTACTTGTTTATACTCTGGGTACAAGCATAGCAGATAAAAAATTATTACATAATAATTCATGTTTGTGTATACGTATGCATGTATGTATTTATGTTCATATAATAGAGGTACATATTACAAATTGTATGCTTGTCAATTGTACTTGTTTTGCATGGTGTACTATATTTATAATAATAATACACAAGTAAACCAACCTCCTCCTTATACCATGCATTACAACTCATGAGAACCTGTTAGAAACTTTACTAGTCACTATGTATATATCCACGTATATGTTTATGAATATGTATTGTGTACATTATATATATTTATACATAAATTAGTAGGCATCACTAATATTTTACAAATTAGTGTAGCACTAAAAATCTTTAAATTCACTAATAAGTCAAGACTGGAACACTTAAACTTTGTACTTGTTAGAATTTACATTAATTAACGTTTCAATTCAATTTAAATTGATTTAAATAAGTGACTATCTTACAGTCCCAAATTTAATTTGTACCAATGCTGCCTAAAGAATATTTTGTTGAATACAATATTTGCTGACACATCTTGTCTCACAACAGATTTACAACTAATAACTTTACAATGATTACCAGACTTAATACCGTCTGCAACACCCAGAAAGAGCCATCACAGGCACTACAAATTAAATAAAAATACTTTTCCAACAATGACATAACATAAGTATCGGCATTTTAAATGATCAAGAGGCTACAATTCATGAATTAATTCGATTTTGAAAGGGTGTAAATAAAAATATTTATGCAAAATTCGTTACAGTGTGATTTGAGATTAATCCAATTCTTGTGATTTGGATTATTTTGAACTGAAGCAAACCCTCAGCTCTAATCAAAAGTAAACCGCCTCAAATTTTAATGATGGTCAATATATATTCCTTGAATTGGAAACTTGGTCTAGATCGACTCAGTTTTTGATACTGATCAGGAATAAATACGCTTTGGAGGGTCTCTGACGCCTTCTTCTGTATATAATGTGTATAAACGGAATGATAAACTTAGTATATCCTCCATCTTATCTAGATGGTATAAAAATTATATATTTTTTTTTCTTTATAAATATCATATCATATGATGTAGGATAGTATTAGCATAATGTACATTAGGCCGTCGTCTTTTTTTTTTTTGCACACATATGCAGCTAATCTGTATTTGTATACACATGTATAAGAGTGAGGACTCTCTTTACTGTGAAATACTAACGACTAACGACTCTATGGACCCATCGACCAACTAAAATTTCTGTTGACCTAATGAAAATTTCACACACAAAATTTCATGTTGATTGTGTGTCGCATTAAAACACTGTCGGTGTGTGTAAAAAAAAATCAAATCAAATCTATACATATACGGACAATATATTGTTGATGCATATACGTGCATGTTTATATACACACATGTTTATAGGTATCATAATAATAAATGAAAATAAAAAGAAATCTGTTACACACACCAACTCTTCATATATACCACAACACCATGCAATAACAAACAAAAAAAAACTGTTGCTATTATTGCATTGCATAGATGTATGCACTCAATATTTATTTATTATAATTCTTAATATGTGTACCTGGAACAACTCTGTATGGATGTGTCTATGGTGATGTGTGCCATCAAATAAATACATTATAACGCATATGCATACATGTGCAACTACTGAATGTGTGCTGTCAATCTTATAAACACTAGATTGTATTGAAGAAAAGTGTATTCCACACAAACACACCGATACCATCAGAAACCAGTCACCAGACACCTAATCAGACAACCGGATTAATATTTGAGTGCTCGCCAGACACTATACCAATAAAGGAGTGTTTTTTTCGTTTGTGTAGACAGTTTGAGCACAGTTTGTGTATGGAGATATATAAAAACAAATGAATTTTGGTTTAGGGGCGGCAAGCATATATTTAAGACCTCTTTCAGATAAATTATTTTTTTTAGATATGTATTACAAAAGTTACAATCCTTCACCAAAGAGACTTTTTATACCCTCCACATAAGATGTAGGGTGTACTAAGATTGTTATTCCATTTTCATTATCGAAAAGGAGACGTCAAAGACCCTACAAAGTACATATATGTTCAAACGTTGTGTGTATGTGTATGTGTGTGTGTGTGTGTGTGTGTGTGTAGTTAAAGCTGTTAAAAAGTTATTGTTGATCGCCATGCTATACTCTTAAGTACTATTTACATAATTTCTTTCTTATTTCCTTTGCGTTACATGACATTCTTAAATACTCGTATATGTAAATAGTCGTTTGTTTGTTTCTTTTTCTCTACGTATTCTTCACTTTCTTTCGCTGTAAAAAAAACAACATAGGTCAACATACAGTAACAACAATGACAACAATAATATACAAAAAAAAAAAGCAGCCAAGTATTCCTTTCATACAAACATACATTTGTTTGTACATATTTCAATTTGTTGTTGCTATGTTGTATACGTATACCTAGTGTACGTATACCTAGTGTACGTATACGCGGATTGCGCAATACAAATTTAACATGAAATTTAGTAGTGAATAATCGAACAGGGCAACAGAAGTGGACGTTAGCTAAACACTGTCTACCACCACCACTCACCTATGCAATGATAATATATACAAATGTAGACGTACACACACCACCTCTATCGTATAAATAATACGCACTCGCACTAATGTGCGAAATGCCACCAATTGCCAACACAACTCAACACAACAAACACACATATGCTTGAATCACATTCACTCATTCGGGCACATCATACATATAGCTCAACAACAACAACAACAACAAGTGTATGATACACTTTTTTTTATATTTCATAACATCATCATCACCATCGCACTTAGATGCATACTTAGATGCGACTCTTGAATGGAAAAATACAACAACAACAAGGGAAACCAAGCATTAGTGTTGTTAATGTATGAAAATTAAACTCTGTTGCATACATGTGCGTATGTATGTCTATATAGATTTGAGTAGGTATGTAATTATGTGTGCCTACATATCTTTTGCTTTTAATAACATCAGAAAAAAAAGGCTTGTATTGCAAGATGTTCCAAACAAAGCTAAAAACTCAATCTCTTCGTTCACTTATAAGTCTCTCTACAAATTCAAAAAACTGCGTATTCATATATCAATGAATAATATGTGCACACATTTCATTCATTTGTTTTTGTTTTTTATCTAACAGGCGTTCACACTCAGCGAAATGAATTTTTGTACATTATCAAACAAATCTAAAGCTTTGCAAATTTTAAAAAAAGACACTGCACACATCTACACATATATGTATATATAAGCATGCCTGAAATAATTTATTAGAATATGCTAAGTTGGTCATTCCATTTGCAATATACAGCAGAAGCCAAAGGAAACTGTACAAAGTATACGTATGTAGGTAATGGACAAAATAATATGAACACTATGCAATATAGTATATCTTATTGCTTATCTTATTTTATGGATATATTGTGACGATCCAGACAAAATATTTATAAAAACCTTTCTTTTACATATTCGAACATTTGACTTTTTGTAGTGTGACCTCAACTTGTTTTATAACATGTAATTGCATATTTTCTCTCTAACTAACTTTGTGATTGTTTCTATTGTTTTGCTGTGTTTGTTGTAGAAATATTTAGAAATTTGTTCACCACCTAAGCATTGCTGCCCTCCTATTCGAATGGCTTGTTGTCGGTGCTTGAAAAACATTAGCGGTATCTTTTAGCTTGAAACTACAAAGCATCAGCGACGGGCCGACGTCTTTTATAAAATGCCGAATGCCAACCCCCCAGACAATAATCATAATAATAAGACAGCAAACAGTGCCGGCGGCAGCAGTTGCCATCAATATAATCAAAAGTAAAGCGGTTTAGTACCCTTAAAAGTGTTTTGTTATTGTTTGTTATTGCTTTTGTAGGTGAACGCCCAAGTCTACATTGTATTGCTGCTGTGTCTCTACGTTGAATTGAAAAACAACGTCAGACAAAATTGCGCAATATTCATGAACGTTTCTATGAGGAGATCATCATCCTCTAAGCAAGTACTCTTGCTTGGTTTTTAAAATGTTGGTAAAAAAACAGCTTAATACTCTTACATTTTTGTTAAAAATCGAGCATGTAAAGTTTCTTGCATACGTGAAAACTAAAACAAAATAATAATTAAATAACAATCAGAGCTTTATAAACCATATGTAGGCAAAAATTGAAATGGACGCCCTCCTTATTTCATAAAAAGGCGTTATATGGAGAAAGATTCTAAAAATGGTCTGATTGGGTTCAAATTTGGACCTGTCAAATATTAAGTCAATTAACTATTCCTCACGAAGTTTTATCAAAAAATAATTGAACCAATTCAAAAAGTTCAAATCTTTGGTTCAAGTTACGCCTTTAAACCAAATTTCAACCAAATATCGTAAAAGTTGTGATCAAAACGTCGCTTGCAAATTTTCATTTACAGACGGACTGGGTTTATTCTAAATCAATCAATTTAATAAAAAATTGTAGGAATTACAAACATTTACACAAACTTAATATACCCTTTGCCACATGAGGTGCAGGGTATAAAAACAAACAAACAAAATGTATAAATCAACATAAAATGGTTAAGTCTTCATTATTATGATTACCCAACACAAAGATCTGTGTTCAGCTATAGCCTGTTAACTTTTATGAACTCTTGTTCATTTCATTTTCTACAGACATTTTTATTGCACAGCTGTGTATATAGATTGTACTGTAACTTAAATTATCTGTAAATAAGAAAACCGGTATTAAATTGTCTCTCCACTCATTCTGTACTGTAAAGGTCTCTGGTAGTAACCACTCCATGTGAGTACAAGATCTTTATTTCGACTGTTATCATAACATTTATAATATTATTATTTACGTACGTATGTCTGCTTTTCGGTGTTAACCTTGATATATATTTAAAAATAAAAATTGATATTTTTTTTTTTTTTTTTGACAAATTTTGTGGGACAATGTCATGGCCACCTGCATGCATAAGACCTGTTGTTGTTAAAAAGTTCATTTGCTTTGCTTTGGTGGCTCTCTATAAATTCAAGCAATTCCAGGAGAGAAGCAACCAATCACATTTATCTACAATATTATTGCGGTATTTATTTATTTGTTTTTTCTGTGTCTCTTAAGCAATGTGGGGAAGTCAGCAAAGTCGATCCATTGGGCTCTCAGCAAATCATAAGAAGAAAATATTTTTTAAGTGTATACGAGTACACTGGAAATGCAATGAATATATTTGTATTTCTTTTTGAATACAATCATGCAATGACCATACAATCAATTGTGGGGCGGAGTTTTTCTTTTCTTTTTCTACCCTTCACTTCATGTGGGCAAGGGTGTGTTAAGTTTGTATTAATGTTTGTAACTTCTAAATGATAAATTCCACAACCATCATCATCAATTACATCACATTGATTTAATATCAAAATCTGTATCGATTGAACCATGTGCGTCTGTCCGTCTGTCCGTCTGTCTATTTATCTAAATTTGTAAACAAGCTACAGGTTTTTTATGACTTTTCTTTACATTTTTATTAAAATTTGATCACAAATAATTAATTGACAAAATATTTGACTGTGCCAAAGTTGAACCCGATCAGACCATTTTTGGATCTTCTTCGCATAAGGCTTTCTCTCAAAAATTTATTCAGTACTTCTTAACTTACTTTCTCTATATTTCTTCAGTTATTTTTAGAGTAAGTGAAAATATTATAATACTACTCGACCACTTAATGCCCTACATTTGAGTTTCACAATTTACAGTATAATTGGTTTAGTTAAGTCACTTTGTGAAAAAGGCTTTTTTATCGATAGGGTTTTAAGTATGGAGCGATTGGGTACATTTTCACTGGTTTGACCAAGACATATTGCTACCCCAAATTTCATCAATAACAATAATAACAACAAGTATTAAATTGGGGTTAAACCAAATCTTTAATAACCTCAATATATACATACTACTACGCCCACTACGACAGATTTATGACTAGCCCTATAATAGTGTTTATAATACGTATCACCATAAAAGTCAAGTTGGACCGCATCTTCATTTTCGACTTAGTTTTTGAAACTAATTAAAAATAACAGTATCTCTGACACTTCCCTCTGTCTGTTACTTTAGTATACTTTAGTATCTTTTCTGTAGGGTATAAAAAAGGGAAAGAAAAGAAAGAAATGTTTCAATGAATGAAGTAACGATTCAATGTAATCGATATCTGAAAATCATTTTGAAGACATCGACTCGTACAACTTTTACCAGGCCCTCATAACATATTGAAGGTACATTTCCAATCACTAACACCACCAACACCACCTATTACTTGTAATGTGTGTGCCTACTAAACACCATTAGCCAACCGTTCGACTTACCAACCAACCAATACACAATTTATTGCTTATCGATGCCGATAAATGAATAAATGACTGAATGAATGAATGAGTGACTAGGCAAAGTTGTACGAGTATGCCGTTACAACAGTGGCAACAAAAACATAATAAGGAGAAAATGCCATAAAGCACACAAGCTAACACAAGGTAATCGAAAGCATTAAACAGGCAGGCATACGGACCAACAGGCAAGTCTCTCTATCTGTGACCTTTCATTAGACTGCATTTCTATTTTCCCCTCTTGTATGTGTGTGAGTGTGTGTCTGTGTTAAAGCATAATTTTCAACTCATCGTAAATGAATGGGCGAAGCACTGCTACTCCAAACATTCGACGTTTATACACGACATGCATTTTATCCATAAACACATACGTTTATAATATACTTTAATCGCTCAGTGAATGAGACCACCAGTTAGCTGATTGATAGTAGGTAGGTATGCATTCATTTGTTAGCATTCTTTGAGTTTTTGTTAAATCAGTTCATATGCTCAAGTACTTGGATAACAGAAACAAGGAGCACGCAAAGTCACGCATTCTTCTTTCATACCCTGCACCTAACATGGCAAAGCATATATTAAGTTTGTGCAAATGTTTGTAACTCCTAAACCCTACCTTTTACCATACCAATCCATTAAGAATCAAAATATGAATAATATTAATCATGTCCGTCTGTCTACCTGTCTTTACGTGTACATATGTGCTTAAGGTGCAGCTCGCATTTTTAAGATATTTCCCTGAAATATCTTGTCACTCTTGTATACTACAAGTTTGCTTTGACCTTGAATGGTTTGAATTCGACCGTTTTTAGAACATCAGAACCAGAAAAAAGACTTTATATGACGAAAATTCAAAATTGTTAATATTTTTCGAAAAAATTTGATGATGAATAGTTAATTAGCTAAATAATTAACTGTCACAAATTTGATTACCATGGGAAGATTTTTAGAACCCCTTCTCTCCTAATGCTACATTAAATCCATTTGGAATGTGACTCTGAATAGATCGATATAATAATAATGTCATAAAAGATGAATTCTCCCCAATTAAACTCGTAAAGAGTTACAAACATCTGCACAAACTTAATATATCGTCTACTATAGGAGGTGCATACAAATATATATATTGAGCTAAAGTGTTCATTTGCTGGCTTGAAATAAATCAAGCAAAATTCATTACAATTATGATTTAGCCCTTTTTATTTGGTTGTGAATGTTGCAAATGGAATGACAATCTTAGTATACCTTAGATTTTATGTGGAGTGTATCACTAGCCCCCAAGATCTACTAAATTGAAATCGAGAAAGTTTTGCTTTAACTAGGCCTTCTGCAAAGATATGTAAAGCGGTTATATAGAAAAGGCAAGAAAAAGAGTCACATCTGATACGATACAAAAGCATATGTACAATAAATGCTTTAGCTAGATATATAGGAAAATAGAGGAGAAGGAAGGTCATTGCTATGTTACCCAATATAAGCACACGTGTGGGTGCGTCTTACAATTGTTTTAGCGGACTAACTACCTGAGCAACTATGCTGTCTGGGTTGTCTGGTTTGTTAGGTTAAAGTGCTTGCTGGTGCTGAATTGCACCGTTGCCTTGAGTGTAATATTATGTGTTGGTGGATTTTACACATTTCAGTCATTTTTTTTTTCATTTTGCTTTTTTTTTTGCACTTACTCTTTATGTCAGCAATGGAGTGTTTTTGTTGTTTACTGCTTAGTTTTTTTCTTTTTTGTTAAATTTTGCTGTTGCTTGCTTTTTGTTTTTATTATGTTGGATAGCTATAGAAACGTTATACACAAATCATACCATAAAGATTTGTGTTTGTGTGACACAATCACTGACTATACAATCCGTGCTGCTCCCCTAGTAATTTATATATTTTATTGTTAATAAATAAAATAAACTATTTGTTGAAAAAAAAAATGGAAGTACTCTAAAAATTTATAACAAAAAGATGAGAAAAACAAAAGGAAACATTCACACCTACAACATAACCACATTTTAAACAGATACAAAAGCACAATAGGTATGAAAAGTGGGAATGGTGGCTTAAGCCCAATCTTAAACACCCTTCATCTCCACATGCAAACATTGAGCGTGACAGGTACTTGCCTGTTGTTGACAATTTCACGATCGTAAATTTTGATATATTGAGCTGAAATTTTGTACAAATACTTTTACACTTTGCACCCAGATCGCATAATTGATCAAGAGCCACGCCCAGAATCAATAAAAATTTAAATATCAAAAAAATTACTTATGAAGTTGAAATTTAATGAATATATATATAATTATCCCATTAATTGATCAACCAAAAATGGGCGTGGTGACAGACACGCCTACAATCGATTAAAAGGTCTTTATTTGCCCTCAAAAATTAACCCGTGAAATTGAAATTTGGTATACATATATATAAGTATCCTAGCACTGGATATGCCAAAAATGGGCATGGTCGAATAACGGAGACGCTTAGAATCGACAAAAATCTATTTAACTAGAACGAAAAATTGACCTAACTTGAAATTTGGCATACATATTTTTAATGACCTCTTTTATCAATATACCAAAAATGGGCATGGTCGAATAACAGAGGCAGTTCAGTTCTGCTCAATTATATGCCAAGTTTTATATATAATCCTGATTCCTAAAGGCCTCTAATCAAAATAATGCTGCGATCAATAAAACATTATTAGATATAACATCACTTGCACTGGAGTCTGGAATGTATACTGCGTGCATTGTTACAGTCAGATGACTGCTTTGACCACCATTGATTTTGTTGGCAGATAATTGTTCACATTTGGGAATTATAGAATTTGGAATCTTGCAAATCTCTCCATATGTCCATTCATACGTACATTGTTTAAGTCTCCCTCACATCATTATCATCTCATTTATTCAATATACGCTTAACAATTATCATTTGTACTCCTATATATATTTATAGTCATAATTTATGTACACAATATATAAAACAAAATACAATCGCATTAAATGATTTTTGATAAAGCATAAGCGCGACGATCAGTGTTTTGAAATAGGGCTCTAATTAGATGGCGCACTTCCTCCGCTTTATAGTTCGCGGTTAGTATACCGGCACCACCACACCAATGCTCGATAATCTCTTGTAAGGACGCATTTAACATCATTTTCAGTTGCTGCAGTTTCATCCAACAGGGTATATGCAAAACTTCGTGAGTATCCTTAAAGAAAGAGAAAATGTTGTTAATACCCTACAACCATTTAGTTCAACAATTTATGCTATAATTATTTTAGTATCATTTTTACTATTCTGCAACAAATTGTTGTCACATAAAGTATATAAAGGTTTTAAAAATCGTCCAACTTAAAGGACTATTGAGAATGTCAATAGTCCTTATCGCCTTTAAATCATATTTTAAAGAAATATATTAGAAAATGCGACCTACAACTTACTTACAAATTGACATGGCAAGACAGATGGACAGACGGACTTAGTTAAAACGGTTCATATTTTCATAGTAAGTTGGGCTGCTCTAATAAAATATGTATCTCTGGAGTTACAAACATTGAAATAAACTTAATATACGTTTTTGGTGGCAGGGTAGAAACGTACCTTAAATAATTTTGCAGCCTTTTGTAAAATCACTTCCACAATATCACTCAATTCACTTGCCACCGTTGTGGATATATCTTCCAAGTTTAAGATGCGCTTAATAATATCCTGACAAAAATCATTTAACAAGTCACAGAATGTACGATTATAAACTGCATCCGGCAAAACATTAATCCAAACATTTTTCAACAAATCCATTTGACGTAAACATTGTTGGGTGAGTTTTAAAGGCCCAGTGCCCAGTGAGTGAGGATCGGAAATGTCTGGAAATAAAATTAAAATAAAAAAATTATAATTAACAAGAAAACAAGAAAAATAAATTTAGCTTCGGCCAAATCTTAAATACCCTCCACATCTACATACAAACGGTGGAGGTGGCAGGTATTTGTATTACGTATTAGCCGGCATTTTCATACAGAAAGTTTAGTATCTTATGTGGAGGGTATAAAAATAAAGCCCACAAACCTACCGAAATCTCGTAGTATATCCGTTATAATTTTTTGTTGTTGTAAAATTTGTGCTTTAAAATGATGTTGACCAGTACTTTGTAAAGTCTTAACTAAATCTGTATGTGTTGGGATGCCAACGTTGCCATTTTTTACAATCCAATGAGCCAAAAACATGCAGTTGTTATAAAATAAAACGGACTGCTGTGGTATACTATCTAATAATTTTTTGTGTAATTTCGGCACCACACTAACATATGTATTCAAAATGGTGGGTATCACAGATAACGGTTCAACTGCTTCATCATCCACCTCCTCTACACTACACCCGATATTGTTTGGTTGTTTTAAAATGCGTTCCATTAGTTTTATTAAATCCTTTATAAAGATAAAAATTTTATTATTATTGTTATTATTACAACAAACGCATACGAATACATACCAAGGTACTTTTGGAGATCATACATTGGGGAAAGAGAAAAGTATTTTTACTAATGTCCGCGCTTCTGTTACCTTCACTCACAACAGTCATGTCCTGTAAATCCTTTTGCATAATCTCTCGCGAACTTTGTAGGATTTTCTCATTAAATCTATTAGAAAACAATCGATCAAATTTTGTGGTAAATTCCTGTAAACCGGTATCCTTTTCGGGATCAATGAAAAAAAGATCAGCCAAGGATTGTTCAAATTGTAAAACATCCGGAATAAGAGTGGATTGTTGATATTCATCCATTGTGTCGGGTATAGCATCCAATAAACATTCTGTGATAAGTGATTCGATGAAGCGTTCCTTCAAATAATTGCCAATAATTGTGAAAACATATTGATCGGTATTTACGTTGACATTAATATTGGCCAGACAATCGAACAATTGATTTATGTGGGCAAATACTTGTTTGTAGGAGGGCTTTAAACTTTTATTTGTCAAGTCTTTCAAAGAATACGAAATATTTAGTTGCACATAATCCGGCTGTATATCAGAGAACTCTATGGAAACTGGTTTTGTTATAATGGGCATTAAACAGTTCTCCCACAAAAAATTACATATTTTCAAAGGATTATAACGAGCCTTCAATATATAGTTTAAATTAAAAAAAAAGAAATTATTTTATTTTCATTTGTTTAACTCTAACCTGAAATAACGCCAAAGCTGTATCTTGCAATTGGGTAACATCTTTTGATACCAAAATTTTTATATTTTTTGCATTCGGAAATGTTTTCTCTTGCAATTGCAATAAATTTTCGAATCGTTGCTGCAAATTTTGTTTTAATATATTCTCCTCTATATGGTATTTCACTTTTATTGCATTATAACAGTCGCACATTTGAAAAATACGATCTACATCTGTGGTGGCATCATTACATATTAAACTTTTCAATTTCGTCATTAAATCCAATATCAACAGATAATCTTTGGCAGCATTTGCTTTTTCAATACTTTTCAGTAAATCGTCAATTGTTAAGATGCGTTGTGATACTTTCAAACCCAAAGTTGCTTCCTGTAATTGATTAACAAATTGCACCAAGTCTACGTTTGCTTTATTTAGAGCCATTCGTGCATCACTGCCCACATTATTTAGTAAATGTTCACTTTCACGTAACAAATGTTCACCCTCCTCAATGTAACTATCAAATGTTGAATGATGGGGCATAAAATCCACATAATTATCTTCTATATATTTGCGGATACTCTCCTTGTAACGTCGAATTTGTTCCAACACCCCCACCACAACCGCTTTAATGTTTTCCGGTGTATCAAGACTGCCACTGCTTAGCTCTGACTTTATGAAATCTTCTATTTCATTAACCATAATTAATCCAATTTTTTTATTATATATATTATGCGATATATATTTTGTTTTTTAAATCTATACTAGCCGCTATATTTTTCCCTCTATGTTACTTTTTCTTCTAATTTAAAGTAATTTCTCACGAATTATTAAATTAAAAATAATCATTTTTTTTATATAACATTTACTATGTGCGCCAAGATAGCAACGATAGTTTGTAACGACATAATGGGCATAATGGCAAAGCTCTGAGAGAGTAAAATGAGATACTTCCCTGAGAGATAATTACCAAAGGGAAAAATATTCTCAAATGATGTTATTTAATTTTGAAAATCGATTTAATCGAAATTTTGATAAGAATCTTTAACTAAATTTGTTTTTGAAGAATCAATCAAATTTTGTTCAATATTCTGCTGAAAGTTTCTATTACATCAACTTTCAAAATTAATTAACTACATATAAAATTCCCCCTTTGGTAATTCTCTCTCAGGAAAATTTCTCCCACAGCATTGCCAATACGTCAAAAAATAATATCGTCGCTAACTTGACGCACCTTATTCGTAACTCTAATACAGCTGTTAATTATTAGACTGGGGATATTTGGCAGTGAATAAAAATATTTAGTAAAATTATTTGCTAATAAAGTTGCGCACGACGTTAATTACGCATAATTTAGCTGTAATACGTCAGACAAAATATTATTCAGAGAATAAAACGCACAATAAACTAAATTTACAAAGTCATCTAAAAAATGCCTAACATTGCAGAAATAACAACCAGTGATGATGAATATCAGGATGCCAATAGCGAAGTGAGCTCAATAAGTAATAGTGAGCTATTGCAAAAAGATTCTACAAATGAAGCCGATAAAAACGTAGAAGTAGTAACCGAAAAGCTACAGGGCTTGCACCATTCAGAAGAAAGCAACATAGATTTGAAAAATGAAGAACCCAAAAGTATTGAAGCAGATGATGTAGATGATATAAATGAGGACACATTACTTGAGAGAGATAATTCTTTAACGCAAGAAGATTTGGAAAATAACAAGGAAAAAGCTGAAACAATGAAATTAAAAGCTAATCAATTATTCAATGACAACAAGCCTCTTGAAGCTATTGAATTATATACTGACGCTCTAAAAATTTGCCCAATTAAGTATAAAAAAGAAAGGGCTATGCTATATAGTAATAGAGCAGCTGCCAAAATAAAAGTGGATTCCAGAAAATCGGCCATTTGTGATTGCTCCAAAGCCATTGATTTATGGCCAGAATATGTTAGAGCTCTATTGAGGTATAAACATGTTTAGTATAAAGTATTTGTATAAAATACATGTTTTGGTTACAGACGAGCCAAGTTGTACGAGTTGGATGACAAATTAGATGAGGCATTAGAAGATTATAAACGTGTTAATGAACTTGATCCAGGACATAATGAAGCCCGTGCAGCCTTACTTCGTTTACCACCTTTAATAGAAGAACGCAATGAACGCTTAAAAGAAGAAATGTTAGGCAAGTTGAAAGACTTGGGTAATATGATATTAAAACCATTTGGCTTATCAACATCAAATTTTCAAATGCAAAAAGATCCAGCATCTGGTTCATACTCAATTAATTTTAATCAAAATTCATCCTAAATTATTGTAAATCGTACATATGTTTAAAAAACGCAACTAAAATATATGCAAACAAGATTAATTTTTTATAATCATGGACGTTTTCATCACATAATTACAGTTTTAATCCAAATAAAATGCGATATTTTAAAATCACTTGCTGAGCTATAAAAATTATTGAACTACAAGAATAATAATAAATACCACTAGATAGTTCATCTCGTTCACTTAACTGTGGAGCACAATTGAACTAAGTAGTTGACAAAGTACACATGTTTACAAACGCAATTAGATTTTAATTTGTACATTTAATAATTAATTAGTAACAAACAAATACATCTAATTGCAAACCTAATAAGATAAACAGTTTGGGCAAAATTCCAATAAATTATACAATGTTTCGAAGTCGAAGTTGGTTTGGGGCGGGATGGAATAAGCCAAAAAATCGTTTATCATTAGAGCACTTGAAATATTTATATAGTGTTTTGGAAAGGAATACCACAGTTTCGGAAAACAATCGAGGTCTTTTGGTGGAATCATTGAGAAGTATTGCCGAAATTCTAATATGGGGTGATCAGCACGATTCTTCAGTTTTTGAGTAAGCAGTTAAAACCTATATGGAATACAATTTCTATCAACCGACCGTCATTTTAGTTTCTTTCTAGAGAAGAATATGTTATCGTATTTTTTACATATAATGCGCCAAAAGAGTGGTGGTTCCAGTTTTGTGTGCGTTCAATTACTGCAAACCCTCAACATTTTATTCGAAAATATCCGAAATGAAACTTCATTGTGTAAGTAACCTTAAAATAAATGTAGACAGGGCTGTATGGTTTTTTATTACAGATTACTTGCTGAGCAACAATCATGTTAACTCTATCATAGTACATAAATTCGATTTCTCCGATGAAGACGTTATGGGATATTATATACTATTTTTAAAAACGTTGAGCTTGAAACTCAACACTCATACTATACACTTTTTTTACAACGAGGTAAACAATACGAATTCACATGAAATGGTAGTAAACGGTATGAGTAAATTATTTTCAGCACACCAATGATTTTCCGTTATATACAGAAGCTATTAAGTTTTTTAATCATCCCGAAAGTATGGTACGGATTGCAGTGAGAACCATCTCCTTGAATGTGTATAAAGTACAAAATGGCAGCATGTTGCGCTTCATTCGCGATAGGTATTAAAGGCAATGCAATCGACTGAATGAGAATGATTTATCTTAATGTTATCAATTTACAGAACGGCGGCACCATATTTCAGTAATTTGGTCTGGTTCATTGGTAAACACATTTTAGAATTGGATTCATGTGTTCGTACAGATATAGAGTAAGTAGATGGATTAATCAAAGTCTATGCATTTACAACGTATAATTCTGTCTATTAAACCAGCCATCAATCAAACCAGAAATTGTCAAATCTTGTTGCCGAACATTTAGATCACCTGCACTATCTCAATGATATTCTATTGTTGGAAATTAACGATCTGAATGCTGTGCTAACGGAGCATTTATTACATAAACTTTTTGTGCCACTTTATATATACTCTTTAACACCGATACCTCCACCATCATTGGCAATAGTTACACAAAATTTGGCGGCAGTTTTAAATCGTAATGTGAACATTAATATATCAGAGATGCAGAATCCTCGAGTATCTTCAATTGTGGCCATGTATTTACTGTCACTGGTATTCCTAGTGATTACCCATGCGCCTCTGGTACATGCCCTAGCATGGGTCATTTTAAATGGTGACAACGATGTATTTAAAGAAGGAGCGGCCACTGTATTAAATGCTTATGTGGAAAATCGCGAAGTTGTTGTGCCCAGTTTTGCTGAACCACGTGAAAGTTTAGAGGAGGCCTTGGACATTGCCACGGCCAGTAGTTCAGCGTATGCATACGTTGAAGATGTATCCAGTGCTGTTGACAATATAGCAAGTTGTGCGTTTGATTCATCAGATAAAAGTGCTTCCAACTCCGCGGCAGTTGAAGCCACAACAAGGCCGGCAGATTTGCCAGCTGGGAAATTTGTCAACATTACGGATGAGGAAAAGGAGAAATTGCAACATCAACAACAAGCATCTTCCGGTGACAGCCACACACACACAAATATGCAAAGGCCTTTTCTGGAGACGGTGTTGACAGCTTTAGATTGCACGGAAAACGACTATCTGGCCTTGTTAGCGCTTTGCCTCATACATGCAATGAGTTTCAACAGAGGTTGTATACAATGTCAAGCATTTATGAATTTATGTCCTCACTCTCAGAATCTCTATCTTTTTACTAACCATGTGCTGCCCGTAAATGTGCAATGCACTTTACCCAGACGGTATGTAAAACCCACTCTCGTCCAATTTTGGACAGAACATACCTTACCTTGTAATTTGGACTATTTTCATTATTTTCATTTGTTTGCTTTTTTTTGTGTACACCAACCTCGTAGTAGTGTTATGTAAGCAACTTTACTTTTTCTATTTCAAGGAGTGAAAAATGATTGGTTTCATCAGGTGTTGTCGAAATCAGGAATGGGCTCCCTCAGCTATAAAACAAAGTTGGTGGAAAGTTTGCTCACTATCATAACCCTCTCGAATCAACCTTGTAAATAATTTATTGTGACATACATGCACTCCAAAAAATGCAATAGCTTACGATAATTATGTTTTAGCTTGTAGGATACGTTTAATCACCATCGAGATTGCATTGCAACTGTTGACAACGTTTACAAAATCCGCCAATTTTACGGATAATTGTTCCAGGAACATCACTGATGCTCAACAAGATGCTTTATTTACCGCTCGCAGTCAATCGTTGTCCATTTTGCGAAACTTTTACAAATCTGAAGATATTTTCTTGGATCTGTTTGAGGATGAATATAACGAGATGCTGAAAACGCAGTTGAACGTGGAATTTTTATGTATGGATTCAACAATTCTACTCCCACCCACCGGTACTCCGTTAACGGGGATACCATTTGCACGACGTCTTCCCTGTGGTGAAGTTGAAAAGGCTCGCCGAGCAATTCGCATATTTTTTCTATTTCGCAGAATGTGGCAGGAATTGTTAAATGAAAAGGAAACACTGCTGCCATTAACGAATTGTCTCAATCTTATCCAAGTGGACAATGTGCTGGACTTGAGTATGTTTCATCAAATTTCTGGCCGTTTTTATACATAATCCGAGTATATTTTCGTTTTAGACAACAGCGACTTGATAGCGTGCACCGTTATTTTTAAAGATAATGTCAAGCAAAGGCGTTTTTTAGTTATCGATTTTTTGCAGTTGATTTTGGTTGAGCCAGACGCCAAACTATTAGGATGGGGCGTGGCCAAATATGTGGGCTTTCTTCAAGATGTAGAAGTTGTGGGAGATAAAGATGACAGCCGCTGTTTGCACATAACGGTGCATCGTGGAGGTGCCACTTACAATCGCACTCCTTCACTGTCGGCCAAGTTTTTGTTTGACGATCACATAAGATGCATGGCTGCTAAGCAACGTTTAACCAAAGGACGCAGCAAGGCGCGGCAAAAAAAGATGTACCAAATAGCGCAAATGATTGATATTCCGGGACAAACAGTCGACTCACCGGTATATGTCTTAAGCGGTTTACGATCAACTTGTGCCCAGAGCAACAGTATACGATCGTTGCGAGATCATCGACCCATTTTGTCTTCCGTTAATCGCGTACCCGGATTTGCGGCAGCTCTACGCAAAGGTAATGGATTACCTGGTGGTGTCAGTCGCGTACAAATGGCACAAAATCGTTCTATTGAGGGGTAAGATGTTATATCTCCAAGAGATTTTCTGACGAGAAAGATTATAATGTTTGTTACTTGTTGTTGAAGTATCCGAAACGAAGACACGGGCCGTTCGCGTAGACGCTACTCCAACAGCTGTTCGTCCTCCAATTCAGCAAATTCCCAGCCAAACTGTGAAGCGCGTACACGTAATATTTCAAACTCTCCCAGCAGTAAGAGCTTATCAGTGTCGCGCGAGAACAGTCCCAGAATAATGCGACCGAAGTAATTTTACAATTTTACTTAAAAGTTTTATAATCAATGTTTGTAATTGGTGTTGACAGATCGGAAGAAATCCCGTTAGAAGATTTTCAACAATCACGTAATAGCAGCCCTCATGGCCATGCAACCAATAGTACTCAAACAAAATACGAACAACCTGCGGATTGCAACACAATTGTTGATGTAGCTACGATGCAAACTAATGGCACAATTGCTAGCCAACAAAGTCGGGCTGGTTTTTCGTCAGAGGAGACTTCTTTTATCGGTAAAGAAGAAAATCGCCCATCCACCTCAAACGGTACATGTAAAGGGGGCATAGAAACAGTTTGATAATAATTACAATATAATAACAATTTTCATAAAATTTCTTTGAGATAAAATTTTTAAGTGAATTTTAGAAAAGTAACACGAGATGTATAAAATATATTATATGTGTAACAATACTTACTTATAGAAACTTACGTTTTTGTTCATGTAAAATATTCTATCGTTAACTGTGTGCGTACAATTTTAATAAAACAAACCTGTTAATAAATGTATATGTGAATTTAAAAAATACTTCAACATTAAAAAAAACACATGAAATATAATAAAAGCAAGTGTTTTTAAAAAATTAATTTAATTCATGATTTTGTACAAGGCTGGGAGATATTTTCCCTATTAATCCAATATCAATTTTTCAGTTATATTTAAACTTTCCATACTCACCACTCAAACGCGACTTATGCGTATTGCTAACAGTTTGATTAGCTTAGCTTAGTTCGAGTGCTCATTTTGAATTTGCAAGATTCAGACCACTAGTGCAAAAACAAAAGCGCATTTCATACAGTTATATTTATTGAATACTTTATATACTTTCATTAAATTTACAATGTTTATATATATTCTTAGGTAAATAGTATTGTAATGTATAGTAAATTGATAATTATCATAATAATAGAAATCATTTCAAAACAAGAAAAATTGAATTTATGAATTTAAACAACGCAAAACGTAATAATCTTAAGTTCATTCTAACAAACATATCCTTTTAACAATTGTTGAATACATCAAATATAATTTAGTTTTTTAAATTTAATAGTAATCGGTTCTTTTTGCAATTTCCGCATTCTATTCCTTTTAGGTGAAAAATTCTTAAATGTTGTATATGGACTAAAACGGCAATTTTGTTAAGGATCTTAAGAAACGCTATTGATGGAATGGTGGAACTCAACTAGTAAAATAAAATTTACAAAGTTCAATAAAAATCCAAATTCCATTTTCAAGCTTAACTTACCTATGCGTACTGTTTTTATACAGAAAGCATATTTATGAAGTTGCGTCACATTTACTCTTTGTCACCCATTTTCACTTTGGACGTCATATAAATGCCAACAATTAAACCAAACAGCCCAATAGCTGAACCGAAAATTTCCACAATCAGAATTTTTACGAATAAAGCCGAGTTAGCGGCATCCGCCAGAGCGGCCCCTGATCCTACCACACCCACAGCTACACCACAAAACAGATTTACTAAACCAACCGCTAAGCCAGCACCAAACATCACATAACCAGCAGTCCAATTATTGTTCATAACTGTTTGATTGGTTAAAGCCACTTCCATTTTAAACGATTCCAGCAAACCAGACAACACTATGGCAGTGATAAGGCCGTAAATGGCAACGGCTTCACAGAAAATGACCGAAATCAAATTTTTGGTTTTAATGCGTGGCGCTCTGACACCACCTCCAACAATACTGGTACCGGTAGTGTGTATTCCCAATGCAGCACCCACCACCGATAGAGACACCGCCAAACCAATGCCGAGACAAGCCCACATATACGGTGAAGAGGATGCCAGGAACCAGCCAACACTAACTCGTTCACCCTTTCCCGTGAACACATGATACAAGGTAAGCACCGTGCTCACAGCCACAAATAGAAAACTGAACGTCCTCAGAATAACACTACGTAATTGGATAGCCATAATTTTTCGTTTTTTTTTTTTTTGGCGATGTCGATTATATTGAAAGGACTTCTCCCTTTAAAGGTCTGTGAATATATATTAAAATCTATTGTAGTGATGGCCCCTGTTGTAAAAAATTAAAACAAAATTTTCACTTGAAATTATTTTCTACTCACAAAATTTATATATTCTTAATGACAGATGACTGCAAGGTATTAATCACATGATCAGGTGAACTCTAGTGATGACTTTTATAGGTTTACCAATTTCAAGTTTATCTGCCATTTATGTAAAGTGCGTTCGAATTGAAAAATCTTTATCGAAACAGAATGTTTGCATTGATGCACTAGAGCATGTATCAAACAAATCATTCAGAATGCGTGAACATCTACTATAATGCACATGTATCGTGCATGATAGCAACATACCAAATATATAATTTGCAACCTTGCACTCTTGCATTTATTGCAGTAAAATAATTTCATATCAAAATTCAATAACGTTTTACATACAATCAATTACTACAACTGAACCAAACGCCTATTCAACAACTTTGAATTTTTGATTTCAAAAATCAAAGTTTAATCAAAATTTGTTTGACTTGTTTACGTCTTTAAAGTTACTGCAATGCAACGATACACTGCGAAGCACGCGTTCCAGGCTTAAGGATGCAAAATCATTGAATTATTTTAAATTCTAAACAACTAAAATTATTGTGAACTATCTTATGTTCATATATAGGAAAGAAAACTATACCATTTATAATATCCACAGGTGTTAGCAACACAAACAATTTGACTCTAGAGTCAAAAGTATGAATAAACAAAAATTCGACTTATACTTAAAAATAATCCACTAATTTTATTTAAAATTTAGTTTTTTATTTTCAGCAGAGTTTATGGCTAATTTTTTATGCGTCATCGCCCTTGGTGGCCCGGGTATAAATTACTTGGGATGCATGTTGCACAACTTGTTTGATTAAACCTGCCCATAAAAAATAGTAAACAGTTAACAAAAATAATGCAAATCTTCTCAATGAAGAAAAAAAAACCCTACCCTTTTCACGTAATTCAATTAGAGCACGCTTCGCCAACGAACCACGAATCTTCAAACGCTCTGAAACTACTGAGGGTGTTATCAGTTTGTACGCTGGAACTTCTTTAATCAGTTTCTCATAAGTTGCTTTGTCAAAAAGCACCTGATTATTCAATTTATCGCGGACTTTGCCTTTGGACCACTTCTTCTTTTTGGCTTTGCCGCCGCTGCTACCCTCTTTTTTCTTTTGAGTCTTCTGAGGCTGTTTGGCCGAAGACTTTGAATCCTTTTTAGGCGGCTATAATGAAATTAATAGGATTTTATTTTAGCACCGGTCACGTTTTGTTTTATCAACATTTTTAATATTATTTTAATGCTTTATGTATATCTGGTTTAAATGCACTTTATCACAAAACATTCATTTTCAACATTTTAGATGAAGCACTTTAAGCCATTTTATATTTAAGCACAAATTTTATCATTATTTCCAAACAACCTACCATCTTAAGAGTTTGTATGCAAAAAGATGGAGGACGGAAGTTAACAGTGCTACCACACTTGAAATATCAAAAATTAAGGAAATGTTCAAAAACGGTTTTGATAACATATGTGAAGTAACTGCATATTGTCTAAATCAGCTGGCGGTTCATAATATTTTCTTTTAGAATGATATAACAGAGTTTTTTTATCGGAGTGCTTATAAGTATTGTACAGCTTTCGTATAACCTGGGCACATAGTCCATGCGTCTGATCCCTGCCAACAACGAATAATCTAATAAAATATATAAATGTAAATATGCTAAACTACCGACCACAATTCTTCATGCGTTATGCCATGGCCATGAATATTGCTCACAGTTCAGCAAAACTTAGTGGTGGTCCAACATTTAATAGCGGCAGCTATTATGAAGACTTGGGAATATCGAAAAATTCAACGCATGGAGAAATCAAAGCTGCTTACTACAAACTGTCAATGCTTTACCATCCCGATAAGAATCAAGGTAGCGAGACAGCGGTTAAAAAATTTCGTGAAATTTCCCAGGCTTATGAAGTGCTCGGAAACTATAAGCTACGTAGATTATATGATAAAGGTAAGTAGAACAAAAGAAAAACAAAGCGTAGACGCATGCGATTAATAAATAAAATCAATTAAAACAATTTAGGTATAATACACACCGCAGGGAATAAGTACGCACGAACAGCGGATGATGTGACCAGTGACATGGAACCGAATATAGAGGATGACCCAACGACAAAGTTTTATAAATCACGCTTTACCAAGTCAACGGTAGCAGATGTTAAGGGCCGAACGCCTATATACAATTTCGATGAATGGTCTCGAGCTCATTACGGCAACTCCTTTCAACGGCGCAAAGCTGCTAAAGAAAAATATGAACGTATCATAAACCGAGAAAAAGACCACAAATTAAGCTTTCAAAGTGACATTTTGTTATTTTCTCTACTATTTTTAGGCGTTTTAAGTTATGTTAATTATGTAGCTGCCCCCTCTTATGACAGCCCCAAGGACAAAACAAAAAACAAATCCGAAGTAGAGAAAGCATTAAAAAGGGCATAAATTTTAATTGTTTTTGTTGTAACATAACTTCTGTGATTTTTGTTGTGTAAATATAATTTAAGAAATTTAACAAAACTGCTACTTTTAAAATAATATAATATTATACTTAAAAAAAGGAATTCTATTTTAAAAACGCCCACTGCGTTTGCGGCCCGTGTACTTGGTGTCTGGCCGGGTGTCTAGGCCTTGACGTCTCCTGCGCTCTTTTTTAGCTAAAATCCAATCACGAGATTTTTTATATAATTTTCCCCTGGCCCCTTTGCACATTTCACGCTTTCTAATATAATTTACACGTTTTTCGTCCTCTTCGTTGCCTATTCATACATATTGCAATTTTAAAAATAAAATAATACACAAGAAACAAGTTCCACTCTTACCCAGTGCTTTTGGCATTGGAGCAGCTCCGCCAGTCATTAAAACCAGAAAATATTTTTTAGCTTTTGTCGAATTCGGATAATCTACGACCAGACCGCCATAAAAACCAGCTTTCATGGCCTGAGTGGTTACCATTTCAATTTGTTCAGCGTTTTCTGGATAGAACTGAAACACTGCTCGCGCTGTACGTGTCAGACTAGCATACAATGTGGAAAAAAATTTGAGCAAGCGTTTATATGGATTGTGAGAGGTTTTGTCAGCATTACAAAGCCATTGAAGAGCTGAAATTGAAATGGCACCATCAAAGGTACCCGGTCTAAAATTTATCCCTTGACCAATATCGCTCCAAATCAAATCGCCTGTAACTTCACGATCCCTGGCTATGTCCAGCATAGGTTTGGAGATGTCCATACCAATCCATATGTAATCGTTATCTTCTAAAACGCTGCCTGATAACCCCGAGCCACATCCTATGTCCAGAATTAAACAAGATTCATCTTCAGGCAAATTCAACAATTCCAAAGCCCGTTCGGCCATGGAAATTTGAATATCAATTATGCGGGAACTGAAATTTATAGGAATTCGCATTTAAATCTTAAATTATATATTACTTAGATAATGATGTTTTACTTGAAGGAATATTTTTTAGCCTCCTCTTCATTGTAGAACTAAAATATTTAATACGTATATTACATAATGCCGGCAAGTATATGTGTAAATCCTTACAATTTCTGGAGGAGCAGTGTGTTCTGGTCTACGGGCCATTGTCTTACTTTCTTTTACAGAGTACACGTGGTGATGTTTACTGTTTATTTATACTGTTTAATTATAGAATTGCCAAGTTAAATACGAATTATATGTGCTAAGGGGTAAAACAGATAAAAAGCATGCATTAATCTAACATACATCATATTCAATTGTTGTACAAGATTTCTTATAAACAACCCCACATAGCGTTATATAGACACTTATTCAATCTTGAATAATTAAGTATGATTTTAAGTATGATACAATATATATTTGAGAATTTATTTTACAAGTGTTTATGAGGCGGCAGTAAATTATGTATTTTTGATACTATGTAACTTTTTTTATTTTTTTGTTATCCATAATTCTTTTGGCTTTTGTTTTGATTATATTTCTTCGAAAAAATATGCGCAAAAAATTGTAATTTATTAAACAGATGAAAAAAGATAAAAATTCACACAGAATTATTTAATAAGTATGTTGAATAATTTAGCATTAGTTAATCGAATTAGGTAGGGCGACACTTTAAAGTCCAAATAATGTTAATATAAAATTTTATTCGTGATTTTTCCCAGATTATTTACGTGTTGTGGGCGTACTTTGATTCAAAACTTTCCCAGAGGATATGCAGATGATAAACTAGAAGACAACAGACCAAAGCAAAATCTTGTTGTGAGTGATTCTTGTATAAAAAGATTACGCGAAATCTGTACGAATGGTAATTTTCTGCGTGTAAGCGTGGAAGGAGGCGGTTGTTCTGGATTTCAATATAAATTCGATTTAGATAATAAAGTCAATGAAGATGATGTACAGTTTGGCGAAGATAAAGCCAAAGTGGTGATTGACAATATATCGTTAGAGTACTGCGCTGGATCGACTGTTGACTATCATGCGGAACTTATTCGTTCTGGTTTTCGTATTGTTGGTAATCCGCAAGCAGAACTAGGCTGTTCCTGTGGAGCTTCATTTGCTATAAAAATTGATTAAAAGCTCGCGCGAAAATTAGAAAAAATTTCCATCAAATAGTAGCAACACTGATAATTTTATAATTAATTTCAATTGAAAACATGTATTTATTACAATAATATTTCCGTTTATTTACAATTAAGAGTTGTTACTTATTTAACTAGTTAGGCGTGTCAACAGATTTAAAAGAATGAAAATGATCTCTTCCAGAATGTACATTTCTAGTGGCTACATGCTCCCATGGTTGTACTTATTTGCAGGCTGCAAGCTGTTCACTTAAATTAATGACTTGTTCAGTCAATACACTGATTTGTTCTTCGTAGTTAATACGGGTGGTGCTCTGTTGAGTAATATACATAAAAATGTTGACCTATTTAGATTTTCTAAGATCTTTGGCTTACCAAGTCTTCTTCAATTAATTGCAAAGCTTGATTTATGCTCTGAATTTGTTCATCTTTTGATTTCAGTTCGCGTGTAGCATTTTCCAAGCAATTCTGCATGTGATTAATTTCGGATTCAAATGAAGCTACATGCGCTTCAGCGAAATTTTTATCTCTAAGTAGTTCTTCGAACTTCCGGCTAAAGTTGTTGAAAAGAAATTGTTCCTTGGTAAATGGTACGGTAAATTCTTTTGAGGAATCTCTGAAATTGGGACAGCATGATATTTTATTTATTAATTATGATGAATAGTTTTTTTTTAGATTATACACCTCTTGACCTCTGCACTGTACGCTTTAATGATTAAAGCTGCTGCAGCCGTACTGCAGTTACAATTACTGTCATCTGATTCTATTAGAGATGGCGTTGAATTGGAGGTGGATGCTTTTTCCCCATTAATTGTTGTGTTTACGAAGTCATTGTATAATTTGCTTATTTCGAACTGTGACTGCCAGTGAATGACTTCCTTTTCCAAAGTAAATATGCGTTCTTCGGCTGTGGGGTTCTGCTGAAAATTGATGTGGGATTGTTGCTGGTAGTTATGCAGTGGAGTGGTGTCACTGCCCGAGGCACTCAAAGCATCTTCACTGCCAATCTTTACAAATTTCAATATTGATCCTTTAATATCGTATGATATTCACAAACTTTGCTTAAAACTTACCATGCTGGCGGCCTCCACTAGTTTCGTTTCAAGATCTGAATTGCGACTCTGCAGGGCATCTAATTCTTTACGCAAACGTTTCTCCATTTCACTCTGTTCTATATTACGTTTTTCCAAAATCGTCTCCAAATTCTTTATATGATCCTCCAGTATTACCAGTTCTTTGTTTCGGTCATCAATCTACAATTGATCCCACAATAAAGAAATTCTCATAATTTATACCAAAAATACTTACAGAAGATGTTAGTTGAGCGTTTTCCATAATTTTCTTTTGCAACTCCTCGAATATTAATGCTTCTTGAATCATATCTCCACCTGATCCCGTCGTAGAATTTACACTCTGTGCTGGTGAACTATTAGTGACACGTCCTCGTTTATTATCTTTTTCTTTTTTACGTTTCTCACTTGCAGCCAATTCATCTTGCAAAGCAGCCACCCGATATTCTAGTTGTTTGTTCCGAAAACCCAAAGAGTCTACTTCCTGTTCTGATCGTCGCAAGGCTGACTCCTTTTGCCTAAGCTGATCTCGCAGATTATAATTTTTCGATTGCTCATCTAAAACAGCCTTTTTGAGGACTGAAGCTTGCGCTCGAAGCTATAGAAACAATTCCATTACAAATTATTGGGCGTATCAACTTTTACACACCTTTGCATATTCGCTGGCCAATTTCTGGTATTTGGCTTCCGGTATAAAGCCTTCCATGGTAAAAACTCGTTTCGTTTATGTGCGATTTTTATCCATTTTATCACAGTTCACAAACATAGCAAAAAGAATTACACCCAAGTACACAAAAATATTTTCTTAACAAAATGCTTTCTACTCGCAAAGGCAAACACAGCTGTCAGTCAGCTGTTGTCGTTCATCCAAGAAGAAGAAGAAGAAGAAAATTTTTTATGAGAGATTTTCCTAAACAAAAAAGCCGGGTTAGAATTGGCTACTCCTTCCCTTCGAATGACACTTCATGTACACCTAACATAAAAATTTAAAGCACATAACGGAATATCCAAAATGTCCGCAAGTTCAATAGATTTAAGTTCATACCGTGATCAACATTTTAAGGTAAGAGGTTACTCTTTTCTTTCTACAAGAGAGAATAAAGCGATGATTTTCAATATATTTGCAGGGATCACGAGCAGAACAAGATCGTTCTTTAAAAGAATCCACCACCTTGTATGTTGGCAATCTGTCTTTCTACACAACTGAAGAGCAAATCCATGAATTATTTTCACGTTGCGGGGAAGTGAGACGCATTGTTATGGGCCTGGACAAGTACAAAAAGACGCCCTGCGGGTTTTGTTTTGTAGAATACTACACGCGACAGGAGGCGGAATATTCTATGAGGTTAGTAAGCAATAACCTGTGTTTCTATTATAGCGCCAAATGTCATCTTTATTAATTGACAGATATGTGAATGGTACACGCTTAGATGATCGTTTGATACGAGTTGATTGGGATGCAGGATTTATAGAAGGGCGTCAATATGGACGCGGTAAAACGGGGGGACAAGTACGCGATGAATATCGTACAGATTATGATGCCGGCAGGGGTGGTTACGGGAAATTGTTGTCTCAAAAGTTAGCTCCTAATACAGATAATCGATGAGTTTGTCAGTATCAATATATTTATAAATTTTTTAAAATTATATAAATACACATTTATCATACGACACATTATTTATTTCGCATTCTACCGCTTTATTATATATTTTGTTAGATTCATTCATATACACATTTGGGATAACGGTACACATTATTTTAAATAAATTTTCGCTTTATTTTTTGCCAATTTTGTTTGCCAACGAACAACTTAAACCAGTGCCGTCTGGTTCAACATTTAATTCTGTGACTTTACCATCTTCTACTACCATAGAGAAGCGTTTGGAACGCAAACCACCCAGAGGTGGCAAATCGATGGTTAGATCTAAAGCTTTAGTAAAGCAGGCTGCTGGATCTGCTAACATGCGCACTTTGCCAGATGCATTGTGCTCTTTACCCCAAGCGGACATCACAAATGGATCATTAACAGATACGCAAACAATTTCTTGCACATTTTGTCCGCTCTTTATATCGTCCGCATCACATATATAACCTGGAAGGTGTGTCTAAGCATACAAACAAATGCATTGCTTAACGTATATACATGGTCATATATAAGGACTTACTTTTGAGCAACCTGGTGTAAATGCACCTGGTACTCCGAAAATAACAACTTTCTTCTTAGACGTTAAATCGGTGGTATTAATTTTATTAGCTGGAGAGTCTTCAAACAGGTCCACAGCAGGAAGTTTGTCGCCAACCTTTAATAAAAATAAAAATATTTGAATACTTAGGCAGAATAATTGAACTGCAAAACTCTACCGAGATCATGTTATACTTGGGGAAATCACTTTTGTTTTATTAAATGCGTCGGACTTGCTTGCTTTTATAACCTTTGCATAGAATAACAACCTGTGATGTCACTACGTTTATATACATGAGCTTTAAAAATAAATTATTCAGGAAATTTCGTTTGTAGTTTGTTTTACGCTTCCATTTACTTTCACGTATTTATTATTTAGTACTTATGTGCTTTGCATATTTAATAAATAAATGGGTTTTTTAAAAGCCTTATTCTCAAGGGAGACGCTACACAATGCGAAATTTCTGTTACTGTTCAATTATGTTCTTAACGACAGTGACTTAATTTTTATACTTTTTTAGCAAGATATCTCTTCCAACTTATTCAATTTTTTATACAACATATTAATGTTCTAATATATTTTAATAATAATGTTTAAATACCTTAATAGGAGCCATTAAAGGTGTTACAGCGGAAAATTGACGCTTTAAAGTTGCTCTTAAAGAACTTTTTAAAAGGATTCGTGAAATCACTTGCATTATATGCAATATTCTAAATACACGAAAAACAAACCGAATATATAAGAATTAAGATAACCGCTGACTTTGACAAAAACAGAAGTGTACTATTTTACGAAAAAAAAAAAAATGGAGATCAAGAGAAGGACGAATCGCAAGATGGCGTAAAAACGAGCAGTGAAGTTTGTATTTTTTCTCAAGATGGCGTAAAAACTTGCGAGGAAAAGCAACGGTTGCACAAATACGTACTAATCCTAATACCGTATATTTACACCCTTGCTTCTGGTTACAACGTTGTAAGGCTCACTGTAAAAAACAAGAGAAATTTCGCAAAGTTTTTCTTTTACAGCTTTAATATTAATTTTATTTTGTAAAGTGTCTTAATAATATTAAAAATAATAAAAAAGGTGATTTAATAAAAAAGAACCTTCACTAATACTAAAGTAAAAAGTTGGCGTAATAGATTTGCAAATGCCATTTTTCGAGAATATTGTTTAAGATTGGAGACGTGATTTTGGCATCCCGTTATTTCAATTAATTGATGATATTACAAAAAAAAAAACCTCAAGCAAGAAGGAATATGCAAAGAAATTTGTGATACGTGAAAAGTAGAAAGTAAAAATAAATACGGAAAATGTAATTTAACTTCTGTATGGTTTTGTTAAATAATACACAAATTGCAATTGTCTTCCAAACGATTAACCATTCTAATAATTATTCCTTACAAAAGTGCTTGAACATAAAGTTAAATCATATATTTTATAGAGTTGGGGTACGTATATTGCTATTAATACTATTTCAGTCTCAGGGACCGATTTCATTTCACTGTCATTGTTCATTGCCTCGTAGATGCGCCTTATTTTTACCTCATAAAATTAACTAGCTGTGTTGCTTTCAAATATCAGGTTGATATGGATTAAGTGTGTATGCATATTAGGGTGTATATCCAAAATTTTCATTATTATTAGGTCAATTATTGTTATTAATCTGTGGCTTCGCGCCAACCCCATGTGCAAATATTACAATAATGTTAAAGTATATTAGAATTATTATTTATTCAACTAAATGCCAAATAATGACCCTAAGGTACTCTCCGGAGGTATACTAACTAATCTTACTAATAGTTGCTCTTACTACTATTACTACTACTACTACTACTACTATTATTATTAGCTAGAACCAAATATTTTTTTGTCTTTTAAGAAATACAATGAATAAAATGATGGCATAAATAAATATTTTTAAAAACGGTCCCTTAAATTTTGGATTATTAGGAATTTTATAACAACTAATGGCTGAAGCATATTATGTAAAAAGCAACACGCATTGCTGTATACGATTGTTAAACGAGGGCAGGTGGCCTGTTTTGGTTTTTTAAGTTGTCCTAGGAATTACATGACTATGCTGCAATAATGCAATGCAAAGTATGTATTTTGATTGCATTGCAGTAATGCAAAAAAAAACGGTTAAACACGTTGATGTTTAAAAAGTTTTGTCCGATGATTATACGGAGTCACCATTCACTAAACGAAAGTAAATTTATTAGTTATCTAATGTATTATATTTGAAATCACAAAACTTGCATATATTTCATTTTTTATTTTTCCATTTTTACATGTGCGCGCATAAAGCATATAAATATTAAATGCCTGAGTTGTCTGCACCACGCCAAAAATAATCCATATTAAGAATTATACAATTATACATCTTAGCGGTAGTAAACGAAAAAGAAGGAGTCTGCACCAATTTTTATACCAGTTATGGATATTGCGACAGCATCAGTTCCAACTTCAGAAACCGCATCATCATCATCATCATCATTAACGCTACAAACAACCACCACTACTTCTAAAGATACGGATGCGCCCTCGAACATCGTTAACAATAACAACAATAATAGTAATAATAACAATAATATAACTAATAAAACTGCTACAACTAACGGTATAACTAAGGAGAGTAATAGCAATAATATAACGGTTACCTCCACAACTACAACACCACCGATAGGGGTCAACCATTCATCACCAGTTGCCGGTAATACCAATGTTGCTTCAACGCATGCTAACCAAACGGAGGTGAGTTTGAACTGTTTGCTCTATCCGTTTATCTATTATTAGTATTTCTGAAATAAATACCTTTCAAGTAATACACTAATAGGACGTATTCAAGGGCAGCAAGTTGCTTTTATAAGAACGTTCCGCTTCCGCAAATATGTTTAAAAAAGCCAAATTTCATCAATATAGTGTCAAGACTTATTATCCCATAAATTTTTAGTTAATTGAACAACAAGTGTATATCAAAGTTGAAGAAAAACTTATTATACCTAAAAATATTTAAATATGAAATAAAGAATATATTGATATATATATTATCAAATCAAAAATCAAAAACAATTAACCGACTTTATTGCAGGCTAATAAGGAGAACAAAAACGCACCGCCACGTGATGCCCCGCCCCCTACACCTATTGTTAAAGGTCTCAATTTATCAACTTCTCCCATAGTAAAAAAAGAGAAACGACAGATTAGTTCCCGTTATAATGTATCCAAAAATTGTGAACTTGCACCATTGGCGCCACTAAACGAAAGTAAGTGAAGCCACCAAACTCGATTATAATTATATTGGTGCTTAAAATCATTCTATATAGTTTTGCACTAAATAGATTTTTTGCACATAGTTTTTGATGGACACTCGATGTGTACGAAAATGGTTTTGAAATTGTAAAAAGGCTTAGTTAGCTTTGATTTGAACCTCATAGTTTTGTAGATTCACACTCTAAAATGAATGAATATTCCGCCTGAATCTTCCGCGTTTTTCTAAATTAATTGAGCGTAAAATATTACACGAGAGTACAAAAAGAGGCGCAATTGTTCCATATGGAGTTCCTATAGGTATATGAAACGGATATTTTTAATTCACTTGAAATCGAAATAGTTTAAATAGCACTGAAGTTTGTAAAAAAAGTTGTTTAATCTCATCCATCCATTCATCACATTCGTTCGAGGTTTTTAAAAAGATGAAAAATGATTATCTCTTAAAAAAGGTCTTTGGGGGATTTAGAGACTTAACCTATAATTGGTAGTGGACGTAATCAACTAAGTAGTACCCTACACGCCAAACAATATTCCATATTTGACTTAGTGACAATTCTCTAATAAATAATTTGAAGAGAGAAAGAAAAGAACAGTTGCGCAATTCTCCACAAGTACTCTTCCAATGAGAGACAGCACACATGCCGTTACAATCGCTTTATTATAATATGAAAATATATTTGAAAGATAATTTCTTTGCATATTTTAGATAGTTGCACTCTCTCCGTTTCTCTGTTTTTTTTTTTTTGTTTTGTTTAAATTATATCTACACCGTTAAACATGTGATATAATATCTCATGTTGAGTAAAAAGTGTTGTACTTTAGTGACAATATGTAGACAATGTAATAAAAATTTCCTTAAAATTATAAAAAAAAAAACCAAACGAATGTAAAGCGAATGTATAGGTTTTTCTTTAACACTCACATATGATAAAAATTATTAAAACGTACAAAATAAAAAAGTTATTTGGTTTGTCAGTTTTATGCACGAGCGTATATGTGAACTATCTACCGGTAATGAAGTGAAAAATCAATAAGAAGTGTAAGAAGAAAACTCAGATTTTTGTTTATAGACAAAACCATCACACAAGGCATATTAATGTACGATATATAAATTTTATCGAGGTGTCCTTTTTTTTTATTTTAAGTATTTTTCTTAAAAAATTAATTTTCACTGCAAGGAACGAAGACCACCAATTTCCACTTGGAGTTATGTTTTGTATGATTTTGGTCATTTGTGGTTCGGCAATTATCAATTACATATATATTAAGTAAACCCAGTTAGTTTTTTTTTCTTTTAATATATTTTAAGAATTAATCTTCGTAGGTATTGGTAATGTTTTACCTATTCAAGCATATTCGTTTCATAATTTATAGCTTTTCACTTACAGATGCTTGGTATGCTTTAATATGCATTAGAAATATTAAGACATGACTTTATATATATATTTTTTTTTGTTGGAAATTCACAATGCATACATTTATTAATGAACAGATTATACAAACATATCAAATAGTGGTTGTAATGCAATATAATCGTGATCATTCCTAAGCACAGACTACGCCTAATAAAAATAACAATACTAAACGCAATATGAATCTGGTGGATAAACGTTCATTTTTGTTATTCCAAGAGTTGAAATGAGATGATATTTAATGCTATGTTATTCACAACGGGCTCACAAGCCAATATTGAATCGAACATAGAGCAACAAACTCAGCAGCAACAACATCAAAGTGTACAACAACAGCAAAATTATCGGCACATTCAGAATCAAAATCATTTTATAAGTTTGGCGGAGACAATAAAAATCTTTAATAATCAACAAGAACAACTATCAGTTATAACGAGAAAAATAGAAACCACAAACAGAAATACCAATAATAATGATAGTAAGACCATTCCACAGAAACTGTGTACAGGAACAGCCATCTTAAGCGGTTATTACGGTTTACGAATCCCAAAATCGCCTTCGTTTCACAGCGGTCTCGATTTACTGGCCCATGACAGTGAGGAGAATACTATTGAATTAGAACAAAAAACACCAAACGCACTCGAGGATCCTGCAAATGTTCAGATAAAAAGCGACAGTATTAGTTCTAAATTTCATTTTACTCCAAATTTTGAGGAATTGAAGGCAAAATTTTCCGATAGTTCCTTTACTACAGGTACCGCGCAGAATAATTGCAATAAAATGCCAGCTATACAGCCTCATGATTTACATAGTAATGCGTCCTCATTGTCTCCATCATTAAATTCATCTACAACTAATTTAGATGCCACCAATGCCACCGCTGCACCCACTTCGGTTAGGATGGCTGGTACAGCAGGAGAATCTGGAGAGAGTACCAATCAAACAAATCAAGGAGCGTTGACTTTTGGAGGCAGTGGAAATGTCTCGTTAAATGCTAACACTTTTTCAGCCTCAACCTCCTCCATTGTGTCGACATTGGCTCAACATTTTAATGTCGCCTCCTCGGCTACTTCACTTTTAAATACCGCTTCATCCACTTTTGGCGCCACCAATAAGGTTTGATTGTTTCAATTCATAAAAAACACTTAACGAAAATTCCACATTTTTCCTTTTTTTGTTGGCATAAATTCATCGGCGTGTATTTCTTTTTTCTCTACTTTTTTCTTATATTTCTTTGCCTTCTCATTCATCTCTGACGAATAATTCACAATTATTATAAAAAAAAAAAAACAAATGAAAAAACCATCTATCGTTACCATTGAACTGTTTGGAATTTGGTGCTGCAGTCGCCAGTGAGTGCCGCAGCTGCTATTAAAAATATTTTAAATGCCACTAAAAATGTTGGCAACTCAGCGATTAACATAACTGCGTCTCAAGGACAAAGTTCTGTTATTAATGTTGCATCATCGGCTGTTCCTAGTACTGACAGTGATAGCTCCAGTCAGGTTACTCAAAGTACAGCGAGTGACAATAAGTGCTATGATGCTAACCTAAAAAATGATGCTAGCGGAACTAGAAATGCGGGGAATCTAAGTCAATATCAAAATGGTACTGATGTTGAATATAATATTATCGGACAGAGGGTGGAGGATGGGAAAAGCGTTGTGGGAATTACAGCCAGTTTAACTTCCCAGACACTTCAGCAAATTACCGGCAGTCCAGGGCGAGCGAGAGATCATAATATTTTTCATTCACCAACATCATCTGCTTCTGTGCAGTTACCATTACTACGAGGTTTTTGCCACATACTTGAATTTGTCCTTTTATGTTGTTGTTGTTGTTATATTCTCCACATTATAAAAAGTTTGCGGTTTTTCCGTTTGCAAGGAGGCTTCAGAAATTCTAATACTTGATCTGTATCAATTTAGACATGCTTATCCATGTGTGTATATTTATAGCAGAAATCGTTATTTGAAGTATAATATCGAACATAAAGTTTATGTGGAGGGTATCTCAAATTTGGCCACAGTCAAATATAGCTTCTTTACTTTTTGTTCTCTGAGTTCAACTATTATAGACTTGTATAAATGTATGTACAATTTGCTGTATTATAGTCTTTTGTTGCATTTATATGTTTTTCCTTATTTATGCATTAAACACCAATCTATTGAAACCAAAATGTTTTATTTTGTCTCAACATTTACTTCAAAATATTTATTACTCTCCGTGCAAGTTTTTTTGATTGCCTTCATCTTAATACATAAGTAGAACGTTGCAGAAAAAAATATACCATCATCGGACTAAAGCCGGAACCTTTAGGGTCTCAGTATGTATGTACATATGTGTATTTATACACATGCAAACACTGCATCACTTATTATACCCTCTCTCTCTCTCTCTCTCTATAGAATTGAAATGAAACAGCTTTTTAACGATGCAAATAAAAACTGTGTACAAATTTGTTTAATTTTTAGATCAGCAAGTTTTATATTACAGGCCCAACCCAATTGTATGCCTCTTACATACATATATGTATATATTTGAAATCAACATCATGAAAATTGTTGATGGGCAGGGACGCACTTTTTATAATAAAACAAAGTACTTGACAATGTATCAAATTGTCCATAAATATTTTATTTAAAAAATTTCCATTTAGCAGTAAATGCTTGCTTTAGTCATTATTGTTGTGGAATCGAATTAAATCAAATTTTGATCATGTATGTACGCACTCAATTCTATCTCATAAAGTCGTTTCCGTGATATACACAAAAAGAATATTCGGCTTTGTAGCAATGTTTCACATGTTATTACTGATAGCTGGGCCGTACTATTGTAGAGGATGAAGACATTTTTAAAACATTTCATATGAAAGAACTTTTTTTTTTTTATTTCAATTTTAATATTTAGATCTATTCTGAAACCAATTATTTAAATTTTCGGCACCACTCGTTTAATCAGTTCTAATAATAATATTACGGCAACATTTTATTAACTTTTGTAGAGACTCCTGGCAATGAACGAGAAGATTTGTTTATACAAAAATTAAGACAATGCTGTACATTATTCGATTTTTCCGAGCCATTAAGCGACCTAAAATGGAAGGAGGTGAAACGAGCAGCTCTTCACGAAATGGTAGAATATTTATCAAATCAAAATGGTGTAATTACGGAAATTATATACCCGGAGGCAATCAATATGGTACATGTCCCTCCATTTACTACTTAATAGACTATAAAAAGTCATCTCTATGTCTTATTAACAGTTTGCTGTTAATCTGTTTCGTACTTTGCCTCCATCATCTAATCCAAATGGTGCTGAATTTGACCCGGAAGAAGATGAACCGACTCTGGAGAGCTCTTGGCCACATTTGCAATTTGTTTACGAATTATTTTTGCGTTTCTTGGAGTCGCCCGATTTTCAGCCCAACATAGCCAAACGATACATTGATCATCAGTTCGTTTTGCAGCTATTGGAATTGTTCGATTCAGAGGATCCGCGTGAGCGTGATTTTCTAAAGACTGTATTGCATCGCATTTATGGCAAATTCTTAGGCTTGAGAGCATTCATACGAAAACAAATTAATAATGTGTTTTACAGGTTAGTAAGAACCGGTTAACACGCTATATTTGGCTGAGGCCAAATCTTGAATACCCACTATCCGAAGCACGGAAGCTTTCTGAGGAGTATAAATGTTAATATAACTTCTGTACATTATGTAGTAATACGGAAAATTGACCACACTTGACAGACGGACAGATAGAGATGGTGAGATAAACTCAATATACTCTGCTGATTTAAATTATGAATATACTCCAAGTGGTATCCAAAGATATATATACACTTATATATACTGACACACATATATATACACTTCCATATAAATATGATGGTGGGTAGAAAAATGTTTGTTTTTTGAAATAATCTACTAATTGGAGTTTATATGCGTTTTGGGAAATTATAGATTCATTTATGAAACGGAGCATCATAACGGCATCGCTGAGCTATTGGAGATTTTGGGCAGCATCATTAACGGATTTGCTTTGCCATTGAAAGAAGAACACAAACAGTTTTTACTGAAAGTCTTGCTGCCCTTGCATAAAGCCAAGAGTTTGTCCGTCTATCATCCACAATTAACCTATTGTGTGGTACAATTTCTGGAAAAAGATCCCAGTTTAGCCGAACCAGTAATTAAGTAATTTCTTAGCGCAACGCAATTTTCTTATTTGTTATTTACATTATTTTCGAATATATTTAAAGGAGCCTTTTGAAATTCTGGCCCAAAACTCACAGTCCCAAAGAGGTCATGTTCTTAAATGAAGTTGAAGAACTGCTGGACGTTATAGAACCGGCCGAATTTCAAAAAGTCATGGTACCGCTATTTCGACAAATATCCAAATGTGTCTCTTCACCCCATTTCCAAGTGGCCGAACGTGCTTTATACTATTGGAACAACGAATATATTATGTCGCTAATATCTGACAACTCACAAGTTATTCTACCGATTATGTTTCCCGCATTGAATCGTAATTCGAAAACGCACTGGAACAAAACCATACACGGTCTAATTTATAATGCTCTCAAATTGTTTATGGAAATGAATCAACGCTTGTTTGATGAGTGCAGCAAAAATTACCGTCAAGAGAAGCAACTGTAAAGCAAAGCTTTTATTATTGTTGTTATTGTTAAATATCAATTATTTTTAACCGTTTTGCAGCGAACGTGAGAAGACGTGTCACCGGGAGGAGCAATGGCAACAAGTGGAAAATATGGCCAAAATCAATCCTGATTGGAGCAAACTTTGCGGCCCAATGGATAGTATAAGTATTTCAAGCAGTCAAAATGAGTTCGACCAAGAGCACAATGTATGTGATTTGACGTATACCAAATTGAACTACGACGGCGATGGTGAGAAATCGCCCCAGCAACAGTCGCAGGCCCATAATAAAATTAGCCAAGAAAGTCGGGAGGTAAGCAAACGAATTTTATGTCCTATTTTTCACAACTAATTAATGATCACTAACGCAACATAATTAATTAGGTGTTTAGATGAAACTGCTTTGTTTAAATTATCCACATTCTATATTGATCATAATTAAAACTAAAAACTAATTTCGCTTGCGTTCCACAATAAATCATTTATTTTTTCATACCTAATGAAATAAATATTGAAACATATTGAAAATCTGAAGAAGAAGAAAAAAACTTAACAATTAATGTTAGTTGATGACTAATGAGAAACCACACTCATGGACTACACCACACAAACTTTAACTCACTCGCAATATTATGATTATTTGATATGGCACCAAAAAAAAAAACCAAAAAAAATACATTCATGTTGTCATTGGTTGGTGGGTGGTTGTTGTCGGTGTATGTTGTTGTATAAAATTCATGTAAAATAAAATAATAATTGATTTGGTGTATGTGTCTGTGTGTATTGAAAGCATTTTCTCCAGCAATTTTCATTGTTTGGTTGCAAACGATGTTTTTTTTTTTTTTGTGATTATTATTAGAATTCTCCCCATAATAAGGACAAATCTTTGCTAAGGAGAAAATCAGATATTCCAGCTGATAGCGTTACTGTTCGGGCCCTAATCGAACACAAACGGCCCGATGAATACTTGAAGACACCACCTGATGCTAATAATTGTTAAAGTAATCTGCTTAAAACATGCAGGCGTTACTATAAATATTTATAAAGAAAAAATATAATACATAGCGATAACGCGCTTTGGGTAAAATGGTTTTGTCAGCACACCTGAACAGAAGATTGGACGGATGTTGAGCTAGTACATTATTTACATTTATTATATGAGTACTTACATCTACACAGATACCACATAACTATTAGCAGTCTTATTATAATCATTTTTATTTTTATACATATCCATAAAATCTATATATATATATATATATATATATATTTATCCAATAATAAATAAACAATATTCGTACATTCGACATACATTTTTAATGCATATTTCATTTGAAAAAAGTCACATCTAGTGGTTAATGTTTATCAAAAACGTTATGACAAATAGGTGTACTTAAGGTTTGCGTGCGCATATATGTTCAGGAAGGCTGGTCACAAAACATGGGCATCGATTGTTCTTCATAATGAGGGGAATTTCAGGCTATTGTATCTTAGCAAAAGTAATTTACAAAGAATGCCCTGAAAAGTTTAAATAGTTGGTAGTTGGTTTTATATGTAATCAGTTGCGAGGTACTGTAGTATGATTAGATGCTATTTTTCGTCATTTCACGCCATACCATTTGTTGCTTTTAATGGTAATATTCAAACATATCTATATGTGGTGGCACAGTATTTATTCTGTCTTAAAAATTCATTACGTTCTGACAGGATTGCAGATTAGTAAGCAATAAAAAGTTAGTGATTTGCGCTGTATATGTTAAGTAGTCTAAGTAAATATTTATATATTGCTAAGCAAAGCACAACAAAGCATTTCCACAGTAAACACAAATTAAAATATTCTCTAACTAATCCAATTATGGTTCTTTTTTTATTTGCAGTGAAAATAAAGGTTCACGTCTATGCATACATACATATATGTATATGAATTATAAAAAGTTTATTTTGTGACTACTAGCCGTATAAATGCATAGTTAGTCTATTGAATAAAAACGTCATAAAACATAAAGAAGTAAAAAAAGCTATTGTCGGTTACACCAGACCATTTAATGCCCTACGCCATGTAGTAGTCAGGTAATCGTTTAGTGTTATTGTTGTATAAAAAGACACCTCTTCAATCCCAAGACGCAGGGAATTTAAAAATTCTCCAATACAGTACAGTTTCAATTTAAAATATATGATTAGACTGAGTATGTAGAAAATAGAATTGAGAATTATGGCTTTTTTGCTACATTTTTGTGAAAATTTTTATATGTGATGGTTCAAATTTGACATTAATTTGTATACCAAACACTCACTGAAGTAACTTTTATTTTAAAATATAAAAAAAAGGTGAATTTTCTTTACATAAAAAGGTTTAAAAAAGAGCCTTCAAAATTTTCCATTCAGTTTATATATAAATTATATCTTAAAATATGGAAAAAATTTATGATATTTATATTGAACATAATTAAATGAATAGCTAACACACTGTCGGACGGACACAAATTGTATGGTGAGACTATCTGTTACGATTTATGTTTTACAAGCATCTGTACTACCTGCGGTGTACTACTATAAATTACATAAATAACCCCATAAAACAACTGTAACAATAAAAAGATAAAAATATAAAATGAAAAACAAAAACAAGACAAAATAATAATAATAACGAACAAATGAAATAAATTATTATATAATTATCTGCGTTCAACACGTCTGTATACATACACATACATACGTTAAAAGTTAATTTAATTAATCAAATTATTGTAAAAGTGTTACTTTTGTATATTTTCATAAACAAAAAAACAAAAACAAATAAAACAAAAAAATAACCGTAAAAAAACAAAGTAAATCGAGAGCGTTATATGTCTACCGAAAGGAAATAAAATTTATGATATGAAATTAAAAAACACGCTGAATAATATTTAAGTTTAATACGTGAAAAACATTTATTCACATATGTAATACATACGTATATAAAAGCATACTAAAACATAACATTTAACCACTAATATAACGATATGAGCCGTTGTGAATGAAAAGGGATGCAAATCCATTTTTGGACAACTTATCACTTATCATCATAGTTTGTGAAATTTTGATTTCGAGTTTTGGTGAAAATATATAGATTTAGATTTGCATAACTTTAATACACCACGCCTCATATGTACTACGATACGTACAACATACATGATAATATGTAAGTTAATAAATAAAGTTTATATATTGGCACAAAACAAACAAAAATATTTAAAAAGTAGATAATATAGTGAATCAGGAAAGGACTAAACTTCCTGTGGAAGGTATTCTACGTTTGATTGAGATATTGAACGAAATTCTAATTCAGAAAGTATTTCAGGCATCATATATTTTTCCATTCAAAGTAGAAAATGTTGGTCGCAAATGCCGGGCTCTCAATTGAAAGACATGTCATGACCACAAAAACAAAACTCTGCGTCTGATTTTGCAAGAATGCAATATTTAGCAAAGCGAGACTCTATCTGAAGTTTAGGTAGTTTTTTCTCTTTTCCTGTTTTTGGAGGTATTTTATATGATTAAATGATTTAATTACCTGTACTTACGCGAGTTCTTTTACTATCATGACACAAAAACGTTTCACTACGTTGACAATAAATACTTTATTACTTATATTAACATAATCGTAGATTTTACATTACAATAAAACATGTAAAAATGTTACAGTCGGTCACTTTAAGATGACTCATCGAAAATGAAACATTTGTTTAATTTTGAAAAATTATATGAAATTTTTATCTTAAAAACAAGTGAAAATATTATAGTCAGTCAAGGCCGAAGATTAAATACCCCACACCACTTGATATATTATTCAATTTAATTTTTTTCTTTGAAAAACTCAAAATTTTATTATACTCTGCATTTTCTATACCTACTTGCATTTTCAAAAATTTCAAAATGATACATATCAGAAGTTTTTTTTAAATTTTTGTTTGTTTATAAAATAAAAAAAGAATTTTATATAGAGAGGGGTTCTAAAAGTGGTCCGATCCTATGCATTTTTAAAAGCGTTTCTTTTTAGGCCAATACATATCATTGCATCAAATTTCATCCAAATATCTCAAAAAATTATAAGACCTTATATGAGGGGGATTCTAAAAATGGTCCAATCCGGTCCATTTTCAAATGGGTTCTTCTTTGGGTCAATACATATCCTTGTACCAAATTTCATCAAAATATGTCAAAACCTGAAGTTTCTGTAGCTTGCACTTAACATTGATACACAGGTGGATACTGTTGAAGCGAATCGGAAAGTGATTTTGAATGGATCGGTATAATCGTAGGTGTGTATGGCAGTTGCTGTTAAGGAGTTGCCAACATCCGGACAAACTTAATATATGGCTTGGTGCAAGATATAAAAATAATCCATCCTGATAAAACTTAGCATATATATAAATTTTTTATATTGAAAAACTGTTGTTCACCTAAGAGGAGCAGATTACATTCCACATCACAGGGCCGTTAAAACCTGACCAAATTTTTCATTGCACACATAGAACGCTGCCTTGACCGTTCATTACACGCAACGCATTAAAAGAAAACATTTCATGATGGAGATTTACTTTGGAACTTACAATTACAATATATAATTATTGAAACTTAGAAGATAAGATGGTAAAATTCTTAAAACGGTTGGCTAATCATCGCATAACATAATTATATACAAATGGCGTCTACTTAAAGAGAAGGGAAATACGTTTACTTTGATAAGTGTTTTATATATAATTCAAAATTTTTAAGGAGAAAACTTTTTTTGCGCCACAAAATTTGCAATTTACGAATATTGTTCAAAGTTTTTTCCAACAACTTTAAAATTGAACATAATCGAAAACTCTGCTTGACTACTGCATTCATTCATGTACGTGTAATAACTGTAATTGAAGTATATAGTATAAGTGTTACTTAAAAAAATTGGTTGTGTTGTACGGTTGGATTTAGTGAAATTTATCAGTCAGACCCCTAGCCTTAATAGCAAATTCTGATAGATGCTGCTGCAGTAGACGTTTATTTACCTTTTCTCTGTGCAGTCATTGAAATATGTAAGGAGCACAAAGTATTTTGATAATTTCATCAAACACTTAAGTAAAAATTGTAATAACACCTACCTCAAGATTTGTGTAACGAATTTGTCCTTTTCCGCCTCATTCACCAGATCTGTAGGAAAGTTGGGTCCTTGGTGCATAACAGTTCTAAGCCATATCGGCAATTCTGCTGGATACTTTTTATTAATACTTAGAAATATATCTGCATACTTTTCCACTTGTTGGCGTGGTGTTAAGCAAGCCACACATATTATGGCCGTTCGCAAAATCTCTTCACCAGCTGTTAACACCGCCATAGTCATTTGGGGATAGTTGCGCGATTGTAAAACAAAATGTGATAAGAATTGTATGCTGGTACGAATTGGACCATTTTCGGGTAAAGTCATGGCCTTAAGAGCGTAAAATATGAGACGATCGTAGGCGATGGCTTTAGCGTCCAACGATTGCGGTATTTTTTTGATAATTTGTAACAGGCAAGCATAGAACATCTCTATAGTTTCAGCAATATTGGAAAATGCATTTTGTGGGGTCGCCTGTAATGGAATGGACATTTAGATTAAAGGGGAATCGTTTATTGTGTTAGTAAATTAAATATTAGGGGAAGTACACAGTATGACTCACTTCGAACAGCTTGAAACTATGCAATACAAACTCTACCAATAACTGCTGCATTAAGGACTTGCATCCTTCGTCTTTGTAGAATATTACGATAGCCTTCCAGAAATACAACAATTTTAAAAGAAATGAAAATTGGAAAAAAAATCACACAAGAAACTCACTGTTTTAGATATCTCCAGAGTGGGAGCACAACACCTGGTTTGAAAGATGGCCACTATAAAGTAACAGAGATCCTGAAGCATGGGTTTAAAGCTAGATTTTAAATTCACGATAGCGTGCTTAAGAGCTGAACAGGCAGTCTGCATATACAACAAAAATATATTAAAAAAAAATACAGAAAAATAATGTAAAAAACCACTGACCTCTAAAACATCCAATTCTTCAACCCACATTTCGGCTATACGTCTAAATATAGGCATGGTTTTCTGCATAACTATAAGAACAGGTTGTACATTTTGCAAATCCTCGATTTGTTCATCATCATCCAAATCGGTGTTTAGTGAAGAGAATAACGTCGATATCATATTCAAGCGAAATATAGTGCGTATACGAGCTTGCGGAGATTTCTGAAATCATTTATTTTTAGTAATAGTTTTAAATGCAGTTTCATTGTAGTACCGTTTCCGCTTGGCAAATAGCCGAGAGCTCTTCAAAGCAGGGACTGACAATAATATCCAGATAGTTGGGTATTTTGTCGGGTGTAAGCAAACTCATTAGTTTACCGATACTGAACATCAAGCGCACACAATCCGAATTTTTCATTTGACCGGAGGTGAGAGCTGCTTGACAAGCATTGAGCAACGGTTCGGCATAAGGTTTCATTTGTAATTGGCAGTCTCGACACAGCTCCTTAAGGCCCAAGGTAGCCTGAGCGGACATGGTCGAGTTGAGGCCGCACACCAACAATTCAATAGCCGAGGGTATATAATCCCGGTTGTCCCTTAACCACTGACAATATGAGCCCACCGTTTCCAAAGCAGTGCCCAACACCTTTTCATTCATTTTCTCATACGGTATTTCCTTCAGCATCCTCATTAATTTTGGTATTTGCTTGGTTTCATCGCCATCGAAATGTTCGGCCACGGACTGAAAAGCGTATATGCAGGCTTCCAATTTCGTCCAGTGCATAGGATTGCGCTGCAGTTGAGCTATAGTTTCATCTAAAACAGCAGCCAGTATGTCTAATATTTCATTATGTAAAACTTCGTAGCAGTACATCTGCAAATTGTTATTTGAATATTTAAATATTTACAAAAATATTTCTAGGATTGAAACTTACAAACGTATCACATATGTCTTGGCGGTAACAGCGGAACGTCTCCAAGTCGTCAGAGCTCCATTTGTCAATGGAATTCTCATCTGGCTGTTCAGCTTTGCGTACCAGGACGCGCGTTAGGTGAGCGTATAGAGGTTTAATGTATTCCCAGCACTTGAAGCGTTCCACTTCATAAGTTATGCTAAACACTTCGTCCTGTAGAAGGTACCAAAATCCTAGAGACATACTACTGCATGACTCTTCCACCGGATAAATACCCGGCTTGTCAGTGCATTGTAAAATCTCATTTATTAAACGGGAGCACAGCGATGATAGTTCAGGGTCTGAGGTTGTTATGCCGCTTAGCATTAAGGTCGAATGCCTCTCTACCGCCGACACAAACAATGTATAAATACTAGAAACAATGTCTTCATTGTTGTTGTCTGGCTTCCACTCCATCTTTGTTATATCACATAGCGAATCCAAAAACATTCTTATAAGTATGCTCGCCGATTTAGGAAATAAGTGACAATCGGGTTGTATTATAATGTAAAGTAGGGTCTTGAGACAAATTTCGGCTAAATCATTTTCGTCGGCGGACATACAGCCATCGCCTTCTTGTATACACGGCCAATAGCACTTATTAACCATTTTCAACAGCAACGCTGTTATACTTTGACATTTTTCTATGGGGAAGCCCAAAGTTCTGAAAACCGTTAGAACAATGATAATTATATGTATATATATAGAGAGTAAATAAGTTATATTCGGCTTAGGCCTAGCCTTGCAGGCCCACTATTTTCTGCGTTCAACTAAAAAACATACAATCTTAATCACACACATGAACAAACTTTGCTTGCAGTTTCAGCATTTTTTTTTAGCTTTTTATATTACAATGAGGCACTGTGTAAAACAGCAAGAAATAGAAATGTTTATGCTTTTTTCTTCTTCATGCAGAACAACGCAAAAAATATTGGGTCTGCTCTCTCAATTTTACATAAGTAATAAATACTGCAATTACTTAAGGGACAGGCTTGATCAACTTGGAATTTGAATCTGATCATATATATATATATATATATATCTGGTGTCGCAAATATTATATGAATCTTAAAATATCCCATGAAAATGGTCGGTTATTATATAGACCTACTTCACCCAGGTGGCAGCACATTTAACTGCTTTCGTCATATTGGCATAAGCATCAGAATTCCATTCGCGGTCTAACTGCATACGAAGATAAGTTTCTGTCGTTTCCATGACTAAAGCAGAACGTCTTGCTACTTCACCTTTGAGTGTGGTGCGCTTAACAGATGTATAAATTGCTTGCATCTACGTATTATTTATAATTGCTTTAATAAGAATATACAGATGGTTAAACATATAATAAGACTAGAGTACCTCTTCCGGTATGGCTTGCAACACCTCTAGCATAATCCATAATTGCATTTCTTTGGATACGTTAGCAATTTGCTGATTTTGAAAAGTGTTAATCACGTCCTCTATAGCCGTTGGCCATTCACTTAACATATGTACAATATAAGCACTTAACTAGGAAAGAAAAGGGTTATGATCAACATTACATAGTAAATAGTAAATTAATTACTGCTATACACAGACGATTTAAAACCAATTTGGGGCCACCAGCAAATTGTATAATGGCTTCGAGAATTTTCTGTTTCAATTCATCACGGTTTTCGGGAGGAACTTCATGCCAAAATTTCATTAATTTTGAGTGCAGTGTAATTGCACCGAAGAATTGCGCTTCCTGGGACTGTAAAAATATGTGTAGCATTAAATAACCGATACTCATATGTTGATGACAATATATGTATGGGCATACCTTTCCCAAATGCATCAATTGCCACGAGAATTGCCATGCTTGGGGACTGGTCTGCACTTTAGTTAACCATTCATGTAGATGGGCTTGTTCCTGAGAAGTGGACCGATAGAAAACTACCACCGCTTCTTCCAAACGAGCAATATCTATAGGTTCCATTTCTTTGTTTTTTTTGGAATAAGGGTAATTTTTATCTTGTAGCAGTTTGTGTATTATGTATTTAATACTACATCCAACACTTGGGAACAGTATTGTTAGTTAACATAACAGTATTAGTGTATTATTATCAGATAACACAATATAATACTTTGACTAATTTTTACTTCCTTGTGCTTAAACATTATTTTAAATATATTCTTTAAAAAAACTAATCTCTGTATTTTTTTACACTGATTATACTGATTATATACAACACAAAACATTCAAGTTGTTCTTTGATTTTTTTGATTGTAAAATATGGCGAGCCGCCTGCCAGGGTATTCGCGTGCTAACGAAGGTTACTTTACTGTTAGACTTTGTTCAAATCGTTGACAGTTTTTTGTACTAATAATCTATTTATTATGTATTTTTTATGAACATTCTATGAAAACTCGTATATAAATTAATAGATAAGACTTTAAATTCGAAAAAATTGCAGCGTTAAACTGTTGTTAGATATTTAAATTGTTTTTTGATTTAAATGCTAGAGAATACAATGTTTTAATGCATTATAGCAACAATGGAATGAAAGCTATATGTAGTAGAACTCAAAACTCTTCTGTAAAATATATGTCCGGTACCTTTGAATGGATCAGAAATGCAGTATATTTCAAATTTTCTATTTATCCTTAGTATGTAAATGGCTTGGTATAGTAACACTGCATTGCGTTTTGTTTTATCTTGGATTTGGTATCTTAACGTCGGCAAACTAGTAGGGAAAGAGTTAACAAGCGATACTTTACTAGTTATATAGCTATCTTTTTTACTCTTATTTAATTAACCGGCATTTAAAAATGCTTGTGAAAAGTGTGGTGGATATTATTTAATAGGTAGTATCTGTCCAATGAAATGAAATTAAATTTTATTTAAAAAGTGGAGCTTCATTCAATTCAGTTTAATAATATAAATTTTAAATAGAGAATATGTAAGTTGAAAAAAAATTAAGGGGCAAAAGTTTAAGAAAGTGAATAAAATTTTTGTAATATGGACGCGCATTTTAGGGCTCGTGGTTCGCCATCAATGGAGGCAGTAGATAAAACTAAAGAACCAAAAGACAGTAAGGAGGGTATAAAGAGTTCAAACAAAGTGAGCTCATCCTCGAACTCGATCCGTGGCAGGGAACGAGACCGCAGGCGCCGCGGCTCTGCTTCATCAAGCAGTGACTCAAGTGATAGGTGAGTTGATACTAAAATCAAATTCAAACATATTATTTATAAATTACTTAAACAGTTCTTCGGATAGTAGTTCGTCGCGCAGTAGTTCCAGCTCCAGTTCTTCGAGTTCCTCTGGTTCTTCATCTTCGACGGACTCGTCATCTTCCAGAAAGAGTGGATCACAGTCTCGTAGTCCACCACCTAAAAGGCGCGAACGCTCACGCAGTCCGCCGAAACGTAGAGATAGATCACCGATTAAGCAAAGAGAACGTAGTCACTCTCGTTCACGCAGTCCCCAAATTAAGAATCGCAATAGGACCAGGTCGCGCTCTCGTAGTCCTCCACCAAAGCGTCGTGATCGTTCCCGTAGTTTGGATGGCAAACCTCTTCGTGAACGTAGTCGTTCTCGCAGCCCTGGAGCTAGAGGTCGGGAACGGTCATCAACACCCAAACCTACTCGTGTACACATCGGTCGCTTAACGCGGAACATTAACAGAGAACATATCGCAGAAATATTTAGCTGCTTTGGTGAGGTGAAAAATGTGGAGTTTCCAACAGACAGATTTCACCCTAGTTTCGGGCGGGGTATTGCATACGTGGAATACGCTACTCACGAAGAATGTGAAATGGCTATTAAGCAAATGGATGGTGGGCAAATTGATGGTCAAGAAATAAGCGTTTCAGCTGTACTAACTCCAAGAATACGTCCCGTCTTGAGACGTCCGTCTCCGATTAATCGAAGACTTGATCGCTGGCGTTCACCGCCGCGTTTCAATCGATTCAATCGTAATCGTCGTTCGCCAATGCGTGGTCGTGGTCATTCTCCACGGAGGCGTTCCCGTTCTCCAATCCGTAGGCGCAGACGTAGCAACAGTTCAGACAGTTCTCACTAAACAATGAATTGCACAATTTTTAAAAAGATTTACGATTAGTTTTCCGCATTTCCACGAAGAACTCATTTATGCTTTGATTGAAAAGTTTTTTATTCATTAAATGTGAAGGACAGGAGTGGCTTATCAATTATTGAAATCTTTTATTTGGATATTAATGTAATTTTTTGACACAATACTGTAAAATCAATTATCCCTAGTATTAAATTTGAATTCAATATCTGGCCACAGGAGCAATTGGCACAAACAATTACACAACTAATTATCTTTTTGCACGATAGATACGTTCCCAAAAAACTCGTATAAATGGAAAAATAGTGGATTGGTTCCAGACCTAAAAAAAATTTGAAAATCGTGTTAAAACCATTCGTGCAAAAAGAGAATTCGGTGTATATGTATAGCGATGCAAAGAGCGGTTTTATCATTTGTCAAATAAATCACTTTCTAATGGATGAATGTACATTTTTCATTAAGGGGACATCCCTGCGGATGATTATCGTAAAAGAAACATCTACGTTTCTTAATAGTTTGCAGCTGTGGCGTTGATTTTAAAATAACTTCTGGTTTACGAATCTTTATAAAGTCTGAATCAAATGCGAAAATTTCATGTTTATTACGCAATAACGTTTTTAATCCTCCGCATTCTGATTTAATGATTCGCAAATCTTCTTTATCAAGCAATTGTGCCAAGTTTCTTAATGTTAAATGTCTTCCAGCGTACCACGATTCATTTGATGGAAATTCTTGTGAAGAGTTAAGCAATAAAAAGAATATTTTCTTAACAAGAGCATCCATCAGAGTTCGATCAATTTGTGTGCAATTTCTGATCAATTGTTGTTTTGCTCTTAATTGTATCGCACCATCACGCATTTTATTGGGTAGCATATCTTGCTCCTTGCTTACAAATTGCTCAATTTCCATGGTTTTCATTGGAAATTCGCGAGAAGTATAATTGCGTTTAATGCCTATAAAAGCAATCCTTTTAGTGCTTGGTATCTTAAGGCGATCTTTAAGAGTCACAAACCCACACGTATTCGAGATATTTTCCACATAATTACAAAAATCATTGTACACTGAAATGGAGGAATTTCTGCGTTGAAATTTCACTCCAGAAAATTCATACGCACAGCAGGGCAACAAGAAATAGGAAGTTTTATAATGTAAGGTGGCAGCTAATACCGGTAACCAGGGTGACAGTTCATCCGAGTGATTACCTATAAGCCAGTTAACATTGTTGGGCAATTTAAAATTAACAGGCTGCACTGCCTGTTCGTACAGATTATTGGTTACGCGTTCAGGATATATGGACCATAGTTTACGCTTTCTCAAGTCATAACCATAACCTTCGTAGCCTTCTTCGTTAAGTATAAATACTAGGAGACCGTTGCCGCAACCTAGATCGGCAAAAACAATTGGAGAAGTTTCTGTAAAGTCACCTTCCCATAGAGTTATTAAATACGCGGCTATTGCTAAATCTTCATAAATATATTTTAAAGGATCTGTCGATTCCTTAGCTTCTTGCCATAACTGTATAAAGGAAATGACATTAATATTCCTATAATTTAATTAATCAAACTTGTTTATGTCTCGTCTTTTTACCTCTAAAGCAAATTTACTGTATTTACGTTTCAACAACTTATACAATTCACCATATTTTTCTACGTTGATTAGGTTTAAAGAGCTTTTTAATTTAGGTACAATATTATCATTAACACTGGAACACCATTTCAGAAATTTTGGTATGAATACGAATTCTAACCATTTATTTGTTTTATTCTTATCAATGCGCTCAGTAACGGCTGCAACTTTTAATTGCTGTCCTTCCAATTGTATCAAGATATCATCCAAATGATTACAATTGAATTTTAAAGTATAAGAAGTATTTAAAAAATCTAAAGAGAGAATGTGCATATTATAGAAACTTGGATGTAATTATCATATTTTAGTAAAGAATTACCTATAAATGCGGTCGCTTCTATGACGTTATCATACCTTTTGTTTAACATTTTAAAATAAACCACAAAAAGTTTCGATTTAGGCACAATTTGGTTATATTTCATCAGGTACATTTGCAGTTGACTGCATGTGTATTCTTCGCTTTGGTCTTCCTTAGTTAAGTTAACTTGACAGTGGTTCACAGTTTTGGTAAATCCTACTACTTTCTGAATAATGCAAGCAAATATATTCCGATTGAGAGCATGATAATTTGTTAATAATATTGCGATTCCATTCCAGAATTGATCTTCCATCAAACAAGTCATATTTTCTAATTTCACAATAGTTATATGAAACAGTAGCGTTCATATAAATAGTTACTTCTACTTAATTATATTACATTAAATTACGATTATTTATCTCTTCAAACTACATGGGGCGTGCATTTTTGACCATAAATAATATATTAAGATATTTTTTTACTATTATGACACCAACTGAAAATTATTGATTGCATTTTTATTCAAAGTGTTTCATTATTTGAGCATCAACAAGGCGAAGTTTTATGTGAACAAGACTGTAAATAATGATTGCCAACCCTAAAGCAGATAAACTGGTTCTTTGAGTAGGCTGGTATCACTGTTAAAAAAATGATTTTTTTAATATATATAAGGTGTGTTATATCGTTTGCAGCACGCTAACAATAATTTTTTATTTCAATATATAGAAAATTAATTTCTGTTGGACTCAAGAAATATTTGAATTAGAGGTATTTAGTCAGCAGCACCAAATCGACTTGTTTATGTTCTTGCGCTAATGGATTATAATATAATATAAATATTTACACATTTTGCCAACGCCACCAAGCCTGACACAATATAACATTTTACTTGATAATGTGCGATATATATTTATTTAGTTGAGTTTAGCTTTGCCAGCGACTACATATTAATTTTTAAACATTTCTATTTCATTTATCCTTTCAGCCATATAATATATTTTCTATGAATGATACAAATTTGCAAAAATATGTGATAAAAAATTCTTAAAAACATTAAGTTTCTTTTTCTCCTTTGCATCAAACATCCCACTCGGGTGGCCAAAAAATGGGTAACCAAAATTCGTCTTAAACTTGGCGCATTTTTTTTCTTTATCGCACAACTTATATAATTATTTGACTGTTTTGTGGAACTAAATTGTTTAGTGAAACGCTTTTGTGCAAACTTTTGACACCTTTTCAAATTTTTAAAGAATTCCTACAATCATCACTATGTCTTTTATGCAACAGGTTCCCAAAGTTTCTCAACATTTATTGCGCTTGTCTCTAATACAGCAGCCATTTAAGGTAAACCTACTCGCTGTACTCTAAATATATAATAAAGTGTATGCCTTTGAATGTTTAGAAAATCTCGCAAACGTCAGCTCTGTTATGCCGCATACACGCCGACGATCCAATATCTAGTCACACATCGACATTTCCAGGGGCTAAAGCCCCTTTTGTTAATCAACTTAGTTTCACTTTGCCTTCGGACGTGTCCGCGATACCCATTTATCGAGTGTTAGATCGTAATGGCAATATTCTAGATGTCACTCAAGATCCAAATCTGAGTAAAGAAACTGTTTCGAAAATGTTTCGTGATATGGTTATGCTGAACACTATGGATAAAATATTATACGAGTCTCAGCGTCAGGGCCGTATTTCATTTTATATGACGAATTTCGGTGAGGAAGCCAGTCATATTGGCAGTGCGGCGGCACTCGAGCTGAGAGATGTGATTTATGGTCAATATCGAGAGACGGGAGTATTGGTGTGGCGCGGTTTTACAATTGAGCAATTTTTAGATCAGTGCTATGGAAACGATGGTGATATTGGCCGAGGTAAGCAGATGCCGGTACATTACGGTTCGAAGAAATTGAATTTCATCACAATATCTAGTCCGTTGGGTGAGTAATCTGCCAATCTGCCAAAGATGTTAAATTGCTTCGGCTAACTTTTACTTTACTTTACTTCATTTATTATTTATAAAAGCCACGCAAATGCCGCAAGCTGTAGGTGCTGCGTACGCTTTAAAACTGCGCCCTAATAATGATGCTTGCGTTGTGTGCTACTATGGGGAGGGTGCCGCTTCCGAGGGTGATGCTCATGCGGCCTTTAATTTTGCCGCCACTTTAGACTGTCCGGTTATACTCTTCTGGTGGGTACGAGTATCTTTGTTTGAAGGTCGCGTTGGAGATGTAATTTTATATGTATTGCAGTCGTAATAATGGTTTTGCTATATCCACTCCCGCTAAAGAACAATATGCCGGTGATGGTATAGCAGGTAGAGGTCCAGGTTATGGTATTGCTACTATACGTGTTGATGGGACTGATGTGTTCGCTGTTTACAATGCAATGAAAATGTCTCGTGAGTACGCGCTGGCCAACAACAAGCCGGTTGTTTTAGAGGCTATGGCTTACCGGTATGTAGAAAATCAATAAATAAAAATTTTTACAAAAAAATTTTCGTTAAATTACAGCGTTGGTCATCACTCCACATCAGATGATTCCACCGCTTATCGCTCGGCAGCAGAAATTGAAATTTGGAATTCCGTCGAGCATCCCATATCAAAATTTAAACATTATATGGTGAAAAAGGGTTGGTTTAGTGAAGATGAAGAGAATGCTTTTGTTAAAGATGTAAGGAAGCGGGTGTTGAAACAAATTTCCATATCGGAAAAGAAGCCTAAACCCAACTGGAAGGAAATGTTTCATGATGTGTACGCTGAAATCCCACCACATTTGCAGGATCAAATGAATGAGCTGGAGCAGCACATAAAAACTCATGCTGACAATTATCCCATTAAGGAGTTTAAACTTTAAAAAAGATTTCTTGTTTATAAAGCTTTAGGTTCTTAATCAATGATTGTTGTTGTATGTATAACTTATTTTATTGTGAATCTCCGAAAATGTGTAAGCAGGTCTAATTACTTTACCTTTGCATATGCATTTATTAGTCAAATAAGTTTAAAGTAGAAAATTATACATAATCGGGTTCTTCCAAAAAATTATTGCAAAGGACGCATAATCTATATTTCATATTGTATTCAAATTTTTCAACTTGTTGACCACACTTGTATACACGAGTGCAATACATACTCTGTAAATTATTAAATAAAATGTATTAGTTGGAATTTATACACATGTTTTTAATTTAAATCATCGCACGTTTCCATCGTAAACGCTGTGAAGTAAAATAAACTTAATATATACTTTTCTTAATACATTATATGCGTTGTTTTATTTACAATGACCATTACATTGCTGATAGTAATGCACGCACTCACACATTTTGTTCGATTCTCTTTAATTAGTGCGTAATTGGTAGTCGCCGTTTTGGGTAATATAACGAACCCAAGGTAGAGCTTGATAGCCACTTTTCTCTATAATTTTCAAATATCGTACTTGTATGCCAGATGTGGTAAAGTAGGGTATTTCAAAGTGCACTTGTATCGGTGGTTTGCCCTCGTTGCTGTCCTCACTCTTAACGCTGGGTAAGCCGAAATGTGCGCGCATCAAGTATTCCTTACCCCCCGGAAACGATTTTATAGTCCATAAGACAGCATTTTGTTCCGGAGCGTATTTACAGCTACCTATTGTGGTCTTGAATTTAGGCGAATCTGCATCAGCCGGCACTGGAATGATAATTTCAACATTGTTAGCGGTGGAGCGCCGCTTAAATTGCGATTTCGCCTTGATCATATATTCAACCCGGGAATGTTCGTGTCGTTCAATAACAGATTCGATCCAAATTAAGGGTTTTACCTGAAATTTACCAAAATTTTGTACACAGTTTGTACCATTACTTCCTGTATATATATAAACTATTTGCTTTGCTTACGTGGGTATTTAAACGATATGACATGAGTTCAAATTCACCGTCTGGTGGTATAAAAGAAATTGTGCGATCATTCTCAAAACGTGATAAGCGCACGCACTGATGGAATTTAACATCTTCCAACTCGACAGATTTGGACTTTCCGCGTCCAGTACTCTCGAACAGTACTTTATCATTTAGGCCTAAACGTAACTCCGGCATACCGGACAGATACACACGCATTTTAATTGCTCCCACTATTTCACTGCGCAGCACATTACCATTGGCATTTGCCAATAAATTCACCGACTCAATGACATCCAAAAACACTTCATTCTTGCGATATTTAATACCCTCAGATCGCCAAGATACTGCATTGGTTACGGCCAACGGTATACGTGGTTGAATTTCTAGTTTATGCCCTTCCTGTGTTATGTACTCCTGGAGGATTTTGGAATCTGTTGTCTGCGGGTAACCGAAATCAATTAGTTCATCCAAAAGCTCATAGATTATAATAAAATTATCCCGTATCGATTCTTCCTCCAATTCCTTAAAATATTCAATAAACACTTGAGCTATTTTATGTAAAAACACAAACACTAATGCAATGTTGACGTTCTTGTTACGCGGTGTCGTCGATACAATGTACAAGTTGTTGGTTTTGATATATGCAAAAGTACAATCGGCCGTTTGCAAAATTGGTGTTATAAGGCCTTCTTCTTCCTTTTCCATTAGCAAGGGCATAAACTTATCAATGACAGCCATATCCATGTTATCTCCACGATAATTACGTGATATTAAAACTTTTCCTTTAACATCCAACACATAAATGGCCGAGGAAGACATTTTTGAAGAATGTGTTGTTTACCACAGAAATGAGCGCCCTAGATATGGAAAATGTTGATACGTTTGTTGTTTGTTCAAGCACTGCCGCACGACGAATGAGAACTTGAAGTAAATGCGTACAAATTATGAACAAATTGAATATTTTAAAGTTAAATTAATCTTCCACCTCAATAAAACCGTGATTTTTTTATTATATTTTTAACAAGAAAAATGATACATCTTTACAGTAGAGTTGCCAAGTACCAAATATAAACAATTCTTCATGATTAATGTATGGTAGCCGAAGTGCTAAAAAATGTTGTTTATTAGGCTAAAGTTAACGGTATATCAGTACTTGTTCGTGCCTGCCATGTTTTAGAAGTATTCGATATGCTGGAAAAACAAAATACAAATTTATTCACATTGAAGTGGATTGTAAGGGAACGCAAAGAACTATCAACGGAAGATGAAATGGATAAGGAGAGAATAGTATGTAAACTTTGCTTAAATGACATTTTAATTGAAATGGACAAAAGTAGCACAGATTATTTAATGAATTTGGAACGTAAAGTGAAATATTGTTTCTGGGAAATAGTATTTGAATTTTTTTAACATTACGCGAATGTACATGAGTATGTGTATTGAATGAATAAATGTATGAATAGCTCTTCTCTAGCTATAATACACTCTACGTTTATTCGTCATTTATTATACATACCATAATAACGAAATAAATATGCGGAATATTCGGTATGAGTAGTAAAATTTATTTGCAAAACATTTGTGAATAGTCATAGATTGTCTCTTGTATAGTGAACGGATTAAGGGAGCATATGAGTAAGAGAATTAAAAAAAAAATTTTTTTTATCATAATACTACAAATTCAACAGGTAAAACAGTTATATCTAGCTTAAGTTAATTATTTAATACTCACCACCTCTTAGGGCATTAATATATATAACTCAGATGTAATGTGTACTAAATTAGTCATTTCGAGAGAGTGTTTATAAAAAATTTAATCAGCATCAACGGTATTGTCCGCGCGTGTCTGTATTGAAATATAAAACTTCACAACAAGTGAGACATTTAGCATATACTCTTTAGTAGGGCAGAGCGTTTTATTTAATACTTTATTAAGGTTAATTTACACCAAAAAAAAAAAAAAACCATACATATATTGAGTGCTTTTGATTTCTTCCAGCAAAATGGGTGATGATTTGTTTATTAGCTCTAGCCAAACTCCTCATTGGTTAGATATTTCTTATATTCAAAATATTATGAAAAATTTTACCAACAATACGTTGAACGAAATTAAATCGTATCGAATAAACCCAGCTACCTCTAAAGGGGAAAACTATTTTGGTGTGTTGTATCAACTCACTGTGCAACTGAAACTGAAGGCGCGCAAGAGATATCCTTTATAGTGAAGACTAAGTTGGAAAATGATATCATGTTGCAGATGGAAGATGTTTTGAATGTGTTTCAACGTGAAAAACAATATTATACCGTAATCAATTTAGAATTTGAAAAACTGTTACGCAGCATTAAAGATGACACTTCTTTAGCACCAAGGTAGTTTACAAGAAAATATGATTTGAATAGTCGTAATCGAAAAATGTCTCTACTAATTAATTTGTAAAAGACTTATTTATGTTGACGAAAATTCAATTGTAATGGAAAATTTGAAATTACGTAATTATGGAATGCATGATGTCAAAGAAGGATTAAATTTCAAACAATGTCACATAGTTGTGCAAAAATTAGCCAAATTTCATGCACTGAGTATGGTATTGTATAAGGTAGGTGACCATCACAAGAAATATACTACTAATATTTATCACCCTTGTACTTATGTATTATAAAGGATACGGAAATGTTTCGTTACCATATGGCGGGCAATATAACTGAAAAGCCCACGTCAATACATTGTTTGTACAAAAATGCTGCTAAAAGCTGTGTCGAGTATTGTAGGGACAATGAAAAATTGAAAATTTTTACACCAAAGTTGGTAGTATTTGCCGATAACATTCTAAAGAATATAGTAAAAGTCTATACACGGAGTTCAAGTGATCGATTTCATGTTTTGAATCATGGAGACTTATGGGTAAACAATATAATGTTTGCTGATCAGCAAGAACAAGAGGATGTTCTATTTGTAAGTTCTACTAATTTTGGAATATATGGTCATAAGGAATACTTCAAATGTCATGTAGGTCATAATTATATTTTTGTGTATTTTATTTATTACATAAAAGGTGGATTTTCAAGAATCTTATTGCGGTTCACCGGGTATTGATTGGAATTGTTTTATATTCTCTTCATGGCAACCGGAAGTGCTTATTAATCATTTTGAAGAGCTTGTGAAAAGTTATCATGTTACGTTGAGTAATTCATTGAATAAATTGAACTATTCTCAACCTACTCCTACATTAGATGACGTGAAAAGGGAAATTCTTAATAAGGGCATGCATGGTAAGAATAATATTTTTTTTTATTTTCTTACATATTACATTTTCTTTAGGTCTAGTGATGGCTACTTGTGCACTACCCTTATATATAAGCGAATACGCTCACGAAATTGATCTTGAAAAAATGATTTCCGATTCGGTTGAGTCAGTTTGTAATAGACGTTTGATATACAATAATGCCAAACTTGGCCGAAGACTTGAGGTATACCTGAAATATTTTGTGGACAATAATATTTTATAAAGGTGTGCATAAAATAATAAAATATAACTATAATATAAAACATAATTTTACATATATAATATATGAATATATAAAAGATTCAATTCAGAGTTTCTTTAAATATATGAATATTTATTTTTATAGAATATAACATTCGTAATATATGTGTTTATTATATTTTAAAATAATTCTTTACCACATCAACTGTTACTAATTTTTTAAGTACAGCGAAATTTAATAAATAATAAAATATTTAATGCCACGCGATTCTTGATCCCTCCTTAAATTTCCTTTCACTAAATGTTGCCACAAATTGCCATTTAATTAAATGTTGCCACCTATCCAACAAGTGGTATTATTTGAAGTTTAGCTATTATTTCTACCCACGTTTTAAGTGTTCTAAAACAGCTGTTAATAGAACAATGTCTCTGTTTCATTTAGATTTTGTCAGAATTTCTTTGTTAAACGTCTTTTTACAAAGTGCTTTGTAGTACGTAGAGGTAAAAGTCGTTTTTAATATTCATTTAGTTATGTAATGAATACAAGAAAATATAAATAATTTATTAATCCTTCCAATCGAAATAGAAAAATAAATAAATTTAATTTTATTAAACATAAACGGCTGTGGAAGTAATCAGTTTATAAGTATATACGCATCCATATACGTTTATTATTGCATATTAAAGTATACACAATTATGTAAAATAATTCATATATTAAATAAATATAAGTGATTGTGAGATAAATATAAATAAATAAAAAATGTTGACTCATTGAATAGTAAAAGATTTTTGAACATTTCCGTAACTACTAATTATTTTTGAAGTCATGTGTAGTGAAGAAAACGAAACGCAAAATATAAGGGCGCGCCGGACAGTATAATATTTTTATTTAAAAAGTTTTAATTTGATATTTCAAGGTGATGTTTTATAAAAAATATTAAACGAATTAAAAATATATATAATAACGTCCGATCTAATCAATAATTGCAAAGTAATATAAATCTAAAGTTTCCTTATAAATATATACTATGTAGACCTAGCCGGACATATAAGATATGTCCTCGGTCCCCGTCAACTCAACAAAAAAAAGAAAAAACATGTATACTAGTATACATTGTTTTACTTTGCATTATTTTGTAAAAGCTAAAAAAGGCTCTTTGTGTGATTTCATAATTCATTCCCTTTAAAACATATAACAAATACAGAATGTTTTGTTTAAACAAGTGTTAGAGGTGCAAAGAATGTAAAGAAAATATGCCTCATGCAACACCAAAGTTAGGGTTTATATCGCTTTGTTACAAAGCGGCTGCTGTAGTTTCAGTGATGGATTTCCAAGATTTTGTTGTGTAAGCCAAATTAGGCTTTTTACTTATTTAGATTTCTTTGTATTCGCTTGTTTAACTTTTTTTACTTATAAAAATTATGGAAAATTAATACAAATTCAATAAAACCAAACTGGTGTTAGTGCATGTTAATTTTCATACACTTTGGAGTAGTTAGACTTTTATTAATAACTGTTCTTACTAGTATAGTTAAGTGCACATAATCAAACAGTAATTTTGTAATTTTACAAATATTCGTAGTCGTTTAAATATTTTCACCACTTCTGTTGTGTACACTCGTTGCTCAAGTATACTTTATTTGGTGTGCTAAAAGCAGTTGTATAAATTGTTATACACCACATAGTGGTTTTGCTTTTTTCAGAGTGTGCGTGTTTCCCGGGTGATGGAATTATGACTATATGCAAAATATTGTGTAAACGTTTTTTGTTTTAGAACAAAATAAAAACCTGTCTAATTGAAGCACAACAAATGTTATCATACATAATAAAAATAATGATTACTCATGAAAAAATACGGCAACCAATCTCATATATCAAAATTTAAATTGAAATTTAATTGTGTGACAACAATGTAAATCTTCGGTGCATTTAAATTACTATGTAAAAGTGATATTATGTAAATTAATAGATTAAAAATGATTAAAAAAAAAAGCCATGTCTTTATTGTAAAATTTTCTTGTTTTCTTGCCATTTGCAGAAATTCTCTAGATAAGAAAAATCTATATTATATATGAATGGGTGAAGTGAACTGACATATAAAAAGAAAAAAAAAAAGAAAAAGAAAAAACGTCCTAGTAGAGACCACTTCTTCAACATTACCAATTAACCAAGATGTACAACTAAGGTGAATACTTTTTATATTTTTGTAAGATTGTTAAGGTGATTAAGATTAGTATTAAGTCTTAAAGTGTTATAATTCTGTCCACACACCCATTCAGAAGAGCGTTTATAGCGAATGCCTTTATTTGTCTGTACGTCCGTTAAAGATAACATTTTAGCAACAGTAAAGTTGAATTATCGCTGTAACTCATTTACAACTCCAAAAAACCAATTTGTATTCCATGAAAAAATGAAATTTTACTACATTAATAAACACTTCAACATACATTCATTCTCTTTGTTATAAACCTTGTTGTTGTATCGTTCGGCGAATGGCTCAACTTCTCATACACATCTTAACCAAATATATAAAATGAAAGTGAAGCCATCATAATGTGATACAATCGCATAACATAGCACCAACAGAAACAGCAACAAAGAAGGTCCCTTTGATTATAATACCAGTTACGCCAGCATAAGTCCTTTGTGCAGACCAAAGATAAACTAAATAAAACCCCAAGGCATGAAAATTTATATAAAGGAATATATGACATACATGGAGAGTATATTTTGAAATGAACTGCTACACACACACTATGTATGTATTGGAGCTTCCAGCTTTGAGTTTTGTTTTGTACAATTACACAATATTATGCGTGTGTGCGAATTTGTGTGTGTTTATGTAATGATTTAATGACTATTTTCAGTCAACATTTGTCTCGAATGGCCTAATCTGCACGTGTTAGGCTGCGTGGTATCTAAAGTCGTTACAATATCAATGAACATGCCTTACATACATAAATACACCATACTTTGGTGTATGGTGTGTAATTGTTTTAAGAAAATTAAAAAAAATTAAGTTAAATTGTAGGCGTGTCTGTTATTCAACCGCGCCATCGGCATAATCATAAATACTTGTACCAAATTTCAAGTTTATGGGTCAACTTTTGTGGCAGATATATGGTTTTTTGTCGATTGTAGACGTGGTTCTTGATCGATTTTGTCCTATTTATATAACGATTTGCGTGGAAAAACTAAAAGTTTCGGTACAAAATTTTAGCTCAATATCTACAAATTTACAACCGTGAGAATGTCAACAACAGACGGGCACGCGGACAGAGGGACATACATGTCTAATGACTCAGTTTGTGATGATAATTAATAATATATATACTGTAGGGTCTCTGACGCCTCCTCCTGCGTGTTTCAAACGAAAGAACAAACTTAGTATACCCTCATCACTAAGACGAAGGGTATAAAAATATCTCTAAATTATTTCTTTAAAACTAGATATTTCAAATTTGGCACGCCCATTTCTGTGATGGTGATTGATTACGCCCTTGCAAAATTGTCATATGTGTGTTGTTAATACAATTAATATAAAGATTGGTTGCTAGCTGTTATTTTGCAATTGACGGACGTGTGGACGAAATTCGTATCACAAACGTACTGCAGAGGCTCGTAATATCATTTAACATTCTACCTTTAATTAAGCATAAGTACGTGCTATATGTTTATGTGTATGTTTATGAAAGTTATGTGCTCGTTAAGATGGCACGAAAATGAAAGTGAGCAAGTAATACAAACGCATGCTATGTCGATAAGTTAAACTGGTAACGTCGATGATAGTTGGCAAAGTAAATGAGTATAAAAAGTTTAAACAAAACAAAATAATTATGCCAACTGCCAACTACCAGCCACCAGCTTCTTTATGCAAATTCGGAACTATTGCCATAATATGCTGCGGATCTGCAGGAGTTTTGCTTAGTATTACTCTTACCATACAAGCAAAGTAATGTTGTAACAAACAATACTTTTAAATGTTTTTCTTTTAAAATAATCCCGTTTTCGGATGTGTGTTCATGTTTAGATTATTGTGTTATATGCCGACGCCTGCTGGTGAACGAACTGCTAATGGCTACATCACTCACTCTTCTCACAAACAGTTTTTATCTGCACACATGCACACATAATCAGCACATAATCAATATGCATTGTACATACACATGTACTTATATAAACTCTAAAAACTTTTGCTTTTCTTCCTGCAAGTTGGCAATCAAATAAAATATATGCATGCATGTGTTGTTGTTGTATATACGTATAAACAGGCCGGCTTTATGTTGTATATTGTTCTCACGCAAGTGCGCCCATATTACTTGAATGGCAATATCAACGTTTCCTTTACTACGGGTGCATATATATATATATAATGCATGGATGTGTGCATGTATACATTGGTATATTTATCTACAAATGTAAAATGTGTGATGTTGTTTCCCCACTCTAATCAATTTACTCTTTATATAATTCCACTCGGTATTACTTCACCAACAGTGTGCGGACATTTTTTTATGTTTTGTTTTCTTTCATATGTTTTGTAAGCGGATAAGAGTATGTGTTCATATACGTGTACTACGTGTTGTGTTTTTTTTTTTTGTTATTCATATCAAACCTGTTTATCAGCAACAAAAACGATAGTAATGGCATCACCTTATATATAATTGTAGTCGTCGTCGTCGACGTCGCCATCGTCGTTAATGTCGTCGCAAGTATATATTATATAAACGTTGACGTCAAAGCTAACGTAAGTAACTTTCTGTGCAATGGACGAAACTGAACGGCTTCCTTTGGCTGAGGTGGGCTACATACAAACACAGAACCGTATTATATAAGAGCCGTCCAAACCAACACCGTTTCTTTCTCTCTGTCACAGTCAATAAGTTTATCGCACGACAGCTGTTATTACTTTTAATTGCTTTGCTTTATATTCAGGTATTAAATATTCGTATATTTTCTTGATTTGCTTTGTGTTTGATACAAATGTATGTATATATATGTAACACCACAATATTATTTTATACAATATTGAATAGTATGCGATTTTGACCTGAAAACATTTAAGACGCTATGCTTTGGTTATTTATCGGTAACAACATGTAAATACAATCAATTTGAAGTTGGATTAGAGGAAATTCACATTCAAAATAAACTGAAATTGAGTGCAAAATATGCAATAATATCGAATCTTGATATATTCCGTTTGCAACATGCCGCATGCAAGACACACCAAAGACCTCACACAATGGCACTTATACCCTGTGAGGTAAGCTCTGATGCTGATGCTGTCCCCTTCTCTCTCTACATATTGTTCAATCTCTTTTTGCCAAGTGTTGATGGGAGGGTTCAAGAAAACAATTCTGTGCTGTTTATATAAACAATTTCATAAATCTTGTTAAATATTTTCATAACAATACATTTTGGATTTAGTCCAATATGTGTTATTGTTAGTGCCAAACATTGCTTGTAATGTTTCGATTTTATTTTTGATAACATTAAAAAGCTAAATAAGGAGACGGTTACAATCCGTATAAATTGTTAGAGTACAAGATGTATCGTATATACTCGATTTTGAAACTTTTTAACTTTATTACCGTAAGCTGTTCATATACGTTCATAGAAACTAATCAAGAAACATTTGTTAACGAATACTTTTCTCACACTTTATTGCTATTTCATGTTAGTGTTTTATGAATAATTTTTTTTAATTTGAATAATTTCCTATCCGGTGTTTTCAAGTATTTAAAAATTTGTTTGTTGATCTTTGATTAATTGTACTCTGCCCATAAGGTGAGGTGAGGTATTATATATATTCTTGGTCAGCATCAAAATCTGAATCAATGTAGTCCGTCCGCAGATATATAGCTTTTCGTCGATTGAGGGCGTGTCTGTTATCTGGTCACGCCCTTTTTAGGCACATCGATGAAAAAAATATTTATATATATACGTACCAAAATTCAGGTAAATTTTTTGTAGCAGATAAATAGATTTTTGTTGATTGTGGGCATGGCTCTTAACCGATTTTGTCCATTTTAAATACTACTTTTCTTGTTTTCACTTGTTCTAATTTGTATGTATAACGGAATACATTTTATGCAATTTTTTTGTTTCATTGGCAAGATATGTTGGCCACTTTTCATTCGAAATACGTTCCAGTTGTACATGTATGTTTTATTTTTTCATAAACATACATTAGCATCGGTTAGTACTTCACATATATGAGAAATGAAAAATGAAGAAATATATGTTCGCCCATGCATTTCATTTAAATTTAATTTAAAATTTGTATTTAAGCAAAAACAACAAACACACATGGATACAACTATGCTCAGATTGCAAAATTGTTAGTATGTGAATACTATAAGCATTTGTACTACAGACTACAGATAAAGTGTCTGTAGGAAAAGCACTTTTAGAATACATTGAAAATAATTTCAATGTAAAACGTATATGTAAGGCAGACAGACAGACAGACAGACAGACAGACCCACAGAGAGCCAACATATCAGTTTTATGTTGGCAAACTTTAACTATGAAAATCGTACGTATGCGCGCAAAGTTGTAAATTCGTTTGCAACTTCGGTTGCTTATGAAATCATAAACAGCTGTGTGTGTGTTTAAGCATAGTACATATGATATATGATTATGTTTTGCATAAATAATTTATAATGTTAATCATAACAATATCGAAAATTTAATAACTTTATTCTATTTACAACAAATATTTATTACGACTTAAATAAATGAATAATAAATATAAAAATAAAAACTGACGGCATACAATTTGCAAAGGATGGGATCGGCATGATGCCGGAACTTATAAAAGATTTCTCCTAACCTCCTAGAAAAACATATACTTTGCCAAACTTAGCGTGCTTCTTATATATATATATGGAGGGTATGAAAATGGCAGCAACCGGCTAAAGTCGGCTAAAGTCATGATTGTTTTTCAGCTCATTCTGGATTTCAAATAGCAAATTCAAATTATTTACGTAAGGAGCTTGCGGTTGAAAACTTGCCATATTTACTCGCAGAGATTATAAGTATTTGAAATAAAACGAATTATTATTGTGTAGGCTTACCTGACTTTTGGTGCATTTCTTTGCATAGTTTTCAAATCTCTCGTAAAAATAAATTACTGAATTATTCAATCGTAGAGTTAGAATAAATGAAAGTTTCATAACCGGTTAAAGCAAGGTCGTTTCAACTACACACATACACAAAGAATTATTTACTAATGTAAATATTCTTTTAAGAATGAAGGTTTCAATGCTTTTGACTCAACATGACTACTCTAGCTCGTCTTTATACAACAGTCCCAGCTATAAATAACTTTAGGTTTTTGAGTTAAGATTTTTTTCGCCTTCTTGTCATTACTTTCTGCCTCCTTTTCGCATAACTTCATATATGTTGTGTACTTGTGTACGTAAATATAAAAATTATGCCAAACATTTTTTTAAAGTACATTTTATTCTCTTTTTACCCAATAGATACTTTCCCAAAAATCCGTGCAAAAAAAATTCGTGTAAAAAAAGATATTGGCCAAATGAAAGAATAGTAGATTGGTTCCAGACCTAAAAAAAAAAAAGTGAAAATCGTGTTAAAACAAAACAATTCGTGTAAAAAGTAAACTTATTTTTCGTTTTAACTCGTGTTGAATCAAATTCGTGTAAAAAAAATTCGTGCAAAAAGAGAGTTAGGTGTACAAACTATTTTGTATAACTTGGTTTTAAGATGAAATTTATTACACAAATTTATAATTATTCCGTCATTTTGGAAAATCCGCGCGGGATTAAAAATTAGGCATGCCTTTTTTTTTTTGGCAGAATTCGTCTTTAATACTACTAAAGGGTCGTATTCAGGTATTTACTCCACCCACACATAATTTTATATGTAGATGCGGAGAACATTTGAGTCTGGGCTTTAGTGAAATTTTATAAGAACCTGTCCTACATCTGATTCAATAATATGTAATTCCCACTCGTTATAATTAATAACTCAAGGACCTAAACAAACTGACCGACATATTTAATATACTTACGTTTTTGTGCTTAGCTCATAGCGATATCTATTTGCTGCAATTGCTTGAACATAATAAATATGTTGCCAGGTGGTACTTCTTCTTCTTCTTGGGGATATAACAACAGTGTCATAAAAACTAGTTTTCATTATAATATTGAAAGTGTTGGGTAACACCTGCTAAAACCGAAAGATAAGTACTCCCTACACGCCTTATATTATGTATATTATGTGCGATGGGATGCAATCGCGAGGAAGTAAAGTTTTAAACATGTATAATATTTTTTTTTGAAGACAACATTTTGATACAGTTTCTCTCATATATAAAATTCCAGGTTTGGTAATCAAGTTTAGTGAGGAGTAAGTCATATCGGTAAGTGCTGAGCAAAGGACCAAATTTCGCCTTTAAAAGGAGTTAAGTAAAAGGCAAGCATTATAAACTTATCGGGGTCGCGCGTTCTAGAACTGCTGTTACATTGTGTCCTACACTACGATCACACCATGTTGAATCCAAATCATACGGGCACAATACGTCGGCCCTTCTCCCGGAATGGACCTCAAGCACGAAATCTTCGAAGCCGTATGCTATTCTCTCCACACAATCACCATCAACGTCACCATCATCATCAGTCGCACAGTCAGTACGGTTTTCAGCACCCACCGCAAAATCATCAACAGCGTAATGGCGTTAATCAAAATTCCGCTGGCACTTGGTTTAAAGAGAACGGCAACAATGCCGACAATTGGAACTTGCTTGGGTAAGATGAATGTTCTCATTGTATTGTTATGTTTCTTGAATAAGGAAACGAACGTTAGTATTATAATTACAAATTAGTTTTATTTAAGGATTATTATTAAAAGAAAAATTTAGGCTGGATAATTGAAGTACTGAAGGAAACTTCAATATATTTTTTGTAACTCAATACACTTGATCTTCCCGAAAAATATAACCAAACGCATCCACCTCATAAAAGTGTATAATGATTGTTTTCGGAACACATGTAAAGAGGCAGGGTTTATTGGTTAACACATAACAATCCTTAAAGAATTCATAGTTACCTCAATAATCACAAAAACAATGAAAAAAATTGGTGATTTTTTTATTGGTGTACAGTTGTTTGACCACTTCTTTGAAAGAGTCATTCACGCCCTATTCTATTGTTTAATATTAATTTTTGTTTTCTGTTAAATTTTATATAATTTTAATACTCTCCACTTTATTGATGGGGGTATACAAAGTTTGCTGGAAGGAGGCGTCAGAAACGTCTGTGCTTGTGTCTGTGAATCTGTCGGTTATTAAATTTTCAGACATTGCTAAAAATTGAAATTAAAATTTCAGAAATGCTAAAAATTGGCGACGATGGCATAACATACGTGGGTATAATTTATGAAAAATTATACTTGGTGCAAAATTTCACGCATTATGTATATACTTGCCGATGGCGTAATTAGGTGCATGCCACGCCCACTATGTAGGTGGTGGTGGAGGGTATATAAGATTTGGCCCAAGCCAAAGTTTTTTCTTCTTCTTCTTTTTGCTCTCTCTCTTTCTCTCCCCCCTGTCTAAGACGTAACATTTTAGTGAAATTTAACACAAAAATAATAATTAGTAGCCGTAGATAACTGAAATAAAAATCGCTTTGTTTTGAAAAAAAAAAAAAAAAATACAATAATATTTGTGTGGCACATATGGTACTTGTATGTTATCTTGTTTCACGTGGATATTTAATATATAGTTTTTTAGTACAAACACCCTACACGTAATCATAAAAAGTAATGTTTTTAAAAGCAGCTTTTATTTAATAGTAATGTCACTTACTCACTTAGTCAATCACATTTAACTTTGTCAAGTCCTACACACATATGATGCTGGACATAAAAAATAGATGGTTGGTTATCTTTGATTGTTGCAAACGGAATGACAAACCTGGTATAGAGCTTGTTATTATGTGCAGGTTACGCAAAGTTTCTACAATACTAACATTTCATATTGAAATTGCTTGAAAATTTCAAGAGGGTTGAATTTTATTTATTATACCTCGCAACCATTAATCAACCATCAAATCATTATATAAAAAAATCTTAGTATGTCCCAAGCATAGATTCTTTTTGGGGGGCTTTAGAAGAAACTACGACTAAATGTAGTTCAAGAAAAGCACGTAAAAAAATAAGTTTATTTTAGGAGGCGAAATCTCAAATCTCCATCTCCTTTATAAACAAAATATGGGCGTGGCAAATACCTAATTACACTCTATAATAGAGTATGCCCTATGTGCGTATCCTTTTTTGTGCCGGATTCTGCTCAAAAAAGGCGCATTTGTGGCCCATTTCGGCATAAGGGCAAAGTGTAAATATATATAATAAATATCGGGGCTGAATTTTCGTGGCTGTTAGATGGATTTTTGTTTTTTTGCGTATTGCTCTCGATCTCGATTTTTTCCACTTTAAGTCTCAATCTGCATGAAATGTATAAAATTTCAAAATTTACAACCAAAAGTGTTTCAACAACACACAGACACACAATTTGTATGCGGACAGACATGTCTAGATTGATAGAGATTTTATTGCTTTCTTTGTGGGGTCTCAGACGCCTCCGCGTACTTAATAAATATTCCATGTTATGTAAAAAATATAAAATTAATGTTAAACAAAGCTTAACAAAACTTGAAATTTTCTATAAATCTATTTGCTTCCATTACCGTATAATAGAAGAGGAAGCTTTCCTTTTTTTTTTTAATTAAAATCGAAATTCCTTGAGTTGCTTGACCACCATGAATTTCTTGTGGTTTTTATGTGATATTTATAAAAAAAAAAATTATTAAAAGATTCCAATTTGTGACACTGTAGAGGTGTTCGTTGCGGTAACAGTTACAATATAAAATTGATGTTGTTCCGATCCGAAGGTCAGTTTAATTGCTAGTTGAAAGTATGGATGCGTGATGGGTGATTTTTTTCGTATGCGAACAAATGTAAAAGGCAAGATTTGGCTTAAGCCAATTGTATTTTTCGTCCTCGTTTTTCGCGTCACAATAATTATTTAGGGCCCAAACAGAATAAGTGCACCACGGCATTACGATATTCCAACACCCGCATTGCATTACATACCCACATGGGGGCAATATTTTATGCCAAAAATATATATATTTTCTACCACATCTATATGTAAACTCATTCATTCCATATTTAAAATTTGTACGCAACAATGCTTTCTGTTTTGGCCCTGTTTCGCGTTACATTTACAATATTAATACTAATACAGTCTTGTCTTGATGATATATGGTTGTAGCGTATTTTTCTAAAACACACCAAAACACTCGCTGTTACTTGTAATTGTAAACACCCATTTAAGCATTTGCATACATAGTCGGATGTGTAGTATTGTAAAAAAGACGAAGAATATATATGAAAATAATGCTCAACTTTTTTGCTTCTAAGTTTTTCTCTCCTCACTCACTCACTCTCTATCTCTCGTTGTCCTTATATATGTATGTATTGAAGTGGTTATAATAAAAAAAAGTATATAATCAATTAGTTCAGCTTTTAATATCCTTTTATTCTAATTTATTTGCATTTCTTTTGCACACTGTACGGATATTGAAATAATAAATCATGGAACTATGTATGTATGTACAATATTTGCGTATCATCTATTCTTATTATGTTTTTTTTTCTTTGTATGTAAACAAATTCACTGGATCACAGATTCTTTATTTTTAATTCTCATAAAATAATAACCAAGAGACAATTTGCCAAACTTCTGCTGCTCAATACTCTCGAATAACATATTTGGTGAATTTCATCATTAACAGAAACTATAAGTAACGGAAATCTAAAAATTTCAAAACATTAAAACGCCATTTCTTAACAAATTCTTCGATAGAATTGTTCATTTTGCAAACATGCAATAATCATTCAATTTGATTAAGTTTTTCTTTCATTACGATTTTGCTGTTTTGTAGAATTGCCCTTAATGTACAGTTTTGGATTATTTTTGACTCTGTTTAGCTCATCTTTGTAGTTTTCAAGTTTCTTTTCCAAGTCTTCGATTTCTTCGTTCAACTCTTCGTACTTCTTATTAAGTAAAGTAATCTCTTACAATTATTATATACTATTATTAACGGTATTAACGAAATCATAAAGCAGAGAATATCCAATTGATTATTTTTGTGTTTTTTCATTTACTTCACAAAATTATATCAATGTGCAAACATTTGCTTATTTTTTTAGCATGAAACATAAGTATGCGTCAAAATATATAAAAAAATCGAACTTTGACTGAGAAAAAATTTTAAATACCCTCCACCATCTACTTCATAGAGGGCGTGGCGTACATCTGATTAAGCCCTCTAATAATATATATATAATACGCTGGCTTACAAGTACTCTTGTGTCAAGGACTTTTTTTTTTTTGTAAATTAGGGGCGTGTCTGTTTCGATTGCACATGAATGGATTGATATGTGCACCGAATTTTGACTTTGTAGTTCACTTTTTATGGCTGATGGATAGACATTGGTCAATTGTGGGCGTGGCTGTGAAGCGATTTTGCCCAATCTAAAAAGCTATTTGCATGCAGATATCTGTACAAAATTTCAGCTCATTTTGTCAAAATTTACAAGCGTAAATGTGCCAACAACAGACGGACAAAGGGACCGATCTGTCTAAATCGACCTAGATTTAGATAATATATATACTTTGTAAGGTTTTTGACCTCTCGTTCTGGGTGTTGCAAATGTAGTGGTAAGCTTTAACTCATCACTAAGGTGAAGGGAATAATTATGTACCCAAAAGTTGTGCTTTAGAATAATTCACGTTTAAATTTTTTCCATTAAATATATGCTAAGCTGGTAATATTCTTATAATACCTACCACATGAGATGGGAATACATAAAATATTTCATTCCATTTGAAAATAAGCGTAATCGTATTATATACTCGTACAAACGTAAATGTAGAATTTAGCAAAAAAATTGAATTTGGACAGAATTTGACCGTTTATATGAAGCACGTAATTTAATAATTTATTAAAACACAGCGCAATTATCCATTTACTTATATGCGTGAAGGGTATCCAAATTTTGGCATAAGCTCTTTGTATTATTTTTATGTAAAAAGCCTTCAGTAGTAGCAGAATTGGCTCAGGTTTGTTTTAAGTATGCATGCTTGGCGCGTTTTTTAAAATCTAGCTGAGGAACAAAGTTCAAAAAGTTTTTTAGTTAAAATTTTGAATATATCTGTTGCTGTACTACCTAACAGTTAAGGAATCGTTTGGAAAGGTCTGATGCTGATAGTGCTATATTTTACGGTACTCCATTCCATACAAATTTTGCATCTAGACTTTTCATAATTAAGGCACACGACAATTTGTTAATATTGAGAAATTTTACATATATACATAAAAAATACACTATCTTTGTTTGAGTTTCTGTTTCTACATCCAGATAAATATGAAGGAGTTAAAAATATAAACACTCAATAACACAGCGACTCTACAGAGATAAGAAATGTTACAATACAACCATTTAAAAAAAGAAAAAACTGATAAAACTGACATGAAATCCGCAAAAAAAAACGACACTTAGGTTTAGGCCAAATCTTAAATACCCTACACATGTATCTGGAAATGGTGGGTGGGGATGGATTCCATCCTCTGGTAGGGTGGGTTTTATGCAGCAGCATCCAAGTCGAGTTTTGAGCTGATTATGGTTTTTTGTAAAGTGTGGGCGTGTTTATTATCCAAGTACTCCCATTTTTCGTATGGTAATGGTTAATAAATTCCAACCTCCTCGCTAAATTTGTGTGCCAGCTAAATAGATTGAAAGCGTGGCTCTTAACCATGGGGCAGTTTTTGACCTCTTTTGTAAAGAATCCGTCGTGTAAGTTCAGAGTTAAGGAGTATAGTGAGGTACCCTTCACCCTTCACCCTTCACGTTTTTATTCGTACATTTACGTGGAGGGTATTTAAGATTTGATTTAATCTAAATTTTTTTTTTTACGTGTTTTATATATATTTGTTTAGTTCATAATTGACAGTTTTCGTGCGTCTTATGTTTGTAAAGCAAAATGTTGTTTATATTTATTATTGTATTTTTAATTTTTTAGGAGCTTTCTGCTCCCGTGATTATATTACTGTTTCTACAAAATAGTGTTCAGTTCTTTTTTATTAGAAAAGATTAGCAAGATTAAGCAAATGAAAGGTTCGCAGTCGTTATTTACAGTTAGATATATGAACGAGTAAATGATTGGAGTACAAGGAAGTCTTACTTATGCTTTAATCACATCATCCGGCTAATATTTTTATATAATACGTATTTACTAATTAGAAACATACCAACACACGTTTGCTCTTTAGTCATTAGCTTCAATGTTAAATTTGGTTGTTTTTTTTTTTGTTTTGTTCAATACAAACATATACTCATTTTCAAGGTAATCTGGAGTATGGCAGTGAATGGCATTTTGTTGTACATATTATATATATAATTTTGTTTAAACTTATTTGATTCAAGCTGATGAAAGCATTCTCGCAAATATGAAAATGTTTAGTAGTGTGCCGCAAATGCAAATAAATCACAATAATAACGTTACATACATATTATGTATATATTCAATATATATAAATTTATTTGTTCAAAGTAATCGTTTAATTGTATGTGTGTATGTACTTAATTAATTAATATTAATATTGTATACTATTGTTATATATATAAAAAATATTGCATTTTGGCATTTATATATTATTTTCTTTTTCGTTTTTTCTTCCTTCTTCATATATAATATATTTATATTTGAACCAAAAACCAAAAAAATTAAAAAAAAAAAATTAAACCGTATTTTTATATATGTGGCAATTAATGAAACAACAACATATATTTAACTGTACATGTAAACGCATAAATAACAATTATTATGGGTTGTGTTTTTACTACCACTACTACCACTACTACCACCACTACCAACATTATCACTACTACTACTACTACTACCACTACTTCTGCAACAACAAAAAAAATTTCTGAATTTTAAAATTTTTCTATATTAAATAAATAATAAACATCTTTTCAAATAATAATCAAATCAATAATGAAACGTATACAACATGTATGTACAAATGCAGCAAAGTACAAACAAGTATTAATGGAAGTTGTTCTACTACTAATAGCAAAGTGAATCACTTAAGTCCCCAATATAAGCATAAGTGTCATAACTATCATCACCATAGCAATAACCAAGGCCATCATAATACCAATACCAATACCAATACAAATAGTTGTAATAATAATAGCAGTATTAGTAGCAATGTTAGTAGAAATCAACATCATAACGCTCATCAAAATCTGCAGCAATTATCCAACGATAAATGCCATACAGTGTTGCCGACAAATTTGAATAGCGCCAGTTGTATACACACCCCACCCAATCATTGTCCTTCTTCCATACGTAGCTTTAATATGAATGCAAATAATATTTCATCATATAATTCACCACTATCGCTTACCACTACCACCACCTCTACCACCACCATCACCACCACCAATACCAATACCACCAACAATGTCACTGCACTGAGTGACTGTTCTAATAAAACAACTAATAACTTGAGAATGCCCGCCTTGATGTCGCCAAATATATCTTTATCGGTAGGAAATAGTGTATTGGTGAGAAATGTAAATTCTAGTCAACGATGCATACCGTCAGCATCGGATCAAAATATATATGATTCCAATGTTAAAACCACTTTGATTAGTTCGTCTAGTTGTAATTGTAGTTGTAGTTGCCATCAGCAAACTTGTTTCATTCATAATCAAAATAATCATAATCATTATTATTATCACAATAATTCACAATTATCACAACATCACCAACATCTATACAAACAACAACAACAACAACAACAACAACAACAACAACAACAACAACAACACCAATATCAACGCATCAATCATCACCAACAATCATCCACTAATAATAACCAATTCCCCCTTCCGCCAACAAATAATTTGAAATTAATAACAACAACAACAACAACAACTACGAATCCAACACTATTACAACCAAAATCACTACCACCATCCAATATCAATTGTAACTGTTGTGATGTTGTGAATGTACAAACATGTAATGAAATAATTCCTCATCATGTGTCTCCACAAACAACACCACAACAACGTTTGCAACGGCCTCACAATTATAATTGTCAACAACGACAACAACAACAACAACAACAACAACAAACCTCAAATCAATGGACTCAACAACACCGTGAAATTGTTTCCTTAATAAATTCATCAACGACCACCCCATCGATGGCTGGATTAAATGCCAATAATAATAAAAATAATCAACACAACAATGTGCCGTCAACAACATCATCAATATCATTGAATAAAAATGTACCTGAAATACAATCGGTCACACAATCAATGCCGACAACAATACACCATACCACGCCTTCACCACAAACCGACACTTTAAACAACCAACAACAACAACAACGAACTTCACCAACGACTTTAATGGTGAATTCTGATAATCAACGACAAACAACAAATGTCCCATCTTTATCAAATTGTGTCTATTCTCCAATTTCGTCCAATAATAATGTGACTGATAATAATAAATGCAACAATAACAATAATAATAATAATAATAATAATAATATTAATATAATTAATAATAATGTGAACAATAATAATAGCAATAATCACCACCGACACCACCACCACCACCAACACCAACAACAAAGCCAACAACAAAGATCTCACAATTATCACAATAGTGGCCGCGGTTATGTAGTAAATGATTACAATAATAACAACATTAATTATCGTCGCAGTAATATTGGTAACATCAATCACAACAACAACAACAATAATAATAATAACAACCACAACCAGAACAATGGTAATAATGTGTCAACATATCGCAACATAAGCGTTAACACTGTTATTAATACGAACAACAACAACAACAATTCAGGAGATTTTTCACAAAATCATCATTGTCACAACAACAATCACAACCAATACCAACAACATTATAACAACCATAATACTTTTAACGGTGAAACTGTGGAGAATAACAATAATAGATCCAACAACAATAATAATAATAATAATAAAAATACCAACAACAACAGCAACACCAGCAACCGCATTGGTAGTAATAATGCAGCAGCAAATTCAAGTGTATTTGAAAGGCACAGTAGCAACAACAATACGGTAAGTGATTTATATCGAGTATTTGTAATATTTGCAACACATCCCTTCAAACTTCTGCGCGAATACATAAATTGTACGTACTGCTAATCGAACCTCAAACATTTTTTAAAAATTGTTAACATAGAAAAATTAAAACTCTCTCAGTTGACCTCTCCGTGAAAGATTTTAAATGATGGACGTGAATGTTAAGTGAATTCCCTGAATTTGAATAAAAAGCTGCGTCCAGCAACTAACAATGTCTGCACAGACTTTTAAATTCGGGTGCTTTTGGATATATTCCGCGGTGTTAGAGGGAGAAAGTCGTGTGCGTTTGCTTTTAAATGGTCCGCTTAAGATTGGCGAACCCCAAAGAAGGTTATTCTTGAATATTTTGAGAATAACTATGAAACTAAATATAAACTGTAGTGTGTGTAGGCCGTGTAGGCTTCTCGAACCCTTTTTCTGGGTATTATAAACATTTTAACAAAATAGGTAAACTCACGACCTGTAGGTGTAGGGTGAAGGTGTATTACGACTATTATCAAACTTCTTCAATTATTTCCATTTCATTAAAGTTTACTTTCGCTTGTGATTTTACTATTCAACGCATTTCGTTTTCTAGACACATTCAGATGGTAATGGCATTGGGCCAGGTGAAGGTAGTGTTTGTTTCGGATCTCGTCGCAATAGTTCCTTTGATAATAATGGAAGTAATCAGCTTAATATGGGACCTTCGACTTCTGCATCTGCTTTAGTTGGTGGCGCAAATTCATTGGATGGTCCGTCTCGTTCCGGTTTGTCGGCATCAGCTACTAACTCGTTGCAGAGTTTAAACGGGTTAAAGTCGGACAGTCCCTCACGTAAACGACGCCGCATTTCAGGACGTATGCCCAGCCAATCTCCTCCTTCGATATGGGAGCAGAGGCTTTCGCCTCGTGTAATGGTGAGCACTTTCACTAAAAAATAACTACATTATTATTCTTCTAGACTTTGATTAATTTTTATTATAAATAAACATTTTTTTTAATAAACAGGTACAACAAACTAGTCCTCCAGTGAGGAGACCACGATTGCGTGATTCAAATATGATGTTAGACGGATCGAATGGATTTGGTAATTTACATGCTTCAGGTCATAATGGTTATGCTCACCAACACTATCAGCATCATCAACATCATCAACATCTATCTCAGTCGTATCAACAGCAACATCTCCACAACCAACAACAACATGTCTTTCAACAACATCAACAACAACAGGAACAACATCAACAACAACAGCAACCGCAACAACATAATCAGCATCAATACCGGACTCCGTGGGAACATATGTCGCAATTAAGTTCGGCAACAGCTGCTCCGGCAAACACCGTTAGTACGCCCATTGGTGCCTTACTACATCAAGCCAACACGCGGACACCACAGTCGCCGCATCATCACAATCCAGTTCATAATGCAGCGGCTGTATTAGCGCCTCCACCACCACATCCACATCCACATCCACATCCAACTCTAATGTTGGACATTAATCAGGTCCCCGTCACTGTGCCTCTGCATCATGGCGAACCCATATGGGCATCAATATGCAATTATCCTGCTCAACCACAACCGCAGCCTCCACGTTTGACACCCTGCCACTTGCATCCCGTGTACACACAACCATATACAGCTCAAGCCGCCTGTAACTCACACTCTCAATTTCCGCATAACGGTGGCAACTTTACGGCAGCTGCTGGTTCTGCATTACAGATAGCGCAACCACCACAACAAATATCAGTGGCAGCAGCTGCTGCAGCTCAACACCAACATTCGCAGCAAGCTGCCGCTTTGGTAGCGGTTACCGTAGCTGCTGCGGCCAACTATCAACATCAACGTACAGATGCCGCAGCTGCTGCCGCCGTTGCTGGTCTGTCATTGGAAACTCATCATACCTCAGTACCGTCTTCAGCGGTAGCACCACATCCGCAACTGCAAGCAACACCCATAGCCATTAACTCGATGACCGGTGCTGCTCATCATTTGCATTCCACACTATCAGGTCCCCATCAAATTGTTATATCTGCAGAGGTTAGTTGTCACACATGTTGCTATTTAAGCAAGCGATGTAATTTTGTTTTCTCGTTCTTATAGAGACGCTCATTCCCTCCACATCCACGTCGGTTTACACGTTTTTGGCCAGCCAATCACGCTCACGGTGCTCCCCGTCATATGCTGCCACCACAAGCAATAGGTCCCCACCAACCTGCCCCCCTACAAATACAAGCTACCGGTGTTATAAATCCCGGATTTCTCTTAAACTTTTTGTAAGAAAAGCAATCAAATTTTCTCATTAACAAATTGAAAAAACTTCACTCTTTACTATGCAGGGCCATGTTTCCACTTTCCGCATATAATCAAAATGAGGTAAATTCCGCAGACACAAATGAAACCGAAAATTACGAAGCTCTGCTAAGTTTGGCGGAACGCTTGGGTGAGGCGAAGCCACGTGGTTTGACACGTAACGAAATCGATATGCTGCCAAGTTACAAATACAATCCAGAAACTCATACTGGTAAGTTCTGTTTTTATGCAGTCTTTACGTTCCCGTTTTGATCAGATAGAGATAAAAAATAATTTTTATACTAAATATTTTTATGTAATATCAGGGGATCAAACATCATGTGTGGTGTGCATGTGCGATTTTGAATTGCGCCAGATTTTACGTGTGCTGCCGTGCACTCACGAATTCCATGCCAAGTGTGTTGACAAGTGGTTGAAAGTAAGTAAATGGAAATATTCCCAATCAGATATGGTTTTAATGTATTTTGTGTATTTTCAAAGTGTAATCGCACTTGTCCCATTTGTCGAGGCAATGCGTCTGATTATTTTGATAATCAAGGGCATCAGCAGCAGCGTCCAGCACAAGCCCAATCGCAATCACAACCACAACACCAAAATCAAAATCAAATATCTGGAATGAATTCAACAAACCCATCAGTCACTAACAACAACAGCAATGATATCAATAACAACAATATTGTTATGACAACTACTGCGGCGGTTCCAATTGCTCAACAATCTACTCCAACCGCTACTTCTTCGGCTCATTGAAGGTGCAGCGTACGCAAATAAGTAAGAGTAGCGAATACCCACTCACTCCACCCAAATAAGCAATAAATTTTAGCGTTTTTCAGTTTTCTTCAAATTTTCTTTAAATAATATCATAAATAATAAAATCATTTTACTGACTTCAATAATAATCTGTATAGTAAGAACAAGCACTTAAGACCACCTATAAACAACATTCAAATACATACCGTAATATGTAGATTCTTTTCTAAAAAAGCATTGATCCACAATGACAAAAGTTTCGACTAAACTGTCTTCGTAGCTTTTATTTTTATTTACATATTCTTCTTATATTACTCGTACAAGTGACAAATGAAATATTTTTAAATCAAGTTTTCTATTTGTAGGCGTAAAAGTATTCACGCTATGTATTTGTAGTAGATCTTTAATGAAACTTTTATTTACAGCTAACTTTATTGGGTTTTATTTTCTATGTGTATATTTTTATAACTAATATTTTTAAGGATAATTGTTGTAAATCATTTGTTTTCGTTCATTAGCTAACTGGACTAATTCCGTATTTTTTTGTTTCGCTTATGCATTGCAATACGTGCCTCTGCGTTGTGAATGTTTAAAATAAAAGGAAATGCTTAATAAAAATAAATCGGTTAAGTCCAACCATATAATGCCCTTCACAATGGAAAGGAATTCAAAAAAAACAAACACTTTATTCAAAAATACAACCCTGCGCTAAATTTCATTAATAAATATTGAAAATACATGGAATAACAGACAAGGTATAAACATATTCTTGATCAGCATTAAAATCTGACTACATCGTCCGTACGTCCGTGGTAATTCCTTACATATATAAGGGACGCTATTACGCCCGCTTTTTTTCCACAAATGCAGAGGGTATTTAAGATTTGGCTTAAGTCGAGTTTAAATGTTTTTTACTTGTTTATAAATAAATTGATGATGCGGTTTCTACTTCTTTATAAAACAAAATTCTCCTTATAACAAATGATTAGCTTTTATTAATACATAACATAATCAAATGTAGTTGAGTGTTCTTTGTTAGATGCCATGTAACATAATATTTATAAAAATAAAAAAAACAGAAAAAAAAAAAATGAAATCAAATAAGCAGAATTTAAACTCTCCATAAAAGACTTTTGAAGACGTTTTTACTATATCCACGCTCAAGATTGACTAACAAACAAAACAAAACAATACAAAAAACACTTTTTACCATTTAAATATCAATCTTTGCCATTTATGTGGTTATTAATAGAGTTTCATTATGTGAATTTATGTAAAATTAAAATATAAACCAACAAAACAAAACAAAACAAAACAACAGCAAATGATTAATATTATATTTAATTATCAACTAACTGTTTGCCATTCATTAAAGCAATCTCTCTGTTTTTACTATTACACTTTTTTCTATACTAAATAGAAATTTTATATGTTCAACGCATACATTTATACATGTATACGAGTAACATGAAACTCAGTATTTAGCTTTTATAGTAGCAACTTAATGGACTTGATAAATAATTGTAGAAGAAGAAATACATATGTGAACGCGACATACATATATAAAAGGTATAAAATCAAAATTAATCAAAAAACAAAAAACAAAAGAAAAAATAATTAAAAATGCCAAATGTTTATAGATGTCTATAATAACAAAATATTTTTAAAAAACACGTTTATAGTATCATTGATTTCTTTATTGGAATTTGGCAAATTGACGATTAAATCGAAATAATTATCATTAATTTAAATCAGGTACAATGTCAATTGTTTTGTTTAAGTGCATATTGAAAACGTTTTTTTTTCATTCCTTGTAACGCGTATGTCTTTTTTATTGAAATTTTTATATCATCATTGGAAACACATATATTGCTTTTTTTATTAAGAAAATAATTGTTAATTTTTTAGATTTTTTTATGTAACAAAAGTAAAATAATTTTGCGTTAAAAATAAGTTTTTGCGTACTATATAATATAAATATTCAGCTTCTAACAAAATTGCGTGTATTTTTCAAATTGTGATTTTAAAATTTCTATATTTAGAAAAAAGAAAAAAATTTACATCTCAAAAGTTGTTATTATTGCACTACTAATTAAGCTTTTTTTTAGACATTTTAAAAAAAATATATATATGTAATATGGAAAGTAACAAGGAAATGTATAAAAAATCTATAAAAAAATAAAACTAAATTTGGCTTAGGCCAAATCTCAAATACCTTCCACAACTGCGTATAAATAGTAAGTGTGGCAGATATACACCTAATTCTCTTTTTATACGATAGATACGTTCCCAAAAAGTTCGTGTAATATTATTGGCTAAATGAAAGAATAGTAGATTGGCTCCAGACCTACAAATAAAACTGGAAATCGTGTTAAAACAAAACAATTCATGTAAAAAGAGAATTTCCTTTTCGTTTTAAGTCGTATTAAATCAAATTCGTGCAAACAGAGAATTCAGTGTATTATAACGACCGTTAATAGTGTGTGCATTACATATCAACTTCTATGTTGAGTTTGACACTGAATAAGATGGTCTGGAGCGACATATTTTTACACTGATCAAGAATATAAAAACTTTGTAGAGTGTCTGATGCCGCCATGTCCGCAATCGATTTATACAGAAACATAATTATATTCATAAACAATACATGCCTAACAATTGGTTTGAAATTCGGGTTGGGTATGTATGGCTAATGGTCAGCTTAAAACACTACATTACAATATATATTTACCGTTAAAAAAAAAAAAAAAAAAACTTGATTTAAATTAGATTTAACGTTCTTTTTGAATTTGAATTTGTTTTTGTTTTTGTTTTTTTATTTCATTTTTATAATGCAACTCAGCGATAATATATCTATTAATAAAAATATTTAACTATAAATACAAATAATAATACAACAGCAACAACAACAAATAATGTGAAATCGATTCCTGCCCTCCATTTGCAACTAGCATGTATGTATGTATTTATGTATGTAACACAAATGACTAAACACCAAATATAAAAAAAACAAATTTTTAATAAATGTAACTTAACAAAAAACAAAAAAACCAAAAAAAAAAAAACGATAACATTTGAAAAAACACACATTTATATATATATATATATAAATAGAGAAGACGCCATACAATATATATTATAAACAATTTCCACTACTTTTACTGCATATTCTTTTTTTCCTGTTTAATATTAAATATATATGTATGTTGTATGCATCTGGTGTGTAGTTGTGTGTATGTATTTTTTGTAACACATGCTCACATATACTACAATTGTAACTTTAGAGACTTAATGCCAATAATAACAAAAACAACAAAATTGTAATGCAACGATTGTTTATTATTGATTAATCATACAGTTATATAGTCCTCTATATATATATAAATGTTTACACGATTTTATTTACTCACCCGTAAAGCAATAGATTACTTCAAATAATAATAATATAAAAAAAAAAAAAAACAATCTTCAGATACTAAAAATAATTATAAAGAAGAGTACGAGTGTTTAATTGGGTATGTATTAGTGGAAGTGATAATGTTATGGTCGGTTATATCATTCTAATTAATACCCTACACCACTTAGATGCTATTATTAGTTTAGTTGTATAAGTAAAATGTAAAAACTATATTAAATATAATGCGGAAAGGGGTTTTAAAAATGGTCGAAATTTGGCACAGCCAATTATTGAGCTAATAAGATAGGAAGAATTGAGAATTTCCGCCATGTCAAGACTTATTTTATAATAAAATCTTATATGGGAAAGCTTTCACAAAAATTTTACAATTCGATCAATTTTCAATGGGGTTGTCCTTTAGGCCAAAGTACATCCTTACATCCAATTATACCAAGATACCTTAAAAAAATGCGTAGAACAGGGTTTAATTGATTCGAAAATAAATTTTAAATGATAGAAAGTGGGTGTGGCATTTATTGTTTGCGTGCTTAATATAATCTTTCCCTCAAGTGGTGCAGGGTTTAAAATCTCTAACGCTCATACTCATGTCGGTGTGGTACAGAGTCCTTATATTTGTTCAGTCTTTTCAAAATTTTAGCTAAACTTTTTTTTAACATCAACAATAATAATAACAACAACAACTAACTCCTCCCTAGTATTTTTAACACACATTATGATGCTTTAATGTAAACATCAAATTACATTTTGTGGAAAATAAAATAACCACTAATTACCTAAATAGAATAAAACAAACATATATATATATATATATATATATATACAAAATAAAAAAAAAATCATAAATGGTATTTTCAAAAGACCATTTAGTAAACGTGTTGTGCTTTTCTAGATTTTTAAAAATTCATAATTAATATAAATTATTAGTAATATATAGATATTAATATATACATCCATACATACACACACACATATATATATATATATATATTTATAAAATTAACCCAGCTAAAACACAATTTGTCCTGTAAATGTTTGACAAAAAGCAAATTATAAATAAATGCAATTATAGAACAAAATTAAACAAAAAAAAAAAAAAACAAGAAAAAAATAAAATCCTTTTATACGTGCACAAATAAACATTTTTATTAATATTGAAAGGGAGAAAGGTGAAAGGAGAGAACAACAACTACACATAATTGTATAATGTTTTTGGTATTATACACATATATATAAACATATCTCCTACTGCATAGCTGAGTTAACAATTTTCAAATATTAATCATTTAATAAAGAGTTTTATATGCACAAACACATTTTTGAAAAACATAAATTTATTTCTAATACTAATTACTGATTAAAAGTATTTGGTGGAGAGTACTTTAGCTTTTTTCCAAGTGTCATAGCAGTGTCCGTTATTCAAGAATATGTACATATATGTTACATATTTACATGTTTACCTGACCACGTTTAACCTAAATTTAAAATTTTAGTTCTTCTATCTCACACTTTAACCGGAAGAATGCATTTGAAAATGATTTAATTAAAAATTTATATAAAAACTCTAATAAGCACACATAAATCTTTGCTGTGATGTATGTTAAAAATATTACGCAAAATGTAAAACTAAAAATATAATTCGATTCAATTAATAAAGAAAATACTAAAAAAAAAAAAAAAAAGAAATCAACGTTAGCATATTGTGAACAAAATAATATATAATACATTTCTTTAACAACTACAACAAAAACTAGAGTGCATATAAAAACAATCATAACATAATAACGGTAGCGTTTATGGCGTACTTGTCAAACTTTGAAAACAATTTCTAAAACGGATAAGAACGCATAACAAGTTTAATTAAATTTTAGATTATTACGATTAGTCTTTCCCCTGGTAAAAAGTTGTGCAACTTTGCTTGTTCATATTATTAATATTCAATTTCTGTTTTCAATAAACTTAATTTGTGTATTTTTAAGATCGTTCTGGAAGAGTTTTATTTTGATTACTTACACAAAAAACAATTAGTATGGGAAACTAGCACGCTCTCAAATTCAATGATTCAATTATATTTGAAAAGCATTACAATAAAATACATATATTTATTATATATTACAAATTATCAATTATTATAAGTACTATGTGTTTTAGAAAGAAAAAATAAAAAATAAAAAACAATAAATTCAATAAACTAATAAGGATTGAAATATTTTAATTTAAAAAAACATTTCCGTTTCGAAACAACTAACAGGGCATTTATCCATATGTGAAAGTATGCGTATGGGCGGTTCTGACAGAGTCTACTGAACTAGTTCTTGAATAACTCAGCAGCAAAAGTACAATAATTCCATAAAAAAGCTCTGCAACGATACCTATTGATTTCGAGCTAGTTCAATATTATTCACGCCACCCTATTAAAGGAAAATAAATATTTTCTATTGAACAAAGTAAAAACAAAATAAAATGTAAGCAAATTTTTTTATAAGTTTGCTATTTCTCGCATTATTTATAACTCTCGCGGACACTGAAAATTTATTAATAAATTTAAATAATTAAATTAATTTGTCCATACAAAATCGAGTTACATAAGTTTTTGCTCCAAGTATTTCTATTTATTTTTAACCCTTGCAGTTTTTTTTTTCTTAATTTTTTAGCAAAAGTTATTTTATTTTAAGTTACTCTCCCTTAGACCGTAAAATTTTTTTTTAATTACAATGTTTGAAGTGTTTCTTTTTATTCCTGTTTAGTTCTTTGATGTTTGAAGAAGAAGAAAAAGTGACGTACAATATAAATAAACCCGCTCTCAAAGCGGTGAACTAACGTCATCTAGTGAGCGAAATCAAACTTGGTATTTTCATCGCTGCCTTTTATACCATCGTACAAGCGTACACCAACGCACCAAACAAACGCAACGTTCGTTTCGGTTTGTTAACTTTACATGCCCAAAATTATCTATAGTATAAAGTATCTAAGTATCTAAAGGAAAAGCAAGCAAATATGTAGTTAATAAAATTCAACTGCAAAGTCATTCCATTTATAAGTTTTTGCCATAGAGTGATGTTATAAGGTTCGGAGAAGGCGTTCGATGCGCATAAAACACAATTCAGAAATTGGGATCTAAAGAGTAAATAAAATTTAAACAAAAAAATTTTAAATTGAATATAAGAATTCTATTATATTTGTGTTAAAAATAATAATTAGTGATAATTGTAAATGTGGATTGTATGACGCCCAATGAAACTTAAAAAACGCCAAGTGTATTTGAGTAGCCAAAAAAAAAGAAAATACAGAAAACTTTACAAGCACATTTCATTAAAATTTTTATCGCTAATCTTGGAAAAACTCGTGGTAAAATAGACTTTGGAATGTCGTATTCATACATATATCTGTTCAATTTAATAATCCAACATTAATACATTACTTAATATTATTTTATTTACGTTGTCACTCCATGAATATAAAGCGCAAGATAAAAGTTACAAGTGAAAATCTTATTAAATTTTTTAAGATAAATGTGGAGTATTTTTCTCGGTAACCTTATAGAGATCACAATTACGAAAGGGAAGGAAAAAAACGGGTGGTCGATAAATATATACTAATAGATATATTTAATTAGGAATTAATACATCCGTACATACAATTACATTTAAATATCCAAATGTGTAGCACATCAGTAATTTTGCATCGAATGTATAATAAACATTTTGTTATAGATTTGCAGTGCTAAAGAGAATAAGAAGAAAGTTATGTTGCACAAACTTATATGTGAGATCTCCTAGCTGATTTCTTCAATTAATTTGAACAATATTCACGCATCAATAATAATTAGTGCAACAAAAAATGCGTAAAATATAATAAAAACATAAAAACAGCAGAAACAGAAGTGATTGCAAAACGCAAGCTAGCCATCTTATTTTAACCCAACACACAACTCTGGGAATTCGTTACAAATTTACAAGTAAATGTGTGAGAAAGTGACGGCATATCTTGATGAGGTGGTGTATATAATTCAATATAAAATCCACGACAAAAAAAATTCAATTGAAGGGTTTACAAATTATCAAGTGAGTTCTATATTAATACATTAAACACACATTTAAAATTGAATTTAATATTTTTTTTATTTTTTATTCTGTTGGGAAAAATGTGTACTCGACCCTTCCCATATTGTTTTTTAAGTTATATAGATTTAATTTAAATGCTATGTTGCCAAATTTCTAATGTATGCTTTTGCGCATATATGTACATACGTGCAATTAATAAATTGAGGTCGTTTTGTTAAGAACGGCGAAAAACGTTTGCCGTCACTGTGAAACTATATTAAAAAAAAAAAAAAAAACAAAAAAAAAGCATTCCTACAAATTGTAGAAAATTCGAGTTTTTTTAGCTTAAACGTATATATTTTTTACATTCATTTTTATATTTAAAGGTAAATTTTGCGATACCTACACACGATATATGGATTTTAGAAGATACACGTGATTGTTGTATTCAAAACAATATAGCAATTAAAGAAAATTCATCTAGAATATTGATATTAAAAAAGTCGGTTTTATTTTATTTGTTATTTTTTATTTTGCTTCTTTTACATATATTCCTTCGTCTATCTACCATTGCTTTGTGCTGTTAGGACCACAATTGCATGCGCAATAGGATACTGTGAGCAGAATCAATACGACGATCTGGATAAGCTAAAGTGGAAGAAAAGGAAGAAAAAATTTTGCAGAAAAGCTTATAAGCAAGTGAAAAACAACAGACTGATAAATAATATATAATTAATTCATCCAATAACTCAATTATATATAAATAATAAAGAAATACATAAACACCTACATAATACTATATGTAAAGAAGTTTTGAGAAATTGGAAGAAGTCAGTTGGAGGTGAACAGCGACAAAGAAGAAAGTGTTTGTGTATATCAAATTGGGCCGGTGTCGAAAGGTGACGTACTCTTGATAGAGTAAAAAACCCTTAAACGCGTCATTCCCCCAATCACCAGCGTTTTATTATCGTATAATTTTTAAACAATTAAATTAGTTAGAGGCGCAACCCAAAAGTTTATAAACAACAGGAGTGACGCATAAGCATAAGTATCCGTATCAACATAAGTAAAATTGGCTGAAAGCAAATAGACATTTCTTCATCAACATTGATTTTATTATGTGTGATATTTAAAATTTAAGCATTACTTTTTAAATAAACAGAGAGGGTGATTATTAAATAAAAAAAAAGTGAAAACGACGTAAAAGTGCAGTATCAGCATTCATTAGCAGGCGTCTATAACGGCATCAGCATATTTTTAATTATTACTATACTATGACATATTCGCACAATAGTGTTAGTGAGAACCTTAAGATGACGACCGGAAAAGCATCATCATCATCATCAGCAATTAAAATACGTGAAAAAAATGTGTCGCATGGAGGAGATGGCGGCGGCGACGGCGGCAGCAATTCACCACCATCACCACTATTAATAACTCCACCCTTAAGTGCACATTCCAGCAGTACAAAGTACAATTACACTCAACAACAACAACTGCCGCAACAACTTTTGCTAGGCTCGTCTCCACCTGGAAGTTGCTTTTCCTCATCAGCATCGACTAGCTCAAATTGCAGCAGTAGTACAAGCGCCAGCTCATTGGGTTCGACCGGCGATGGTGGTCGTTCTTATTTTACCATAGGGGGCAAGGGTCAAATACAACAGCAACAGCGCATAAGGAAACAACAAAGACGTTCCCCGGCACAACACCAGCGTGAATTGCAACAACAAGGGATGGATGCAGGTAACCGTGTTCGCATCTCGGTTCCCAAGCAATCGCGTTCACCAAAACAGGGGCAGGGTGCTGCTCGGCATTGTGGTGCTTCACAATTGGCCGATTACCTCAATCAGACAGCCCCCGCTATTTTGGGTAATTCGTCAACACGTAAGGTACGTCCCAAACGGAGCAGTCCAGTATTAAGTTTTACGGGTGGTGGAGGCAAATTCTCGCCCACACAACAGCTTCTTCCCACCGCTCTTACGCACTTTGCTGGCAGTAAGTGTTTCGATGCTCCAGCACCCACCGCTTTGCCCAAGCCGCCCGAACACTGGACCGTTAAGGAGAAGTCTGTTTGCAGCGGCGCTGGTTTACATAACATTTCTAATAGGCGGCATAGTATGGGCTGTGGAAGGAGTACCACTTATACCATGGACCCTTACTCATGTGGTGGCAATATGGTGAAATCCTCTAAGCGTAATCTGCTCGACGACTTTGATACGCACAATTTAAAGGTGTTGCTCAAAGTGCAATCGTAACTACTTTAATGAAACCGAGCACTTCATATCTATGCGATCCATTCAGCATCACAACTATTAACAACCACTTTAAATTTGTAGATTTCGGTAAACTAAAAACCGTTATTGTGTAGCAAATACAACAACAACCTATCAATCAATCGTAAAAGCAACCCAACTAACCAACCAATCAAACCCTCTTACAAATGCTTGTGATCTCAAGTGTATTACAAAAAAAAAAAAAAAAAAGCAAAAAAAAAAAACCAAAACAAAAAAATTAATTGATATAAAATACAAAACAACATAATAATTCATAAAATAAATGCATAAGAAGTTAAAGGAAAAAATAATTAAAAGTTTGTTTTAAAAAAAATTCAAAAACATTGTACATCATAAAATTCCAAAGATGCAAAATTCACATAATCAACAACAACAACAACAACAACAAAAGCAACAATTTTAACATGCAATTTAAAAAGGAAAAACTAAAAGTAAATAAAACAGACAAAAATTGCTAAGGAAGAACTTTAAAAACTTTACAAAATTGAAAAAATTAAACCATTTTAAATATTGTAATAAATCTCTTGGTGTGATGAATAGAAATTAAAACACCATCATCTTGAATGTAGGTACAAACAATGTATAAAACAAAACAACAACAACAATAACATCAATAATAATAATAATAATAATAATAAAAACAACAATAATAATAGCAAACATTGATGAACAATAATTAAGCCGAATGTATGAGTAGAGTATATCAAACAAAAATGACAATTGCAATAATTACAAAAGTAAAGAAAGCAAAGCAAGGAAAAAAACGCCATTTCATTGTCCTTTGTTGACGACATCCTTATCTCATACGTTAGTTGATGAATTGGTGATAAAAACAGCACGTAAATCACACTCAATTAATTCATACTCGTGTAATTTTGTTTATTAAACGTGATATAATTATAGATTGAAAGAGTGTCAACACTCTTAAATACGAATATATAACATTTTATAATAAAAGAAATCAAACATGTAATTAATAACAACAACAACAACAAATGATTCTAACTCTAACATAATATTGGCCGCGCTAAAGTAATGTTATTAATATGACAGAAATAGCTATGAACTATAATAACAACAACGACAACAACGACAACAACAACATCAACAACACTTTTCCCGTCAAAGTTAGCAGCAAACGACAGCCCACCAAGTACAATCTTCAATTTATCCAAAAATATAAAAAATACGGAAACAATACCAAATAAAAAAACAACAACAAACAAACAAACAAATAAACAAACATGAAAGAAGAATATAAAACAACAATACTGTCTAAACTAATTCCTGGGGGAGTAAGCAGCATGAATACAATCAGCAATAGTCACTTTTGACAATTCTCACAGTATATGATGTAATCAGTAATTTGGCCACTTTTCGATGTGATTTTTTGTTTCCTTTTTTGTTTATTGAATCCTCTTAACTGTAAGTAAAGCCGAAGTTTGAACATGTGTAAGTGAATTTATGTTTCCTTAGTTAGAGAGAACATTTATAAAAAATTTTTCTTTTTGGAAACAATATTTTTTTTTTGGAAATGTTTTTTTTTTTTATCTTTTTGCTTGTAAACAAAACTAATAAAATAAAAAAAATCTACTTTTCCCTTCTAAGATTTTTAAAATATATTTAGTTTGCAATATATTTTTTTTCATTTGTACAATTGATAAAAATTATGAAAAATTCTCTACATTTATATTTATTTACATTTAGTATGAATTTTACATACATATATTTTTTCTACAAAATGTAAATTAGAAACTATCATGTATATAACGTTTTTTTCTTCTGTAAAATTTTTAACAAAACGAATAACATTTTTTTTAAATTAACCGTTTTTAAAATATAGTTATGACGAAAGCTTTTCAATTGTATGATAGGGATGTGCATTTCCAAAAAAAAAAAAAATAATAATAATAAAATAAGACACCGGTTCAATCTTTGGGCACCTCTTTTTTTTTTTTTTTTTTTTTTTTTGGAAAAACCAAAACGAAAAGAAAGTCTGTAAAAGTAAACCAGTATTTAAAAATGAAAATGAAAAAATTGTAATTTGAAAAAACGCATATTATTAATCATGTGATCACTTTGTAACAACGCTATTATCTCCACTTTTCATTTCATCCACCCTTTTACTAAATTCCAAATAATAACTTGTGCAAAAAATAAATTTAATCATTATGACGTTTCGCGCAATTCTTCTTTAGAGGGAATTTGTGGCTTAAAAAAATGTGAATTTCAATCAATTTGGAATTGAGTACAAAGGTTGGTTGGGGACAATCATCATCATTATCATGTAACTTGTTGTGTGTTATTTTATATTAGCATTTAACATTTTGTTATAAATTGTATAAAAGAACACAACGCAAAGAGAAGAAAAGAAGAAAATGATCTTTTATATGTCTGTATGTTTATATTATATATAAAAATAAATATATAGGTATACTTTTTAAAAGTGGAACGTTAAAAAAGAAAAAGAGAAACCCACAAAACCAACAAATCGTACTTTAATTTAGTCTATAAAAATATACTAAAAAACCAAAATTGGTAACGAGAGGGGTGTAGAACAAAAGATAAGTTGTTAATGAGTAACGCTTTAAATGTAACCATAAATTGATATTCAAAACTGTGAGAATACTGTGTTTTTTAGCTGATAATCGTTAAATGTATGTATGTCACAATGCTGCTTCTTCGTATTGCAATTCGCATCCCTTACCCAAATCCCATCTCCCTCTCTTTCCCCCAATAGTCTGCTGCATCTGTGAATTATTTGTAACAATTTTTACATTTAAGTTTTTTAATAATTAAGAAAACTTCCCGATTAGTTGCGTTTTAGTTTTTGTAAATTTTTAAAGTTTTTTCGTTCCTGTGAAAATGCTTGTCTATATATGTATATTCAAAACTATATATATGTGTATATGTACATACATTATTCATTCTCGGTGAGTATGATATATGTATGTAAAGGAACCAACGTGATATTTGTCTGCAATTTTTGCTGATTTATTTAATTTTTAGTTTTTTTTTTTGTTTTTTTTGTATTTTGCGTGTAAGTGTAAAACAGCAACCTGTGCTTGAGAGAGAGATAGAAAAGAAGGAAAGGACGGATGCAGAGAGCAGCGCTCTAACAAATTCTGTTCTGTTTCTTTGTTTGCTTTTAAAGACATGAATTTTGCATTTTTTCTATTTTTAGTGCAAACAACAAACACATTATTTAACAAAGAAAAAAATTAAAACAAAAACGATCTTAAGTTAAATAATTTTTTCTAAACTCACCTTATCAGGGACGACCACGAAACCAGAAACTACATTATTTTGGTATTCAAAATTGTTATAATATATATTTGTAGAGTTCAACACAAAACAAAACAAAAAAAAAATTCTATTTTTATAAATATTGTGTAATATTGCATTTGTTTGCAATAGATAAATGGTAAAAATTAAGCTCGCAGTTTAAGAAGGAAGGCCTCAGTCTCTCAACTGACGTAGCCTTGACAACATACTGCTAAAGCAACAAAATATTCCAGCATACAGAAAATGCACAGGTAGCAAGCAACATTTCTTTTCATATATCAATAGGCAAATGCCTAACTGTCCAAAGGTCCTACACATATTTATTTTTTATTAGTCTTCCAATCTTCTCCAAGATTTCGAATACTTTTGTAAAAAATTGAGTCAAAGACAAACTTAAACGTACATAGATAATTGTATATTATATATACATGCATGTATATACATATATATGTATTTGTAAATATATCATTTATTTTCCATAATAAGCAAAATGTCTTTATAGGATCTCTCATAAAATGTTTCTAACAATGAATGGAATTACTTTATTTAGAAATATAAATCGAGTTTAGAAAAAATTATTTAAAATTTGTATAAGTTCTATAAATCATGTGCAAAGAAAAAAGAAAAAAAAATCTTATTAAACAACAACAACAACAACCTAAAGTACAAAATTTAAAACTTTAATAATAATAATAATGAGTAACGAGACATGCATTCAAATCATGGAAAATAAATAATATATATAATAATAAATAAATAAAAAAAAAAGGTGCAAGATCGTTTTTGTTTAAATAATAAAAAAATCTAAATCATCATCAATCAATAATAACAAAAAAAAGATTAAAAGGAAATTTTCATATAATCACAACGCATATAAAAAATACATGAAAATCGCCAAAAAACTGACAACTTCATTAAAGAATGATCACGTACCAAAACAATGAAAATTTCCTTTGGGGCTTGTAACGCCATTATAATAATTATTCCTCCTACCCTAAACCATTTGCTTTTTAATGCCTATAAAAACGAAAAGGCCACCAATAGTTTCTATTTCATGACTGTTGCTTTTTTAACAGTTTCATTAAGGCAAAAAGTTGTAATTGTGATTATTTTTTAATCAAACCGAAGAGAGTTTCCTAAAAAGAAAATTGGTTCTAATAACCCCGTCGGCATATTGTGATTATTAAATGGTGTAGGGTAGCAAATGGCCGGATTTAATCGGCTGCAATGTGGTTTTTCTGTAAATATAATGCAAAACATTGTATAATTCTCATTTACATTATAATCTCTCCATTATACAATGTCACTGTTCTTCCTCCCCACCAAACAACACACCAATCTATACTGAACATTTATTTCAATATATTGTTTCTCTTCATTGGTTTAAATTAAGCAATATCGTGCATGGAGAAGTTAAAGCTTAAAAAACAAAAGGAACGAATGATGAATAATAGACACACTAATTACACTTAGGCACACAACATCCGTGTATTATTGTACATAATAATAAAGATATGAAGACAAACAATTGTAATAAAGCAATGCCAGAAATTACAGAAAATAATTGAAAAACTGCAATAAAATATTTCTTTTTATTATATTTTAGTTTTCTTCCGTTTCCTTCTCGGTTCATACAAAACGCTATTAAAATTTAATGAAAAGATAAAAAAGAAAAGAAAAAAAATTGTCGGCACTGAAATCATACTTTATTAAAAACTTTCAAATTATTTGAAATTATTTAAAGAAAACGAAAAATTATTGAAATCAAGAATCAAAAATTAAATTGAGGAAAGTTTGCTTTGTTTTATTTTAATAATTAATAATAAACTATCACCTAAATTTATTTACATATTGCAATATTTGTATTTTCAAAACCTGGAGAAGATTATTAATTATTTTGTAAAAAAAAATTGAAATTGAAAAAGTATTATAATAGTAACAGTAATTAATTGTTAAAAAAAATCATTACAAAACACAAACATTTACAATGAATGTTTTTTTTAATATTTAAATTATATTACTTCGACAATTTCCAAAAAGGATTTTTACATGTATTGACATTTAATTATTGTTGCAATCATTATAATACTTTTTGTTTCTTCTTCATTTAAACAGTTTCCAACCGTTATGTTAACAAATTCGAAAACAGAAGCAACCGAAAATAAGCGAAGCGAAAAAAATTAACAAAAAATACAACAATAGTAATCTGAATAAACATTTTTCGAGTCACGATCTTTTGTAAAGATCGCTGCACTCATTACAAAGCCGCAAAAAGTATGTGTTTTTATTTATTTATTATTTATTGCTTTCATCTCTAAATACAATTCGTTGTTGGATTTTTCTATATATATACGAGTATATATACAGTATATGTGTATGTAATTTTTGTTTCGTTTTAGATGTGGGTTAGAAAGTGTTGTATTGTGTTGTTGTCATGGTTGTTGCTGTTGGTGCTGTATGTGGTTTCATTTGATAAATGGTTTTAAGCAGTCATTGCCTGTTTCTTTTCTTTTTCATATTTTGTCTTTTATTTCTTTTATTTTTTTTATAACACACGCCATTACAATTATTTCTTGTTGGTTGGTTTCTGTGGGACAACATTTTCATCATCTTTATAGAGAAATTGCGAAACATTTTTTTTTATTGTTTTTAAATGTTTTTTATTATGTTGTAAATATACAACAAGAACAAAAGATTTTTGTAATAACAAAAAATGTTATGCTCTCTGACCCTCCTTTGAAATTAAACAAACTTTTATGAATCATTCAAAAGCACTTTAAAAAATATCAATTTTTATTCAGATTTCTCAGAGATGTTTTACATATATTTCAACATTTAGAAAAATTAACTGTACAAGCTGCATTAATTAAATACGGGGCTGTCTCTCCATCTGTCTGCTGACACCAAACAAGCTCAAGGCAACAAATTTTATTTAATTTATTTTAAAGGTGAATTTTTTCCTTAAATAAATAAAATATTACAAAATATATTTTAGTGGGGAAAGAAATTGCTAAAAAGATCATTTCAAAACAATTAAAACAATATAGTCATGATTCTAGGTCGGTTGTATTCTTAATGCGGGAACGTTTAGTAGTGGACAATATTTGTTACTCACGCTTCTAATTTGAGATGACTTAGGCTAGAGTTCTGTAGTGCATTATGGAAGCAATCTTAAGCAATTTTTATGTGAAATTTTGACCTCTTGTTGTTATCGTTTTTTAACAAAAACAAAAGATAATTTGTTTCTGCGCAATATATTCTGGTAGGCGTGGTCCAGCCTCCTCAATTTTGAGATGATATAGCACAATTTTTCAAGAAAAATGTCCTAATTTTCAGGTTTTTTGAATTTTGTTCGCTGACATCGTTTTATGGGTGTTGCAAGTAACAGGCAAAATGACTGACCCCCGCCTCGAAGTGATGGTTATAAAAATGGTGTTTTAAGGGAATACATTCTCTTATAGTTATTGTTCTATCCCTGGCTCTCAGATGCGTATATGAAAAATCTATATAAGGTTTTTACCAAATTTGAGCTGAATATTTAAATATTTACCATCCTAAGCACATATTTCAAAGCGGACATACGGACAATTTTGAAATATTACGGGAATAAAAAAGTCACCCTGCCTACGTACATAAATTCATATTTCTTTTTTTGTTCGTACCGAAAATATGCGTATTTCTATATAAAATATTAAAATATTCATTCTTCGGTTGACAGCGTAGCGTTTTATTTAAAATATTGGCGTCAAGCATTTCACATTGGCTACGAGCCAATAAAAATTAAATACAATGAATTTTTTTGTTGGCCTTCCAACTAAAATGCCAAACATGAACTTTTTTAAAAATAAGGAGACACGTTTTACTACGTAGTTACGTTATATTGTATTATACGGTATTAAGCGATAATTTCAATATTGATTTTTTTTGTATGCAAAAATTTTGGGCACCCATCAGCTCAAGATATCTTTTTATGCAATAGATTGTTTGTAAATTTGAGGTTCTAAGATAACCTTCACTAAGACTTAGTCCGACTAAATAATCAGCTATTTTTTTATACCAGATTTATCGAATTTAAAAATGTTTCTTTAATATCTGAGTTTGGTTGAGGGTTTTAAGTAATTAGGAGATTAATTAAGGAGAAATGCTTTTCATTAGAATATTGTGGAAGCATGTCCACGTTACTACGACTCGGAAAGTAAGTGACCGATTTAGATTTTTGTGGTGCATTAAATTGTTAGGAGAGATTTAGAATAATGGAAACGGGTACTCAATACGCCTGTGACCAATTTTGAAAGTGCACATATTGTGAATGTTTCAAAATATTAAAGGTTAATAATTATTTCTTCGGCCAATATATTTACCATAAAGGAATCATAGATACTATATGGAATATTGGCATAAGGAAGATATGTAAAAAGTTAATGTCCACCAGAAGTCAAGAGGCGAGTGGCGCTGTGCGTAAGTTTTTATTTGTTTTTTTATGTATTTTATTTTTATTAATTATCTTAATGTTCTTATGTCTTAATTTCATTTAAGTTTTTCTATACAAAAAAAAAAAAAGAAAAAGACAATTAACATGAATTCACACCTTTTCCCAACTCACCAATAAAAAAACAGGGAGAAGATTTGATTTATTATTAGAAATAAAAAATACGTACTTCAAAATTGACTGACAAAGTGGTAGCTGAATCATTGACGTGAAAAATAATTGAATAAATATAAAACAAAACAAGAGAACATAATACTCATAGATGTTTAAAGAAAGAATTACAATATATTACAATGGTGAATATAGAAAAAATGGAGTTTCCAAACCAAACCAAACCAAATACTAATCAATGATGTTAGAGTAGAAATATGTAAAATCTATTATGAGAAAGAAATTATTTTCTTCCTTTTATTGAAATAAAATTAATGAAATAAAAAAATTAAATGAATTAAAAAATTTGAAAAAAAAAACACATCCTTACATACCAACAAATATAAATTATATTAATCCATAAGAATTTAATACAAATTAATGTGATTGTGTATGTAAAAAAATTAATCAAAATGATAATTAAACGTAGTAAGAAAATTTATCAAAGGAAAAAACAAATTAGATTAATTGAGGAAAGAAAAACCATAAAAAACGCATATTAGCGAATGGAAACATTCAAGGTGGTGACGTTGCCTTTACTAGGACATTTGGAAAAAGGTAAAAAAATCAGTGTTTGGAACATTATCAGGTAGATACAAGAATTCTTCCTCATACATAATTTGGCGATGGTACCATGTAAACAATTTTCAGTTTGAAATGATAATTATCAAATTAAGAATAAAAAATTTCAAAAATTAAATTTAAAAATGAAAAATTTTAAATTTAAATTAAAAATGAAAAATTTCAAATTTTAAATAAAATAAATAAATAAGTAAGTTTACGTTTAAGTTCATTGAGACTTTCTTATTGTAAAACATTATAAAAGTGTGAAGAAAATAACAAAAAAAAAAAAAAAATGAAAAACCTAAACTAAAAGGAAAACTTTTTCATATAAAAATTTGTATGTTTTTAATGATAAAGTTTAGAATTTTAATGTTCTTTGAACCTTTTTATTTTCCACTGAAATGGTATCAATCTGCACAGAAAGTGATTTCAAAAGCAATATCAAAAAACAACAGAAAATTGAGGAATTTTTGTATCGCCCATAAGATGTTTGCGTTTGTCTTTTTTTATACCCAATTATTTCTAAATAATAATTCTCTGTGATTTTTATATTCAATAAATAGAGTTTTATTGTATACATATATAAAATGATAAAAAATAAAAAAAAAAAAAAAGAAAACTATAATATTAAACCAAAGACAAGAAGCAGACGACAAATAACATTAAAGAACAGAAAAAAAAAATAATGAAATGTGTATAGAAAGTAAGAAGGAAATGATTCTGGCAGATGTTGTAGAAGCATCTTATACACAACAATTTTATATCCCGCCCGTCGTTGTCTTATAATCACTCTGACTGATTGACATAAAGGATTAAATTGTATATAAGAACGAGTACAATTTGCTGTTACTTGCATATACACAAACATACACACACACAAAAGAACAAAACAAACTGAGTTTACATTTACAATTAGCTTTGCATGTCAACTCAAATAATGGGAAATACAATAAAATGCCACACTATACAATACAACAACAACAACAACAATATATATAATATTAGCAGCGCACAAATGCAATGCGCACACGTACAATTTAATGAATGTGTTGTATGTGTGCATATATATATATATATATATTGTACACACACCCCTTATAACAAATAATACAAAAAAAATAAAAATAAATAAATAAATAAATACAAAAATAAATAACAAATGTGTAAAGAAATATCTAGAATAAAACAAAAACAACTATGCATACACCAAGCTAAGCTAAGTTAACGATAACCTAAAAAAAAAACCAACAACAACAACTTGTAAACATTTTTTAATGATTAAATTAAATTACAACAGAATACTTTAAATTTTATGGCAAATAGTGGGCTTGTTAACTGTGGGGGTGACCAATTCAAATATTTTTAGATAGGTGCTAAATTAAGTATAATTGTGGATGGTAAATTTTAACGTGGAACACCCAGAGTTATTTGTCGATTGTGGGTGTGTGGCTCTACTACTTGATTTCAAAAATATTTATAACAAATTTCAACATAAATAACTAAGTACAAAACGTATATATGTGTATACTGTCAATCCACTTTACCTATTTTCTATAGAAGATATATCGAATTTCAGCTCACTACCTCAACACAGTGATTAGCATGCTTAAATCAATTTAGAGGGTATACAGAAAGTATATAATTCATAAAACTCATAATTTTTCCATCGAATCAATCATGGCATGGATGGTTGCTATTTTAATTAGGCGAAATCGATCAAGTGTCCCGACCACAACCGACAAAAATCTATATATCAGCCACAAAAATTAAGTGCAAGTATCTGCAGTTTACAAAAACCCTTCGTGTAGACGAATAATTGTTACGTATTACATATAGGCTGCTGCCTGGCCCACAATTACAATGTACTTGATCTAAGTCAAATTAGTTAGTTTTTTGTATACCTTGTAATTATATTTTCGTGGCTGTGAACGGTTTTTTCTCCATAGGAATGGTATGGTAAGTCTATATAAAATTTCCGCACAATATCGTTATATCGAGAGTATTCCAACAACTGACTTTTTGGTACAGGGTCGCACGGAGAGACATATCTAGATGCATTCAGACTTTGATTCCGTCTGAAGATTATATGCCTCTATACTTTGAAAGTCTCTGATGCTCAGGCTGACTTTCTGGGTGTTGCAAATGGATTAACAAACTATATGAAGGGTATAAAAAAATGTTCTTTAATGGACTCCACAAGTTACATTACTTTATAATATATTATTGGCTTTATTCAAAGCAACATTTGTTTTTGATACGGCAACATCTTTACAGAATAAAGGTAAAGAATGTTCGTAATTGATGTAAATGATGCATTGATCGGTTTAGAATTATTTTATGTCCGTCGGTCCAATTAATTTGAGTGCAAGCTATAGATAATAATTGTAAGTAACTGAAATGTGGTTTAAAAATATGTAAAAATTCAACTCTTGAAAATGTTTATAGAAAATATTAATTATTAATTAAAAATTAATATTCGTTCAGTGACAGGACTTGATTCAGATTTTGAACTCCCGTTTGAAAGTGAAAGTTTTTACAATACTTCTCTACCAAAAGCTCTGCTTTAAAATACGTCTTTATATAATAAAAATTTGAATTTTTTTTTAACAAAAATTAGTCAATTAGCTTAATAATTATTAACTGGGCCACAAAGATTTTACTAAAATATGACAATGATGGAACAAAAAAAGAAAAAAAAAAGAAAAATATGGTATAAATTTTGGAACTAAGTAGTGAAAGGTTGGGAGGTAGAATCGACCATAATAACCTGTTTTGTGTTGAATTTTCTCTTCACGGAGGCGACCAAATGTATTCGGATTGAATTGCATAATCGCATAGCACTAAAGTTCAACACAATAGAAACGAACATCGTGCCAATCTATCAATATTTATTTATAATTAATATGAATCAACAAAAATACCTGTATTAATAATGTTTCTTCCGATTTTGGTTTTGTTAAACTTTTACCATTCAGTCATTTTTTTATTGTATGGTATTTATTTTTTGATTTCTTCGTTTCACTTATACTTTACAGGGACGGTATACATTGAATTTGAAATAACTGGTTTGCCATTTAATAACAAAAATGAAAAAAACTTTCTCACTTATAAACATATATAGCCTCACTAACGTGTTAAATGTGTCCATGTTTTAATAAATAATAATAATAAACAAAAAAAAAATTAAAAAAATTAAAATAAAAATGATATGATTTTATATTCTATTATTTTTCACAAAATTAAAAAATTATCAGAAATGAAGTTTCAAATATAATAAATAGAATTTTAACCAAAATTAATAAACACTACAATTAAATGTGATCGAAAGTATCAACAAGAAAAACAACAAATATTCTAATTAATTATATAAAAAATATTAAAATATATATTCCAAAAAACAAAAACAAAAGAAAAAAATTATATTAAGAAAAAATATCTTAAGCAAAATTGACATTTTTTAACCATGACAAAAAAAGAAGAAAAGAAAAAAACAATAACAAAAGCATGCAAACAAAAAACGTATAATATGAAATTAATAATCACAAGTAAGGAGAGAAAGTTATATTTGGCTTAGAATGAATCTGATGTACCCTCCACACATACACGTAAATTGGGGGAGTGGTATGTGACGTTCTCTCACAAATTACATTCTTGCAAAGAAATTTTTCTTCTGGGGAAATTGTGGGCGTGTCTGTTCTTGGATCTCACACATTTGATATTAACAAGTCTTCTGACCAAGAATATTTATTACAAGATTTGCTCCCAAAGCCTCCGATTTAAATGGAACAGGTGTGGGGTATAAAAAAAGAACCTATATATAACTAACCTATAACTTACACATGTACATACAATAAAATAACTTTCTAATTACATTCCATTCCTTCATTCATTCATTCATATATGCATTCATACATACTCACATACATACGCGACATTCAGAGCAATAGCAGAGTAGTAGTCAAGCTCACATTTCTACTTGAATCTAAAAAAAAAAAAAAAATTATTGAAATCTTTTACATTAAATAACATATACTGGCTGTAATATATTATTAGGTATGTACTTGAGTTGAAAAATACAAGTGAAAATCAATAATAATAATGGAAATGAGTTAAGGAAACAAATACTTCAAGTGTGAACTTCACATAAACAATGCATTTACGAATAGAGAATAATACAATAAATAAAATAAAAAACATAAACATATAGTATTGTATACCATTTCTAAGTATTATCACAAAAATTATAAATGCTCTCAGAACAAACCAACATACTATACATACAAAATTATACTTATCTATTATAGTCATGTAGAATTGTTTTCATAGACAAGCCACCATTAACACTTTATGTATATTCTGCATAAATAAATACAACTCGAATACAATACTGATGGTGCATGAAATATGTATACAAACATACTTACCTGTTATTAAAACTGAAGAACCAATCACACGACACCTAAAATTATTCACTCATATAACTCAAGACAAAGAAACAAAATCAAAATTATCAAATTATGTTGAATGTAATAAAAAATTTACTTTAATTTGAACAATTTAAAAAAAATTATATTTGGCTCAAGTCAAATTTTTCATTACCCACCATCTTCGCTCATAAGATTGGCAATGATGTTTATAAATTGTAAGACAACTCTTAATTCGATTTTTCGAAAGAAAAAATTTTTAATTTTCAAGCGATTTCGGCCAAATTCAATTCCTATTAATTCCCGCCTTAGCCGAGTCCTTATTGCGTAAGATCTTAGGTTCTTTCTCTTAGAATTTAACTATACCGGATTTGAGTCCATATAAAAATAAAGCTTTTAAATGACATTCTATATGTAAAGGGGGCTAGATCGGTATTTATTGTGAAATGGATATCTAAACTTTTGCCAAAAACATGGTTAGATCCAAGCCCGCAGCAAATTGTTAAAATTTGGAGAAATTAAACAGCGGAGGACCAAGTTTTTGTACAATTTTTGTTAAATTTTTTTAGAGATTCAAAATCCCGTTATAAACATAAATTGTTTGTTTGAAAAAGCCTTGCTTTTACGAGGTAGGATTTCAAATTTTCAATAGAGATTAAATTGCAATCATTCATAAACAATATTTCGACGAAATATTTTGCAAAAAACATTTTGTATCTTATGTGAAAATTTGGGAAGAGATTCTTATTTCTGTTCGGCTCTGAGCTTGGCTATTTCAAGCGAGGCGGTGGGTCATTCCATATATATATAGAAAAATGTTGTGGTTAATATTACATCCATATCTAATGTAATCTCGGTGTATAATTGAAGATATAGGCAACTCAAAAATTCCTTTCAATGTCTTTCCTAAAGAACAAGAACAATTAAACATTAAGGCAATACAAATTTAAAGGATAATAATAAATCATGTTATGCCTTAAGTATTTTTTGAATGTAAAAAGAAAAATAATCAAGAACCCACCTTTCGTATCTTCTCAAATAAATATAATTAATAAAATAAAAAAAAAAACACCACAGAGGTTAACTACATCTACACCTACCTAATAGAGAGTGTACTCATTTAATTTAATTACAAGTAAACAAAATCCAATCTCTGTATGAAATATTTGGCAACTTTTATGTATAAATCATATGGTGCATTAAAATTTAGCAAATGCTAAACACTGAGATAGTTGTATCCGCCCAAGAAATACAATAAAAACAAAAAAAAAAAACAAAAAATAACAACAACACTAAAATCAAAAAGGAAAAATTACCATTTTAACAGAAATTAAAAAAAATATAAATTTGGCAATAAAATAAAATCACATATCCCTCGATTCCTAAAATAAAAAAAAAGAATATTTGCATATACGTACAACGCGTTCCTTTCCCCTTCATACACGCACCACCTGTGCTCCCAACTATTCCGCATATCCTTTTAAAACTTCATCTCCCCGAATCCCTCAAATCGTTCAATAAAAGAGATCGAATATATTTATGTAGAAAACTTACAAAACGCATTTTTCAATGCGTCAGGGCTGTGGATCTCCAACCCCGGCGGTAAGTGGTAATACACTGTTTTATGAATTGTCCTTATATAGAGAGCGAAAGTAAGACTCCACATATAAACTCAATCAATTTGTCCGTCTATCCGTATATACTAAATATTCTTTTATTCTTAAAAATTGAGATAACAGTTTCAAACTTGGCAGAAGCAAGCAACTTGCCATGCAAGTTGATATTAAAGTCGGCCAAAAGCCATCAAAGGACAGGTCCACAGTTAAAAGCATATTTAAAAAGATTCGATTTTATTAGCGTTTTTTACTTGAAAATTCTATCAAGACCTCGTCTAATTATAAATTAAAATGTATACGAAATGTATACAAATATAATTTTTTTACTCGCTTTACTTAACTATAAATATTTTTAGAAAGTCTAAATGCACATATTTAGCGCATAAAAATGTTATATTTTTCAATTATGTTAGTTGGTGTGTACATACCGTTTGTCGCATAGAAAGTTTTAGTTGCACCAAATAGTTACAGTACACACATGAAAATGTTATAATCGATCAAGACCTGCCATTTAATATCCTACATTGCAAGTTGTCCAATTCGGTTCAAAGTTACAACATTGATTTTTATTAAGCTAAGAGTTATTTATCAATTTTTATTAAAAAACATTTAAGAAATGTGCAACTTTTACAGCACCCAGAAGGAGGCGTTAGAGATAGAGATATTTTTATTATTATCAAAATTTGAGCCATAATCTTGTACTTTCTAGTTTCTAGTTTCTAGTTTCGGTAAGTAGATCGCTATTAATAACTGTTCATTTTCTGTATAGAAAGACTTTTGTTGGCACATTTAATTATTAAACCAATTGACAATGCTTTGTCAAGTTTTATATAAAAATATTGAAATTTACGAATTTTCTTCATATATGGGAAGCGGCACTACGTATTGTCAAATTTAAACCATTTGCAATAGTGCACGCCTTTGGGTCAAAAATCGCCCTTGTACCAAATTTCTTTGAAATATTTACACCGAAGCTTCTCAAGGAGTATATATGTCAATATAGCTTCTGTACTTTATAAATAGTACAGAAAATGTACTTAAAAAAATTCCACTTTTTCAGTTTTTGTTGAGCGAGTCGCTTGATTAATTGTGTCCATTTTCTATACTTCCCAACATATGAAAACTATCAATATTTGCGCCAATCGATATTTAAATTCTTGCTACCGGGAGAGTGATAACCATAGACACATACATCCGTGCGGACAGATAGACAAGACTAGATCGACTCAATATTTGATGCCGCAAACGTTTTGACAAAGTAATATATGATGGTATAAAAAAAAAAAAGTAGTGGTGGAAAAACATCAAAGAGCATAAAGTAGAAAGCAGTTTTATCTACGTTAACACCCACTTAATTTGTGTGTACTTGTATTTATTCAAAGGTGAAAATGTAAAGTAACAAAATTCGATACCAGCCCGCATCGTAAAAAAATGCAACCATGAAAATGATATACAATAGGTAACAGAGCATAAATACTCTTTTTTTTTTCATATGGTAAATGGTAAGTGGGCAAGTGTACAGCGCTTGTGCTTGAGGGGGAGCAGAGAAAACTTGTTATGTGTCGATAGTAGTCAAGTAAGCTTTATTTAGTAAAAGTACATAGAAACGACGCCTTTCAAACTGATGCAAAAGAAGAATTATATTCCGGGAGAAGACTTCTACATTTACCATTCAGTACAGTTGTAAAGGTGACATAAAGCGATGAATCTTTTATTATATTTTATAGGATTTGGATGCCAAAGTTTAAATGATATGATGATCAGAATATCTTTGATTTCTATCGAATTTTCGAACGACATAGTCTATCTGTCTATCTATTTATCTGTGAAAATCACTCATCCAGTTGCAAAAAATAGACAAATTGACTCCAAAATTGGTAAAAATTCTTATTTGTTGTTTTGTGTTGTTCATCGGTCGCATTTCATGAACATTAAAAAAGAGTAAACATTTCAGAGATCCTAACTGGTTTGAACTCAAAAATGGTAAGACCTCGTTTATAATAAATTATGATTTTGATTCTAATACCCTTAGGTGGTGGGTATACATGATCAAATATAACCCTTTTTTTTTCTTTCTTATTTTACGTTTTAACAGAGTAATGAAGTGAAACATTTTCGTACTGGTTTTATGAATTTTACATGAAGTGCAGTTATTTATTTAGAATGGATAATTACTTATTGCGTTGTTTATTGTATGCTCTACATTATAGTTGAGGGGCACATGAAGTATAGAATTTTGTTTGCATCTATTAAGTACTAATATATGAGTCAACTTGTATATGACCTATATGTGTTTGTTGTTGAAACGCTAGAAGTCATAATATTTGCAATGTTGAGCTATAAATTTTTAGCGACATCCTTAATTCATGAGAGAATTTAATATTTATACCCTCCACCTTACGATGGTAACATTCCGACATATATATTTCTGAACAGAATCTAAATCTGAATCTCACAGTTATTAATTTGGAGATAAGGATCTAAAAATATTTCTAGTATCTGCATATAAGTTCCTATTTAAATTAAACAAAATCAGCCAAGATCTCAATCGACAAAAACCTTTTAAAGCCACAAAAATTTTCCTTTGAAGTTTAATTTGATATTTCTAAACAGTTTACGAAAATCTCTATTTTACGTAGAAACTGACATGTAAGTTAATACGTATTGAGTTGATTAAGTTGATATTGTTTTAGAGCGTAATCAGCTACTTGCCATGCTCACTGTTTGTACATGGTGCTGGAGGGTATTTAAGATGCAGCTTAAGCCAAATTTGGTATCTTTACTTGTTTATATTAAATTATTGTTCATTAAAAAAAAAATATTTTCCATTTATGGTCATTTAATATTTATTATTTTGTTGTCTCTCATGTTGTTATTATAAATAAACAGTGTTTATATGTATCTACGACATGGGCATAATATAAATAAAATGAATATAAGTAAATAAACAACTTATTTATAATAGTTAATATATACGACTATAACTATGGAAGTGGACTAAGTCACATTTTACAAATATAAAAAAAAATGGAAATTAAATATAAATTTCTAAATCGATGTTTTAAAAAAGTTTATTTAGACAACTTTCAAAACGGACTACACTTGTATGCACTTGTATGAAAACTTTTTATTGTATGTTGTAAAAATAATTTTATTGTTTGCCTGTCTAAGGAAAATGAAATTTCGTTAACAAGCTAACTTCACTATAACTTAGGAAGCCATTAAATACAATAGACAACCAAAATACTCGTTTCGGTAAAATGCGCATTGCCAACAGAGTTTCACAATGTCTTGTACACGTATGTATGCTTGATGATATGTGCCTGATGTTGGTGAATCATTCATTGTATACAATGTACACATATGTGTATGCATTTATGCATATTTTATATACAATTATTAGTTTTATTATATCAATGGAGTCACTTAAAATAAACATCGATAGCTTTAAAAGCAATTTAGATAGTTTAGATAGTAGGTGAGTTTATATAACAAAACACAAGCGTACTCGTACACACATATATATGTATATACTTATTTTTTCGTCTTTGATATTTTTTCACACAAAAATTGTGAAAGTTGTATAAATTATTGATTATATGAAGATTGAGTATTAGGAAGAAGTACCAAATACATCGACACAGTATACAGCAACAATGTTGTTGAAGTAAAGGTAATCAAAAAAAAAACCCACTAAAGATGGTGAGTCATTCACTATTGCGTTGCTACGGCAAAGCTTATTATATTGCCTATATCCAGTAAACACGTATAAAATGTATTCGTTTCTACGCAGTAGAGAATTTATCGATTTATTTTTACTTAGCTAGGTAGAAAATTAATATTTACGTATTTTGTACAATAGCGTGCAATTGTTCCTGAAATGTGTGTTTTTTTCTGTATAGATATAAAATTTAAACTACATAACATATATACTCTTCACTTACACTAAGGGTATACTAAGATTGTCATTGTTGTAATAGATATCCAGAAAGAGGCGTTAAAACGATTTAGACATATACGTCCGTCTGTCCAAGTATCAGTATTCAAGCTGTTGTACGTTTTGTGATTATTGAGCTGATATTTTACAACAGCCATATTTTAGTATCTGGATGCAAAAATTAGGCACCATCATGCCTAATCGACATAGGATTTGTACGACACACACTTTTAGCGTGTAATGTTAGGGACCTGCCGCGTCCAAATTTTTTATATAAATGTAGAGGTCATTTAAAATTTAACATCAGCCGTTTCCCTCAATGTATTTTTAGTGGCAATAATTTTATTTATCAACACAAGCATAGTTTGAGTACAAATACGAAATGCTCGTTAAATACGAAATATTTGTATGTGAAATAATTATCATGACTTGTTTACTATTTATATAATAAGTTATAATCAATGGACATAACTCAGCCACAGTAAAATAAAATAACATTTAGTCCCTTTGCTTATACAAATTTAATTTTCGTATTTAAAACAAGTGAAAATGTTATAGGCCTTCCAAGACCGACCATTTAATACCATACATCACAAATTATGCTGCAAATAGTATAAAAGTTGCCATAAAAGTTTTTTCGTGAAATATCATTATATGGTAAGGGGTTCTAAAAATACTGCAATCGAGACCAAAGTTGGCGCAGCCATTTATGAAACTAAGTATGTATGCTTCATTAAATTGTAACAAAAAATTTCAAGTATGGTGAGATTTTGTCATATGAAGATTTTCTCTACAACACGAAGTTATATGGGGAAGGCTACTAATAACGGTCCACTTTGTACCAAACTTCATTTAAATATCTCAAAAAAAGTGATTTGTGGCTTGTGGACAGACAGGCGGACATGGTTAAGTTTTTAATTCTGAATCGATCTATATAATAAGTAAAGGTGAATATGGTATCCGCCATTTACGAGTTACAAGTGGTGAAGGATATAAAATGTTTTCGAATTACTAAATACTGTATTATTAAATGTAATGTATGGCTTGAACTAAGCACGTAATAAATGCTACATAAATCCGGAAGAAATCATTTGCTTTGTTACTCTGTTACTTAGTGATAACGTCACTGAATAAAACTTTAAGTACATATACATACATATATATGTGCGTACTTAAATATGAGTACATATATAATCTATAAATAATTTTTAAAAATTTCTTTAATAAACAACTTAAGGGAAATCTTCTTATGTGAAATCTGGAATTAACTCGAAAATATTGCGCATCACATTGCTTATGTTTTTCGTCATTTACAGAGCAGCTGCGTGCAACGGGCGGCCCTTGACCTACATGCAGTCCTCTTGAAAATTTTATGCAGTTCTTTGGAAATGCTTGCAAATCATCCGATTTGATCTTTTTAAATAGCGATCTGCGAAAGTAGAGGCGTCTGTACAAAATATTAGATCAAATTTTCGATTGGGAGGGTGTCAACAATAGACACACGTACGAACATGATCGACTCAGTTCTTGATACTGAATAATTTATAAACTTTGTAGAGTCTCTTAAACCAACAAATTACACAATTAAATATAAATAAATCGCCAACATAAACCAGCCAAAGCTGTGTATTTTCAGCCCTAGAAAGCTTTTGTGTTGGACATTACTGTTATGAAGAATTGATTTCAAATAATCACAATAGCAAAGAGGGGCAGGGGTGTTTTGAGGTTTTTCATATCTGAGTTGAAATGAAAATTAAAGCCGTATTATAAAATGGACAAAGGTTTTCGAATATTCGATGCGTTGGTTTGGTAAACAGTGGGGCAGTATTTAAGTATCAGAATATTAATAATGTAGACTGTTAGCTTGTAAGTGTGTGATTTGTTTTCATGATTTATTTAAGAAACGTGATTTTGGTCACGTAATCTTCGGCACAATTGAAACTCAGCGTGTTGGATTTATACGCATATACGTTTTTAAATATTTTTTTACGTTAAATATTTATTAAATAAATGTATATAAATTATCGCTTTGTAATCGTCAAAAATACATAAAGTCTATTTGTAGTGAGGCTGTAGCTAATATTCAAGGTCCATATATGATAAAAAGTATATAATGATGTTTCGTAGAGATGGGGAGTATTAAGATTGTCATTCCGTTTGCACCACCCAGAAGAATATATATTCTTGATTAGCATCAAAAACTGGTTGAGCTGAAATTTTGTACAGACAGTATTACTTTTTGTACGAATTTGATTATTTAAAATGGGCTAAAATAGGTCTAGAGTCATGCCCACAATCAATAGGCACCTATTTATATGCCACAACATATGACCTATGAACATAAAATTAGATACGTACATCTATAGACATTCCCTTCATCGATATGCCAAAAATGGGCATGGTCGAAACACAGTCACGCCCACAATTTACAAAAAATATATTCACAATAAAACTGGACTTGCAACCTGGTACGTATTGCATATACTATTAGAGGACTCGCCACGCTCGCCATTTTAAATGTGGAGGGTTTTTAAGATTCGACCTAAGAAGATTTTAGTTTTCTTACTCGTTTTACATTTAAATAAGAAAATAAAATTAAAATTATTTTGTTTTTTATAGTTAAAAATTTAAACAAATTAGATTTTTTATTGGATCATGCCCATATATTGTAAATAGAAGATAGGAAGCTATTAAACTTTATGCACTGTTGTAGTTTAGACAAAACATTCTGTATTGCTACTGTTTAACATTGTTTGGATATGCTGAAGTGTGTTAAATTTACAATGACTGTTTGTAACAACGGAAACTTGTAAATGGCACCGCCAGCACTGACTGCACTGTTTCCAATTAAACATTGTTTATGCCGTGATATCTGTAATATGTAATATATTTATATATCACGGTTTCATCACTGTCAGTTGTAGACGTACGTAAATGATATGCCATTAACCTAAATTACATACCTGGCACACATATTTGCCATTGTATGCGGACATGTGTACATGTCGAAATTGTACGTATGAACAAAACATCTGCCGTTTTGGAATATTTGAAGTTTAGATGTCTGATATATGAAAATGTAGGTAAAATTTTGATTGAATTTTCCAATCAATTCAACAATCGACAGTAAAATTAACAAACTTTATTGCCATAGAGTCATATACATTGAATTTTCATATAATCTCTATATAAACAAAAGTTTTATACTATAAAGTGGAGTAATCTCACTTCGTATAGATATATATTGTACGAGTATTCATTTACATAAGGCCCATATAAGTTTTTGACGTATATAAATATAACGTAGCTATATATGTGCGAGTATAGGAGGATCACCTGATTGCAAAAGTTTAATGTATTACTCTTCACTCAAAACCAGTCGGTTTGTCTGTCCGACGTTGTTTTTTGTTATCAGTATTTGCGATGGGTATCATCTTTTTTTATAATCTCCTCCTAATGGTGAGGGTATGCTGAATTTCTCCTTCTATTTGCCATCATAAGCGTTTTAACGAGCTCACAGATCAGCATCGAAATATGAGTCAATTTAGCAAAGTTCGCATATTTGTATGTCTGCTTAAAAGAATTTGTATCAATTTAATTATTGAGATCAATATTTTAGGAGCATTTTGTGTCACCCCTACTGACTCTTTTATATACCTTTGCGGCCAACCCATATCCATATATACAATGTGTACATTATTATGTGTATGTTTTGTTTGTGGTAGCAGTGGTGCCCTCAGTGAATGGATACATAAATAATACCCGTTTTTTTTTTTAAATGGATTACATTCGTTTCGTATATATGTTTCATATATATATAGTTTATGCTCATGTAAGCGGAAGGAAACCACTTCTCTGTTCAGGTATTAACGCAAACAAATGAGGTGTACTCAGAGTGGTGTTGGCATTAATTCATTTTGATAAATATTTTGAAAACATAGTAGGGGTCACGAATTTCATCGATTTAGGTTTTAAAGACCTTTGCTAAATATATTAGAAAAAACTCATTTAGCTTAGATCACAATCTTAAATATGCTCCTCGCCTATTTAGAAGAAGTAGGCGTGACAAGTACTTAATTTCGTTCACTAACTCAAAACTAAAACAAAACGTATTCTGCGCCAAATTTTTGATATATCGGTGGATGGTATAATTATGGGAATATTAAATTCCAACCTTGTAGTTAATTTTTTTTGAGATATAGAAAGACTTTTGTGTCAGCTGGGCTCAATTTAAATAGAAATCTACGTAAAGAGATGCTGGTTCAAAATTTCAGCTCAATACCTAAAAATTACTATCAATCGACAAAGAAGGGACATTGCCAGATCGAAACAGATATTGATATTGAACAAGAATTTTTGGTATATATTGATGAATATTACTTTGTAGAGTCTTTAACGCCTCCTTATGGTTATTGAAAAGGGCGTAACCATTTTTGCGGAGGATAGAAAAATTTGCAAAGTTAATATACGAGAAGCGCGACTATACAGAAATAAATAAAATATGTGTTGAAATACAGGAAGGGGACAAAATCGATTTAAAAAATATTGAGTGAAGGACTCACCCAAAATATTTTTATAGAAATATTTATATATATAAATGTAAATAATTATATATATATATATAAAAACAAATAAAAATATAAACCGAATGAATATATATGAGGGAGTAAACAATAAAAACGTGATGGCTCAGCAGCAAACTTCTGCTTACTGAACGAATTTCAGGTAAGAAAATTTATACGTATGAGTTACCTAACAGGAAACTGAACAACTTTCATTATAAAACCTTATGCGTACATATAAGAAACTTGAAATCTTTTCATATGTATACTACGTATGTGGTGAGTGTGTTGTGGTACATAATTATTCTTCTCATAACGAGGTTAGCAAACGCCAAAGTCTGAGGCACGTTTTGTTTTATACAAGCGTAAAAGTATGGGCTTAAGTCATATAACAAGGTCACCCTATATTATTGAAATTTATTTCGGTTATAATGAATGGATTAATCATGGCACTGTTAATGAGATTTGTGAAGGGTGGTGAACTGGTAAATTCTTAATTTATGGAGGTTTGTTCATCTGTACACTCAGACTATCTATCACATTTCCATCGACGAGAGGCCAAGCTGGAATTTAGTATAAATATCTTACCACCTAATGGGCTTTGTCAGTTTCAAAATTTATTCGCAAGCAGAAATGCTATAAAAGTTGTAGAGGCATGTAAGGTAATTTTAACTTGATGCGAATGAACTTTCTTACTTGTTTAGCATAGGAACTGGGACTTGACAAACAAAACAAAACAAAGAAAAAATAGACATTAAGGAATATATTATATATATAAAATATATACGTATATACGTATATATATGTAGATAAGATTCTGTACAAAAACACATAGTCTGCAGATAATTCGGATGGTGTTCAGGGTCATTTAATGAAAATAAATTTTTAAAGCCTCCGCACAAGGTAGGCGGTGTACTGAGTTTGACATTCCATGTGCAATAGCCAAAAGGAGATGTCAAAGAGACTACAAAGTATATATATTTTTGAACAGCAGTAAATACTGAGTGGATCTAGACGTATTGTCTGTCTGTTGTTGACACTCTAATGGTTTTTAATTAGGAATAACATACCTGCCACGCCCATAACTTGTACGTAGATGTACGGAGGGCAGTTAAGAGTTGCCCTAAGCCAGACTTAGTTCATTTTACTTGTTTTTGTTTTATTTTATCACAGCTTGAGAGCCAAAGTTATTATATACAGATACATATATATAGAAAGTATGAAAGAAATTTGATAGCATGTCTGCTTCTTACAATAAAAAATCCATGAAGCTATAATTATGTTGCACGATCATTGAGTGAGTACTGCTTTGTTATACTAAGCAAGTGGTTTTCATGTTTAAAGCAATCTTCTGTCGATATATCTCAGTTTCGCAGAAAGAAAATGAACTAACACATATGTTTTCTAGTATTATGACATCGACCGATATTTGGCAAATTGATTAGACGAGTAATTGATTTTTTATAAAGTATGTTATTACACAAGCTCTATCAATTATTATATAGGGATCTACATAGAAAATAGTTCAGAGTTATTGGTGGTAGGAAAAATCGTTTTGGAGTTGACAAAATTAGATAAATTTTCAACAAATCATGCAGGATGCATTGAACAATTTGTGATATCCTTTAAAAAAAAACACCCTTATAAATCGTGCACACATTTTGCCCTTAAGACAATTTTAAAAAAATTTTAAAGCAGATGTTTTCCAAAATTGCCTTTCAAAACTGCTTTCTCTCAGCCTAAATTTGTGTTTCAAAAATACACTCTGACGTTAATAGTTACAATTTCCCATGAAGCATTTCAATTTATTAGAAAAATTCTAACATCTTGAGCATACTCGGCATTTCATATGAAATGAAATGAAAAATTGAATACAAATTTGATTCAATTTTTAGGGTATTCAGCTGCGCTAAAACGCAAGCAAGTTGATTCTATACTGTGGTCTGTTCAAATTGAAGTTTCTTCTCCTAAAAATTGTGACGTTAAACATTTTCCAGTGGACGTGGCTTATATTTCTTCTTTATAGCTGGATTTAGTATAATTCCGCAAAACACATGTGATCCTGTAAACATTTTCAATAATTTTACCAAGTTTGAACTCGATATCTTCATTTTTGCAACGGTGGCAGACAGGCAGACAGACAGACAGACAGACAGTGTTGCAAACTTGTAACGTTTCTACTTATAAGTAGGCTTCACTTTAAAACGGAAAAGATGACTGTTTACAGAATATTAAAATTGTTGTGTTAGGGATAGCATGCGTTTACTGAACTTTTCTACTTTCAATATATATGAAAAACTGGTTTTTTGCTTTCCAATTATATTAAAATACAATACTATTGTACAAACGCGTATTCTACATTATAGAAAAGTAGGTAGATGGATGACAGTCAACCGGTTGTAACAGTAACTTTTAAATTAATTTAGAAACAAGTAAAAAAAATTTTATTTTGGTTTGGGCCAAAATTTAAATACCTTTCACATGTGGGCGTGGCAGGTACTTAATTATGCCCTCTAATAATTCATATTAACACGAGAAATTCAATTTTTCCGCTGAGTTTTACGGTTTTTTGTAAATTGTGGGCATGTCTATAATCTGATCAATTTTTGATGCCTCAATGGATGGAGTAAATAAATACACCTAGTTCATATATCAATTTTTTTTTCACATAGAAAGATTTGTTTTTCGATTGTGAGCTTGGCTCTTGCCCAATTTAAGTAGCGTTGTACGTACAGGTGGACTCAGATTTCAATGCTGTTGTAGAACATATTATATATACTTTGTAGGATCCTTGACATGTTCTTCTGGGTGTTGTAAACGGTATAACAAACTTAGCATACCTGTATTATGTGGAGGGTGTACAAGTAATTCATTGAATTGGCAAACTTTGCAATGACTTTATTGTTGCGAATGGCTATTTTTCAACTTTTTATTTGGATTTAACATTTATATTGTATTTCATTTTATTATTAATAAAAATATGACTTTATAATATCAGACACAAGAAATCAATTATAAGAAATAATTACCCAATGATATAATAAATTTGAAGAGTATAATGACTTGTAACCAATTAACCAGAGGAATGAATTATTATGAAGAAATGTTTCTTACAAGTTTAATGTCTAAGTTCAGTGACTCAAGTTGTGTTGTAAACACCTTTAGTATAAATATAATCGCTTACATTTTTATTGTTGTTGTTTTTAATGTAATTACACGATTTTCAGTTTTCATTAAACTATGACCTTAACTTTAATAGAAGTCATTAGCTTCAAATTGTGCAATGATAAAAATTTCCACTTGAAAGCGAATGAAAACTCCAGTAATCGATTTTAATAAAAAATATTGAGGGTACTAAAATATAACCTACATTAGATAATTATAAAAACTGCTATCATTTAATGTATTTTCAAATGTGTGTACGTCTACGCTTAATGAATAGACAAAAGAACCAATTTGCGTAGTTGTACAAAAAAAAAAAAAAAAAAAAAGAAATATTTATAATAAGAAAAAAAAATCTAATTTTATTTTATTTTATGGATAAACTCTAAGTGCTCCGTACAACCAGGCACGTACTTGAAAGGGATCAGGGGACAGGGACAGGGAATTTCCATATGTCGTAGTAAAAAGAACATTTGATGACTCTATGAATTATTCATCACTTTGCTTCTGCAATAAATTTCTTAAAAATTAAAAAATAAAAATAAATATATAGTTCAATAGTTTGTGGAATGTACAACTAACTAAAGTTCACTTGCGTTCTCATCCTTTATCTTTCTACCAACAATGATATGTGCTTATGTACCTCCACACATATGTACACGATTATTTGTATATAAAATGCGTATAAAAATAGATTTCAATAGATTTAATTGTTTATAATCCATTCAAACAAATATAAGCAAACTCGTACACACATACATTTGCAATACAATAATAATTGATTCAAGGACACGACCTTGTGCACCTTGTGTACGTATAGAAATACGATACGATGTATACATATGTATATACATACGTGCATTATTATTCGGCTCATGCTTCAGAGATTCAAATTGCGCAGCCTTTTTTGCAATATTTATCATTATGTGAAAATGAAAGTGAAACTAAAACTTGAATACAATTGAATTTACACAAAAATTTTAACAATTGCTGGGAGTGCTGCCTATCATATACGCTTAAGTTAAGGGTTGATGAAGGTATGTTAATCTTCTGCTTCGCTTTACTGCGGATCTCATCTATATACCGTGTGTTTAACATATTAATCACCTTCGACGTTTACTAATGCTTTAATGCTTACTCATTTATATGTGTATAAAATTTCAGCTCAATATTCTAAACTTTACGATTGTGAGCATCAAATATACAGATTAAAAAGGACGGACATATCTATGTAGGTTGTTTGTATGTTGTTTCATTCTATGACGTTATTCGAGAGCTTCCACCTTTTTTCTTCACCTCGTTTATAATTTGTATGTATGCCTTATCTATATACGAGTATAAGTTAATGTATGTATATTATAACGCCTATAGTTAAATGTAAAATATTTTATGAACCCTGCTGAGAGTGTGCTATTAATGTAAAATAGAAGATTTAACTTTATATTATTAAAAGAGAGGGAGAGGGGAAGAAAATAAAAATACAACGCAATTTTTCGTACCTTTTTTAAAAAGGTTTCTTTATTGTTGTCAAGAGCACATGCCTTCATACAAGTCATAATGGTTTTATTATTGTAAAGCTGCTATTGTTATAGGTAAATGATTGTAAATGAATGAAAAAAAAAACGACTGAAAAGTAACTGTGGTTTTATTTTTCATATCGTATGAGTATCTCGCAAAGCGAAGCAAATAAAATGGACGCTAAGAGTGTACAAATGAAAAAGCCTGGAAAAGCCTTTCTTCACGCAATCAAGTTATGATCCGTTAGGACACTTTAATTTCCTCAAAGATGTTGCCCTTATGTCACCCATAACATAAAACTACATACTGACATTTTTTACCTAAATACATTCCTAAAAAGTGTTTATCACATGCGTTTATGATTTGGTGGGTTAACGTACATTAATAGGAATATAGATTCATACTGTTTAAGTAACAACAACAATTCATTCATATATGTAAGAGACCTATTTGTTGTATATACCCGGAAAATATAAAATAACAGAAACACCTAAATAATGTGTACGTATGTGCCTACGCAAACGCCCATATAAATGAATATAACATTATATGTATATCAGACATACTCCCTTTGTTGGACATGCGCACAAACTGTACTTTGTGATTTATTTGTATAACCATTTACGAGCGTACGATAAATGCTTAAACATACATACATAAAAGTACATAACAGTGATTTATATACACATACATCGCTTAAACCATACAGAAGTACAGTTCCGTGGGCACTGCATATATAAACAGTCTTACATGCATTTGGCAAATAAGCTGTACACGGTGTACATATAAATATATATAAAAGTGCACAGTTTGGTTTATATAAAGAACTTCAATAATATATATTTCGTATGTACATTATACTTATTTATAATTCAATTTACATATTTCTACATCTACAAGTCAAGTTCAATGTATTTGCCTGCAATAAATTTCAATGTTGAAAATTTTTCAATATTTTTAAAACTTCAATTTTAAAATCAAGCTTTTCTTCATCAGTCATCCTCATGAGGTGCGGTTTTATGGTATCAAAGAACGCTTGATCAGGATCATGTGAAATGTGTTCAGAAGTATTTATAATAAAATCATCCCTTCTACTGATGCCAATGCCATGTAAATCATTGATGCTATTAAAGCATGCTATTGCCAAATCATTCTCTTCTTTGTTTATATTAAATAAATTAGAAAGTTTGTTATTATTATATGCTTCAGGTGGGTCTTTGATCATGTGACTCGACAAGACTTTGGCGGGGCTTTTATTCATTATGTCAATGGTGGCGGTAGATTGTATTTTTGAATACTTTCCAGCAGCAATTTCTTCATTAGTTTTATCATTTTGAAATTGTTTGATTGGAGAAGACCAACTTTTTGTATGCTGCCTCATGGAACGTTGACTTCGGGTAACCAAAGCAGGCGTACATACGGTCGGCTTCTTCGTTGTACTCTCTGCATTCAATTCTGGGCTATTTTTTTTCCTTTTTGATATCTCCGTACAAGTTGCTCGTTTACTTTTCATGTTTCTTTTAATACCTTTAAAAATATTTTCTGTACCTGTACATTTTTTGCTAGGACTGGTTACTGTTGTGTGTTGAGCACAATAACTATCAACACTACCGTTGCAACCTTTTAACAAAAACATCAATTCTTTTTCGTAAATATATGGACGAGCATGTTCTCCATCAATGTGTTGTAAACGATAAGCACGCAAAAAGGAATCGCGTGTATTCTTCCATCGTTTTAATATAATTTTAGCTAAGTGTGGTGTAAAGAAAATCAGTACAATAAATGAAGTGAACTGAGGTTGGTAAATTTTTATGTAATAACCTAATTCCTTCTGTTCGGGTATATCTAATGTATCATAACCGGGGTACAGTTCACGTGCAACCGCCCGCCAACTACGTTCACGTTGGTCACGATTGTGAAAATCTTCATGCTTACGCTGCCAAAGATTCTGTAAACAAAGTGCCATTGTGTCAACTTACCACACGCATGTTCGCGAGCTTTCGCAACAACTTACCGGTTTTTCACGTATTGCTTTTATAAAATCGTACATGCAATAGTGAGCCATTTGTACACTAATATTTAATGTTTTCATATGTTCTGCATTATTTTTACCCATTTTGTTATAGAAATCTTCTTAAACAACTTTTTAACATTAACTTAGCAACTCTTATTGGTGTACAGTTACGATACACAGTTGAAACCGCGTTTGGCTTGCAATGAATTACACTTATATGGCATGTGGAAAAATGTGAAATAAACTCAAATAATAACAAAAAAACGCGAGCGATTTTATTGATCCAGTATTGCCAGCCAAGAACGAAAAAGTGCATTTAGAGCAGAGAGTGAGAGAGAGTAAAACAATATAAAAATCCAGCCACGTAGAAAACACTATAATGTAGAAGGTTTAAGAATTTTCTAAATAAGTTGCAAATGACTTGTAATATTTAATCAAATAATGTTAACTTCAAAATCTAATCTAATCTCCATATACTGGGCTAAGACAAAGGTGTGGATGTTTGTAACTCCTAAACGGCATATGCCACACCCATCTTCAATTACGGACGACCTCTTTTTAAAAATGGCTCTATTTTGGAGACCGGTTTAAATTAAATTCTTATCTATTTCTGGGACCCCTTTTCATACAACGCCCGGTGACGAATGACAATGACACGCCTTTACTGATCCAACTAACTATAGCATAAATTATAGAATTAAATAATGCAGAATATTAAAAGGTCGGACGATATATAATCCCTTAACTTGTTTTGTTATTAAGGTAGAGTTTTATGGAAAAATTATATCCATTAAAAAAATATATGTAAAGGAATCTTACTTCGCTGTCATTTAATATTTGGCTCAAGGCCAACATGTGTACTTTTCTCCCTTTATTGTTTTTGTTAAATGTGAACAAACATAGAAATATTTTTATTTTAAATGCCTTGGTGGTGTATCATTTTATTAGATATTAACTTTGAAGGTGACAATGATTTAGTGTGAAAATACAAAAGGCAAACGTTTTTAATGAGCTAAGTTCCAGTATGCATATAAATGAATATGAATTATGTAAGAGAAAGGTTGTATGAAAGGAAAGCGTCCATTATTACATAGGTCTGCCTATGCCACGACCCATTGGAGCACCAGCCATCGGTGCGTCTCCTGATTTAGGACTTTTGATAGTCTCATCCACTGACAAAATCATGCAAGCAGCTTCAGCTGCTGCCGTCAAAGCATTAATTTTTATTACGGATGGTTCCCAGACGCATTCCACATAATTGTCAGCTATATCTTCCTTCGTAATATCCACGCCAAACCACTGGCCACCTATAATGTGTAAAAAAAAAAAGAAAAGAAAAACGCATGGAATTTGTGTTTATAGACATGGACGTACGTACTCAATTATGTAGAACAATAATCACACTTTCATTTACTGCCAACACTTGTGTACACTCTGTTATTATAACGTTTTTATGATTATTGTTTATGAACAACTATTTACCGTTATGTTTTTTTATATATGATAAGTGCCCAAATATAGCACAAGGCACTGAATGCATGAGACTCATATAAATTATTCCTCATTTAAGCATCTAAGTATGACCGGGTGGCAAAATTATTAATAAATTTTGTTTAAAAAAGTGGGAAATGTTCTTTGTATTACTTTTTCAATATAAATAAGTTTAATAATACAAAGAAGTAGTTAAAGTGCAACCAAGTGGATATTAAAATTCTTTTCGTTTTTGAAACTTTCTGAAGATTTTTGTTTTTTTTACAATTTTCGTTTTGTTTCAAGTTATGTAAATGCAAATTTTTTCATAATGCTTAAATTCTATATCTTGAAGGTGGTATGCATGAAAAACGCTGAAAGCAGAACATGTTCTAAAACAGTGTAAGTTATCATTACCACCTCAGATTTTATATTTAGCCATAATTGTGTGGTGGAAACTTGGCATGTGGTTTAACACAATTGTATGCTTTGGTTTTACACAAATGTTTTCATCTAATCTAGGGAGTAAGAAATGATATTTATTTTAAAATTTTACCTTGAGCATGTTTTTGTCTCAGCTTATTGAGAATATTGGTGGCATCGAAACCGGCATTGTCACATAATTGACGCGGTATTATTTCTAGAGCTTTAGCAATAGCGGCAATGAGCAACTGTTCCTTTCCAGCAATGGTGCGTGAATAATCGCGCAGAATTTTTGATAGTTCCATTTCAATGGCACCACCACCTGCAAAGCGTGCCAAAAATTCAATTGCAAATCAATTATGAAGTGTATTCGAATTTGCCTGAAAACATATGTAGAAAACTAAATGTGGCTGAGGCCAAATCTTAAATATCCTCCACATTTATTGCGTCCTCTAATGGTGTACATATTACGCAACAGCTTGCAAGTCTATGGTTTTTTGTAAATTGTGGGCGTGCCTGCTGTTCGATCACACCAATTTTTTGTACATCGTTGAAGATAATATTTATAAACATACATACCAAATTTCATGTCTGTAGGGTCTCTGATGCCTCCTTCAAACGGAAGAAGAATACATTCGTTTACCATCATCACTAAGATGGAGGGTATAAAAACATCGATAGATTGTGGGAGTGGTTCTCCAACGCTTTTATCCAATTTAAATAAAAATTTGACTGTGAGATGGACATATGGACAATGTTATATTTAAAAGATTACAAATAAGTTTTGGCAGCCTCTTCTGGTAATTAAGTATCGAATAACAAATTTTAGCCTACCCGCACTATTAAGTGTAGCGGCTAAGAGACATATGCCTCTATATACTAGCATTTGTATCTCTGTATACATTTACTTTAACAATTTATTTGACTTGGTACAGATCGTAAATTTTATTTTTCCATTCGTTGCAAAATGAAAAAGTGAACATATTCACTTCACATTTAAGGTAGTGGGTATTATAAAGAACGCAAAAAAGCTTTGTATACATGGCACAAGTATAAACGGAGCTCAACTCATTCGCCATGTATGACACGTTTGTGTATACTTTACAGAATAGTTTCAAATGCCTTTGCATTCACGTGTGTGTGTGTGTGTGTGTGTGTGCATATGTATATGTACAGTGCACTTAACATATACGGCATATTTTACTGATGCATTAAGTAAATGCACAATATACTCTCTGTACATATGGGTGTGCTTGTATTCATGTGATTGCGTGCATACACTATAGATAGTGGCACAGTGGTAGGGGGTCAACAAACTTGTCATGGATACATATAAACAAATTTAAATGAATTGCACTTAGTATATATACACACACACACACACACAACATGCAACATATTTGTTTTGCCTCCACTTTGACTGAGTGACAGATTGGCTGGCTGTCAGTCTGTCTACTCGTTCGGTTACACTTTGGCGTGATAAGGTTGGAGAGTCTTTTGCAGCGACAGCAGCAACAACTGATACACGTAAGGCTACCTGTTGTTGTTGTTGCTTTCTTAAGTACCCCTTTTACGTATTGTTTAATATGGTCAGAAAAAATTTGCACATAAATAATTGTGACTGCTTGTAAGCAAAATGCAATATATGCGTTATGTATACAAAAACAAAAAAACAAAAAAACAAAAAAAAATACATTACATTTACACATTCATACATATACTTTATGCAATTTTCTTGGAACTGCTGCCCCGTTTTTTCGACAAAACATTTCATTGCAAAATTTTGGTAAAAACGCAAAGGCGTTTCTACGCCAACGAAAATTTCATAATTAATACGTTTTTATATTTGACTTTTTTCAATCTTTTAGCAACGCATAAAAATCCTGAATGGATAGTTAAATTCAAACGAGTACAGAAACAATTAATTTGGCTTAGACGGAATTTGAAATATCCTTTATATCTCTTTACAAAGCATGGGCGTGGCAGGTGTATAATTGCGCACTCTAACAGTATATACATTACAAATTTAAGACCGCGAGAGACCCACAATACACAAGAATATACGGACGGACAGGTCTAAATAGAGTCATGCATTACTTCGCCTATGATTCAACAAAATTATCATTAATTTACATGAATTAAACTTTTGTGTTGAGTTAGGAGTAAAATTTGAATCGATTTAGAATCAAAATCTAAATTGATAAAATATACTGAATCGAACCATTTTTAGAACCCCTCCCCATATAAAGTCCTATTATAATTTATATGATAAAGAATCGATAATCTTAATATTTTGCACAACATTTAGTGAAGAATAGCCAATTAGCTTCATATTTGGCTGTGTCAAATGTGGACCCCATCGGATCATTTTTAGAATCACTATTTATATAATTATATAAAACGAAGCTTCACCTCTATACACACACAACTAAACTAAAATAACATAATGTAAAGGTATTAAATGGTCGGACTTGACCAACTATAACATTTTTACTTGTTTTACTTTTAAATAAATACAAACCAAGTAAGTACAATATGTATATTAATGTAACTTGAACTCAATGCCAAATTAATTGTGTTATTGTACAGCAAACAGTATTGAATTACCAATGAAAAGGCTATTAAACTATCAACTGCATTACTGAAGGCTTGTTGTTGGGTTGGGTTGCTACAGTGCTTCGATTACATTTCGATAAAAATTGAATGTTGACAAAACTGTTTTGTATTTGTTATATTGAATAAAGTCTAAGCAGAGAGTTGTATGACATGAAATGAAAAACACATATAAACTATAAAACAAACAATATGTTTAATAGAGAAATCTAACGCTACATAATTACCCGTTTAACAGCAAGTGTTTTGCAACGTGATCGTTAACGAATGTTTTGTGTTTTGTTTGACATACAACATGATTCGCATATATTTACATAACTTAAGCAGCAGGCTTATTTCTATCATAATGAATATTAGCATTTTTTTTATCATATAAGTGCATAGAGTTTGTTTTATTTAATTCTGTGTTAAAGTGCTTTCATAGTGGTTAGGAGTCCGCAATTGTAGACAGGTCCCACCTAGTGGTGGGTTTCACGGTACGTAGACTCAGCGACAGCAAGGGTCGCCACAATGTCTAGGCGAACCGAACCTTTTATACGCTTATCGTATAAATGCGGTCCGTTGAGTGTGCGGCTTGGTCTGCCTAGATCATCCATATATCAATATATTATTTCTAATGCATTTAAGAGTTAACTTTGCTTAACGCAATGTTAAGTTAAATGATAGAAATTTAGTAAAGCATTGCGTGTCCATAACTTTTAATTAAACTTATAAATGAAATGTTTCCTTGTAAATTTTAAATTCCTTTTTCGGATCACATGATCGCAAAATTGTTATAATAAATTTTATTGTGCACTAAAGCCTATAAAAATGCCCTAGTAGCAGCTGTTTATTTCCAAACAATAGCAATAATAATACTAGTGATCGCTTAATAATAAACCGGTTTTTTTGGGGGTTGCAATATAAATTTTTTAACCAAATAAACTAAAACTGATGCTTTATCATTTTTACCCTCTAAATGTATCATTTGCACTCTTTCATGTTCATAATTCTCGTTTACTTTATTGCAATTTTAGTTTAAGTATTTAGCGTTTAGTGTGTATCAGCCTTCCTTGTCGTGGGGAGCATAATACTCAATGAACGTTTAGTGAGAGTATTTTTGCTAACATCATTGACATATAAAACCCCCGTACATTCGAATCCCTGGGGATTGTTTTACTGTACGGAATTTTTGGAAAAACCCTCTTACTTCATAGAGGGTTTTATAATTAATTAATATTAATAACAACAACAAAATGTGGAAGTAATTATAACTGAGACGCGCAATTTTCAGTGCATCTTTTGTATATTCCCAAAACACAATCAAATTTTTATAAAATTAACTCATAAATAATCTAAATAAAAATTGCAGATATTTTAGATAAATAATTGGTAATTAATGACAAAAATTTGACAGTAATTGTATACAATTTGTAGTTAATTATGATGAAATTAACTAAAAGTTAAGATATCTGTAAAAGAATTACTTTCTGAAACGATTTATAAAAGCCTTTGTCAATCCGTCTGGGTGTCCATGTATATTTTTAGCAATTAATGTTTAAAATATTTCGAAGATATTGGGTACAAGAATGTGCCGTGATGCAAAGGTGTGTACCTTTGAAAATGGTTTAAACAGAACCATTTTTAAGACCCTTCCCCATATAACGCCATTATTTGAAATCAGACCCTATATGACGAACAATTGCAATTCTTTATTCTTTTGCACAAAACTTGGTATATGATAGTTATTTGGCTTAATAATTAAATGTGCAAAATTTAGATCCAATTTGACCATTTTTAGAACCCTCATTTCATTTAAAGCTTTTTCACAAAGTGACTTACATGACAATATCTCCCATTTACTCCCATTCACCCATATGTAAAATAAACTAATTAATGTAGGGTGTTACCTTTGATCATGGTTAATAATTTGCTAGATTTCTTTTTGAATAATAAGCACTCATTAACAGGTCTGCTATTACTTGGAGTAATACTCGTTTAAGGCTGTTTAGCACATTTGATTAAAAGCATATGTTTTTATTACTTACAGAGATTAAAGCAATTCATTGCAACCGCAACTTATTAAATGTTGACCCACGTTCATGACAGTTTAATCAACTTTGGTTTGTTTAAGTGATAATTAGAATTTTATAAATAGTTTTCTTTTAGTTTCCGTGGAAAATGTGATGGACTTGTAAATAAACAGTAGAACGAGTTCAATGACTAAATAGCAAGTTTGTAAAGTAATTCTTTGGAAATGTAGGTATTTCATGAAGCATTTTGTGTTTTACAAAGCAATTTACTCTCGAACATTGTGTTATAAAATCTGTTACCAAACGTTTCACATTAGATTATAGAATATTTTCTTTGAACACAAATGTTTTTAGAAAGCTTTTGCAATGAAATTTAGTATTTAATAATATAACCACATGTGTAACGCGCACATGTGCACATTTGTGGTTGAAAATAGTGTATGTTTTAGATTGTATACAATTTCATGCTCTACGTAAAAAAGAAGGTGTACTAAATTTGTCACACGAATAGTTGATGACCCTTAGTCGGTCAGCACAAAATGGAAAACATTGTTTCTGGTTAAATTCATTGAATTAGTTCCATTGAATTGAAGTCAATGAAAATGAGCAACTTTCAAGTTATGACTACACACACACACACACTACAGAATTGACCTCAAAATTTGTAAACTAACAACTAACCGCACCACACGGGTCAGCATTTTGCTACAATTACTTTTTGCTTTAGCCACTTTTATGCTTTGTTTAAAGTCAATTTTTTATAGCACTTTATCGGTATTTCGTATGTAGGCGTTTTGATGCAGGGAAAGTAGGTTGTTGTGTGAGAGTGTGTGTGCAAGTTGAATTGTTATTATTCGTGTTGTTTTCTGATCATAGATTGAATACAAAAACCAGTCTCAAGCAGTTGCTATAGTTTTCACTCAGGTTGTATTAATTTAGTGTTTCGCATAGCGACACCCAAGAAGGCTGTAATTTTTATCATCTACTTATTTGTATTTGTCTGTCCACCTTGTCCCACCATTTGTCTATCAGTAAGTGAAAATGTTACAGTCACTGAAGAATTAAAGTTCAGCAAAATCTCGTGACAAGAAAAATAATTCCTTCAAAATTTAGATAAACGCAAAGGGACGTGTACGCGTTTAAGTCGAGGCCGAATTCATGTGTATTTCTGTAAACCGCCATTTTTATGGTTTCGAAAAAATTATGAATAACTATGCAAGGAAGCGAAAGCCAAAAATTAACAATAGTTCAGCTTTAACAGAGCTCACTATATGCTGTTTATTTTGTTTTAAAGTTATGTAATGCTTGCACATATTTTCGTTACTAAATGTCCACAATTAGTTGCCAGCACAAGAAATATAAAGCATTTGTGTGCGGTGTTGGCACTCCCATGGTTAGAGAAGGGTGCTCAAGTTTTGGCCTAAGCCAACAGCTAATTGTTTTATCTGCAGTATTTGTTACAATTAGAGAGGTTGTTGCACTTATTATTCAAAGTCCACAGAAATTTCTTTCTATGTAAGAATGTGTTTATAAACTGTTGCCTTTTTATTCATTCCGCTTTAAAATAGAAAAAGTAGCGGTTGTGCTCTTAAAAGTGCAATACACGCATTTATGAACTTTTCTCTTGTTGTTGTTGCGGTTGTTGTTGTCATTTCTACAGAAACGGCAGTTATTTCGTATGTACATATTTTGTTAGACTAAGTCTTCCCGTATAACCCGTTGTAATGTTTTACGACATGGTGGTAATAATGCAGCACACAATCAGAATATTATAATCATTAAAATGCGCTGAAACATTATGTTTTGAATTTACTTGAAATTTGTTTATGAACATGAGTTTAACAACAGGATGCAATTTTATGTAAGCATTAAGTTGAAATTATTTTACAAAACGGCAATGGTCTAAACTCACGTAAAATTACAACAAAAAAGGGTTTATTGAGATATAAATTGATAAAAGTTTCGCAGTATATGTGCACGGCTTGGTTTTAAATTTTGGTGGAAGTAATTCACAGTGCAACTGTACAATTGAGCTATATGCTTACAAAGCACATTGGTGAATGGTTTACTTGTTATTCCTTAGAGTATATAATGCGATTTATGGGCAAAAGACATGCTCGTAAAACACTTACCAGCTACAACATTTTCATGTTGTATAGTACGACGAACAATCATAATGGCGTCATGTAAAGAACGTTCGGTTTCTTCCAAAAATTGTTCAGCGCCACCACGTAAAATTAGAGTGCAAGCCTTTGACTTTGGGCAACCTATGGGATAATATTTGAACTACGTATTAGATTACATAAAACTAATAAAAAAAAAACCTCAACTTACCTTTAAAAATATTGAATCGTTCGCCACCAATTTGCCGCTCTTCAAAATATTCACATTTGCCCAAAACCGATTCATTGATATCCATTACTGTGGTCATCACAGCACCGCCACAACCTTTCATGGTGCGTTTCAAGTCTTCCAATACTACACGGCCAGCACAAAATATGTCGCGATCAGCAAAATATTGTGTAGCCACGTCACCGATTGGCAATTGCGAGAGAACCACATTTGCTCCAGATTCGTGAATTTTGGCCAACTTGTTATACAGTATTTGCCATTCAGCATCTACAACTTTTTGATATTCACCAACAGTGTTCACCCGTACTTCCGCATTATCGCGTTCTGCTTTCAATTCCAACTCTATATTGAGTAGTGCAATTTTACAATTCTTATACGATTTGGGCGCCATTTCAAAGCCAGCATAGGTGAATGTTTTTTGAAATGCCACACCGTCTACCAATTGCGATTCTTCAAGGGATCCACCCGTCACTTTTTTTATGCCAATCATATTTAACGGCATTAGTTCATCTAGTGAGAGAACAGCTTCCACTACCATTTTAGAAAAAAAATCCTTTTGTTGATGAATCAATTTGGAAGACATCGCAGTAGCTGCACACTTTTCCAGTAAAGATCTTTGCTGCTCCTTAGACTGCTTCTCAATATGTACAGCCATTTCATTAATTTTTTCCATGCACAATTGTAAAGATTTTCGTATAGCTTTAATAATGACACGAGGATGGACGCCTTCCTCCACATAAGGTTTCACTTGTTTTAGTATTTCACCAGCCAACAATACCACTGAGGTGGTACCATCGCCAACCTAACAAAATAAATATTTTACTAAGTGTTTGTTGTAAAATATATAGAAACCATACCTCAGCATCTTGCGATTTAGCAATGTCTACAAGAGTTTTAGCAGCTGGATGCACAATATCCAATAATTTCATTATAGTGGCACCGTCGTTGGATATTGTAGCATTGCCAGTACTGTTTACTATAAGTTTGTCCATACCCCGGGGACCTAACGTAGTGCGTACCGCATCTACAATCGATTGACAGGCATTAATATTGGACACCACTTGCGGTGTGCCTTGCGAACTGTCCGTGCCCTCTTTTAGTAATACAATATGAGGTTGCTAAAATATGAGACATGACTATAATTAATAATATTCTTCGTTTCTATAACAATTGCTAGAACCAGAAACTTCTTTTTGAGGTTAGGTTCTTCACACCTGGTACATTTAACAAATTTTCTTATAATTTAAAAGAAAAAAAGTCCACAAATTTGATTTTTGTAATGCAAGCATTTAATTAATTATATAATATTTTGATTCTTTTTGTTTTATAACAATTACTCTGCATTATAATCAGCTGTGAAGCATTTTGTTAAAATTATTATATCTTTGCAGTGTTTTTTATAGACTATCATTTGATAATTGTTCTCACCATTTTTATAGTTATATATTAACTGGTTAAATGTGGATATTCTTTATAATCTATTTAAAATCTTTACAGAAATTATAAATTCACGCGGCTTTTTGTGTGAAAAACTTTTTGATATGTCGTCACTGTGAAGTACAACAAAAACAAAAAATCATGACTAAGTGTGCGGTTGCCTATTATGGGATTGATTTGTTTAATACTTTAAAAAGCAACTCTAAGTAAATGAAGTACATTCAGTGAAAGCTTGTTCTATTACTTACAATTTAACGGTTACCCTATTGTGAATAAAAAAGCATTCAGGCGTTGTAGAACAATATGAATACAAATGTAGAATAAGTAATATTAAGAATTAATATTAAATTACAAGGTAGGAATAAAAATTGTGGTCGAAAGAATAATTTTTGATTGAACAATCTCTAAGAAATGTAAGAAACAAATGCTTTTAAATATTAATAACATAAGCTTTAATATATATGTAATTCTTTCAAGTAATTGGTCTATAGAATTTACGCATGCGTTTAATGGGAATAACAAATAATTTAATCTTACTAATCCAATTATATGTTATGTTCACATATTAATAATGAAGTTTTATTGGTATCAACATTAGTTAAAGATAAACCAAAACGAGTACACCGTGTCGTATGTGAAACGGTATTTATAGAGTAACGAACTATAATTTATGCTTGAACAAGCAGACAAATAAACCCCAACAATAATCAAATAACCAAAAAAGAAAACAAAAACACTTCTATTACAAAACGCATCCATATAACTTCGCGAGTTCATTGATTGTTAGTACACGCTGATAATGCGTAAAGCTAACACATCATCACAGAGTGTAAAATCGTATGAAGCGTTGAGTAACGTTAAATAAATTAGCTATGTGCAAAGATAAAATATGCAACTAACGAGAGAGTCCAGAAATAGTTTCTAAATCTAATTCTACATAAGAGGAATTGGAAATTTAGATTCGATGGATAGATAAAAAAAAAATGAATTAAATTCAAAATAAACGAAACGAACTATAGACGAATTCTAAAAAAGACATTCCTAAACAGATTTGCCCAATTAAAAGTGTGTGAAATAAGTGAACGGACATTTTATTATTGTTTATTATTATACAAGAGTAAAGAAGGTGAAAAAAAAATATTTGACACTTTTATACAACACAACTAAGAGAGAAGATAATAGTCAAAAGCTGATGCATGTTTCTAACTGATGTTAAAAGGTAAGAACTAGCGTCCAACGCATGCCATTATGTCACAGACGGCCAATCACCTGCTCAGCAATGAAGTTTTCGTTTTAGTATCATATAAAAAGTTTATTTATAAAACACACAAACATGATTTAAAATTAATATAAACTAAATTTGTGGCAAAAGTAATACATTTTGCTGAACAGAATTAATATATGTGACTTAAGCCAAATGAGATGTACACTTCATAATGAATACATTGTGTGGGCGTGGCATGTAGCGATTATTATTTCATTTTACCTCAAAAATGTTGCTTCAAAAAAGGCTTTCTTGCAAATATTGAGCGTGGATATTAATCGATGGCGCCTATTTTCAAAGCGAATTTCAAGATTAAGGGAACTCTATTGAAAATGGACCACATTAGACCATTCTAAAGTCTAAGAGACCCCTGAGGTCCTAATATTTTTTGAGATATTTCAATGAAATTTTGTACAAGTATTGATTCAAAGAGGAACCTTATTGAAAGTGAACCAGATTAAACCATTTTTAGAACCAATACGATTTCACAAAAAAAAAAAAAAAATACAACTTTTTTCTGAGTACAAAACTGAGTAGACGTACGCGTACGAATATTCCTTCCCCAGTAAAAAGGAAAAGAAATTATTTGTTATTATGTTTCTCGATTATGGGTGACACTTGCCAGTTCTTTTATTCCACCCCACCTTATACTACTTTTGCCACTGTGTATTTGTATTGGTATACAGCCTTATAATAGAGAATTATCATGTATGACTTTTCCTTTATAATTATTTCTTTTTACGCAAAATTCTTTTTGGTCTCTGTGTTCAAGAGCTTTCGAAAGCTTTCGTAGTCAAATTAGTCAGTTGGTGTCCGGCCATAACAAAAGATCTCGCTTATAAAAAATTATTAATAATATTAAAAAAAAAATTAATAAATTTTCAGGAATATCACAGAATCAATAAAGTTATTAATACGCCAACGAAATTAATTTCAAATAATGATTAGCGAATAAATTTAATGTGCGAACCAAGAACGATAAGGAAAATTCAAAGAAAAACGAAACTAACTAACTAACGAGTTTTAAAAGAAAACACGCGAAAATATTATGTTATTAATATAATTATTGGCAATTAAGCGCTTATAAGTAAATTGCTCGATTGAGACAAATTTTCAATTATACTCATGCACTCTTTATAATACCAGATTATAATATAAACATAATTTAAATATATAATGACGTCACAAATTGTGTCATTTTGCATTTATAACACATAGTTAAGTGTATGCTCAGTGACTCGTTATTTAAATAAAGAATACAACTGAACCAAATGTACTCTTATACACATTTATACATTCATACACTTTCTAACTCGTAATCATTCTTGTATGTCAAGTGTGTTTATCACGAATGATTAATGACAGAAAACTGTTGCTTGTGGAATGTGTTCTTTTTTATGCTTTGATGACAATTAAATTCGAAGGATTCAACAAGTTTTGGTACGTGAACGTCCTAAAAAGTTTATGAAACTTTTCTCTTTTATTTAAAGACACGATTCTTTCACAAATCCACTAAATTTGAGATTAACATCTATATGCATACAAGCCGTATCTGATTTACAATCTGAATAGTTTGAAATTGAATTTTTCACTAAATGAGCCTTTCGGCAAATTGTTAGTGTGTTTGTTGTCGTGCCATGCCTATTTTTGCTACACATCGTTGAGCGTCTACATATACACGCTAAATTTCAACTGTATAGCTTAATTTTGTGGCTGATATTTATGACGACTGTGGGAGTAGCTGTTAACCCAATTTAACTGTTTGTTTAATTTGTCTGTTTAATCGATACTGAAGACTGGATGTTGCAAATAGAATTACAAACTTAGTATACCTCCCTCTTATGAGGAATGTATGCCCTAAGTTTTTGTAAATATTTTTCAGTAGCAATTGGAAACGTTCAGTTTTCATTTGGTCAAGTTACCCAATGAAAAAATTAAAAATCTTTCTCTAAACCGCTTTAACAGTCTGTCCGTTTATGTTATCTTCATTCTATTCTTTTATATTTTAAGTACAAGATTCGGAACATTAGCTGAAATGTGTTACAATGCCAAGGATGATATGAACAGAATGAATAAATCGAACATAAATCTCATAAATCAATAAAGTTTTGGGTTCAAGTTTGACACATCATCCATTAAGAACTTTTCATTTAATAAAGAATATAAAGAAATTTGTCTATAAAACGAAATTGTTTCTATTTTAACTGAAGTGGTAATCAGCACAAGTGTACGGTATTAAATAGTTCGGCATTGTCAAATACATTTTTTATATTGTATATATGGGGAAGACGTTTCTATGTCAAAGACATGTGTATGAAGAATCGATTTGCTTTTAACAGCATTCACATATTTTTAATTGGAAAACCATAAATTACGGATGGAATAGAATTTTAATGGTTTGGGAATGTTTAGGTTAAAATGAAAATGTGGACAAATGAATCATGAGGTACAGTAAGTTCTCGATTTACACAAGATCACAATTAGATACAAATATAATATTAGCGATTTGTACCCACATGGGTTTCGGTTTATTCTCAGAATTTCAATATAATGGAATATATGAGTAAATAGAGGATGATGAGACATCCTCATATCCCTCAGCACATTTATAGAGTTTTTAAATGTATTAAACTTTTTTTGGTTATTGTTAAATTATTATAAACTACAAAAACTCCTTTTTAATTTATTGTTCTAGGGGAGGCATCTTGTATGGGTTTTAACACTTTAATTGTTGTACAAATATTTTAAATTAGTTTCCACACAGTGTTCAAAATCATTGTCGAGTTTGATGTATGGTTTGTGTTTTATAATGAACAGTGTTTAAAAAAAACTCTCAAAAATATTCATATTGAATGCAGAGCAATTAGTTCTTAGCTCTAGCCTCTTGAAAACATTACAACAATTTTATATATACATTTATGTAACAGTCGGTAGGTTGCTAGGTCAACGTGATAGTGTTAGTAGTGTTAGGATTATAGATGATGATATAATTCAATCAGCATTGCCACTGCGGGAGTCTCCTCAATTACGATTAAATAGATTGAAAGTCAACAACGAAGGAAACTAAGTTTAACTAAAGCCGAATATTAAATACATTCCATGTTCATATAGAAAGAATGGGCGTGGTAGGAGCAAACCTGCAAACACAGATTCTACATCAAGTGAAGTTTTTTTGTGAGTTGAGGGCGTATATGGTATTTAATGACCATCTTTGTGAAACATGGATGGCGTTATAAACCAGTGCATCATATTTCAACTCTACCGCTCAATTTATTCAGATTTTGATCTGAACTGATCAAGAATTTAAAACGTTTTCGGAGTTCTGACGCCCCCTTCTGGATGTTGCAAATAGAACAATAAACTTAATATACCCTCCAGCTAAGGTGTAGTGTGCAATAGTGCAATTTCATTCAATTACTCGCAATGTGCAGTCATAATCAATTGAATTCATCATCAATATATGTTTTATTGCATTTAGCACATCCACGCATCAATTGAAAAGTTCATCAAGTCTGAGATAATCGCAATAAAAATAACAAAATTGCGTTGTGTTGTACTTAACTATAGAAATCTATGAAGCCCACACAAATTTTTTATTTGTCCATCAAATATCAAATGAAACTATGTACAGAGTATATTACATCTGTGAATAAACCGTAGACGTAATAAATATTTTGCAATATTCAACCGTAGATTGAATGTCATGTGTGCTTGGGACTATTTATCGATAGTGTTTAATAGGCGACCAAAGCTATATATAACAGATAACAGCTACGTTGTTATTGTTACAGTATTTCAACTAAATTAGGAAGCAGGTTTGCTCAAGTTGAACACATGTCACTTATATAATTGTATAAGTCGCTCCCATACGGGGACATTTTCATGTGCATTGCACATGTAGATATTATATAATATATACTAAATTTAAATAATAAAGAAAATGATGCATTTATTTGAAATTTTTATGAATAATCCCCAAGACATAATTTTTGTAAAAGTTACACGTGTTTGACTTAAGCCAAATCTTTTATACCATTTTTTATACAAGCCCATCAAAAGTAAAGTAAATTATTTATGAAATCAATGAAACATATATTGAGTTTTTTCTACAGTATTTAAAACAACGAATACAACAAAAACATTTTATTCTTTTCGTAAAGACATGAGGTGAGCACTGCGGTGTGTACGGGCATATATATACACGTACATAATACTTGACCACTCATTGTGTACATGAAACATTTTATATAAACGAATACCATTGAACTTGTGCTTTTATTTAAATGAATTTTTCAATGGTTTTTGTTTTGTTTTGTTTATTAAAATCTATCTTTTGCCAAAACTATAAATAATCCCCATAAATAAATGAGTATGTCTGCTTATGAATTATAAAAAAAAAATTATTGTAATTATTCCTTGTATATACATGGTAGGTTGGTAGGAATAATGTTTCCTTTAAAGAAGAAGTTTTTTTAGTTAGGGTTATAACACTGGCATGCATTGCTTTGGGTAGAAAGTGTGACATGTAAACAACAATTAATCAATTATATACATACGTATAGGTAATACTTAGTGGGTAATATATTATACTTTGTGTTTATGAAAGTGTAATAAGAAGATTGTGCAAGAACAACAACATAAAGCTTTGTGATGTAGAATGAAAAGCAAAGCAAAATAAAATATAATGTAAAAAAAAAAAAATATTACACATAAGTTTCAATGAACTTTACACTCTATTGCAATTTATAACATTTACGTCTTAATGTCTGTGCGTCCGCTCAAGTTTACAAGTATCCAGATATTTAACACAAGTTTTAATAATCGTTGTTGCTAAAATCACCTCAAAATCTCTGGAAAGCCATGCCCACAATCTATAATAGTTTCATATCAGTTATAAAAATTAAGCTAGAGGGCTGTAAACTTAATACACATGAGCATTATTAGCTCAATAATCGATGACGACTGTAGGCATGGTCAAATATTAGGCGCGCCTACAATTTTCAAAAAAAAAACCCATTAAATACCCCGCAAGTTGATATGTAACACATACACATAATAAATAACATTGACACGTCCACTTTTAAATAGCATTTAAGATTTGGTCCAAGTCACATTAGAGACCATAAAAAATATTTTTTGAGGTCTCTGGTTACATTTACTCTTTGTACTTGTTTTCCATCATCATCGTTTCAAGTAGATGCATTATAATAATGTTGCCTACTTTTCAGCTTTTCCATTATTTACAATGATAATATCATCAAATATTTATTGTGTTTATTTCCAGTAAAACGCTATTAAGGAATTCCTTTGGACTGTCACATACTTTTATTAAGGAAAAGAGAAAGGAAAGTATTATACAAATAACGTACAGAGACGTATAGAGCTTTTTTCATAAAAATCACCAAAAAGAAAACACAACACATTTTATAAATACAGCGAGAAAACTTTGTAAGGACGGACTTACCACTTACAACAAGGAGTAGTTACTCCTATCTTATATAAACGAACTTCATACAATTTGTATGAATTAATTACACAAATATGATGTCAAGTATCATAACGACCTCTAGCAAATCGTTAGTAGAGATTACGCCCAATAAAGATGATTCAGAATTACTAACTAAGCTGGCTGACAACATTACCCACAACTATCAAAGTGTTAAGCAAAAGCAAGAACAATACGACCACTTAAGTGCGAAGAAGAAAGTGCCATTAATGCCCTTGAGGGACAATAACAACGAGACAAATCAATTGTTTAATGGTGAGGAGAATAAATTGAAACGTAAGAAAACTTTGTCATCATCGCTTACTTCTGTAACGGATACCGTCAATCAAGAGAAGCGTACACGCATTGAAGGTGTACAACTGAATTGTCGCGGTAAGCTGAAATTTAAAGGAAATCCTAGCAACGAAAATATGGAAAAAGTTGCACAAAAGCCACCATTACCCACGAGTACCATAAAAAACGTGGTCAGCCCAACTACGAATGGTAGCACAACACCTCCACCTAGACTCAAACGTCAACTGCAAGAGAATGTTTTAACCATACAAAAATTAAATGCACTTGCCGAACAATTGCGTCTAGAGATCAATGAATTGAAAACAAATTTAAATACCGAACGTGGTGCGGTACGAGTGTTAAGGTGATGTATTTATTTTATTATTAATCCTGTGAAATCGTTTATTTTGATTAATATTTTAGAGCACAAAATGAAGCAGAAACCCGCAAATGGAAGGGGGAAGTGAAAAAACTTCAAAATATGATCGATACTCTGAAAAAAGACAATGTGGCCATAATGAAAAAGTTGGAAAGCACAGAGGCAGACAATGTAGCCCCATTGAATAGCACCAGCTTGGTCAATTATGAAATACAAAGACTGACAAATGAGATCAATCATCTCAAAGAAAACAATAAAACTTTTGAGGGAAAGAAAGTGGTAAGTATTCAACACAAACATTCTAACATTTTCAGAAAGGAGCCACACCTTCAATTCCCTTGCTAACACACTTTGTTACGCACTCTAGTATTTTTCGGTATAAAATTAAGTAAAATGAAATTCAATTTGTTGCAACTTTAAATCTTTTCCTCCCAACCGTCAATTTTTGGTAACATTTTTGCGGCCTGACTTGCTACTAATACGCATGTTGAGTGGGTTGTAATTTTTATAATGTCCGCTTTGCCAATTTAAATGAAACAAGTCTTATGATTATCTCTACATTTGTGTGTTGCACACGGTGTATATTACAGATTAATTCCGACGCTGATAAACGCAAAGCAGCTGATATGCGCGAATTAAAAGATTCTTATGAATTACGATTGAGTCAAGTACAAAAATCTGCCAAAATTGAAATAACACGATTGGTAAGTCAGTTACTATTAAGAAGAAAAAGAAGAGATCTGAAAAATTATTAAAAGTATAGAAATTATTATATTGTGTGATTGGAATTCACATACAGATCATACAATAGTCAACAGATATATTTGGCTTGGGTCAAATCTTGGCTACTATGTTTACATCCGTATTTTAAGGATTTTTAACAGATTTATTACATTTTAAACTAAATGGTCGAATTCAGCACTAAGTAAGGCTCGTTATAGTAAATTGTGGGCGTGCCTGTTATCCCACAACCCCCCTTTTTTGATAAATCTATGAATGTACTTATTATAAATATAACAAATTTCAATTTTTTAATCTATTTTTAAGGGCTATTAGATCGATTTTTGTCAATTGTAGATGCGTACCCTTATTGATTTTATTTATTAAAAATAGCAACTTCGCAGCATTTACTAAGAATGAGTCAATTTTAGCAATTGCGAGAGTTTCAACAAAAGACGAACACACTGACATCGTTAAACAGACTATGATTTTGGTGCTGTTGTACCAAACTGTACAATATACATACTCTTCCGCAAACATATTCATAAATATATATCCCTTCTCCACCTCTACTCATTATAAAAAAAAAAACTTATTTATTTGTGAGAAAAAATAAAACTTTTTTAACTTGTGTACAAGTTATAGCGTTAGTTAGTTTGGTAGTTTTTTCATCTTATACACATGACTCAGCAAAACTATATACATATATATATTCTATACCATTCATACTCACATGGTATGAATGAAAATCAATAATTGACTAAAAGCCTCAGGCTACTACAATGCATCGGATCGAAATGGAAATCATTCACAAAAACTGATGTAAATGTATATGTGTGTGTCTGGGCGTTAGGACAAGAAATTTTGCTATTACCATAATCACTAAGGTTATGTATGATTAAGGCAAGCAAAGTAAAAAAAACAATTTATGAAAGTAAAGTTATTTGGTGCATAAGAAGTAAATAAACAACAATTATATTGTATAAAATATCCTACAAATTCATATAAAAAGTGGCAGGGCGTGGCAGGGGTGTGGTCATGCTTTCTAAATAAATCTGGGTTGCATATCCATTTCCGAGACGAACTCTGTGATAAGTAGCGTTTTAAACATGTGGGCTTTTGTACAATATTTTCGGACTCCGGCAATTTGTTTTATACTTTTAAGTTAATTTTAAGTAAAAATTCCTTTTATATTTATATATATGTATATATAATGTGGGTGTGGGGTAAGTTTTTAATTAAGTCTTGTATGTCTATGTAAAACGCATCAGGTATGGGTGTGGTTATTATTTTACCACGCCCCATATTTGGCAACAGTTCTATACAGATATATATACAGAAGCATTCCGTAACTTCATTTTTCTAGTTCGTAGATAGATTTTTGTCTATTGTGGGAGTGGCACTCAATTGATTTTATGCATTATAAATAGCGATCTGCTTGTAGAAACTATAAAATTTCAGCTAAATATCTCAAAATGTACGTCCGTGTGACTAACAAATCGACTCAGATTCTTGCTTCCATTGATTGACACTTCCATCTGGGTGTTGCGAACGAAAGGATAAATTTTATATACGCTCGTCTTATGTGAAGGGTATCAAAAAGTATGGGAATAAAGATAAGAAAAGTATTTTTCTTAATTTTTCAAACAAAATCACCACATAAAGTTAATGAACTTTAAATTTGAATTTTAAATGTATATAATTCGATATAAACAATATTTTATTAATAAATTTATGTAAATTTGTTTCACTTTGTGCTTTACAGCTAGAGGAAATCAAAAGTAAAGAACGTAATATTGGGCAATTGAAAAGAGATTTGCAAATATTGCAGAATACTCATAAATTCACCAACAGTGATTTAATGAAACCAACAGTCATTAGCAGAAATGCAACGACCATTAATCCCTTAACGAATAAACAACAAGCAACGACGATTAATATAACGACGACAATGCCAACGGCTGTAAACAATTGTAATTGTAATAATAATAATAACAATAACAACAACAACAAAAAGATGAGACCAACATTAAAAGTTGGAAATAATATCAAATTAAATAAACAACAACAAGAGCAACAGCAAAACCAAAAGGAAGACATTAATAAACGAGACCAAGAAGACAATAATAAGCGAAAAATAATAAATAAAGCTCAACATTGTAATGAGGTAAGTACCGCCACTTTATTTGAATATTTGAATCTGAATCTGAATTAATATAATGAATAACAAGTGTGTAGTATATACGAGTATACTTATACATATATATGTATATGGTATATAGAGAAATTTCAATAAATGGTTTGATGACTAAGTTGAAGTTGAATGATTTTTCGGGTCTTGTTTAATTGCTCTGCGCTAATGATAAGAATAATAATTTTGTGTTTAATTTATGGCTTTTTCTGGGGAGTGTGTACGTCTTCGCTTAAGATTACTTAATAATTTCTTTGGTGTACAATTTGTTACGTGAAGGAATGATTGTAAAAATTTTATAAGAAATAATTTTTATAAATAGCAAATTTTTTTTTTTCACTTAATAAATCAGGAATAACGATGTAAAATGTTTTTTTACAATTTATAAATCAGAAAAATCGATTAAAAAATGTAAAAAATATTTTTGATTGGTATAATGTTATATCGATCAAGTTTATTTGATTGTCTTCATATTCACTTCATATATGGACCGCCCATCCCGCCCATAATTGGAAGGGTTTTGAAATGATAATACGAGTATATTTTTTTTAAATTATAAACGTATCTTTGAACCAATCAATAGATGTTCTTGGGACTTGAGATTATTTGTAGCAAATTTTAAACCGAAGCGATCTATATTGTGGCCGCTAGATTCATTTTCACTTGACAGATCTACGGACATTTTAGACTGTTTTGTACATTTTATAAAAAACACATACACAAAATTATAAAAAATAGTGAAAAAATAAATCCCGCTCATTTAAACGTAGGCGTGGTCAATCATTAATTAAAATTCCTATTAAAAACCAAGTGAAAATAATCTTCAATCTGGTAATATTCTTTATAGTTAGACGCAACATGTTTGATGTTGTACAAAAAAAGCCGGTTTTGCACAATTGGTCGCACTCACAGCTAAACACAAACATTGCAGAAGAAAAGTATTTAAAATAAATCAAGTGCGCAATGTTTGTATTTGTTTTCATGGACTTTGCAACCGATACACGATTTTGAGCGTGTTGTAATTCAGTTGAGTTTGAGATACGTTTAGGTGCGCATGCGTTGCGGAAACAAAATATACGTTGATAAGAAAATTGGTTTAAAAAAAATATAATAAAATACGGAAATAATTGATAATTGGAGAAAAGTTTTCTTTTTAGTAGTACTTCACGTGTAACGGAGAAAACTAACAAAAATTTAGAAAAATAAGAAAACAATTGCATTCATTAATAATTGAAAGTCTTATAAAATTATTAAATTATAAGTAATTTTTGTAAGCAATCAAGGCAGAGGTGTACATACGGTTAAAAACACCTTGTGTAACATACATGTACAAGCAGCAAATAATTCATAACAGAAAGTAACGAAATCGATTCCAATAATATTGGTAAACATTGCAGCTTTCAATACTGAATTTGTTATATACATATGTAGCAGTGTTGAAAACAGTTCTACTTAGAGTGACAAGTATACGCATGTAACTTAAGACTCAACACAAACAAGTTGCCCAGAGATAAGTTACAACACCTTGATACTAACAACTTTCTTGAAAAAATATTGAAATTTTAAACTTTATTGTGTTGTGAATATAATGACAAATAATTTGGATGGATGGATGGATGGACATATTTTTCGTGTCACATATAAAAGTTGTGTAATAAAGTGTAACACAAATTTATGTTTAATTACATTCTGGTTATCAAATGATATCTTTGTTTAAACAGTGGTTGGCTTCACATTAGAGAGTTTGTCAAAAATTCAAAGAATATATATATGTAGATACTTAATTAACTTCAAAATCTGAATGTATCTTTTATTGTTGTATCAGTGGGATTATTGTAGTGTATTTATTATGTATCAGTCAAGTCTTACGCCGAGTATGGTTTCTATAAATTGTGGCCGTGCCTGTTATTCGATCACGCCCATCGATGTGCCAAAATTTTTTTACATCATGTATTATAGCAAAAAAGGTTGCCGACCTCTGTCTTTTGAATGAATGTGAGACGATGTTTGACATGAATGTGAGAATTTGAACCCAAATCGTTTGGTTACGTTGTCGCTTAAGTAAAATCAAAAGTCTGATAAACAATATATTATAATGTTGTAGTTTTTTGTGTTGTAGGCTTTTCAAGTTTACAACTGATGGGATGCCGCCTTAAGTTGTGCAATTGATGCGGAAGGTGTACCAACTTATTGTTGTGTCAGTTTTCAGTTTTCTGAAATGTCGTATTTTATAATTTCATTAAAACGAAACGAACTTTCAATGCCATTTATCTGTCTCTTTGAGATTACTTCAAATATATTGATTGAAGAAAGTCTTCCTTTCTAAAAAACTCCTTTCACTTGTTTTATACATTGTATAGCTGTAGTAATAATGCGCGAGTATTATGCGGGTACAATTGTCATTAATCAGTCCAGTTGGGATACATAACATGTTTCTGGAATAATCAGGTAGTTGATGAGGATATATAGATAAATTCAGATAGTTGCACAATACCTAACATGCGGTTACCATTAAAACAACTTCCATCATCAACTTATTAGCTTTTGCACAAACATAAAAACCCAGAGACACACCACAGACACAGTCTGATTGAGTTTTTCGTTTCAAAAAGGGGGAATTGATGTTTTCCTGTACAATTTCTCAACGAATGCACCTGCAGAGAAACACAAGCACATTGTCAATACAATCCAATGAAGCTAAAAAGACATGGATCTGCTGCTGGTGCATGGCTTCGTTTAATTTCAATTATAAAATGTACATAAAATGCTAATTGAAGCGATTACTCACTTTGGTTTACTTTGTTCATTTCTATTATTATAATAATAATAATAATTAACGGTTCTACGAGCACAACTAACAAACAATCGTCTGATGTGTGAAAGAGTTACACCCCTGCTCGTTTGTTACTCTTTTAATCAAACATTTATAACTTGCTCTGTGAGAATTAGATAATGTTTGTTAGGTTGATATTTGTATTTGTAAAAAGTACAAAATGATTCATTGTTAAGGTGCTCATTTCTCTTGTTATTTACGGTTTGTTTGTGATACCTTCCACTTAAGAGGAAGGGGTATACTAAGTACATATATAGGTTTGTTAAAAAGTCGGCTTGCAAGTTGCGTTAAGTGTCGCAGTGAATTTTTTTTCTTTTCTTTATGTTTTATTATCATGATGATGATAGATTTGTAATGTTAAATAATAATAAAAAAATGAAATAACAATAAAAATCATTATAATTTATTAACCTCTTGGTCTGGCACATATATTTGTGAAAGAAGAAAATCGTTCACTCTGCATAAGAGCACCTTCGTTATACATAATTTATTGCCTATTATTTTGTGCAAATATTTTGTAAAACTGAGGCAAATATTTCATGGGTTATAGCAGTAGGGATGCATTTGTCTTTAATTGATGATAAATTGGGGCAAAGTATTGAAATTTGGAATAGTCGTCATAGGCCTAGTGAAGGGTGTGCAATGTTCGACTTAATGTTGTAGCCCTTTCTTTCCTTCATGTTTATATATGTATTTAGATATCTTTTGATTGTTTATGTAAATTTTCTTTTTCTAATATTTTATCATAATAATTTGGAAAAAAAAAAAAGAATCTTAAACAATAGCGTTTTAGTTATAAATACAATGTAAATTAATTTTGTTGTTGTTGTTGTTGTTGTTGTTGTTATTGTTATTGTTGTGCTTTTGAGGTTGTTTCAGAGTAAATAAACATAGAAACATAAATAAACAAACATCATCTTAATGGTGAAATTTTGAAAAGTTTGCAAAAATGTTTTCTTTTTTTATTACCAAAGGAAGGAGGGAGGTGTACCCCTTATTAGTTAAGATACACAAAATGAAAACAAACAACATTTGCACATGACTACTATGCAAGCTACGCTAACTACGAACTGATTCATGCTTAGAAAACACAGCAAATGTTAAGAGGAAAGAAATTTAATTGAAAACGAAAAACATTATAAATAAAAAAAAAAAAAAGCAATAAATGCAAAAAATGTTAATAATTTAATGCCGCATATAAAATGAATAGAGAAGGAAGGAGTGTGTGTGTATAGAGTAAAAGTACCCTTAAGTAAATTCACTTGTTAACCATAATATTAAAACAACAACAATAACAATAGAGAACAAGTAGTTAACACACCGTTAACACAAGTATTGTAAACTAACCAGTAGACCATGCAAACGACCATTTAACTATACGAGCCTATAATTTGGGTCAGTGAAATGTGTTTAAATTGCAAATGACAATATTTTCCTTTTGTTTTCAATTTCTATTTGTAAATTTTTTATGCCCGCTTTTTAAGTTTTGTTTTGTTTCTTATATTGTATTAATAAAAACTGAGTGTTCCGATGTTCAGACAAAAAGACTTTTACCACCCGTACACAAAGCATGTGTTTTTTTTTATATAACCCCGCCCACATCTCGACGATAAAGCTTAATATAAATATGTGTTCCAAATTTCAATTTCGTGGCTCGATATTTGTGGATGGTAGATAGATTTTTGTTAATTGTGGGCGTGGCCCTAACCGATTTTTCCCAATTAAAAAGTCGACCTTGATATATAATATATTTATGTATAATTAGTTTATCTTTTAAATTTCTAAAAATAGGCGTGGTCAAATAATACCCACGCCCACAATTTGAAAAAAATGAAATAAAATTCGATATTAGAGTGGAAGTGTAATTATGCACTCGTGTAAATGTGATGCCCCTAGAATATATATATTTATGTGAAGGGTATTCAACATTCGGCCTAAGCCATACATATATAGCTTTTCTACTTGAATTATTTTAAAGAGTCGAAAAAGCATTTTTGAATATAATATTTAAATATTTACAATTATTCTTCGAGCAAACCTAAAAATGTAATAAACTTTATAGCATTTTTTGAATGAATTTTTTACTTCAACTACATAACGAATATGTGAAATATGTTATAATAGTGCTTTACACACATACCAGTGAGAATATTTTTTATAAAAAGAAATCTCTAATGAAATATGTTTTTACAAATGGATTTCCAAGACAATTATCATCCAGACATTAAGGTAAGCGTTTTTAAAATTATAGTTTAAACAACTTTTATATAAAATGTTCAAATACTCACTTTAAAGATGTAAAGATTTGAACGCGAACAAATTTATATACAAATCTGAAAATTGAAAAATGAAATATAATCTAAAGCACTTGGCATGTAAACTGTGTAATATATACGCGTCGTATCATTTAAATGGAAGTAGTTTTGTCCATCCCCTGTATACGGTCTAAAACAGGGGTTCTTAAATTTTTTGAGCTGCGAAGCCCTTCGCAGAGCACACTTTGAGAAAAGCTTGTCTACAATATATAAGTAGGCGGACAAGTGTGGAAGAATCAGTTAGGAAACTATCCTCCTCCACAAAAACACACAATAAATGTTTAGTTACTAAAAATGGGTTCGGTAGGATGAGTTGTATCATTAATTATAAAAGTAATTGTTTACATTAATTACGTATTTGTAATAGTGGTGGTGATGAGAATTCAAAATATCTATTAAAGATAATTTTTAATTATTTGTGATATAAAGTTGAAGTCCATGGTGATTAATACAACGTTTAAGATTCTCAGTTGATTATATTTTTCAGTTTTCATTCATTTTGTTATTTTTTATTCATCGAACAATTTATGCATAATTCATTATTCATATTTTCGTACTGATGATTGCATATTAAATGTCGGCCTATAATAAATAATAAACATCACAAGTAACAGTCGGTGTACTTGAAAAAGCTTTTTATGGTTCAATGATCATTTTTATCAACAACAAATATATTATTCATCGTAAGGCTAAGCATTTTGTAATTAGATTTCAAATTATTGTTGTAGGTAATTGTCATTACAGCACAGAGCGCTTTGAGATAATTTTCTTATGTTGAAGTCTTCGAATATTGTTTGTGTTGAACATCTCTTTTTTCTAATATTATTGTGTATTTATTTATTGTATTTCTTGCATTTCTTGCAAAATCTTTCAACGAAGTGTGTTGATCTTCCGGCGAAAGCAACTTATCAATAAAATTAGCTTAATCTCTTTAATTTGAATGAACGTATACATAATTCATGCTGCATATAAAACATTTTTGCACTTTTGCCAATCATTCGTAAAAAAAATTATCATTAATGTATTTTATGGTTTCATTTAAATATTAAGTGAAAGTCGTTCTTGTACACATACCCCATGTGTGTTACAATATTGGTTGCCTTGTAGGTATAATTAACTATATTCTAATATTGATAATCATAAATTATATCGCAAAAGAAGGCCAGAACATGCAAAAATTAACAATATTTATTATGCATAAATTACAAGAAAAAACTACATTTGGCTTAATCTAAATTTTAAACACCCTCCACGTTCCATGTCTATATATATACCGCTTATATGATTACGTCAGTTTCTAAGCCTTTGGTGAAAGCAGTTTTTTTTTAATGTTAACCATTTACCCAGTATCAAGCGTGTACCTAAATTTCCTATGGACAAACTTTTTTCTCAAAATGGAGAAGAACCAAGAATCGTAAAAGTAGGCGTCTACGATGTTGTGACTGTTACATAATCGCATATACAATATGAACATGAATAACGCATTTTGTGGTCGGAAAAGTCTCGTTCCTATCTAAGAAGAGCTTTGAATTTTCAATATTGACTAAATTTCAATCAATCACAATCGATCTTTCAATAAAATTAAAAAAAAAAAATGCGTAAAAATTTATTTCTATATTTGAAGGTGACTAGTTCGCTCTTGTCTCTCCTCAGCTACGTGCATTCCTGTAAGAAGTTTGCGCCAAATACTTAACGTAATCGGCTAATTATTAAGTGTTGTTACATTTACACTTTTTTCACATTTTTTCGTTTTCTTCAATATTTTTCAAACATTTCTTTTACAAAACATACGTACACAGGTTCACAACATTTATTGAATGTACAACAACAATAAATTATGAGCAATACATTTGGCTGCAAATCTACGATTTGTAGCTTGTTTTTAATTTTTTGCATTCAATCCATTCAAACAAGCATATTACAGAATTGAACACACACACACACGCACACAGACGATAGTGAGAGTGCGTACGAGTGCATACGATTAATAATCACGTTATTGCAGTTATTGAGTTATGAATGTTTTTTTATTTATTTTTATTTCTGAAGTGTTATATATACATATATTGTACATAAGCATATAATATAATTTGTCTTTGAAACCACAATAACCGCCATAAATTACAGTGATTTTTAAAGAAATGAAAATCATTCGAAAAACGTTTTGCCATCATCATCATTACCATCATTAAATATTGAATGTAACTCTGTTGTAAAGTTTCTTTATGTTTTTGGTTGGTTGGTTGGTTGATCCTCTGTCTCTCGGTCAAATGTACACGCTCGCTCTCAAACTACTAAATAAGAGAAATGGAAAGTTTCCAAAAAAAAAAAAAAAATTAAAACATAATCAGACGAAATTTTATCATTTGTTTAAGTGAAAGTAAAAGTTTAACATATAACATTTTATATAGCATGAAATTTTTAGTGCATATTAAATGATCGTGTTACAAGATTCATTTAATGAAACAAACATACGCTGACTGTTATGCTTTAGTATTAGGCGGTTGCAATTGAAGGCAACGTTGTAACAATGAACGAAAAAACAAGAGTTTAATATTGAATTTTCTTTACTAATTATAAATAGATTGTGTATGGCAGTAATATGTATATAATCTTAAATGAAGGTAGATTGTATATTTGCATAAGATTGACATAGTGGATGCTTTTATAGAAGTTTCCTCCTGAGCGCCGATCTTTAAAAATCAAGAGATATTCTAAAATTTTGTCTAAATCAGCCACAAAATATTTATCTAAATTAAAAAGGAAATTAGTTGTTTTTCATTATTTAGCCCTGACAAAATGTATATTATTGATCCGGTCGCGAATTGTAGGAAAAGCGTGTGAAAATCAGACTTTTAAGAAAAATAAAAGTGAAAAAAAACCTGATTTATTGGTCATTGTAAACAACATGTCAGTTTCAGAAAAACTTGTACTTTTTAACCGATCCCTACGTTAGTTAATTATATAATTATTTTATCAATCCGTTTGCAATATCGATAAGAAGACTCTACATATGTTTACACACCAGTTTGAGACGATTCATATATGAATATTTTTTTGAAAATGTTTTTACTATAAAATGTTTTAAATGTTGAACAAATTTATGTCTTTTAAATTAATTGAATGTTGAGTCATTTCATAAGAAAAGGAAAATTAATTCAATTTTTAACCCTTCAAAGGATTATGAGTATTTGGAATAAAATCAGTGAACTAAAAAGGTGTGTTATTCTCTATAAATTTTCAATTTGTGTTAAGACAATTATAAATCTTTCCATTCATTTCTGGTACAAACATATGATTCATCTTAAAATTTATGAATTTCAAGTTTTTTGTTAAAGCGTTACGACAACAGCGCTGTAAGTTGATTCTAGGCGTGGTCTGTTTGTGAAAACTAATAATGTTTGTATTTTCTGCAGTCTGATATTTACCAACATCTTAGAGACTTTGAGAAAAGCCACAATAGACAATTGCATATAAAGCTAAATAGATCGTTTCATATTTTGATATTGATTAAGAATGTACGTTTATGTACTTTAAGGGGTTTTGACGTTTTTTTCTGATTTTTATCAACAAACCAACGTATTATGTGGATACTGCAGTTTCGGCGTAGCATAAACGTTTGATTTTCATATGTTTCTTGTAAAAGGTTTTGACATCATGCACTGGCATTAACATAATGTATTTGGTTCGATTTTTGTCGTTTGGATTTAATGGAAATACCGTGGGAGTTGAAAGCCTGATTCATAATCGAATACTAATAACTGATAAATGACTTGTGATTTTTTATTATAAAATTTATGTGTGTGCTATAAAACAACAGCAACAGGCACACAACACAATATGTAACAGGAAAATGCGTGTGTTAAGGATTCATGAGAGTATGGAAATGGTAAATGGAGTCATATTGTTTGAATTAATTAAAATATGCTATCTCCACCATCACTTATTAAAAAGAGATTTGATCGCCAAGATTGTTATTTTAAGTTCAGTAAAAAATTTAAAAAAATTTTAAATTAGAAAGATTTCTTAAAATTGTGATAATTCGTTTCGTAAGAAGCCATCAGACTTTCGCGTAAATGTATTTATTTAAAAAAACCTATATATATATAAACTAAATGTATTTACAAATGATTTTATATGCGTTGTATGAATGCTAGATAACCAGCTAGTCACCTTTCGTTGTATCTGTACGATGTTTGATGCAATACCTGCAGCCGCACCATTCATGTCATGCAAATTTAATTAGTTTTTTGGTATAGAAGAGTTGTGAAAATCACACATACATGTGCACCGTTTTGTCACCTTTCACGGTCGTTTGGTTTTTGGCAATTTTCATACAATCGCTTGACAACAACTGATTACTCAATATCGGTTGTTGCTGTGGACATTATTGTAATGATAATCCTTTCGAAAGGTGTTACAATACTTTTCTGTGTCCAACAATATTTTACATAATTTCCTATTCGAACTTAGTTTTATTATATTTTATTTATTTTCTGTGTATGAAATTGTTAAATATATGGTTTTACTCGCATACGTGCCTATTTTTACACTTATTTTGCAGCATTTTCTACTCTTTTATACCTCATTAAATTTTTTATACTTTTACGATTATTTAGAGTTTATTTGTTATGGTCGTTATGGTGTATTGGCCTTTGTGCCAATATGTTTTGTACTTATTGTTTAACTACAACTTTTACTTTTTTCTTCCATATTTGCTATGTTTTCCGCTCATACATGTACAAGTACTTGTAATGATTCACGATTACAATGTAACAGGTTGTATCCGTAATTTATAGGCTAATAGTTTGTTTTTTAGTTAAATCAAGTTAGACTGCAGTTTTAACTCATGTTGTGGCTTTAGTGTGGCATTTTGAATTTGTTAAACTGTCGAGGAAAAACTGTTTGGAAAAGAGATCAATAAGGTATTAGGCAATCATCAATTTATTTAAAATGAATGTCAAATGAAAGTACGTGATGACTAAGTTAAGTTCTCAGGAAAACGCTTAAAGAAATAACACATAGTCCCCTTTTAATGAATTGATTTAAAGGGTAATTGTGTGCACAATAATGACGAGATTATCCTTAATCAATAATTAATTATATTATCAATTGATTGAATTGTAAAATTAAGTGAGAGCATCTGTAAACGATTCCAAGCTTTATAAGAAAAAAAAAAAAAAACGAAATATACTCCATCTCACTTTGATATGTGGCTAGAATGACAACAGATCACTGATTCGAATTGCTTTAAATTATAACTTGTGTTTAGTTTAATTAGTGCTAAGCTAACCAATGGAATACCAATGGAAAGGAGCGCTAAGTATACAAACTGATTGGGAACGTATTAAAATGAAAAGGGGGAGAATTGAATAATAAGAAGAAGAAAAAGAAGAAAAAGAAGAAAAAGAAAAGAAATGACACAACTTTGTAATTAAACTGCAATCATACATTTACTTCACAAATAACAGGAAGACTTTACACACAATCATGTGTGCGCATACAATTACGAGAGTTGTTCAATTGCCACGCAACCAGCAACTATTTCCAATCGATGGCATTTTTATGGTTTTTGTGCCGATTTTCTACATATATACACATGTATGAGTGTGTGTGTGTGTTTGCGTTAATTTGTTGTGAAAAATGTTTGCCCTGTGTGCCACATAAGTTTTGTTTTTGTTTTAGTTGTTATTTTGTATATTATTCTGTATGATTTTTCAATAATACACACAAAATTTTTTTTTACAAAAATACACACATAAGCTTACGCATAAACGTTAAACGAGTCTGCAGAGCGGTTGGTCAGTGCGTATGAGATTTTATGCAATACATTATTACAACACACAACCGCATGATAACAATTGCAGTGTAAGAGTGTATTAGTAGTGTTATGCATACAATTATTCATAATAACTGTATATAGTGTTGTTGTTGGGTTTGTTGCCTCTATTTACTTAACATTTTTAAGCTTACTTAAGGCAGGCATTTTCAGCAGATCTAACCGATTAACATTAAACTTGTTTGTCAATATTTTGTTTTTATTAATATTTTTTTTTAGCAATTTCACCGCTTTATGTAGGTTTTTGGTATTAAGGAGAATATGTGTTAAAAAAGCAACAGCAAGAACAACAACAAAAAACCGCTATATCAGTATACCCCACACTTTGAACAGCTTTTAGTTTCTTTTGCACTTGATTATTGATTTTTTTCTTTATTTATTTCTTAGAAGCAGTATTGTGGGATTTTTGGTTTTTTATTGTATGTTGTTATTGCTTGTGTTATTATGTTGCTTCAGTCAGCCACCACTTAAGCCAGCAACATCAACCGGCACTGCACCACTGTCATCATCATCATTAATCTTTGCTCCAACCCAAGCGAAACCTTTTTGGTAGGAGAGAAAGTTTAAGAATAAGTAAAAGGAAATTAATGCTTTCCGTTCACCACCATACCATACAATACTTTTAATTTCTGTGTAATGTTTCACTTTTTTTTTTGTTTCTTTTTCGTGCACGACGTGTGCATTTATAGGTAACCGTATCGATTGACTTTTCCAATAGTCGGCCAAAGTGCCTTTCGTTTTTTATAAAATCCTGCTACACTTGTTTTTAGCAAAAAAGAAACCGTTCAGTTTTATTTTCGATTGAAGCCTTAATTAAGGGTTTTATGTAAAAATGGTGCTATAACTATGATTATACACCAGTGATTTTGTGCTGGTTAATTGAGAAACAGTGAATTGTAAATTTGATTAAATTATATATACACCTTTCCTATGAGTGCTTGTAGGGAACTCAAACCGTGATTTAAATTTTATATGTATGCTACAGCAAAATCGTTAGACTGAGTCCAAATAAAACTTATTGCTTATTATCCCTAAAGAATATAAAGGGAGGGGAACTTAGTTTGTTACATTCGTTTACATAAGGTGTCAATAACACTATTTTAGTAAATGTATTCTTGATGCAGCCCTGCCGTTCTACTATTGAAACATTCACAGTCCAAAAATTGGGAAAAAATTGAACGAAAATGAAGAATTCGATATTTGAGATAAACTATAAAAAATATTTAATTAAAATTATCAGAAGCGGGCAAGCCACACCCCGAAAAATTTTATATATTTATAATCAGCATCAATAGAAAAGTTATTATTATTAAGGATAAAATCAATTCGATGAGGCATGAAATATATTCCAAATAAGAAAAATTCAATTCAATTTAAATTGCTTGCAACAGTGTGTATGCAGGAAATTACTATATTTACAAACCATAAATAAAATCAATGATTTTCACTAAAATTGATTTTTCTTGGTACTCGTAGCAATGTATGAATGTCAATATTGTCAATAATGTCGAATGGTATGTAATTACACATTTGCAACGTAGCATAAATATTTGTTTAATTTATTTGAATACTTGAGTTGCTTCCTTTCTTACATAAGCGCTTTTATATATATTTTACATATGTGGCTCTCACGTAAAGATAAACAATATATATGACACAAGGGCCTCTTAGGTGGTACGCGCATAAAATAACTCTTCGCTTACATAATCAGGGCTTTACCACATACCATCACATACCACTTGTTGCCTTGGGGAAGGTTCCATTTGGCATTTACAAAATTAGCCTAACGTTGCGTCAACATTACTCAACTTTAAACACTTTACATATTTATTAAAATTTATAAAAAAGTGTATTAAAAAAAAAAAATTTAACTGAACATTTCACTTGCTTTTCCAAACCAACCAATTTTTCATTTAAGAAAGACAATATCATTACACACATACACAAATTGCTATTAAGGTCTGTCTTGAGGCGTACATTTTTTCAACGAAAACTTTTATTGGTTTTTGGTTATCTAGTCATTAATCAAATCGCTCGAAAGCAACCGACTCTGAAATCATTTTATTACTTAAACACGAACTCCTCTGTTTGTAAATATACATAAATTATATAATTTTTATCAACAACTTGTGAAGAAAACTTTTTTTTTTTTTTGGTAAACAATAAAATTATAGCTGTAGGTGTACTTGGTCATGTATACAAACACATACACAATGTATTATAATTTAGGCACATTTATCAAGCATTAATCCTAACGCGTTAGTTAGTTGGTTAGTTTATGGCCGGTAAGCCATAACATTTCAAAAGAAATTATATATATTTGTGAATAATAGGCGCACACACATACTACATACACATAATACAATTTAGCTACATGCGATATGATAATTTATTCTACACATCACTTGTTGTCATAATTGCTTATAATATTGCGCCAACAATTGACAGACACATTTATACATAAGCTTCAGCGAAACTGTTTAGCTATTGTACCAAAACAGAGCGTGTTTAGAGCAAGAAGGAGAGATTAACTGATATACTGCAAATCTGCATACAGCTTAATGGCTGTAGCTGTAATTGTGTAGATTACAATACGTTACCGCTTGGAACAACGCCCTGTTTTGTTAAACAAATTACTTACTTTCGTAGTGCACTCCATACGTTATTGTTATGGTTATTGTAAATAAAATGTATTTTTTAGGCGGTTGCTTTCATCGTTTGTATGCCTTTTGCTCCATGATTGGATTATGTTGTCATATCTGCTGGAGGATTTTCTATTTAAATTATTAATGAGTTAATTTTGCTTTTTTAATACCCTCCACAAAAAAAGGAGAGGGATATACTAAGTTTGTTGTTCTGTTTGCAAGGTCCAGAGAGACCCAACAAAATATATATATATATATTCTTGATTACCATCAAAATCTAATTCGATTTAAATACTCCCGTCCTTGCGTCCGTTTTGTTAATAGTAAGCTGAACGTTTGTACAAAATGGGCAAAAATCTATTCATCTGTTTCAAAAATTAATTGAAATTCACTAAGTATCTTGTTCATACATATACCAAAAATGGGCGAAGTTGGATAACAGATACGCCCACAATTCACAAAAAATCTCATTTGGAGCTGAATATGATTTCTTAATTCATACATAATACATAAACTTTGCAGTACGTAATCATATCCGCGTCACGGCCACGCATTTTATATAGATGTTGAGGGTATTTAAAATTTGACTTCAGTCAATTTTTTTTCCATCTTATTTATTCCATCCCATTTATTTCATGTTAAAGTTACGGCTTCTCTTTGATTTCGTTTCGTTGGTTGTGCCAGTTGCTTTAAGGTCATGAAAAAGTTAACAAAGGTAACATATTTAAAAATCGCATATAATTAAAAACAGTTTGATATATTATTTAAAGAAATTTGAAATTATATTTTAGACATTTTAGGAGCGTTGCCTTTCACTTAATGGGGAACAAAGTCAATCATAAGATATTGAGGTTACAACGCCTAACTAAATATATGTACATAACTGCAATCATTAACTTTAATTAAGTTAGATGCGTTTGTGAAAAACTGCTTATCGTCGTTGTTAGCAATGGTTACCAAAAATATTTTGCAATTTTAAGGGATCTGTTTAATGTGTGAAAAAACACTATGAAATTGTCGCGAATACGGCGGTTACTGAAAATATGTTGGTTGCGCTCAATATTGCATCTATTGCAACTGAAGTCAATATATTGGCTACTGCAACTATCGCATTTAGTTGACTGTGATAAATAAGCATGTGGTCGGCATTTTATACACAATTTATGGCATGTGCTAGTACCCAGTTTGTTTGAGCTCCTGTTTAGCACTCATCCACAATATTAGACTCATACGTGCTATCTGCTATACAATCTTCTATTGTACACATAAGTTCAACAACAACAACAACAATATCAATCATTTGAACCATAAAACAAGTTGGCTGATGTAAATTTTTGCCTCTAACCAAACTTCATATTAAACATGCTGCTATGCTGAATCTTATTATGGCAAATGATGAATTGTATATATGTTTAATACATACGATAATAATTGTTGTTGTTATTATTGTATTATGATTATGATAATGCAACAACATCCTCAAGTGTTTTATGTTTTGCTATTGCTTCTCTTTACTAAGAAATTAAAGCTATGATTTATGTGCTTGCAGACCCCGCGGCTGGACAACAAGCGAAGTTGTTGTTCACAGTTGTTCACAGTTTACAGTCAGTCAGACCTTGGAGCCATTCATTCCACTTTGTACAAACATATTATTTTAATATTGTCGATTTCAATTTCAATTTCAATTTACTTTTCCTCATTTTTTCTTTTCTTATGATTACATTTTCCGTTCATTTTCTCTCCTTATTTCTATTGTGTACGAGTATTACATTATTTCCGTCCTTTTATCTTATATTAGCTGAAACTTTTTATGGTACATTTATGTACTATTGTATAAGACTCGCATAAATTTTGTACACCATTAAAATAGTGGAGTGGAGAGGTAAAATTTTAAGTAAATCGGTTGTTCAGAAATATTAAGACATATGACTTTTGACCTTTTAAAGATTTATTTATGAAAAAATTTACATTCCAAAAATGTGGTCTGTTGTGATCTATTATTGAAAAGCTGTAAATTTTGTTTAGATTTGTTAAAAATTGTATGTTTGTAAATGTGTGGATGTGGTTCGTAATCGATTTCACCCAATTCAAATAGCCAATATTTCAATAATTCAATATTTCAAAATGTACGACCTTGAGAGTGTCAACAAAAGACAGACCCAAGGATACAAGTACGAATGTGGCAAAATTGATTTAGTCTCTGATGCTGATCAGGATTACTCTGACATCTTTATTGGGTGTTGCATACGTAACAACACATATAGTATACCCGCCATATGTGCAAAAAAAAACAATAGAGAAGCAAATGTATCGTAAATTAATGTATAACGACTGCCGTATCGATTTCAAAATCAATTTAACCCTCAATTAATAAATTTAATAAAAAGCTTTTTATCTGTTTAAAAGTTATAAAACACACATACGAACATAATATAGGGTGTAGCAAAAGTATTATAAGATATCGATAGTGGAATAATATTGTAGATAAAACATTTTAATTAAGTGGCAGGGTGCTTAAAAACTCGACAAAACCGGTTGTTACTCGTTCATAAGTTTATAAAATATCATATTTTTATTTTATGTGTTAATAGTACATGAATAAGTATTTATACTTAGAAATGCAGTAAATTATTATTCATGCACTTGGTACCATTGACAGACAAATGTTGTAGACGCAACAGAAGCAAGTGCCATAAGAAGAATCAAGAAATTTGATTCGCTCAACTTGACAAGAGGATAATCCTGTGGTTATTAAGGTATTATAAAATGTATATATAAAGTTCATCATGCAGAGTGTTGGTACATGCTATGTAGTAATGTAGTATGTTGTTGATAATATGAAAAAAAAAAAAGAAAAAATGAAAATAAAATTAAACTTCATTTCCACTTTTTCTTTACAAACGCTTAGAGCTAAAAAAAAAAATTCATAAATGTTGAATGAATAGTAGAAGACTTGTTAGTATGCTGTGTTCACCCTATAAGCTAAGAATACAGCATTAAACATTCAAATAAATTGCCAAACAATTTCCCTCTACACGGTCATATGTAGCCTTACTGCTCCTCTAGTTATTCAATTATATACTTGTCGTGTAACGTAAAGATTTTATTGCATTTACAATGCTGCAAAATTAGTAATGAATCTAATGTATGCAATCATTCCAGCAGGAACTTTGGTAGGAATGTTTCGTCACGCACTGTGATTGTGATGTGATGTGTTTTCAGTTTCAGTTGCTAGCCTACATGCAAAGTTCAACACAAATCCGATCTTTGTGGCAACTTTGAGTACTCAAGCGCTTGTCTACATATAATTATTGGATGTACAAATGGGAAGTTGAGCTGCAGCATAGCTACAGTGATAGAGAAATGAGTGAAACAAAATCTTCAATTTATATGTCTGGTTATGCACAATACGTGTACATTGCATATCATAGATTCATTCTCCGGCACTCGGCTTACAGGCAATTATTTATCCCTTTGTGGTTGGGTACCACAATTATAACGATTCTTAGAACTTGGACTACAAGTACAGCTGGGCTTCACTTTTAATATGGCAATTAGCACAATTGCAACCATCATCAACACCAACATACAAAGTAGAAGAATAGCTGTTTGAAGTATAAATGTAAGAATCAGGCGATGATGAGGGAATATTAATAAAATTATTTGTTATCGTTATATATCTAAATATGAATAAATCCTAGCAATATATTTAATATATTTCATTTTATAGAAGTTGCGTCAATTGAACGCGCACGACTGTTTGTTGTAAAACCTGCAACTATGAAACAACTATGAGTTCATTAAATGACTTTATCTCCTTTTATGAATGGGACGCATTTAATCTGGGAAATTTGCTTAGAATTACATAATATTTCCAATACCGTGGGTCGTATTAAACTTGCAAATTTAACAAAGTACAACTCTAACACTTCATATGTAAAGTGACCCGCAAAATACTCCCACAATCAACAAGAGTCATATTTATATGGATTTAGACAGTATTTCGATTCGTATAAACGTTTATGTTTCTGTAACTTATTAGAAATTAGTTTTATAATTATATCTATTTTACATCTACACACGCTTACTTTATATTTTTATACCATGTAAGAGGGTGAATTAAGTTAGTGCGAATGTAAGCGGTAACACCTTTAAGTATACCGATCAATGGAATTTAGTACAAGAGTATGTACATATTAGCTCAACGATGAAAACTATTGAAAATGGACAGAATCGGACCAATATAAGGTTCATTATAATGGAAATCTTGATATGATAAAAAATCGCAATTCTTAAAATTTGTTGACAAAAATGTCTAAAGATTAGTTAATTGGCACAATATTTGGCTGTGCGGTATTTGGATCCGATCGAATCATTTTAGAACCCTATTCCATATATAACTTATATGGCAGTGCCTTACATATTGAGATACTACGTGGCGAGCTAAGTGGTGTAGGGTATTAAATGGTCGGACGTGACATTTTCATTTGTTTTTGTGTACCTTTTTGAAAAGTTACTTTTATTATTAAAATTGTCATCACGTTTACCCCACGAGTACATACATAAAATATATTATTCGTGACAACACGTGCTTGAATATAAATTTTATATACCCTCCACAGAGGATGGATTGTGTACTAAGTTTGCGGTTCCATTTGAAATACCTAGAAGTATTCGCCAGAGATCTAATAATGTCGCAGAGATTTCTAATTTTGCACATAAGCATTAATTTTCCCCTAATGTTGCAACTATTACACATAATCACACTTGTTAATTGTGAGATAGCTCAGTTGTTTCTATTGTTTTAATGTACTGCGCGAGCAACAATAGTCGAACATATGGACGTACGAGGCTAAATGGATTTATTTTTTGATGCTGCTCAAGAATCTTCGTATATTTCTAATTGTTGTAAATGGAAGAATAAACTTGGTATGGCACCATCTTTTGTGTAGGGTATAAAAAGAAGAGGGGATCTATTTTTAAGCAAATTTATTTGCATGTACGTCTTGCTTATGTGTATATCCATGTACAATATTGTGTATAAAAATAATAAGAATGCCCAACAAATTCGTAGCGATGGCATCACAATATTAGATCAACTAAGGGGGCTAAATATAGATTCATTCTTGAAAAGAGAGAATAATTTTTTTTCAGTGACCCTTCAAGTTAGTTGTTCATTTTTGGTAAACAGGAAATTCTGAATAAATCAAACTCGTCTATTCACCTGCTTGTTAATCTGTGGGCGTTATAATTGAGAAAACGAGAAAAAACTTGGCCGTTTTAATGTTAGTGTTTGTATACTAATTGGTACTGAAATTAGGCAAAATTGATTAAAGGCTTCGCCTCTAACTAGTTAAGCGGTTTATTTCTTAAAAAATTTATCAAGATACATTTTTACTTTTTATAACGACTCTAAAAGATTAAGAAAACCTCTTAACCGCTACTATTCGGACAGACATCGCACACAGAGTGACATTTTATACAGTTTGGTCACAAAAGGTACGATATTAGATATAAAAAAATGCCTGTGTGCAATAAGTTCTCTTTGGTTTTAATCGCTTGCACAGCTAAATGTTAAGACTATGATTTTAAAAAATATTTACAATTTCTTAATGATATTTTTCCAAATCTATTTCACACTTCAAAGCGTGCAAATCAAGTTTTTTGCCACCTACCTACACATTTAAACATAAGTTCTTTATTTGATCCGTGTCATTATTTGTTGATTTGACATACTTGATAAGCACACGGTAATGATTTTTGTTTGATCTTCTCTCGTGTGATTGCTATGCACAATTTATTTGTTGTGAGGTTAAAGTTTTGTTCAAATTTTCAGTTTTTATGTGTGATTGCTCAAAATCATTTGTTCGTAGCGTACTCGTATGTGTAATTGTGTTTACAAAAAAATGTAACTTTTGTGAGCTTCTTTCCATATATGAATGTATGTGCACACACAATATATAATTTTTGTTATTGCAATAATTACAATTCCTACCGTGTGTCCGTGTGCAGGGGGAGTATATACATATTTATAGCTTTGGGCTGTTTGGTCTAAAATTTAAAAACAATAAGTTTCCAAATGATTCGTTATGACTACCTGTGCTGTGTGTGCTGTTAAAGTATATTTTGTGTTGCTTTGGTTAGGCCTCCAGATTCGTTTATTTGCTTGAGTCGGTTTTGTTTTTTCCTATACATTGCATTACATGTTGTTGTTATTGTTGTTTAACAAATCATATAATTTATGCATTTCAAATCGATTATTTTCATTTGTTTATATATGGTATTTCAGTTATAATGTTATTTACTAACCTGTATGTACGCAATACATAATAATGATATCGTCATCATCATCGTTAGCGGTATGGGCAGTAGACGATGACCCGCTTGTTTTTCAACTTACATTTTTTTGAAGGGAATTGTGTTTGTACTGTTAGTTCTTATATTCAGTTCATAATCATCTGCAAAATTTACTTTTTTCTCAATGTCTATCTGTCCGTCCTTCTTTTGGTAATCAGGCAATTTGAAAAAGGAAGAAATTTTTATTAGTGAAATTTACTAAATACAAATTAATTATTAAATTAATTAAAACAATTTTGAACTGAATCGAATTATTTGTAAAACCTTTATCTAAGCAACAGTTTATCACGAAGTGATTAAATCAAGTGGTGATAGGATATTAAATAGTCGGACTTGACCGATCCCAGTATTTTCACTTGTTTTTATTCATTTTCCTAATAAAATGAAAACGGATTTAAAAGTTCAACTTTATTTTCTATTTCCTTCTAAGCAATAAAAACTGATTTTTTCCTTTGGCTATATCAATCGCAGAGAAATCACTAGTTAATGAATATAAACAAACAGTCTCACAAATAAAAAAAATTATTAGAATACTTTGAAATTGAATGTGAACAAACAGACCATAAATGACAAGTAGCACATAGATATGCAGACAGTTAGAAACACACAACGGACTGGTCTCTGTCCAAGGCGATCATGATAATCATGATCATCATGATGAAATTGACTGTCAAGCGAATGGTAGCAGTATTGCTATTGTATTGATTTCGTTCCAACTGATATGGTACTTTTTTTTTACACATGTCAACCATTTATAGTAATGTACACTATACTCTTACGTCAAATCCAGGAGTTAGTATTTCATTGATGAAAACTAAATGCATTTTAACTGTAACACCTTTGTTGTTACAGTTGCTACAATATTCTGAAAGAGAGAGTTAAAGAACTCAAATGGAAAGGCTTGGTTTTATTATTATTATCTTAAAGTTACTTTCTTGATCAACATTAAAATCTGACTCGATTTAGTCACGTTGATGTTGTTGTTTTTAGCACTTTCTCGCTGATATGAATTGAGGTATTGGGTATTGAAAAATAGCCACGCCCATAATTTCCAAAAACTAAGTTGTTAGTTGATACAAAATACAAAAAGTATAGAAGACATAATCAGGTAGCTGTCATGCCTACTATTTGCATATAGACGTGGAAAGTATTTAAGAATTTTTCTTAAGTCAAGTTGAGTTTCATTTTCAGTGAAATTATTTTTCGCTTCTGGTCCAACACAATTTTCTCTTCTTATAATTATTTTATTTTAATAAAAAAAAAACACAAAAACCAAAATGAAATGTTTTTTATGTTGGGTGTGCATGTGTGCGTGTACGTTTTGGTAAAACAGGAAGTGTTTTCAATTTCATTGGCAAAATCCTGTATCAATGTGTGAGTGTGTGCGTGTGTATGTATGACTACGCTTACGCACTTGTTAACCTAGTTTGTGAGTGAGCATTGTTGACTTCATGGCCATTGGCTATAATGTTACCAGTGACATGGTTTTGTACATGTATGATTTGTTGTATGTAAAAGGGGCACTCAGGCGCACAATCATCTTTACTATCGATAACAAGTTTTTCCGTATGGATGACAGTGAAATCTCTTTTCCGCAGGCTTACTTTTTATCAGTAACACAGAAATTGAGGAAAAAATTTGCATACAATTTGATTTTTAGTGTTATTGTAGAATTTGATTTTTCTCCAAATGTTACATGTTACATGTTAATGTTTTGTTTTCAATTTTACTTCACTTTCTAAAGAAAGTGGCCACCTGAAGCATTTCCCAAAGAATAGTACGAATATGTTTGAAGCAGTTAAGATATTGAATTTGTTATTTTAAAACAGAACTAGTATGCTTTTGCGTTTTTGTGGGCGTCTTGTTTGATTGTGCTTACTTTTTATGAAACGTACTGTGTTTACCAGCCCCTCTGGCATGTTTGTAATCGATATTTCTCTACTTTCCGTCTTTACTTTTATTCCCATTCGTCAAGTCCCCCTTTTGTTTTTTCGTGGTTTTTAAGAAAGTTCAATTTCGATTCCAGTCTTGATGTTTTATACAACACAGTTTTAATTTACAACTTTCAAGATAAGTTTTGTCCTACGGTGGGTCTTAATGGTTTTCTCTTCACTTCTTCTCATTATTATTATAATAATTATTTTGATATTTATCGCATTTTAGCTTTATTTGTTGGCATGATTACACATATACTTAAAATCAATTTCTTTCTCTTTGCAGGTAAGTTACAAATTGCGGTAAGCAGTGTTGCATTGCCAACCAAAACTATATCTCAGGGAAATCTGTGCCACAGCCACCTTAATTATATATATGTGTATGTATGTTTGTATCGTATAGTACACCTGTAAAGAATAATTTATTATACAATACTTAAACCTTTGCGTAGTGTAAAATCATTTTTATATGATTTATAGCCTGAATGCGTTCGTTGTATGACACACTGCTGCGTTATATGGACATTACTGCTGAATTTAGTGTGAAAGGATATTGAATCACTAAACAATTGGTTAAATTGATGTGGCAGTGAGGGTATTCATATATAAAGTAGAATCCATTTACAAATCACGTTATGGTAGTCAGAAGATCAAGATAATTTGACGATCATCTTAATAAAAATATGTGAAAATTCTGTAGTAGACCAAGCCACACAATTTAATACCCTACACAGTTACTAGCTGCAACGATAACTGCACACAATTTTGGAAAAATTCTCTTATACGGGAATATATTCCAAAAATGATACTGAATGATTACAAACTTAGTACAATTATGTATCATGAAAAACCGCTGTTGTTCGCTCCTTCCGTTGAAATGGGTTTTTGAAGTTATCTATTCTATTTGTAGAGAGAAACCCTGCCAAATATATATATTCTTGACCAGCATCACAATATGAATCATGTCTGTTTGTTTATTTGGTACTTTGAGAGTAGTAAATTTGGACAAATCTAGCAAATATTTCTACTTTCTGCCAACAGATCTCCGTTTAGATGGAGCAAAATCGCTTGTTAGCCACACCTAATATCGACAAAATATCATCCATGAGGCAATTGAGCGACTAAGTTGAAATATGCTGAAAATGATAAAAAACTTACTTGGCTTACTTATACGTTTTTATTTTGGACCACATTGATTGAACTCCCTTGAAGTTTGACATTTTTGACCTGTATAGACGTACAATTTGAACTAAGTGGGAACAGAGGGTATTGCAATGTATTTCACATGTTTTGTACAATAAAAAGACCTACATTGAATACGAAAAGTACGAACGAGTAAAGTGTGAAAAAATTATCACAGAAGTTGTCATGTTTTCAGAAAATTTCCTTTGGTGATGAACTCGACACTCTGACATACACAATAGATGTGCTATGTATGTTTATATGTTCATTTAAACGCTTTGTAATTTTTGCCAAAGTCAGTATAAAATTTCCTGTAATTCAACACTTATTTGCGGTAATATGAACTGGTTTACAAGCGTAATGAAAAAAGTAACCATACAATGTATAGAAATGAAATGAAAAAAATGAAAATAAAAATGTAGGAACACACAACTCTATGGTTCACACAATGAAAACCGTAACACAGCCAGTGAAGTACAATAAGTGCCCAAAGCTATAATAATGATTCCTAGAAATTATTACCCATTTACCATAAACAAGCTGAACAAATTTTTGGTACACACTTTTTTGTTTTTGTTTTCTTTCTTTTTTGAAAAAGAGAGCGTAACAAATATTTGAAGGTGGCGGTTGAACTATAAAAAGAAAAGCTTTTACAACAAAGATGGAACAGAAAATGCTTGTTACAATTAGTACGACTAAAATGGTGTCCATTTGGGATGATTATAATTTTTTTTAATTCTTAATAAAAATGGGACAGAGTCAAAGTAAAATATATATGTGTTGCTTTAAAGCAGTTAGTGGCAGAGAGCATTTGTAATTTTTTTAAGAAGATCAAGTGAACAAGGTTTAAGATCTGTACAAAGTGCGGCCGCATATAATAAGAATTCACATATATTCGTATATACCGCAACAGTATATAATGTTGTTTATATATGAAAATTGTTATATTTATGGTTTATGGAAAACGTGATTAACGGTCAATTCGTGTGGCAAAGGAAAAGTGATATGGACTCCCTCCCACTAAGTTTTCTTGTTTGGAAATATTGTACGAGAGAAAGAGAAATGAAAGTGAGTGAGTGTCATTATAAAGACTTGCTACAAGTTGAATGGCTCACATATTAAAACGCCTAAAGCAAAAAAAAAAAACTATTTTTCAATTTTCATATATTTGCTAGGAAATTATTTAACAATAATAATAATAATTTAATGTACGCCCTTTTCCGTAGCTGGTTCGCTTAAGCTTCGCTTTAGTAAACTCTGCTCACTGTGAAACATGGGTTCAAATCAAGTTGAGGGAAAAAATTAACTCTTTCACTTTCCACTTTCAGCTGCAGTCTGGTAACCCACCGACAGTTAAGAATATTATGATGAAAGTTATTGAAAGTCGAGGTTGGTCGACAGGCGAATGAGCTGTTAAGCTTGTAAAAACTATATGTTTATATTATGTAAAATTACGTTTGCAGGAATAACAAGTAAACAAACAATATTGGCTTAGGCGAATACATGCGTTGCACAAAAGATTTTTTCATTTTTAAAAATAACTGTACCAAATTGTAACTTTGTGGCTCAATTTTTGTGCCAGATAGATACATTCTAGTCGATGGTGGGTGTGGCATTAAACCGATTTTTTTCACTTTAAAAAGCAACCTGGGTGCAGTTACATACACATATATACTTTGTGCGTATACTTTGTTTATACTTTGTATACCTGCATCTTATAAGAGAAGTATAAAAGTGAAAATGGTTATAGTCAGTCAAGTCTTATTGTGCTGTTCCACTTATGCAAGCTGCGTACAAGTTACAATCTTATAGGCAGACATATTGTTAAAATGGTTAAATCTGTTCCAAAAATTTTTTAACAATTTTTAGAATTTCAAATTTTTTCCTATACTATGAATAAATTTGAGAAAAAGCATTACACAGAATAAAATTATGAAAATGGTTTGATTGAATCTAAATTTTGCTAAAAAATAATCAAAATTACGAATTTTCGTCATATGAAAACTTTTTTAAAAGTAGAAAATAGAATCTTAAATAAAATAAATAGTCCAAGTGAACATTTTTTGTCAACGCAGTATTGTAAATTTTATGAAAATATTTTGAATAACTTGAGATTATTAGGAGACAACAGATTTACTAATACTCGTATACGTTTATCTGACAGATAAATGATTACCTCAAACAGTTACATTGCTTATATGTGAAGTCAAATTTATTGAAGGCTTTTTTTCATTCTAAATTCTAAAAGACTTATTTTTAAACCAACTCGTGTTAGTATGTAAATGTCAAAATAATTTCTTGGAGTCTCTGTAAAACACACTAAAAACATTTGAATACCAATCATGTGGGAAAACATTTGAAAAACGTAGGCATTAATAATGAGGTGAGTGATATACAATAGCAGCAAAAACCATAAAGTAACAATCACATCGGAGACTAAAAGAATGGGAAAGAAAGAATCTTGGAGACTTCTTCTTTTTTAATTGTTATGCAATGCCAACACTATGGCGGTATATGAATCGATTGATTTTAAATGGAAGAAACGTGCCCTTAAAAGCAATTCAAACGTATTGTATGCAGACATTTGCATTTTTACACAACCTTAACTCCATACAAAAATCACATAACATTCTGAAAGCGTTCTAAACAAAAAAATTTAACCAGAAATTATATTAAATTTCGAATAACCCACCAGAATGGTAATGAGGCTTTATTTTTTGTTCAAACACAGGCAGACAATAATAGCAAGTAAAAAAGCTATGCTAAGCTTGGCCGAAATATAAGAGAATACTCACGTTTATGTATATAAACTGTGGGTGTTGCATGTCCATCATGTCAACCCTTTTTAATTACTATTAAATCAATTCTGAAGCGGGTTGTTATATGCCTCTGGCTAATATATTGTATGTATGAGATCGCAAGCAAACACAAATCAATGGATTACTTTGAAAGTGATCTTAGTCCCTTTTTTGAATAACATTCAAATTTTAATTTAATTTAAGAAACGTGACTATTAAAATAGTTAGAAATGGGTTGACGCCACTTTCCAAATAACTCATTCCTAAATGTAATGAAATCACTAAAGTCTTCATTTGAGAATTGCAAACGTTGTGAAAAATCTATTACACCCTCGTTACAAATCTACACCACATTATAAAGAATAACAAACAAAAGTTGGCCATTATACATTATTTTATTTATGCAGAATAGTGCAGTGTATGCATGCATGCATCACATCCATGATTATATGAATAAAGCCTCAGAATACAAATGGACAACGTATTCTTCAACTATTCAAAGCAATGTGAGTACACATACATTGTATCTATAATATGTTCAAGGAGTATATGTGTGTATTGATGTGAGTATGTGGGAGACTTTCGACTTTATTCTAATATAATTTGTGCATGTTTTTCGCAATACAAACGGCGCCTTTTTTGCATTATAGTGAATACAGTTTGCGGTTAACGAATAACTGTATGCTGTTACAGTTACAATGTGTGCATAAAATTTCAATTATAGTTATGCGATACGTTCAGTTACCTAGAGACTGAGTTTGGTAAGACAGTTTTTTTTTATGTGTCTTTGCTCGATATTTAAATTGTTTTTAGATTACTCAAAATACTTGTTAAGATTGGATATTGGATGTCCAACACTTTGGATTGTTAAAGTAAAATTAATGATTTTTTGTTTTCACAAAAAAACTGGTTCAAAATCTTTGCAAAAGAAATTTCTTTCAGTTTATGCTTAAGAATGGGCATGTTTTTAACAGATTATTTTTCATTTCAATACCACAATGCCACTTTTGGTGACCGGACAGAGGCATAGACGAAGCTAAATCATAATATGTTTATTATCTAACCACGCCTACTTCCAACACATAGGTGAATTGAGAAACTGTAAATACTCGTATGTCTACCAAATGTCTATTCGTAGCTTTACTTTTGTAGTCTGGAGGTATTTTTGTCAATTATGGGCGTGGTTGTTTACCGACTTTGTTAATTTTACATAGAAAGCTACCGCTATATGATAGTTAAAGAATGTCATTCCACTTACATTATGTTAAGACCGAACTTCCAGCACATAAATCATGGTACGAGTTTTCTTGCAAAGAAATGATTGGAAATATTTTTAGCGAAAACAAAAGTGACATGTGTTGCATAATTTCATCAGCTTGTCGAATTAGTGTAGTTCATTTTTTTAAAGGTGAAATGTCAAAATTCGCTGAAACATTTCCTTAAAACACATTTCAATCGAACTTCCTCATATTTTACTAAGTTAGCAATGTTTTTGGTTTGTTTTTTGACCACGATTAAGCAAAATTGTTAAGGTTTACGTTAAAGAAAAAAGCACTACAAAAATTATAAATTTGTGATTACAGTAACTGTGGTTAAGATAATGTTAACATTTAAAAGAAAAAAAGGCTAAATAAATAGGTGATGTGAGATGATCTTCTTGGTGCTAAAATTGTACCTTTCAACCATTGCCAACATAGCGTTAAGATTCGCAAGACTCAGTACATCATAATCATATGTGTTTATTACAGCAACCCAAGGCGATAATTAAGAAACATTTTACAAATCTTTAAAATATTTAATATAATAAAATATACTATATACTATGTTAATTATATGACATGAAAAAATGTATTAAAGTGAAAAAAATGGTACGAAGAGTTATGATAAGAGAGAAAGTGTTAAACAAAAATTTATAATAAAATCAAGTACAAAAACTAAATTTAATAAATTATTAAATACCCTCTACATCTATGTACAAAGAGTGGGAGCAGTATAGATAAAATATATGTATTACTTAACAATTTGAAAGTCAAGTTTTACGCTTTATTTTATCATTTGTTGTTGATTGTGACAGTACCAACAAAAGATGGACATACGGACGGACATGTCAGATTTTGATGCTGATCAAGAATATACATAATGTTTAAGGGGCTCTGAAGTCTTCTGGGTGTTGTAAGCGGAATAAAAAACAAATGATTTTGCGTAAAAAATATACTTTACATATAGTTTTCCAATACATTATGTGCCTTAAATAATATATTTATTTTAATTAACACTTACATTACCGAAAAGAGTGTCCCACGCGTGTTGATATATACAGTTATACTGGTACTCGCAAGTCGTAAATCGGCGGGTTATTTAGGAAAATATTACATTACTAAACACACACTGTTACAGTTGCTAATAAAAGTTTTTGTCTGGCTCTAGGTACACATATATAATATATATTTCGATCTAAATTTGGTAATAACAACTTTAACAATATGGTGAGAAAACATATTTTTTCTTTGTAAATTGAAACAACGTTTAAATATTTCACAAGAGTGATAACTTAATTAATGAAAAAAGATGAATTGAAAGGTAATTGTTAAGTGTTATACTTATGAAATATTTATAAGATATAATATATAATGATTTGATAATTCATACAAGTCCCATGATTAATATTTTTATTTAACAAAAAAACAATAATTAATACATAATATTAAATCAAGTCAAATGTATTGTGCATTAAATGTGTGTAAATGTGTGTTATTTTTCATAATAATACCATTTTCATTTCCATTAATGTTAAATCACCGTATTCGTGCTTTTATTAAATGATTGCAGTAATCATCTTTGGTGTTAACCTTTCTTTCTTTGTATTACAAAGAAATTCCTCATTTACTCTTTCCCATCATCACAAACTAATAAGCTTGCATGCCCATACATAGTATGAAGCATGTATGTGCTTAGCATAGGATTTGACTTTAAGTTAAGTGCTAAGTTAGTGTGTGTATTTAACCTTAAACTATTGTGTTTGGTTAGGTTTTAGGTTTAGCCGCTTCCTTTGGGTGGTGTTTGTGCATACAATTTAAATGTTATGTTAAGTGTTTGCGCTTATTATATTTAATTCATTTTTATACATTTTACACTCTGAATGCTGAATTTGATTGTAAAGTTGTTATTTTACAATATTTTCTCACGGTTTGCCGGTTGTGAAAGAGAAAACAATTCAATCTTCTCTTCATTTCCTTGTCGGTGTAAGAAAATTCAAAATATTTTAAAATTATAATTCTCATAATAAAGTTTTTTTTTTAAAGTAAAAAAAAGCCTTTTTTTTATGAATTTTTCAGAAAATAATTGGCCAATATTAAATTTACAACTTGACTTTAAAATGTCATATACTGTTTCAAAATAGACATTTTTTACCATTCTAACGGTATGAAACTCTTTTCAAAAAATTAAATAGAAATATCGATTGCGATCGATTGAAATTATTCTATATTATACAAAATAAAGACCTTTGGTGAGGGTTTAATACGAATTTTCTTAAATGCTTTAAAATGTTAAACAAGTAATATTTAGCGTAATACGCCGATCTTGTATTCCCATTTGTTGTGGGTATAAAAACGAAAAACGAAAACCACTTTGATCGAACTATAGTATACAGGAGCAATCATTCAATTTTATCTTTAATTCAAATAAAATGAATATTTTATGAAAGTTCCTGTACTGATATCTGAATTTTATAAATGCTTAAATATACTCCCACATGATGAGTATAATATGCATCCAAGCAAATAACTGATATGAACATAACTACATGACGTGAATAGATTAAACGATTGCAACCATCATTTTCAAAGCCACAGCAGTCTCATCTGTCTTAGTTAGACAGCAAACAGTCATATATGTACAACATGCCCAGATAATGCTGAATACCAAATAATCACATTGTATGCTATGCAATACACAACAATCATTTCGAAATTGCAGCAAGTGAAAGTCAATACGAATCTTGGCAAAATGAATTATAAACAAGTAAGAAAGCTAAATTTTAAGCCAAATCTGAAATGCCCTGCACATATATAAAAATGTAGGCTCGTTAATAGTACGTATGTAAAGAGGGTTTATATGTTATACAATCACGTCCAAATCAATTAAATTTTAAGTTCAGAAGCATTTTTGTAACTGAAAGATAGATTTTTATCGTTTGTGGGCGTTGCACTTGACCGATTTCACTCATTTTAAATGAGAAACTATTCACAGACATTAGCAATATTAAAATTTATCGCAACATATTAACTTTTCTGATCGTGAGCGTACCAATTATAAACGGACTCAGAATTTGATGCTAATCAATACCTCTAAAGCCTCCTTCTGATTGTTGCAAACAGAGCAACAAACTTAGTGTGAGGAAGTTATGGAAATTGGAAAACTTAGGCTATTGCAGTTTTCTTGGTTTAATTACACGTGCCTTGTATTGAAATATTACTGAAATGTTGAATAAGTGGCCTAGTGACTACACTAAACTATTAAGTTTGAAAAATTAAAAAAATATTCAATGAATTCATTTCATTAACAATTTTATCTTGATAGAAAGTGAAGAAAAAAATTGATCATTTAACTTAACAAATATTTTATTATGGCGACTAATTGAAAAAATTTGTCACAATCACGTGGTCTGGAAATGATAACACAAAATGATAATACTAAACGAACGCACAGTCTGAAGACGTATTAAGCGTATCGGTAACAGTTCATCATAATCTCTGTAATAAAAAATAAAAGTAACCGTAATTGTTGATATGAAAAAGTAATGAAAAACTGGATTATTGGATGCAAACATTACAACAAAGAAAACAACAACGAATAACGAAATACACAATAATTGAATAGCATTTGATTATCATTTAAACACACGTTTAACGTTTTACCGCCAAATATTATGTGTACAGCGTTTGTGGCATGGCCTTCACTAGAGCAGTTTTGTTAACAATTTTTGTGAAGGGGGAGGTATCCCAAGCAACACCCAGTTACTGGAAACAAGGTACCACACAATAAAACAGATTTTCCGATGTGTAATCTTTTTTCTTTTCTACACATCATCACCGTCGCGCTCAAAGTCAACGCAACTACAGTTATAGAGGCTGTGCTAGTAAATATTTTACAACGACTACTTAATTTTATATTTCAACACACAGAAGTTCAAGTTGGTGTTATGGCTGTTGTGTCAGTTGTTGTTGTTGCTACTTTTGCTTCATTTTAATTAAATCTATCGTTTGCAAACACAAAATGGGCGTGCTTTGTCAATATGATCAGACGGCAAAGTGTTGAAATTATTTACATGAATTTTCTATGACTTTGTTCCAATAAACAGTTTCTTTCTTTGTCAACTAAAAAGTAAAAGTTGTTCATTTCATATGTAATTTTGTAAAATGAAACATTTTTTATAAATGGTTTTTTTTTAATGACAGCAAGAAAATATTTAAATTAAAAAAAAAAAAAAAATAACAAAACAATAATAAACACAATTTGAACATAGAATATAACATAGAATGTGATGATAAGCAAAACTAAAATCTGAATATTTTCTTTATATGGTAAACAACATATATGATGGGAGTATAGTAAGTTTGTTATTTCATTTGGAACAACTGGAACTTGGGTGTCAGTACACAGATTACATATATTCTGTTGTAACAGGATTATCGATCTACGAGCGATCTACCCCGATTATAGATTTTGAAATAATCTGAGGTAAACATTTCTAGTTTTTGTTTCCAATTAAATCATAAATTTTGAGGAGTAATCTGATACATAATATATTTACACTATTAGAAGGTCGACCACACCCACGATTTCTATATAAATAGGTAGAGTATATAAGAATCTAGTTATTATATTCGCGTGGGGTTATTTTTCACACTGTCAACCGAAACAATCGTCGCAAAAGTATATGTATTCTGAGCCAACATCGATCTAGCTATGTCTGTCTGTCGTATGTACTGTGGTAATACCCCTCCTGATCCCAAAAATTGAGACCCCGTTTGGACATTTAGCAGAAGTGTTGGTAGTTTCTATGCGCTGGTTAATATTGAAATTGGGTAAATTTGGTTATTTAGAAAACATTTGAATATTTTTTTTTCGCAATATGTAGAGTATGTCAAGTAGCACAAATATATAATATACTTATTAGAGAATTGTGGTCGCTAAATGTTTGGTATACAAGAATTGTCCTCAACCAATTACACCTTTTTTGTTTGTTTTACTTACTTTTTTTTTTATATATTTATGCAGAAAATATTTTATGATTCAAGGTTTATTAAGAAATTTCTGTTTACATAATAATGTAGTGTTTCGGTGAAAAAATATTTATTGTTATTTTTGGATTAGCATTGGCATTGTTTGCAGGGAAACAATATGAAGTCACGTTTTCTTATAATTGTTGTTTATTTATATTAAGTTTTGAGAAAAAAAGACCAAAAGAAAGAATTTACCATAAATTTAAAATCTTTATATGTATGTATGTGTACGGACATAGCTTAGTCTAGGGCACAGAGGGTAGTTTCGGCAAAATAATAATAAATCTGAAAAATGAATATTTGTTGACAATATTTTTTTATTATTTGTAACGCCGAGTGTACAATAAATTCATGTTGTTTTATCTGCAGTTCGAGTTGTTTACGAATGTGCAGAATCCACAAAGAATATTTCTATCAAATTCAATTTAAAGCTGATTTTCAAATGTCCCATCGAAGGTTTTCCTTTTTTCTTTTTGTTCTCCACATCTCTGGTAAAAAACTAAATTTACTACTCAATTTTTTTATACGAATGCTGTACACGAGTAGAGATATACGCGAAGTCGCCTGTTGCTGTTTATTTCTTGTGCTTGACATTGCTAAACATATAATTTTATTAATACAATATGAGTATGAGCGCTTTGGCTGTTTCCTTTGTTGTTTGTATTGTGGTTGAATGTTTATTAAATAAATGTTTGTATATGTAGTGGAATGCCAACGAAAACAAAAAGTTATAAAAACTGTGTGCTGCGGTTGAAAGTTTATTGACTTTAAACGTATGTACACCTCTCCGTGCATGTTGTGTATAGTTTAGCCAACAAACAACAAAACCGATCAACCACACACGTAAACTGCAGCGTCAACGTGTTGTTGGCTTCCATTATAGCACTTGCGCATACATATGCAGATAAGCATCAATGGTTTTCTTTTTTCGTTTTTTTGTTTTTTTTTGTTTTTTGTGTTTTTTATTAATTTTTGTTGACAACCGAAAACACCAGCATTTGGCACACTAAACATTATGCCAAATAGTACGCTTTTCCTTTTTAGTTGGCTGCATCTTCATATACAAACGTATATGTTTAAGGTGGATGGAAATGTGGAATTTTTTCATGCGTCTCATACACACAATATGTGAGCAGCAACATTGAGTTTGGATAAATAAATTTCACTGTGTCAGTGGGAAAGGTCACTATTACAAAACGTGGGAGGGTGTGTGAGGCTGTTGTTGTTGCTGTTGTTGATGGTGGTGCTGGTCGTTTTTTGTTTTGCGTTAGGTATTGTTTATTTTATTCGGTTGTCCTACAATTTATGAAAATTTCATTAATTTTTTTCTGTTTTCAAGTATTTATAACAGGCCTTTGTTAGTGTTTAAGTTATTGTTGTTGCCGCTGCTAATGTCGTGTCAACAATATAATCATGATGTTGATGTGCAGATTTAGATTTTGAAACTTTGAGAAACTTTCTTTTCTTATGCATGTAACTGCATGTGTGTGATGCATTTGGCATTTGTACTTTTCTATTGCATTGTGTGATTTCCATCAATTTATACCCAGTGCGAAATATCATTTAATCTCTTTGTATAATTACATGTAAAATAATTATTAAAAAAAAAAAAATAATAATAAAAATACAACCAACAATTGTTTGCAAATAAAAAAACAATAATAATATTAAAATATTAATACATCATTTCAGGTGTTAATACATTAATTAAATGTGGCTTTTGCATATATTTTGTTTACCTTCTATTGCTCATGGTATTCTGAAAAGATCAAGAAAAGACTTGAAACCTGATGATGAGCTCATAAGTAAATATAGATATCCCGTCAACGCCATTGTTTTTGCTTATACAAATATTTCATTTGCCTTTCAACATACTCCAACAAAGAATATACGTCAGATGATCAGCGAAGCTGAAAACTTTATGATGTGTGCTTATTGAAATGTTTAGTCCGTACAAGTATAACACTTTTGCATATTATTGTACAAGAATATTAGTGCAAAGAGAAAAGCATACTAAATACAATAGCGGCACATAAGGAAAAAAACTAAATTTATATGAAGTGATGATGAAACTATTTGGAAAACAAGCAAAAGTTACATTTGGTATATTTTGGTTACATTTGGTATTTATCAGTTGTTGATCAAAAGTTGGTAAAAGAAATTTCCGCCGAGTTTTGAATCTAATATTTTAATAATGTAATTTAAATATTTATGGAGGGTCCGACTATTACAAATTGGTTCTTGTCTGAATCAATGAAAACCTTTGTCAATCCGTCCGTCCTAAATTTAGTAACTGGTTACATAATTTTCACACTTAATACACGAATTTATTTATCTTATTATAATATCCTATTACTGAGGACTTGTGTACTTGATATATTTTTTATAAATTTCTACAATTTATCGTAACATTGCATCATATGTGTCTATAAGAGACAACTTTGTTGTTTACTCATACTGTACAAGAAAGACTGGTTTAAGATTTGAATACTTAAAAAATTATAAAAAAAAACAATAACTACGGTAATTATAATAAGTAATAAACAAATTAGCAAAAAAGTATTTTGTTTGTTATGTGTGATAATTTTATATTTTTCACATTATACCAGAGTATATATAAAATTTATTGTTCCGTATAAGAAAGCTTCAATATTCAAAATATTTCACTTGCTTAGTAGAAGGGTTTAGTTTCTAATTTTATATATAACGTGTAAATAGTTTGTGTCTCAAGTCTTTTGATATGTGTTACATATGAAGACTTAAGACACAAACTGCGTATATAAGGTGACAAAGTAAAGCCTAAACGATGACGAGAGACCCAAAAAAAAATCATTAGACTTAAAACACAATATTCTTACAACAACAACAAGTTGTCCTGAAGAAATCTTCAGTTTGTTTATATTTCTTTTGTAATAATTTCTAATCACTATGTAAGCTTATATAAATATATATTTATAAATATATGTATGTGTACCACAATATGTATATACGAGTATATGCCCTACATAATTACCGCACTCGTGCGTTAATACATGCGTGTTAAAAAAGTCAAATGCTTAACGGTTTAACAATTTTCAACTCAATTACGTAGAGATTGGTTGTTGTTGTTAGTAAATGTAGCAAAAAACACACAGATTTGACCTTAATTCCAAGTTAACGCAAAGAACACATCTGGAAATAAAATAAAAAATAAAACGTGTAAATGGTTTCTGAGAACAGGATTCTAAAACAAAATAAACAAAACAAATTCATAATTAGTTACGTTATGTATAATGTATGTGTACACACATACATCATGTTTGTGCTTGAATAGACATTATAACATATTCTAATAATACTATATATACGTATAGTATATAAAATTTGGAACGTGTACCGGTTGTTTAATAGTTTTCATGAATTATTCCTCTCCGTTGCTTATAAAGATTTCTTTCTTTTCACAAATTCATTAAGATATTGTTTGTGTTAGTATTAGTTATTGTGAGAAAAGTAAACCACTCTCACATACTATTAAACCAGATATTATTGTTTGCAGTGCAATTAAGACATAATCATAATCATAAACCTGAATTTGACGCGTGACTTTCATGAATTTATAATTAATCACCAAAAGTCACGTTATGTGTTTATTGAGTAAACATTGGTAGCCGAGAACTTGTTGCTTGAGATGAAAACTATTTTGATTTAAATACTTGGATTTTTTTTTTTGTGTAAAAAAATATTTGAAAGCTGTTGTTGTTACATTGTTACAACAAACATAAATGAAACATTCTTGTTAACCTTGACTCAATTCTCGTTGATAACGATAACGAAGGAGTGGTATGTGTCTCTGCTTAGAGTATGAGCAAGTATGTGATTTAGAATTCAAGTTTGTTATCGTTTAAGGGATCATGCATTCACTGGCATTTAAACAGATTGATATCCAAAGCTATAGCAGTAGTAACATACAATTACTTGATATTATTATTATAATTTTATTGATTACCCATTAAAAGAAATCAAACGAACGATCTGTTTAAGCAGAATAATATGAACAACAAGTCAATTATGTTTTCAAAAATGAAATTATAATTACGCTTAAACGATCATGTAAATTATTATTAAATATATGTTTGCTCATGCTTTTCTCTAATTTTTCTTTTCCTTTTATTTTTCCTTTCATTTCTACAGATTTCTAAACTTACAAACATTGAGCTAATAAATAATACCAAAAATGTATCAAAACCACAAAACGTAATAAACGATTATCATAACAACAACAAGTCACAAATACAAGCACACACTGAAGGATTAACATTGAATTCTGTCCAACAGCGTTTGAAAGCATTAGTAACACAAGAAAATGATGATAAACCGAAAATGCCACCACATTATATAACAACAGCAAAAACAACAATCGAAGGTAATAACGAAGCATTGACAAAAACATCAACAACAAGAACAACAACAACGATTAATGATCAATATGAAGATCAACAATTGACGCAAGAATTGGAGCAACATTTATTGCAGAGTCAGCAACAACATAATGGAGAAAATAACGAAAATACTACAAAAACGATTGATCACCACCATCTACATCAGCAACCGCAAGAATCACATCAACAACTAAATCATAATTCCGATTCTGATTCCGCTTTATCATCTGCGCCGCCTTCTATTAGTCCCCAGCCGGCAGCTAATGATGTTGAGACTGCAGATATTTGGCAAACGGTAGGAAAATGCTTTCATTTCTTCACTAAACAGCTATGAGTGGTTTTTTGTTTGATAATTAGTAAATAGTTTGTATCTGAAGTCTTTAGATATGAGATAATATGAGGTGGAAATGTGCAAATTCGCTTTTAAATACCCCTCACTGCTAAATACAAATACTAAACGTGGCGGGTATCTCATAATCGTATATGTTTTACGTATCAACTTGCCAAACGGATTCTAGTCCAGATAAAGGTTTTCGTATATTGGGGGAGTCTATTCAATCTTTACTTGTTGTAGTTGTTTGCAAAAACACTAAAAAAAAGAAGGATTAACTTGACATATGTATTTCGTTAATTAAAAGAACATTTTAGAGTCACAGCCATAAACATTTATATAAAAGGGTTTCATGTACGTAAAAAGTGTTGAAGCTGATTATTACCAGCTTTGGGTGTTCTTCTGCATTTTATATCCTTCACATAAGATTGGGGGAATACTAAGTTTGTCAGTTCATATGCAACGAAAGAAGCCTTACAAAGTACATATATTCAAAACTGCGTCAAACAAAATATGTCCGTCCTTATGTCCGTGGTAAATTTTGAGATATTTGGCTAAAATTTTTATATATTTATTATTTATTAAATATTTCTAGTTTTTGTTTGCAAAGTCGGTAAAGAGCTTTGTCCATCATACACAAAAATTTTTTTTCTATGGCCCAAAAATAGAGCTGCGAAGTTACATATTTATAATTATCTTATTTACCGATGGGCGTGGTCGTAAACCAGAACTGTCCACAATTTAAAAAAGAACTGTATTTAGCGTAAAAGTCCACTTTCAAGGCGATACGCAATATACTCGTATACACTATTAGAGGTAGCTGCCATGCTCATCGTTCATATGTAGATGTGAAGTGTGCTTAATATTTGGCCCAAGCCAAATAAAGTTTTTTTATGTGTTTGTTGTGTTTTACTGCCACCACATATTGAGATTTATGTTTAGAATTCTAGCATATTTATTGTTGTTTGTAAAATTTTATTATATACCCACCAAACAAACCAACCATTCAGCCATTCATCCTGAACATGGTAAGACCATTATATTGATTCAATATAATTCGAGTTGCTAGCATGCTTCTATTTGTGTGTGTGTGTGTTTGCATGTGTCTATGCTGAGAGACATTTTTATGAGTGCCGACAAAGCGCTTAAGAAACCGTCATAATATTTTAAATTGCCAGTCAAATCATGACTAGCTCATGTAACATCATATACGACTTGAGTATGTGCGCGTATGGATGGTTAAAAGTGTGCGTTTTTATTTTTCCCAAACTGATTCATTAATGGCTTGGCAAGAAAATAAACTAAGGTAAATTGCAAAGCCACGCCATCGTCATACTGCATACATATGCATACATACCTTGCAGTGCGGTTGGTGTAGTAGGTGCATTGAAAATCACATTCATTAAGAAGAAAACATCTAATTAATGAAAAAATTACACCGAGAAGCGAACACATGTTTACAATTAATTAACATAGACGTACCAGCATAGATAAATATTGAATCCAACAAAATGTAAACAAACTTTGAAAATGTTGAATGTTTTTCCTCCACACAGATACGCTCCTACACGCAAGATACAGAGAAGTTACAAAAGGAAGTACAAGTATTGGAACAACAAAACTCGTCCTTAAGGAAGGAGTTACAGTTAGCCAAAGAACAAATCATTGAGTTGGAAAAATCCACTTTAGAGGTAAGTTCATTACAGCGAGCAGGTTACACGATTTATATTTAAAATCTTTAGAGCTCTATCGTACCTAAACCGAACAATCAATTGCTTGAGCGCCTGAAATATTTAGAAGAACACGAGCATCAATTGCAAGATGAATGCAATGATTTGAGAGAACAAAATGAATTATTGGAATTTCGTATTTTAGAGTTGGAGGAAAGCAATGATAAGGTAAGGTTGTGGATTGGCATGAAAAAAGCTTTAATTATTAATGCTGCCAAAAACTAGGCAATAGATACTAGTTGATTTATTTTAACGCTTTAGAACGGAGCTTAAAGTTTCTTGCTTAAATCTTTTTTATATACACAAAGAAATTCCGTGACCCAAGAGATTGCTAAATATACGTAATTACAAAAGGGAAACGTTACAAAAGTCAAATTTGGAGTGTAAATAACGAATCACTTAAGGTTATTGGGGAAACACCAGTAATGGTAGTTGTTAACCATTCGTTCGGTGGGGTGTCTTTGAAATTTAAAAAATGGCCCAATTTACTTAACAAGGAAAAAAGAAAATAGTAGTTCGATAGATGAAATTTTCATGTTGCTACTAACTGCACCCACCGTTAGCCATTAAATGTTGCGGAATAGTGACTGTGGTCAATTTCATTCATTCGAAAACTGAGTCATTCATTCATTGTATCCAATTAGATGATTGCCTTTTTGTCCATCTACACCACATGTTTCGACACCCTAAATTAAATATTTTATACAAATTTACTTTTTACGGAATGTGTAAAAATCCAACAGTGTATATATGGTCTTGATAAGCATCAAAATCTTAGCCGATGTAGATATGTGTCCATGCGTCCGTCTATTGATAAAATACTCATGGGCTCAAAAATTTAGATATTAAGTTGAAATTCAACTATTTATATTTATATTTATATTTACAAATTGGGCGTGCAGACATTCAACCAATTTAACATTTTCACTTGTTTTTAAATGTCAAAATTTCAACTTTGGGGATTTTAATGGGAAGCAATTATTGGAACTAAACCATTAAAAAGAAACTCGTTTTTTCTATGTTAACAAGTAGAAACCATTGTTTTAGATCGATATGTAATTTTTGTAGCATTTGTGGTCATAGGTATGAGAAACAATGGAAATTTGTTTTTTTTTTTTCTTATTGACCAGTAAAGCAACCCACGCAGCATTCGTAATGGGTTTGCTGATTGCTAATATATAACATTTCTTTATTGAAAAAAAAAATTATTATATTGTTAAGAAAAAACATCATTAGCAGTCATTTTGAAGAATGTAAACCACCTACACAGAAACTACGTACTGCTAATATCTCAGCATTTAACAATATTCAATGTCTGCTTAATAGACTTTATGACTCTATGAAAATTCTGTATAGACACCTGGGCATGCTACCCGCAAAAATATTGATCCATTATATGTGAGCCTTTGTTAGTTGTGAGTCATAATGTATGATGTTGTATGATGACAATTGTGATGCATTGAACTAAATGTATTTTTCTTTGTTTTGATCGACAAATTCTCTTTGCATTTCAATCTATGTAAACGTAAAGAACTTGGGTTTGTTATAAAACTTGATTTTTCTTCGTTCATTTACATGTTCAGATGCTTTATGGGGGTTAATGCATATATACAGGAGTTTGAGCATTCATGTGGTGCGTCATGTACTCAACTTACATGGTATTTATCTAAAACGTATCGTTAACCATTGTTAATGGTAGTGAGAGTTTTATGATTAAATTTGTATAGCAGAAGTAACAATTAAAAAATTTTAATTTGGCTTAGGCCAAACACTGCATACATATGTAAAATTTGGCGTGGCTTATAACTGATAGACTCTCATGTCGGATTCCACACAACAGGGTTCTTTTGTAAATTGTGAAAGCGTTTGTTTTAGAAAGTCTTTTGTTAATTGGGGGCGTGGTTCTTAAGCAATTTTATTCCATTTAAGAAACATGCGGGATTTATAAAGGTCTGTACAAACTTTCAGCTGATTGTCTCAAAATTCAATTACGATCGTACAAAGTGTCAAGAAGAGACATGAAGAGACATGGTCGATCGATTCAAATTTTAATATTATTCGGCGGAGATTCTGATTCACATTGATAGTTGCAAACGGGATGATAAATGTAGCAAACTATTCCCTTACTTTTACGGTGTAGGGTATACAAAATTCGAACTATTTAAACCTAGCTTTAGCTCTAAATATTGCTTTGTTTCATTCTTTGTGCATAATATTCCACTTTTTTGCACTCTGCTTCAGTGCAACTCTCTCTGCTAAAATGTTCATAAATGAATTTAAAGCCAATGATTGTTGATGCCTTATTATTATTATTTAGTGTACGAGCTATTCTCTAACTAAACACATACGTTAAGAGCCATTGGGACTACAATGATTTTTGAAATTTTGTTATAAAAATTAAACGTAATTTTAAACTTTCTGCGTGCATTATAATGTATTATGTTTAAAAGAGGATCAATTTTTTCATTTTTTCGGCATGTTTTAAAGCCAGTTTGCGTTTGAATTTGAAAGACTAGATAAATAATTATAAAAACTATTATGATGGTGTGTATGTAAACATGTTCAATGAGTGCATCAAAAGCCCAGATTCATTCTTTATAATGAAAAAATAAATAAATATTCATGATATGTATAAATTTTAGTTAAATATTTTTATTTATTTGTATTTTTCTTCTGTTACGTAATACATACACTATTAGAGGACGTAATAAATATATATATCTACCCCCCCACCGTTGTAAATGTGGTGGGTATTTAACATATGGCTTAAGCCAAATTATATATAGATTTCATGTACATATGGATTCAAATAATTAGAGACAGATTTTAGTCACTTAAATTAATATATTTTGAATCGGACTAAATGTTTTCGTCTCCAAGTTTACTATTAAGGTTATTTTATTAAAATTGACTAAATAAACATGTTGTGGTTTCGAAGTTTTAAAGGATTTTATATACAATATATAGGTTATTTCCTGTATAAAGTACTGACAAATGGCAAAAGTCTCTAGCAGCTACAGAAGTAGAACTTTTAGTTCAGATAATACAGAATATTTTGAAAAACTTCCCTTTAAGATTAGAATTAATTTCATTCTAACTAACAAACTACTTTCCACTAGTTTTACAATAATATCCATAGTCTCCTTTCAAATAATTGTATTCGCTTAGTTGAATTTTCAGATAATTAGATAAAAAGTTATACTTTTTCACTCATTGCACATAATTGATAAAAGCGACCTTAATAATCAGCCAAGTTGAAACTAAATCTCATTAAATAATTTCACATTAGTTCAATAAAAATTTATTTGTGTTTTTATATAAACAACACCTAAAGCGAATGATTGAAAATATAATAGAAAAAATGAACCAAGAGTTTTTTTTCTTTTTTGCATTTTCGCTTCAATGTTTTAGTTTTAAAATTAACCATGCGTAACCATTACGCTCTCTGGATGTTTTTCATTTAATTAGGCATCTTTTCATCGAACTTTTAAGAAATATATATAATATGTACAAATAATTTTGTAGTACTTTAAATTACAATAGTACGTACATAGAATAAAAATTACTTTTTTCAAAGAGTTTTTTGCACACGACGTGCGTGTACATAATTTATGCAAAAGTTGTACTTTTAGAAATTCAAAACGCTAAGTACCGTTAAAATTATAAATTCTGGGAAAAAAGTGTTGGCTAAAATTCACAATTCTGTAAAACGCTTTCGTTTCAGTTCTTTTCGAGTGTATGCTTCATATTCATTCTGGGATAAAAATGAACTCAATACAATAAAAATGAATAAATGTTTAATTTTAAATTTAGAATCTATCATTAACTTGGTGCATAATATTTTAATCTTCTTCATTATCATGCCTTTGTATACTTTATTTCAGAGTCACAATAATCCTGATTCTTCTTATAGTCTACCATCTTTCACAACCTTGTCTAATGATTCGAAAAATATTTGGTTATGTTCTGCATTCAATAATTCCACTAAAACCAATCCATTTGACATATTGTTCGGAGGCACTAGCAACAATTCCACGAATATAACTTCCATAAATGGATCGAGTAATCTCCTAATGGCGCAATCAAATCTTGATGACACCATTGCGTGTGGTATATCGAATGAAGAAATATGTCTACACGTGAGTAATTTGTTGAAGAAGCAAAGTCTAGAGGTGAAAGAAAAACAATGTTTGAGACAAGTTCTGATGTTAATACAACAATTGGTGGATTTTAATGCACGCAGTTGTCCTGTTCCTCTAAACACTGCCGCGTCCAGTGATGAAGTTATTAGTTTAGAGTTGGTAAGTCTTTTTCAAAAGCACTCACAATGCTTTTTTGTAGTCTTATCTAAGTAGTATGGCATCAGTTGTTAAACAATTTTTTTCCGTAACGTTCGGAAATTCTTTTTTAAGCATTTATTAATATTTATATTTTTTTTTGTACATTATTAATATTTTTTATAATCAAATTAAAGGTAAAAGCACCCGCTTCCGATAACAATTGCGGTTTGCCAGCAGTATCCAGTTTACGTTTCGGCTCAGAAAGCAGTAACCAGGGTACTTCAAAATCATCTGCCACAAATAGTGCACGTATTATTGCTACCGTGCAGCCTTATAATAGTAATCCAACTTGTCAATATACCAGCACCAACACAAACCATTCCCCAGCGCCGCAGAACTCTGCAATAGAATCACCTCGTAAAGTTCAGCATCAATCTTGGCAAAGCAACAGTCTCAGCGAAAGCGGTGTTTTTGTGGAGTCCGATTTTCTTAGTGACACCAGTGAACAGCACGTATATACTCAAACTGATTTTGAAGATCGCATATCACCCTTTTATTCAGTTAAACACAGTCAATTGCAATTGCAAAGCCCCATTATTCATAAAATATCTACCCATAAGAATTCTAATAGTTGTGGTGATCAAAAGCGGCTTGAATACTACAAGGAACGTTTAGATTTGCTTGAACGTAAAGTTTTAATATACGAGAGTTCTGGAGACGTACAGACAAAACATTTAGCCGATCGTTTACAACGTGAAATACAACTTGAAAAGAAAGTTAAAGATCTACGAGATCGTGTAGACTTCCTCGTTAGAGAAAACGCTAACCTTGATGAGGAAAAGTGTGAATTTGAGGAAGCTGAAAACGATACTAGATTGCGCTTACAAAGACTTGAAGTAGAATTGGAGATACTCAGTCAACGTAATGTTGAGCTTGAATTTTCAAGGGAAGCGTTAAGTGCTAAATATAAAGACTGTCATTCAGAGTGCTTAAATTTACGAGACGACTTAGCTACAAGCGAAACTCAAATCAGACATCTTGAGGAAGACAAACAAAAGGCCAAAGAGAATTTAGAGTTTTTACACAGTACTTTGCCTTTATTTTTAATAATCAATAGTCTAAGTATATTAAATTGCTGCCAGTTGAGTACAGATATTACAAGTAAATCAACAATTACACTTGGAAATATTGAAGAGATGGGAAGTCAGACGTCTCTCCACAGTAGACCGATTGAAAAACAACAACGTCGTTCCAATGGCAGTGCAGACAATAACAAAGCATGTGAGCAAGACGCAGATTATGGAAATTGTATTGCGCAACAGCGCGAAATTCAATATCTCAAAGAGGAAATTAAATGTTTATGCCACCAAATCAAAGAATTAAATTCACGTCATTATGCTGCTATGGAGTCAGCTGATTCTCATTGGGTCGAATTGGAGCGAGAGTACAAAGAACGTGAAGACCAATTCCGTGCTAAGGAGTTTTGCCTCAAACAGAAAATTCAGAAATTACAAGACTGTCTATGTGATGATTCCAGAGCAGCTAATGAGAAAATTTGTCAGTTGGAAGAAGCAGAAGAAAGTTTAAAAACTTGTCTTGTACGTGTCACAAAAGAGCACCGTGAGCTGCAGGAACATCATAAAAATATTTTGGTAGAACTTGAACGTTTTAAAGAACAAGGTGATAACATGAAAAAAGAACAAAAACCTTTATTGGATGCTCTTGAACAAGAAAAGAAACGAAACAAAGCTTTATCGGATGAGTTAAATTTTATGCGGAAATTACAGCAAGAGACGGAAAACCGAAGTAAAGCTGAATTGGATGCTATACGCTCTCAAGTTTATGAGATCAAGAAAGAGTTTTTGCATATCGAAGTTACTAATGGCGAGTTAAAAGAAGAGGTTTCGTGTCTAGAGCAACAAGTTGAGACTTTACAAAATGAGGCACGTGAAAATCAAGATAAAGTACGTTGTTTAACAGATGAAATCCGTACCAAAGAGGAAATGTGTCAAAAACTGGAGAAGCAATTAGAACGTTCAGAGGGCTTCAGTTTAGCTGATGAATTAAGCGATAGTCCATCAAAGAGATTGAGAAGAGAAGAGGTGAGAGATCTTAAAACAGCAACTATGGGATTAGGTCGGGCCCTTAAAATAGTAAAGGTAAGTACAATAATTAAATGCAGTGCAGTTAAAAGAGATATAATAATATTTTATTTATTTTTAGCAAAGTGAACCTGAATCAACTCCTGAGGTAAGAAGAATTTTTAATGTGGCTGAAGAAGTTTCAAAATTGGCACGTTCATTATTACAAGAGAATGATATTGAGAAAGAAGAGGAGAAAGTCAAAGAGGATATTAAAAAAGATACTAATACAAAAGACTCCTCTATGTCATTGAAACAACAATCTGAGCAAAATATAGAAAATGATGTAGTAGATGAAATAGTTGGGGAAGAACATTTGGAAGAGCAAGTGGGTGAAGAAAGTTTAGAACGCGAAGAAGGCGGGGAACAACCTTTGACAGACAGCACAAGTCATTTTAATGCTTATGTGGGAATGGCTTTAATGCCTGAATTTAGATTTGATGAGAATATATGGCCCTCTTGTTCTCAAGAAATGAAAAAAGTTATTTATGAAGTTCCTTCCGAACTACGAAAGTTGTCCACAGCATCTCCCATTCCTAAAGTTCAGGCCCTCTTAAGGCCGTCAACGCATCTTATTCGGCGAAAACGGGGAAAGCATAGCATAAAAATACGCATGACACGAGGTCGATGCGCAACTATTAATGCTCGCCTTAGGCGTATTGTGTCTTGTATTAATGCACGACAAAGTGAAACATCGTTTCATGATGCTTCCGAATTAGATTTTTGTCAATCCGAAGTGCTTGAGCGAAAACTTTCTTATACAAGTTTTCATTCAGTACGTGACGAACTTAATGATGTTCCGATAGGAATAGACGTTTCAACTGAAACTGAAATCAAACAAGCGACAGTTGATACTGGTACAGAAACTTTAGTTACAAAAACGGACAGTAGCGTGCAGGTAAACGACGAAATAGATATAGAAACACAAATTAATAACAACATTGTTCCCGCACATATACATTGTTTTTTGAGCATGCTGAAGGGGTCTGCTCCTCGCACTCACAGTACATCTAATGTCTTTAACATGAAATTAAACAAGCACTGGGAATCTAATGAAGACTTCAGGCAAGGCTTAGAAATTATAGCAGCCTTTGCTGCTTTCAAGTCCGACGATGTAATACCCATTTCACTACAAAACTATGAAGATTTTGTGAGCGCAATGTCATGTTTACATTTATTGCGCGAATTATTTAAGCCTATCAAAATACCGGTGTGTAATGTAAAATATATTCAAATTCCTCATAATTCCTTTCTTTTTTGACTCGCAGCTATTGAATCAAATCGAAGAGCAATTAAATGAAAATCTTATGATATTTCACAATCGCAAAATGGAATCAGAATTCTATTGCACAGTATACTACCCCGTCAAACGGCCAGACCCTAATAATTTTACTAAATATCCGACAGCATAGTAAATTTTGGAAAACCCAATTGTACATTTCCCTTCTTATGTAAATTTTTCAGAATATTTATGAAATATCACTTTAATAAAAATGCAAATCTGTATGTAATTTAACCTGTCTGTGAAGAAATCGGAACTAAAAATTTAAAACTAATCAATATACCGTTGCTTTTCCAATTATTGTAGACCGATATGAAATTTTATGTTTAGTTATATTTTTATACGGAGTATATATGTACGTGTTTTTGGCGTAAAATTTTAGTCCATTGGATATAAATTGAACGCATGTTTAGATCAAATTTGAGTTTAGAAAGGAGTTCGAAATTGCAGAAGAAAGAAAAAAAGAAACCCCAAAATTTAAACTATATTTTAAGATCTCTGGTTTAAGATGGACGGCTGTTGTAATCGTGAAAGTTGCTCTAGTTGGCGAAAGGAAAAAGATGAAGATGGTGATGAGGAAAATCATATGTCTTCTAGTGAGTATCAAATATTCTATGATTGCAGTTCTGATAGAGATAGGAAATGCAAACATAAACGAAACAAACCACAGATGAATATGAACACGGTATTTAATAGTATGGATAATCCGGATCAGTTTCGTAAAACTCTCTCCGAAATCACTATGTTAACTCATAGCATCCTTAAAACACTGGAGACTTCTAGTGGTACACGTAAAATAAGGCGCAGTGCAAGCGAACGAAAGCATTGTAATTGTGGATTAGATAAGGCAAGAGATGTTCGTTTAGAACGAATAGCTATTTTAGCCGATAAGTTTCTCAAGACATTTATTGAACCTTGCGGAGATCATATTGATCAGCCACGCAAACAATGCGATCAATGTAATAGCCGTTGTAACAAACATTATAAAAAAAATTCCTCAAACTTAAAACGATTACCTTTAATAATTCCTTTTAAACCAATTGAGTTGGTTGTGCCCATCAAAGTTAATTCCGACAAAATTTTAAGAACATCTCAAGATACTGAGAGACCAAAATTTCCAATAAAAGTTTCAAATACAGAGACCCACACTATTTATGCACGAAATTGTTATTCTCGAGAAGAACTTAAGGAATCGTCATCGGATCTATTTTTGTCTTTAAGAGAGGACACCTCGTATTTTTCTTGTGACGATACTGAATGGATAATGGAAAATTATTGTTCTTGCGAATCGTTCGAGAGAGTGTCTGGCTCAAAATTAATTTCCGACGAAAAGAAAATGAAAATTACTAATATAACTAAACCACCGTACAGTATGCTAAGTATTTGTGTTTGTATGATATGTAAACGTCCTATTGATTATTGTCGATGTAATAAAGCTTCAATATCTCAAATGGTAGCTAAGAGACCAGAAACAGAAGAAATTGCATTTAAGGACTCTTGCGACGACCAGACAGAGAGTCAGGAAAATCAGAAATTAACACTAACTAGTGTAATGGATGATCTTGAGAAAGCAAAAGTGGCCTCCCCATCGTCTTTTACAAAATTTAAAAAGTGTAGCAAAACTGAATATATATGCAAAGGTTCAAAGCCAACTTTAGGTAGCACACCTTTTATTGAAAAAGATTACACTCCTACAAGTAGACTATGCAGTAAGTGTGGTAAAGAGAAATGTATTTGCAAAGCTTCTATCCCAAAAATATTGGAAAAACCTCAACATGTATGTAATAACTGCGGAAATCCTATACAAAAATGTATTTGCGAAAAACCGCAAACGTCTAAAACCTATAAGATGGATGAAGGGACCGAATTAAATCTTTGTAAGTATTGCGGCAAAACATTAGATAAATGCTTCTGTGAGCAGCCTCAAACATCCAAGTCTTGTGACTTTAAGTCTGGTCTAAGGTCTGATGTTTTACTGGGTTTGTGTATGTGTAACAAATCTCTTACACCCGATCCCGATCTTATGGCTAAAATATGTGGCAAGTGCGGAAAATCCATCGAAATGTGCTCTTGTAAAAAACCACAATCATCTAAGGGAACCCCGAGTCATTTAAGCATATGTAAATGTGGGAGTACATCAATTAGAAGACTGTCTTCAGAGTCCTCATCAAGAAAGTGTGCTACCATTGTTTCGAAGATTTGCAGCAAGTGTGGTCTAACAAAAAATAAATGTGTTTGCTCAAAGGATATATCGCGACATACTTGTGGAAAATGTGGGAAAGCCCTAGAAAACTGCATTTGTAAAACAAAGCCACAAACTAAACAAACGCCGAAAAAGTGTGTTTGTGGTCTGCCTAAGCCTCCGGCACCAGTACTTTGTAATCGTTGCGGAGAACCATTAGAGAAATGCATTTGTAAGAAAGCGCAATCTACACAAACTGTTGAAGTCACACCTGTTGAAGTAATTTCAGAAGATCGCTGCACAAAATGTGGCAAATATCCATGTGTGTGTCCGTCTTATTCATCTCAGGGTACTCAAACTGATATTAAACCAATAATAATAAAACCTCTTTGCGAAATATGTGGTAAAGAACTAGAAAACTGCTACTGCAAAAATGCTCGAAGTACTCAAACTGAAAAGCCTGAAACCGTGTACCTTATTTGTGATAAATGTGATGCTAAAAAGTATGTGGGTCCGGGCCAACAACGTGAGCCATGTGAATGTGGAAAGGAAATTATAAGTAATGAGAAGGAACTTCAAGAATTGCTTGATATAGACAAAGCAGTTCTCGAAGAAGATATTCTAAGGTGTGTGTGTGATTTGAAAGAGCCCCAAATTGAGGAACCCCCAAAACCAGAACCACCTCCAAAACCTCCCCGCAAAACGTACCGTTTAGCCTTTCCGCAACATAAGGATATTGACATATGTAGAAAGTGTCGTTTCGAACCCAGTCCGTTAATTGATCAAGATGGTCGCGTGTTCTGTCCGGGTAATTGTGGCTGTTGTTTATGTCCCTGGAAACCACGAGCTACACACAGTTTGGAGGATACCCTTAAGCACACTAAATTTAAAATATGCAAATGCCGTACACGGGGGAGCATCTTCACTCAATTCACCATCACTGACTCGGAATGCAGTCAAGTGTCGTACTTCGATGCATGTCCCTGCAGAGAAAAAGCTGAAGCCAAACATTTGCAATTATATGGTTATGAAATGTGGGATATGAACGAGAAATTAATACAAAAGTTTCGTGGCGAAGAAGTTTATTTAAGGGATGTTCGGGAAATAGTTCCCATCAAATTACCATCAAAGAGATACTTATCTAGTAAATTGTACAATGAAGAGTTCAGAGAAGCAATTGATTATACGGATTTCAAATACGATTAATAAAATGCACAAAATTCTAGTTCAATTAAATTCTTAGTTTTCATTTTCTATTTTCTCATAATTCAATATCATTTTGTTAGCTCATAGACTTTTATAAAATAACTTTTCTTTACATTATGTAGTACTTTTTCATGTTCATGTGTTAACCTTCTTTTTTTCTGATAGCCACAAAAGACCATAATGCCCAAACTGATCTTGACAGAGATTACGAAAATTTAGATGATAACACATACTTCAATGAAAGTCAACTTCCTGCCCAACAGCCAATATCTAACGTATCGAATACATCAGATTTAACTTGTTCTTGTAAAACCGTTATTTCTAATGTTGACCCTTACAGTACTTATGAGCCATGCGAACAACAAGAATGTTGCGTGCATGGTGAAAAGGCACAAGAAGCGGAAGAAATTTATGCACCTAAACCTAAAACATGCCAACGTCAACAACCTATCTATCCATCTAAATATACTCGTAAAATTGTACCAGCTTCGGAAATCTCTACTACATCAACTACACCGTCATCTATTCGAATCGGATGTACCTGTGATAAAAGTACTACCACTTCTGAATCTCAACTAGATAATTACCCAGTTCATCTTTGCTTACGAATGAGCAAAAATATAACAAAACTACCGCCTCAACAACAGTATCGAAAGAAACAACAAATGACTGATGTAGTTCCATGGTGTGGATTTTTACAGAACAATTCGGCATTAGTTTGTGATGATGATGAACAATACTTTTCATGCGATTCAGATTCCTCTACAGAAGAAGGTTACGGTGAAGCTTTGGAACCATGTCATTTTCCACCGCCCTGCGCATCTAATCAAGTAACGGACCGCAATCTATATATTTTGAAACTATTACGCGAAATTGTGAATTTGATACATGACGACAGTCCAATTAGGGAAGAAGCACTACGCATTGCCAATAAGCAGCCTATGGCGAGTACTACATCAGAAAGTCAATTTTCCGCTCCTGCAGCAAGTCGCATATGTCCAGCACCACATCCATTAGAGCCACTAGGTATTTTTAGGCCTGGAAAAGAGACAAAAAATCCCGACTACGTGTGTGTTACAGTTGATCCTCAAACTATGCTGCCGGAGCCTACGAAATCAGACACATGCAAGCGATCATATAAAAGTTTTCCTCCCGAACCAATTATGCCAAAATATAGTTCCGATGAAGGACCTCTGTGTATTTGTCCGCAAGAAACTGATGTTTGCCCGACTCATGGACTCATTACAGATATTTTGAAGAATACCGAAGATGAATGTACATGCGAAGAAGAAATAAAAATCATGGAAATCCCTAAGGATGTTTCAAGCAAAACTAAAACCGTCTTTGACTATTTGGATGAAAATGAATGTACGTGCCTTGAAGAAATCGAGGGACATTTAGAGGAAAATGAATGTACGTGCCTTGAAGAAATGGAGGGACATATAGAGGAAAATTTGGGAGAAAATCTGGAAGAAATTTTGGCTGAAAATCTAGAGGAAAACTTGGAAGAAAATCTGGAGGAAATTTTGGGAGAAAATCTGGAGGACAATTTGGGAGAGAATCTGGAGGAAAATTTGGAAGATGAAGATTTATTATGTATATGTCCCACAGAAGATGATGTATGTCCTGTACACGGGACACGAATAGCCCCTATCCAATCAACAATCAAAAAACCTTGCGATGAGCCAGACAAAAATATAGAGCCCTATGATCCATGTTCAAATTTCAAAGAATACAAAATATATTCTCTACCAGATGAATTACTGGAAAAACAACCTCCTATATGGGGTGAAAAACAAAAGGAATCAGAAGAAGATATTTTTCCCGATGTTGGTTGTGATTGTGACGACGACGATACCTTAGATGAAAAAGACAAGGATGAGTCTAAATTGTTATGTGAAGAAGAAGAACAAATGAATATAAAGGACGAGTCCAATGTGTATGATGAAGGGGAAGAAGAACAAACAAAAGCAAAGGATGAGTCCAAGTTGTATAACGAAGAGGAAGAATATGAATGTAGACTAGAAACAATCCCAGAAACTGAAGAACAATGTGACCTAACTTATGATTCACAAGCACAGGGGACTACTGGAACCGGAGATGAGCTTTGTTCATTTGATGAAGATCTAGACTGTGAAGAATTTGAGGAGGAGTGTGAACTGCTAAAGGAATTAATGGCCGAGTGCCGCAAGAAGCGCGGCAAAGATGGAGAATCGAAGGGAGGCGAGTGCGATTGCTGTCATTGTCGAGCACAACGCTCGGGACAAAATCAATGTACAGCTTTGGCAACTACGCAGCAAGCAATGGGTCCAGTGGATGATGAGTTGGTAGGTGATATACCAAAAAACAACAAAATTATGCAATATTTTTAACTTAATTATATATTTTTATATAGAAATATTTTATCGATTCGCTTATAGTGGATTTGGAAGCTATGCAACATGCTCGACGTAAATGTCTAGCACAAGCGGTAAGTTGCGAAAATCGAAAATAACGAAAATATCGTACTTATGCCAGTTTTACTGCAAAATGGCATTTACAGAATATATGCATGCCCAAGCCGGCCACATGTTCTCGAGAAAGTTTCCCCGTAACCATTACCGATGTCATCGAATTGGGTAACAGGTCATTGTATGTCAAGTGGAAAATTCATGAATGCTGCGGAATAGTTGGATATGAAGTAAAGCAAAAATTGTATAAAAAAAATTAGTTCATTTCATATAAACTTTTATGCCTTTGTTAGATTTTTTTGGATGGTTATTTAACAAATCGTTATTACCACAGCCGCCATGAGGCGGCAGTCATTACTGATGTGGACGTAACCATACCGCATAAAATAGCATTGGTGGCGCAAGCATCTAATGATGACGACAGCATAGCTTTGTTCTGCCAGGAACTTAAAAATACCCATAAGTGTAAATCATTGCCTTGGAAAACCGATTGCTATAAGGAGAAGCCCACTTGTCCACCACCACCCTCTGCCCTTTGGATACCGAGCATCTACATGTATGATCCACTTGATTGTAAAGAATCGCCACCATTTAGAAAAAGCCTTATATAAAAAATATCGAACAAAAATTTACAAAAAAAATCCTCTTCATTCGTTCATACAGTAATTCTAGTCAAAAGGGTGGTGTACGAATAATTTAGATAATCATGCCTAAATCATAAATATATTTTCATATTATTTAAATATATATATACATACCATATACTACCATCACACATAATAATCATTATTGTTTCCTACAGAAATACTATACATTTTCTATGTGCATAACTGCAATAGTTTTCAAAATTAAACAAATGCTTTCAGATGATTTGCATTTCATTCATGTAATATTAAATATATTTATAAATATCTTTAAATATATATTATTTATAGATGTTTTAAAAAATAAAAAAGTGCCTTAAATACTATTCGAATCGTATAAAAGCGGAAGTAAAGTTCCGTTCCCTACGGTTGTTAAACTTATTCAACATGTATCTCTAATGTAAATAATTATTATATTAATAAATTAATTTGCGTTACGTTACGTTGTGTTATTTTTGCCTTAAAGAGATTATTTAAATAGTGTTACCGTGGGGATTTTATTAAAATCGTAGAGTGACCAAGTTGAATAAAAAACGTTTAACTGAAAATTTTACGTTTTCATAAATTTCGATATGTTTTATTAAAGCCAAAGGATTTTACATCTGGTTTTTAAATTATATTCTCTTATTAATCCATTAAAAATATACAAATCGATCTTCGTACATATAAAATATATAATAAGCAATTATTCATCTAAATACATCAAGTAACTGTGAGTATATGGAACAGAATAAGTTAGAGTGAAAAATGAATGTTTTGAAACCTATTCGTACTGATATCTTATAATATACAGTGTCTATATACAATAGTACTATATCTTAAAATGTCTCCGTAATGATTGATTGGTGCTTTAAAATATTAATGATAGTGCCGCCCTTATCAACTAAATGTTTTAATAATATTATTAATTTAAAATAGCGATTCTTGTTATATAAAATGATTTTTATCTACGAACGCAGGGTTGGCAGGTTCCAGGTTTAACATAGGATGGATGACATTCGGGACATTTTGGGTTCTCGCCAAACCAGTGGATATGTTCATCGGCTTCATTGTGACCGTCAGGTATTTTCAGTTGGAATGAATTGTAAACGTCGCTGGATAAATAACCGGTTCGTCCTCCACTTTCCAACGGAAAGGCATATTCTGGTACCGACCATTCTTTTCTAATTTCTGAAATATCAGTTTTAGTTTCACTACCGACACTTTGAGCAGGTGGCAATCGAGCCGTAGGTGTTTTGATGGAAGCAGCAGTTTTTGGTTGCGTTACAGTGTCTGGCGTTTTCTTATCCGAAGCTGAGCTTTTAAAAATATTGAAAAAGGAGGGTTTCGTTTCTGTACGCGTACTATTAACATTTTTAAACCCAATTTTAGTGTTATTAGTCTTGCCAGCATAGAGTGTATTATAATCGACGTTATTGTCTGGGTACTCACGTCCATTTACCCCTATAGGAGCATCTAATATGGGTGGTTCCAAACCATCGGAAGGTATCTTCCATTCATAATAAATAGGTGGTCCTTGTGTGGTGGCGACATCATGTGTTATAAAATCCTGTAAAGGTGGCAATAATGCTTTGCTAGGTATTTCCACGCCGTTATTTGTTTTGGGAAAAACAGTTTTGGTTGGTATAGGTGTAGTAGGTGGGTGAAATCCATGAGCTGGGGCTATTGTCCTTATATCTTTACTAAGTGTAGTAACATTTACATGCTGTTGTTGAAAGTTTGTCCTTGTTGAAGATGTGCTACTAGATGATAGGGTGAATGGTTTGCCCGCCATTGTAGTGGGTTTGGTGCTGGGTTTCACTGTGGTATATACGGGGTTTCGTGTACTAAACGGAGCAGATGTTGAAGGTCTTATTATTGGACGGGCTGCTGTTGTAAATTGCTCCTCTATATTATGCATGGGGTGAAATAAAGGAGGTTCATAAATTTTTGAAGGAACTTTAACATTATTACTAGTGACAGTACTTTTATATGTTTTTGGAGTTGCAGTCGATGAGGTTGTTTTTATTTTTGTTGTCAAGGTCGTAGGTCGCTTTGTTGTGGTTTGAACAGCATTATAAACTGATTTGTTTTGATGTTGAGCTTTCACTTTGGTTTTCGTTGTGCGAATGTCGACTGCTGCATTAAAATCGGCCGATGTATTATATCGCGTACTATGGCTAGTACCTAAATCATCGTTATCGTATTGTATATGCTGATAGTCGGGTCGTTGGTGCAACGCATCAGCGCCGTAGTTAAATTTTTTTGTGTCTGGCCTAAATGTTGTTATGGGTTTACGGGTAGTGACAGCGGTTTTCCTAAAAGCGAATTTATTAATTTCAATTGCTTCGACTTGTGGCTCAAAAGCTGGCGGTAATATTTCTCGACTAGGTGGTGGTATTTTCCAACGTTGTTGGCCATAATTATGGTGACTTTCATACGTTTTAGTTTTATCGCGTATTTTATTATGGCCAGAATCATAAATTACATTGAACGGCTGCAGAGACTTAAAAGAACAATGCCATGACATAAATGAAACTATACTTTAAGCTGTGACAAAATATACCTTTTGGTATTGAAAGCGAAATGATTCGCCTGAATAATCGGGAGCATAAGGCCTATCTAGTAAATCAGGTCTTGGGGTGCGTAAGATTGCGGCTTCATCATTAACAAAAGGCTTATCGCGTTGACCTGAGTATAAAAGGTATGCCAATCGTAAGGGAATACTCTACGTAATATGAATTTAATTCTTTACCTATAAGCAAGTTGGCTGTATAATCGCTCTCCGCCTTTGAACAGTTTACCATATACCAATGATCACAAATAAGCATACGCTGTTGAAAAAGTGTGGTATTTGGGCATGAGTAACTGAACTGACGCCCCAAACCATCGCACATGTGGTATACCTTGCATTAAATAAAAAAAAAAGTGTTTGTGTAGAAGAAGGCACGTGTTATGAAGAACTGCATAAAATTTACCTGACATCCAGTTTCTACGTCAGCATAGTACCCGGAAGGACGGCCACTGCATGAGAATGAGGTTTTCTCAAAAGTACGGTAAGCTCCAATAGCAACTTCGCTCTGAATACAAATGAAATCGAAAAAATATTCAATCCAAACAAATTAAATAATTTGAATATTTTTGTGTGTAAATAAAAATATTGAGTAGTGCCCCTTATTTCTTAAATAAACGAAAGTTTTCTTCTCAAGTCCCAAATAAATTCAGTTCCCTTTATAAAGGAAATAGTTGAGTGCATGTAATGTTAGTTATCCATTGTATTATGGACGAGAAATTATGTGTCCCATGACATTATTATTCATTGAAGAAAAAGTCTGATGTACATGTAGGTGATGGCGTTGATATATTAACATTTTGCAATTAAACGTCTGCGTTATTGTGTTATAGAGATGCTTTGTAGACAAAATTCAATAAATTTTTGCGATATTATCACATATCTAGTGTTAGTGTCTATACAGTCGCCCTCATTATAGAAAAGATCTCTTTCATATTAGAGTACACGTTGAATATTTATTTTGTAGTTTTGATAAAAATCAGATTTATTTTGGCTATAAAAAACCAACTGTCAAATAAATTGTGTTATAAAGTTAAACTTATAGTTATTAGCTTAAAACAATTGAAGATTTTTTTAGCTAAATACGTGTTTGCAATACTAAACTACAAGCGCTAGGGAAGATTATGTCTACCAAATGTCAACTCGGTATTTCAATGTTTGCAGCCGTGAGAGTGATAAAAAACGAAGGAGCGGACCAGAAAGTCGTCAATATACCTCCACACTCTTTATTATGGTGAGTATAATTATACAAAATGTCCAAAAAAAAAGTTCAATTTATTTTTCCTTCAGCAAACACTGCTTTGTTATTTATAATAATTTAATGAAGAGGTAAATAATTTCTTGAAGAAATGTTATTTTTATCATCCAAATGATAACAAAATCAATCATTAAGTAATATTTGGCATAAGCCGAAATAGCTCAGTTGGGAGAGCGTTAGACTGAAGATCTAAAGGTCCCCGGTTCAATCCCGGGTTTCGGCAGTAGCCTTATTTTTTATTAAATAATTTCATATTTTTTTCTGTTTTGTTTTTCTTTTTTCTTAAATATCGATTGCCACCTGTAAATCTAATCTAGCTATATAATCAATTTTCATTAAACAGCCAAGCCCGTAAAATATTTGACATTTCTACAGCAGGGTATCGTCTAGTTTCTACATTTAGTAAAAAACCTTGAACTTAAATTATATAAAATACATATTTAGCGTACACACATGTGAATAGTGAAGGCTGTTTAAAGGTATAATTGAGGTCAGTATTGAATGAATAAATTCGCATCAATTTAAATTTATTGCTGCTGTAATATGTAGTATGAAAAACTTCCAAGTAAGCTGCAACTCTGTGGGAGGCGATAACTTAACAGTTGTTATCTATATACACTATACGATTTTTAATGCATTTTCGGATCATATTTGTTTTTATGAATTTTAGTAAAAATTCTCGGGGACACACACGCACACATTTTGAACTTAATTTTTATATAGAACTACATTTTAATTGCTACTGCATTTGCTTCTATTCCAATTTTTCTATTTGTTTAGAATGTCAAGTATTTTTACGTACATTGTAGTTTGTCAACCTTTAAATAGCATTGTTTGCTCCCAAAAGACTTTAAACAGGCAAAATAAGTTCAATTTACAAGGTTAAATATGAATTGCCGTTTATAAGCAAATTACGATTACTTTTACAAAAAAATTTGCGTGATGCCATTTATAAAATGGGATTGACATTTTCCAAAGAAGAAAAAACCATTTCGGTACTTGTTAGGGCTTTGCTAGGTTAGACTTTTCTGCTCCAATCGTACATAAATATGATTTCCAAGCATATACGTTAAGCTTGGAGCAAACACAAAATTAAATAATTACCATACGCAACAATAATCCCGTCAATTATCACAATTGTCTTCATATTCACATTAATGAGTACACAATACATATAAGATAAGAGACAGTCATGTATAAGCAACAACAAATAATTGATTTTTTTAAAATCTCTTTTTTTTTTAATAGACAATCTCTTAGCTTATCATATCAACTGCAAATAAATCAATTGAATTGGAAACAAAAACAAAAAACTCAAATATGTAAAAATTTTAGGTTTCTCGTACTTTACCTTAACCCTAATTTTTAAACTGTACATTTACATACTTACGTGCTTACAAATAAAATACATGGAAAATATTCTAAAAAAAAAAACACTCGAATAGTTCGGTATGGCATGTAAATTACACTCATACGCTGGGAAAGTTTTATAAACAATATTAAAAAAATGTTCTCGCATAAGAGTACACTTGACTGAACATTGAACAAAAGCGTAATGATAGCTATAAAAAAAATAACTAATTTTGACTTTGGCCAAATTTTAAATACCCTCCATATCCGTATATAATATATCTTCCTGAACTCGAATTTGAATGCTGATCAAGAATTTATATATACTGTGTAAAATAATTGACGAAATTTAACGCACCTCTCATCTTATATAGAGGGTATAAAACTGCATACGAACAAGAATTAAGCGTAAAATACAATTCGAAAATATTAATTCAAGACAATTATTTATAGAAGGTGGAGCCCATGTACTATTTTAAGATGAGTCAGGTTTGAGGTTACTTTCGACATGGTTTTCAAAATTGTAATCTTTACCCATTTGAAAGTACGAAACTTTGATCTCTTAATTCATTTTAAGAATCAAACAAACTCTAATACAATTATTATTTTAAATAACAATTTGAGTGACGCGTAGATGACATAACCTGTCGGTCCTGGGTACGCATAAATGATACGCATAAATGATAATAATTGCAATTTACCCACCATGGCAAACTTGGCATTTGTTTACGGTTCATACTTGTATAATAATAAATTGGTTTATTCACTTGGGGGTTATTAATATAATAAAAGTCATTTTATAAATCCCAACGTGGATTTTTGTGTGCATCCTACGAATCTTAGAATGTTTTAAATAAGAAAACCTAATAAAGATTTGTTTAAGTTTAATTATATTTTGCACGCATTGGAACGCTGTAAACAAATTCACATTCAAATTATGGTCGAAACAATAATAAAATTATGTTTAGTTTACACGCAACTAAGTTGTTGTACAGTCTACCAAATTGGGCGAGGAGAAGAATAAATAAAAATCTTAACTGCAAAGCTAACCCCAAAACTATGTTGAATACTATACACAACAACAAATTAAGTTTTTTCTAATACTTATGGAAATTTTTACGTGCGATTAATTGTTGCGACCAAGTAATGAATTTTATTTGAATGAAAATAATATCACATAAAACAGAAATAAATTAACGAAAGATAAGATAATATCAAATGAGTGAGAATGCTTTGCCACGATTATTGTACACATACTTATATAGGTACTACATACAAAATACATAAACCTCTAGACTGTCAAACGAAATTTTTGTGTTTTAGGTCTTAAAAGAAAATACGTATTTGAACTTCTGCTAGGGATCATTATGGTTTAAAAAAAAAAAAATTCCTACTTGATCGACCATATCTGGTGCTTCACTGCGCTCATTGTAAATATGAAATTTGTGCATTTAAAGTCATTGAAAGTATTTTCTTGATCAACACTCGGAGAAACCTGACTCATGTCTAATCTCTCTGATTATAAAGCACTCTCGACCTATATTATACAATAGGTGACAACGTGTATTATTATTTCATGTTATTGTAACTTACCTGAGCATGTATGCACAAGTTGTGATAGCAGAGTAACAGCCATAGTAACACAGTTGGCGGAAACCACATATGATTACACATGATGTAAATGTTGTACGAATTCAAATCCTAACAAAAGAAAAATAATATGAAAAAATCAATGAAAATAAATGTACAATAAAATAACAACAAAAAAATATTTTGTTCAATTTGTAATGCAATGAATAGTCGGCTAATGTCTTACGTTTGCACATGAGTTGTAAAATTGTTTTTGCTTGTGAGGGCCTTAAATTTTGATTAGGGTTCAATTTTTTTGGAAAAATTATTATAAAAAATTTATATATCCGATAGTTTAGAGACTCTTAAGTCTTCTATGATAAACATCAAGGAACATTTTTTTGATATATCTCAAAAACTGAATTTATGCTTCTTAAAATAATATATAGATATATGAACAGATGGACATAAACAAGAATTTATTTCGTAAGTGTCTTCGGAACATGAGCACTTTCGATTTTGTGAACATTCCAACAATAGATAGACAAACAGTTATATACATAGTAGTACAAGCCGAGATCGATGCTGAAATTAATGCAAAGTCTTTGACGCTTTCTTTTTAGGTGTTGCAAATGGAATAAGAAACGCAGTAACCTCTCATCTTGTATGGAGGGTATAAACATTAATTGAATGCTTTTTGACGGCGAAATAATTTCAATAATTTTGCATTTTTAATACAGTGAACTGATGAACTAAAATTAGCCAAAATTTTTCTCGGAACACTGACAAATCATTAACTGTTGTTTAGATATTGAATTATTTTGTTTTTAACATAATCCGGGCAAACGCCATTTCTTTACACACCTTTTCGAGATTCAACTAAATATCATTCACATTCTCACTAATTATCGTTTATTAAAAAATCATTAGAATACAAATTATAATAACGTGACATTCTCTACACAGAATCTTATATTTGACTAAAATAATAATAAATAATTTTTTTTAATTAACGATTGATTAAAGAAATCTACTTAATAGTCATACTTAAGTGTCTGTTTACGTATAAGTATAAAAAACAAATTGTATACATACACAAAACATCCTATTTTGTTTTTTTTTTTAAACAAATAAATATCGAATTTTTTTCCAATACTAAATCATTCAAACCAGTATTTAATACTCACATTATTATTATTAATTCCTCAAATACGTAATTACTTTTCAAGTTATTAATGTATGAAAAGGTGGCTTATTATATAAGAAAGTGTAATTGGGTAGGAATGCAGTAAATTAAACATAAAAACCTATTACAACATTTTCTTCTTCCTTTTCGTTATATATGAAAACCAAGTGAGAAGAGGAAGATAAGAATATTTAATTTTCGATAATAATTAAATAATTGATATAATATCATTCAGACCCGTATCTTAGCAATTTATCATTAACACAAAGTTTAGAAAATAAATTGAATTGAAAACGAGTTAAAATGTTATTTTTGACTTAGATGAAATCTTGACAACCCATTCTATTAAAACATTAAAATGGCGTTTATGACTGATACCGGTAATAATGTAATAAAAAAATAAACTCATAAAAATTTATAAAACATTGACCCATTTTCAATTTTTATTTAATCGTTAAGTACTTTTAATTCTTATTTTATTTATTTTTTTTTTGTTGTAGCCAAACATAGCTAAATTGATTCAGAATTTCATCTGATTATATGGCCCGAAGCCTTCATAGAACGTTTTCAATTATAAAATCAAAATAAAATTAATTGTAGGCAGGGCTTCTATTATAATAACTTTTTAATTAAATTCATCCTAAATCCCTTTCCTTCTGTGCTAAAATCCAGCTGAGAAGTAAAGGGAAAAGTTTCTTCAGCTGAAATATAAACCCGTTTGCGTTGGACTTCTAAGGCACTGCAGGTATGTATATTATCATGAATGCTTCGATAGGCGGAAGAAAGCCTGCAAGAAACTATATGTTTTTTTATACGCTCTACATAAAGGCTTCGTTTGTAAAACCTAGAAGAAGGCATCAGAGACCTTGCACAGAAAATATGTTATCATTCATATCTTAGTAGACGCAGGCGTAATGAAATAAACACCCAAACACCTACATGTGCTAAATACATGCAGAAGTAGTTCTTCTTCTTATTATCATTATAATAATAAGAAAAACACTTGTCATCAACAGCAACTTGTTTGGCTAATAATTTCCACGTATTTAATGTCTATTAAAATTAAATCAACATAAAGAACATTTGTTTGTTATTGTAAACGGCTGTAGCCATTCACTACACGTAACAGCATTTTCCTATATAATGCCATCATATAGTATTTCTGGTTCTCTTGTATGCCTTGTACCGTTGAAAAGCCATCAAAGCGGCTTACTGTCACTACTCAGTATTTATTTGTATTAATATAGTGTTAGTAACTTTTTGTTAAGCATGATTGGGGTCTTTGCTCTCTATTGTTTTCGTTAATATTATTATTTGTTAAATATTCGTGCATGAATTTTTTTATGAGACAACCAACGTTCATGTAAATAAGCTGAACAAATAGAAAACAGAAATTTTTCCATAATGTTAATGCCGGCACGTGCTTAGGACTCTGTTGATTTGTTCAACTTTTGATGTATTTATCTGTGTATGTTAACATAATTATAATTATGGCAACATTACTCATACATACAAACCATACATATGCTATCATTTATAGCTAAATGATTAGGAGCGCAGCAATGTAATACAAGGTGTTTGCATATGCCTGTGTGCAGATGTTGGTCATCATGTGTATGGGTTGGTGTGTGAATATCATATTATGTGTGTTTGTAAGATTTACTTGTATAAAATTATAATTTACGAGAGGTTCATGCAGTAACTGTTTAAATACTAATTGATCTATCTGCGTATGCTGGCAAATGTATATAAAAAGCCTAAAGGCTTCTTTATTAAATCAAATTATAATTTATTTCTATTCGTTTTAACTCGTATGTGTATGCAATATATACACATATACATAAGTATATACTAGTGTAAACATGATTGCTGCAAAAGTAACTTTTGTTAAAGGTGAAGTTTTTTGGGCAGGTCATCACATTTATTTTAATATGTAAATAAATTGTATTTGACGTTATATAAATATAACGACAATTAAGAAATAAAGTAAAAACATTAAAATCGTTAAAATTATAACCATAAAAATTGCATGGACTTCCCTTGGATATATTAACTAAAAATTTGGCACCAGCTGGTTGACCACATCCTTAAATAATCGGGCGGAATTATTGTCAATAAATATAAAATTTGGTCAATGTATGCCCTTTAACCTTAAGATTATGTTTATGAAATTTTGAACTGATCGAATTCATATATTGGTTGCTAGACAAAATTACCGGACGTACGGACAAAATGATTTGATCATAATTTAACATACATGTTCGTCTATCTTTTAACTGATAAATGGTTTTTCTACTTCTTGTAAAATTATAGAAATGAGATAAACAAACAGATAATCGCTTCTGCTTTACATTAAATCATGAATACTCGTATAATCAAATTAATTAATCAAAGTGCGTTAATAATTTACTTACAACAATTCTATTTATGGCTCTGTGTTAAGGCAGCCATTAATTAGATTATGACAATTATAATAATTTCTTATATTACACACACACACACACATTATTTAATGTGTTCTTCATAATTTGCATAAGTCTCTTAAAACGTTTTCAAAGCCTTAAATAAAAGCCGACACTTCAATGATGAACAACCATAAAATGAGTATGCGCTAATGAACTTTGGTTTTTTCCACAAATCATAGACATGATTAAATAATGTACATTCATATATATATGTTACAAAAGTGCTTGTTGAAAATGTTGTAGCAGGTGAAGCTCAAATAGTTTGCGTCCAACTATATAACAATTTGTTTAAACGTATCAGTGATGAGTAAATCTTTTAACAACAATATCAAGTGGGAGTGCTTATTGCACCACTTTTTCTTAGGAATACCAACAAATAGCTTTACGTTTGTTAATAAGTATATCAAGCTTTATTGTGGTGTCTTATTCAAAAAGTTCGATGAGTCCATTTAATCATAATTTTGTTTTATCGGTACTTTAAAAACCAATAAATGACTCATTAGATAAACAAACTGCAGATGCTGAACCGATACACATATATACGAAATATATATAAGTATTGTAGTGCGCTACACCTGACTATCATTTAATACTCTGTACAGATTAGTTTTGCATTTTATATTATTAATTCATTTGGATTAGTAAGTTCGATTGGGTTCAAATTTGTTTAGTTAGTTATACTCTACACCATTTTAGTACATTATGACGTCATTTTGCCCAATTTGAATGCGATCGGAACATTTTGAAACCCCTTTTCACCAACTGAACCTTTTTATAGCAAAAGTTCGCCTTCTTACAATTTGTAAATGCAAAAAATTGGTAGATGTCATTTAGTTGGCTTAAAAATTAAATAATAAATAATGTTTGACCAGATCGGACTACTCTTAGAACTTCTTTCTCTATATGTAAATATTTCTATTTAAGTGAGCTGATGGACCAATTAGATGAATGTTGATCAAGAATATATATTTTGTGCGGTTTTCTTTTAAGTTTTTCAACCGCAATAACAAGCCATCATATATGAAGCGTACAAATATATTCTCGTTCGAGCATATTCAATTTAGAATTGTTGTTGCTGTTTTGTTTGTATTCACAATAGTAGTTTAAGCAAAATATTATATTTTTTTGTTTATGTTTATATGTGTTAAAATTACATAGTGAAGGTCATTTTCACTCTTGCGTTGCCTTTTTCGGCTGCTAAAGAAAATAGAAAAACGAGTATTCTTTTTGTACACTTGTTTTCCTCATATATGGTTATATCTTATTTTCTGTATCAGTTTATAAATTTCGGAAACGGATATTTTTAACTGTTTTTATTCACCCACCTTATGTCTTATTCTCTTTTGAGAATAGAGAATAAGCCATAAAAATAAATTGATTTATTCTTGAATTCAAAATTGTACCATATCTCGTATTGGGTTTCGGCAATAGTTGTAAACTTATTGTAACTCTTCGCCAACGTCGTTGTAATATCAATCTTTGTGTAAAGATCAAAAAACTCATTATATTTTCTTGCACAAACTTTCATTCATTCGACTCGACTATATTTGTAAAATGAGTTAACATTAAAAAGTGGGCATGGAAATGTAATTAAAATATTAAAAAAAAAAACCCAAAGTTTTTATAAAATTTAAAAAACAACTGGGAAATGTTTTGATGCATACAACTTAGATTAATTGGATTTTTGCGCGCGAAGCTGTAACTTGAATGCTGATATTTAAGGAAAACATGTTTATCTTAAATTTTTAAATTTTTTTATACACACATTTAGTTTTCCACGGTATTTAGTAAGAAAATTTCTATTTTTGGTTAGTGTTCATCAACATTATTGTACACGTTTCTACAGAAGGAAATGTTTAGCTAAAATCATAAAAAAGTGCACAAAATTATTTATCTCTATACATAGTGTAGAGGACATAAGATATATTATTCGGTTACGAGTGTAATACATAATGTTGGAATGACCTAATAAACACTTTTCAAAACAATTATTGGTATTATTAACTCGGGCAAAAACATAGAAAATGGCTATAACACAACAAACTAAAAACCTAAATTTCAATTTCATAATTTATTCAGTAAGTACTTTTTTGCGCGTGCGGATGTGCAACACATACAATATTGACGTTTGTGAAGGCGTGTGGGCTTCTTTTCCTAGTACACCGGCAAGATATTATGAAAAATTGTTGAAGCGTTCTTTCGTTAGCACAGATAGTCAGAGTAGTGTTTGCAATTACACTAAAGCACAACACGTTTTATTGCATTTCATTGTTTTTTTAGTGTTGGTAATGGGTTGTAAGGCATCTCCTCTTTTTTTTTTTTTTTGATGTTTTGTATTGTTTGGCTTTTCAACATACAGGTTGAAACTTGCGGCATTTCATATAAAAATTATGTGGAAGTAAAAACAATACGCGACAGAGATGTGCTTGTGTTTGTGTTTTAAAAGTTGTAACGGAATCATTTATATATGAATATTGTAAAAAGTTTCCTCTTCTATTTCTGCTCTTAACTGTGCGCCAATAGGCGATGCATCTAGGCCAATACAAAAAATCATAAGGAAATCATCTTATAAACCTTTAAAAAGCAGATAAATTATGTCTCCCTTTAAATCAGCCTAATTTATTCATTTCAGTTAACCATCTTGCGCTTTTTTATAACATTTTGTAACTTCCCCTTCTTTCTGTCATTTTTGTTGTTATTTTTTATTTATTATTGTTGTTGTTGCGTTTGTCGTTCACCTACTAAACTCTTAATTCAATGGTTAGGCGAAGCAACACAATGTATAGAAAACAATGGAGAAGTAACTGAATGTTGAATATCAGTTTGTTGACCTTTTACCAGCAAACGTTATACAAACTCACCAAAAATTATATAACAATACCTGAAATTGAAACGAAGTTTTTGTAAGGGATTTTTGTTTTTGCTTAAACAACAATAACAAAAGTAAAAAATTTACTTGCTTGAACCAGACACGAGTAAAATAGTTATGAAGTCATGTTAAACTAGTTGAAACTTTTGTAATAAAAGTTGCACCATGAGCGGTGGAAATACAAAAATTTGACTACAATTTGGATAATTCACATAAAACTGTAAGGTGGCATATGACAAGCGGATGTTATTACTTTTTTTCTTAAAGAAAGTTTCAATAGATTTTACAAATAAGAAGAAAATATTTAAATGAAAACATTAAATTTAGGTCGGGCCATATTTTAAATGCCTTCCAGATCTGCTAATAAACGGTGGGCGTGGTGGGTTTATGATTATATTCTCTAATAGTGTTTGTATTGTGGATCATCTTTAAGTCGAGTTTTACGCTAAATAAATTTTTGTCGATTTTGGGCGTGGTTCTTGACCGATTTTGTTCAATTTATATAACGATTGGTTCAGTATCACAAAATTTACGATAGTTAGTAAGAGTGACACACGGTCGTAAATGTCTTTGATGCTGATCAAGAATATATATCCTTTGTAGTACATCTGACGCTCCCTTCATATGTTGGAAATGAAATGACAAACTTAGTATACCCTACATCTTATGTGGTAGTTATAATGAAGAAGTTTCATTAAATTTTAGATTTTTTTTAATCCTTGAAATTATAAAAAAATATAAATTCGGGAAATATTGTAAAAGCATTATTTTACAAACAACAACAATTAACCTCAAGTGAACTACAATTATTTACTGTATCATGGTGAGCTATCAACTTAGAGGTTATTTTAATGACTGCCACAACTTAATTGTATATTATTCCTTTGTTTTGGGTACTCGTTGTAGGTTAGCAAATAAAAAGGTAAAAAAAATAAAAAAAATAAAACGTTATTGAAGTAAATTTTTTTTTGGCACATTTTTAAATATCAATTTATCCGTTAAGCATATGCTGTTATTGTGTACCTTTACAGTTCACCTTTTGAAAAGTGAAACAACAACAACAAATACAAAATGCAGTGGCTTTAGAAAACAATAATATTTAAGTGAATATCTATAAAAATATGTTATGTGTGTGTAAAGCATATGCACAGCGGTAGTCACTTGAATAGGAAGTCACTTTTTGGCCTGTATTTTGAAGTTAATTTATACAAAAAATCGTCATTTATCGATTAAGGTTGCCCATAAATTTCCTTCTTCATCATTGTCTCATCATCATAACGTCTACCCGCCAATTCCATGACTCTAAGCTCTTACACTCCTCTAATAATAATACCCTTCCATTTCTAGCTCAAACTTTTGTCCAATCCAAAATTGTGGCAAATTGAAAAATTATTCAAATATCATCATTTAACTGTTTCCAAACTCAGAGAAAGAAAGAATATTACTAAGCAAAAAGTTTCAGTTTAAAATTTTCCTATTCAGATGACCATCACTGCACATATACGCATTCTATAGATAAGTTCATTATATACAAAACATAATTAAGGCATTATAGTCACATTGGGTACATGTGTGTGGGTGGGTGTCAGTTGCGTGCCTTTCAGTGTGTTAAGGAAGTTGATTAATTTGTTTGAAGAAAAATCATAGTCTCTGTAATGAATACCAACCTCTTTCTTTACTTGATTATAATTGTTGTTGTCGTTGTTGTTATTATTTGTTCAATTGCTATTTATTTTTAAACGTTGTTATTGTTTGTTTTATATTGTTTGGTGCTCCACCTTATTTAATGTGTGGTAATGATGTTGAGGTTAATGTTAAACACAAGCACACATACCGTACACTTGGGAACAAGGTTTTAATGTTCGTTCAATCTATGTTGATTTTATTGTCGCTGTTATGGTTGTTGGTGATATTTTTCGTTTAGGGATATACACAACACTTTAATTAATTAATGTTTTAACATAATTTTTTTTTTTTTTTTCCAATTTATGTCTATAGGAATTTTATCATAACTGCTAAGCTTTAAATGGCGCTGTTAACAGTGGCAGCTCGCGGAAAGGTCAAGACTACACACATTATCGTAAATTTTAACAGAATTTTTTGCAAAAGAATAGAATTTTTACTTCAGATGAAATTTTTCGATTAGAGATTTCCTTGTTGTTATTGTTGTTTTCGATATTGACTATGATTTCAAAGATTACCAAAACAAAATTACACAGATAACATTTGTATGTTTGCACTTATTTGGGCAGCAACTCAAATGAAACGACAACGACAACGGTAATAACAACTGCAGCAATATTTATTTTTTTATTAAATTCATAAATTCTTCAGCCCCAAGCGTGTCTATGGAAGGTCTGCGATCACGAATTCACAAGATCTTCTTGTTAAACTAGTAGATTTACACACATTTCTACATGCATGCATAAGACGCTTGAGTGTGTACCTGCAGTACTTTTATTAGCGCTGGTATTACCAATACATTGCTTAATTTACACACATCCACATATCTAGATATTACTGAATGTCGGTATGCGTGAGTGTGTATATATGATGGTATTGGATGTGTTGTTGGCGGGTCTTACTCTAGGTATGTCTCTTGTGCCAGCACCAAGGAAAACTTGTTAACATTTAAATAAAAATATTAATTATTTGAATATAATTTTAACACCTTGTTTCCAGCAACAACTTTACAAATTGTTGTATTTAATAATATTTTGACCAATTTAATTTTATTGTTAATTAAGTGAAAATTCTCCCATTGCAGCAGTTGTCGAAACGATATCATTTTTCATAAAAACCAAACAATAGCAATACCAATAAAAATCAATCAGACACCACAACCGTTTTTAGCGAAGCTCAAATCAGAACTGATGCATCCGCGACTTGAAATTTTTATTGTGATGCCAACAGAAAACAAACCGTAAATATCTCCCCATTGATTTCCTAAAGTACATCTTCTTCTCAAGCATTTTGCTGTTTGCTTGCTTGCACACACAAATCAGGGAGATTAACATTACTCTGATAATGATGCATTTTATTTATAAGCAAGTGCTTGCCATTTACTCCTCTCCATCTCCATCACCATCTATGCAGTGATTAAACATTCTGTAAATTTTTTTTGTGGGGAGCATGAAAATAACGTAATCGCCGAGTAAATGTTTAGCTACAATGTTGCTTGATTCATTTATGTGGGTGGCTGTGGTGGTAGAGGTAGTTGCGTCGTGAAATGTTTTTATTTTGTAATTCTATTCATCGAATGATTGAAGCAGAAGTTTGTATGAATATTAAATAAATGTAAATCGGTAAGTTATTAGTTCCCTTCACTCCACTTTAGGCGTGAAGGTATACAACTCCATAGTGTGATATTGGTTGTAAAAGAACAAGTAAAATAAAAACTAAATTGGAATTGGTGCAAATACTGAGTACTCCCCACCTTAAATAACTTAAAATAAGCTAATGTTTACAGCATTTTTTATGTGAAATATTGAACTCATTAAAAATATTTCGTTTTTTGTTAAATATGTTCCGGTGGGCGTGCCCAAACATTCTCACTTTTACAGTGATGCAGTACAATACCCTTGGTGTCAATTTGTAGTGTCTTATCTATTATAGTTTTTGTGTGATACGAATAAAAAACTTATAAAAACAAATGAAAAACCATCCCGTTTTTAGTTTTTTCTTAATATCTATATATTAAGGTTTAATATATTTAAGCAAATGATCGTTTATATACGAGTACATACATTTATAATAGTTGATTTTAAGTGAAATTTTACTATTTGAAGTATAAGTGGGTTAATCTTTAAGTAGCTAGTTTATCGGATAAACATGTTTAACTAAACAATAATAATTAATGCAAATCGTAATTAGAATTATGTCGGAATTTTTATTCTTAAACGAGTTCATTTAAATGAAATATTGAAATATTTCATTCAAAAAATACTTTTGTTATGAGTGCACGCTTAAAAATTAATGAGAAATAAAACATAAAATTATTAAAAGTTCTTAGACAACAACTTCCATATTATATGTTTTGTATTAGTGTTTACAAGAAAAAGAAAAATTAAATTTTTTTTATTCTACCAATATCTAGGTAGGTACATATATGATATAATCAAACCTTTACACATATATTTTTTGCACTATTGTTGTTTAAAGTTGTACTTAACATAGTTAATAATTCAATAATTGATGCTTGCAACAGAGCACATCCATGACTGTCCACTTAGTACAAAATGTAAGTAAATTTAAATGAAATTTATGCATAAATGTGGATTAATAAAAATCACCATTTAATTACCTGGTTGGTATTGATTTGACGCGAACAAAGTTACTATCAACAAGTTGGTATAAACACATATTAAATGGAAAAGAACTATGGTGCATGCTAACTCATGGTTAGCCTTATAAAAATATTCAAATTCAAACCTACCTTAAACTACACTTAAAACGACTTTTTCGGCTGTTAAGTGTGTTGCACCGCCTTGTTAAACCACGTTAACGTGTAATCTACAAACTTAGCTGCAATCATTTCTTGAAATGTTTTGGTGCTCAGGACCTTAATTGTTGCAATGCGAAGCCCTCAATAGTAAGCGATGTAGAAAATTCAAAACTAAAAGGTTTTGTGTTAAAACTTAAACGGAACCATATTTAATTTTAGGAATTCATGTTAATCCCACACATTGACCTTAACAATTTTTTATGGTATTTTTATTAATTGTGTCAAAAGCGACAAGTTATTTAACTACTAAAATATATTTTATTGTAAACTAAGTTCTTCAAAGATTAACTTGATGCGTTCTCTACAAGAGATTATAAGTCTAGTGACTCGCTCTTGAAGATCTTTTCAATAAACTAGTAATTAAACCAAATTAGGTTTATGCCGTACCTTAAATGTCCTTCTCTTGTATATATATATATATATATATAAATCTGGGGCACAAACTTATATATGGTTGAAATTTTGGTACTGATCACAAATATGAACACTTTGTAGTCTCTTTAAAGCTTGCTTCTGGGTGGTGGAAACGAAATTACTACTTGGCATTATTGATAAAATGATACAATCACACTCAGTCGTTTTTTATTCATAATAATAAGGAAAACAGAATTAAGATATACTTCAAAGCTAACGACCACATATCTGTGTAACAAGTTGAAATACTTCTTATAACCATGTCATGTACTGACTGCCGTTAATTTTAAAGGTGAATGTAAGGCAAAAGCTGGTAACATAACATGTTTATGACATTTTCTTGAAAAACAAAAAAATCACAAAAAACACTATTAGTGTATAATATATTATATGCAAATACATATATGGAGAAACGTCTTATTTAGTGTTTGTTTTTTGTTTTTTTTTTTTTGTATATTGAATTAAATTATATTTTTCATATTCCCATTAAAGCGGTTGTATGCAATTTATATCCATATAATAAAAATTTTCCACTGCTTTGCCACCAAGAAAATGTATTAATATATTCAAGATTCCCTTTATTTTTGGTGAGTGAAACACATCAATTGATTTAAAGTACCATACTTGACATTTCAACATTATGCAAATATACAGAGTGGAGTACAATTTGAAGGCGTTCACTATACTTGTATAACAAAGTTTATTAAAAAATAGTGAAAAACACTAAATTTGGCTTAGGTCACATCTTAAATACCCTCCACATCTAATATACAAATGCATCTTCTAATAATGTATGTATTACATGGTAACCCGATGGATTTCAACATAAATATTTTTGTTATTGTGGGCGTAGCTCTTGACAAATTTTTTCCAATTTACCCAACCAATCTACATAAGTTGGAGAAGTGTTTGTGGAGTCTCTGACCCTTCTTCTGGGTGTTGCAGGCAAAAAACTTATTATACCCCCATCACTAAGGTGGAGCGTATAAATAAACCGATTTACATAATTTTACTTAATATTAAAAAAACTAATCTATGACTTTTTTTCCTTTGTTGGGAAAATATTTATTTGTATATAATTTGTGTGCAATTGTGTGCTATCAAAATAGAATTCATATTTGAGACGCTTTTTTTTTATGGAACGATCATAGATCGAACGATGATAATTACTGTTTCTATCATTCCTCTAGATTTTAGTATTCAAAACAACACAAAATGTTGGCGCTTTTTCAGATTTTTGCAAATAATTTTTTTATTAAAAATTTCCAAAAAATTTATAAAAAGAAAAATTCGAATCGAAAATATAAGAAAAGTATGATTTTTTACACAAATTATTAATAAAAAAAAAAAATGAAGATTAACTTCAATATTTAACGTTCTAACCAATAAAAAAAAGAGAATATTAAAAACTTGCATTCGCCGCTGTTGTTGTTCTGGTTTTTTTAAAATTGTTCAATCATTCTTCAAATGTTTATTCAAAGTGTTTATGTTACTCGAATGTTGTTGTTGCTATTGCTGTAGTTGTTGCTTGTTGGGTGTGGCGGCTAAAGTTTGTTGTTGAAATTCACTTAATATGCGACTGTGCGGTATATCAGTTTCAACTCGACTGCCAATAACATCAGTGGCATTGACACATTGCTCCTGATCAAAAAATATATCAATAATAATGCGTACACCTAAGCGTAATAGAAACCAGAAATTGTAGTGTCACATAATAATAAATAGAATTGAGAATCTTACCACTTGCAGTTTTCGAAATTGTGGTTTTACTTTGATAAGATGACTCGATTGATTCATAGTTGGCAACATCATCGTTATTTGATAATTTTAAGCGATTCTTTTCAGCCACATGGGTTACCAAACTGGAGCGCTCGTCAGGTATTGTGGTGGTTGGATTACCATGATTGCTTGCTTGCATTGCTTCGGGCGCACCACCACCCCCGGTTATTAATTTGTTTGTTGATGATTGTTTCTGACAACATGCACAATTTTTACAACAGGATATTTTCTTCTCTTCTTCCGCTATCATCTCCTGATTAGAGCGGGAGTTGTATTTATTGAGGATAGAGTACAATGACGGTGGAGAATGCATTAACAATTGTGACTGATGTTTATTGGAACTTTTTGATTTTGTTTTTTCATTATTTTGTTGTCCTTGTTTTAGAACTGAATTGTACCGTTTAACCATATCACGTACCGAGATCGCTGGTGTATTACACTCAGAGTCCGAGTTAAAAGCGGATTGATATTGGCTGAAAGAATTGCGCGATGTACGACTACACGTGTCTTCATCATCCAAACTGTGAGTTCTTAAGCGGCTTAAGCTAACATTTAGATTATTTTCCATGTTACGTATAATAATGCGTTAGAAATTTATTTAATAAACTCAAATTTTTTTTTGATGAAAATCCGAAAATTATTTATATTTTTTGTATTCTTTTCAATGAAAGAAATATCTTGAAAAAATTGTGTCACTTGAAAATACGTTATAAAGAATAAATGAAAGTAAATTTGACAACTCTGAAAATATTCTTAAAACCCTTCAATTAAATGCAAACTCGAATTACTTGTTCTTTAATCATCTACATGTACAATAATTATTGTAAAATACATAATATAATAAAACAAGCCCTGTCGTTGCGGTATAACTTGAAATTCAATTAGTCATTAAAAATTAGTTACAACAACTAACAAAATTGGCAGGGTTCTTATAATAATATATTAAATAAGATCTTGGCCTTTTCACATCCTCGCTTTTAGTGATTGAGGTACGTTAAGGTTGTTATTCTGTTTGCAACACCCAGAAGGAGGCGTCAGAACCACTCAGCATGAGTCGATGTAGACATGTCTGATTTCTTAAAAAAAAATATTTTATAACAAATTTTCTCCTTTTCTTAAAGTTTTTTCGCCATATTAGGAGACTCGAATGTCAAGCATAGTATAGCAAAGCAAAGTATATAGAATCACAAGCATACACAATTACAACATCTACATTAAACTAGTTTCCTCCCACAATATACCAACATATATCCCATACATGTACTCTACGTATATATGAATACAAAAAATTATTTATATAAAGTGTGTTATTCGGGCCATTAAATCTATCATATGGCTAATAATTATATGGTGCCGCTACCACTAATCACCACTTATATATCAGAATCTGAATGTGTAATGAGTTGACGCTTCCAGCTACATAGATACATTGGTATGGTAGGAGTCATCATAGTTTTTTTTATTTTATTTTTGATTAAATACTTCTTTAATCGTTTGGCTTTGATCGTGAAATTAAAATTGTTTAAAGGTTTAATAAAACTAGTTAGCTAGGGAGCAGTGAAAAGTTTTAAAGTAACGGTTGTTAGTTTTTTCTTTTTTGTTAAATGTTTGTTGTTTGAAATGTTATTGCTTCAAATGAGCGTTGTATTAAATAATTAATTGATTAAATTAATTACAATATAATGGAGAACGGAAAGGGAGCGTACATTACCGTTTGCACCAAGTCAGGGGTAATTTTATTGTATTTTGTTCACATTTATCTTAAATACCACAACGAGTACGTAGTCTTACAGTCTTAAAAAGTCTTAAAATCAGAGGTGTGCCATGTATGTGTATGTAATATCACCTTTGCTTATCTATAGATATGAACTTGTATGCACGTAAATATAGCAATGGAAAACATGAAGGTCAATTTTAACAGAAGTTCAATCTTTAATTGTTGTAATGTTTTTTTAGCAACAATTTTAGGTATTTTTATTAATAATCTTTTAAAAATTCGGTCCCATTGTTTAAAAAAACAAGTAAGGGAACTGGATTTGGCATTAGCCAAATCTTAAACACCCTCTGCGTGTATTACGTATAGAAAAAATACAAACAATAGACAGATACACGGACAGATGATGCTGATCAAGAATGTACATGTATACTTTATAGGGTCTCTGACGTCTCCTCCCAGCTTATGGAGAAGGTATAATCATATAAATAGAAAGTTTTTACTGCCACTTTATTAATAAAGATTTACAGCAGCACTAAAATGAAAATGTATGAAAGCCTCTAAATTATACTCAGCGTCAGAATGATTATGGGGGGTATATTGGTTTTCAAACATTTCAAACATTTGTAAGTAGGAGAAGAAAAATTATTATCATATATTTATACAAAAATATTCTTGCTTAGCTTGGAGTTGATTTAACTCTTCTGTTCATCTATGTGTCTATGTAAATTTCTATGCATTTTTGTTCGAGCTTGGTAGCAAAATTGTATATTGATTACGTTTAAATTTAGCGCAGATACTTTTCGAGTTTGTCTACAGTTTTCTATCGCATTGACATCCTAAGACCCAAGCGGTTATTTGGAGAAATTATGTAGTGGTGCTCAATTTTGCAGGTGAGTTATGGTGGTGGGTACACTAGATTTGGTATACGCCGAATGTAGCCTTTTTTACTTCGTTTTCATTCACCTTTCATACTTTATTTTATTTCCTAATCAGTGAAGGGGGTCTATATATATACGCGGCATTTCTAAGTACATTAGCATTTTTACGAATATTTTAGAAGAGTCAACATGAAATATTTCGTATTATTTTGTGTAATCTGTACAATATTTAGCATCAGCAATGCGGCACTGTCTAGAGGCTTTTACTCTGATCCCCGTAAGTATTTTTGTTGGGCGAAATAAATTTCAATTCCTTTTAAAAGTTAATATATAAAAATATATATTTAGGATATCCCGGCATGTGTTATATAAACGATGATATGATTTTGGCAGCTGGAGAAAGCGCAACACCGACTACAGACTGCATTAGATATTCTTGCGGTGAAGGCAGCTTTGCTACTATAGCCTCGTAAGTCCTCCTTATTAAAAAAGTACTTCAATTAAAAGCTTTCGTTATTTTTTCATTGAACAATTTTAGTTGCGGTACAATCGTTGTACAAGGTAACTGTAAATTAGGAGATCGAAAAGAACCCAACGCTCCCTACCCTAGGTGTTGTGACAGAGAAATTATCTGCGATTGAAATTTTGTTAATCACACTTATTGACTATTTGCTAAAGTTTCTTTATTAATAAATATTTTTATACATATGTTGTGATTTCTTATCTGTTGCTTTAAAATAAATGACAGTTTAGTCAAAACTTAAACAAGTACAAGCGGTTAATAAATATTCAGATACACTGAGTCAAGCAGTAGATGCGTAAATTACGTAAGCGTTGTCTTATTCTTAAAGGTCAAAGGTTTTTTTTAAATTCAAATTCAAAATGACACTTTTTCATAACACATGTATAGTGAAGTTTCTTTCCTCCAAACAATACTTTACTTAACATCCATTGTCAAACTGTTGCACTTTATTGACGTAGTTACCTTCACGGCACACTAAATGTAAACTCTCTGTTTACAGCCATCAACGTTACTGCTTTACGTTGCACGTCTCTCTTATTCGTCACGAACTCTTCCCTTAAAATTATTTTCTGTTCTGATTAATTATAAAGCTTCCGTAACCTCTTGTATGGAGGTCATAAAAACGTGAAATGTTATCGATTTCAGAAAATTTTGCAAATCCAGTTGTGCTCAACACTTATTAAATTTACGCAATTATAAATTGAATATTTATTGTTGTTATTTTTTGCGATTCTCTTCTAAATTAAGGTTAAGTATATTTTTAAGTCATTTATAGATGACTCATTCAATCATGCAGAAATTGGCATTTTTCAAGTCATCTTTGACACGCTTTCATAGGCGCCACTATTAACTCTTTTTACAACATTTGACTCTTGAAATAATGATTTTTTTTAAAGTTATACCAAAGAAATTATATGTATGTGATATATATGATTCATGTACGAATTACGGACGTTTAGTATATAATATAATATAAATTTATCCTACGCTGAGTTGAAGTTAAGGAATGGATTTATAGTAGGGGCTATAATAAGTTTGTCATTGTGTTTGTAGCTTTTTATACGTCAGACCCCATACATACTATGTTGTGTACACATATGTTCAAAATATGCACATGTGCAGAGATAAATCTTGTGACCTTTTTCAGGCTAAAACATTTCCTTAAAACGCATAACTACTATATATTACTTTTAGATTGTGTCCCTTTTTTTTATATTGTCAGTTGTTTCTTAGTAAATATTTTTCTATCTGAAATCCTCTACTTAATATGGGTGGTATTATAAGTTTGTTTTTCCGTTTGCAACACAAAACACAAAACATTTTTAGACAGCATCTAAATGTGACTCGTTCTAGAGATATAAAAATGTTAAGCTATTGAGATGACATTTATTACAAACATTTCTATTTTTCATAAGACACACCGACAGTTTATTTATGTGATGTGTAGAGGAGGAGGGTATGTAAGATGGGGCCTAAGCCAAATTTGGTTTTTTACAGATTTTGTTTATGTTGTCAGTTGTTGGATGTTTCTTATTAAATAATGTTATTTTTGTACAACAACTACATATAAATGACAAACTATATTCATTGTTCTGGCCTTTAGAATCGCGGTTATATTTACCAATAAATTGAATTCGAAAATGTATAACATATATATGGACAAATTTTTACAAGCATAAATTGTATGTAAGGCTTATTGAAAGAGATCAGTAGATATAAACAGTTATTTACACAGCATTTATTTTAATACATTTCAGAGAAACCCAAAGATGTTAATAGGGTTTAGTTCTACAAGAGATCTTATGGCTCAATTGATTCTATCAAGCAAATTATGGTAATTTCTTTATGTTGCTATTAATTCAAGTGAGAAATTGAATTTCCGTCTCTCCTTATTTATTTGAATTTATATGAGCAGTACTTCATCTTATCTTTTTTAATTTTTATACATGATTTTGCTTTCAGTTGATGTGAATTTCAGTTAAAAAAGTTCTTTTTGTGCGAAATTTTCTCAAGCCTTTTGAGCACATACTCGTACATTGCACTTAATACACACACCAACTTAAGCAACAACATCATTAATTATTTTGCATAAAAATTGTATTTTAAATACAAAATTTATTTTCATGTATGTTCCTCTTTATATAAATTTATAGTTGACCTAGTTTTTTTCGTTGTTTAATTATTAATTACGGAAATTCGAGATTTATTTATACCCATACATAATAAAACAAAACGAAAAAATAACAAACAATTCATTCATCAATAAGTATCACAACAAAATAAAAAAAAAAACTGAAACATTGTACAACATAAAGGTAATTCGGTGTTAAATGAAATTTGTCCATACTAAGGGAGTATGACACTAAAAAAAAAACGCTAAAAATAAAACGATTAACACAACAAATGATAATGATGGCTGGTTGGTTCTTTGGTTGGTTTTCATCAGCATATAACAGAAGCTGACACAACACATCGTTTTTAATAAGCAAACAACTGCCAATCATTGCATATTCAAACTCATTAGCCAAACAAAAGACATCAGCATCAACAACTGAATGAAAATCTCAACTACACCTACTCCAACCAAATACGCTTAGAACATCCAAAAAACAATTCAAATCTTCTTAAATGTTAAAGTCAGATAAATTTTATTTACTAATTATTGCATTTACTATTATTGCATAATATAATTAATATTTCATTTAAGAGGTTCTACAAGTAAAAAAAAAAACAATCGACTAACACTAGTTGATAGAAAGAAAGGCGGACATGATTAAATCGTTTCAAATTTTCATTCTGAGCCGATCTGTATAATGAAAGGTAGGTCTGGTATCAGTTATAAACATCTCTACAACTACAATATAAAATTGTACCACTTTACAGTGTAGGGCAACGTTTCTTCGCAGAGCCCCGACACTTCGTGAGCCAACTTAAACAGCTCCGCGAATCTCTTTGGTGTTAGGCTTCATCAATTGGGTTGCGTGTAAATTATTAAGCCTTTAGAGGGCTCTCCCAGCTCAAATCGTTTGAGAACCACTGTTGCATTTCTTAATGATGATAAATTAATACATAATATATCATTTCGATTGATTTATAGGAAAAACGAGATTTATGTGAACATAAATTTATAAAAAATGAATAGAAATAATTAAGGAAAAAGGTTGTAAATTATTACAATATACGCGAATATTAGTTAAAAAACGTATAAATCTCATTAGAGACAATATTTTTTGGTGTACCCTCATGCCGAGGTTGGAATATATACAGAACTGTGTTAGAACGTGATATGAGAGACCAAAGTAAGTGCATTTTTCTGAATTAGTTTTATATATTGCCCTGTTTGTCTGTCCGTTCTCATCTCTTAAAATTAAGCGAATATACGCAAACGAAAGTCCAAAAAAAAAGGAAAGGAGGCAAGATTTATCCAGTTTATTCATAAAGGCGTAGAAGATATAACGTTTAATAGTGATGCAAACATAAACTTCTTAAATACTTAAATTTACTTCCTACTTCCTTATTCATTTATGTATAAATATTTATATAATTTAGTGGAAATTGGACTAGTACTGGAAATTTATATTAATCATCAAAGTGCCACTTCATCAGCTGAAATTTGATTCTTCAGGGGGGTATTTAAGGGCTGGAAATTAAAATACATAATTTATTATAAAAAGCGATTTTAAATTGAAATAATTTTACATTCGCACTTTCGCTCCATTTACTTGACCTATCCACTGACCTTTTTCTTGCCAATATCTCTTGTGAAACAAAAATATTTACGAATACATGGCGTCAATAAAACCGGATCAATATTGCCTGGATCATTGCTGCCAAATACACAGGTACAAATCCAAGATACCGAAATTGTTATTAGGGAACCTAAACACGTATACCACATATATGAAATGCGATACAGAGGCATTATATCACTAAAAAAACAAAATTAAAATAAATCTGTGAAATGGGAAAGATTCAGTGAGTAATGCGGACTCACCTCTGTAATATTTCCGCTTCAGTAGAGTTGAAGGGGTGACTTAATACTGTAGCATCAAATCTATAATCACAGTGCTCTACGGTCAAATGTTTTGTATCATAAGTTATGGCACCCGAAGCTATAGCCCACTGAGCTTTTAAACTAATCCAAGACATAGCAACAACACCCAGTATTCCACCTGTTAAAGCACTCTGACAAAAACAGTTTATTTAAAATTTTAAATTTTCTTAACCCCAAGACCTTACCGGACCATTAATCCAAGGCAAAAATATGCCGATGGTAAAAATACCAAAAAGCGGACCATTCGTTATAGCTTCCAAACTCATGGTTAACTGTAAAACGGTGCCCATATGTTCTACCACATAAACCAAGCAAACACATAAAGTCCCCACACCGACAACCACCGAACGCATTATCCAATTGATTGCCCCCTTGGAAAGCGGCCTTTTAACAAATGGCTTCACAAAATCTTCTAAAACTACTGCCGACATAGAATTTAAACAAGTGGATAAGGAACTGAGCGCAGCACTAAAGACCCCCGCTATAAAAAGTCCGGTCAAACCAGGTAATGATCCCAAGGTGTCCATAACAAAGAGCGGCAATAACTGATCTCGAGCTTTAGCTAACTAAATATTTGCTTTTTAGATAGTAAGATAAAAATAAACTTTTCATTAGATGCTTTCTTTTCACCTTTGTCGTTAAGGGATCACAGTTTTTATAGGTAGCATATATTAGTAAACCATTGTAGGCACATAAGGACATTAGGACTAAAACGCCCAAAATAAATATGTACAAAGCGTGACGAGCTGCTTTCAGAGTAGGCAAAGATAAGTACCGTTGTATCATATTCTGACTAACGGCATTAGTTTGACACCAGTAAAAAACTCCACCAATTAGCTGAGACCATATCGTGTGACGCACCGTAGGATTAATGGCTAAACTGGAAATTATTAGCACAAAATTGAAGAGAATACTAGAGATTTATAAAAAGTGAACATAATTACTCTGGTGCTTCTATGCGATCGGTCACCCAAGCGTCATGGAAAACTTTGCCAGCTCCACCAATATCTAAACTTCCCTTGATGGCTACTAAGATTAAAGCACCTAACATAGATATCATTTGTACCACGTCAGTCCACACGACTGCTCTGAGCCCGCCCTATTTAGATAAAAAAAAGCCTGTAAAGTGTTTATCCTAAGCCAACCCTTGATACCCTCCATCCTGCTACAACTTTTAAATTTTATAAATTAACTGATAACTCAAATGCGTATTTATCTATTACATAATTAATAGATTTTAAATCCATAATGTTAATGTTGACTTCAAGCTTATGATTTTTTTGTTTTTCGAATAGTTTTTAAACCATTTTTATATAAGTATTCAACTTTAACTGATAGCACAATGGCTTCAAAGATGCAAAAAAGGGTCGCTAGATCAATCAAAGATCAGAAGAGCAGACACACTGGATAATTAAAGATAATATTATTGGCCTTTGTCAATATAAAAAAATTATATATGTTTTCGAATTGTAGTCTCGGTGTCTTTCTTACCAAACCTGTGTAAAATACACAAATAATGCAAACAATGGGTGTTATAATGTGCACCGCCACTCCAGTAACTTGGTTGAAGGCCAATGCCGGCACATAAATCACTATAGGCAAATATCCAATCTGTTCAAATTATAATTTACACACTTGGCAGATTCTTTATTACAGCTAATTATACGTACGTTCATTATAGCGAACATTACTGAGCCAAACATTCGCAATTTGCGATCAAAGCGAATTTCAAGATACTGAAAATCGTATAAAAAAAAATTAGAAAAACCTTCATACTTTCATAATTAATTTGGTTTATTTTTATTGTTATTGTTGTTATAATGTTATTTCACTCTTTAATTATTATGAATTTGCGGCTTTACAAAGTATGTTTAGCTTGAGGAAAAAGATGGAAACTCTCGAGTAATGTCAAGGATTGAGATTTTCTGAAAAACTTCATATAGAAGCGTTGCCGAGTTAGGAGGGGGATGCTCAAAGTCATCATCTTTTGTGTTTAAATTTTTTCCAACATCAAAGTCTCTCTGAGCGTCGCTTACAGTGGTACACTTAGAGATAATGAGGTTACATTTTAGACAGACTTATCCCGTTTCTGTACACAGGTTCACTTCGGACAACTTCAGTAAAAAAATTTCACAACTTTGTGCGCGCTGGCCTTTTCGAATGTACTTAAACTCTACTACCCACCCCCATTACCTAATTTTTCTCCCAACAAACCGTGATGCAAGTTTATTTACTCGGATCAGGCTGTATGCCTTTATAAAAAGTAAAGTTCACGGTATGCTTGAAATTATATAATTCTACATATGTGTGTATTTGAAATGGAATTCTAAAAATTCATGAATCCTTGAATGCTGATTGCTTTGTTTTAAATTAATCATTCTCAACGATCACCGACAAGTTACTGGTAAAAAAATATTTTCACAATGACAGCACATACAACTATTTCAATGTTGACGAAGTTAACAATTGATAGCTAATTAGCCAACTTACCTCATAGGTGGAAGTTATATTGAGATCATGAAAAACGGGTAAATAAAAATAGGCCATAATGAAGCCCATGGCCAATACACCCAACGCCACATATGTATATTGAATGCCATAGGAATACACTTCAGTGGGTAGACCCAGTAAAGTGATGCCCGAAATAAAACTGGCCACCAAAGACATGGCTATTGGCAGCACCAACATATTGCGACCACCCATTAAATAATCCGATTCGTTTAAAGATTTTTTCATAAATCCGAAATAAATGCCAATGAAAATGCAAAGAACAAACATGGCTACAAACACTGTATAATCGGGCCAAGTGAAACGTTGCAAATCCGCTATAATCGTTTCTATATCCGACATTTTGAGAATTTTCTTTCAACAACTACAACTGATGAAATGTTCCGAGCTGATGAGTATATTCAACACAACTGAATTGATATCTAAAACTTTCACGTATCCAGTCTCTTAAATCAGTAGTTTTCACTCGGCTGTTAGAAGATTAGTTAAATTATGTCAATTGTGTTGAATTGTCGTTTGGGAGCTGAATGTTTTCTTTGCTAGAATTTTGCATAAGCAGAGGTTGAATGTGCGACATACCAAAACTGAGATGAGCTGGAATGTGAGTGAACGCAACATAAGTCCGTCCAGCCAGCCATCGCATTCTGTATTAGTCTATATTTATAACGAGACTATAAACTTTCATAATGTTTATGATTATTATTTATGTTTGTATGCATGTGTGTGTTGGGTGCCTATTAAAATATTTAATTGAATTATAACCCCTTATTATATATTATACAATAGTTTATTATTTTCACAATTTTTTGCCATACGCACACATACGTATGTGGGCAATGTCACTGTGAGGATCGCACAGATGATTATCCTATTAAAAGGCAATAATCGCTAATAACTTCCCTTAAATCGCGCTCATTATATGCGAACGTGTGTTAAGTTTTTTGAACACATAAATGTAAATCGCTAATGAGTATATCTCATATATGTGGTGACAGATCACACTATCACACTTTTCTGTATGTACGCTTTCGAATATTAAAACATAATCTAACGCTGTACGCAAGAGTCTGCAGTCGGATATTATAATGTTTCAGAAGCGCTTTGCGAAAATTAAATTAACCGTTATAAACACAATCAATGTCAAGTTCAAAATCATTTATGAATACTAACCTGTGCTGATTCTCTTTCGTGGTGTTGTTTTTTTTCTTTTTTTACATTTTTGAGCAGAGACAAATGGAAAACGCTGGAAATGTAATGGTATTGAGTTTATAAGAGATTTCTTTAACCCTATAGCCGTTTATTTTCATATATGTACTTTATTTATTATTTACATATGTATTGATTTGGTAAAAATTCAATTCCAACTAATTCGTATAAATGTATATAACTTGTAAACTCAGGTATACAATGTCTTAAATACACTCTACAAATGTGGGAGTAACAAGTGCCTGCTTACGCCTTTTAATAGTGTATGAAATACGTATCAAATTCTTCATCAGATTCTGCCGATTTTGTCGGTTCTCCGACGACTTTATCTGGATGTTGTTGAAGGAACAGCAAAATTTGCTACGTTATATTTGTTTGTGCCTTAGTGGAAAGCTTCCCCAACATTTTTAATAAGAAGCATTACATATATATATATTGAAAATTGATTTCGGTATATCTGCTTGTTGCCAAAAACAAATTTAAGTAGAAGCGAAATTATGGCGCCACCGTTAATGCTGATCTGTTGATTTTACGGAAATTAAAAGGCCCAATAAACATACACACTCAAACAAATTTAAACAATTATTAATTTATTTAAATATGTAGAATGTACGATATTCAATTACAAAGGGTGTGCACAACAGTTTTTAGCAAAATGCTTATCTCTCAAAAAGTCTTAAATAATCGTTTAATATCCAAGTTGCGCCTCTGACAGCCATGCCCACTATTACAGAATTGGGATTACCTGATATGGGTGATGGTAAAACACTTGCATCGATTATGCGTAAATTTTGAATACCATGAACCCTAAAAATGACAATAAATGATTCACACAATCAAAGCATTCCAATTCAAAATCATATAATTTACCGAAATCTAGAATTTACGACACTGTTGGAGCTATTTGTACCCATGGCACAAGTACCGGCTGGATGATGTGAACCTAAGCCCACATGTCGTATAAGACACTCTAAATATAAATCGCTGGGTTGGTTGGTATGAAAATCTTGCTCGAATGGTCCGAAATTCGTGCAAGCTTTCAGGCGAGGCCAGTGTAGGTGGGGTTTTAAGGAAGCAAATGATTTGGAAGTAATAATCTGAAAAAATAAAACTCTTGCATCTTCTTCTTATTCTTCGATTCCCATTTATATAAACAATACTTACCTCTACCGCACTACGTATAGCTTTTATGGTGCAATAAATGTCCTCCGTTCGACTCAAATAATTGGGATCTATAAGAGGGCTTTTCCGTACGTTTGCACTTTGTAGGGTAACAGAGCCGCGCGAAAGAGGCTGTAAGCAGGCTGCATTTACCACAAAACCTTCCTGGGTGGTATTGTGATAAAGCGGAAACAAGACACGAAAATCCGATTTTTTAAAATTCGATATAGACATAAGGATAGACTCCTCTATTGCACCCACTGCAAAGAACGTCAGACCATAATAATTACTCAAGGTTCCTTCTAAATTATCCACATGACCCACAACACCGAAATTTCCAAAATGGCCACTACCCAGAAATATGTACTTTAATAAATTGACAACATCTAGAAGTGCCGCCCGATTTAGAGTAGGACCGATCTCATCTATACTAACGTACAGAGGAACATTTAGATGATCGTGAAGATTTTGGCCCACCATTGGTAAATCGGGCAAATTGATATTTGTTTTTATATTGAATGTTTGCAACAACTTTTGAGGACCTAAACCGGAGAGCATCAGTAACTGGGGTGTTTGATAAGAGCCTGAACATATTATCAGTTCTCGTTCAATGCCAATGCGCCAAATTTGTCCACCCTGAACCTTTTCATCTTTGACACCAATTTGTAGATAAGTAGGCAAGGGCTGCTTGCTACCATCCGCAGCAAATTCAATTTTCTTGGCCACGGCATTAGTGAGTATGTGTAAATTTTTATATAAATAGGCGGGCTGTAGAAATCGGTGCAGAACACTATAACGCAAGCCGTTCTTAATGTTGTATTTGGCTGTACGATATGACCAGCTTTTGTGCAAAAATTCCGTTTGTAATTGGTTTAAAGCTTTGGTAATTTTCGAATAGCTGTTCGTTATGTGTAGACTTTCGAATGGTTTAGCATTTCCCGCCTGTAAATACCGTTTGAATGCTGCCCAATGCCAATTGCTTAAATTGTGAATAGAAGACCAACGTTCAAAATCGCCCGGGTAACCATCAAATTGTAACATATAGTTGAGTTGGGAGGAGCCACCCAAGCCTTTGCCGCGGGGTAGGCATTGCCGCTACAAACAGAATTTCTCATATATTATATATATTAGAAAATATATTAAAATAAAATAATAATTTAAAAAATGTGACTGTGAAAAAAAAACAATTTTAAAAATTTTAGTAAAGAACCCACTAACTGCCAATTATTACACAAAGTATGCCTACCTGCTGAATTAAACTTTTCGATGAATATTTTTGCGGAACAGATAAAAAACTCCAATCGTTTAAGCCTTTCTGTTGAAATGTGGTTAATAGTGGTATCTTACTAATTAAACCGAAACGATCTCCCGCCTCTACCAACAAAATGTTGGCATTACTGTGTTTAGCTAAAAGGGAAGCAACCACACAACCACCACTACCAGCACCCACTATAAATAGTCAAACGGATTGGTATTCACCACATTGGAACAAACTGTATAGTAAAACATATACTTACCCACCACAAAATCAAACCTAAAACCGTCCATATGAGTCAAGCTATTAGGTATTCTTTCTACCATTATGGCGGTTAAGAGAAGCCATAATATTGACAACACAGCTACTACGAGGCTGGCAAAAATGATGATTTCTAAAAATTCAGATATTTGTGGAACATGGAAAATACACAAAAAATTATGAACAACTTACTTGTGAATTCCATTTTCAAAGACCTTCTTACTAAATATGAAAACAACAAACGCGATAAACTCAATAAACAGTCTATGTAACTAATCCAATTAGATTGGACAGCAAGCAGAGGCGACTTTAGAATCAACCATTTACACAAAAAAGAAAGAAAAACATTTGTCTTATATGGGAAGAGGTAACAGTAATTTAATATTGTTGTATATAAAAATGCATGTACATATATATTTTGCATTTTGTCCAATTATTTAATTTGCCCATTAATTTTTTTGTAAGTAAACTTATACAACGTGTTTGTATATGTGAGAAACATTTAAATTATATTTAGTAACTATTCTAAGCTTTTATCTTTTCCATTTCCTCATCCATCATGCCCTCTTCAAGTTTCTTTTCCAATTCTCTTGCATCTACATATGTAATTTCCTCCTCGGGCAAATGTTCCTCCATTAAAACGTCAGCTTCTGCCTCCTCTTTAGCTCTGCGTTCTTTTAAGCCAGCTGCCGGCGAGCGTATAAGTGATATATTCCGCTGTACATCTTTAACATCCATTTGGATTTCTACATCGCGACCCTTACGCAAACGTTCCATAATAAATTGGCCTTGTCGTCGTTCTCGAATTTTATTCACTTTCGTAATGGCACCCACAGCCTTCTGCCACATTTCTCTGTTGTATTTAATTGGTACATTGCGACGTTTCTCAAATTCAAAACTGGGATCAATGGCCAATTCTTTGCCGGCCACTTTTCGATGTGCCTTTGTCCAGCGCACTTTGCGGGGATTCTTCTTGCGTTTGAAGGCTTTGTGACATTTACCACGGCAAAATTTGAATATCTAAAGTAAAACATTTCACTTTTATGTAACAAAACAAAATTCAATTAAAATTCTTCTCACCTTGCAGTCGTTTCTCACAAATTGTATCCCGTGGCCTGGGTATATTTTGCTAGAGCAAAAATAACACGTTTCTATACGCATTATGAGTAAAAAAACCTTTTATTTATGCAATGTTTATTAATTTATTAGAATTCAACAAAAGTAAAAATAAAATAATTTCTTCACGTGCGATTTTTAGTTGTTTTTCTTGATTCGGTTGATAATTTATGTAGCATCACAAAATTTCGGTTTAAAAAACAAGTGTGATCATAGACGTTGTAGTAAATCGTTATAGTGAAACGGTTGTTGACAATTTTTTAACAAAGAAAAACCTTACGCCATCTGGGTAAAAGAAAAAAACTAGGCAACATGCACCTTCCAAAAATAAGAGTAAAAAACAATAAGTTTGTTTTCTTTCCATAGATGGCGACAGTTATTATTCTCCTTTTTAATTCTCAAGTTTCTTTCATACATTTTTTACGTTTGGTTTGGTTAGTTGTTAGTGGGCTTTAAAAACGTGAAAAAAGACTAGAAAATTTTCCAAGAAGTACCATTTACATAGAAATAAAATATTTAAATGCATTATATAGTGCTGTAGTGATCGATGAAATAGTTGAACTGAGTTTATTTAAACAAGTTAACATATAATTTCTTAATTTCACAACATGGACAATTATTGCAACGAAATTGGTCAGAAAATGAGAGTACGTAAGAAGTGAAAAAATCGATGCAGAGAATCATTGAAAAGAAGAAAATAAAATACAATTTTTTTTACACAATCAAAAATATTGAAATTATTTTTATGTCTAGAGTGCGGTTAAGGCCAAACTTTTGGAATTGGGGACGGGAGGTTCTGCCGGTTATATAGACGATGAGCTGCCGGACTATGTAATGATAATGGTGGCCAATAAAAGATCCAAACAACAAATGATAACTGACTTGAATTTATTTTTGGGCACACAAACCGAACTGTTTGTTACATGGTTGCACGAAGTACTTCACAAATTACAGGAAGTCACTCTACCAGCAACGAGTGGTAAAATGTTATATATTTATAGTTAGGAAATGATTTTTAATAAATTAATATTATTTTTAAGTGACAAAGAAACGCAAAACCGCCCAGCATGACGAAACTAATCAAACATCATCGGCAAATAAAAAGGGCAAAAAAATACCACGAAAGGAGAAAGAAAAGTCTGCCAGCACAAAGACGAAAGAACCAACTTCTGTCACTCCGGAGAGAACCGTTAGTAACAAATCTCACTCTTCAATAACGGATGTATTCGCCGAAGAGCTTTTGGAAAAGGCCAAACAATCTTTGGATGACCAAGCTGATACCAATTTACAGATAAAAAAGTCGAAAAATAAAGCCTCATCAGAGGAAATAACAAATTCTTCTACAGTACCAGAGCAACAAACAACCAACGTTACAAACGAGTTTGATATACCAACAATTTCAGAAATATCGTCTACCACCGGTGTCAGCGTAACTAACAATACAAAACCATCAGCTGTTAGTGGTAGCCGTGAAAAAGATTTGGAAGAATTAGCGGAAATTCAAAAGAAAATATACGCAGCTAAGAAACAATTGAAACAATTGGGTGAAGCGGATGACGATGACGAAGATTTTCTTAAAATAAGAGATGAGGATAGTCGTGAAGCTTTTAATGAGGCGGGAGATCTTGTTAGAAAATCTACTCCGCCGGTAGCACAAACGGGCAAGAAACGATGTCCCATAGTGTTTGAAAACAAGTCTAATGAGGAGCAAGGAGGGGACGAACAAAAAGAAAAAGATAATGTGGACATATTGCTCCCTAAACGGAGACGTTTCACTCCACCGCCTCAACTCCCTTCTATTGCATCCTCACATCAAACGCCTAGTGATCACTCCAATGCGTTGAAAAATGAAAAGCGACCTGTGCATGAACGATTGGGTCTTAAAAACACAGGCTCAAACAGAGACAACCAAAAAACTTCTCACACAACCTCGCGAGAAAGACGTAGGGTTTTGCAAGACAAAGAACTCTACGTCCCCGCTTTTAGACGTAAGGAAGTTGAAAGAGAACGCGAGAGAGATCGAGACCAAGAGCGGAGTCGGGATCGAGACAGAGTACGTGAAAGGGGTCGCGAACGGGAACGCAGAATGGATAGAAGCCGCGACAGGGATCGAGATAATTCACGCATGCGGTCGCGGCAAAGCCGTTCGCTTGAGGAGAGGACAAAGCGACGCTCCAACTCAGAGGCGAGACACATTGATGAGCGCAACTCCAGTCAAGTAGGTAAAATTACAACAACCACACCATCAGGTGGTAAACGAGATTGCACTAGTAGCAGCAGTAGTGGGGCAAGTGCTTCACCCGAAGCCACTACAACCCCACAGCGCAAGCGTGTTGGCTCACGGGTTATAGTAGCTCCTACCAAACCCACAGAAGCTTCGGATGAAGATGATCTCCGTGATAAGCCGGTTAATTCGATCATTAAAATAAAACCGCGTCCGACCATGTCACCTAGTAAGCAAGCACCTAAAAACTTGCTCCTAAAAGCTGTAGCCGAAGCTCAGCGTTCAACGATTTTACACAAACCTACAACCACAACTATAAAGCCAACAACAAAGCCTAAAATTACCATGCGACTGGGTGAAAAGGTGCAGTCAGAACGCAGCACTAAACTCTACACCAAATCATACCGTGATCGCTTAAAGAATACAACCGTTACAGGTGGTGTGGGTGCCCTGTTCCGTCGCACCACCCAAAACCTTATAGTTGAGGTGAACGGCGGATTGAAAACAAAAAGCAAAACTCATATTGAAAATGATGAGGATGAAGAATATGTTCCAGAGCTGGTTTCAGATCGTGGAGAGTCCGATCTCGATTTTGTATATGTGCCGCAACATATAGCACGCGCCGAAGACGCTGTAATGGATACCGCTTACGAAAGGTCTGAATATGATGAACACGCCACTGATGCTGAAGACCAGAGTTCGATTGAAAAAACACAATTTGTTGTTACTCTGAATGGTGAGTGTCTTCCAATTTGAATAAGTTTTCAATTATAGCTCAACTAGTAAATGTTTGGTGCAATGTTTGCCAATGTCAGTTTATTATGAAATTTTTTTCTTTGTTTACCGTAGAGGAAAAAACACTGCCCAAGTTAAAACGTCATGTTAACGCGCGTTTTTCCCGTTCCTTGTCACCCCCACCACAAGTGACTTCTTCATCGTCGCGCGATCGTGAACCCACTTCAACATCGAATTCAGCCAATTCACGTAAAATAAGCGTGCGAGAGCGCCTTTCGCTTAAAGCAACCTCCTCGTCATCTACTGAACGCAAAATCGTGTCACGTCGTGAAGCTTGCACTACTCCGCCATTGAGGCGCACAGAACTAGCGGAAATTTACCGCAAACATAAGGAAATTAAAAAGATTATTATCAATAATGACTCTGAAGATGATGATATGTTGAGTCCCGTTAAGAAGACATCCCCAGAAAAGGAGAAGAAATTGAAACGTAAATACGATGAAGGGGTGGACAAAAAACGCAAATCCCACAGTGTCGAATTGGAAGAGAAACAATTGGAGGTAGAATGCAATGATTTGGAGCGATCAACTACACCACCATTAAAGGATAATCACCAGCAGCAGCTCCTCCCAAGGGAGGTTACTCCCGTTAGCAGTAGTTCGACCACAAACGTCGCCTCTAAAAAACGTAAACACACGCCAATTAAATACGACCTATCGCTGGACAATAAAGAACGCCGAGTATCCCGCAGTCCGGTGGAGGCCAAAAGGAGGCGCAGTATAAGCGTGGAGAGAGATAAATCGGGCGAGCGTCGTGAACGTACCCCATGTAGAGGCAGGGATGATCGGGATTCTTCACATGAGAGAAAAGAGGACAAACGCAAAATCTCCATCCGCAATGCGGAACCAAAAAAATATGACAATTTGCCTTCTTCCTGTGAGTAGATTATTTATGTTGATGAGACATTTTTACAAAAATTTGTTTCGTTTATTTGCAGTAAATTCGGTGCCTGTTGACTCTGTTAATTATCGTATTTTAAAGCCAAAAGAACGCTGCAAATATCATCCAAATTGTACGAAAACTTTTTGCGAATTTTATCATCCCTCGGCACCATGCAAGAGTTTCCCTAATTGCAAGTACGGTGACAAGTGCATGTATTCGCACCCCAGATGTAAATATGATTTGGCGTGTGTCAATTTGGATTGTCACTTCTCGCATAGCGGCCCCCGTAGTACCAGTCTCTTGGAATCCGCTGCACCACCCTTATGTAAGTAGCAATAGACAATTTCGTGTAATAAAAAAGTTCTCTACATTAAAAGGCACTTTCTTTCGTGTGAAACAGCCTCCAGTGTGGTTCCTTCACAAAACTACAAATCGATTACGGCCAACACGGTAATTGGGCCGGTGTCGTCAACTACTTGCAAATATTTTCCTAACTGCACAAAGACCAGTTGTCCGTTTTATCATCCCAAACCGTGCCGTTGGGGCAAGAATTGTATTAGCAAGTTGGAATGCATGTTCTATCACCAGGAGCTGCCCAGTAGCAGTAAATTTAAATGGGTTGCCTCCATTAATTGAAACTCAAAAAGCTTCCGTTGCAACCAATCTGATCGTTTCAGAATAGGTAAAGCTATAGCATACCAAGTACGCAAATGTTTTTTCTTTTATGCAATAATAGAGAAAATAAAAATTAAAAATTTAAAATTTAAAACTTTAAATGAGTCAAAAACAACTATTAAGCAGAACAAAAAAATAAATATCAATTATTAATTGACCCAAAAAAAAATTAAAATAAAAATTAATTTTTTTTGAAATTAAAAGATATTAATAAAGAATAAAGGGCGTTTCACATTTTTGTTTTAAATTGTCCGATTCTCGCTTTGCCACGTTGTTTAAATAAAAACAGAAAATATAAAAACTCGGACTGTGTAGAGTGTATGTTATTTTTATTATGTGTATATTACAGTCTCATTTAAAAGCATTCTTATACATATATAAATTAATTTATAAATACGAATGAATTTCAATTTGATGTGTATAAGGTTAACATACAAATTTGGCTTAACTACATAACATACATAAGTCCGTTGACGATTATAAAAAAGGGTATTTTTTCTGTTTTTGCTAAAAATTAATCACTACAACAATATGTTTGCTCATATAATAAATTTTTTTAAAATTATTGCGTACATAAATATACGGAAATACTGTGTTGTGTTAAAAAAACTGAGCAAAGTTTCTCTTTATATATGTAGTGGATATGTGTGTTGAGGGAGTAATAACAAATTGTCTCTATCTATCGAAAGTTTAGATAATTCCCCTTATTGGCACTTAAGTGTACAATTTAACATTATGATCGTTAATAACTTTTTGCTTGTCATCCATTATTGTATTAAATAACTAAATTACTCTATGTATACAAGTACGGGCGGAATATTGAATATGTGTTTTTGTTGGTGTTGCAAACTGAAAATAAAAATGATCGAATAAAGTAACTAACAAACCCATACACACAGCTGGCTGGCTTTGGCTCCACTAAATAAGTCTTTCCTCTGGCGGAGGCTTCAAAACATTATCCATTTCCAAGCGCGGATTGCAATACTCCTGAGCACTGGGACTATAAGTGCCGCGGGTAGCGCGTTTATTACGAGCCATAACCAAAAACGTGATTAATAAAGCGGCCATAATTAGTAATAGCACCACCACCACTGGTGCTATTATAATGGCTATATCTGCAGTGCTGGGTTCTTCTTTTGCTGTAGCCTTCAGATGCCCAGAAAATAAGAAATAATGATGAAATAATTGAAGGAAAGCAAACAGTCCAACTTACCAATACTGTGCAATTCTTTCCAGTGAAGCCATCCGTACAATTGCAATAGTAATCGGCTTCATCTCCGCACGTTTCCACACACACGGCACCATTCATACAAAGCTGAACTTCTGGCTCCTTACATGGATCCGTGAAATTACAGTAGGCTCCGCAAAATGAATCTTGACAAATACATTTAAAGGAGCCCGGCTGATTGATGCATCGTCCCAAACCGCCACAATACTCGGCACTGATGGCACACTCGTCAATATCAATTTCACAGTTGATACCCTCAAAACCAGTGCCATGACAATCGCATTGATAGCGACCAACCAAATTTAAACACCGACCATAATTCAGACATGGATTGGATTCGCATTCATTGATGTCGTTTTCGCACAAACGGCCCATATACCCCAAGCTGCACTGACACATTGGTGCTTGCTGAAAAAGAATTTTCAGAATTTCATACCATTGAATTTTTCATTTTTTTATAATTTACTAAAGCATCGTTGACAAAGCATAAGCCGCCATTTAGGCAGGGAGTGACTTCACAAAACGCTACATCACATAGGGCACCCTCATAACCGTCCACACAAGCACATGTGAAATTGTTTCCAGTGATGGCATCTAAAAGTAAGCAAAAGTAATAAAAAGTCAGAGAACTCGTCAAGAGACTTTATTAAGAGTCGCTCACTTAAGCCGTCTTCGCAGGTGGAACCATTTTTACAAGGATTATTTTCACAAGTGACCTGTTTGAATATATCGCACTGAGGACCCGCATAGTTCTCCGTGCAATTGCAATGAAAGGCAGCCACCAAGTCTGTACAATTACCACCATTATGGCATGGCTGTGAGGCACATTCATCTATGTTGTTCTCGCACAAACGTCCATCATAACCGGGCATGCAGCTACAAAAGAAATCGGCCACCTTATCTACACAAGTCGCATTATTAAGGCACTCTGCTGTAGCGCATTCATCAATATCATTGGAGCAATCATCACCATCATAACCGGCCAAGCAGCTGCACGCATATTCCTCCGAAGGGAATCTACAAGAACCACCGTTTTTGCAGTCGCTTTGGAAACACAGTATGCAACCTTCTACGGGAGGTGTAGAATTCAAACGAAACTGTACTTTCGGTTGGACTGAAAAGTTGGCAGTAAACGGGTACATTTCTTCATTGATAAAGTAGGGTAACAACAGATCCCCAACACGGGCCTCCCCCAAGCAGCCCTTGAATTGGGCGCCTTGTTGGGAAGACAAACTGCCACGAATGTGGTGGCTGTTGTTGGGCATGCCTCCCAAATAAATCTGTGCACCATTCGATAGCAAATCGGTGAAAGCGACGATGTCTATGTCTGCGGAAAAGGCTGGTGAGGGATCGACCATACTTTCCCAACCCTTCCAGCCGCCTTCTAATTTACCATTTTGCGCTCTAAGATAGATGCGACTCCAGTCTCTGACATCCACATTATCTTTGCTGAAACGTTTCGTATCGCCTAAGGGGTCTTCATTGAGTTTCCATGTAACCGTTACTTGACCCTGATTTATACCAATTTCAAAGAAATTCTCTTCTTTTTCTATATACAACAAAGTACCCCCAGTGCGGGTGCGGTATGCGATCTCTACCAAGGGATTCACCTTCATCTTACTCTCCTCCGTTACCATTTCATGATAAAAATTAAATAATAGTGGCGACTTTTCATTGCCCCTAAATGTTATATCGGTTAAGCATTCGTAGCCATCATCCAAATTTTGACACGTACTGTCACCGGGGCATGTAACCAATTGACAAAACTCAATTTCCTGGCAATCTTTACCTTTGTAACCATTAGGGCAGGTGCACGTGTAATCGTTCCAAGTGTTTTGACACTTGGCGTTATGTTTGCATGGATTCTTTCGGCATAAGTCATCTGAGACCTCGCCTTTTAGAACTGAAGCCCGGTCCATGGTAATTGTACCGAATGGGGGCGGTAAATCCAAATCTTCTTCTTCCAGTGGATACAATTCTACAATCATGGTATGTGAACCATTACTAACTTTCACATCTTGGATGATACCCTTAAAATAATTTTCTGGTGTAACGGCCGCATATTCGGTGGGCGCTTCATTATCCGGCACTGTGGAGGCACTACTAAAAGCAGTCGGTACAATTGGTATGGGTGCAGGGCCACCCAAATAGAGAACCTGTGCATCCAACAAGCCCGTCGAAGAGAGAGTTTTGCGAAAGTATTCGGTGCCATTGAGTTTCACCTGCACTAAGGTTTGATTGCGGACCACTTCGATCAGATGATTATACCCATTATCTAATTTATTGCCACCAACTGTGTAAGCTTCGGGCGTGCCATTAAATTGCATTTTTACTAAAAGTTCACCTCCCTGAAGTTTCGCTGCCACATAAGAACTACCGGCGTCTATGAAAAAAAAAAACAATCTTCGTGTACTAAATATTTCCAAAATTAAAGTCTACAAAATTTACCAGCTCCTTTCGATGCTGCTTTTCGTGGATCACTGCCCAAATAAAATACTTGACCAGTGGGCTGTCTGGTACGTATAAACATGGAGATATCTAGTATAGATCGTATGGCTCGACGAGCCCCGTCATTGGTGTCTACAATCACCGCCGAATGAGAACTGTTCTCATGACCAAAAGTGGCTGCAGTAATATCTGTGAGAAAACGAAAGAATTTATACTCTAAGTATGAAATATTTACTTATACACTTACTGTGTTTGCAAGTGTGACCAAAGTGAGGCCGTTGGCAAGTGCAGGAGAATGTATGCCACAAGTCGGTACATTTACCATTTGAATGGCAAGGATTGGGATTACATTGCGCAGTGCGAGGACAGCCGCTTTGAATATGAGTTAAGTTGGTATTGTTTTCCAAGTCTCTCTCTTCGGGAAATATCCATTTACCATTAACCACAATATCCTGCATGCAACCAACAAAACTTGACGGTTGATGCGTTAAGTGTTTCAGATATGATTTCAAATTGGGTATTGTACCACCTAAATAGGTCAGCGGAAAAGGAGGCTGGCTGCCATTCGAAGTTTCATAGTAACCCACCGGGAAAATGGCTTGTTCATCATTTGCCGACAACACCAAATGCGATGTATTAATAGCGACAAACACTTTATGCCAATTACTATCGTTCAAATTAGAGCCAATGAAAACACCCTCCCATTTATTGAGCAGTGACGAATGCAGGTTCAAACGTCCGTTAATCAATTCTAAAATGTAGCTCACTGGTTCGTTTTGGGCTCCTGAAGTGCCAAAAGCTAGAACCCCGTTCGGCAAAGTGGTGCGAAATTGTAAATTTATATCATAACCCTCTTCGCGCTGGGTATTGACCGTAATTAAACTACTAACCACCATTGAGATGGTGGTAGTCTTCTGGCAAGTTTCACCTTTAAAACCGTGCCGACACGAACAATTGAACAAATGCATCGTTTCGTTAATCAGATAGGGCTTGCAAATGCCGTCATTCAAGCAAGGAGAATTCGAGCATCCTATTAAGGGTACTGAACAATTTTTACCACCATACATGGCATCACAATCACAATCGTAGTCGTTAATTTGATCAATACAAGTGCCATGTTGACCGCAGGGTTTGTATCGGTCGCATTCATCAATATTTAAATCACAGAATTCGCCTTCAAAGCCAGGGTCACACTCACAGGTGAAAGTACCAATCTAAAGGGTTTACGAAATGAGATAACTTTTACAAAAATGCTGAAAGGATATGAACAGTTACCCCATCATTGCAGGTCCCATGTTTGCTACACGGATTGCTCTCACATTCGTTAATATTAATTTCACAGTTTTTACCCATAATGCCCGGCACGCAAATGCATTCATATCTATTGTAAAAATGGATCGAGGAATGAATAAGAAAAATTATCGAAGAATTTTTGATAGGACATACCCACTAGCATTCTCATAATTAAATGGTACACTAAACATTGGAGGCAAATCCACAGTTTGACTCAAAACATACAACGTCTTGTTCGAACGTTCCAAACAATTACCATTATATTGGCACGGATTATTCTCACATTCATTGATGTCAATTTCACAATTTTTACCACCATAGCCGTGATGGCACTTGCAAAAGTAATCATTTATCTGATCAATACATTCGCCGCCATTCTGACATTGATTGGTTACGCACTCGTCTATGTTTAACTCACAGGCAGGACCCTCGTATCCTGTACCTGAACAATTGCAATGGAACCCACCCAACTCGTCGATACAACGTCCATGTTTGCAGGGATCCGAAACGCAATCGTCAATATCGATTTCACAAGTTCGGCCCGTCATACCCGCAATACAAGAACAATTAAAATCATTTATCAAATCTATGCATGTGGAACCAGCTGAACAGGGATTGCTGGCGCATTCATTAATGTCAATTTCACAATTTATACCCTTATAGCCAGGAACGCAAGCACACTCGTATTCATTAACCTGGATAAGAAGAATAAAATGAAAGACCAAGATGTGGTTTTAAAACTTATGTGACGCTACAGTTTACAAAAGATGAAGATTGCTAAAGAAATAAATCTAGCGCAGCAAATATTTTAGTATTTTAGTGAGGCGGACAGTTGAACTCACTTGTCTTAAAATCCGATGCTTTCCGTATTTAAAGAAAAACAGCTAATTATGATTTAGTAAAAAGTCTGAAATTCTTCAAGCTAAAAAAAAATCAAACATTTACTCACTTTATTGTGACACGTAGCTCCATTTTGACAGGGATGGCTAAGGCATTCGTCCACGTCCGAATCACAATGAATGCCCGTATAACCCGGCGTACAATAGCATTTATAGGAACCTTCTTCATTTTTGCAAATACCGTAACCGCAAATTTTCGGCGATATTGAACATTCGTCGACATCCTTTGTACAATTGCGCCCCTTCCAGCCTGGGGGACACTTGCACTCATAATCATCATTGGCGGTGTCGATGCAAACACCATTATTACGACAAGGCTGAGTTGCACAAACATTGCAGACTTTGTTCTCCGGACATGTACATTTATTTTGAACACACACCATGGGTTCTTGACAATGAGCTAAAGTACACGGTTCCAATTTTTCACATCGTTCACCCAAATAACCTGCAGGACAATAACACTGAGTACCGTTCAGAGAACAGGTACCTCCGTTCAAGCATTTGCAACCATTCGGTTGTATATTGGAGGAGGTTCCCTCTAGAATCGATTGCTCGCAATTGAAACCTGGACAATAATTAAGCAAGTGACATGAGAAGGCACAGCATTATATGAAATAATATTGATACCCAATCTACAATCAATCAATCAATATTAATTAGCAACTAATGTTAGTGTAGTTCAAATAAAAATAAAATTCTACCAGATTAATTCTACGAGTACTTATAAGCCAATTTTTGAATCCAAACCTTTATATCCACTAGCACAAATACATGTATAATTGGTGGCATATCCCTGGCAAGTGCCACCATTGAAGCATTTTTCGGAGGAGCATGCATTCAATTGAGCTGAACGAGATTGTTGAACAGCATTAACAGGAAGTATAGAAGTTGAAGGATTTTTATGTGTTAACGATGGCGTAACTGTGGTCGATGCTGCGGGTACACAATGACCAATGGGACCTAATACGAAATTTTACCAAAGAACCAAGCAGGTCGAAAAATTGGCCAAAAAAAAGAAGTAAATATTTAACCATTAACTTAGCAAGAGAAATATAGGCTAGGAACGAACATAAAGGCGATAGGTTGTTTTCTGTGCACTTAGATAGCATAACAGAGGTTTTTACAAAAGTGCTAGAGAATGAGGCGAGACGTTTAGGGGCGTAACACATAAAACACTTAGACGTTTAGTTCACTTGTCGGCGTGACATTATAAAACATACTCAATTTAAGCTCACATCTCTTCTTTTTGAGCCATTCCGGCGGTATGTAACGCTTGTCTTTCCGACTCTCATCGCAACTGATAAAACTGCCCTCGTAATCAATCATATTTAAAGCTTATCATGAACGAATGGAATGTAATAAAAAAGCGTTTATGAGAAGAAGAAAAAAAAGAAGAAAGTTATGAAACAAACACCGTAGAATGAAAAGCTTTTTTTAAACCTTTATACCCGACCTGCATGCAAATCATTTAAGGAAAGCAACGCACAACTTACCCGTAGTTCCAGGCTTGCATACACATTTCCCAGCTATACATTCTGAATCAATGGGGCACTGAGGACAGGGAGGTGGCCCCTGTTGGCACAACTCTCCCGAATAACTTGGCGGACAAATACACTGAAAGCGTAGCGATTTGTCCAAACAGGTGCCACCGTTTAGGCATTGTTGCGTTTGACAGCTAATGGGTTTCTCGCACAACTCTCCACCCCAACCGTCCAAGCATTGGCATATAAACCAGCCATACGTATCGAAACAGTGACCGCCGTTATGGCACGGTTTCAAATCACACTCGTCGACATTATTTTGACAAAGCGTACCAACAAATCCAGTGCCCGTACAATCGCACACAAAACTGTTCACCATATCTATGCATTTGCCGTTATTCTGACAGGGATTGGAAACACAATCATCCATGTTTATTTCGCAGCGGGCACCTGCATAACCTTTGACACATTCACACTCAGTGTTGGAGCTGCCGGCAGCAACAACGCACGCCGCACCATTTAAACAGGGGTTCACATGACACAATGGATTAACATTGATTTCCGTTTCGCAATGTTTCCCCGTATACTCGGCCAAACAACTGCACTGATAGTCGCCGTGATTATCCTCCAAACACGTGCCACCGTTAGAGCAAGGGGTACGATCGCATGGCGGTCCATTATCCTTTTGGCAATTCTTGCCCGAATAACGGGCCGTACATTGGCACTCGTAACCATGCTTTAGAGATTTACAATTTCCATGACCCATGCAGGGGTCATTAGAGCAATAATCTTGATTTTTAAATGGCGTTTCATAATCCCCGCACGGACTGTGACTTAGTGGGCAAAGACCGAAAACAGCATTTTGTACGGTCATCGAATCATTAATAAACTGCAAGCCGGGGCCATCCTGCAAACACCCAGTAAACGAATTGCCCAATATTAAAATTGCCGCCTCGTTACCGATATCTTTGTTTGTTAGAAATTGACTGTTGAACGTGGAGTTCGCTACAAACAGAAGCAATAAAAAGAACATCACTTATAAATTCTCCGCACTAGCTTGCATAGAAATTTACCAAATATACGCGATTCCCGATCAATGAACAAATACAAATTGCCGTATTCGTATTTGAATTGTAGGGTGTGCCAACGATTGTCCAGCAAATGGTATGAGTACTTAACGTCCACCCGGTTGTTGGGACCAATAACAGCTGGTCCAGCCAAAGAGATTTGCAAAAATTCATTGAGCACTGAGATTACTATTGAGTTTTTGTTATATTGTTGAGCCAAAATTTCGCCACCTTTAGCATAAAAAAATAAAAAGCATTTCTTTGGAAATTTGTTTATGAAAGGAAAACACATGAAACGTACCACGACAAGAGCGAAAGCTTATCGCCGAATGATCCCAAATGGGCATTGGGGATAATAAACGCAAATATGCAGAGCCATTGAAGTATGCTTCTTTGGAGGAGGTAGCGGTCACACAGGTAGTATCTAGAATTTGAAAATAAAAGTTAAGCAATGAAATGGTATTATTATGTACGCAACACAGCTTGTTGTGTTATTTAGCTGTGACCCCCTAATCACCTTTTAAGGTTAATAAGGCCGGCATTCGCGAAACCAAAAAAAAAAAAAGAAGAAAAACTAACCAAACGGATTTAACAGGTCATTAGGTGGAGAAGGTATTTCGTACGCTCACATATCTATCACCATACTTACACAAGTCTCGCATAATTTAAAGAAACACACAGCCACTCATAGCTGTATTTAAAACGGTCATTTGTAGTCATTATGATTTGTTAGAAAGGCAGCTAAAGTTGCCACCGTTGGAAAAGTCCAGCAAGATATGCAACCAACCGCACATAAACTGTGTGGTGTGCAGTAATTTTACATACTCCGTACAAACGTAGATTGCTTTGTAGTAGGTGATGTTTTTTGTTTTATTTATGTGTGAGTGTTGTACGTCTTCAATTTTCAGTTTGTTTTGAGGTTATCGATCAAAGCAAAGCATCTCAATTTTTACTTTGCTCTATTTTCATTGCTTTACCAACATATGTTCGTTTGTTCGTTTGTATTAAAGTACGAAAAATAAGTAAATAGAAGCAATTAGTTAATGTCATGATTAGGTTAATAGGGTTCACGACAGTCAGTCAGTCTGTCAGTTTGTTAAATGTTGAAGTTTCTTGGACGAACTTTACTGGCTTTATACCAGATGCTAATATAAAGTAAGTGCTTACACCACAAAGTTAAACTTGGTTAGTTTTTGTGAATTTCTTTGCAAATCGATATCACTCAGTAGATTTTGGTGACCAGTCCAGAGATGTAAGGTCTCAAACTGGTAGTATTCCTGCTAGAGGAATACAAGGTTCGACTCAGGAACTTACTGCTGGTACCACGGGATGCTAAAGCCCCAGGAACTTGTTCCTGCTAGCATATTGAGGTAGGCCCCCTTGTGGGAGCATCGTGGTGGCTGTGATTTCCTCCTAACGGGGAGAGAGTAGGTTTTAGTCTCCCCACGAAGGAGCTCATAACCTTACAGTACGACTCCTAGTTGGTACCTAACGGGGCGTTGGGAAGCGCATATCTTTCCCCTGCATCTGAGCTTCGGCTTGAGATGCCGTGTGATTAAGCCTCCACGGCAGGAACAGACGTTAAACACTTGACTTTCATCACTCAGTAGATAATTATTCTCAGTTTAAAGCATATAAAATATTTATCTATCAACAAAATATAGTGTAAGTAACAATGTCTATACTTCCATGTCGGATTATGCACTAAAAAGAGATTTTTATAAATTGTGAGCTTGTCTGTTCTCCGTTCCCGCTTATTTTTAGGACAATTAAATTTTTGTGCCAAACAGATAGACGTTTTGTCTATTGCGGGCATGGCTCTTAACCAATTTTGGAACTTTTCGTTTTAAATTTGAATTGTTTTTCATTATGACCTGAACCTGTAAGTTCTAAACATTTCTTCATCAAAATCTGAATCCGAATCGATTTAACCATGTACGCCTGTCCACGTAAATTTGTGCGCAAACTACTGATCGCATTTTTTGAGATATAAATAACAATAAGCTGTAATAGCCTTTAATACACCGTACATGTTCATAAGTACATTACTTGCGAGCGCGGTATATATGGAATATATATAGAATGGAATCGCGCTCTCTTAAATTATGCGGCAATTGATTATTTTTAAACTTTCTCATGATCAGCTTAGTTTCAGCACATCGATATATAGAATAAATATGAAAGTATGCACTAAAAATAAACATATTTTTGTAAATGTGAAATATTTTTGTCAATTGTCGGGGTGGCTACATTACTAATATTATCCATATCAAGTTATCATTAAGTTATAAACAGAGTGACAAGCGTTGTCCATCTCTCATCCATTCTGTAGCGTACAAATAATTTAATTTTATCTAAACGAATATTTGTTATTTCATGTGGTATTACTTTCTCTTGCACTTAAATACACGCTTTCTAAGAAAAAGATTGTAAAACATTTCGAAATTGATTGAATTGAAGCTACACGCCCCCTTAAATTTTTGTATTGTGCTTCCTTTTACAATGCAATAATCACATACATACAAAGTTACTGGTATATAATTATGTTTATGTATAATTCTTCGATTTAAGAAACGTTTTTATAATCATCTTATCAAACGCGTTATTTTCTAATTATATCATTTGTACATTAAACTTTCTTAATGAAGCCGAATCTCACTAGTTTAGGTAGCACATTATGTGCCCACCTGAATTATGAATTTACGAAAGAAACCTTCGTGATTGATACACTTCAGTGATCTTAATAAAATGTATTTTAATTAATAACTATTTCATTCATTGTGCAAACTGCCAGATAAATGTTTAACATATTTTATACAATACAATGCAATATGGATGTAACCGTATAATCATATTTTTTACAGCGTTGAAGTATTTTTGTACTCTAGAGAGTCACACCACCACATCAACTTCAAGTATACCGATTCATTCAGTATAAAAATCTGAATCGATTTAACCAAGTCCGTCTGTCTGTCTTTGTAAATTTGTGCGCTAAAGTCGCATTTTTTTTTGAGATATTTCAATGACATTTGGTGCAAGGACATGTAATGGCCCAAAGAGGAATCTATTGAAAATATACCGAATCAGGCCATTTTTAGAACCCCATCACCATTAGCATTGATCACAGTCGTATAAGTCGTATTATTACATACAAGTCGAATTCTGCACAAGAGAATGTCACTTGCAAATTGTGGGCGTACCTAGATCGATTCAGATGTTGTTGCTGATCAAGTGCATACATTTATATATTAGAGAGTATCCATGAGTGTTGTAAACGGAACAAAAAATGTATTGTACCCTCGTGGTGGAGAGTATAAAAATGAAATGAAATGATTGCGTTTATACTGATAAAGAAGATGCATCACATGATAAAATCGTGAATGAATTGTATAACATTTAATTAATGTAATTACACGAACATGAATGCATTTCGTTAATATTAATATATTGTTAATAAACTTAATACAAAAAATTTCATAATTAGACGAAGATAAGATGAAAATAATACTTTGTTATCTTATAAATTTTTTTTCAGAAAAGTTCAGTTCAGTTTCTTAACATGATCTTCACCCAAAACTAGGTTTCTCTATTAAAAAAAGCATGATAGGCCACACGTATCATTTGTAAAATAATGTTATTTGACGCAGAGTGCGATATGTAAGTGGATAAGTAATTAGAACATATGATCTGTAATATGCCACACCCATGATATTTTAGCCTAAGTCAAATCTTAAAGAGTTTTTTACTTGTTAAGTAAAGAAAAGATAATATATTTATGATTACTACCCACTTAGTATATACATATATCGAATAGATGATTATAACAAAAGAAAGTTTTTTTTAGAAAAGGGAACAAGTTCTTTGTTTTTCAACAAATTACAAACACATGTACTGAAGTAATGGCAAGTCAGAGCATGAGAAGGTAAAAAAAATAATTTATGTTGATATTGTTGAAATTGTAAGAAAAACTTATGAAAACCAGTTTCATTAAAACGAAATTTCTGTTAATTTTATGAGTGGCGTACAAAACAACTCGTATTTTACTGACGTGTATGTTACTTATCAAAAAACGTCGTAACCCCCGAAAAGTTATTTATTTTTTGTTCTAATTATAACAAATGTTTCATTCGACGATAATAGACAACTTTGGAAAGTGCATAAAATGGCTCTTACCTTGATGCTTGGGTGCTTTTTGAATTGAAAAAGGGGAAAATTTCTGTCATATAAAACAAAGAACAGTCCAGACCAGATCAGTTCAGTTCATTAACCTCAACTTTAAGGGAATTATTCAGAATTGTTCAACTAAAATTATGTATGAGGTAGTGTGTGTGATACTCAAGACAAATTGTCAAATAAATAAAGTTTTTATAAATTCACGCACATTCATATGTACTCGATTTGCCGCCACTAATAAATAAAATTCACGAGTAGGTGACACATGCATAGATATCTACATAGATGCTAAACATCTGTGTGCGCGCAAACTGAAAACAATTGTTGTCTATTATGATGACGCATTGTTAATATATGTGCGGCTTTTAAATAAATATTATACCACTGAACGAACGCCTTCCATTATAGTTGCTGATAGAGTTTTTGTTCGTAAACAGAGTGCATTGTTTGTATGTATTGTTAAACAAGATTAAAATATAATAGAATAATAACATGAACAAAATAATAATAATGCTTATGTACCGATGAAAAACTATACATTTATTTATTGTGTTGTATATAAAAGAAATACAAGCTGTTTTTTTTGTTTTATTTGTATGCAGCGCTTCTAAAAAGGCTTTAGAGAACTGGCAAGGTAAATATATATATGGAATTGGTATAGTTGTAGAGATTGTCCGTCCGTTTAATCAATTTATCAATTTTAAAGCCAGGCAGCTGCAAATGAAATGTGTTTCTTTACTTATTAAAAAAGTTTATAATAAACTTTTTATACCCTGAACCACTTGTGGCAAAGGGTATATGATAGACTGTAATATTTTCACTTGTTTTATGATGGATATATGTCCTATTGTTACCTGAAAATGTACATCATTAAATATACTTTCTCTTTATACTAAATTGTGTATATATAGAATAATTATAGCAGCCCTTCAGAAGTTGAGTTGCGTCAAATGATAACTTGACTGATCTGATGTGATCAAAATTTTTATAATAATTCTGGAAACAAGTATTATGGAAAAAACTAAATTTGGCACAAAAACCAAAGCAGAGGGCGTGTTATATCTCATTTTTTATATAATTGCAACGGACATACGGACGGACATGACTATATCGTTTCAAGAATATATAACTCCAATGCCTTATTCTGACTGTTACATACATTTGGATGGCCCGCCTTTAAGATAAGGTAAAAAAATGAACAACCAACATGTACGCTGTAACATTTCCTCTAACAATCCAATCTCATGTTGGTCACATGTTTTTCAACGAGTGGTTTACTTATGTATATTTCTGAATAATTACAACAACAACATTTTCCCAACATATTAGAGGGGCAAAGTAATATTTGTTGTAATCGTTACATATTTTTCTCTCTCATTCATTCATTCATTCGTTTGAATAGTGTAAGAAAAACCTGAGAAAAATATACCAAAAGATAATTAATAGAATAAATATACAATTGCTATAAACCTTCTATATGTCAGATAGTTACAATACATGCCACATGTGAATAACAAACATAAAATATAACAATTTCAAGCACGAATATTTAATTACTGTTATGAGCCCAAGTGAAGGTATATAACACATATATGTGATACTTGTGTACAAAACAACAAAACATTTATTATTTTTATACTGTGAGATGTTTAAAATTTGAAGGAAAGTAAGTGATTTCAATGACAGGTATGAGGAAACGTAGAAATCTTATTTGGGTGCATGTGTACGGGAATGGGTAATATTATGTTCGATCAAAAGTTTGATTGAATTACAACACATACAATATTCTTGATCAGCTTCAATATCTAAATATTTCGAAGGTCCGTATTGGTTATAATAATTATGAGTTAAAATTTTATTTATACATTATTCCTTTCGAATCAGTTCAGAGCTTCGCCCATTAACGACAAAAATATATTTCTAGATAACAAAAATTGAGCGATGAGGTTGATATTTCCATCGGAGTGGGATATCAGATATGCCCACTATTTACAAAAACGGCCTTCGATTTTTAAAGTGTTACTAAGATATTTACTTTTTATTTCCGTATTGCTTACAGAGTGCAGATGTAATGACATATATACTCCTTGGGAAGCTTTTGATGGCAGGTATTAAAGATTTGCTCTCAGCGAAATATAGTTTTTTTTTACTTGTTTACTTGTTATCTGGGGGTTCTACTCTTCACAAAACTATTTCTATATACTTATTTACTTTTATGTATATAGCAAACGTGTTTGTAATAAAATATTCATCACGAGCTAGAAATGACTGGAATTTAAAAACTTTTGAATAACTTTAATGGATATAGTTTTTTAACAGTTGTAATGGCCACAGTGAAAATGATCCAAGTGAAATAATAAATAATAAAACAATTTAAATAATAGTATATTGGATAACATAGATACAGATGGTTTAATAAATGCCCGTACAATTAGTTCTTTATAGGAGTTTAAACAACATTTATTGGTTTGCTTAACCCACTTAGAAGGAAAGCCGTGAAGGCCAACTCTGTTTATTCGCTTTTGGTCAGCTGGAATATAGGTCGATTTTGAATTAAAATCAAAAAGGCATAAAGAGAGAAGAGAGACAGACAAAGATAAGATAAAGCGTCGTTTAGTAACAATACGAGTACACTCGCATGTGTAAACACGTAATCAATCCAATTAGTTAAATAGTTGTTATGGTTGTTGTTCGTGTTGTGTTTGCCGTTAATGTTTACGCACAAACCACAATGAACACATAAACAAAAATGAGATTAATTCTCTCTAGTGAATAAATTCTAGCATAAATTGTGTTAATTGCATTTTATTTCATTTCATTCATAAGGTTTAACAGAGTTGGGCTGTAGCGACCATCGATCACTTGTTTCATTAATGACATATATATAAAGAATATTCGCTCTGTGATTCACTCACCTGTTGATAAATAAATGAATAATAATAAACATAACCATCTAGTGGTGGTGGCAGCAGCATCTGTTACTGTCGCCCAATGAATCATTGGTTGACTTGTTGCTGACAACAACTTTTTTGATCTTAACTCTAACACATTGATGGTAATTTTTTTGCATAAATGTCTTTGTTGCTGCTGACGTTTATACGAAGTATCCTTATTTGCAGCAGCCATTATCGTTATTGTAGGCAAATGAGCGATAGTACAAGTCGTGTTGCCAGTGTTGATTCTCATTGTTTTTTTTGTTTTTTCTCTTCTGCTCACATGATCAAACACGTTTCAGGTAAAAGTAGTTTAAGTCCGTTGAAAAAATAAATAAGTCCGTGCACGCGTATGATAATTATGCTTTAACTCTTAAGCTGTATTCTACGTCAAATAAGTCAATTGCAAATTAGAGGCGTGTCTGTTATTTGATTCCGCCCACTTTTGGCTTGGAGATCACCCTTTTTAATAAGTGTACTATTGTATATAATAATATTGTATTTTAAATCATAATCTTTGTAGCTGATATTTATATATCTTTATAAAAAATAGTGAGCGTGACACTTGATCGATTTTGTCCAATTTAACAAAAAATCTCAGTACAAAAATTCAACTCTATATGTCAAAATTTACGACTATCAGAATGGCCACAACAGACTGTATGCAGACGGACATGTCTCGATTCATTTTATTTTCATGCTTATCAAGAATATATAAACTTTTATGAAAACGGAACAACAAACTTGGTACACCTCCATATTATGTTGACAAATTATGGCGGTAAAGAAAAAACATCGAAAAATTCATTTGAGAGCAAACCGTCAAATTATCCCAGTACACGCACACATATATATATAGTAAGTAAAAAAAACGGACTTGAAAATTTTTGTTTAATGTTTATTATTATTGTTGTTGTTATTATTATTATTGTACAGTGTCTGTTAAGTATGTTGGACTTGAGCAAAACGTTAATTATTGGTGGTGCCGGTGAATTCGTTTGATGACGAATTCTTTTTCGTCATAGCCGTTGAGTTCTTAAGTATTCTCGTTTAATAAACATTCTCATTCCCTCTCCTTTTCACTCTCTCACTACCATATAGCCTAACGCATATATGTTTAATTTTTGAAGGTTTCTTTCTTAGCGTTAGCGAGCGCAGTTTTAAAATAAACGTTTCCTTTAACACTCACACACATACCAACATATTGTGTAAATGAATGTATGACTATTATCGTTCACGTTTATGGTCTTTTCTTCAATTATCTACATTCCCAAAATTTATTTTTTTCTTGCTTGTATGTCTTCAATTAGGAAACAACAGCTCGCATTGTTGCTGATGTTAACACAAAATATTGTAACACAATTTTCTTGGTAAATATATTTCATAAATTGGAATTGTTTGATTTTTCTCTTTCGAGACTCTCTGCAGGAGTCTCTTGCATGTGTAAAACATTGTTTGGCTTTCTTCTTAGTTAGAACTGGTTACTTGACATGTTGTTACTGTTTCAGCTATTATTAGTAAGAGATATGCCAATACATGCACACAAACAGGCATGTACACACTGGCCACAGTTATACACACACTGACACACATGTAAGCCCTTGCTCCAGCTTTTACAGAAAACGATTAGTAGCAGAAAACATTGAATTCATTGAATATTTTCTTGAGGCTTGCAATCGCACACATTCAAATTTCACTTCATTAATCATTAAACTTACTAACAATTCACATCAAAATTGTGTTGGCCAACTTTGTTACACGACACAAAACATAACAAAACAAGATAAAATATTAAATGAAATAAAATTATATTTAATTTGATGTGAGATTGTGAAAAATTTCGTCTCATTCGCTCTTACAGAGCAGGCCATACTGCCTTCTCATTTTGCTTTGTTAAAACAAACGGACACACGCACACCAGCACTATCAAGCAGCACTTGCTTGGTTTGATATTTGATTATGTTGCGTTCGCGCGGTTTACGGGCGCACACCATAAGAAAACACGTTAAATACTCACGAGAACCGTTTACAGACTGAACCGTTGCTCATGTATTTTAGACCTACGTTTTAATTTTCCTTTTCCCACAAATTAGTTTACAACCAAGAGAGATAACCATAGTGTTGCTGTTCATTTGTGCTTTACTAAGTTGGTTAGTACGATGTTATTGGTAGTACGTCGCTCCGTTGCTGTTAGTTAGAAAAGTATGAATAGTCTGATAAACATATTGTGCGTGTGTTTGTGTTTGTGTTTGTGTAATTATTGCAGGTGTTTACAGGTTTTCAATTTGTTTTGAGTTTCCATGGTTAGCATGGACATGTTAATAGAATTTTTGAACTTTAACAACCGTTACTGGGTTAGTGTCCAAAATACATTTACAACTGATCCTGCAGTAAACAGTTTACAATTAAAACAAGGACACTAAATTTAGCTTTAGCCAAAATTTTAATTATTATCCTCCTCTAATACAAACAGTAGGCGTGGCAAGTAGGTCATTATGCCTGGTAACGTATCACGCACGTAAACGTATCATCTAACACGTTTCATTCTGTTCAAAATAAGGTTTTCTGTAAATTGTGGGCGTGTCTGATCGTTGGACAGTCTAATTTTACATATGAACCAAATTTAAACTTCATAGGTGTATATATGTACATTAGTATTATAGATTTTTGTAGATTGTGGGCGTGGCAATTGGCTGATTTAAATTTGTAGGGTCTTCAAGGCTTCCTTCGGGCTGTTGCAGATGGAATATTTATATCGGTGTGTCCGTTCCTTTTTGGCGTCTTCTCTTCTTGGGTCTGTACCCACCATAGATTATACTAAAGTCAAAAAATTTGCTCGAATATTAAAGAAAACTTTTTACATATTTGGAAAATTCATTTTAACTGCGCCCGCATTTAATGAACAAAACTTTTACCTTAACTTTAACTAGGGGTTTATTTAGAATATTTTATGGGAACGACTCTGAATAGATTTGAAATTTATGTCGGAAACCAATGGGTCTGATTCGTTGACGTAGGTGCCTACAGTGGGTAGTTCAAAACTTTAATTACGCATTATCTTATGCGTAAATGTACGTAATAGCACTGTTCATTAGGGGGTTCTCTCACGCCTACAAAATAGCGTATACGTCAGCTACTGAAACCATACATCCTACGATTCTATTTAATATACAAATATTAGCCAAATATTAGAGTTTTTAGTTGCGAGCGAAATTATCATAATAAACCCTCACCTGCTGGTATTATTAAAAAAAAAAAAAAACAACAGAATTAGTTTTACAAACTTCCTACTTTGATATCAATTTGCGCATTAATCAACCGAACGTTACACCCGTTCAAACTATAAAACTCCAATATAAAACGTTGAGGAAGTAGTTTGAAGATTGAAATGAGTTTTAAACTATTTTACTTGTTACTGGCAAGTCAACAAATGTCAGCTTATCCGATGAAACTAATTCTAGAACATCCCGAAGAGTCTGGTTTATATGAAGAAGGCGATTTAAAAGGTGGTGTACGTAACGGTATTTCATCAAATAAAGCGAAATGGCCGCGAGGCATCATACCATATAGCTTGGAAGGCTCATTCACTGAACATGATCAGAATATTCTGATGAAAGCCATGGACGAATTTCACAATAAAACTTGTGTTCGTTTTCGAAAACGTTACACTGAGCGAAATTACTTGGCCATTACTAGCAAGGATACGGGGTGTTGGTCGAGTGTGGGTCGGTTGGGTGGACGGCAAGAAGTCAACCTTGAAGCGAACAAGTGCTTCTCTATGTATGGAACTGTTTTGCACGAACTTATGCACGTGCTGGGATTCTATCATGAACAAAATCGTTTCGAGCGGGACAATTTCGTTAAAGTGCTGAAAGAGAATATCATCACAAACAGATTAAACAATTTTGACAAGTTGCCGTACAATGCCGCCAGCAGTTATGGTGTGGATTATGACTACGCCAGCGTTATGCATTACAGAGCGACCAGCTTCTCGAAAAATGGCAAATCCACCTTAAAAGCTATTAAAGCTACCAGCGAAGCTGCACGTATGGGTCAACGGGAGGGCTTTTCGCCAAGTGATTTGAAAAAGATTAACATTATGTACAAGTGTTAGTGTTGGAATAATTCATGCACTCTTTTTATTATTTCTATTAACGCATTAATACATTATACTGTAAGTTATGTGTGTATATGTAAATCAAGGTACGTGTTCTTATATACAAGATGATCTTTGGCTAATTCTTCGTCTAATACTCAAACATATAATCACAATCTAAACACCGTGCATAGGGTGGTTTCCTAGTGCCGCAGTCTACTTATTTGATGTACTTGTCAAAAAATATGTTGCTTTGCATAATTAATCTTTGGTGCAGAGTTGAGTGACGTCTGGCCAATTGGTACGACGGCTCTACTGCATTAATATAAAATAAAAGAAATTGTTTTCGTTTAAAGCATCAAAAAAAAAAAAAAAAAACAAATGAAGAGAAGGTATTAACAAATGTTGGGGGTTTGTTTTAATTGTTTAGTTCCTCACAGTGAACGACTTTATTAACACTGCTTTATAAATCAGGTGTTGCGGTATCAATGAGGGCGCAATAAAGTGGGAGTGGTGCTTGGGCTAGCAATATCATCACCAGTGATAATCGTTTTTTCGGGTATATGGACCCTTAAAATGCCTAGGCCCCTCTTACCTCCTCCTACAGCGCCTACCAGTGCATCATCTACATCTATATTCACGTTTAACGGAATATTCGGCGTTGAATCATGACCTGATCTATTGTTAAGAAAATCACGTATATGTTGTACAATCAAATCAATAGCCACTAAAAGATACAAAAAAAACAAAACAAAAACAAAGCAATAGCAGTATCGCTTGGAAATTATTAAAGTAGTGATTTCATAAAAACTATTAAACAATATAAATATAACCATAAAAATCGAATAAGAACTGACTATGCTTACCTCCGTGTAATAAGAAAAAATGGTACCGAATCGAACTATAAACCCAAATAAATGTAAATACAAATGTGTGTGTGTGTGTGTGTGAAATGTTTTTATTCAAAACGAAGCTTTTAACCTATATTAACTCTAAACATCTGCACCAACTCAGGGTGCGAGTGCCTTTTTGCCATGATTTGTTGTGATTTAATAAATGCACATTCCTCCGAATTGTTGTGAGTAAGTGGGTGTCCAATAATTGTGATGTACCAAGTCTAAAGCAGCCTTTGCAAAGCATATTATTAATTACATAAAGTACAGTAAAGTTTTTTTGTTTTTTCATTTTATCTTCTTATACTAAAGGATCTCTTAAGAAATGATTTTAATAAAGTAGCACAAAGCCAATTGCATACATTCGTACTTAACGGTATTAGATTAATTGGTAAAAACTTATATAATCCGTGTCATGTTATATGTATGCCTTGTGTGTTTACAGTTAGACTTTACCTGCAAGCCCCTTTTTTTAAAAATTAGCACAAGATTATACCATCATAAATAAACACACACACGTCCAGACGTATATACATACTATAAGTGTGATGTAAAATAATAATAAAATGAACAAAAAAATATATTAATTAATGGTCTCTGATCATGGCTGTGGTGACATTATTGATTTTAGCACTAGTGGTAGTGGTTGTAATAGTAGTAGTAGTAGTAGTGGTAGTATTACGGCTAGTGGTTCTAGTGATAGCATTATTATTGATGGCCAAATAGGTGCCTATGTTATTAGCACTGCTGCCGGGCTTTAGTATTTCCCCAATATGACGTACAATGAGATCAATAGCAACTGTAAAAAATACAAAATACAAAACAAGAAAGAAAACGAAAAAAACAAAGAAAATTGTGGAAAAAACCAAGCACTCTAATTGTATGGTTAAATATCAACATTGTTGTATATATACATACAAAGAAAAAAAAAAAAAAAAGGAAAACAGACACTGTAATAAGAACTACTTTCTACAGCAAAATATAATAACGTTGTAATATAAACAATTAGTAAAAATATTAGTTTAACGGCAATATATGTACAAAGGAATACGTAAACACAAACGATATGTTCGTATGCATTGCTTATGTTTGGTATTAAATGAAGAACAAACAAAAAACACGTCACTAAATAAAACTGGAAATGAAAATTGCCACACAAACCTGTGTTGTCGGCTCCCCGAGGTATTATAACGTCGGCACATTTTTTCGTCTGAAAAATCCACAAGCAACATAAATGAAATGCAACTTATATAATAATAAATAAATTCCATGTACTTGCCGGCGAACAGAACTCTTCAAAAGCGGGCTTCACAAATTTCATGTACTGTGTCAGAACTGTTTCCAAGTCTCGACCTCTCTCATTAATGTCACGTGGTACTGTAATTGCAAATATTGAAAAAACTGTTTGTATACAATGTGGGTAATCGTTTTTTCCACCAAATATATAAAACTGTATGCATATCTATATAAAGTGGCGATGATGCATTATAGAGTCCATTTCATCACTGCGTACCTCTTCTGGCTAAACGTGTATCCGAATCTGTATCCACGAATAATTTCATATGAAAGAGATCAAGTATTTTGGGGAAATAAAACACTAAAATCCCTTCAAACAGTACAACATCAGCGGGATAAATCGTCAATTTATTTTGATAGTCCCTTAAATAATAATTAATTGAGTTAACGATTGAGTTTGAGGAAATATATTTTCACACTTACAGTGAATTTGTGCGATAATCATAACTTGGTAAATCGATTTTCATTCCATTCAAAATTGCCACCAAAGTATCGTACATTAACTGCTCGTTGAATGCGTCTGGATGATCGAAATTATAAAAGCCCCGAGCGGCCTTTGCTCTCTCAGGTGGAGTGAGTTCACGATAAAAACTATCCTGACTTATGGTAACGACTTGACGTTCCGTGTGATCCATGTCGGTTTGACCCAATTCCGTCATGATTTTTCTGCACACTGTCGATTTACCACTGGCTGTACCGCCAGCGACTCCTATTAAAAATGGTTTCTTTACACTATCACCATTTGATACACTTAATGAATCTTTAATATCCATTTTAGAACAAAAATGTTTGGATGCAATTGCGTACATTTATAAAATTTCAATAAAACTTTCGACTTTTATATTTAAGAGACTTGCCGTTCATAAATGACTAGTTCAATTTAAACAGATGTTAGTTTAGTACAGATATGAAACCGATTAATTCTTATTTTCGGTATGGATTCCTTGAATACATTAATAAACATGGGAAGTTACTTAAGAACGGGGCTGTTCCATATTGTATTCATAAAGTCTACGCTTGATATGAAGTAGTTTAAAAGTTCTCAATTGAATAACGTACGCTGTGTTTATTTCCTTTAAAAATATAAAACGGGAGTGTTTTGAAGTGCGTTGTTAGTGCGGTATAAGTATGTTTAAGTAGAATAAAATATATAACGAAAAGTTTACAAAGTTTCATATTTTTTATATATATACATATAATTCCGATTGATAATAAAAATTATCACTAACTTTCGTGGCTAATTTGGCGTATAATACAAGTAATTAGTTTTTTTTCAGCTCCAAAACCCAAGAAATAGAAAAGTATGTTTGTTTTAAAAATTATATCATGAGAGAAAACACCACCTATTCATATGTTATTCAGGAACAACTGACCTGTATAAACAAGCATCTCGTCTTATCATATCCGTTGCTTCGGTTTGCTTTGTTCCAGGTAAGCAAGGTTTTATATTATTTTTAATTTTTAATGAATATTACGTTTGCGTGGGCGTCGTTACGAATGTAAAGTTATTATTACATATAAAGCTAGGTTTAAAAGTTTTTGTTGTTTGGAAATATATTGCAAGTGGTATAATTGAACGTTAATTTTTAATTTTACGACACTAGTAGTTTTTCTATGATTTTATATATACATACTATCGTTGGTTTAATTATTTTTCATATTGTTTAAATTTTCATAAATATAATTTTCTCGCATCGCCAAAGCGGTAACAATGGCAGCTCCTCGGCCGTAAGCGTCCATAGCATGGATCAATTCGAAAGTATAGTTTGGCTGTACTAATTCTTTTACTTTTTCTTCGATCCATTTGTGATAAGACGGCACGGAGCAGTACAAACTTCCATCAATACCTATAACAATGTGAGGCTGATCAATTTTTTCGATAATGGCCGCCACGAAAGTTGCTACTAAATAAGCTGAGCGCATAACTACAGCCTCCATAATAGCATATACTTTGGAGCATTCAAGGGTGGAGGGTGACGTTATACCCATTTTGTCGAACATTAGGGGTGTGTTGTAAAAAGCACCCTTTTCGGATAACACAACCTTAACATGATGCGCTTTTAAGGCATTTCGAGTTTGAATGACGGGACTTGAGTTTCCATCAAATAACACCTGCTCAGCAATGGCCTTCAATATAACTTTTCTTGATATTTCACCCACCCATTGGCCACCAATCAATTTCTCAAACGTGTTATTACCTTTATTAGTGGATTCTGCGTCTACTTCTTTATCATAAACCGTTCGAATTAATTCTAACTGGCCTTTGATACCAAAGTGACCCATTTCGGTGTTGACAAGCATTTCCGGTTTACCAAAACCTTTTTCCAGCGTCTCCATTTTGGACACTTTCTCCATATAGCCAGCATTGCAACCGGCATCGACAATAACAGAAATTTTGCACTCTCCGTGACGCCAGGCGCACGATACAAATACTCCCGTCACATCATTAATTACGGCAATTAGTTCTAAATGAGTTTTTTTATTTCGGCGCAGGGCATCTTTCATTAGTTGACCGATATCTTTGTTTTCTAGGCCGCGCAGGCGCGTGAATTTTGGTAGACTCAGCAATATGGCACTGCTCAGGTTGACATGGTACAGAGGTTGTGACATTACGATAGCAACAGGCAAAGGTTCACGCTCCAACTTCAAATTTATTACACACAGTGCCATTTTCTCAACGATGTAATCAAATAGCTCTTGGGGATCATGGAGATTTTCTGGCACCTCGAAGGTCTGCGGCTCGATGCGATATTTGTTTTCCCCTTTTAAATGTATGAAAACGACATGGAAATTGGTGAGATACAGAGTTAATATAAAAAACATTCCATGTTCACAGCCAGTGGGTAAATCTTGCAACCAAGTGGGGAAACATTTCAAATCTGCCGAGCTATGAGTGTCTTTGCCTAGAGCCAAATGTAATTCTTCGATAATTTTCTGCTTTATTTCTAGCAGGATATCTTTATGCAAAATGAGCGGTTCTATAATTTGCTTAATTTTAATATCGTCGAATTCTTGTTTCGTATACGCCATGGTTTAGCGGTAAATTCAATAAAGAACAATTTATTTTTTTTTTTTACTAAATTGATAAATGTCAAAAAGCTATACATACTAGGCTAAGGCTGAATTCACATCAGAATTTTTTTACAATAAAGTAAAAAAAATCTTGGGCGTAACACGTACCCAATTAATGATAAATTATAAATAGGAATCTGAGCTAAATAAGATTTTTCGTACAGTGTAAGCGTGCCCAATATTCAACACGATTGAACGCTCAAACTCATTTTTTGTGGTGGAGTATAAGAAGACAGATTTCCGCTTAGATGTTTAAACAAGAAATTTATTACATGATCCAATTTATCTAAGAATAGTTTACAAAAGTTTAGTCGAAATATTTTATTCAATATGCTGTTTTTTTCGTTTATTTTTCGCGAATGCTGCCACTGCTGCTACTAAGGCGGCGCCACGTCCCGAGCCACCGCGGCTTAAACATAAATTAAATTTATGTTCGGGTTTAGTTAATTGTTTAATCACCTTTAACAAAATGTTGCCATAGGTTGGGTAATCATTATAGATGAAACCGTCGATACCCACTGCGGTGTACGCATCACCGATGCGATCGATAAGACATGATATTGCCGCACCCACAAGATTAGCTGATCGTGTAAATACCTGTTCGCATATGTAACGAACGTTGGCGCAATCATCTTCAGTTGGCTCCCTACAGCCCACATTTAATAAATAATTTAGAATTTTCGTATTGTCATCGGCATCACTTTTGAGAAATTCTATGATTTGATGGGAGGAAATTGAATTCATTTCAGCCAATTCAGTAGGTAGAAGACGACCCCTGAACATGGCATTGACACTGACACACTCCGTTATTATTAACCGGACCAGTTCGCCCAAATATAAACCAGAAATGAGTTTTTCAAATATTTGCTCACCAGGATGAAGGGAATTTTCATCCAAAACTTTATCAAATTTAGTACATATATGATCGAGATTGCCTTTCTCGCCGAAAGCACCCCACTCCGTGTTAATGATCATTGTTTGTGGTGCATTTAGGTTTGTCCGAATTGTGTCCACATGCTTGGTTTTTTCAAGATAACAGGCATTGGTGCCATTGTCAATTATTACACCAATTTTTGCATATTTATTTTTCCAAGCGCATGTCATTAGAGTGTCGGTGGTATCATTTAAAATTGCGATTACACCAACTTTGAAATCTCGCCTGCGTACGATAGCTTCTTTAAGCAAGGCCACTATATCACGCCCCAAAACACCTGAACATTTAAAATCTTTCGACCACTTAACCAAAAAGCCTTTGGATAAGCCAATTTGTCGAAGTGGAAAAGAAAAGGTCACGCCCATATGTGTCACCTCATTTTCAATTTCGTATTTATGTATAAAATTGGATAAACAAGCAGCTATGTAATCAAACAGAGCGCGTCCTGGTCCCTCCATGAGTGCCTTTGAAAACTCATAGTTCTGACTCACAAGATTGATTTCCTCGTCCGGCCGCAATTGTACAAGAACAATTCGTAACTTTGAGCCGCCGATTTCTAAAGCTAAAAAATTTCCTCGTTCACAGCCTTTGGGCACTTCTCTCACAAAAGTTGGATAACATTTTACAATAGCCTTTTTATGAGTGCGTCTGCACAAGCCTCGTTTAATTTCAATTAAAAGCATTTTTTTAATTTTTTCCAAATCCTCTTCGTCCAAGATGAACGGTTTGCACATTTCCAGCACAATTTGACGATTTTTCTTTATCGTTGCTTCGTCCAATTCCTCAAGAACGCTCTCTTCCTCGGAACCAGTATTATCATCTTCATCTGTATCAATCATCGCGGTCGGAACGGAAAGATTTTACATAATAAATGTTTATATTTTTATTTCATACGTACAAAAATTTCACATAAAAATTTTTCGGAGTAATTAAAATCGATTTATAAGTTAGTCAGTTAAAGAGGAGAATGTTTATATTATTGATGAAGCATTGAATAAAATTATTAAATACATTTCGATACCGATACATCTAGTTTACTGATCCAACTGGTTACGTTACGGAACTTACGTTTGTATTATAGTTTACCTTGGGTTAGCAAGAATTAGCGTTTTAATTTCTTGAATGATGAGGTAGCGGCCAAAATGGCAGCTCCACGTACTGCTCCATCTTCAGTGATTTCTATGTTAACTTTATGTTCGGGTCGAACCAATTCTTTTGCTTTTGTTTTCAAGCGTTTGAGAAAATGGGGATGTCCGCGGCATATGTAGCCGTCCAGAGCTATTGTAACGTAAGGATCGCCGATACGATCTACAAGGCACGCTAAAGCAGCAGCCATCAAATTGGCTGCTCGGTTGGATACATGATCGCATATATACCGAATATTGTCTGAATCGCTTCGACTGATTCGCTTGTATCCCATTGTAGCAAAGACATATTTTATTACCACATAGCTGCCGGGATCATCGTTTGAAATATTAACCACATAATCAGTTAAGAAGCTGTACTTTGTTTTCATTTGTTCGCTTATTATACCATCAAATAAAGCCCCAGCTTCAATGCAGTCCAGAATTATAAGGCGTACAATTTCCCCCATGTACATGCCCGATACCATTTTTTCAAATATTTGTGCACCCGGATTTAACGAATTTTTATCCACAAGCTTGTCGTATTTGTTACGCATATAATCCAGTATGCCATTATCTCCGAAGGCGCCCCATTCAGTGTTGATGATCATAGTTGCAGGAGACTTGACATCACTTTTAAATAGTTCAACATTTTTAGTTTTCTCCAAATAACACGCATTAGTACCCATGTCTATAATGAGACCAATTTTAGTACTTTTATCTTTCCAGGCACTTGATATTAAAGTGCCCGTAGTATCGTTCAATACGACAATGAGTCCAATATGAAGACGAGCTTTTCGCTCTATGGCTTCTCTGAAAATGGATACTACGTCACGTCCTACTACACCGGTACAATTAAAACCCTTCGACCATCTAATTAAGATACCTTTGGATAGGCCGATCTGGCGCAGGGGAAATGCGAATATAAATCCAATGTTTATTTCTTCGTATTCCAGTTGATATTTGAAAATAAATTTGACCAATTGATTCGCTATATGATCAAACAAATCTGTACCGCTTCCGGTCATTAGGTCATTAGGCAATGCGTATTCTTCAATGTCCATTTTAACGTCTTCTTTTTCACGCAAGTGTATCAATACAATGCGAAAGGGCAAACCACCCACTTCGACAGTTAAAAATTTTCCACGCTCACAACCTTTGGGTAATTCTTGAATATAAGTAGGAAAGCATTTTACCTTGGCTGAATCGTGCGTACGCTTACATAAACCTTTTTTGATCTCTTTGCACAATAGCATCTTAATTTTGTCCAAATCATCATTATCCAGTTTTAAAGGTTTACATATCTCTGTGACAATTCTGTTCCTGGTTTTGGTCACATGTTCAATTATCTTAATATGCTCAAATGACTTCTTTTCCATTTTTATAGGTTTTAAAGCAAAGGTTGCAATTTAAAATTTATAAGAAGTGTACGATAAATTTTGGCACATATTTTCAAAAGCCAGCGATGTAGAGAAGACAAATTTCTTCGATTTTGTTTGAAAGGGTTATTCAATTTAAATCTCTAACAACACCTTGTACACGTACACTGTATGTTGTAGATTAGAACACCCCACCATTTTCGCAATGGGTGCACTTTATCAAAACCTTTGTAGAATTCAGGGACCTTATACGGTATATATAATACTGATTAGAAAATTTTGAATCGTGTTGCCACGTCTGTACAGCCTAATGAATAAAATTGCCTTTAATGGAACGACTCTATCGAAATTCATGTACATATCATAATTTCTGCAACCTCGGGCCTTTCAACAATAGGCGGATGGACAAACATAACCAAAGCGATTCACATTTTGCTTCCGATCAGGAATTTTTATCGACTATGGCAGAATAGTTGAATGAGCATAATTGTTAAAGAAGTAAAAAAGATGATTAAAAATTTTTATTTGCAAGTTGCATTAAGATCATGCCCACAATTTGTAAACGTCATTGCCAAGTATACATTTTATTTTTTTTAAGATTTTACCAAAGTTAAATTTTATCATTCTTGCAAACGGAATGACAAAAACCCAGGATAATCAAACGCAAACTTATAGGAATGTTTACAGTATGACGCACTATCACTGAATTCACTCAATATTCTCGAAATATATTTCAAATTGTACTTCTTATATATAAAATAATTAAGAAAGCCGCAAGAAGCTTCGTTGTTCCAAATTATTTATTTTTCACTTGAAATTTTTATAAAGCATTTGTAAAAAACTATACTTTACTCTTCGATTTAGCTTTTTGCGCTAGTGCAGCTGCAACTAATGCAGCACCGCGTCCCGATCCATCTTCAGATAGCATTAAATCAAATTTGTGTTCTGGTTGAGTTAATTGGCGAGTTTTTCTTTTCAATCGTTCACTATACTGTTGATGTAAGCGGTAAAGAGTACCATCTATTGCCACTACGAGGAAAGGGTCCCCTATTCGGTCAATAAGGCAAGCTAAACCAGCAGCTACTAAATTAGATGATCTTGTGGTCACTTGTTCGCATATGTAGCGGATGTTTTCACAATCTTCTTTTCGCACTCTTTTGCAGCCTAAAGCTTCAAGAATTTGTCTCATAATAACATATGTGCCGGGCGTTTCGCTTTCAATTTGAGATAAATATTTTGTTTTGAAAGAATGTCTTTGACGCAATTGATCACTGACGTTGCCCTCGAATAAGGCACCAGCCTCAATGCAGGCAACTATTGCGAGACGCGCTACTTCACCCAAGTACATTCCTGATATCATTTTTTCATATTTACTGAATCCAACATTTAAGGAATTTTCATCTAATTCTTGGTCAAAAGTTGTGCGAACAAAATCAATTGAGCCATTTTCTCCCAGTGCACCCCATTCGGTATTAATTATCATAGTGGGAGGGGTTTTAAAAGTACTATTAATCGTCTGTATATGTTTAACTTTCTCCAAATAACAAGCATTTGTGCCAGTACCAATAATAAGACCAATTTTAGTGCTTTTATTCTTGTACGCACAGGACATAAGGGTGCCTGTCGTGTCATTGAGTACAGCAACGACACCAATTGAAAGGCCTTCCTTGCGTAGGATTGCTTCCTCTAACATAGCCCCCACATCGCGACCAACAACATCTGGGCAGGCGAATCCTTTGGTCCATTTTAAAAGAATTCCTTTTTGAAGACCAACTTGCTTGGTGGGAAAAGAAAATGTAAAACCCAAATCTAGATTTTCTGTTTCAAGGTTACGGGAACGTAAGAAGTGACCTAGGCATTCGGCGATGTGGTCAAATAAATGGCTGCCGAGTCCTACCATTAAATTTTTTGGAATTTCATATGTTTGAGAGTCTATTGTAGATTCTTCATCACCTTCCAGTTGAATTACAAGTACACGAAAATTTGTACCACCTAAATCCAAGGCAAGAAATTTACCGCGTTCGCACCCTGAGGGCAAATCATGGACATATGTCGGCAGGCACTTTATTTCGGCTTTTTCGTGGGTGTATTTGCACAGACCCATATTAATTTCATTCAACATTATGTCTTTTATTTTCCTTAGGTCAGCATCACTTATTTGTAGCGGTTTACATATATTTTCAACGGTTATACGATTTAACTCGCCCTCCGTAAGTTCTTCACCTTCGGCAGCCATTGTAACCGTCGTAAATAGTCTTAATAGCCAAAATACGAAAATTTAAAATATATAAATTTTTTTCAAGTTTAAGTTTTAATCTTATCGAAATCGAAATTTGAAAATTTTGAAGTGAACTGAAGTGAATGAAAGTAAAAACTATAATGTATGTATAGTGTAGTTGTGAGTAGAATAATTTTTTTTAACTCAAATCTATTCCAAATGTTCATTTTCTGCGAGAAACTGCAGCTGAAATCAAAGCGGCCCCTCGTCCTGATCCATCTTCAGAGAACATTAGATCAAACTGGTATTCAGGTCGTGCCAATTGGCGAATTTTTTTATTTAAACGTTCACGATAAAGACTGTTCTTACGATAAATAGAACCTTCAACTGCTACTGCTGTGTAGGGATCTCCGATACGATCAATGAGGCAAGCGACACCAGCACTAATTAAATTCGAAGATCTTGCGGAAACTTGCTCACATATATAGCGAACATTTAGGCAATCCTCATCTGTGTATTTACGTAAGCCCAACGTTTCTAAAATGTCCTTCATTTCTCCAACACTTTCCAAGGATTTATTTTCAATTTCTGTTATAAATTTTGTCTTAAAAGCATGTGGCTTTTGCACTTGGTCGGAAATACGACCCTCAAATAAAGCACCAGCCTCAATACCTGTTATAATAACTAAACGTACCAACTCGCCTAGATACTCTCCCGATACCATTTTTTCGAAAAATTGCGCTCCGGGATTAGCAGATTTCGTATCCAGTTCTTTATCGTAACTATTGCGGACAGACGCTAGTTTTCCGTTGTCACCGAATGAACCCCATTTCGTATTGATAATCATAATAGAAGGCGTTCGTGAACTGGGTTGAAACTTTTGAATATATTTTACTTTCTCTATATAACAGGAATTCGTCCCATTACCGATGTTGAGGCCAATTTTAGTATTTTTATTCTCCCACGCGCAAGACATTAAAGTCCCTGTAATATCACTGAGTAGAACAATGTCGCCTATTTTGATGTCACCTCTACGTTTGATCGCTTCTTTTAAAAAGACAACAACATCATTATTAATAACATCTTCACACTTGATATTATTTGTCCATTGCATTAGAAGACCTGAAGTTAGATTGATTTGTTTGGTGGGAAAAGAAAACGTGAAACCCAAACGTAAAGTTTCTTCCATCAGCCCACGGCTATTTATAAATTTCGCCAGATAATCGGCAATTTGATCAAACAAATATTCCCCCGGTGATTCCTTTAACTTTTCCGGTATTTCGTAAACTTGCGAGTCTGTGCTGAATGTGTTATCTTCGATATATATTCGAACAACGCGACAGTTTTTAGCATTAAAGTCTAACGCTAGAAAATTACCACGTTCACATCCCGTTGGCAAATGTTGGACATAAGTTGGGTAACATTTCACGTCGGCCTTTTCATGAGTATATTTGCATAAGCCCCGTTTCATTTCCTCTAATAGTAAGTCTTTAACATTTCGCAGATCATCATCAGTTAGACTAAAAGGTTTGCACAAATCTTCTATGGTTGATCGGTTCTTTTCGATAACATCAATTTCTTCCTCTACCAAGGTCTGCTTTGAATCCATGTTATTTTTTTAAGAAATTGGATTTGGAAAATTCCTTAATTTTAATACAGAGAATTTTGAAAAATTTATGAGAATGTCTAATTATGTTGCGATATAAAAAGAAGAAGAAACAATTTTTTTTTTATATAAAAGTAAAAACTTTATTGTACATAAACTACTCAAACTTAACGTATACTGCACCTACCAGACATAAGTAACATTATGTGTGTGTATGTACGTGATGTCGCTATCAAAGATTGAATCACTTCAAACTCAGAAAATATTTATTTCGCATCAAGAAAGTATATATCAATGTATTAATTAAGAAAATAGCTTAGATTTACATAACTTGTCGTAAGAACTTATCGTCGAAACGATGTGATACATATTAACGGACATTGGCTAAAATATGACACAAAAGAATTCACCGATGAACATGCAGCTTATATTAAAAGACTTTTACTTTAAGTATTAAATTAAAAATTTAAAGTAATAGTATTTGTATACAGTATATACATATGAACAATAATATGCAAGATGTTAGATAGAAACGATTAAGAAAGCATTTAAGCATTTAGCGTGACATCCGGATAAGCAGAAACTATATATTTGTTAAAACAATGAATAACATTGAACGACATTAGAAACAAATGAATTTTTTAAACTTAACAAGTAGGGGTAACAGTAAGAAGAAGATGCACAATAATCAGGTCGAGCAAAAATAACAGGAAAAAGGGTCAAGTAAGAAATAAATCCAAAGCGGTTTGTTCAGCTAAATCGGAATGGAATAAATCGAATGGGTTGAAGGGCTCTAACGATATTAAAGGACTTATACACACTGAAGATGGATCTGGTGGTTCTAAAGTTAACTGCATTGAATCGTCTTGGGAGCATTCCATCAAACGTAAACTCAATTCTAAAGGATTTTCGCCGCAGTCATTCTGTGCCGCAGTATTGCCCGGAACGCAATCAACTAATGTCGGCAAAATACGTTTGGACGTGAATGCTGTCGACAGCGGACTGAGGCAACTTTCGGACAAATTCAGAGATTCACCATCTGATTCCAATATAATGTTATTGCTACCTTCCAACGGCATAGATTTAGGCAGATTGTAATTGAACACGCAATTGTTAAGTGCTTTAAGATTTTCAACAGCACAGGACGAATGGGATGGCGGAGAATTGGAAAAATCGGAACTCATTGAGGCATAGGCCGAAGATGAGGCATTCGAGATGGGTGACTCCTGATAGCGTAAGCATACCGGTGACATGTAAGGTGTTAAGCAAGGTTTAATGGTTTGTTTTTTATTTATGCGCTTGCTGTTGACACTTTTGCTGCTATTCGTGCCCTTCTTAGCGGAGCCGTTCTTCATTTTCACTTTGGCCATTTTCATTTTATTTCCCTTACCCAGGCAAATATTCGCCGCAACCGTTTCCTCTTCCTGTACATCGTTCGCGATAAAGTTTGCCTGAAAGATTTTCGGTTGTGTACAATCATATAGCAAATCGTAGTCGGCTTCATCTGGATTGCTAAGTGCCTCTGCCAACATTTGTATATACTTCATGGCTAAGCGCAGGGTAGTAATTTTGGTTAATTTCTCATTTGTTGGGGGGGCGTCTTCATCCGTTATGCATGACGGTACACAGTGTCTCAAATTCTCAAAGGCCGAATTGATTTCGCGCATTCGTGATCTTTCCCTAGCATTCGCCGTTTTTCGCCGATACTTACTTAGTGGAGCTGCTTTAGTCTTTGTTTTAGTATTTGCCGAAATCTGCAGAGTTTGGGAACCTTTTAATGCGTTCACATTCGCATATGGTTCCATCGAGTTATCACTATTGTACTCCTGGCTGTCATACGAATTAGCAACAAATTGTTTACGTTTCTGCCGGTGTCGCAATGAATACTTCTCACTGTCCATTATCATTTATAATTCCTGTAAATATAATAATTTTACATGCACGATTATTAGTTGGCGTTAAGTCAAGTAAACCGCTACATGTAGACTATTCTACAAAACCCAAATAAAAGTTTTTAATCTGATGAAAATTTAATAAAGTATCAGAAGACGTTTCTGTGTAAGTGTGGTACGATATGTTGGTAAATTTATTCCATGTGCACAATTGAGTGCAATTCCAATTTTCAATTTGCATTCAAATTATTTCTGTCGAAGTTTAACTGTTGTTGTTATTATTATTGCATAAGTAAAATAAAATTGATTTTGATGATGATTGACTTTGATGTTTGCATTGTGTTGTCTGCTCTAACAATTCACACCTACTACCTAACAACTCATCATCAATCCAACCAACCCCTAGAGTGCACAACTTTTAGTTTTAAACGAGTTTATGTTATCTTTGAAGAAGATCAAAAGTTTATGTGTGGTGCAGTAAATTCTCCCTGAGAAGGTGCCATTAAATTTTTCTTTAGTCTTTCCTTTTTTTTTTCAACCATACACAATGCAAACTCACCAACATACAATTTCATACAAACGCGACTAAAAAGGAATTGTTGTACAATTTATTTGAAAATTTCCATAATTCCACCCATATTTTGTTGTATAATAAGTGTGCATAACACAAAAAGAAAGAATTGTAAAATAAAGACAAAAAATGTGTCATGTGAGTACCGAAAAAGAACTACAACAACAATAATGCATTTTGATAATATTGATTATACGATTATACAAATTAATCAAGCATAACTTATGAACTATTTGCAAGAGATGAGACCGGAAGTATCAGGGTGCGCTTTAGAAGCCCAACCCATTTAATAATCACATATGCGATTGAACAATTATACATTGTATGCATATCAAAGTTAATAATATCATCACCTTGTTGTGCAAAACTCTCGCAACCCCGAGGAAGTTGAACCCTCTTCGGAGATCCGACTAAATGTATTGCTCTGGATCCCTACACTGGAGGAATTGCTTTCTTCGTCGTCAAAATTGAGATTTTTATACAAAAACTTTACAATTAAGGAGTTGGCAAATATGGAAAATAAGACTCAACGGGGAAAATCGCTCTCATACACAACCGACGAAATTCAATCTCTCCTACACAAAAATGGAGTTACGAACATATATATAATCAAACCTTTTTTCGATATGATGAAAAAAAAATTATAAATATTTGCACTTGGTAGACTATTAGAGGGCCTTCCGCCCAGGGTATGTACGTAGATGTTGAGGGCTTTTGATTTGAGCTAAGCCAACTTTAATAATAGTTTAATCATTTTTGCTACATTTCTACCACAACATCGATTATTCTAGAACGTTAGTAAAATGTGATCTTTCAGTTTAATACGTAAGCGCGTATTTTGTGAAAATTATTGTGACGTATTTCTTTTCAGTGCACTATCCAAAGTACGCTTTGAACGATGTGACGGATTAAATTACAATTATAACGTAGTAGTAACTTAAATCTTGCATTAAATGTGTTTTGAAATAATCAATTGGGTGACAGATTACTTTATGCGGAGGTGGGTGTTTAGCAAACAATAAAAACCAGCCATTGCAACATATCACGGTACCAACACAATATTTTACAACAAAAATAACAACAACAACAATTAGGATCATATTACCTGCCAACGTCAGATTAAACTTCAAAATTGTTTAGGAATTGTGGAAGATTTGAAAATAATTTCAAGAAAAATATTTATAAAATTTTGATATGAAATTTTTAAGTATTTTTTACCCACTCACAGCCAAAGGCATTTTGAGAGAAACACAATACATATCCAATGAACAATAACAACAACAATCAACAACAAGTTCCTTTCCATCAATCTTCTTATATTGTTGCCTTAGTATTTTTATTTGTATTCGTTGTGTTACTAAATATGAAAAACTTTAAATTAACTAGAAGCTATAATAGGAAACGTAACATTCCTGTTAAGTATGCTTCAAAATGAGTGACAACAATACGACAACAGCGACAGCAGCACCAGCAACATAATACAACATACCGCTCGTTGATCACAACAATAAAACTATTGTACAAGGTATAGCAACAAAAAGAAAACCTTGCCATAACTGCCTGCATATAATAAAATAAATATAAAACGACCATAACCGACCGCAACCAACATATACATATAAGGTACCTTTGTGAAATGAGAATGGAAAAAAAAAAGCTTCGGAAAAAGAATAACAACAACAACTACAAACATAATAACCATAATATTTATAATAGCAAAAGAAGAAGAAGCAGGTAGCAGCAGCAGCAGCTCAAAAATATTATTACCGTGTGCTGCGTGTGTGTGTATGTGGGATATATGGTACAATGATTTGAGTGGAAAGAGTGCGCGTGTGTTTATGTGCGTACACATAGTTATGCCTGCCTGCCATCTTGGGCATAAGTGAGTCAAGGATACTTGAAATATCACACATCAGCACCACCACCACCATACCACACCAACAACAGCCATGAATACCATGTAGTCATAGTAGAAGCACTTCAAAAGGCTACAGTTGAGAGTGATTTCAAATCAATAACTAGTACCTTAAACGATATAAAAAGTAAACGATTTGTAGCAACAGCACCACCATCAATATTTGGCCACCGCAATATGTAGTTGTTTGAATTAAAAGGTGAGGCCATTGTAGAAATATGGAAAAGACAACATGTAGAAAATGGACACCCCTCACGTTCGATTCTTTTTAATAAATCCATAATAATTAAAGTGACAAAATTAATAACAAAATATGTGTATGTACGTGTGTGTGTGTGTGTGTGACAATGTACAATATAGATCGGTTCCATATAATTAGATATGAAATAACATAAATATCAACTAATGCGTTGACTTTTAATTTTTTAAGTAGCGACTAATTAAAGTGCCTTCGAATAGCCGTGAGAAACTTTCAAGTAGAAAAATCTAATAATATTTATTACAACTATCAAGTACATCCATACATGTATTCTACTTGTCAATGTTCTTTTTTTGCGTTTGTATGTTTGTGTTTTTGTTATATTTGTTGGTTTTGGATTTGTTTGTGTGCGTCGATAGTGCCACATATCGTTCACTGTTCGATTGTAACATTTTTCTCCTTTTAGGGATTTGAATTATTAATCATAAAAAAAGATAATATTGTTGTGCAAAAATATCAGATTAGAAAAAAAAACCAAACAATAAATGCAATAAATATAAAAATTATTAAAGGTTTTTCGTTGTTGTTGCTGTGAGTTTCCAATCGGTTTCATTTTCCTTACTGACAAATACTTAATAATTATTTTTGGAATTGTCATTTGCTATCGATGTTTAATTGAATTTAACTAGTTTTTACTTCCATATAAACGATAATAGATTTTGCGTTAAATGATAGCAATATAATGCTCGATTAATTCTATTATTATTATTATTATTATTATTATTTAATAATGTGCTGGTTAGAGATTTTACACTCTCCACCTCTGTGATTGGAGTGTTATACTATTCCGTCCGCATCGTCCAAAAAGATGCGTTAAGGCACCTGCAAAGTATAAATATTCTTGATCAGCATCAAAATCGGAATCGATCTAGACGTGCCTGCGTCCGTGTGTCCTTGGCATTCTCACGGTTACAAATTTTGAGATGAAATTTTTTAGAAACATTCCTAGTTTCACGCACTTAAAATGAACAAAATCGTTTAAGAAACACGTCCACCATTGACCATAGTAGAAACGCCTAAAAATGTACAAAAAACTATACTTTCACTTATATAAACGCAAAATAATTGGAGTAAATGCTACGCCATTTTGTTGTGAAGGTTGTGGAAGCTGTTTAAGATCTAACATAAGAAAAAATTTAATCGATTTTTATTATTTGTTGGAATTTTTACTTATCTGTTAAAAAAGATGGAATAGACGTAGTACAAAAAGCGTGATATCCAAGAAAGTGATGCGAACTCAATTGGTTTTAATAATTTTATGTTGACACTTGTTCTTGTTGTATCTACTTTAATTTGTTAAAGTGGAAATTAATTTTTAAAAATTAACAAAAAAAGAAAATTAGTACAATTCTCTTTATTTCATATTTGATAATTAGTTACTAACTAAACTATTCATATGCATGTTAAAGAGTAAATATGTACACATCCATACACACATATATTAATATGTCTCAAAAATTAAACAATAAACGATAAAAACTTAAAAATGTTTCCGTTGACTGGAAAGAAAATAAAATCAAACACTAAGTGAATACAAGGACGCCAGCAACAGTAGCATAACATTTCCTTCCTAGCAAGTTTCCTTTCGACTTCCTAGCAAAACCACTTATTAAATTGTTCACTCAACACTGACAAGTTTGTAAGCAGTATAAACACCAACACAATCACAACCTAACCATCTATGTACCTACCTACCCTATGCAGCCTACCTACCAAGTGTACACACATACCTAAACATATCAATTTTGTCAGGGTATATATAGTTTGTATGTGTATTTTTTCTTCAAAATAACTTTAACTCATTCAACGGATCACTAAACTTTACGGTGTATATGTGTTGAGGGCGTACTGTATACTGTACGATACATGCCTCGGCAGGCTTTTATGAAGAGTCAGATTACAGTTGCCTGCCAGTGTTTATTGTAAACTGTTTAAACTGTAAACTGATATGAATTGTTGCCACCATAACCTTGTTGCACCTATAACACATATACATATGCACAAAAACACGCGCCCACTTCCATACATTGCACTCTTTATTTATCAGCGAAAAACAGTTTGGTGGAAAATATTTTTGAACCACAAAATTAAGTTTTACATTTCGCTTGATTTTAATCACATGCAATTTGCCACACAACACACACAACAAGTGCGCTAAGTTGTAGGCACGCACAGTGCAGCAACATTGCAGTGAACAGGAATAAGAAAGAGCGCTACAGTGAGTAGATTGAACAATGTAATAGTAAATGAGCATAACAACAACAACAATCATATGTGCGGTATATACACTTAAGCCCATTCAACGAACTATGAGAGGACTTGGGAGGTGTGGACAGAATATACGCCACGACAATTTAAGCAACAAGTTTTACAAATGCTGTTGATTGCTGCATTTTCAAAATAACTCATCCTGGATTTTGCGTTTATTTTCTTTTTGAACAATCGAATAGAAGAACTTCATATGAACAAAGATTGAGGCAAACTAATTAAAATTTCTTACATTTGTTCGTTTATACGTTTTGCATCATAGTGAAGAGGGCATCCTAAGTATGTCATTCCCTTCCCAGATATCAGAAAGAGACGTTAGACAACTCACAATGTATATATTTGTGAACAGTATCGAAATATTAAAAGACCTAACGTGCAAAGCCATTCACGCCAGTTATGCAGTCGATGGACATTTTTAGTCATTTTCATATTTTAACTGCAGGAAATTGACTAACTCAACCAAAAAAATAAATCAAAAATTTACATTTGTTCTATCCATGTATGAGTAGAAAAAGGACGCTACCCGATAACAGACTTAATCACGGAACTTTGACAAACATGTTGTATTTTGGTTGAAAATTGATAATATCCATTAAGAGTTAGACTCTAATTTATACATATGAAGGCACTGTACAATGCATCAACGTTACATAATTGGTCTGGCAACTTGGAAAGATATACAATCGCCTGAATGACTGTACTAACAATGCGAAAATTTATGTAGGTTCTTGAAATAGTCCAAGTAGATAAGAACCATCCTCCATACTGCATTAATCAGGAGGTATGCGAGCATGAATAAACTAAATATTCTTTTGTATAATATTTAATTTAGATTTCGCTTGCAGATGCACAACACACACACCATTTGATAACAATGTTGACTAAAGTGTGTATGTATGTAAATTTGTAAAACTCTTCACAAAACTGTATGAATATATATGTAGCCACATAACGTCAGGATATGCGATCATTGCATATTCAATTGACTACTCTATCAAATTTTGTAAATTTTCTTATAGTCTGCCTGCAACACACACTTCCATCGCACATCATCACCATCATTATGAGTTCATGAGTTCTTACCGCAAAACTGAGGTGTTGATTTTTAGAATTTCTTGAATTATCTTCAAGTGTTTTTCTACACTTTCCCACCAGCAAAAGCATATGGTTTCAAGTTCCCATTTGCGCATATCATAACATATACATACATGCACATAACGGTAAGGAACTTGCCTAAATTCGAATTTTATTTATTTAAAAGGTAGCTTAAATATTAAAACTTGCTGGTGAGGTTTTTGGAAGGGTGCAAAATACCTAAATACCCAAACGTAAACATACATAAGTTTGAGTAAAAATGTTATTGTTTGCGAATATACCATGTATGAGGATGGGGTGGTGTGGTGCACATATACTACTCAACTTGTGTTAAATGCTGAGTACATTATATAGAAAATTGTTCGTTGGTTACCATGCATGTGTGTGTATGTGTTGTGGTTTTAATTAAATTTATGCAATCATCAAAAAATTGTGAAAATTACTTTCCTATGAAATCGCTTCGCAGTGAATGATTGAGTGTTTTCTTGTGGGATATTAAAAGTAAGTGCAGGTACATGTTAGTGTACCATATAAGAAGGGTGTGCAATTATTGATGATATTTTAATGAAAATTGTGTCATTAACTTAATGGAACTTAAATGATTGAATGATTAAAACAAAAAACAAAATTTTTCTTTTTATCAAATGTTTATGTTTAAAAAAACGATTAAAAAGCTATAGGAAATTTTGAATAGCCTCCATTTACTTTTCCATAGCATGTACATGATTACGTTCTCTAATAGTGTACCTATTACGTCTCAACTTGTCCGTTGAGTTTTGATTATGATATGATTTTTTGTAAATTGTGAGTGTATCTGTTATCCGACCACGCCCATTTTTGGCATATCGATGTATAGAATAATCTTAAATTAGTGCATTAAATTTCAAGTTCATAGCTCAATTTTTGTGGCAGATAAATGAATTTTGGTCTATTGTAGGCGTGGCTCTTGACTGATTTTGCTCTATAATATTCTGCAAGCAGAAACAGGAAGTGCATGTACAGAATTTTAGTTCAATATTTCATAATTTACGACTGTCAGAGTGCCATCAACAGACAGACACACAGACGTACGGACGTACAAGCCCACGCCGACTCCGATAGTGCTGTTGATCTAGAATGTTTAGACCTTGTACGGTCTGCGAGGGTTGTAAACGGAATAGAAATAGAAAATGGATAGTGTCTTCACCCTCCGCTTAAGCAAAACTATTATAGTGAGGATGCTCTTGATTTATATTATTATGGAATGGGAAAAAAGTATTTGTGTAAATGATGCAATAGATTCGCCCTGACTGACTGCAACATATTCACTTTTTTAATCAATCATACATCACACCTGAATATGTGCTACAATAAAAATTGACTAAATCACATTTTCAAGGGATTTAATGAAACCTATAATTCAGTTTTCATTTATTTAGATATACAGTGAATATAATCAAGAATGTAATATTTAATGAAACAAAATTATGTCCATATGTACGATAAATCCGACATAATATTCATAGGGAATGTTGTATTGTGTATAAATTCAAAACCCATTCTCTGTTATATAGAAAATGCAATTATTTTATTATTTAAGTAAATTACGTGTACGAAGCGCGAATATATTCTCTTAAGAACATACCACTTGTACCGAAGTATTATACATATGCGTATGTGTGTATGGATGTATATTGATCTAAACAGTCATACATATCAACGTGTTCATGGCATAAATAAGAAACTATTCTAAATATGGCTACTTTAACACAATAACAATTTAAACAATGTTTGTTGAACGTTTATTGAACAGACGTTGGCCGACTGACAGACTCTGACAGACTGAACTGACTGACTGACTACTGAGATGGTGTTAAGAGATATTTCAATGTTTTTTTTTAATCACATCTAAAGAAAATCTTCAGTCAAGAGACAATAAAGCAACCATTACAATACATTGCGTTTATGATACTTAAATGAACGATAAGATAAATTATTCTATTTAGTTACACACAAGATTTCTTAAATACTTGTCAACTCCTTTTCACATATTTACCAAATTTTTTAAGGTACAATAAAGAAAGTTTTATATGGGAAGTGATCTCACCACAAACTTGAGAAAACTTCTAATAACAAAAGTTCTTCTATATTAAATGTAGAATTCGGGTAAAGCTTTCCATTTATACCCATCTATACTTTTACTCATGTTATACTATAGTTCCTTAACAGCTCCACAAAAAGGACTCTTCCTTTAAATAATTCTTAGATCGATTTTATGCTTTAGTCTTGTCTTCGTATGCAACGTTGAGTATGAAAGCTATTCATATTTGCCGCCGTAAGAAGTACAGACAGACGAGGCCGTTTTTTTTAAACATGGAATTTCAAGTGAAAAATTTCCTGTTGCCGAACGTACCCCCCTATTTAAAGAATTGGGTTTCAAAGTTCCCTTTTTCTATTAGGAAACTAAAAATTGCTTAGAAAAATTGTTTAAAATTCCTTTCAAGTTATCTTTATCTACAGCTTTCTTTAATACGTATTTACCTTGTCTATTTATGAGTCAGGAAAATTTCAACAGAAAATTCTTGCGTAGATTTTTCTCAGGAATACCTTTTCTACGAAGTTGTAATAACAGCAGCAATTAGATGTTGTTCTACATGAATAGTCGTTGTGTTGGTAGATAGATTTATAGTTAATTTTCTGCATCTACAGCAGACTATCATTGTGTACTAATCCGCTTTACTTGATTGACTTTCTTCTTAATGTTTTAGAAGCGATTTTTTTTCGAATTAATTTAAGACACAATCATGTTTTAGTAGATTTTTTGCGGACAGTTTTGTATTTTCTTTAATTATTAAATAGATGTTTTTTCGTGATATATATTTTTTCAAAAATATTTAAATTATTTATTTTTTTATTTTATTTTCAGTTTACATTTATTGCTTGTTGCGTTTAGTTTTAGTTTTGATTTTACCGCAAATCAAACACTTCACTGTGCGGGTGGTAATAGTGTTACCTCTGAACATTTATAGAAATATTTACATAAACTAAAAATAAGTTTATTTTGCGTTCACGCAAATATTTTAGCATTCGCGTTCATTGTACAGTTTGTTGTTGTTGATGTTGCTAATTGGGTGGGTGGGAAAGGCGTTATTTGAATAGTTGTCAAAAGGCAATAAGTTCAAGCAACAAATTGCACGAATTAGATGCTTTTTGATAATGTTGATATAAAAACAATAATAAAACGCAATTGTGACACTTTGGCGGCGGCATACATTTTTATAAGCTTTCTTTATATGATGAACGCGAAACGTTTTTTAAGTATTTGAGTTTGGAGAATGCGCGTGTCCAATAGCGACGTTTGTTCAAATTGTACTGAAATCAAAATTATGTTGCTTGTTGCATCGAGCGACAATAACAGCAGCAACAGTAACAACAGAATACGAAATATATAGGAAAACGACACAGCGATCACGCGCAATTACTCTGAGCGATCTCAACTCAGACAAACACCAACACCAACACTAACACTAACACGGACACCGACACAGAGCACATTTAGCACAGAGCGCTAGTGAAAAATCAAAACACAATTTCAAAGAGATTTATTTAGTTTGTTCTTGAATGTTGTTGTTGTAGCTTGTTGCGGTATTGTGAGTGGGTAAAATCTTCAAAAATAGTGTTACCAGATCTTTTATACTTGATACGTGTTGGCATAGAAAATGTTTATAAATTATTAATGGTGCTGTTGTGTGTGTGTGGTGTTGGTATAACTCAGCTAAGGCGTTTTGATCTTGACTTAAGTGTGTGACGGTGAAGTAACAACCCACTCAAAGAAAACGGAACATACATACATTCACGCAACTGAAAAAGTAGCTCAAGCTTTAGCTTATTGCATATGTATGAATGATACGATTTGGTTGTTGGTTGAATTGTTCATTTTCTTTGCTGCATATTTATTTAGCTCGTTTGTGTTTACGATTAATGAATGAATTCCATGTTAGGTTGACACCACATACATACACGTGCTTATTGTTAATAAAGCAAAAAGCGTGCCTCTGTAAATATAACCGCAACATAAAACAACTCGTATACAATTTTAATGAGCTTTCGTTGTTATTGCTGTTGTTGTGTTTGTTGTGTTTTTCAACAGACCAAGAAACCAAGAAACCAAGAAACCCACTAGCTGCTGAACAACGCAAAGACAGCATTCACAACAATAACAATAACAATAACATTTTGTATGATCTTTGTTTTGTGTTTTTTCTTTTTATTGTATAAGAAGCTCGTCATTGGTTTTGTTTACTTTTTCACAAAGCACTTCAGTCGCTTACACTTGAGATTATCGAAGTTTCGTATGATTGCGTTTTTGTGGTGTGGTTGTAAGTCACTAGCTATGTGGGTGTCTCCATTTGTAATGTTGAGTGCTTTTTCTCAGTTGAGGATTTTAAGATAATAATGAGTGCGAGTTTTATGGTTATATTTCGCGAGTGAGCTTTCAATCTAATTGAGTGATAATTGTTAGCGTTTATTAATGAAATTACAAAATAAATACAATAATAAAGGTAAACATAAAAACACAGAGAGAGAGAGAGAGAAAGATTAAGTGAAATAGAAAGAAAGAGAGGGAGTCGTTAGTAATTTGTTTGTTGTTTAAAGTAGGCGTTTTAACTCCTACTAAATTCATTATTATATTATGCATATAGTGTCTTATTATTATTGTAAACGACTTATTGGAATTTTATATGAATCAGAGAGAATATTTTTAAAAAGTTACTAATTTGTTTTTTTTTTTTAGTTTTGTTTCTTATATAGAGGAAGTGGTGGAAGGTCAAATTGGTTTTGCAGCATCCTAAAAGAATTTTATTGTACGAAAATTTGTATATATCGAAATCGTTTTTATAAATTCATCAAGTGAATATAATATAGTCAGTTCTAGCTGACCACTTCATACCCTTCAACAATTTCTTTCACTCGTTATGCTAAATTTGATTTAAACGTGAGTCATTTTCACAGAAAAACCTTTTGTGAGAGAGCGTTGTAAGGAAAAGTCTACTAAAAATGGTCCAATCTTAGATTCAGAAAGTAAGTAAGTGTTTTAAAATACACTCAAAAGAACACAAAATTTGGTCTGCGCTATTGAAGAATCGCTCTGTTATCGTTTATATTGTGTTATGGAGTCTTTCAAATATCCATGTCACAGTTGTTGCCATATTAAGATTTTTTTATTACTATTTTCATAATTAAATTAAACGATGATTATTATTATTAATTATAATTATTACTGTATGTAGACTTTATTTGGCTATTTATCACATACCATGCGCATCTCTTTCTAACCTTTCAAAAACACGCGTTTCAACCACATTTGGTTTCATCAACCACATAACCGTTTAGCTTAGTTTAACTGAGTCGATCAAGTCAGTGACAAGTTGACAGAAAACCAGTTACATGCACATTAAGACTGTATGCGCAAGTATTGTAAGCAACGTAATGGATATGTACAAAGAATACAGCGTGTAATGTGGTTTGGCGCGCAGGCGGTGACGGGGTGGACACAAGTGGAGAATAGTCTAAATCGTCCATATACGGTATGAAAGATACTGCCTTCCATTTGTTGTCACGTTATTCAGTCACTATGTCGCTGATGGCCTTATTTGTGACAAAATACTCACACAATTAATCCTAAATTACAAAAATATGTAAGTTAGTTGATTATAAAGCAACAACAACAACAATACGTATACCGTCTGCCGTAATCGGTTTTAGGTATGATTCCTCATAACAGAGCATTCCTTATATACTCAACTGTATAAACTTGTTTGTTTATTGTATTGGTTACAATAAATACTTGTATCCAACAAAAGTGCTCAACAGACTTACTTGTTTTTATATTTCTGCTAATTGTGTCATAGATTAAAACTAACTTTTCAACAACAACAAAAAAACAACAACTTCAAACAGCTACAAATATTAGTAAATCGCTCCCACACTTTAATCAATTTCTTGAATGAGTTAGTGATAAAGATAAGGGGCAAAGTATAACTATTAACCGACCTGTTTGGCGGTATTTTATGTTAAAAGGTTAAACTTATTAATGTGTCAGAATGCAACGCGTTGATTAATTTAGTTGTGTGTGGCTCGTAAATTTATGATTTATTTATTTCAAACCTTAACCTCAGGAAAATATCAATAAAATCATAATAAAAAGTGCTGCTATATGAACCATTAGCGCTCTATGTATATATTGAAGTTTGATCAATGCGCAGTGTGGAGTAAGTATGACATTGGGTGCCATGAGTTTTAATGCAACAGCTTCAGTGAACGGGCTTGTGTGTTGTGTACCGCATAAATTAATCTGGTAATAAAAGGCATTTAAAAATCAATCATACATTCTGGCAGCAGTAATATATAATATGATCGATATATTATACTTATTTCCGTCTCTTTCCTTCATCATTAATTTAATACACTCGCTCAGTTATTGGCTTCATGGATAATACACTTATATGGTAGCTGTCTGTTTGCCATCCTGCTAACTGCCTGCCTGTCCGATTGTTGTTAAATATTATAAGCATGTATAAAATTAATAAATATCTCCGCACGCACGCAATATGTGATTAATTTCTGTCACACTTAATGATGACAAAATTTGCTAAATGGTTGTGCAGTTGAGTGTTTTACAATAAATTCTCCTTGTTGTTGTCAGTAGTGTTGTACTGTTGATGAAAAAGATTTCACTTATACAGCACCCATATGTGTAATAATAATAATGATGACGATGATGCATGGAACTGCTTGTGCTGCATTATATTTCTCTGCTCTGGCTCTCTGGCCAGCTTGCCTTCATTTCTCTTCTTCTTCATTAATACCCATGCTATGTATAAAGTGACGGAGTAAATAAGCAAGTGACAGGCCATCTGAGTGCCTTTGACTGATGCGTAAAGGCTTGTTTAAAAATGTGGGTGGATTGATTCATGTTGGTCTATATCCGGCTTTAGGGATTGTGCGAAATTGATTTTTTATTATAATAAATAATTGTTGTTGTTGTTGTTGTAAACTGCTATTGCTGTTATGATAAACATCATATATTCGCTTTTTATGTAAAAGGGTGAATTATTGAAATCAATATTTTCATATAAAATGTCAAAATGTTTTCATAAGTTCTTCTTCTTCTTCACTTACATAAATACTTTATGAATAGTTGGATGACTTGTGACGAAACATCATAATATCTCTCTCCATTGATTTAAACCGTTGGCTGCAGGTTGGCGAGCAGTTGCTACTGTTTTTGAATGTAAGAAGTTTTTCATAAAATGAGAGTTTATTGTAATTAAAAAGTGAACATTGTTGAGTCAAACACTGTAAATGAGTTACCACAACTAAAAGGTCATATCGTGTGTCACATAAAATTAAATGATAATGAAAATAATACACTCGAAACTATTGAATCAAAGACTAGAACGCATGAGTCATTTAGTAAAGAAATTAAACGAAACAACTCACTTGAAACACTTCTGTCCGATTCGATTATATTTTCGATTTCATACAAGCATTTGTGCGAAAACCTATTAACAACCATAATGGTAACCACAACCACATATACACACACACATATTTATTACTCATGTAACATAATTAAGAGAGGGAGAGATATTTATGTAAATTCACATTTTATAGCTCATTAGTTTCTTAACATATTGTCAAATGATGCTTAAGCAACAATATGTTTTTATATATTTATATGATACCATGTATTATTGCTATTATTGTTATTGCATTTACACACGAAATATAAAGTAAAGCAAGTGTTGTGGATGTTGATGCCAGTTGGTAACAGCGATGCATGAGAATAGACGCAGTTAGTGGGATTGTATAACTATTCGCAATATTTACCTTAAACAACAACAGTAACATAATAAACGTAAATCAATAATTGCAATATTGTTGTTTATCAAAATATTACATAAAATATTCACAAAAAATCGTTTTCTCAACGTTGAAATAAATTCAGTTGGTGGATGGTTTGAATATAAATGTTGAACACATCTTCTAGGGTCAGTATTCAGTATTAAAACACCGAAATGGATGCTTCAGGAACTTTGGTAAAATATTCTGAGGCAATCTGCATGCATATCAAGTCCATCTGACGGGGTGTGAAACTTATTTTCTTGATAACAAAATTGTTCATAAGCTTTAAATTGAGTTGTTTTTCCTACTTGTTGCATTACGATGTTGTTATTATTAAGGATCAATACAACAAAGTTATGGGGAGTGGGTGAGATGAGATGTAAAGGAGCTAAGGTATAAGAGAATTGATATCAAATTAAATGGCTTGACAGTTTTAAACGAGACAACAAATTGTCATTGCTGTTGTCCCACAACCAATGAATTTGCCGACTTTCCAAACATTAATTTTATGGCTATAACATAACATATCGATAAAAAAAAAATAACCAAAGTATGTATGCACGCACTCATACGTTTGTCTCATAAAAGAATCAACCAAGCGTGGCACCATCTATATACATAGTCGTACTCAAACGAATCGTACACACATCACCCACACACACACGCAAGACAAGACATTTGATTTTATTGTTGAACCCACGCTTTTAATTATGTCAACATTCGTTTCTTTATAAATGAATGATTAAATAAAAATTGCGTTTATTGATTTGCGTGTGCGTGCTTTTTACATCTGTGTATGTGTTTTGGAACCTCGGTTCAATGTTAAAAATTTAAGATAAACCATGACATTCAATTTCTTGTTTGAGGTTATCATCGAAAACCTTTTTACGTTTCGATCAAACTATTTCAATTCTTACCGTTTGAACGAATTTATTGGAATTTAATTAAAATATAACAATCCTTAGGCTTAGAATTTTCGATGCATGCTGTCAATGCATGTATTTATAAGAATTGAAAAATGTTGAAAGAAACAAAAACCAAATTTCATAACATTTCGGGAAAAGTAGATGCAGTAGAGTTTTTGCTTTACTCTTTCTATACATAGTTGTTTTACCCTACACATAAAACGATGGCATACTAAGCTTTGTTATTCCGTTAGCAATATTCAGAAGGAGGATTTTAAAAAGTTAATAAATGCTTAATTTGAATGTCCGTTTGAATGTCTGACTGCACTTGGGACGCGTGAAACCTTAAACTTTGAGATATTTAGCTTAAATTTTATATAAACATTTCTATTGGTTGAACTGTCACGCCCACATAAACAAAAATCTCCTAAATCGAAGAAGTCATATATAGTGAGGCCATCTTTCAAGGTGCAAAAAAAGAAATTTGTACAATTGGCAAAAAACTGTCTTTGGGGTAGATATTCGTTCTTTGAATTGAATTTGTAGGTGTTCTGAAAATTGATGGGAACCAATAATCAATGCGGCAACAATTTCCCAAAAATGTCCCCTTGTTGTTAAGAATGGGGCCAATAGTATACACGTCACGCCCACCGTTTATATATAATTGTGGAGGGTATGCTAGATTTGGTATAAATCATACAAAGCTTTTTTTTACTTGTTCAACTCAAGTTTGTTTGTTTTTTCTTGGTGTGCTCACTTACCCACTTGTTATAGTACAAGTAGTTGTTTTTATTGCATATTCTAATTTCTAACCACAAAATCACAACACAGTCACACGCACACTCACATGTACGGAAAGAATGAACAAATGATGAGATTATCATTATTGCGTGTGCCTCTCTAACAACAAATAAGTAAGCCTCTGTATTCTACAGCATGCGTATATGTATAGGGGTTTGCCTCTGCGCATGTGTATGTGTGCTTTGTAGATTTCTTTGACTAAATGGTCAATTATTCATGTCAATTTCTGTTTTGTCTAGATTTATGGGTGTATGATAACCACACACACAAACCAAGCGGCTGACAGGCCAGACATGCCCAAGCATATAAAACATATACAAATGAATGCCCATACTTACACTTGCCCATATAAATATAATGTTTATGGTTTGTATGTACACTCATGCAAATTGGCAGACGATATTATGAACTTTGTCCTACATTTGATGCTTTAGAGGACATCACAAAATTGAGTTTTCATGGGTAGGCAAGTGTGCAATGTGGGGTGCGACATGTGTGTATGTAATGTCAAGATAAATTTTAATGACAAGTCGGCATTACATATTACATTGAATTGAATATGAAAGAATATATTATAAAATAAAAACATTATCAGCTAGTAGATGGAATACTAATTAACTAGAGTAATCGTTTACTTTGTTCAAACCTACTTGTTGTAATAATTCATAATGGGGTTGATGATGATTAAATAAAACTTACGAGAGGTCAACTCTAAGACTACGTTTAGTTGAATAATTCATTTCATTTCACTTTCTTGTACTCCTTTATGGAATAGTTTGGAAGTACACTTCTTTATAATATAAATTGATACTAAATCTTTTGTTTTTATTGTTGTTGCTAACGTTTAGATAATGTCAATATAAACAACCTACGGATAGATATTATTGGCTCTCTTGCTTCTATTAAGTATTGAAATATGTCTACTATGCCAAGCACGTCATTGCCATTGGGAGCAACTGTGCCCATATTTATAAGCATGTACTCTCATACTCTCATGCACAAATGTCAAAAGATAACTTCAAAATAAGTGTCCTACAATGAGTACTTGTGTTCTCACTGTTTATATATTCAAGTCAGTATAAACTGCTTGCCACCCATAAGCATTAGAACACTATTTAATACTTTTGCTTTAATGCCTTCTTCTCCATAATGTTTAATTTTTGAGATTTTTGAGATTGTTCAACTTCATAGAATTGTTACAAAGCCACGCCCACAATCGATGAAAATCTATGTATAAACTATAAAAAATGAGCAATGAAATTGGAATTTGTTATACACATTTATAATTAGGCCATCGGTGGATTTGACAAAATTGGGCCTGATCGAATAATTTACAAGTTGCTTTTTCCTGTTTGGCACAGAATCCAAATTGCAAAATCATTACACGGCTTAATCAGGTACATGCCACGCCCACAATTTCTTTGTAGATGCGGAGGGTGCTTTAATATTTGTTTTAAGCCACATTTAGTTTTTTATTTTAATTGAGAGGAATTTTATTTATAAAGGTCAGTACCAACCAGCTGATTATATTATAGAACTTGCTGAAGAAATCAGTATATGGTACCTATTTCAGTTGCTCTCTAAGTTTCTACTTAATTATACTGAATGCTATGTACGTAGTGTTCCTATTCTTACCAATTACCAAGATTACACAAAATTCAAGTGGGTGTTAGAATTCTCTTTTATTTTGTTTTGTTCTCACAGCTTTGAAAGGGAACCAATCATTACGTTGTATTTACTATTTTTAACTTTTCTAAATATGTCATTTGTTTGTTATGGAATACACACAAGAATGCATTAATATAGTGTAGAGGGAGGGTGGAGTTTCGTTCAAAATAGGCAACCACTGATTGGTGGATTTCAGTTGTGTTAATTGTAGACAAAAGATCGATCACTTATAACATAACGGTCTAGCAGTTTAATGAAATGGAATTATTTCTTGCCTCTTTAATCTTATTCAACAGTCACAAACTGTAGACGACAGAAAGTTGTGATAAAATTTCTAAAAGAATCGAAAGATTATTGCGTTGGTATTGTAAACTATTGTTTCTCAAGAGGCTTAAATTAAGCGAAAAGTGGTCAATAAAAATCCCATAATAGCTTAATCATCCTTATAGCGTATATATTAAATGTTCAAACATTTTCTGTTTTCATATTCACGAGTAACTCGGATAAACATAAAATTATTCCTTTGATTACCGATGCTTGTTAAATATAATGACATTTTGTTGGTGCGGAAATCTACATGTGCATGTATGTCGATACCACAAACACACATAAACATAAAATGTAAAATGGTAGAGTACCGCAAATCAATTTGGCAGCTATTCATACATTTCAAATGAGAAAATTTCAACAAAATATTCGGATACATACTATGCATTGCAAATGATGGGAAAACTTTTATGACGCATACTTGCTGTGTTCATAAAATCTATACAATATGTATACTCCCACACCAGCACGATTGCATATATTCTATATGAATATAAGTCCCTTTTTTTATGTATTTGGTTAAAGTCACTTTGACGTTCGTAAACATTGTTCATTTATAAATAAAGCATATAAAATAATGATTCATTCTGTATGCAATAATTGACCAGGAGCACATAAAAACTTAACCACCAATTAAAGGCTTTTAAATGCATACGAAGATACGTTATGAACAAGTTCATTTATCAAATTTGAATTTAGTTTTTAGTCGTTCATTGGTGTACATGCATTTAGACCTAAGACCACAGCTGTTTCCTGAAGGAGCTTAATAATATGCAAGAAAAAAGTGTAAAATGGGCTCAAGACACTATTTGGAATGGAAAATAACCGAACGTAGCCCATAATCATTCTACTAGATAATGAATCAATACCTGAAATAATCACCTTATACATTTAAAAAAAAACTTAATGTTTAGATAGATAGATGGCAAAAGCGTTTTGAATGTATGTAAATGCGCGAAATTTGATTTAAATATAAGATACTTAACGACTCTGAATACTTTAATAAAAGACAGACGTACGGACCTATATATCTAGATTGATTCAAATGATAATTTGTAGGGCTTCAGTCGTCTACTTCTGAGTTTTGCAAACGCAACAACAAACTTATTATACCTTCTATTTTATTCAGGATCAGTTGGGGCGTAAACTGCTCAGAAATGGTCCCTTAATATATTAAATTTTTCAAGAGCATTATTAACAGGAATACTATTAATGATTAAATTAGGTAAAGAAAACTTTTTATTACCGCCAAAATTATGAAAACTGTCCCTGTCTACGCTTATATAAGACAAAAAATTATTCTGTTCGCCTTAAAGGAAATAATGGCTTCAGATCTTGAATTTAAAAGTTTTTAATAGGACACGAATTCTATTAAAGAAAATTAAAATGTAATAAGTTGCTTGTTTTGGCAACAATGATAAATGTATTTAGAAATTCTAGTTCGTTTTCTTATATTATACACACATCCACATGCGCATATAACGCGGTTATGGACAAAATATGTACATACGACAGGATATTGATATTATGTAGGAACAATGTTGAATTTACTAAATATACACAAACAAGACTTAAGAGCACACACATGCATTTATAAACAATACATGTATGCATGAAACACAAGCATGGCGAGTTATAAAATTAACCTAATGCAGAGATTGTTATTACTGGTGCAAGAGCTGGCTGCTACTGGTGACTTGAAGCAGAAACCCATTTATCATTTAAGTGGAACAAGGAAATTGTAGAAATACCCTCCTCACACATCAACACATTTTTGTAGATGTGTACATAACCGAGAGCCATATACACGCGCATAGCAATGTTTTTAAAGATATATTGTATGTTTGTGTGTTTGTACTTTAAACCAAACATGACGCTTGTGTTTGTTATGTTTACTACAACTCTCCCTTCTCTCTTACCCTCTTTCCAACCATAACCCCATCCTGCTTTCCTACTTAGTCTAGTTAAACAGCAGAATGTTAGAGGATTTGCGTTTGAGTTTATTTGCATAAGTATGTAGGTATGTATGCAAGTATGCATGTGTGTGTATAGGGATTTGGATATGTTCATGCAAAGAACTTGTTGTATGAAATTGCTCGAAAATCAACAAAACGCCTCATCTGTTTGCAAATGTTATTGCTCTTATGCAGTATTAACTATAATTACAATTACAACTACAGCTACAACAATAGAAGCAAAGATACGCAGTAATATGGAAAGGAAGTTGACAACGCCATTTGAATACACTTTTGGAAAACATTTCTCTCAAACAAAGAAAATGTAGCCGAATAGTCTGAATATAAACAAGGATGTGTGTTCAATGTAAAAAGAGTTGTTGTGTTATTGTGAAAATTGAATCTTTTAAATCCATTGCAAACTTATAACACCTTTCAAAGTTAACGTATAAAAATATATTGAGATAATGGTTTCAATAACAACTACATTGATAAGCAATGTATGTGATAACTAAAGTTATCAGTGCAGTGCAATCTGCATCATTGTCGGCATTGCCGTCATCATCACCACAATCACCATCACCATCACCATCACCATCACCATCACCATCACCATCACCATCACCATCATCATTAGCATTAGCATATAAATGAATGCGTGTCTATGCTGTTGTACATATTTGTACAACTTTACACGTCTACTCTAACTATGAGGTGTCCGTTTGTATATATGTATGGCCTGTAGTTTATTTAAAATTGTGTTAAACTTTACATTTAATAGAAATGATCGCTTCTGCATCGAAAGCACAATTACAATACAGAAGAGGAGGACACATTAAACGCAACGCATTTCACAGTTTAACAGTTGAATGCTAGCAGCACCATAACATTGTACAACAATAACGATTTCATCGAGATAATCGATTTATTTGTGTGTACATGACTTTGAGTCTTGCCGCCTACACTAAATTAAGTGTGTTATCGATGGCAAATCTCCAAAACACAAGCGATATAAAGCTTGTGCATAAAGAAAAAAAGTAAGCAGGATCTCTCGGTTGGATGCATTCATTTTTGACATCATGCACACGCAACATAGGTGTATGTATGAATAAGTTTTAAATTTTCACAAATATGGTCAAAAACAAACAAAAAAAAATGATGTGCATAATTTATAAAGCATGATGCACAGTTTGCCATTTAGGTAAATATGAACTCATCGGCTTGATTGTGCAATTATTGCTATCAAACGTGTACGATGCAAACGACTGCTGACTGTTTTATTGTATGAATGGCTTTATAAAACACTCTACCACAGAAATGGAAACGGATAAAAAGGACAGTGATTTCAATTAATTAAAACTTAATTAGATGACGCGTTAATAATTTTTGAATTGAACCTCATCAACTTAAATGGAAATTGTGCAATTCTGAACAGATATATACATACACACGACAGTAGGTGGCTTATGTTTGAATCATTTAATTTATGTTCCTATTCTCATTAATCTTCGATATTTACTACAACCATGCGTAGGTGAATATACTTATGTGTAAAGATTTAGAGCAACACGATAACTAAATTGAAGATGTTTATGGTGATAAATAGTGGCAGATGTTTTATACAAAAGCAGGTGATGTTAAGGTATATAGGAAACAGCAAGCACTTGGCGAGGTTTACATATTTGAAATTCTCGAGAGGGGGTGAAATTTTGTTTAAACAGCGAAGGACAAAGTGCGTTAAAATGATTTTGCTTGAGTATTCTCTACAGCTGTTAAGACTTCCAACACTATGGCGTCTGGGAGACAAATTTTGTAACTTGGTTTTAATGATTTGTTGACTTAACAACATATCGCAATATTTTGGAAACTTGGATGGATCATAAGTGCTGCGCGTTTCCGTTTTCTGAATAATTTGAGTCATTGTTGATAAAGGAAAGTTTGTTTGTAAGATCGTGTTATTTGGCATATAATTGACTTTATGACCACACGAAACATTAACATTTCCGGTTGTGTTTAAGTTGATGTGAAATGGAATTAAGGAAATTCAATTAAACAAAAATCCAATGTAGTCTTTGTTAATTAACAACTTTTGTGCTACTCCTTCTTTACTAACAACAATTATCGCACATACTTACACAAAACCTACAAATGGCTGCAAACATTCTTAAATGAAAGTTAAAAGTATGTGTATGAGGAAGCGTACTTAACACGTTATATTGTAAGTATGTGCGCGTGTGTGTATATGGCTGACATACCGAGTAGTGTTTGACATTTTGTGAAAACTATTTAACCACAAAACCACAATATTGTCATTTCAATGAGCTATCATTTCACTTATGGTACGAACGTACATACACTCTTCAAAATACATACACGTTGTATGCAGAGCAGAACACTTACGCAATATTATTGGTAGGCAAGAGAAAACTTATCCTGTGATCCTTTTTAATCATCATGAGCACAGCACAATATTAAAACTTAAACTTTATATAACATTTAGTAATTAGTAGTGAAGTAGAGAAACAAAGGCATGCAAGAGGAAGGAAATTAAATTTGAAAATTACTCGAAGTAAAATAAGGAAAGATAAGGTTCTTGATACTAATTGATACTGACTGTAGCTGCATTTAAGAAGGCGTATGTGTGGTTTTATATGTGAATGTGCTTAAATGAAGGATTGTAAAGAAGTTCTTTGAATAACATAGAAACCGCATATGCACGCGCTACGTATCCAAAATACAAAATACATGCAAACACCGCAGAAACTTTCTGTTTAACGAACAACAAACAAGTGTTTCGGTGAATGTTTATACCATTATATGATAAACGAATTTAGTTATAAAGAATATTTCAAGTTATTTTTTTTTTTTTTTTTTTGATTCAATAATTCAAACGCTACCAGCAATGTAAGGAAATCTCAATAAAACAAATAAAAATAATCAACAACATAATCAAACTACTCTAGATTTAATGCAAATCGACATATTTAAGTTTAATTTGTGCAGATTTAAAGTTTTATACATATTACGTTCAAGCATTGTCACTGGCATGTCAACATATCGTTCACGGTTTAACTTTAAAGAACGTTAAGCGTTACACACAAAACCCGACGCACAACATAACATTATAATCAATTGACATTTTATGCCAATTACAAAATGTTTACAACAACTGAAAATTATTGTAGTAAATATATCCCCCTCCAAAAAAACAAAAACAAAAAAACAACAGATACAATACGATAACACCAGACCAGCATCACACACCATAAGCAGTCACTTAGGTGTACAAACGTACATTTATAGACATACACGAATTTATATAAAAGATTTTTAAATTATCATGTTACACGGCGAATTGGAGTGAAGACAACAATAATAATAATAATAATAATAATAACAACAACAACAACAATGTTGAAGAAAAAATTAAGTGGATCAGCCAAATATACAACTAAATGGCGCCAAATGACACATACACACAAATTAAGTGTTTTAAATTCATAAGCCAGTGCTGACAAACTTATATGCATGAGCTGTTATTAATGCACCTTAATATGTACCCTACCATAATGTGGAGGTTATAAAAAGTTCACTTTGGCTTAGAATGAATGAAACGTACCCTGTATACCTTATGTGCTGAAGAAATTTTTTTATTTTTAGGACACTTTAAGTTTGTTGATCCGTTTGCAGAACACAGAAAGAAGCGTCAGAAATCCTACAAAGTAAACAATTAGTAGATGTAAATATGTCCATATGTTGTTATCACTCGGAAAGTCATTAATTATGAGATATACACAGATGAGCTAAAAGATGAGAGGGGTTGAATATACACGCCCATAATTTAATGAATGGCTTTTTTTTTTACAGAATCCATCGTAGAGTTTGATTTGTATTAAAAACACTGTAAAGGGCGTGTACGATTCGATTTAAGCCTTTTTTTGTTCTTTTTTTCTTTGTCAATTGAAGTTTCTGCTTTAATTTTACAATTTAAATAATTTATGTTAGTAATTGCTTGTTTACTATTCATGTATTTTTACAAGAAGTTTATCGCAAAATACTTTATATAAAGACATACACGCACAAACACACACAGACAAATTAGTTAAACAAATATATGTATAGATATAATGTTTATGGGAAAACACTCTTATCATAATATAAACATACATATAACAATGCCAATGATGACATTCATCTGCACAATATCCGATTAAAATTTTGCGTTAAATTGAGCATACACCAGTATCAAATAGTGTTGTTAAAATGGAGTTATGTGTTTGTGGAATCATAAAATTTTATAGTGCAGTGAATAAACATAATTTTCATAATTATTATAGTGGATGTTCAAAGTAATTCATTTGAAATAATTAAAGTAATCATTTCTCTTCAAAGTGCACAACGTAGCTGTGCAAAATATTTCAATTAACTCAACATGACAAAGGAAGGTCCTTTCAATTATAATGCGAAACTTTAATATACTTTTGAATACACTTTTATGTAGAATACAAAAAAGTACAATTTTTATATTCTTTTTGTGAGCTTTGCGTTCTAAATGTTGCGGTACAAGGATTCTCATAAATTATTATTATCATTTGCATTTAAAAACCCTTGTAATATTCTGCTCTCATTAATTGGGTCTTATTTCTCTTCGAATGTATGACATAACAAAAGTCAAACTAAAAGTGGAAAACAATATGTTGCAACGAAAGAAAAGAATCGCACACAAGCAGTTATTTTTGATAATTAGTGCATAAATTTATATTCACACAGGTTTTTTTCTATTCCATTCACACTCTATGCAAATTGTTTCTCTCGCCAGTGACTTGGTCGGGCTGTACCCAAAGGGAACAAATTACTTTTTCCTTGATAACTAACCTCACTTGGTGGGATATGATTTATATACATGTGCCTTCTGTTTTCTACCCTACCACGCTGCTAAATGTTTCATAAAATCTTAAAAATTGATTACTCTCTAAGTAAAAGTGCAGAACAATAGGGATACATATGCGAAGGATGAAGGTTGTTGCATATTTTCCTCCTCAGGTGTACATACATTATTGTCACCGAATAAAAATTTAATCAAAACGTGAACAGATGAGGTTTTAATTGTTATTTAAGCTTCAACATATATTTTATAATTAATTATTTTCATTAGAGTAAAACCCATTAAATAATACAATACAATGGATTACACGAGATTTATTCATAAAGTGAACGGAACAATGTAATAATATTTATAAAACGCAATAAACTAAATAACAATTAATTTCTATAAATGAACCAAATAATAAAAAAATATGTAATAAAACTATTGCAGATAAGCGTATAGATAAACGTGCAACTAAATTAGCTAATGAGTAAATTTTTATAAGGTTTCAGTTTTCAAATCTTTAATATACGTTATTAAGGGAACTTTATGGCACCAACCATAATAAATAAACAATTATGCATCAATAATGAATTAATATCAAAATAATTCATGCGGTAATTGGTACTTATTCAGATTGCTATCTACTACATAATAATCGTGTAATTGTTTTGAAATCAATGACCGTAAGGATACTTGAAACTACAAGCAAATGACATTTACTGCATTCCCTTGAAGAGATTGAAATATAATTATTTTGAAACAATTTCAGCTTATTTTCTCATTATTCCACCCTCTAATAGTATATGCATTACGTTTCAGCTTACAAGTCTAGTTTTCCGTGGAATATGGCTCTTTGGAAATTGTGGGCGTGTTAACGTGAATTTTCTCGAAGGAGGGAATTTGGCTCAAGCCAAAATCTGGGGAATTTTACTTTTTCTTAAATATTTTTTGCTACTTAGGATCAGCCATATACGTATGTGGCCTGTGTGTAACATTTTTTGTGTCTCTTTGCAAATTGACACTTGGCAGTCTAAGCTGCTGGATAAATCATTATGGATCAGCTACTACACTTATGTGTGAAACTCACCTGATCATGGATTTTTTATTTTTTATGTTGAGGTATTAAGTTTACTTGTTGCCATTTTGATATATGTACGCTTCAACAACACTCGGCTATCATTCGACTACCAAAAATAAACAATTTCAAACAGTTTTCAGAAATAGTTTGGTGATATATTTGTTGGTTTTTGTAAGACGTGTATGTTTGAAAAAAAAAAAAATATAAAAAATGCAAAAAAAAAGTTTTGACATTTATTTCTTGGTTTGCATACATACAGTTTTTGGATAAAAGAAAAACAAACGCACACATTCATACATTGCCGTCGCCCACTTAATGTGCACCTGCAGTGTTGGAAAAATCCATAAACTTTTTTAAGTATTTTATATAATGATGAAAAGTTTACCGATTAGCATAAGAAGCGAGGTTATACACATGTGCTCTCCTCTAAAATGTAGAAGAATTTACTACAACTATTTTCACACGATTTTTCATAGACTTGTGCAAAAAAAATTGACTTTTGTGAATTTATTGCATATTTTTAGAAATAACAAAAGAAAATTTGTACATCGACCACATTCAATATTTATTTATAATCTTAAGCGAATACATTTTCTTGTAATTTCCAACCTTCGTAATAATAACACCTTTTGATTATGCTATCAAAACCTTCTAATGCTTGTAATAGTAAATTTCTCCTACTTAGGAATGCATTGCATTGTATTCACGCATTACATACTTATTTTGTTAACACTAATGTACAATATATACGTAAGTACAGCTGTTGTGGGGATTAGTTTTGTATATATTGAAACGTACAAACTTATACGTAAATCCTTAACAACCATAACCCCAACTACATTGCTTGCAGTCTTACATTGTTTCCATCTTACTAACTCGTAATGCGTATTAAACCGTGCGTATGCACCACATGTGTCTTAGTTAAGAGTATCCTCTTCTTCTAACTGACACACAAGCCTCATGAATCCATGTAATAATTAATTTTCTGAGGTTACGCCTATAATTGTTATACATTGCAAAGCTTTTGAGTAGTAAAGCCGTAAGCAGCTTGAAACATTGAACAGGAAATTTAGCGTGTATGCGCAAAGATAGAAAGAGGATTTTCAACACCACTAAACATTCATTTTAATTTTAAGTAAATATATTTTTATACCCGTCCATCCGTGTGTCCTTCTTTTGTTGGCAGTTTCACCGTTGTAAATTTTCAAATGTATTAAAAATTTCTATTTTTCCATTTAAATTGGATAAAATTGATTGAGAACCATGCCCACAACCAGCATATTTTGTACATAGATGTGGAAAGTATTTAAATTTTGTTCTAAGCGCACCATCATAAGTGTTTGGGAGTATAAATCATATTAAAAAAACGGTTGCAACGCTCAAAAGGAGGCGTCAGAGTATATATGATTTATATAAACATGTTTGTCTCTCCGTCCGATATTGATGTTCTATGGTGATCACTGTCCTGGCTGTAAAAATTAAGATATCGGTTCCAAACCTAGCAGAAGAAGAAGAAGATACAGTTCATAGTTGTTTTTTTTTAAATTAAAATTGGGTGAAATTAAGTAAAAATGCTCAAGATATAAGCATGTAATGTAACAAGGACTGAAATAGATGTAATTTTTTAAATAAATTTTCCCTTTTACTTATAAGGTACAAAAGATACACGAAGCTTTCGGGTATCAATGGTGGGCATTCCAGATTGGGCTTTAGCCGAGCATAATGTTTTCACTCGTTTTATATAAAAACTTTACACTTTTCATTACTTTGCCCTGCAGGACATTTTAATGTTGTCTAATTTTATTTTTTTGCCCGGTTGAACTGTTTGCTTGTACGTGCTCAATTAAAGAAGAAATTTCCATTAATTTTATTACTGAAACAATTTAGAAAACAAATCGTATAGCAACTGGTAAGTAATTTTTTTGGAAATTCCCTCCAGGATCATTGGGGTAGTAATTAAAGCTTGTCGCAAACGTTTTTCGTTTCGTAAGCTCAATACTCGTGTGTGCGCGCGTACTAAACCGATAACATATTTACTTTGCATTGTACACCACCAGAAGGAACAAAAACCTATTTAGACGCTATACCAATATGTGCTCATATGAACGCATGCACACAGAATAGAACGTGTAAACAGAAAAACATAAACTCAATGTCCGTGTTTTGTTCTGCTGCATTATGTTGTTGTGGAGATGTGTGTGTGTGTTATCTGGTATTTAACTTATGATTTTACCGTTGAAGGCAATTAACAATTTGCCGCAAAACTGTCACGCATAACGGACGGACAAATGCATAGGCAGCAAAAAATATAAACAGAATATAAAAATAAACAGTAGCAGTACAAACCGGAGGCATGCATATGTCGTGCATCGTTTACAAGATCCATAGAGAGCCAGGAAAATATTTTTTAATATACATGTTCATTGCTGAAGCATAAATATACAGGAATTTGCACACACGAACACGCACACGTACACATATATTGGTCGTAAATTAACTGGAGTCGAGTAGGAGGGGACAAGGATACCTGTACCTTCTTCATTATTTCCGCGTAACTTATCTCGTTATGTATGTATGATGTAAACCGATGTTGGACGTGCGGTCAACCATATTACCAATTCAACTCCAAATACACATGTACGTACAGTGTTTTCTACTAACAAAAATGTTCGCATACGTTTGTGTACAAATGTATGTCAATTACGATTTTTCACCAACTATTTAACAATGTTGTGTTGAGGGACCATTTAAACGTTAAACATAACAACGTAACAACGTAACAACCACGTCCATGCATGCCCGTATGTATTGTACATTCAAAAGCATTGTAACAATGTTTCATGTTGTGTGGTGCAGGTGCATAAATCAACATTTTCTCTTTATATGTATATTGTTGCAGTGGGTTGTATATGTGTTTTTGATAGTCCTCTGCTATACTTGTAGTGTTTTTGTTGTTACTGTTGTTGTAGTAATGTGGCATTTATTTGTGCGGGAAGCATTGACGCTTCAGTCAGGCATCAGATCAACGAAATAAATTTGAGTTGCGTTTTGTTGCGTAATAAAGCAATTGTCGTTTTCGAGGCGTCCCTTTCTCACTCCGTTTCTTTCATTTTCCTTCTTTTTTCCTTTTTTAAACGGTTTTCGTTTTTGTTCTTCAACATTTTGTAACCAAAAATGGTCGAAAGTTTTGGTTTTTTGATTTTTGACTCTTTCCAAATTCACTTTTGCTCCCATTTATGGTGTGCGGGCGTATGCTTGCTTGCTCACTTTTACCGTTACTGTTATGTACATTATAATTTATATGTTAAGGTTGGTACATAGATTGTGTGCGGAAAGTTGAGACACTCGGCACAGATTTGTGGAATTTTGTAGAAAAACTGAAATTTTTCAACACCCTACACCGTTTGCGGTAGAGAGTACAATAACTTTAAGCGAATGTTTAAAGCTTCTGAAAGTGTGAAGGGGTGGCTTCATTGTATTGATACGGAATCACATGAACGATTCAATCGTCATATACGTCCGTCCTACGCGTACACGCTACAGATGACATTTTTAGATAATATTTGCTATATGGACATGTTTTTGGCCCAAAGAGGAGCTTGAATTTTAGAACCCCTCCCTCGATAATTACTTTTTATGAAACATATTTTTATTTGCAATTCTTTATATTTTAAAAAAAGTTGGCGAAAAATAATAAATTAGCTTAAAAAAGGGTGCACTAAATCTGGACTCGAAGGGATCATTTTTGGAACCTCTCAAGCTTTTTTAGAAACTTATGCATTATCGAGCAAAATTTTGAAATTCTTGAAATTTTTTCAGCAAAAATTTTAAACCAAATCTATATATTCTAATTTCAAACCGAATAGAATTTTCCAAGAGAATTTTTTTGTGCGATTCGTCAAGGAAGAATTGTCTAGACCCTACAGAGATCACTTGTAGGTATTATGTCGCGTATTATGAGCTCTAGGGCCACTTGAGATATGAGGTGTTTTATGTTCGATGTGGATCTACTTAAAAAAAAAAACCACCACCAATTATCATAACATTTAATCGTTTAAAAGAAATGTAACCATTACATTCTCCTTACTGTCAATACGAAAAAATGTTTGTATGATTTCACAATGCCTCTTAAATACATTTTATTGTCCAGTATGCACTTTTACATTGGAGTGGTGCTTACCATTCCAAAAATCAAATCTGCAAAAATATGAAGGAGTTATTAATAAATAATAACTACAATTGAAAAAACAACATATTTTTAAGGTTAAATCATTCATGTATCATTGAAATTATTTATTTATTTATGCCGAGCCAAATATTATTAAAAGAAACTCAAATAACTTCAACTTGTTAAAGGTAACGAAATACGAATTTTTCTTCAAAAATGGGACATCATTATATATTGATGGGTAGTTTTGGTGAAGACAGTTTTCGTAAGAAAGCTTCATTAACATAAAAATACAATTCGTCATTTTCTCGCCGATTGTTTGCTTGACGATGCGTTGTTTATTTTAATGTAATGACGTCTCTGGGCAAACAACAATATATGTATTGAACGTACGTTGCACGAATAACAAGAAAATATCAATGTGATGATAAAAATAAAAGGTTTTCACTTTTTTTATATCATATACCCACCATCGCATACATGTACATCAGAATAATTGGTTTTGCTTGACTGTTGCTAACACCTAGGAGAAAGTCTTGATATTCTTCAATACAAGGACAGTGTGCCTTAAACCCTTTAAGGGTGGTATATACTTATATACTGATTTTCTAATAATATTTCAACAGCTTTTTCCCTTTGCTGTTGATTAGAACAAGTGATTGTACAAAATTCCATTCCCCCAACTATCTTAGCTTAATACAAGATGTGCATAAAAGATTGTATATAATTTCGTTGGGGAATAATTGCCAATTCAAATATTTGTTCATAAGTGTATGTGTATGCCTTGACAAACGAAAGATATAAGATATGTTTGTGTATATACGTTGTAGTTGCTTCATATAACATGCATACATACGTACAATGTACGGGTTAAACTTGAAATTTCTCTTAAGATGGGACAGAGTCTGTATGTATGTAGTGACATTCTGCCGGCCGATAAATGCATATATCACAAACGAGTGGACAGTTTATGGTTACAAAAAAGCAACATTGCCAAACAATATGTTCGCTATTGCCATCCATTCCTCCAGATAACAGCACACACTGGCATACACATAACGCACAATTGTAGCTGTAGTGTAGTAGCTGGAGTGACAGCAACAGCAGCAACATTTGTCATAACACTACAAGCTGTTAATAAAATACATGAATGTGCGTGCGGTTATGATGTTTTCCTCTGTTTTTCGTGTTGTTGAGGCAGCGTGCTGCACCGCGCACCATATATCGCGTAGACGAATGTTTATTGGTTTATCGATGTATTGCGGGTAAGTCTCGGTGTGGTGATGTTAAGTGTAGGTGTACAACATATTTACAAGTATACATATATGGGTCATCTCTGTGCGTGATCTCCGATATTGTCGCACGGTTACTTTTTCTGTTTTATACTTTTGACAGCATTACAAAACGTCTCTCCGAGTTTCTGGTCGTACTTGAAGCATTAAAATAAGTGAAAAATTTAATTTCAGGTGACACGTTTTAACTTTTAGTACTTGTGCTACTTTCTGCTGAATAGATCTTTGCAAAGAATAACGAATTTATACCCAAAAACATTTCCCTTTAAAAGCACAACCGGCGGTGAAAATCTATTTCTTTTCCCTTTTTGTGTAGCATGATATGTGTGTTTAACAAAAAATCATCAAACAATACAAAAAGCATTTCAGATATTGTGACAATCATGATACAAGCCGTATCCATGGTATCTCGCAATCCTATACGAAATTCTCACATTCATTATATTACCAGTTTTTATTCTCTCTCGTTTGTTCACTTTTGCTTGTAATTCAATAAATTTTAAGAAATGAAAATAAATCAATTTTGCACAAGAAAAAAAGCCTTGTAAGTGATGTGTGAAATTCAATCAATAAAAGGTCAATAAATTTAATACATTGTGTCGTATAAACTTCATCACTTCAAAAATTAAATTAATTATGATAAATATATATAAGTAATTCTATATTTAAGCGTAAATGAAATCTATGTATATGAATACAAAGTTTTTTTTTAAAGATTGTATTATTGAACTGGGAAAAATAGCTAAATTTGACTTCCTAATAGTGTTTATAGTACATAAACTTGCAGGTTGGAATCCCCGCTAAATATTGAATTTTATGAATTGTGGGCTCGTATATTATAAGACCCCGCCTATTTCTTGTACATTCTTGATAAAGATTCTTATAAAAATGTGTACCAAATTTCAACTTCATAGCTAAACTTTAAAGAAATATATACATTTTTGTAGATTGTGGGCGTGGCTTCTAACCGATTTAACCCAATTGAATAAGAAACCTACGAATAGTAATTAATATATAAAATTTCAAGTCACTATCTTAATATTTTTCACTGCTAGAGTGCTTTCAACAGACAAATGGACGAACATATATGAAGCGACTCAAATTTTGCTCCAATTAACGAGTGTGTTCCTATAATGTATGAAACATGATTAAAGTTTTTAATGCCGGTGAAGGACAGGGCGTCTCTCAAGCTGTGCTGTGATGAAGTTGCAAACGAAATACCAATCTTAATATACCATATTTATCAAGGTAGTGTTTTAATTTGTCTTGATTCTCAATATTTTACTATCGTGTAAACATAATATGTGTAAAACTTTAACACCTCAAGTGTGCTGTGGTACCGAAGTAAAATGTTATTATCACCAGTGCGGTGCGAAAGCCAGCTAATTGGCAAATGTGTCAATGTTGTTATGTTGTCTCTACTCCAAAAGGATTTGCTGCTTGACCATCCCTTCCACATGTCCTTGGTGGATAGCACACAATGTACCGTAAGCCAGCCAATAAATTGATATGAATATTTTAACAAGATGCAGGTATAGTGCTTGTATAAATATTGCATGTGCAAGCAAGTATGTATATGTATACTGTGTATAAGTATAAATATTTCCAATACGTACCCAATTGTGTTCGTTGTCCAGTAGTTCCTGTGATATCTTATGCATGTGTATTAAAATTCATATGAATTTATTATAGGCAAGTGTGTGTGTGTGTCCTCCGCTCCATCTCTTTCCCTCACTATTTATACTAATTGTGTACCCCTTTTGTTTAAGCTTGTTCTTCATATATTTTTTCGCATTTCGTATTATATGCAAGGTTGCTACGTTGCTACGGTTGTGGTCTGTGGTCTGTGGCCCCGTGGTTGCTTCATGTCCATATCTCATTTAGGAAAACACTCTGCCCAAGAACAACCTGACTTATGCTTGTTGTTAATTAAAATAAATACATGGATATGTAAATAATGTTACGTTAACATATAATAAAAGAAAATATAAACACGAACAACAATTAATGTTTATTATTGTATAATGAAATGTTTCACATTCAGTTTTATGATTAATGACTTCGCTTTACATGATAAATAACAAAAAATTACATAAAAATAATTTCTTTTATATTTACCTTCAAAAACGGTTTAAACGCTTCTGACTGACATTCTAATAAAATTATTGTTGTGTGGTAATTATAATTTAGTTAACATACACTTACTCTACCCAGCCCATTTTGTCATTATGTATGTGTGCTGGTGCGAGAACACAAACAAGCTCAAATTACACTTCAAACAAAAAACACCGACACTCGCAGATATCTAAATCAAGTTATTGTTGATTGACTGCAAAGCAGACGAAAAGAGACGATAAATTGAACAAATGTGATAAATGTGGCAGGAGGGAGAGGTTGTTAGTGTTCTGAGGTGTTTTTTTACTTTTTTAAATTTTTTTTTTCATTTAATAAATGTTGGCAGCCCACGCTGCAATTTGTTTGTTGTACCAACAACGATTTCATTCATAAAATGATCATGATTGAATAGTAAATAATTCAACCTTTAAAAAAAAAACACTATGTGGGAAGTCATCTTCAAGTCAGATAGAAACTTTAATTTCTCTTGAACAAACATTTAACCTCTTAAAGAAATTGGAAATTTCCTTACTGGGCACTATTGATTGCAACAGTTTTTTATATATAATTTTCGTCAGTGCTTAATGTGAGTACACTTCTCTTAATCTCAATCAAAGTGCACTTTAAATGTGGTCATTCATAATTAAATCACTTTATATATGCACATTCTACCACATGTGCACCTATTAGTGTGCATTACACTTTAATAATGAGTTAATGAATGTGTTGTTAAATAAGTTAAACATGCAAAACCTGAGAAGCTATGGTTTGCTTTTCAATTTGTCACGTTATGTAATAGGTAGTATTGAGTTTTAAAATACTCGGGATTAGGATAGAATTTTAAATAGTTTTACTTCTGTCAGTCTGTCTGCTTTTTAGAATTTTTCGGTAAAAAAAAAGCAGTTTTTTCAAAAACTTGAAATTAAATCAATATTAAAAATTATAGAATAAAGTAGATAGACACGCCCCTTTGTAAAAAAATCTATGTAAAATGTATAAGCGTACATAGGAAATAAGCATTCAGAAAAAGTTCTATTAGCTGCTAACTTTCTACAAGTAAAAATGTGTAGAATAGAAATTGTTTTAATCAGTTTTATTGAGAAAACTATTGAACTACATTTGTTCAATTTTGTTACAATACATAAGCATTAAGGAATGAATATTAGTTAATACCCTCTAGATGAAGAGTTCACCTACACGTAGAATATATTCTTTGAGCTGATATTTTGCACATACCTTTCTATTTTGTGTATATTGGTTGATATTTTAAAAATTTAATGAAAACAATCTACAAAAATCTGTTTATAAAATACAGAAAATAAAGCAAAGAACTTGAAATGTGGAACACATACTTATAATTACTTCATTAATCGTATAAAGGACACGCCCACAATTTAACAGTATTTTTATTTGGCATAAAATACGATTCGCATGTTGATTCGTGGTACATGCACTATTAGAGGGCATAAATATGTAAGTGCCACGCCCACTATTTTTATATAGAAAGTGGAGGGTATTTAAGTTTTGGCCTTAGCAAAATTTAGTTTCATTTTACTTGTTTTCAACTTGTTTTCATTCATTAGCATATCATAATATCACATAACAAGTATTTACCAAACAACACTTGCTTTTGTCGGATACCGAAAAATTAGTCATGATTTTTAGAACAGTTTAAATGAATGCAATTTTAAGATACATTTCATATTAATTATTTGAAATATTACACAGCTAATAAATTGATTTGCTAAATAGCCCATTGTTATGAGATGGAAAACCAAGAGAAAACCATTGCATTGCATTTTCAATTACTTTATATTTGATTCTTCTCCATAGTCTTTATATGGCAAATTTTGGCAATTCTTATATATTTGACATAAAAAAAAAGTAGTTACCCAGCTTGATACAGGAAATTTGGACCAGATCGACCAATTTTTAGAACCCTTTTCCGCTTTACACTTGATCCCTTATAATCTAATATGACAAATATTCTCAATTTCTAAGCTCTACACGTATGTTAATTTTGAGTTTCCGTTTTCATTAACATTAACCTTAGTGGAAGGTGGAAAGGATGTAATTATAAATTGCGTCTATGTTTTGTACATAGTTTTCCAATTTCGTTCATACTGAACTCAGTAAAGTATTTGTTATTGTTACTTTGTTGTTATTATTTCATATGCTGGTTGACACGTTTACATGCTGGTGCAACATGTTAGCCGTTCACTTTTCATAAAAATTGGGGGCATTTTAATTAACTGACTGAAATAATGAGGTCACATATATAGTTTTAGGTAAAAGCTCCACACAAAGCAGTCAGACTACAAATATAAAATACAAAATCTAGGGTTATAATATTATCTTAAAAATGTTTATAAAGTTTCACTTTTTAATAAATTTCATGTTTTTATTTTCTGTAATATTGCTCTATAAAGTATAAACGCATTATTAGTTCCAGTGCAAGTGTTTATCTTTAGATTGAATAAAATTTCAATTTGTCCATCGTAAATGTAAAAATTTCCTCCCCGGGGAGGCACGGAAGTAATATGTTCAAAACAACTCATAAATAAATTGAACAAAAAAGGAAAGCACTGAGTTACCAACAAATTAAAACACAAGTGCAAATACAACATATCCGTTATTCGAAGAGAAAGTTCTTCTTGTAAATTCTCGGCGATTGCCATACATGAATCGATTTAATTATGGCCGTCTATCCGTCCACATATATCTTGTAATAAATCTGAACGTCACTAATTTTGATACTATTGGTATGAAATTTAAATAACAGAAGGACTTGATCGGTCCATTTTAAGTACGCTCTATTTTAAATAAATCTTTGTATCACGAATGATATTTTTTTTAATTCTGTAATATAATCAAAATATAATGGAACGCGTTTCCATACCATACCATAATATTTACATAATCCTGTTTGGGCATCGGGATATATCTAAATCGATTTCAAACACAATTTTTATATGAAACGAAATTTAATGTACCCACACAAGAAGCGTAGGGTATAAAAGCAAATACAATCTATTGTAAGTTACTTCATCATGCAGCGCCATAGACAAAGCAAATTGATGTATGTATGTATATGCATTGTATAGGTGGGTATAAAAGGTTTGTGGTGTTCAGGTCCAGATGTGTATATCGTGCATTCGTTAGTCTGTGTAGCTATGATTACCATTGTTTGAATAAACAGAGTACATCTTAATGTATGTAAATATGTGGATGTTGTATATTACAGTTAGGTGTTAGTTTCAACACGCGTGCCTTACAATGTGCGTGCATGCGAAGGTTTACCAGCCATCAGAGTAATTTATACCTTGAAACAAATCGTTTCAATGTATTGCTTATGTTGGTTGTTGTAGCTGTGAATAAGTGAATGTGGGCTTTAATTAACTCTGTAAAAAATATAAAATGTGATGTTTACTAAGTTTGTTATTCCGTTTGCAACAACCACAAGGAATTGCCAGAGGCCTTCAAAACTACATATATAAGAAAAATAAATTTGACATAAGTCGATCTAGACATGTGCGTTGTTGGCACTCTCACAATAGTAAAATTTTGAGATCTTTTACCAACATTCCAAAACGACTAATTCCGACTCGACTAATACTACGCCCTCTCCTTGTATGTATATACATACATATGTGTGGAGGGTATTAAGATTTGGCTCAAGCCAATCTTTTGTATTTATACTCGTTTATATTTAAATGTGTGGTGTATTTAGACATACGCCTACGTTGACTGTGTGCGCCGTAAAGTGCCATGACATTATGACTTAAATACGAGTACGTTTAGTTAATGCCAATTTGGAAAACTTCTACACATATTTACGTATCTACCTAGGCGCACATATGCAGAGATAAGCATTTGCAATGAACTTTTTTTTCGTGTTCTTTGTTATCGTTGCACAGTTATTGTGACAGGTGGAAATTGTAAGGCGCCACGTAGCTTATTAACAACTCTATAAAGGAAAATAAGTCAAGAGCTTACGAGCGAATGGTGTGTGATGGTGTGTTGGTGTAGGCGGATAAAGAAAATGAATGAAATGAATTAATGCACCCATCACATAAATAATGTTTTGTAATAAATATATAAGAAGAAGAAGAATAAATGTAGTATTTTTTATTAGTAGTAGTTATTATTTAAAATATTATTTAAGTTTATTTATTACAATACAAAATGTGTTCATTGTCATTATTATGGTCCGTCCGTCCGGCGACCTCCCAGATTTTACCTAAACAATCATTTAAGTAAACAAAATGCAAGTGCTTACGTTCCCAAAGGAGTTTCAATCCAAAAACGAATTTCAAATCAATAAAATGTTCATGCTTCCATACATATATACTCCACCTGAAACATTGATGCACCAGAGCTGCAGGGCCTTCGTTGTACATTTTACCTAAAAAATCATTTGAACGCATTTTTTTATTTCTTCCACATTTTCAATCGGATTAATAAAAAAAAGGGTGACAACTGCAGGCTATTTTAGACAACAAGTTTACAAAATGTTGTAAACGTAGATACAAGATGTGAACAATAGTAAAAAAGATGATAAAGACGTAACTCCATAAGCACACGCACACATGAATGCATGATGTATGGATGGATGTACACACTCATGTATACAATATGTATGAACATGTACTGCCTCCATCGTACATTATTCGTACCAAGTGTATTGATACCAAACAATGTAAAACTATTGATGGTTTGTTGTTATACATTGTGTACAAAAAGAATAAGAACAACAACAAATATGACAGATATTAACAACATTGTGCATGTAAAATGTTTAGTATTCAAGTGAAAATATTGAATGGAAAAATGTGGAAAAAAATGTGTGGAAGATTAAACACTATAACGCGTGCATCCATACCTTACGTAAGGAGTTTAAGTGTGGATACTAAGAATTTTTATTCTTATTTGCCAAATTTTGGCATATCATGTGAGTATGCAATGACGTTGAAGTAGGCTCCTCAACTACACCCTTTTTTATCGGTACAATAATTGCTTAATACAAAATTATTGTCTACACCAGAAATTGCCAAATGTTTTATTTTGTACTACATTGTTTCACAAACTTCTGAACAATAGTACACATATCGTTTATAAAAGTTTATCAAGACAAAGGGACAGGGTTAAATCTATTCAGACTTTGATTCTGAATCGATCGGTATACTTGAAGGTGGGTGCGACATATTGAATTACAAATTTAGTCTACTTCCATCTTATGTGGAGGATATTATAATAAGCAAACTTTTAAGCTTTTATGCTTACTTGCTTACATTTGTTGCAGTTTATTATAACAATCATCTATTGCAACAATAGCTGTAACTGGGCTTCCTTGAACAATGGCTTAAGACCTAATAATGGGTATAGTGCGTACAGATTATTGCTTAGATTATGTTATTCTTTATTGAGCATAATCAGCATGGATTGTTGGAATTGTGACCGAATGATTAAAAAATAGTATTCGCTTATGTAAATTCAATATGTTTCTACTTTATGCGATATTGGCTTGAAGGAGAGGAAGCAATAGAATGTAATTATGCAATAGAAAAGATTGCATAAATAAAATATGCATCAGCGGAAGTGTGCATGCCTACTTAGGCATGAAGGAATAAATCCATCAGACAGTTGTGGTTAATTTGTGTCGGTTCACAATCGATATTTTATCATTGTCAAGCTTTACCATTCAAGCAATTAATCAAACGGAAAAGAAAGAAAATAAATAAAAAAAGTTGACTTAGGCAACATCTTGTATACACTTTACATTTATAATCACACCGGAGGTATGGCAGGTATCTCATGAGGCTTTTTAATAATGTATATATTAAGTAAAACATAACAAGTTGAATTCTGCGCCAGCTTTATAGCATAGTTTTGTCGATTATGGGTGTGGCTCCTAGCCGGTTTAAACAGAACAATGCGTCTCATCATTTGGTTGAGTAGGCGTTTTAATTATTAAATTTAGATTTTTATGCTTATCAACAATATTTAAAAGTCGTTTTCACCAACTTCAACTATTATTAGGAAGTCACAAAATATATATGCCTGCTAGGAATTATTAAGATTTTTTCAATCAATTTTTTTGCGTCATTTCTATACAGTCAAGGTTGCTAAGGGCCTTTTTCATTTCATTTTTTTTTTCAGTATTACAAAAGCTTTATTATTCAAAAGTCAATCATTGGCTGGTTATTGAACAAACGTATTAAACCTAAAAGACACCCTGTATGTTTTTTTTTTTTTTATAAATCTGTACATTCTATGTATCACTGTAGAGTTATCATTATTGTGTTTTTTTTTTTTTGAAGCCATACAATAATTATGGATGAATTTCTCACCTGTTAAAGTTCTCATCACAATGTCATCATTAACCTATTGCTACAACGCCTACAATGGCTACCAAGCACATTTCTGTTTGTATGATTTTCACATATGACCTGATTTTGAAAATGTTTTGTGATCGTTATACATAATTGAGTGTGAGAATAGTATGGTCACACACAATCGGTTGCCGCACAATTCGATAGCTGGACTAACAATAAAAGCAATCGAATCGTGGGTGGGTGGTCAATAGCTTAACATTGTGGACACACATGCACACATTCGTTCACCTATATAAATACATAAGTTTCAATTGTTATTAATCCCAAAGCGTACAAAATATGTTTACGAGTGTTTGTGGATAGTAAAGCATTATCTCACGTATGCCACCGACTTTGAGCATGAAGTACTAGTAGTGGGGAACAATTCATGGAGCGGACCGACTGACTAACAACACAATAACAAGTAAGTAGACAGTCACAGCCCGAGTAGCATACAAATATATCTTGCACCTACACACACACACATACACACACAGTTTCATATGTTAATATTGTCGCATGTTGTGCTTGTGCTACCAAATGTGTTGTAATCAGAAATCTCAATAGTCGTGACAATTGCCGCTTTATTTTATGCTGCTGGTTGTAGCTGTTACAGTTGTTTGGTGTTATTTTTATTTGTCAATTTATGGCGAAAATTGGGATGTTGTGCACTGCTCAGCACTGTTGTTACTGTCCCACACACGCAGTGGTACACATAAATATACTTAACCCATATATTATATAAACATAAAGAGATTTGCATACACATGCAGATTTACTAACCCTCACCCTACAACCACGATATGTTGTTTAGTTTCATCGGCAATAGCTTGTAATTCCAGAGCAGGTATTGTACTAACTGTAAATGTTTTATTGATTATAGAAAAATGTGCGCTTGTCCATAAATACCAACAAAAGTATTTTTTCTTCGGAATACAATTTTTTTTCTGGCAAAAATTAAAATTACTTAAATGAAAATAATACATATTTTTTTTTAAAAGTACATATTTTTTTTTTCTTAAATTGTTTTCATTTTTGTCATTACGATGTATTTACAAACAGCAAATATGCCAATAAGTCAATAATAACAACCACACAACAGCAGCAATAAAAAAGCACTAATAATGACAACAGTGGTGTTGCTGCCAGTTGTTGTTGTTGTTCATAGGCAATAATTACATTTTCACATAATCATTTGGTTTGGTTTGATTTGATATCTTGTTAGCTCCTTGGCTGGTGCTGCTGTCGCTGTTGCGTGTTATTATTGTGGTGGGCCTGTAATCTACTCCACTTCTTGTTGAGCTAAATTTCTTGTAAACACAAAATTTTTTATTATTTTTGTTGTGGTTGTTGTCAATTCCTAAACAGTATGTAACACACTTCGTACGTGTCGTATTATATGTATTTGCCATGTTGAAAACGTGTGCTAGAGGATTTAGCATTATTTTAATGAACTCACTGACTCTGGCATGACTGGCCGCCACGTTGATCTCTTAGCTGTCGAACAATTTTGTATATGTTTTTATGTTTTTTTCTTGCTTTTGTTTTATGTTTCAATTTTGGTTTGTGACATCTTTACAGTATACCCCCACACACATACACAAGGCAATGCATTAGTTTAGTCCCAATTATTGATTTATCCTCATATGGTTGCACGCTGTACATACATGTATGTACGTATTATGAATGTGTTGTTGTTGTTGACTTGTTATAAATACTAAGCTGAAGGTAAATATTTATTTGGTCAGTGTGTGTTGTTTTAGGCTGCGTGACCCACGTTTTTTTTTTTTTTGTTTTGTTTTTATTTTTTTTTGTACTTTAGAGAAGTGAACATTATGCAGCAAAAAAACTTTATAGAGAAACTCTTTTATTGAAAGTTGTTTTCCTCAGTTTATTGTTGGAAAAACTAAACGTTGGGTTTCTCACAATTTTAATGGTGGCTACTGTTACCCATTGTTTCGTTTTGCTTTGCTTTGTTGATTGTATTCGAGAAAAACGAGAAGCCAGAGAAAAAATATTTTCTAACATCGCAAAATCATCATCATCATGGTCATCTTTGAAATCAATTAAAAACGATATTCAATATGATCAAAAAAAAGGCACAAAAAATGAAATTCCGATTCAAGTCAATGCGACTTGTGAACATTCTACAGCTAGAAAGAATCTGTGTTTGTAAGTGCTGCCTAAAGGTAACAAAACATGCTTTTAATGGTAAATTAATATACATCAATAATTGAATGTGACACCCTACTACACACGCTTGTAATACCGCTCACAAAATATTTCATTTTATTACTTAATATGGCTTTAATAACATTTACTTACGGGTGACGTTTATAAGCACAGCACTTGCCATTATGAACTCTATTGGCTATTTGGCTATTTGGTTATTTGGCCATTTGTTTATGACTTTGCGCACGGTCGACTTGGTCATACAAGATTGCATCGTTTGCAATCATATTTTGTAATATAAGTGAATGAGTAAGGTCGAGTGTGTTTGTGTACGAGACTACCATCACCACAACCACCACCATCACGCAATCAATAATTTTATCGTGTTGGCATATATTTCATTCCTTTGCAGCAAATAGAAGTTTGTCGGTAAGTTTTTTTGGTGCTTTGTGTTCCCTAAACATATTCGCTTTAGTGACAGAGCGCCAGAGATGGCGGTTGTGTGGTGGTGTCAGCGGCGTCAACAGTGGCAATAGCGGCATTAGTTTACCACAAGTCGTGCTGACCGCGTTGAATAACATGGCAACAACAACAGTCATAACACAGAGACAGTCACCGTCCGATATATGGTAACAATGTGTAAGCGCCATCTACGTATAAATCACGCTTACTCCCCCATAAGCAAAAAAATATAAACGCTTTTCACCTCCAACAACCTCAAAGAGGCACACAGAGCCACACACACAATTAAACACGCTTGGTCATTTTAGAATGTACAAGCAATTGAGCAAATTTCAGCTTATACGCTTTGGATTCCTTTTTTCCTAATTCTTCAATCAAATAGATGAAAGGTTTCTTGAACAGAATAGAAAAACGCATGCTCTCTGAAATATTCTACATTTGCTTTAAATATCATGAAAGCGCTCTCACAATTCGTTTTAACCCTACTTTGTTTTATATTCATTTATTACCGTGTCAGCGAGTGTCTAAACTGAGAGATTTTCCTGATAACCGTTTGCAAACTGTGTGTGTGGCTGTTGCGTTCAGTTAATTTAACTATAAAAGGATATCATACTTGTAAAGATTTTGTAAAAAAGTGTGTGAATTGAGCAAACAACAACAAAAACAAGGCAGCTCACATACGCCGGATAGAGAAACATTTTGCATTTATTGCCTTAATAAGCCAATAATATCTTTATAATTCGTGTGCTTTATTTCTATGGCGTTGCAAACACAACACTAAATCATAAATGCATCATCTTAACATTTGGTCACATATTGTATCGCAAATGAATTCATGACTTCACATGTATGCAGATGCAGATGCATGTATGACTGTGACTATCTCTCAACTCGTTAGTTTAAGTTATTCAATCAACAATAAAAAATTGTTTCTTTCCATATGGTGGTGGAATTATGCATCATCCTAAATTGACCTTTCAACTCACACACTTGGCCATAGCTTACAATTCATGTGCACGATTTAGTTCAGTGCTATCTAATTTAAATGCTTGTGAGAGAGTTAGTGTCCGAGGCTTTTTCTTTATGAATATCTATAACCAGGCGAATGGGAAAAAAATTAGCAATGGTAACAATTCATTGAAACGAGAACAAGAACTAATTTTCATTGATCCTCTCTTAGTAAGTGGTAAGTGGTTCTTGCATATAATTCAATGCAACAATTTCTGTCAAAATTGTCCATTGATCTAATAATAAAAATAATATATGAGATATTGATTGTCCTCTAAATACTATGTGCTGTTATCCTGTTTCTCTCTCTCTCTCTCTTTCTCCAATGAAACGCTTTTTTGTTTTTTTGTTTTTGTTGACCCTGTTGGTTCAACTATACGATGACCTTAATGTAGATGCAATTGGCGCCAATTATACGTAACATGAAACAGTTTAACCCAAGATATTCTCTGCTATCGAAGAGAATACATGACTGCAACAATACATACATAAAACAAACGCCAAATAGAATTTTAATGGTCGCACGCATACACATGCACCAGATATTCATGTGTTGTGCAAAGCCTTTTATACGTATTGTACTGTATGCGTGTATGAGGCCAAAAATGGCAGCATCAGCTAAGCTGAAATGAGTTGAACAACAACAACAACAACAACAACAATAATAATAATAGAGAGGAAACATTTTTAATGGATAGCGTAATTATGTAACACCATGACGCATACACACCATTCCATAGAACATATTACTACTGCATGAATGCATGCATGTGTGAAACGAATACAACATGAAGCTTCTTGTTTACATACATTTAAACATTTGTATGTACATATGTAAGCCGATATAAGACACAACGCCGTTATGCAATGGCACACTTGCACACGCACCAATGCCCGCAATTAAAAACAACAGTAAGAAGAAGACAAAGCAGACGGTTGCTGCCATATAATAATGGCTGGAAATTGGTATTAATAGCTTTGGCATGACAAATGTCGCGCATTGGCTATGATGCGGCAATATATCGTGGCCAATAAAAGAACACAACGACAAAAAAAAAACTGCACCAAAAGTGCTAGAATTTGAAATTGTTTTTTTCTTTGGTGTGGAAGGACACACATAGAGTTGGAGAAGAGACTTTTGTAAGTTATTTGCAATTCAAGCACGCGCCTAATGTTTGAAATGTTCTTAGCTTGCTTGCTCGACTCTTTAAATGACTATTCATGACGAATATCTGTAGCAGTGCCCAAAGCCGGTGTCGAATAATGAAAGTTCAATTCAAAATGTCTTCAGTAAGAAGGACGGTAATTAAAAAAAAACTCTTTTGAGTTGAAATCAAGCCTTCATTGTAGAATTCATTCAGTTTTTATTCATATTTATGACATTTGTTTAACAGTAATCGTGAATAAAGCTTTTTTACTTTTAATTGAAAATATAAAAAAAAAAAACAAAGAAAAACTTCCCAAACATGATGACGACACGATGTATTGCACTGAACAACACATTGCACCCAATTTAATTGCTACGTAACTTAATCATAGAGCGCCACTAGTTTTGTGCGATGACTGCCGGTATTAAGCGAGCTGCATAATTTATCAGCTGTTAAAGATCTAACAGCGTTTGTCAGCTATTGAAACATAATTGTTTTCAATCTCTTCCATGTACGTACGTATGTATGTGTGTATGTATAGATCCAGCTGTACTCGGCCATAATTCATTCACATGCTCGTATAGTATTCAATTATGATTAGTGGCGTTTGGATGCATGATTAGTTTAAGTGCTTGACTTGCCTGCCACACACAAGCACACAAGCAACTGCTTGACTGCTACCAGATTTATATATATTAATATATTCCTCCCTTTCCTCATACACGTTTTTTATTTCTTCAATAAGCTTTTAACGATAATTTTTTGCTTCTTGTTAAAATGTGTTACTCGAGGCGTTAGGCTTGTTAGCTGGTTAGCTGGCTGGGTTAGCCAGTAGTTCAGTTTGTATATAAGTAATGATGTGTGTGTGTGTGAATAATAGACAGCGGCGGCGGCGGCGGCGAACGGACGCTTTTAATAACAAACTTAATTTGCAGCGCGTGAGCAAGGTTGTTTCGTTGCTGTTTGTAACGCACACGTTACTTAGCCGGAGATTTATGCATGCACACTTATGTGACGTGTGTGTATACATGTGTAAGTAACTAATGTTCAAGGTGTTTTTGTTTACTTAATATATTATGCAAACCATTTTTTTTTTTAAACACAAACCACGGGTCAAGAAAAATAAACGAAATGAACCTAAAATTGAAATCCAGCACTTTTGCGTCAACATTTAGATTTACAACAGATAAGTTTAACATGTTATAGTTATTACGTTTTTTTGCCTTTGTTGTTACTGTTATTGTTATTTGTCTCAAGTTAGCCGGACAATCGTTTATTTATAGAAGCATAATTTATAATCATTTTTACAAAGATAACAATATATACACATCGGTTGCGCGACGTATCTTGATGCCGCGTATTGCAACGTTTTTGCTCATAAGCGTTTGTTGCATATTTAATGGATAAAATGTTTTGATTGGAAAAGTATCAATTTTCCTCTTAAGTATTTATTATAATTATATATAAAATGTTTAAATTTTATAATTAGATAATTTTAACGTAAATGTTTTCGCTGGTCGACATCGTCGTTATATGTGGTTTCAAATGGTTTCTATTGATTACTATTGACACGCCACGTCCATTCATCCGTTTACATTATTTATTTATTTTGACAGTTGTTGTATCCGTCTGTGCGTTTGATTTGCTTGACATGTTGACAGTTGTTTTTTTTTAGTGTATGCTAAAATGTTTCTTTATGCTAGAAAAAAAAAACAACAACACAAGCTAAGATTTTCTTGCCAAAAGACCACTTGATGCTGTTTGAAAATATAACAAAAGACTTTTTGATGAATTTAAGCGAAATAACTCTATTTTATATAAGTGAGAAAAATTCTTTCAATAAAATGTTTTTTATACACGCCACTATTTATGCATAAATGTGATATTTAGTCGAATTGAAAATAAGTCACATTTAGTTTTTATTGTAGTTGTTAATTTTTGAGGGCGGTTTTCCAAAAAATTAACCGACACTTTAACTACCTGTTAGGAAAAATACTTGTAGATTTTAGTTAAAATTTGGCAGGTAATTTCCTCATGTTACTGCAATATATATAAAATATGTAACCTGTACTCAGCCTGTACCTACAACGGACCTCCAGGTATGCATGCGTTTTCAATATAAACTCTCGTCCTTTTAGAAAAGACTCAAACAAATTGAAACAATCGTGCCTAACACATCAATTCGAGTTAGTGAAAATTAACTGATAACGAATTCTAAACAACAAGAACAATTGAAAAAGAAAACAATGCTTGAGATGCATTCTTCCCTAAAAGAATCTACAACAATTGGCACTAGTGTGGGTACCATGTCTTGGGAACAAAAACATACACAATCTCCATTAAAATGCTTTCATGAAAATGGCGAAGACTCCATACCATCCGATCTACACAATCTATCAAACAGACATTACAGTTTGGGCGGTATTAATAAATCGAAGCCCACATTGATTGATCTGGTTAGAACCAAGCAATATAGTTCTTATCGCTTACAACAAAAGCAGCTTCAATACGAAACTAGTAATACATGTGTAGAAGTTACATCTTGGAGAAGAGAAGAAACAGTAGTACAAACCATGGAACACAGTAAGGCGCCTGAATATTATCAGTTAATGAAGCGACAAAAATTAAACTTCACTCAGAATAGGCGACACAGTGTGGGAAATCTAAAATCATGGAGAGGAAAATCAACAATGACCCAAATTATTCAGAAAACGGAAACGCGCAGCACTTATGATCCATCCAAGTTGCCAAAATATTGCGATATGATGTTAAGTCAACAAGTCATTAAAACCGAGTTACATAATTTGTCTCCCAGACGCCAAAGTGTTGGGAGTCTTAACAGCTGGAGAGAATACTCAGTCAAAACAATTCAAATGGAACAAATTCAGAGACGGCATGTTATTATAAACCCATCCATTCCTCTCAAGATGACGGACTTAAGTGCACCTCAACAGAAAGCCAGTTTTAACGAAAGGCGGCACAATGCACGTGACAGTATTCTATGCAAAAAAGAAACTGAAATTAGTCCAATAACGCAACAGGAATGCGAAAACAGTTCTTCGGAGAGAGTGAAGGATATAAAGTTAAATTGGGTGGAGTTGGCCGAGAGACAAGAACAAAGACTACTCGAATCTATATCAGAAGCCCTGAAATTATTTCAACAAGAGTTGTTGAAGAGCTACAAACGTGTGACACCACCAGCTTCTCATGATTTACCCATGCCTCCGGAGCAGTGGATCTTAGATAGTAAGAATCAAAACCAATCTCCAGAAAGTGTTATGCTTTATAAATAATGTAGATTTTATTCAATTGTTTGTACATATTTAATAAACTTAATCTTTGAAGAAAACGTCTGAAATTTTTTTGGAAAGATTTTAATTTCTTTACATAGTAGTTCAGCAGTTTCATTCGGATGGACTTTAACTTAGAAGAAAATTCTATTTAATCTCAAATTATTGTTATTTTTACTGAGTTGGAATACTTTCCAATTGTAAGTTTTTAATTAGAATGGAAGATATGGAATTGTCTTGTTTTGGAATAATTTAGAAGCAATTTTTAAACAGGAATTTTAAAATCTTGTTTTAATTTTTTTGGTTGAAATTTTGTGCGATTTTTTGTTTGTTTTATTTTGTTGGGATCGCTTTGTTTTATCGTTATTTTCATCAAATTGTTGAAAAAATTCGATTTCATTTGAATACAAAAGCGTTTCTTATACGCTTTGCCTATCTCCATGCAGGCCCAGTCAAGAGAAACAGATGAATGTGAAATCTTACAAGTTGACAACTTGGTGACATGAACAACACAAGAAACAACGGTAACTCATCCATAAATCATATATGCACGCACTCCAGTTGATGATATTTGAAGAAACGCGAAAATGTTAAAAATAATCCAATAATGTTCAAGTAAGAAGCTGACTGCGTTGTATTGTATTGTATTGTGTAGGTGAGTGTGCGGGCGGCGTAAAAAAGCTAAACTCTGGCTTTTGGATTATACAATAATTGACACAACAATAGAAGTTTTTTATTTAGTTTTGTTCTGTTTTTTATAACATCCAGCTATGATGGGATGTATGCTACGTTATATTATACGGAAAAATTCCTAAAAATGAAAAACGATCGGGTCTACATTTATAAGAATTATTTTTAAATTAACTTTCGTTAAAAATTCTTCACCATATTGTTAAACTTTCGATCAAAACATGTTGTTTATGGAATATCTTAAGAACTACCACGAGTGGGTTGAACAAAAAAGGAATAATTACAGACAGCTGGTTGGAGATGATTTGATCGATATTAAAAGATTAGTTCCTCCTTATTTGGGAGTTACGAGCATCCGCATACAGTTAGTATACCTCACCCCACAAGTAGTCTGAAGCATAATTAAATGCAAACAATTTTTTTTCTGTGATATTTATTGAAAAAATAAAATTGTGTAGCGCGCATAAATTGTTTTTATTGACAGGCAGCACGGAAGTTGAAGTGATCAAGGGATCAAACCGTTAACTGGTAAAAAGTGCAACCGTTGTGTGGCATAACCCGAAGCCCAAAATCCAAAAGCCAACAAGCCAGCCAATGACAGTATTTCGACAAATTCTTTGCGAAATATTTGAAATTTAAATTGAAAATTTTCATTTTCATGTACGATTGTGCGTGTGTGTGTCTGTGACGATGTGTTGTACGTTTCTTTTTATTAAAATAATAAAATATAAATGTTTTTATTTATTTTTTTGTTTTTTGTTTTTTTGTTTTTTGGTTTTTATGTTTCTACACGAATACTGATTGAGTGAATGGAGAAGAAGTTTGCGATGTATGTGTAAGTGTGTTGTTGTTGTTATGCGGGGGGATTTATGCATTATCCATGGCATCGAATGGTCCGTTTGCGTTTGTGCATATGTCATCCGTCAGCAGTCAATTGTGCTGCTGCTGCTGCTGTGTGTAGTACGAACTTGTATTGTATAAATCCATTTATCTTTGGTATTGTATTGCATTGTATGCGTTTGTTGTGGTCATTGTTGTGTTTGTCGTTTGTACACTTGACCAGCATATGATAATGGGGCACTACCCCATTTGGCTGATGGCCATGTGAGAAAGTAAGATAATATTTTTGAAAAATCTATTGCACTCGATTGAATCTGTGGGAAAGTCTTAAGTGATGTGTGAATCATTTGGTATGTGTATGTATGTGCTGCATTATAATAATATAGATTTAAAAACAAGTTTCTAATGCATGCTTAACCACTTGACTCTAAAGCATTTTCCTTTGATTGGAAGTCTTTTTAACTTTGGCCAGTGAATGCAAAAACATGCATAGATTTGTGCCCACACAAGCAAGCAGCACAAGTGAAAATGCTTTGTTAAAGAAACGGAGATTTTAGGTGTTTACAGATCGCATTGAACGATACGCAAACTTACGTATTCATACTTACATTTATTGCTATTGTTGTTTTTCATTTGTTTGCAATATTTAATTGAAATCTTTTTTCTACATTTCAGATATACACACATACGCACATAACCGGAGAAATGGACGATGGTGGACAGCTTCGACATGTACAATCTTCTTATGCAACAACAACAACAATAATAATAGCCGTTAAACCATAATAATCATTCCCTCCAACATTTGCAAACGTACGAGAAAACACACAAAAAGAGAAAACAAGAAATGGCAGTTAAAACCAAATGCACAGTGAAGAAGAAGAAGCAAACAAGCAGAGGAACATTATGAGAGTATGCACATAGTGTGATGGGGGGCAGAAAACATTGGCATGGTGCGAAGGGAGCCAAAAGCTAAAACTAAAACCAGAAGCAATACCAACCAACCAATCAATTCAATCATTTAATAAAACTGATGCATAACCGCATTAATAGCTAAAATACCCAGCCCCACCAAGGCAGCCAACGCCCATTGTGCCTCATACACTTGCCAAAAAGAAACGCACATACACTCATATTAAAATTAAATGATTTAAAAGCCAGCAGTGAGTTCTCTTGGCCAGTGGTTACAAACGGAAATTTTTATTCCAAACATTTATTTGTCTTCATGAGTTTTCGTTAATCAATAGAGAAGGAGAATTTATATCGTTTTTTTTTTTTTTTTTGGTAATAAACGCAACGGTTATGTCGTCATCATCGACAGCAGCGTCGCCTATTCACCGCACCGTACACAAAATTTCAATTCAATTCAATTCAATTCAATTTGGCTACGCTGGTAATACAGCTGATATCGTGACATAAACTTTAACACATATTATATATATAAATATACACAAACATACGTACATGTTTTTACAACACTTGCTGTACCACCAGCTAAAAAGCAGCTACTGCACTAAGCACCACCATCGTTACGCATATATCCCCCCACTCTTGCTTACATGTAACGTTTATACAAATTTCAATTTCATTCGCCCCTTTTGGTGCGTTCATTCTTGATTTTCATTTATCTAGTATACTCCGGGGATTTTATGCATTTTTTTGTGGTTTCGATAAGAAAACAGCTGTAAAATGTGCACTTAACCGAGGTTAACATTTTTTATTTATGCACATTGAACATTAATCTACTTGTGCATATATGGCATATGTATGTATGTAAGTGTATATGTATATAAGCGTGATAACGGTAAATGATTAATTGAGTTGTGCTTCAACTCGAATGATTTACAGTCAATAATATTTTACTATTGTACATTTGAGAGATAATCATTTTACAAGGGTTTATGCACAATTACATGATTTAATAAAAATAAAAATTAAAAACGAAATAAATTAAAATATTTAATCTTTTATTTCAACTCTCTTAAAAGCTTAACCACTTAAATGTAGAATTTTTATACCCACCAACACTTTGTGAAGACGAAGCAACGAAACGTCGGACATAATTGAATACTGAGTCATAAATAAATCTTTCTTTTAACCTTTTCATATGATTCATGCATCATCATTTTCAACTCTAAGCCAACAATTGTAGAATTTTTTAAGTACATTTTGGTTAATACTGTGACAGTATTTATTTACAATGTATTTTATGCAAGGCCAAAGGTTTAAATCGATTGCAATCAGCCAGCAATTCTGTTGGCAATGATGATTATGATGATATCCTGACCCCATTACGGTGCATATAGAATAAAAATAATTAGAACTTGCTTACTATGTAGGAAAGCAATTTCACTGAAAATCCACTTAACAATACAGACGATTTGATGGAATGCAGGCAAATATGCATATGATTGAAAAATAGTTGCTGCGGTTTGTGCTGTATTTAACGACATGATCATATAAAAAACAAATGAAAATAGTATAGTTGGTCAAGCCCTACCGTTTAATACCCAACACCACATATTATGCTAAGCGGGGCATTGCCATATAAGTCACTTTGGGAAATATCAGGTGTAACCACCAGCCAACTATTAAGCTAATTAACTAATGAACGCCAAAATTTGTCAAAAAATAATAAGAACTGCATTTTTTTTTTTTTTTTGGCATATGGAACTTTCCATTAGAATAGGAAGAGGTTTAAAAATGGTCTGATTCGATGTTCTTTGGAAAAATACATGTCTTTGAATCAAACTTGCGAAAAAATTTACGTGGATAGACAGACAAACGGACATGTTCAAATCGCTTCAGATTTTGATTCGGAATCGATTGGTATCGGATTGGAAGGAGGTGCGTCCCACACTTATCACAAATGGACTTGGTGTGTATTTTCTATTATGCTATAAAAATGGAATTGAGCGCATATTAAATGTGTGTGAGAGCATATGTGAACTTTGGCTCTATAACCAACATACTTACTCAAACAATACAACTATAACAACCACATTGATATTGGCGTTGCGGTTTTGTGTACGCTTGTACTACCGTCTAGTTAGCATAACAATTGTTTATGCTTTAGTTGCACAATTTTATTTCCGATAATTACGCACAATAAACCACCGTCCCGTTTACCGACACAGGCACCCCCATGCATGCACGTATCACTCGTAACAGCCAGATAATGGATAATCGCCCCCACACACACAGTGCATGTTGTTCAACGAAATGTTGACCATTCAGTGTAAATTTCTTTGCAAAAGTCTGTAATAGAAATTATGCATAATAATTAAGATTTTTATTTATGTAAGCATAAACACCTGAACATTCTTCCAGATATATTGCAGTTCGGTCAGATTCCGCCATTTTGTTTACTCCTCCACAAACAACTGCAACTTTTAACTATGAACTGCATCATTTTTTAATATGGATATTTATGTGAAGGTTTTTTATTTTTTGCTCAATCCATCTTGCATGCATAACAAATAGGTGGAGGTATGTACGTATGAGCGTTTGCAAAAAGCCATTCAACTCTCTATTGGATTTTTATATAAAAATAAATGATACTGCGCCACCAATTTCCAATTTATCTCTCCATGCACACACGTATCTATAATATATCGTATATGTATAATATTTCAGGCTTGACGGAAACGATAACTAATTGCCCAATATATGGAGATGTATTGTTTATGAAACGTTATATATATAAATGCATGCATGGCCTGTGACCTGCACAAGAAATAAACGCTACCTGACATCCCTTCAATATGTGCTCACAATATTTTATTGCAATTAGTAACATGTCAGTCATTCATTCACTACATTGTCACCATATCTGCCAAGTGCTTTTTCTACGTATGTAAATATGCGGTTAGTTTTTTCTATCTAGGTGTGCGGTGGGTACTTTCAGCTGTCACATAATTTGTTTTGTTTTGTTTGGTGTTTTTTTTTTTCATTTAGGAAAGGAGATTTACCCAGAGCGCATCAACAATCAAGTAACTTTATTGGGTCAGTATTTTTCAAAAAAAAAAAAAAAAAATTCAGTTGATTTTTTTTCCTCTCGATTCGGAAATAGAACAATTTTTGCGTTGGATTTTTTCCATACTTGATTGCTTGCTATGTTTATTCATATGAAACAGGCGGAAAGATTCCGTTTTATTGGACACAAATCGAATTTGATTCATGCGTTTTTTCAGTTTATGATTCCCTCAGCAACTAACAGAAAAGGGGGTTCCAAAGACCCTCTGAAGTACACTTCATCTAGGACACCTTGAAATCCTTTCCAAAATTCACTTTCAACTACAAATTATTGGACCCGGGGTTAATGAGTGGATGAAATTTTTCTTAAAAAAGTCTGTACATTTAAAGCACGATCATTTTCTAAATGTGCCAGAAATGGTTAAAGTCGCACAATAGACACGCCCATAACATTAGAACAGCTTTTATTTGGTTTGTGGCCCACAGTTGTTATTGATATAATTCTTATATAATTCTCAATCAAGTACCTGCCACTCCCACATTTTTTCTGTTTAGGCGTTTAGGGTATTTATGACTTGACCTAAGTCCATGATATTTTTCCCTCTTTTCATATACTTTGCTGAGTTGCTGTAGGCAGCGCTTGAAAACCATTTTAAATTTATGCATCCTTTTGAAAATTGATGTCAAATGTACTGCAACAGTTTCAACATTTTAACACTATCGGGCAGCTGTGCTCTATTAAATGAAGTGCTTACTAATTAATCCTTAAAACATTTTCAAAGATGTCTTGCTGTACATTATGTTTAACCATTTTATATTTTGCTTGTTTGGGTGATAAGCGTGTTTTAGAATTTTGTTAGAATTATGCAAAATGCCACAAAAATCTCATTATAAATGTTTTACAAATTAAGTTTTGTTGTTGCCACGAGCGATAAAAGTTTAAAAGGAAGTTTTATGATTTTATACATTAAGTTAAAAACATAATTTTACTTTAACTGGTTCTTACTAATTAAATGAAATCTCCTTTTACTAAATATATATTGAACGTGGCATATTAAGAGGGTATGACACCATCCATTTCAAAAGTATTTTCTTTAATACATGGGCAGTGCCACGTCTATATATTAAATATTCGAGAAAAGCTACAGAAATTTTCAAATATTTGCAAACAATTTGATCAAAATCGAAGTTATCGTTGGAAAATTATAACCGAAATAATATTTTTTTGATTTTAGTGTGGTTGTTGTTATTATTTGGAGAATTTAAAGATGGGTAAAATTTTTAATTAATGTAGAATTTGGTGTTTATAAAATTTGTTAAAAGGAGACCTAACCAAGTTTGCCTATAAATGCGAAGGGGTTTACAGATTTGGTTTAATCCATATGTGCTTTTAACCTCAATGTAATAGAGGTCGTTTCGCCTGAAGAAGTAAAAAACTAATTTAACTGTAATATTTACCCCATTTTAAGCCAATGAAATGTGTATATATGTAGCTTTGTTACCGTTAATATAGTATTAACTGTAAACAATCCATTAAAGTTTCCTCTCTCTTATTTCTGGTACGGTAAAGTTTTTCCCACTTGTATTTTTCATATTACATACACGCATACATGCATATATAAATTTCATATTTATCTCTCTCTTTCTCTCTTGCTCTGTGTTATTCTAAAAAAACTTTACCTTTATCTTAAAGTGTATACTTCTTGCCATAAATGATTCGAGCAAGTGAATAAAAACGTTACGGGGGAGATGTGGAGAAACAAGAAAAGAAAATCATATAAAATAATACTTATTATGAAAAAGTTTAACCGAAAAAAAGTGTATATGACACCAACAACCTAAACTCGGAAAAATGGTTTTGTAGTGGTGCGTTGCGGTGCGGTTCGGTGCGATAGAAGAAATTGGTAAGAAAGTGATACTGTGGGAGAGGAACAAACGAAAAAAGTCATAAATTGCAATATAAAGAAAAAAAGTGAAAAATGAAAGCTAAAGTAATTAAAAACAGCTGTTTATAATTCAGTCATGAAGATAAAAAAGAAAAGAAAACATCCTTCAAGTGGCAAGCAAACATTTTCACACATATTTACATTTTTTTACGTCTGTGTGTGCGTGTATGATACATGCTAAAGACAATGCAAATTTCCCTTTTTTTTTTTCGTTTAATGTAAAGTAAGAATTACATGAAAATTCAATTTTTGATGACAGCTGTTGCTGTAGTACAAGCAGAAAAATTCTTCTACGTGAAGCAAAGTTGCCTATTGCAGCATTTCTTTGAATGATGCTCTAACTGTACAGGATGAAGAGAAGAGATGGAAAATCTCGGATAAGTTGTTGGGTTGGAAGAGCTAGGATTCAAGGTGAAGATCACGATCAAATTCCTGTCTTTCGACTCAACAAGGCTTGTATTTGAACTTTTTTTCGAAAAATTTCTTTTTTCCTTATATGGAGAATATTATACTCGTATATAGAAAACAAATGAATCATTAGATATTTTTCAAAGAGAGAAACACGCATCAAATTTCATCAAAAAATATCATAAATTGCGATCCGAAGTTTGCTTAGAAGGATTACATGAACGGACATAGGGACGTGTTTACACTAATTCAGATTTTGATTCTGACCCGATTGGCATAATTAGAAGTGGACATGGTTTTAATTTTTTATAATCTTGTACGACTTTGTGGTGTAGGGTATAAAAACTGCCACAAATGTCGCTGCGGACGTTTTGCTAAATTTGCCAAACAATTGACTTATCCCACCCACCAGGAAGGGCACAATTGGGCGGTTCTATGTTATGTGTCTTTCAATTATTTCAAAAATTACGTCAAGTCGTATGTGTAACGTCTTTATTTCTCTTAATTTGTTGGTGAAATTTTTGCATTTACAACCGAAAATTGTTTAAGGTTTGTACTGCAAGTTTAACTTTCTTTGTCGGTTTTCTTTTTGTACAAAATAATTCAAATTAAACTTTATTTCTTACGGCTGCAACGACATACCATGCGCACTAATACAACATAAATCGTTGCTGCTGCTGCTTCTGTTCAAGAAAGTGTATGTGAGTGTATGCATGTAAAACTTGACAAGATGAAAAAAGCATTTAAGTAATTTAAGTACATAACTAGAATATATATCCCTATCTTAGAAGATGGTGAGGAGGATAACAGCAGTACTGAAAAAAGTAATTCATATTAAAAGTTTTAACTACAATTTCTTGAAAATAATTTATATTTTATTGGGGATAAGAGTTTTTATTCTACGCAGCACAATGTTGCTTGCGGGATGGGAGAACTTAACAAAAAATTAGCCTCAATTTGAATTTTAAGCACAAGCAAGATAGAAAAAAGGAAAACTGGAAAAGGATAAAATATTTTTTAAATGCTTTTTCGTTGGAAATATTCAGTTGATTAATAAATCGTTAAAGATGACGGACTGTTCATATATTTGGTGCAAATATTTCATTCGCGAGAGAGACAGAAAACAATGTCTTCGGCTATGAAAATATAATCAAGTTTTTAAATTTTTTTTTTTTTTGTTAAATTTCTTTTAATCTATAAATGTCAAAAAGTTTAAGTCTTCGGCTTTCTCTTTGTAGCGCTTTATTTGTTAAAATAAAGTTTATACAACAATAGTAAAAACCGCACAATTGCTATTTTAATCCAAATATCAAGTCGATATTCTAATCACGGGTACGGTTATATATTTTGCCCCAATATATAATTGGATTGAATAAATAAATAAATCACAAGATTGTATGAAGCGCAGTGCTTTCATGCAAATGTGAGAGGATATTAATTTCCAACAATTCAAAGACGCAAGTAGCGCGCAGTACTCCTTTTCGGTACCGGAGCTGATGGTGAATTATTTAAGCGCTTGCGGCCGTCAGTGGGGTGCATTTGATATCGCAACTTGCGCTTGGGTGTGGGTGAAGGTGTTTGGGTCCGTTTCGTAGGTTTTTGCATTTGTTGTACGGACCTTGCTATTTCCAAGGCATCTGCATCTTGTGTCAGACCCTCTCGTACGTTCATTGAGTTTGTTGTTGTTGCATCATTTTCTCTATCACTCTTAACCAAGGCCAAGGACAATTGCATCAATAAGTTGCACTTTCGCTTTGGCAAGGGCAACGGGGCATTCACATCCTCATAGATAACTAAGACAAATTGCAATTGATTATCTTCCAAACATCGACGATAAGATAACTTCAAGTGCGTTTCACGTTCCAAGGAGTCCTTCTCTAACATATGGTTATCAGACGATTTAGAAACTTTTGATGAACGTAAACGCATTACACCCCTAACTTCTATATATTGTAAGGGTGAATACAATGCTTTCAAGGATTCTAAATCATCATCATCAACATAATCACTGCGGGCAGAGTCGCTTGAATGTATGCCTGAATGCAGAGCAGCACGCTTGCTGGTTGCAGCCGCACGACCCTTCAATTTTTGTGAACGCTGATTGGAACGATATTCTGTTGCATGCTCATTGTCTTTTTTACTGGCACTAGCCGGTGGTGTTAAATCTTCAATACAACTTTTATCCGGTTTTCTTAACATATTTGTTTTTGACACTAGGACGTCGGATAGATTGATAAGATGATTAAGTGGGTGCATCTTATTCATACATTTATTGGTCATGATTTTTGTGCGCATATGGGTGGTTTTGGTTTCAATGGGGGCACAAATTTTGGCATCTGTAAATTTGCAGTGTTGGAAGTTGGCATTGATTTCATACCTTAAGTAATCGTGTATCTTAAGAGCTCCAGTTATGGTAGGACATCCGTACCAATCAATTACACCATTTGGAGCGAAATGATATTTAAAGTCGTAGCTATTATGTTGAAACAACTCTAAATACTTTCCCAGCACTTCACTAGCCAATGGGGCTTCCATTTTTGCTAAATTACGATGTTTTTTTTAAATCTCTTCCACAATTATCAAAAATATTTACTCTAATTTTTAAACGCTTCTAACAATCTACGTATTAACTAGAAAGAAAAAATCAGTCCCTACAAATTTTTGTGTATTGTGTACAAGACTTTTATAAAAAAAGTATGAATTTTTTTTTAGATTTGATTTGATATTTTGAGTTACTTTTCACAGAGTGAAAGAATTATTTGAATTTCCTTTTATATTCTACGAAACTTGATTTTTAAATCAATATTTTCCAATTGGCAAATCGAAGGCATGCTCTTCATGGGATTAGCCTTTAAAAATTAAAGTATTTCTTTCATTTCTGATACACTTTTTTTTGGATTTCCTATCAACCTGATGTATAGGAAAAATTACTGGATAAGATTGTTGTAAATAACCTCCTTTCAATTGCTTAGCTCAATTTTTGTAGCAGATAGAAAATAATTTGTCTATTTTGGGCATGGCTCTAAATCGATTTTTCTCACTTTAAGTAACAACCTGTGAACTGAAGTAGAAAATAGAAGCACAAACAGACGGATGAGCCTGGATGGCCTCAGTTTGTTTTATAGGATCTCCAACGCCTTCTTTTGTACGTAACAAATGAAACGCGAAATTTATGGAATCATTGAATTTTAGGCTGTAATTGCAGCATCCGATGTGTTGCGCACAAAATACTATTACTAAACAAATAACCTTGCAAAGGTTATATCTTTGTTAAATATATACATAACACAACAACAACAACAGCAACAGCAACACCAATCGTAGTAAACATGAGGAAAAGTTTTTTTTTGTGAAAACGAAACGAAAACTGATAAAGAAGAATTTCAAACAAACTGGTGTAGTTGTGACAACACAGTAAAAGTAATGTTTGGAAATAAAACATGCCACACCCGTCCGCATATATCACATATACTCAAATACACTTACGTACTGCACCTTCATATACCCAACACTTTAGGTTGAGTGCATGTAAACATGTTTGCGTTTGTGTAGATTATATTGTAAGAGAGAGACTGTGTGTGTGTGCGAGTGAGGGAGTGAGTGTGACTGATAAATGTCGCAACTGAGACAAATATTTCAATGTTGTACAACAACAACAACAAGTATCCCAAACAATGACAGTAAGGGACAAGTCATGTAATAAGAGAATCCTCTCTGCGAGGGTAACTATAAAATGACACCAAACATAAGCATTTACACTGGCGTAAATGTTGTTGTTGTTACTACGATTTTGAAACAGTGTTACTTGTGGTGTGTCCTTTTTCTGTTAGAGGCAGACAAAAGTAGAAACACATGGAGACACTCTTTGTACAAGCTCTACATACACGCACACAAACCATTTCAGTTTAAACTCATTACACACTTATGTTTCGCTTGCAACATTTGCACGACAAGCAAAAATTTACAAGGACTATACAAAAGTTTTTTAATATTTTTTCCTCAATTTCATTTCTAATTTTTTGTTCTTTTTCGGGGTATTTAATGTGTGTTGCTTCTTTTGCGTTTATTGTATTTATTTATTTTTATACCCTCCACATAAGATGGGAGAAATACTAAGTTTGTTATTCTGTTTGCAACATCTAGAAGGAGGCGTCAGAGTCCTTACAAAGGACTAAACAAATAAATTCCTGATCAGTATCAATATCTGAACGTGTGGATTAATGAATTTAAATTCATACACATAGTTATATTAAGTTTTTCCATCCATGTGCACGGCGGAAGCCCACATGTTTTACTAACACTCTTAAAGGTATCTGCCACGCCCATATATACTATATATGTGTGTGGAGGGTAATTAATATTTGGCTTTATTCAAATTTGATTTTTAAATTGTTTTTTATTGCAAGAGTTGGAAGGAGGAGGTTTTCTCGCCATCCATTTGCGTGTTCTCTACTTTGTGGTTGGGGAGTAAAAAAAAGTTGAAAAAAAATACAAGAGAAAACTTTTTCACCCAGCAAACCGACATTTAAACAAATGCTTTTGCAGCCCAGACTAGCTTTTCTGTCACAGTTTGTCTGTCTGTCCGTCTGTCCATTTTTTGATGTCTGTTGTTGGCATGGCATCTTCAAACATTTGCTGATGGTGAGCTTTTAGAAAGTTTTTAATTATTTCTATATGTCGTGTTTTTTTGACTGCCAGCGGCGTTTTACAGCCTTCCTTGCTTTTTGCTATTTTGCTATTGGCCTCTATACTTCCCCGCTAAACAATGACAAACTAAATTTTTAGTTTTTGGTGCTGCGTTAATCAGGAAATGTAAGAAATTCAAGCAGCAACATATTGTTTGGGGACATTGCATGATAGGCAGACAACTTACTTTGTGAATCTACAACACAGCTTACATGCATTTATACAAAAGGTCTATAAATAGCGTAAACTTTCTTTGGGTCATAATGATGTATTGGCATCCTTTTCATGTATTAAATTTTAACGTCATGCTACAAATGAATCTTTCGCGCAATCAGTTTAATATTAAAACGTTTCGTTGTCATATCTAACCTAAGCAATATCATCACCTATTACAATGCTTTCAACAACAATTCAATCTTCTGGTTAATTATTGAAAAAAAAAGAACGAATGCAAATCATTTGATTTATGTTTCATGAAATTTTTATTATAATTTAATGCCATTGCAGCGGAAATTTATTTTGTGCTGCACCATAATGTGAAATATAATACGTTGACAAATAACTATATCATAAAATAACAACCAAACCCTGAATATTATATTTATGTAGGTATGTATGTTGTATTTGTACAATTGTACAAATGTTTATATGAGTGAATAATTTATATTTGCAATATTTTCTAATTAATGTCATAAATTTCAATGAAACATTATGGCGATTTCTAAATAAGTATGTGCACGAAATGAAGATAAGACGCAAATAAAAACAAGTGAAAATTTTATAGTCGGTCAAGTTGGAGAACTCAATACCCTGCGCCATTTTATTTCAACGGCTAATACGTGATTTTATTTATTAAAATCGTGTAAAAATAAATGAAATTTTTTTGTAAAATTTATGGGGAGAAAGGTTCTAAAAATATGGTTCAATGCGATCTAAAATTAGAATTTAATTTTTAGGTTAAAGAAAGGCTTTAAGCTTTTATTAAATAATTTAAAAAAATCAATTCGAGAGAAAGTGTTTTAGGGAGAGAGTTTCATCTAAAAATCAGCACAAGTCCAAATTTTGTACAATTAAGTATTCGCTCATTTGATTTTTCGATCCGTAACAAACGCAAAGTACGCTGTTCTTGTTGGCCGCCCACCTAAACACGTTACTATCCACTTGTAAAATATATAGAATTATTTTTACACATTTTTGTATTTTTTATACAAGTTGCGGGTGTTGTTCGTTTAGTTTATAAATCAACTAATGAATGGCGTTAACGTATAAAAAGTTACCTCATACTGCAATAAATTGCATACATTTGTGTAGATGGTGGTGTTTGTTGTGACTGTTTTCAGAAAGCAGGAAAGGTAGAGTTAAAGAAAAAGGAAGTGAAAGTAAGGGAATACATAGAGTGAACGTTTTTATAACAATATTTAAACATTTCAAATTTAATGTGTAGTTTTTGAATTATAAAAATGGTTTTCACGAAATTTAAGACGGACCGATGGACAAAAGTTTTATTTCATTTAAACTTAATTTGAAATTTCAGAAACCAAATAAATTTTTAAATTAGTGTGAATTATTAAACCAGGAGTAAAATTCCGGTAAATATTTTTGCTAAACTTTTTCGCTCCATATACAAAAATACCGCACACAACCGCACAATTACCGCAAATATCAAACTAAAAAATATATTAAAAACTAAGGATATTATTAAAAAAAAAAAAAAAAATGAAATATAGCTAAATTACCTCAAAGGCTTTACACACATACACCACCAACATTTCTACATACATTCATATAAACATACTTTTACAACTATCATGTATTTACAAAGTCCCCAATGCATGCTTCTACCGTTCTCCCGGTTGGGATATTCGTTAAACTCACCATTTTGCAATGTTTGTATGTATACGCGTAAATGTGTTGGTGTTTACAAGAGATTTAAGATGCGACTGCATACCCTACATAAGTAAAATTTCAAATAAAACAAGAAAAATTCTAAATATGGTTTTAAGTCAAATCTGAGATACTCTCCACATCTGTAAAGAAATCATGGGTGTGGCAGGCATTTGATTTCGTCTTTTAATAGTGAATGTACGAGTTTTTGTATAAATTTTGTTCTTAATTTGTGTCTTTTATAGCACGCTTAATTTTTAACTCATATAAAGAGGGACGGAATATAAGGGTATTCCTTCATACATTAATTTTTCTGACTGCTACTAGATTTTTACCGATTTTGCGTGGGTTTTGCAAACAGACCAACAAACTTGGTTTAGTACTACGTGGAGGGTATAATGAGAGACTATGTATTCATATATTTGTATGCTTAAGAAAATTCTGTTACTATAAAAATATAAAATGGAGCTGTGTGGCTAATCAGTTACAACAAAAAACTTGTTCATCTTATAGTTTTTTTATTTTTTTGGATTGTACGAGCATTTCGAGGCTTTATTTTCTTACTTCAGCTGCAGTTTGTGGCTAAATTATACAGAACGTGTGCTGTGGGGTGGTACGCGTGTGTGTGTGTGTGTGTGTGAAAAGAGCTGAAACTAAGAAAAAGTTCTGCTACTGTTAGCTTGATAATGGTCAGTGGTCCTCAATGTAACATAGACGTGTATCACACATACATGCATGAATAAAGTTTTGTAGAATTTAATTATAATCAATCAACTGAAAAGATGAACAAAAAAAATACTAACCATTCATGGGTTAATGAACTTTATTAAATCATCTTTAGAATGAATTTAGTGGGCGGCAATAATTGTAGGAGCATACAGATAGCTACAGAAGCAACAATATGGAGCGTAAGAGCATAAAAGTTTGAAGGAATGTGATGTAATTATTTCATTCCGGTCTTTGGCTGGAATGTCAAATAAAATGTTGTGGGCACTTAGTGCATTTTTCATGGCATAAAGGCAGCGGAGAGGGGTGTCATTGTTAGAATTTTCATCTTTTTATATCCTCCACATAAGATGAATCACTATTATCACGAAAAAATACTCTACAAATTTTCACGCTGCATTTTGAAGCGTTAATCTTTACTGTGACACTTAATCGAAAACGTACACCAATTAAAGCCCCGTGCTTGATAATTAAGAGTGAGAATTTACAACAATTTAATATTCGTTGATTTCATTGATACTGCGAATGAAAATCCAACGTTAAGCTACGCTTGCAATTCAGGTCATTTAGTTATTGAGTGCATTTAAGTAAAACTGATAACAGCTTGTAGCAACATTTATTATAAGTAATTTATGATTGAATGCAAAACTATTCAGTCGCATACAAGTTTTTGTTCCGTCAAGCGAAACAAGTAACCAAAGTGAACTTATTTAAAAAGTTATACTTTTTCTAAACATTTCCCCTTTTTCCATAACAGATTTATTTACAGCGAATAACATGAAATTTATTTATCTGTTGACTTTGGTGTTGGCTTTCATTACTTTGACAAGTGGTCAAGGGTGTCCCGTGGACTTTCATTACGATGACACTAAACAATTGTGTACAGCATCACGTCCTGTGCATGGTCATTGCCCAGAACTTTCACAATATGACCCGAACATCAATAAATGCGTTTATGTAGCTAGAAATTTGTAAAGAATAAATTTCATTCTTAAAAGCACACTTCAAAGGATCGCCGCCTTTTAATTATCGAAAACTGTTCAGTCGACCGTCAATTTGCTGATAATTGCTTATAAAGTTGTTGTAATACCACATGGTTTGACGTGGGTTAACTTTTTGGTTTAAATTTTTTTAAATTTGTTTTTTAATTTTTTTTTGTTCTCAACTCTAAATTGGTTTCATTGGCTTACAACGTAACCAGCTTAAACTTGTAATACATGGACTACAAACTGAAAATCGGATTAGTTTTATAACAGATTGTTTGTAGTTCTTTACAGTGTTGTTAGTGTAAGTGTTTTGTGAAATTTTAACCAAGTATAGAACGCATAAAGTATCATTAGTTGAGAATGTTGTCAATATGTAAGAAGCATTTAAATGGAAAATTATTGCTAATTAAAGGTAAATATTTAAATAAACATTTAAAACTTTCTCATTCTTGAATTTCTGCCTATTGTAGGGTGGATAATTAAGTTTAACATTCGGTTTGCAACAGAAGATAATTCAAACAAAATTCTAGTCTGTGTCTATTTAAAAATTTTCCTGTGTCCATGTAACTCTTTTTTTGAAAGGCCTGCCACTGCCTTGGTCTACGGGATACTTTAGACCTTTTTACAATAACGGATATTAACCCGAAATCGGTCTTTAAAGTCATATGTTACTCATAATATATGAATATAGACTAAAGTTTAAATGCCCCTCAAATGAACTTAGGGCATGGCACGTACATGATTACGCCTTCTAAAAAGGTACGTATTACGACAAGTATAGTTTTTTGTAAATTTGGGGCATTTCTGTCCCGTACATTTTTGGCACAAAGATGACCTAAATATACTTTTTCATTTTCATAGCCAAATTTTTGTGACAGACAGATGTATTTAGTCAATTGTGGGCGTATTTTCACTAATTTAAAGGCATACAGAAAATGGAAATGTACGGATGACCAAAACTTCAGATCAACATCTTAAAATATGCGACTGTGAGGGTGCCAATAAAAGACGGATGCACAGACGGACCCAAGCTTTGATCCAAACGAATCAGAAAACTTAATTTACCCCCGTCTTATGTTGTAGTGTTTACTTTTATTCTTGTTGTTGTTGTAAGAGCTGGTCATGTTACTGTCATATTCAAAAGTATAATAAAACAACAGGTCCGATGTACACGATATACTCATAGTAGTTATTGCATGCTGAAAATTTGGGGTGCTGTGTTGTGTTGTGTTGTGTTGTGTTATTTAACGTCACATTGAAACGCTGGTAATAGCAACAATAACAAATAGTTAGACTAATTGCATAATTGCATTAAATTTTAAGTACCTTTACATGTTAACACAATTAAGCACGGAAAACACGGAAAGCACGCATATGTGTATTGCTCAGGTTCGTGAAAGAAAGCCCCAAAGAGAAACCACTTATACACTTACACATACAATAGTGTGCGTGAAATATTTAATATGTACATAGCCACTGAATTATTTCAAGTGACAATTTTTTATCCAAATGCGAGTAGTACACCAACGCACAGATAATTATAGACGAAATGTTTCTTTCTTTTCCCTTTTTGAACAATTTAATTTAATTTAAGTATATTATAAGTATGCGTAGTAACATATGCAGCATATGAAGACGTGAAAAGCGATTAAGATTTTCTTCTATTTCTCACTTCAGTTTTTATACTCTCCACATAAGAGGGGCGTATACTTAGTTTGTCATTCCATTTGTAACACCCAGAAGGAGACCTTACTAAGTATATATATTCTTGATCAGTGTCGATCGATTTAGACATGTGCGTCCGTTTGTCCGTCTCTTACGGGCGTAAATTTTCATATATTTGCTATTTTCATAGTTTGCTATTTAAAATAGGCGATATCGGTCAAAGGTCTCGCCAATAATCGATAAAAATCTTCTTATCTGTCACAAAAATTGAGCTATAAACATGAAATTTAATATAAATATCTAAAAATATTCTATTTATCAATGTGTTAAAAAAGTGCTAGGTTAACAGACACGCCCACAATTTATGTAAGATATACACTATTAGAGGACGCAATGTATATATAAATATATATATATGCCACGATGCTGTGGGCCATAGCCAAATTATCTTTTCTTACTTGTTTGTATTCAAATACTTATATAAACATTTTTAAGAAAAAGGAAAAAATATTTATATTCACACTCAGGAATAAAGGAGAGTGTAGGGTACACCAAAATTCAAGGTGTTCTCCCCATTTAGTTTAATGTGAGACATTAAGTGAAAGAATGTTTCACAGTGTTGTGGTTTTCAACATGCAACGTGCATGAACAACACAACAACAATACTAATTGTTTTATCTGAAGTGGATTTTCATTAAGTGACGCACGACAGTTTGGAGGAATGAACACGGCAAGAGTTTAAGGTAACACGTCGATACATATGCTTGTTGGGAGTATGTACACAATGCACATGTCACTGCAAGGCCAGTGTAAATTACACAATGTTCTATTACTGGCAACACCTCTACAAGGGTAAATATACTCATTAAATGCTTACCGGGGTTGTACTCTATCCGTCATCGTTCTGTCATAACCCAACAATACAACACAACACCACACCATCCTACCATGCCATGCCATAGCATGTTAATGGCGGCTTAGTTATTGTGTGTAATTTTCAAACAACACAAAGAGAAGGTCTAGTGCCCTGTAATTCCGTGTCATTAAATGTTTAGCAACAGTAGCAAGTAGTCCCTCCAGTAGCCTCATTCAACTAATAGAGTTAATCAGTCGTGCTGTTGCGGTGCAATCGTAACAGACCAGATGAATTGGAACTTTGTGGCAGTTTTAAAGGACTATTGTGCCAATTGTACATTGGCTGGCTTTAGCTACATAGCCAATGAAAAGTGAAGTAAAAACAGAAGAAAGAAAAAAGAATTTCTTTTAGAATTGTTCCTCTTTCCTTAAACAGTCTGCACTTGATTGAACGTTTGTTTTGGTTACTGTGTGTGGGAATTTCGGCTTGGGGCTCCTATCGTTTAATTCATGATTATGAGCGCAACTTTGAGAGTCGAGCGGTTAGCATTGTATACGAGAGTATACATCCGTTCAGTAAGGTGAAATTCCCCACCATCGCAGTGTGCGATTTGTACAACAAATTAGATTTGGGTCCTGAAGTGGAGGAATATGTGGCCGCGTAAGTAAACTTTTTCAAAAATTTTATTTGAAATTTTTTTTGAAACCTTTGGTCTCTGTTAGTATGGAGCCATGCGGCATGGATTGTTATAATTATGAAGTTGAAAGTCATATTGCTTTTATACTCTACCCCTATTTTTATCATGATGGAGTTATTAAAGGCCGTTGTCAGGCGTTTGAGGATTGCGGTGAAAATTGCGCCAAATGTCCTGCTGATGGTTATCGTGATTTATTGAAGAGAGTATGTTGGTTTGTTTGGCCTTTCTTGATTCTTGATTAAATACATTTTATGAACAGTTTGGTGCTAATTGTACAGACGTTTTTGTTGAATGCAGTTTGGCCCAACGCAAATTCGATTGTTGCCAGTACTTTCTACCGTTGTTGTCGCCGTTTGGCAAATGTTTTTTACTGAATTCGCTGCAAAATAATAAAAAGCAAGTTTTCTAATTTTTATAATCTATCAGAATTTTATGTGATAAAAATTTCCGCAGAGATTCGGCTACTTGGTTTGATACCTCCATTGATCCGACCATGGAGAAACCTGTTTTGACAATTAAAGGAAATCGACCTTTCCAGGCAAGTGAGAAGAAATCTTCTTTAATTTTGTTTTGTGATGAAATGTTGTGGCCATTAGGTCAATGTAATGAATGAGGAAGATGTGCCTCACTACGCTTTACCCATGGTTAAACTAGAGATAATGCAAAGCGGTCAGTATAAAAATTTCCACTTTTTCATTGAGAATATGGTGAATGATGTGGATGTTAAGAAAATCTCCCCTGAGTACCGCCAGTGCCGCTTCCCCGATGAGCTGATGGAGGACACCGTTTTCAAGGCGTACAGCTTCAGTTCCTGCATGTCTGATTGTGTACGTAAACATCAGATGGCCTTATGCAATTGTACCGCATACAGTTTAATGCCACAACCATCTGCTAAATATCCAGACTGCGACTTGAAAGGTTACAAGTGCTTGGAACGTAACTACATGGTGAAGAGAGATGCGAAACCGTTGCTGCCTTGGACGGGCAGCAATCATACGTGCACTTGTCTGCCATCGTGTACCGAAAACGATATTAGATCCGTTTATGAGTCGCCATCACAGTGAGTTGTATCCTATTCTCTCACTTTGTGTGTTTATATTTTATGATATTGAGCAGGAAAATTCGTGGCACCAAACTGCTGCACATGGACATTGTCATGTCTAATTGGCCGTCGGAGAAGTATCGGCGGCAGGCTTTACGTACACGTCTGGATGCTGTAGTTAGTATTGGCGGCATATTAAGTTTGTTTCTGGGTGCCAGTGTTCTAAGTGGTTTAGAGATCATTTACCATTTCACCATACGTTGGTGGAATGATACGCATGGTGGTGCGAGACATCCGTGATGAAATAATTCAATTTCTCTTCCTTAACTACGCTCCGAAATGCAATTAACATTATGTTGACAATGCTGTTTTCCTTGGCTTGGCTTAGTGGCAAAAGGAACTTTCTTTTATTTTTCTTCTCTCTTATTGTGCTGAGCAATTAAATATTTATTTATTTCCCATCTTAAAGAGAAAATCCCAAGCAGCAGTTCAGCTGAAGGAAACTAAGGAAACATAGTGAATTCCTAGTGGAAATTACACGAATGTGTTTGTTGTTCGTTCGTTTGGTTTTTTTCAAAAGTTGTTCTCGTAACAGAGGAGCAGCATGCGACAAGGACAAATGACAGTGAATGCAGTAAATACTTGAATTTATTATCAATAATGTTGCTGTTGTATATTTAATAAGGATTTCGGTGTGGACTACACATGTTTAATGCATATCCTTCAGTTAAAACATCTGTATTGCAAGTGCTGCACTGTGTTGTGCCTAACACTAATGTGTGTGGTGGCGTAGTGTGAATGCTGTTTAACTTTCAATTTATCTATCTACCGAAGAAGAAGCAAAAGCAATCAAACCAATTCCCTACAATAACTCTTAATAAAAGAATATATGGTCGTCACTCCACTCCACCACTTAACCGAGTGGATGTGCAGTTTAAATTATTAATTATTTAAATTTCTTGATGATATTTATGTTCTTGTTTGGGGCATATATTCTGCTTGTCATTTCATTTGCAACTTACAAGAAGGACAAGGCAGAGATATCACAGGATATAAAAAAACTTAATTAACATAAAAATCTGAGTCATTCGAAAAACGTTGTTTACATTCATAATTAAGAAATATTGCAAACAGAGCAAAAGTTTCATGGAAATGTATTAAAAAGTTAATTAGAGTGAAGAATATTATCTGCTTCTTAAGCAATCTTTATTTCAGGATTTTAAGAGCATCTCTCCGTTGACTCAACTTTTGTAAATTTTAAGATTTTAAGATTATTTAGTACCATACCAGAGCCAAAGGTATATCTAACCCCTTAAAATTTCATTAAATCTTTTAACCTTTTCCTCTCGACAATCATTTCAAAGCTTTATTGATTATTTTATCATTTTCGGTATCAAAATATTTTACAGTTTTTTGACAGCAAAAGTCTTAAAGCTTTTAGTGGATGTGAGAAAAAAAAAGAAAGCATACTCTAAGGATGATCCAAAATGAATTCACACTATAGCAGTGTTTCTTAAACTTTTTAGGGTGGTTACTTCCTAAAAAGTTTAACTACAGTTTAACTACTGGTTACTTCCTAAAAAGTTTAACTAAAGAAATCTTAATAAATTTGTTGGAAATTCTGTTGGAAGTGAAATCCCAATTATTTTGACTTTTAATACCTCATCGAAATTTTCCATCACAAAGCTTTTTAAAAAATAATTTTTCTCTCAAGAGTTAAATAATGCTTTTGTACGGTCGCATGCTACCGGCTCTGAACAATAGTGATGAAACCTTAACGTAATCTTTGAAACACGACGAGATAAAGAAGCTCATTGTTTAGACTTAATGGTGAATTGTTGTTGACAACAAAGTAGGAGTAAGAAATCGCAATAATACCACATTTAAAAAAAATACGTTGAGGTATGTCCGTCCACTTTTTGAAATGTTTTCGGTAAATTTTTAAGATTCCATAACGTTTTGAAATTTTGAACAAAAAACTTTATATGGATTGGTTCGTATTTGGATTGGGCAAAATAGTTCATAAGCCACGCCCAAAAGCTATGAAATGGAAATTTCGTAATAAATATAATTTTTCCATCTCAACATGCGTCAAAAAATGGGCGGGTTCAGATGACCGTACAAAAAAAAAACTAGGAGTGGAATCGGAGTTGTTAGTTGACCTTTAATATAAAAACTATAGAAGCGCAATCAGATATCTGCCACGCCCACTATTTCTATACGAATGTGTAGGCTATTTAAAAGTTGTTTTAAACCAGATAAAAGTTTCGGACAATTTTTCTGTTAACTTTTGCTCTTGGTTTGATTTTCTCCCCCTTTTTCTCTATGCTAGTGTTCAACCTTTCAACGTTTACTAGTTTCATGACATCGTTTGCCGTATTATTGTTATGTTATTATGAAGCTTATGAAAAAACGGGGAATATTAAGGTTTTAGTAGAAAGCAATGTAACAACAACAACAACAACAACAACAACAACAACAACAACAACAACAACAACAACAACATAGTCATTCTAACGGGGACTACTTATGATTATGAGAGTGACGGTAAAGTTACCACAATATGGCGAACATATGTCAGACGGCTTTCTTAACGTAAACGAAAATAATCTAATGCGTCTGATGACAGGCACTTCCAACATAAATTCCACTTTAATCTATTGATAAATGCATTGCTTGCATGCACTTGTTCACATACTTACGCACACGTTCGTTTATTTATATAAATTTACAATAAAACGAAAAGACTTTTGAACTGACATAGTGGCAGCGGTTTTAAGAGGGACAACATGTTGGGTCAAATTGTGACTGACTTTTAAACGCTTTATTATATACATAATCACGCTGAATATATGTATATAGAATAAAATAATAATAATTAATTAAATGAAATTTATGCTCATATGTTAATGTTGTTGCTGTTGTTGATTATTTTTATTATAAACAAGCCTTAAATGCTCTCTGGGTAATTATTTTTTAGTGCAATTACAATTTATATGAAGACGATTATACGCTGATCACAAACACACACACACACACCCACAAACACAAATAATTTCCTGTCAACACATGTTTAGCATGATGATAGAGATAGTTGGTAATATCACTAAAAGCAACCATCGCAACCATTCCAAATGTTATTGTTTGTCAAGAATGTGTGCGTATGGCGTAGAAGAAAACGAATTACATTGACAAATTTTCACATCAATTTCATGTGAAGTTGAAATATTAGAGTGTAACATTTTGAAATTTTAAGTAGGATTCACTGCAGGATACAACTAAAATCACACACACTCGCATGCTGGTGCAGCGTCAACTTGTAGAATATGTGGAATATGTTGAATGCATACTTAGGGAAAGCAATTTTATAACCGAAGATAGTAAAGTTGCTGTCTACGTGTACATCACACAACCTCTACCAACTTTGCCATCTATGCCCCATCAGTTATTTTTCATTTCACCTTCAAACGTACGAGCTGTTTGTTTTTAGAGAGAAGATGTTTAAGGTAGTCATTGGTTACCTGCGTACACATATCATATACCCATGAAATCATTTAAGTTAACACAACGTATCTTTTGCTATTTTTTATTGTGGTTTAAAACAAAATGGAAAAAGTTAAAAGTTGAAATAAAACGAGTCATTTGTTAAGATCCTTTTTCCCTAACATCATCAATTTGTGGGTTAGCTCTTGTATTGTATAGTTTTTGTAAAAGATCATTTCTTGTTTAAAATCATTTTCAGAATATAATGAGATTGTACTAGAAGCGAAAAGCAGGATTGTTCTTTAATAAATAAATCTACATAAAACGAAATTTAGTTTAAGACAAGATTGAAATACTTAAATGCCCTGAAAACACACCGTGGTCGTGGCATGTACCTTTGTATCATCTAAAAAATGCGATTTAGACGCAAATAAATTTTTCGTTTTCAAAAAATTAACTTCTCCCGCCCCCTTTTGCCGCATCTGGACAGTTGAAATTGGAAACATTTTCTTTTTTTTTTTATTGAAAATTTATACATATCTGATGCTATATTACGCCATATGTTTATTTTTCTCATAATCGATAAGAAAACAATTGTTTAGGTATTTTTTTTTTTTTTTTTGGGATAAGTTTTCTTTTGGGGGAACAAGTAAATGTGAATGAATAAGAAAAGTTACTTCACTTTTTGCATGCATCTGTATGTGTATGTGTATTTGTTTGTGTTTGCATTAACTATAAATTCTTATTATCGCTTATAACAAGTAATTTCCAGTTTTTATTTTCAACATAATTTCATTGAAAAGTTTTCTCAGTTAGAGATTTTTTCCCCCTTTCTTTACGCAAAGTGTTGGATAGTTGTTTGCCATTGTTGTTGTTTACTCTTATATAAACATATTCAATCAAGAATAATGTTCAGATAACTTATGCAGACACTTGCTGAGCAATTTTTATATGAGAAGAAAAAGAAGAAGAAGAAGAAGAAGATAAATCTCATTTTGTGAGTGTCATTGAATGGAGAGAAAGAGAAAAATGGTCGCTTTTATTATAGCTAAAGGCACTTGGATTGTGTTTTATTGAAAGCTAAAAAAGAATAGAATTATAAAACGACATAACAAGAAGAAGAATCTCGATCTCACTCACACATCTGTATGCTCGAAATGCGAAGCTTAGTGTATATATTTTATGTAAATGCTCAGGTATGATGATTTTGTCTATTGCTTTATATTCTTACAAATGTGCTTAAGGAGGAGGAGTCTGTGCTCATATGCACACATGCATAACTTGTATTCATGTTCTACGAAAACCTGTTTTTTAAATTTCCTGCAAACGGAAATCTTTTTATATTGATTTTTTTACATTTGTGCTCTTCTTCTATGCGTTTTTTCTCTCTTCAGTATGCACTGATAACCATACACATGCTTAGATAGGTGCATGCTTAAGATTGCGAAATTGTAATTGTAAGCGTTGATATGAAAAGTAAAGCAATAATAAAGCAGCCATGATAGACTAACAAAACTGTAATATTCTATACATAAACATAAATGAAGCACTGGAGCGTAACTTTAACATTGAATAACATTCAATCAGTTTCTACTGTAATGCAATAATAACAACAATCAACATCCCCCTTTATGCATGCATATGATGTTCTTCTTCTTCTTCTTAATCAGTAAGAAACATTAACAATTGCTTAACTTTCTAGAGGAAACTGTTTCGAACAAACAAACGTAACTTAGTACATTTTTTATACAGCAGTCAGATGTAACGAATATATGTACAACAAATATAACAATGTAACAATAATATTAATAATAATCAAATTTATAATACACATATAATCCAACAACAACAAATAACAAAAAAACAAAAACCAGTGGGTAAGGGTTAGTATTGAAGCATTACTCGGCTGAATAGTTAGTTGTAGGTTGGTTGTATAAGTTGGTTTAAACAATTTTTTTTATTCATATCTATTACAATGCTAAATCATGCTATATAATGAATAAAGGAAAGTTCTCTAAAAAAATAAAAAAATAAAAATTTGACTTAAAGCAAATCTGAAATGCCCTACATGCGCGGCATGTATACAAATAAGCTTCCTTTCCACCAGTGTTTTATTATATTTTAGAGCAAAAGCAACGAATCCAATGATCACGGGCTGAAGTGGAAGCTTTTGATTACCCTTTTCTCTTGAGGGCCTTGTTAGTGAATCGAGTCCACCCTATATGTGATTTTAGGCATTTATTAAAACTGTAAGAGATTTTTTATAAAATAAGGGCGTGGTTTTTAACCTACTAATATAAGAATTACTTGGACTTCATCGACATTAAATGATGCCTGAAGCTTGCAAGTAAATCAACCAATTTAGAATATCCGTCATCTCACGTAAAGGATATAAAACACAAACAGAATAAGTCTGAACATAACTTGCAGAGTTTGAATTGTATGCACTCGTAAACTAGCAGACAAGCAAACTAAACACAATGGACGGACTGAAAATAAACTATAATGTACAAATAAAATAAAAGGACTTTACAGGACTAACAACACATTAAAGTCGAATGTAAACTGAAGCATTATTGTACTCACAATATACAACACATACAAAACTACACAATCACGCATAAGCATTAAAAACCTGTTCAGTTGGTGTACGTGCCTACATAAGTAGAATACTTTGTATGATGCATAATGCGATAAAGTAGATTTGCATTTGTTAGCCGGCAAATGTGTTTATAGACAAAGTTAAAGGTTTATTCTTCTTCTTACTTTCTTCCCTATTCCTATTCCTGAACTAAATATTAAAATAAAAAATACACATCATTTTGCCTTGCATTTCATACTTTCATACCTTCCTGCTTTATTTGTTATGTTTTTAAGAGAAAACCTAATAACTAGAAGCACGTGCAAGCGCAAGTGAGAAGGAAAGAAAATATTATTCAAGCACAAATGGCATAAAAGCACATCCACAAATGCACGGCACATTTAAATACTTGGAAACATTATCATACGAAGCACACATTATACACACGTTTACTTACTTACTTTCACATAAACACATACGCATTTCACAGTTCATATAGATAAATGTGAATGCATAAGTAAGAACATTTAGAACCCTGTTGTTTCGTTTCGTTTCAAGTCGTTTTGTTTTGCTTTGTTTTGGGCATCAGGGAATTAAGCACAGTAAAGCAAACTAAATATATGCCAAGTGCTACGCAACGTATGAGCAACATACGTTAGTGGAACTTTTACACAAGTACAATCTACGGCCATACGAATGCACTAGACATTTCTTGTTCTTATTGCTAATGGAATTATATGCAAATTGTACAGGGGAGAAGCAAAAGAAGAAGACGCGAAAGCGAAAAAATATATAGAAATAAATTATAAAAATTACATTTGCCTAAACACCTAAGCACCTTTTACATTCACATAATGGGTGGGCGTGGCAGATTACGGCCTCTTAGATTATATCTATTACATTAATGGACGGCGTAATTATAAATACTAAATACCAAATTTTGATTTTGTTGCTCAATTTTTGTGGCAAACAAAGAGATTTGTGTCGTTTGTGGGCGTGGTGCTTGAGCAGACAATTTAAAGTACCTGTTCAAAATCAATATCTGAAAATTTGTGGCCTTAAGAATGCCAAAAACAAGTAGTTCGGCTTAGTTTTTGATCTTGATTGAGAATATATACTCTGACGCGGTATTCTGACAAACGTAGTATACTCCCCATCTTATGTGGAGATATAATAAACTAAACATTAGAAAAATGTCATATATATGTTAATGCACGTATATAGTATATCAGAGAGGTATGTGCATAAAACGAAAGATGCGATAGTTGAGAGTGTATAAAAGGACATTTCATACCATCTGCATGTGGAGGAGATTAAAGTAGTACAAAAGTCACTCTACCACTCGAGAATGCCCCCACTCACAAATTAACAGGATTTATGAAAATTTTGCATAAATGTAAAAAAAATGGTAAAAATTGTTTGTAAAATATTTTAAAGTTAGTTTTCGATGTTCAATAAAGAAAATACATCCAACCAGATAATGTGAAGCAAGAGGAACATATATTAGTTTGTTATGTGTTTTGCAAAAAAAAAGTTTTTCTCATTTATATTCTAGTTAAGAAACAAAATTTGAATAGTTTTAGCAATGTCCGTACGTCCGCGTTCACGTTTCTAAGTATTGAGAACTGGAGTCAGGATTTCGTACAAACGATATATTTGTGGTAGATGATATTCATTTTGAAACGAAGAAAATTGATTAACAACCACGCCTACAATTAATAAAAATATGGCTCATGGCTACAAAAATAAAACTGCAAAGTTTAAATTTATAACGAACATTTATATGAAATTTATCTGGCGATGTGTCGGACATGAACAGGGTCAAATATTAGGCATGCCGTTAAAAGAGGCACACATATGAACTTGCCACGCCTACACACTTTGTAAAAAGAATTTCAAATTTCACCCAAACCAAACATAAAACTTTACTTGTCACAAATTCAAATTCTTTTATGTAATCTATACATACACGTCCTCTATATATATGTGCGTGTGTTATTTCTAAAGTTAATAATCTGCTTAACTTCAACATGCAATATAATCGTTTTCCAATAATATGTTCCATAACACAGAAACAGATGATTTTACATAAATTTGCGAAACAATACACTTGGGAAACTATTATGCACTCGATATAATTAATATAAATGTAACAAATGTAAATGTGTCAATTGCTAATGAATGCCTGGCACACATAAGAAAATTCAAAGCGAATGCAAGAGATCTGCAGAGTACTGAATAAAATTGTTAAAGCAACAAATTTCCTTTATGCGCTTATAGATAAAATCAAATAAATATAATTATTAAGCACGTGAACGTTCATGCATAGCATGTTTATGTTTCTAAGTATAATATAAGTGAGTACGTATGTTTGTGCTAATGAGTTCCTTAGAGTTTCAAGGGAATTGGAAAAGTACAGCATCCCAGAAATAAACAAGAAGAGCGTTGACTGTCATCAAAAGATTCGTTTTCGAATTCGCATTTTCGTTGCTTAAGTTACCCTTTGAAGTGACAGGTACTATTATTTCACTCACACATTTATTGGGGACTGGCAGGTAATTATTTCCCTTAAAATGTTGTAATCCTTCTTTAAAAAACGGGAAGCATTCTCTGTAGTTCATAATATACAAAAACACGCTTGTGTATTTTTTAAAGTCTTTATTAATAATGTTTCAACAATACACGGCTTTAATTGAGATTTGTTAATAGTATTATAATCTAGGAGAGATTTTATTTTTATTAGAAATTCTACACTATAATGTGTAATTATAGAGGCGTCATTGAGCTAAAATTCATACACATATAAAGATTAGTTTAAAGGACGTATAATCTCACTTTTGACGCCAGTTATTTTGGTTCGAAATTGATTTTTTAGAATGATTATCTTCCTGTTGCATATTTCGATGACGCTCTTCATTTAATTTTGATTCCGTCGGTGACTGTGGCGATTGTTGTCGCCAATTCATTGGATTTCTCTTTAATGCTGGACTTGGTACCGTGCCGACAAAACTAAAGCTTCTCTGGCGATGTTGACAGGGTTGTTCGTACTGTGATTGTAGAGATTGAGATGAAATTGAAGCACTTTTATTAATGCGGAGTTGATTTTGTATGTTTTGGAGGCGCCAATTGTTCAGCCCTTGTTGCGATTTTTGCGTAGATGTCGAGTCTATAAAACTATGACTCCTTTGCCGATGTACGCTCAAATACTTCCGTTTGTGTTGTTCTCCATTTAATTGTGATTTTAATGCAGATTTCATATCAGTATCGAATTGTGTGAACCGTTCTCGCCAATTGGTGTGGTTTTGTTTTAATATTTCAGCGGCTTTAGGATTTTTTAGTAGTTCCACATGAATATGGCAACTGCAGGGTTGCCCACCGTGTGCACAACGTTGATTAATCTGGAATTGCAATCGACGCATATTATACAGTTTTTGCTGTGTTGCTGTATCTATTAAACTGTAACTTCTTGACCTCTGGATGTTGTAGTTTTGCTGTTCATCTAATTGTACTGAGGATTGTGAATTCACAAAACTGTTACTCCTTTGAAATTTATAGTGCATGGATTGTTGGCGCCAATTGCTGGGATTTTGATTTAATATTTGTGGTGATCGAATGCCTGTAAAACTTTGACTTCTTATGCGTTGTCCTTGTACATGACAAGGGAGTGGAAAAGAATTTTCGTTTTTATCTTGATTCCTTATGAATGAAGTCATACTGCGTTGGTTATGTGGGATACTTTGCTGACGCCAATTGTTTGGGTGTTGATTGGATTTTCCAGTTGTTAATGAATTTATAAAACTATGACTTCTCTGACGCTGAACATTGTTTTCTGTATTTGATTTTATAGCTGCTGACGAGGTAGTAGTTTTTCCTTGCAATGAAGGTGATGTTACATAATTATTAAAACTCTGCAACGGCCTTTGTCCAACTTGATGTCTTTTGTGAAGTTCATGAAGTAATTTTGTTGAAGAATTGTACCGGTTTTCTTTGTCACCACAGTTTCCTTTAAGCATTGTTGGTTTGTTGTTTAAAGTTGCTGCTAACGCCACTGTACTCTTTGTTGTCATACCTTCTGAACTGTATGCTTTGAAATGTTTGAAAAATTCACGTTGTTTTAGACTCAACCAGCTTTCGAACTGTAATGAAGTGGAGGGTCACGGGACGTCGCTTTTATTGTAAACTTGATTTTCAAAATATATAGAGCAGGTAGTACGCAGGCAATAGAGCTAGGTATTCAGGTAAGTGTTATTTTATTAAACGAATGCTTGTGCATGTACGTGGCTTCAGGTACGAATAGAGAAGGGACTTAATTTAGAACTGTCTATTGCGTGGTAGAATATTTTTTGAGGAAAAAGATGTCAGTGCGTCCACAAAATACATATATTCTTGATCAGCACCAAAATCTTCATCAATCTGTCCTTGTATCCCTGCGTGTGTGTGCTTGTTGTTGGCGCTGTCATGGTCGTAAATGTGGAGATATTGAACCAACCATTTCTATAAGCAAGATTGCTACCTTAAGAGAACAAAACCACAATCGACAAAGTATAAATATAAAGCTAGGATCTTGAAATCTAGTACACTTGTACATACATTAAGCTTTTCCGTATATGATTTCAGACCACCAGATGGCCACAGAATCAGACATGAAAGCATATTAACACATATAATTATTGGTACCTGCCACGGCCACATATTATATATATATATATGAAGGGTACTTAAAGTTTGGCCCAAGCCACACATTTGTTTTTTTTTTACTTTTTCTATTTATCTCTTGGCTTGTGTTTTATAATAGTGAAGGAATGATGCGAAAATTTTTAAACACACATGAAAAAAATTTATGATAAACATTTGTAGGTTTATTGTCTGCTGCATTGTACAATATATTATTAAAATTGTAGGTACGTGTTTTTCATTTCAAAAGATTTCTTTATATGTATGTAGACAATTTTTGTAAAATGTACACGTATCCTGCTGAATACAATAACAACAGCAATTTTACGTAATGAAATGATATGAAAAAAACTACAATTTATTTAATATAATTTGATACTCGTCATTCATCATTTACTTCAGTATGAATGTGAACAAATAAATTAAGAATATATACACTCTTCAAACCCCTTCGTTTATAGAGTGGTGAAATATTTATTATTTAGAAATTGCTGGTTGTGGCAAAAGATTCACAACTGAGAGATCACAGCTTCATTTAATCAAGCAGATGCCAAATTTGAAAACTATTCAATAAACTGAACTTTTCTTTTTTATTATTAATACTATCCTTCATTCACATATATTTCAGTTTATAGGAAGTGAAGCACTTTTGCGACGATTTGGAAAAATTTACGATATCTTGAAATGTAAAATCTAATCTCTTGCAAAAGCCAGCAATGAAGAAAAGTACTGTAATTCTAGAATATATGCACACATATACACATACATCAACATATAAAATATATTAAAATGGGAGAATTTATGGGCTTTTTCATTAGTGCATCTCGCATGGGCGAAGGACAGCAATAACAATAACTAAAATTTTATTTATAACATATAATAAAACATTAAAAAGAAACCATTATTGAAAGCAACATAAGAGGGGTAATTAAAATAAAAAAACAACAGAGAGAGAGAGAGAGAAAAAAGTGGAAGAGAGTAAAATCTCACCATACAACAAAATATCCTTAAATAGAGGGAAATTTTTTTGTACATATTTTTTTTAAGTTAAAAAGATAATATGAGTCCACTTTCTCTCCGAGAGAACATACATACATCCAGAGAGTATGGAGAGTATTAATAGTGTTTTGTTTAACAAAACTTCTTTTTCAAAACTTAAACAGGTCAGTATGATAAAAAAAAAGGCAGCATAACACAATGACCCACTGCAGGCAAAAGAAAAAGAATGAAGTAATGAAGAGAGAAAAGCGTGAAAATATTTTACGTTCGTTGTAAAATTACTTACATTTACCCCTCATTCCCAACCCATCCCACACCACTTACACAATCATATAAACCAAACAATTTTTCTTTGTAGAGTTTTTTTCTCCCTCATTGTGTATGTGCGTGTTTTTTTTTATCCGAAATTATCCCCCACACGGTTTCTAGACCATTTGCTCAACATATTGTTAGTTGTTGTTGTTGTGGGTAAATTAAAGAAATTAATGTTTTACTGCAATTTTTCTCCGCAAACAAAACTTGTAACGCAAACGTACACATGTACAGACGTGCAAAATGAACATTTGTTGGGCAATGTGATGCCATTTAATATTTTTGTTCTACCCAATCTCTGTTATGGGTTTTGCCCATTGTTAGGATTGTTATGTGTGCATATCATGGCATTAGAGAAAACTATTGTGTTTGTACATATTTATATACTCTTTACAGTCAGCCAGCCAGCCAGCCAGCCAGCCAGCCAGCCAGCCAGCCAGCCAGCCAGCCAGCCAGCCAGCCAGCCAACCAGCCAAACTGAACAGTTCTGGCCTCTTTCGCTTCTATCGCTTTTTGCAACAACTTTGATTGTTTCTTGTTGTTGGTCTCATGAAAATGGTGGTGTTCTTTGCCAAATTTGTTTGGTATTTTAATGTTATATACATATAGGAATTTTATTTATTTATAAACATACAAATACGAGGATTAAGCTACAATTAATGAAACAAGGAGATGAATTCATCATGTTATTGCCATCTTTTTCTAAAATAAACATATTCTACTGTAACATTTTGAAAACGTCCTAAAAATCTTTAAAAATCAAAATCAATCACAGTGAATACCTGAACTGTTGTAGCGACCCTCTTATATAAATATATATATGTATATATGGATTTATAACCTCATGTATGCGTGCGAAAATCTGTGTGTATTTGTATGTGACACTCTTGGGCATTTGTTTGATCTTCTTACGCTGCAGCACACAGCCATTTGCAGCCAAACACCAAAGTATGTTTTCATCGTTGTTATTGTTGTTGTGTTGTCTTTTCTTTCTAAGTTTCTCTCCCCTCACTCACACTGTTTCGAATTGTTCTTGCTTTTTTGTCTGTACCCCTTGTCCCATGATGTAGTTGAACTTTATTTAATTTTTGACACCAAAGGACAAAAAAAAGAGAACCACCAACAACAATTTATATACTCTTGAATGTGTGCATTTGGCAGTTTTGAAAGAAACTTACATCCATGCATTATATGATGTAAGTATGATTATGTATTGTTGAAGACAGGAGGGTAGAGTCTTTAAAAGTTCTGGGCTTAGAAGAATTTACATCTGTGTAGGTGCGATGGAAGAATGGGCCAAAAATTATAAAAATATTAGCTCAAATTTTCAATTCCCACTCAAGGAAGTTTCACTCGTTTTTAATTAATTAGTGATTTTTTGTAAAATTTAACAACTCAAGAGAGTTTCGCTGAAAAAATTGAAAAAATTTCAATAAAATCTTGTATTTTTTTTCCTTTCTCTTAACTCTAAACTTAATGGCTTGCTTCACATTTTGTTAATAGTTTTGATATTGAAGTAATAACACTTAATGTTGGTGCAAATCTAAAAACAATTATATTCACAACCTTTTTTTTTGTGGTGATCTGACTAAAAATTCCCCAAAGCATTATTGTCTGGGTTACCGAAAAGAAAAGAAAAAAAAAAACGTCATAATGAATGAAAAAAAGTATACGAAACAAAGCGGCAGCAAATATAATAAAAGCTTTTATAGAAACAAAGGAACCCCAGTCATAATACTCAAATACATACCAACACGATGATGGAAGGATTTGTGTTGTGCAGGCGGCTGGCAGGCAGGCTGGCAAAGAGACTTTTACCACAAACAGTCCTCAGCATGTATAATGTATAATGTCATTGGGTTTGTTGCTGCTTGGTTTTCAAATACTCACAAACTCTACAAGGTCCGCCTAAAATAATTGTGTAAAGTTTTCAAAATTTCGTCAAGAAATAATATTTTCTTTGGATTTCAGGTGCATTGCTTGCAGCTTAAGCTTACATAATTTCGAATTAAATGCAAAACATTTTGGGCCAGTTATTAATCATTAATTTCCTTGCAACTGTGCAAGGGCTTAACATTTTGCATAAATTTGAATTTACTTCGATTTAAAATATGAATTGAATGTTGTCTTTCTCATTCTATTGCTGTTGCAAACAGAAATTGATCTTCCCTTAATGTAAATTTGTTGCTTGGCTTCTGTAATATTTCTATTATTTTTCCAAGTCGTTGGCATCCATATCAATGTTAACTTGGCTCTCGTGCATTATATCCACCACATGCTGTGTAACACAAGATGGGTTTCCATTTTTTTTATTTATATTTTATATGTTTTATACACACACACATACTTGCACAAGTGCAGAGTTTTACATCAATACACATACATACCCATAAAAATCATCGTTATTTGATTTTACTTATCTGTCTTCTTGTTATCCTTGGTACTTGTTGTTGTGTTGAATAAATAAAATTTAAGTTTTCATACAGAAATCTTATTGAATGTGTCAAAAACACAATAATTTGGCTTTCTTATTACTTCATTTTTAGTTATAATTGGTTTTATTGTTATTTGTCTGAGTGTACTACATTTATCCGAATGGAGATTTTTATTCTACCCTGCCTTTTAGTGATGGGGGTACGTCCAGTAGGAGGCGTCAGAGACACCTCAAAGTATATATATTGTTGGTCAGCATCTTGCAACCTTCTGCAATTTAGAGAATTATTCACTGCGGCAAAGTTTATGTCGTAGGTATTTACTATTAACATAGAGTTCTGATCAATTTATTATGAAAGTTAAACTGAAATTAGAGAAAAGCTGAACTAAGCAGACTCGATTTGGCGAATTGTGACCTCAACCAATAAATTTTCTATTCCCTCAACATTTATTCTAAATTCCTTCAAAGAAAAACTATTCATCTTTAGACAAATTGCCCGTAATGCGTATATATGAACATAAACGTCTGTTGTAAGTTTTTATAAATCCCCAAACATTAAATATTAAAGTGTGTTTTGCCTTTAACCTTATCCAAGCCACAAGTTTCTTTAAACCAAAAGAAGAATACTCTGAATTTTATTTTCCTTTTGTCTACATGCTACTTTTCTAAAAGAAGCAACAAATGTTTTCTTTCACCACCCACTTGTACATGATATTTGTTCTAGAATTCAATGTTAAACAACAAAATTTTGTATTGAAAAATAAGTAATAAAATTTGCGTGGGGCTTGAGAATAAGTGCTACTTAAGAATGTATATCATCTGGGAGAGTTTCAAATGAAACTATACAAATACACCCCCCAATATAATGGGTAGTATATAAAATCGATTGAAACATTTCGAGAGAAGAACTCTATGCTAACTGTAGCAGAAATTTTTCGAATTGCCCTCAGGTTGACTCTCACATACCAAGTCTGATCTTCTCATACTGTGCGGTAGATCTCTCGACCTAATTTTGCAAAAAATTACAAAGTTTTAACAATTGGTTCTGCCTTTTATAATCTCTTCCCGAACAATCGAAATGTCTAAAGCCTTCAGTGACTTTTTCCTTGCATCTGATTTCATTGTTACGAAACGAATGTGAATTTAATCCCCAGTAAAAAATCTATGATTTATTTATTTTCTTTTTTTTCTGTTTTAAAAATTTGAGAAGAATTTTCATATTTCGTTTCGATTGCTATGCATTGCTCGACAGAAAAAATAAGCAAAGCCAAGGAGGTGACGGTTAAAAGAAAAAATATATGAAAAATGTAATGCACACAATTTTTTCTATACAAGAGTGAAATATCCACCAAGTTCACGTTTACATTTTGTAAACAAATATTGCACATAATCGTTTTTATATATCATACACATATGTACGCGTATGCGGAAGCAACGTTGTTGAACATGTTGAATGCTGGTTGAACTTAGAAACTGTTCCGTCTTCGAAAGATTATTCAAGCGGGGATAAATGTTCCACTTCAACACGTTGACTGTATCTGAAGTAGGTTCTTGAAAGCTTCGCCTTTTTGTTTTGCATTCACGGCATTTGCAAAATTACAGCGTGTTGGGTTTTTTTTTTATTGAAAATCTTCTTCGAAACCGATTTACGATTATTTTGACTACACAGCACAACTTACAGTAAGCTAGTGAAGCCAACGTTTGTCACTACGTTCCCTCATTTGGTTTGTGCCGCAATATCACTGCAACATTTGGTGGCAACATTAGCAGCCACCATACCATCCAATTTCGTTAAATTTAACATTTGTCACATACCAACCTCAAGTATTTCTACGAAGGAAGGTTATGCAATATTTCTCTTCAAGAGTAAGTCTTGTATAATACAAACTACTGAACATGTATAAAATACATACTAGGAAAAATATACATAAAACAGTTTAAGCCACTTTAGTTGATAAAAAGAGGGAAAAAAGAAATGAAAAGAACAAGAAAATCCACCGCCAAGTGTAGAGAACATGGCGCTAAAAACAGCTCAGCGTAAAATTTATGTTCAAACACTTTTAAAGGTAATCGTGAAAAATTGATTGGCGTTTCAATTGTACAACACAAATACCTGAAGGCATATTCACACATACTTACATAGTGCACGGCTAGGTGATGGGATGCGGCATGCTATCAAATGCCCCATAAAAATTTTAAGAAAAATTTTCACTTTATCTACTCGAAGTAAATATTGATTGTCATAGTCATGATGCTGATGATGGTGGTGGTAGTGTTGATGGCGACGAAAATGATGCTAGCGTACTTCAAGTACACATACCGCACACCCTCCAACAATGTATTTAATGACAGTTATGTCTACGTGAAGTGCATTAATGGCCATAAAAAGTATAAAATCCACATAGTGGGGTGCAATAGGTCAGAGAAGGTATGCGACATTTTCGTACACAGACTACAGCCGCTGTGACGACCGTCAATTCTACATATTTGGCTTTTACCCAAAACCAACAGTGATTCCATAAAATCAAAATGAATGTAATAAAAAACTTAATTATTGATAAGGAAGCAATCAAAGATAGCTGAAAAACATATTACCGAACATACTGTGCCGATGATAAAATCAAACATTTTGTTAAACTTTTTCAAAAGCATGAAACGGTTTCAAAAATATTCTGCTATACATTTGACAACTCTTGATGGCAAATGTTTGTTATATTGAGAGTGTTCTGTTTGTAATAAAAGTGAAAGAGTCGTTACAGCGAACAACACCGCCATCGCCATCACCGCCATGGCAGGCCTTGCACGTTACATTTATCTTTATTACGTTAATTTAAACGTTCAACGGTATTGTTTGTTCTCCTTCTCTCTCCATATTCCGTGCCTGCGGGGGTGGTGCGATACGTGCTTAACACATGAATATAAACATTAATTTAATTTATGCAGTGTTTTATTCTTTACTTATGAAATAAAAAATGACGACAAAGAAAAAATTAAAAATTCTGCAAAGAAAAAACAATCTTTTTAGTATCATTTAAGTAGGAAGAATAGGTAGGGTGGTGATACGTGCATACCTCAATTTATTGTGAAATTAATTGCAGTCGTAGATCTTGACCGTTTTTTCCCATTTTGAACAGCGATCTGCGTGCAGAAACCAAAAATGTTTGTACAAAATTTCAGGACACATATCTCTAGATGGACTCCATTTTTTATGCTAATCAAAATTAAATATACTTTCTATATACAGACACAGCGGTTATCAAAAATCTGCCTTCAACTATAATATATACTCACGTTGAGGACTCAGCAAAAGTATTCGAAAAAACCTTCAATAAGTACTGAAGTTGCTGCATACCATACTCTGATGCATGTGTATGAGTGCAAGTGTAGATGTGCGAGTGTCAAAAGATGATGTCTTTTGTAGACCGCGAATCGCTTTGTTAACGAGTGGATATGAATCCGCACTGGACTCAACTTTATGGTGGTTATCAATAAATAACGTTAATAATAAATACGTTTGTACTGGTGTTTGCTTTATACTCGTATAAATTTCATAAAGTTTAAATTACCCTCAAATTTTTTACTCAATTTCTGTACATAATAACAATACTTCAACAAGTTTGGGTGACTGCGTCAATTAAACCGGAAATACAAGTCTGCTGCACGTACCAACCAATATCCGCTTATATATACTAAGAGCCTATAAATCAAAAACAATCAAATATGTAAAATATTGTAAAAATCAATAATCGCTAATGGTTGTTAAAGAGCATTCTCTCTCTCTCTCTTTTATGTTTCCACAGAAAGTTCAAAAACAAACCAAGAAAAATAATTCAAAAGAATGATGAGAATAAATAATTACGATTATGATTATAAAGTGGCCAACACCCAATCACTATTATTGACCATTTATTATGCAAGTGCTACCAAGCATTACAAGAAAAAGCAGATCTGAACACCGGTTTAAATACTTTTCAATAGTTTTGCACACAACTTAACTTTTGCCAAAAAAAACATCACCGAACAAGAATAAAGCAGTGGGTATTACGTAAAACCAATAATGTCAGTCAGTCCTTTAATCAGACACAAAGTTAGTTAGTTGGGTTTGTAAGTCATTACTTAAAATTTACTTAGTTTCTGCTTAGGAAGGAAGGAAGGAATAAAGGAAGGAAAATGAATACTGAAAGCTGTCACACCGATTATATAAGAGTGGTTCATTAGTCCCTCATTATCACACACTCTCTCTCTCTCTCTCTCTCGTTATGACAAAGTTACATATTCTTCTAAAATATTCATTTTCAAAGAGCCAGTTGTAAAAAAGATTATACAATTCTCGTATGGTTTGTAATGGTCAGTATACAAGGGCAGTTGTCAATGCCTAGCTCCCCATATCGAAATGAGCTCCCATTATGCATAATTTAAAATTAGGTTAGCTCGGTTATTTGGTATGTAAAGTTGAGCACTTTTTGATCCTGTGTCCATCATAATATCTTTGAATATAAACTTATGTTTATATAAAGTTAATTGGAAAGCTTAAGAGCTATGATGTAAATTCAAACATAATATTTTATTTATAAATATAATTAAAATTTATAGAAAATAGAACTCATAGGTAGGTATATAATTTTATTTTGGGCCCATTCACTGCGGTATCTGCAGTGTACCGCATGCTAAGTGTAAGTAACTATGAACAACATTTAACCGAAAATTCTATATTTATACGTAACAGTGTTTATTATATAATATGTCGAGGGTATGCTGACTTTATCAAAGCGATTGCAATAATCAGAAAGACACTTCAAAGACCTTCAATGTTTAAACGGTTCAACCATGTCTGATGGTGAATTCAAATTTGGTAAAGATTTGAAAGTCTCAGTGCACTGGTCAATATTGAAAATGCAAATAATAATTTTCAAGAACTTTATTTTATTGTACCAAGATGGTGACCTGAACCAAATATATAATATTTTTACTTGTTTGATTCATTTCTTTAAATTCTAGCACATTTATGCTATGCTCACATAACATACATAGTGGACACGAGTAGTTTGTGGGTAAGCATATGAAATATTGTCCACAAAAGTCATCACGTTACTCTACACGTTTGAAGAAGGAGTTCTTGTAGCTCGTTTGGTTGATTTGATGATGAGCACGTTTGGCTTGACTTAACGTACCATCACCATTGAGCACTTCATTCCAGTGCTTATAAAATAATAACAACACACACAACAACAGAAAAGGAAACAACACTACATAGTAACAATTTACTAGCTAGTTTATTATGCTCCTATTATAGCACACAGCTGGCACAACATATAACTTCAATTGGACGCAAACACACATAAACAGTTTATAAACTGGGCTGGGGGAAGGAAGGGGGCCACCATGTAGACCTTTATGTGTACAAAAATACATTTAAGTATATCTCCGTGCATACGTACATATGGGTGTTTGTGTAATAAAGTGTCATTGCAGAAAAACTATCACAAATTTTTCACAACTTACAAAGTCCACTACTACACGTACTTGTCAAGTATTTTTCAATTTGATTTCAATATACTCGTACTTTACTCCTCAGCTGAGTTAGTTATTGCTCTGCCGGGCAAGTAGTATGTGTTTGGGATGCAGAATCCTAAATGTGTATATGTGTGTATGTGTGTATAAGAGAGACTACTTTTTCTTCATAGGTTTCTTTTTCTTCTCGTTTTCTACAACATATCGTTAATATTATTCTCGATCCTTTGCAAATTCGATTTCGAGTCGGTTGGCATGTGATGGATGCTGCTCAGTTACGTGTAATCGATTTTTGCAAATAAAATTTAACCTTAAGGAAATGTAAGAGGTGTAGTTGGTATGAAGCACAAACAGAATAATGAAATGATTTTTCCCTTACTCTCTCTAGAATAATTCGTTTGTTGCGTTTAAGCAGAAATATTTTATTTGTTTAAAAAAAAAAAAAAAATATATGGAAAAAACCTTTTTGAATTCTAAAGATGTTTGGGAAAACTGCTATAATATAACAAGTTAAAGAAAGTTTTTCAAAAATAGAAAAAATGCTTTAAGAAACGAAATGGCTAAAAATATTCACCCTTAAAGGAACATCCTCTGCTAGAAATTTAACACATCATTGTGTGTTTTCAAGATATGACCTAAATGTTTTTTGGTACTTGGCATCTTAGAAGGAATATATTTCTAATTTCCCCTCTTATGTACATAATAAATCAAGCAAAAAAAAAAAATGAAATTGCGCTTAATGCATATTTAAGAAATGTTTGCTTAGTTGTGTTTTTATGTGTATTTGAAAGCTGTGCCTTAGTATTATCTTAAAATTTCTCTAGTTTTTTTCAACTTCTTCGTAGCCGTCTTATGATATAAAATAAAATGAAATGAAAATTCCTGTTGGCTTGGTACGTGAGTTGTCGGCTTTCTGTTATTTCTGCTTTTACCGCTTTTTCTGTAACACTTCTACGTACGAGGGTATGTTTATATATATGCGTACGTATAAATTTGAAATTATACATATCTCGATTTCATTTCATAAAATTAACATTTTACAGTTCTTTGGTGTAGCTGGAGAAGAGATAAAGCATGACTGCCTTAGTCTCGGTGCTATGGTTGTTAGTTTTGCTAAGGATTGCTTATGTATTATGTTTTGTAAAAGTAACGAGGATTTGCTTTTCTTGTAAATATTAAATAATGTTATTATTCTGTTTGTTTTTCACTGCAGTTGTCCGTCTGTCCGTCTTTTGCTATAATTTATATTTTAAAGCTTTTTACTGTTTTTAATTACGCAAATGATTACTTATGTGTCATTGTATATATTGCCTGCTACTTCAAAAGCAATATTATACCAAGTTCATCTAAAAGTTTGTAACATCAGAAGCTTCCTTATGAAATCTGTACATAATTATTTATTGATTTAAAATATCAACCTTTTACTTTTTAATAAAGAACAACAATTATTTGAATATTTCTTATAAATAAAATAATTTTTAATTCTATTAATTTTGTTAAATTCATCACAAGTAATAAATATTTTTATTTAACAACAAAAACAATAGTGCACAGGATTCTTTTCAAAAAGCACATATTTTATGGTAAAAAAAAGTCCATCTCTGATGTGTTTGTAGTTACACATAAAGTTTTTGTAATTGAAAAAAAAAAAAAAAAACCGTCTGAGTAGCAGTGCTCACCATACATAAGTATGAAAATTTTCCAACCCACACACACACACAAATGTACACATTTAGCAACTTGCCCATAAATTCATATGACACACACAAAAAAGTGTATATAACAGAGCTAGAAAGAGACGCATAGCGTTTGGGCAAGTGAATGAATATATATTATTGTTTTTTGTTGTTATATCATTGTAATGAATAATGATGTGTTATATGCTGTGTGCACACACGCTCACAAACAATCTGTTAAATGGTCTAAAAAACATCCGTAAAATCTAACACGACAACTAACTAGAAAAACCAATGTCATGCTGTAGCACAACAGCAGCCGTAGTAGTAGTTGTAATGGCATCAAAACGTCATAGAACACACTTCACTGACAAGTTAAAATATTCATATATTTATTAACATAAACTTATGTGATATACGTCTGATAATATTTTACGAATTTTAAGAAACTACTCGAAACATGCATAATTATATGTTATATAGGTACTCGAATAAATAGGTAAATAGAGAAAAAGTTCATCATTCATTACATTCCGTTTTAAGTGTACTAGCCTCGCTTTGAAAGGTACCTTGTATCCAATGTGCAGGTGGCATGGGCAGCTCACTAGCCTTGGGAGCATTACAAAATGCTCCCAGAGCGTAATATGTTAAAGCAGTTTTTAAAGCTGAAGCATGGTCTCCCCTACTGGCAAATTTTAAATGGGGAAGTTTTGTGCTTGAAGGAGACTGATTATTTAAAGTTTTCGTTGTCTTTGATTCCACACAATCTTCGACAAGTGCTTGCAACGAAGTGCGTACAGCGCTCGATGTTGATGATTTCAAGTGCCCCATACGTTTTTGTCCAAAGGATCGATAACGTTTATTTACACCTTTTGGTATATGGACCTGTTGCTTTTGCGCTAGTTTGGGATAAAGGATTAGTTGTTGAAGTCGATTTAATTGTTGTGGTGGTTTTTCTGGTGGATAGTTTCTCGGAATTATACGCCATTGAGACTTTTCTTTAACAGGCAAAGGTGACTTTCGTATTTCAACTTTTAAAGGATTAAATGATTCTAAGTGATGACTTTTCGTGGGAGAAGAACGCTTTTCTTTTACTGGCGAAACCGAGTTCTGTCGTTGTTGAATTTTTAAGGGTTTAATTATCGTTAGGTGATCGTTTTTCGTGGGAGAAGAACACTCTTTTTTCATTGGTGAAACAGAGTTTTGTCGTTTTTGAACCTTTAATGAGTTATATATCGTTAGGTTATGACTTTTCGGGGAAGGAGTACCCTTAGTTGTTTGATTGTTTAAAGGAGAACACTGTGTTCGTTGCCAAGGGCAATAACGTACATCATTCTTACGCGGAGATAAACGTCCTGAATTCCGCCAATTTCGTTGATATTGAATTTTGGAAAAATATACCGGACTGCGACTACCAGTTCTCCAGTTTGAAACCTTTGACTTGCCATGATCAGTTTGCGAAGAGAAACTCGGACTTTTGTTGTCACTCTTCCAGTTTGATAATGGTTTCAAAGTTTTTTCGTTATTTTTATCATATTTTGAAACGAAAGCGGGACTACAATGACCTGTTCTCCAGTTTGATACTTCTGGTGTTTTTTGTGAAGTGCTTGTTTCTACTTTCGCAATAGCAGTGACTCCATTTGCCACATCTTCCATATTACAATTGGAGTTTTTCATAATTTTTCGATTATTTTTTGTGGCAAGTGATATGTATGTATTTATTATTGTAAAATTTGATTCAGTACGAATTGTTTAATTTATTTTTTCTTAACGTATGTTTACGTTGGAAGAATCGAAGGGATATGACTGCTAATGACCCAACGTCCTCTCAATATAAAGGAAAGCAGGTAGCGTGTAGTACTTTTCTTTGTTATGGATTATATAGCTGGAGAGTGAATGCAGGTAATATTCGGCAGTTATAAAAAGTTCAATAAAATGATATGAAAAGTAGACTCTTTAGAGTTAAGTTATTACAACTTTATGATGATATTCTTGGAAATCGCTTGTTAAATTTACTGTACTTTTACCTGAAAGTAAAGGAAAATTCCCAAATTCAATAGAAAAAATCCAATTTTTATAAAACAACTTGCTTAAGTTTACCTGCTCTGAAAATGTTTCGTGCAATTTACCTATAAATGAAATGGTTCACAAATGAGTTCGATTTATTGTATTCAGACTCCATCTGAATCCGCATACAGTAATTTTTTGAAAATCATTTTTTTAAAAAGAAAAAATAATGAATAAAGAATTTCGAAACCATTTTAATATTAATATCCCTCATAGATTTAATAGTAACTATCTTACTAATCATAAATATTTGATAAAAACATTGGTTGCGAGCCCTCAACAATTATATGAACGTAATACTCGTGAGTGGATGTATGAGAGATATAGTTTAAATTCTGATCAATTGAGCGCAGCAGATACATCATTAAATTTTACATCCAGGGAGAAAGGATTAAACTGGAGTAGCATTAGCAGCGAAAGTGCCAGCAACGATAATCTGTCACGTTCCGATTGGGTACATCAGCAACATTTTACTCCCAACAAATCCAGTAGTAATACAACATCGAATTTTACATCGTGGGAGAATGAATTAAGCTGGAGTAGCATTAGCAGCGAAAGTGCCAGCAACGATAATCTGTCACGTTCCGATTGGGTACATCAGCAACATTTTACTCCCAACAAATCCAGTAGTAATACAACATCGAATTTTACATCGTGGGGGAATGAATTAAGCTGGAGTAGCATTAGCAGCGAAAGTGCCAGCAACGATAATCTGTCACGTTCCGATTGGGTACATCAGCAACATTTTACTCCCAAGAAATCCAGTAGTAATACAACATCGAATTTTACATCCAGGGAGAAAGGATTAAACTGGAGTAGCATTAGCAGTGAAAGCGCCAGCAGCAATAATACATCTGATTGGATATATCGCCAACATTCTACTCCTAAGAAATCAAGTCGCAAGAGTGATCGCCTCAATTTTACGGAGTACGAATATAGAAATCGTGGTTTGCCAACCTTGGCAACATTATATGCAGGAAGAAACTACATTGAACCACCAAAACCCAGCGAATTGCCTATGCCTCCAGCACATTGGCTTAAGCGTAATAATGCAAACGCAAAGCCGACAAATTGTGATCAACTACATTGTGATTGTATAAAAAATATAAATTTAGAATTGAGTAATATTAATTGGAAATTGATTGCAAGATTTTTGAATTGTTAAGACAGAATTAAATCGAAACTTTTGATTCCATATTGAAGCCTCTGAAAATCATATTAATAAAAATAAGTTTTTAAATTGAATGTCAGGAGAATGTTATTAAAAAAGTAAGTAAATTTGGCTTAAGTTAATTCTCCACAAATGCAAAGCAATGGTGGGCAGGGCAGATATATAATTACGCCCTCTAATAGTGTATGCACTCATATTACTTATTAGCTTACTAGTCCAGTTTTACGTAGAGTGTGGTTTTTGTAAAGTTCATAAATTAAGGTGCAGCGCTCAATTTTTGTGGTAGATATAAAGATTATTACCGGCATAGCTTCTTTACTTGCTACCTTAAATAAGTTAAAGTTTCCATTTCCACTTATACATTCTACAAGTAAATATTGAAGCTTGTTACCAAGCATGTAAATGTACCATGGGTAAGTCGGACTTCAAGTAGCTTGGTGGAATATTTTGAATTGAATATTTTTTAAAACGCTACAATTACCTTCAGCTTAGTTTTATAAAAATCGATATAATTCTTAATTATTAGCAACGCATCATACGTATGAACACTTTTAGCAACTATAACAACTGATTAAATGCCTCAAACAGTTAATTCATGTAAAGCAAGCATTAATAAAGTTCATGGTTTGATTCCATTGTATTGGCAGCGCTTCAGTGCATTATTATGTTGTTATTTTGATTAATATTTCGCAACGCAAAATCAATTATGTGCAAATGAAACATGAAATGAGAGAACAGAAGAATCATCCACATAATTATGATTGATGGAATAATACTGATATTTTTTTATAGACGTACGGATTTATACACGCACGAAACAAAATTCAATAACAAATGCATGAGTATGGGTGTGCGTGTGTTTTTGTATCGTTTTCAGTTAAGTGCTGTTTGAGTACATTCTAATTAAGTTGTTTTATTAACACATCAAAATTAATAACCCTCTCTAATGTGTACGTGAAAAGAGAATTCCATGCACACCCAATTGCCAACTTTATGGAAAAATCGTTTGGCATCATTTACTCGGATATTATTATAAGCTATTGTACGGAACACTTTAGAGCATCGGTGACAAAACTTTGTGAGTCACATTTAACTATATACATATACATGTAGAATATAATAGTATCATTTTAATGGGAGCTGCATCTCTTTCCCGCTTTGTGTGCCACTCTTTACAGTTTCCGCATTTCTCATAGGTAAATAAAATATATTGTCCATTTCACAACGACACCGCATATGTATGACATACATTCGCGTGGATGTAGGAACATGGAATGGAAAATCACACAATGCATTAGATGAGTGTGTACGATATGCGAGTGTTGTTTGTATTGTGGCACGACTAAGTGCCAAGCAAAACACCCTCAATATCCTTAAGCTTATTTTAATTTATCTATGTGACCATTGGAAATACATTATGTCTTCCATATGTGGATACAGTAGATAATACAGAAAACGAGACTCGTAGAGAGGGAGAGAGAGAGAGAGAGAGAAGCATATGTTGTGATAACATGTTCAAGCTAAAATGGCACCAATGTTGGAAAAATATTTAACGTTTAACAAGTAAAAATAACAAAAAACTAAATTTTGTTTAGATTAAATCCCAAATACTCAGCACGTATATATAGGAAATGCGGGCGCGCAAATAGTACATAAATTACAAGCACGAACTTTAAAGTCGGACATAAGCGTATGTTGTCCGTCCATGCCTAATTTTAGTATATGGTTGGATGGGTTAGTTGTTATTATGTGTATCGAATTTCAATTTTGTTGCTTAATTGTTTAGAAATGGTTTAAAACGTGTAAAAAACAACAAAAGACGGACATAAGGGCAAATTTCTTTAGAACGACTCAGACTTTGATCAAGATCTTAACGCCTATTATAATATGTATTATATTTAACCTTATCATATATTTGTAGCAAATAATTGTAAATTGATGTATGCGTTGGTAAGAGTTGCGGACATTTAAGTATGTGGAACTTGATCGATTTCACCCGATTTACTAGAAAAGTTTATAAAATATTATTAGCTCTGAAGCGAACCCTGTAAGGTATCTAACAATAAAAACTCGGATATACGGACATGCGCACGTGCATGCTGATTAATAATATCTATACCTTGAGGGGTCTCTCACGCCTCCATCCATATGCGTTTGCAGAGCGCAACAACAAACTCTCACCTTTTTAACATAAGATAAAAACTCTGGTGCTTAAAATTATTGATCCTAACCAACCTAGTATTTGGGGCATTTAACCTATATTATAATAATAATAAGAACTTAGCACCACAATCACTACTTTCCTAACACAAAGGCATGAACGGAGCGTTTAAGTGTTTGAAAAAGATCTGCTCATAATATAAAGGATATTTTACACCTTTAAATTGCAGCTTGTCCTTTGGCATCATTTGGCACCATTGACATTAAATGACAATACAAACAACAATAGTAGCAGCAGCAGCACCCACCAACAAACAAGCAATCAGAGGGAATGCAACGAGTAACAGCAATGTTTGGAAATATTTTCTCGTTGTACACGATAAAGCTTGAAGTAACGACTGAGGAAGAAATAATAGAAGACCGGATAGAGAAAAGAAAACTAAACTGCTGCGAGCTTATGGAAACGTGTGTCCACTTGTTAGTTGTTTATCAATACGTTTGCTATTGTTGCAGTGTTTACAAGTTTGAAGAAGGGTGTAACTTGGTTTCTATTGCTACACTTCCGAACTGAAACAGCACAAAGCACTTCTGTGAAGCACCATTAAGTCGATGCTACTAATAAACATTATTTAACAATACGTTTAATGCTCACACTTGCACGGAGAGCAATTTTAATTATATGGAGAAATGTGTGTATGTTCACATGCATAAGTGTTGTTACTACCCAGTTATGTACTAACCATTACATGGATATAAGTTTTCCATATTATTCTCATACCAAACATCTTTCTTCGTTCCGGGAACAGGTACAATATAAACACACACAATAAATGCTTGTTAACTTACCCCGAATGCTAAGCGGTATTTAGACACGCCAGTACAAATAGAAATTATCAGTTTTTTTGATGCATAAATGTTGTTTTGAAAATTCGCAACTGGCTGTCACCATACACCTAAACATGGAATTTAAGTAAATAACTTAATGCATCATTTGAAGGTCAAATGGGTTGAAGCCTGCTTTTCACCTCATCCATAATTTATAATTGTTTACTTTACATTGAACGCAAGTGTAGGTTGATTATGGAAAAACAAACACTTTATAAAAATTTTATGAAATTTTTTTTTTTTTTAATTAATTATATTTTCAGAGATGTGTGTGCGTGTGTGTTGAAGAAGTGGTTTCCCTTTTAAATTCTTCTAAACAATTTTTTTTTATTCAGCTTCATTTAAATTCTTGTTTTGTTCATCAGTAAACAAACACAGGTAAGTGGTAGAGAGTTACAGTGAGAGAAAGAGAAGGGAAGAACATTAAGTATCCTTGGGAAAAAGCACTTTTGTATGATGCAACAAAAAAAAAAAAAAAGGAAGAGAAAAAGAAGAAAAGATATGCAACACAAAATACTTTGAGAAAAAAAATGGCAATTTAAAAGCTGAAAGCAAATACCCCAAAATGAAATGAAGTGAACTTGTTATGCACACTAATACTAGCTCAAACAACACCTCACGGACACAAAATACGAGAAATTCAAAAAAAAAAATTAACATCCTGTTGCTTTCGAAATACAGGTACTAAACGTAAGTCAAACGGAACACAAATCCACACACACACATGTCTCACCTCACACACTATATCTAAACCATACTAAGGCTACATTGCGTATGTGTTAAATTTCTATTGCTACACGTACGCTACATACGCATGCATGTGTATGTTGCAGAAATATGAGTTTGTTTAGCAATAAACGTGTATTTATATGCTGGAGTGTGTTTGTATTGCTGGCAAATGAAATGTCTTGCTGTGTTTCTTTTGTTCCCATTTGACTTTTTTCCCTTTCTCCCATTTGTGGGAGCAGTGTTGCCACAACATTTTCACTTAAAAATTGGTTTTCCAGTTTTAGATTGAATGAATGATTTATGAGATTACAAAAAAAAAAAAACCTTCACTTCGTAGAAAGTGTGTTATTGTGTATACAGAAGTTTAAGTTCACTCTCCCCTTATCTGCCTAAACCATGTGAGTTTGTATGACTTTGGCTATAAATTTATTTTTATATATAAAGAGATTTAAAATTAAATAAACTTTAAAAAAAATTATCGAAAATGAAAGACTTTGGCAATCCTGTCCTATGTGATTTTTTGCTTTATTTACTGTTATTGGATCGACAACCAAATATTTGACCCATAAAAGTGCAAAATGTTTTATACCCCCTTCAGCTTATGCATACTAAACATAAGCACAATTGCAATCGCATCGCAATCGCAGTCACAAGCATTCATTTCCACTTGCACTTAATTCAGGCTTCAACTTGATTCATTCCATGGATACACAAACACTTTTGCCTGTAGACTGTTAGATGTTAGATGAATGTCTATGTGTGTGTGCATTTGTGTTCATGTTTGTGTGAGTTAGCGTTGTTAACAAAATACATATATATACAAGCAGTTTTTTCAAGTGTACGTACACACAAAAAGAGATAACGTATTTAAGATGGGGTTGCAATCAAATTGTTGTTAAATTCAAAGCGTGCTAGAAAAATAAAACGATTTAGGCTGAATTTTTAGCTTAAAAGGACTCATTTTTTTCTCTCGAGGGTGTGTTCTGTTCTATCTAACAAAGTGAACAATTCGTTTTTGGTTTGAAAATATTATGAAATATTGTCGGGCGGTACAGCCAAAGAAACGTGATGATTGTAATAAGATAAAAATTAAGCTAATAAGGGGATTTATTCCACATCTCCATGAAAATGGTTGGGATGGGACATACCTGGTTATGTTTGTTTTGTCATAGCCTTTCTATGCACAATGTGTCCTGTACTAGTGTACAAGAAAAAAAAAGAAAAAAGAGGATTTCAGTTGGTGTAACATTTGCTTTGTAAATGTCAGAAAATGGCAAAAAGCGCGTTACTGTGGAAACGAATATCAAGAGCTCCAAGGAGTATACATTACAAAAAAGTATATGTGTGTGTGTGTGTGTATACGAAACTCGGCTAATTGTATTTGAGAACAAATCTAAACAAAACACTTGAATCTCTAACAATTTTGACTTGTCAGCCATTGAAGTTTACACCAACTATTAACTGAACTATGTTTAACCACAATAAATAGAAAAAAATTTCTGTTAAGTTAACATTTTTCCAACAGTCGTAAAGCTGTGTTGTACACAAAAACTCAAAACTTCAAAAAAAACTGTATATAGGAACATAAAAGATAATAGCTTGGCCAAAGGCTTTGCACCAGTGTAGTTGTATAATTGTAAAGCTGCATATTTCAAGCCTATATACAAAACAAACAAAAACCAAAACAAAGAAAGAACAAAACATACATCCTTAAAAGGTTCAACTATAAAAATTTCTAGTATACGGCTAAGCCGATGTAAAGACTTTGAACTTTGTTCATGACAAGTGAAACTTAAAGAAGAAACGACTAAAGCTGATTATAAAGTCACAAAGCAAACGGCAAACGGCGAACGCCAAATGGTAAACGGCATCACCACTAAACGTAATGGAACACTTTACAAAGTAATTGCTTCAACTCAAATTGTTTATTTCATTTAAAATAGAGATAGGTTATGGTTCTAATGAATTTCAAAATATATGAAATGGAATGAAATCTGAAAAGGAACTAAAAACACTCAACAACGTAACTCGTCTATCTAGGGAACATCCTCAATAGTAGCAGTTCGCAATAAATGGAAAATTATGATTGGTAATAAATGCTAAAGAAATTTAACAGCACAACTTATCCGATCGAAAAAACCTACACTTAAGTAAGACTCCTATCATTCCAGTCTCTTATTTACTTTTCGTCTAACGTTAAGGGTTTTATATAACGGAAACAAAAGGCATAGAGCGCGTAATCAGATAAATGCCACGCCTACCATTTGTTCATTAAGATTTAAAAAGATTTAAAGTTTATCCAAATGGTTGACAGTCTCCTTAAGCAATTAAATTAAATAAAAATTTATGTACACACATCACCACAATAACTCACAAATATTTATTTAATTGCATGTAAATCCTGCTGCACAAAATGCCATACGCAGTAGTCAGTTTGACGTGTCAGTTTACGTGTATTTACACGTATTGACGTATATGTGCGTATGCCACACATATGCATAAATTGCATATTCATTAATTTGTTCGCACAACTTACTTTATACACTATTCCTTTCAAAATTAATGATTTAATACTAATAATTGCAATAATAATAATAGTGGTAATGCCTGAAATGAAACATCAATCATGTTTCGATGCAGTTGCAAAGTATATGATTAAGTAGGTTATGATTTACAAACGAGACTATAAATGCTATATGGCTAGGATTTGGTAAACGTAGAATATATTACAAGAGGTTGGAAATGAAAAACCTCCACTCAGACTCTCTCTCCCGTTAAACAGCATATTGTCCTTACGTCCTACACGACCATAAAACTTTTCACGCAGGGTTTTCATATACAAAGTTGTGTAATGTAAAGGGTATGGGTTTTGGGTGCACCACACCCACTCGATGTGGTTTCAAGGAAATCAGCCATTAATGTGAAATATAGAGCATATATAATGTGCGTACATGTAAAAAGAAAAGAAGACTACAATCTGAATAACAACGTTAGTGACAACCAGCACCAAATAAATGACTTGACTACAACAATGTAGAATGTGCCTAACTGCCAGTCGTAAATCGTCACTGACTTTTTTCTGTTGGTTTCCGACATCATGCTTTGCTGTTGTATTCGTTGGTGCGTTGTTTTTTCTTATATCAATTTTTTTTTTTTTTAATTTTCTTGAATTTTTTTTATAGTTTTTCATGTACAATGTGTCGGCATAAGAACGTAGAAGAAGACAGTTTGCTACTTTCACAGCCTAAACATTAACAAGAATTGCATATTTTTTATTCAGTAAGTGCAGTGTTTGGGCTTGTGTGTGTGTGGCCTAAGTATTTATGTCTGTCATGGCTTAAAGTGTATCAATGTCAGTTTACAACTGTCATTGCGACAAATGCAAATACATGTACATGATTTTTATGTTGTGTCGTCTGCGTTTATGGGTTCGCTTGCCGCCCCTTCTCTAAATTGAACTGAACTGAACTGAACTGTCAAAAGCTGGGATGTATGTGCATTTGTTTATATATGTATTTTAAATTATCGTTTATTATTCACTTGTGGTAGGTGTGGTTGATGCTGCTATGATAACTTTTGATGCTTCTTCTTCTTCTTCCCCTACTATGTCTTTAATATTTCATATTGTGTGTCAAATGTTTAGATGTGTATGCGTGTTCTTTATTTGCCTTGAATGGCATCGTCTTAGCATAAGAACAAGCACACATACATATATCATTACATTACAGAAACGACTTAACGCCCATTCGACTTTTCACTGTCAGCAACAAAACATAAAATATGTAGACAAACAATGGCGTATGATGTGACATTTTTAAGGCCTTAAAAGAAGACACTTTTTTTATTGGAAAACTAAGCAGTACCTGCATAAAATGGTGCGTCCTTGATAATAACTATTTTTCAAGTCGATCTACATGTAGTAAAAGAAACTTAAATTGTCTTAAAACAAATTTCAAATACTCTTCAAGTGTATAAACAAACAGTGGGAGAGATTGCGCGCTCTAGTGGTATGTGTATTAAATATCTACTTGTCAGTCTATCTTGCCTCATATGTTGTTTCTTTTTAAGAATATAAATCCTCTATAAGATCTCTGTAGTCCCCTTCTGGGTGATGCTGAGTGTTTGTATACTGAATTAGTTTGGCAAGCTTGGTTGTGAAGGATTAAACCAATTTATTAAATTATTTTTACGCCATAATAAATTAAAAGCAATCATACGCAGTGTATGCCGTAAAGCCAAACTGACCAGGAATGGTCACTCGCAAAATTTTCGTTAACATTATTTTTACACAAACCTCCTTCTCTTTAGCCGCCAATCGTATTTTACTCATGTATAACATTGTTGTACTGAACTATTCTGGGAGTCTGGAATTTGTTTATGCTTAAATTTGTATTAAAATTTTATAAAATATTATTATTCTGGAAGTAGAATCCATCTACTCGAAGGCACCATCAAGCTACAAACATTATTCGAAATTCACTAGAGACTCCATTAAAAGCCACATTTGCCCAACGTGGAGGTATTTTATACTCACATATATATATATATATGCGTATATACAACATGTATATAATGCATAAATCTCTAATCTTGTCATATATTGTTTTTTGAAAAGTGAAATCTAATGAAGTGGAAATAAATTATTTACTCAATGCAATCAACATTGTAACAGTAAAAGTTAGCAAAGTGATTGTTGTCCGTATTGTTGTTGTTTTTATTGTTATAGCAAAAATAAAAAGAAAGAAAATCGAAACCTCACTTAGGCGAATAGTAGTTTAATGGCTTTTATGAAACCCCGGAAAGTAATTTTTGTTGATGCTACTTTTATGCTACCCCCCGACAACCTACAACTATATACGAGTACACAAATTTTGTTATGGCGTCTGCAACCAACTTATATATAAGTATCCACACAAAATGCATTTTTTTTTTAAATATTTCCAAAATCAGAATCGATGTAATGATGGCCGTGTGTCCGTCTGATTTGAAATGTTTATAGTGGCAAAAATGAAATGGTTTCCTTTTTGAAATAGACAAGTTGATATGTATTACGTTAATTTTTACGGGCCGTAATCAGCTACTTGGCACGTCCACCGTTTTTATGCGGAGCTGGAGGGTGTTTAAGATTTGTCTTAAGCCAAATTTATTATTTGTACTTGTTACTTGTTATATTATATTATAACTGTTGCTATTGCTTGTGTTTTGTGTTGCAAACCGAACGAAGAAAAAGAAACTTTAACGGTATAAAACAATTTCACAAGTTTGGGCTGAAATAAAGAAATACGATTTGAAAAGTAAGAGTTATAGTGTTTTACTTATTGTATTATGTTATTTGTTGTTTTACTTCTAAGTAATAACAACAACAACAAAATCTGTAATATACTTCAAAGACCAAGAGCGCAGTAGAGTATTCGAAAAAAACATTGTGCCTGCTAAAAGGAATGGGTCACCGCAATAAATAAGGTTAAGAAAAATTTATGAAATTACGTGGAAGAAATGAAAAAATACGTTTTGCAAAAGGAAACTCTATTATGAGAAATCATATATAAAGTGGCAAAAGCTTAGAAGGGCAACTCAGCAACGAACAAACATAACGGCCATAAAAAAAAAAGAAATTAAATTGCTCTGGAGGGCCCATATGGAAGAGTAAAAATGAAAGGACATTAAATGTTGTAACCAGTAGCAGGTTACTGCTGCAGACAAATGGAATTTTTTTTTGGCCGCCACTACTTTTCGAGCTTTACAGTATTTTGTGTCAAGGTTTATTCCTAATAATTTAATAAAATAAATATCGTTACAGTACTAAATTAATAAAGATTTTGATATTGATTAAAAATTTAGAAAATGTAGCTATTTTCAGGTACTTGAAAAGAGAAATGACAAACATTGTATACACTTATCTCAATGCCGGAGAATACAATAACTTGAAAGAAGAATGTGTATGAAAAGATATGCAGTTATAGTTGGAACTGGAATTTTCATTTTGCACAAACATTTTGCTTTTATTATAAATCATTCAGAGTGTTTGTAGGTTCCTTCGCTTGTCTCCAGGCTTTGCTGAATTGAGGTTCCTTGGTTTATTTTTAAGCCGATTAAATATTTATGCTTCAGTGCGTGGCTAAATAATGAAATAAACAAAGTAGTTGAAAGTGGAAGAAAACACGACAGCAACGCGGTTTAATAAAAATAAAAACAAACAATGGAAGAGAGAGAGAGAGAGAGAAGTATACATATTTGTGATCAGCTTTAAAATTCTGACTTGATAACATAACATGTCCTTGTGTCCGTTTGTTGTTGGAATGTTTGTCATCTTATGATCTTTGAAAGATATGTAAGTTTTGACCTTAGCCAATTTTAGTTGTTTTACTTGCTTCCTAATACTCTCAACAAAATGAAATCTAAAGCTTGGCAAATGAAAATTCTGTTGATACAATGGCTGTAACTAAGGGCGTATAAAATATCATTTACTACCTCTTCACTTTCATGTACGCATTGAATTGGATTGGGAAGTGATTGATACTTTTTTTTAGCATCATTAACTAAACCCAAATAAATCCTTATCTATTAGAAAACGATTTTTATTATTACACTGATGTATTATATATAAGCTGCAGCTGTACGTGGATGTGTGATGTATAAGTGATATCTGCGAGGGGTTCTTTGGCTTCATTCTCTCTGTTGAGATAATAACAATAAAAACGACATGATGAACTTATGCAGACAATGTTGGAATTTTTATTAGCTACTGCGTAGCCACAGCCACAGCAGCTGCAGCACACCACCGTGCATACTAACTACTGCTTGACAAGTTTTGATGCAATTTAAATGGCAAGCGTACATTTCAACTTTCAGCCAAATACCAAGAAAGCATGCTTAGCATGTTTTACTTAAGACTTTGAAATTGTGTTAGTAATCTAGACACACACACACACACTCACATCTATACACATATTATAAGGAAACAACCAAAATATTGCAAAAAAAAAGTATTCACACAATGAAAATGGAAAGTTAAGCACCAACGGCATAGGATGCCGTACAGAGGATTATGGTGAAAAAAGAAAAAAGAAAAAACCTACAAGCAGCTTATGTAAGTACGCAGTAAGTCTAGAATCTTAAATCTTTACATAAATTCTTCTTTTTCTTCTTCTTCGTTTTCAGCTGTGGTGTCTCTGTGCGTTGAAAATCACTTTGTTCCGTATTTATACTTACTAGCATTTAAATCTCTGAGCGAGAGAGTATAATGTGTGGTGTGTGTGGCTTTGCATACTTATTAGTGAAATGCAAAAATATTGCAACAACAACAACAATAGCGACAACACTTATGCATTTAATGAAACATTTTAGCAGAAACCAGCCAACGAACCAACCAATCAAACAGAGTACGCAACCAAAGTGGATTTGACAGTTTTTCATTTTTTCTTTCTTTTTGAGTGCGTACTTCCCTTCTCTCTCTCTCTCTCTCTTACACTTGTAGTTTTCTTTACTATTGCAGATAGTGGCAAAACTTTTTGCGACTTTGTATTTGTATCTGTTAGAATTTGTGCTTATCTTGTAGGTAAAATTTAGATCTCCAACTATTTGCCGATTATTGTTGTCGTGGTTTTGTTGTTATTGTTTGTTCTGTGTTGTACTTTTCTTAATACTCTGTGTTATCTTTTAAATAATTCCTTTTCTGTTAGATTATAAATAAACATAAAGTTTTTCTAAATATTTAAATTTGAAAATTATGCCACTTATTTGTTGCCTTATTGTTCTTCTCAAGTTGCTACTTATGCTTCGTTGAGTTTTGTTATTTGTTTTATACCCTACACATTGTAATGTGCAACTAGCAGAACCTAAAGAATATATATTTTAGATTAATATCAAAATACAATTTTATTTAGTAATGTTAGCGGTTCCCTGCTTAAGGTTGTTAAAAAATTTGACATTGAAGTAGAATTGTTATAAATTTTACTAGTTTCCGCTTAACAATGGGCTTAATGGTATTGCAGCCACTCTCTATCGTGTCACAAAAATAAAGCTACGAAATAGAAATAAAGTTTATAAATCTGTATTGAATCGTAAAATCAATTTTACCCATGTGTCAAAACTAGGTGGCATCATGTAAAGAACACGCTTACAATTAATATTGTACCTCTAAAATCACACATTATCAAAAATATCATTAAAATAATTGGGGAGCGCCTTCAATTTACAAAGCAGCGGATTTCCGAGAAATTTTGCATCCTTAACGTTACATGATTTAATTAAAATGATAACATTAAATGATCGTTAGAAGAAGGCACAATTATGCCATTTGCCCAGAGTTAAGGCACTCCTACAATATACAAAAAAATCAATCTTTGTACATTAACTTAACGTTTCAAATAAGGGGCCATTAATAAGGTTTCTCTTGAAATAAATTTTATGTATTTGCGACGTTTAGTAAAGTCATTCTAGCTGACGCTTTCTACTCAAGTGATGAGCGTACAAGTGCTCAAGCCTTACGGATACAATAGCGGTAGTATATCTTATCTTTAAGTGTTATGTCGTTTTAGTACTTTTTTTATCTCTCCCCCCCCCCAAATGGTATAAAAAGGGTTTAAAAAGAATGTATTAATATAACGTACGTACCAGTGCCACAAGCATCTTAAACGCATTTCCCATTTATAGCCACTTTACCTACATACATATCATGGTTTTTTTTTTTTTGCGACCCTTTTTTATTATGTTTCCATTGTTGTTAATTTAAAATAAAACTAAACCGTACTCGAGGCTGTTGCTATTTCTTTTTCCAGCTTTCAAAGCAAGTACGTTCTACTGTTTGCTCCTACAATACATACATACATACCCACTCACCATTGTGTGTATACGTGCAGTCGCATGGAAAACTGTACAAAACATTTGTTACGCATAAAATTCTTGATTTATATTAAGTCATATCATACGTGTGTATAGATGGGTATGTGTGAACAAGTAATATATGTATGTGCCGTGCATTATGAGAATATATGTACAAATACAAAAAGGTTATAAAATAATTCTTTTAAAAAAAAAAGCAGTTTAAGGTTTAAAAGGTTTAAAAACTTTAGAAAATTTCTTTTCACTGAATTCGAACAAAATGGAAGCTCATGACATGAATGAGTCCGTAAAATATTTAAATAATATTATGTGAAGAATAATTAGAGGCGTTTCAGAGAATTTCAGGGCGGGTATATTCCGATCTACCCGGGTTTCGATGCTGATCAATAATATTGTTGCAAATAGAATGACGAACTAAATACATCTCGCATTTCGTATGGAGGTTATATAATTAAAAAATTCATAAATAGTAAAGAATTAAGATGAAGAAGACGAAAACTTGGTTATTAATACAACTTAAAATCTTCCATTTAAAAAAAATGTTTGTAGCTTCTTGGTTTGCACAAAATATTTATGAATTTTTATTAAACATCACTTTCTTCTTTGCCGTGTTAATATAATGAAGAAATCAATTTATTTTGAAAAATAAAAAATATTTTATTTTATAAAAAGTTTTCACGCATATTGTAAACATCCCATTTTATTACATTTATCTTAGAATCTTATAGTGTCAGTATGTATTATGTAAACAATATGAAAAGTGTGTTTACAAATATTTAAACCCTACCCTACTACCCTACCTTAAGACCTACTTAAATGAAAAACACTGACTTTCGCTTTATGTTTATAATCATAAATAAACCATATGAACCAACGTACTGTGCAGTATTCTAGAATAAAGTCGATTGCAGAAAATTTAAAAATTCATGATTATGGCCACTAGCCCTTTTTAAATTTCAGTAGTAAAATCGTTATGATGAAGAATATTAAAATCCATCCGCAAATGAATATGAAACCAGAGTACACGTTCGGATGACTTAAATCCCAACCGCGCTGTAATATGGAGCGAAACGATTCGACCGGTTTGGTGAGAGGTAACAGAAAACTTATCGCTCTCAGTACAGGAAACATGCCCTCCACCGGCCATATAATACCGCATAACATGACATTGGGCAAAAATGATCCCATCGCTACATAGGTGGCCGTTCGATCCGTATCTACTACGCACGCTATAACAAAACCGTAACTAATGCCGCACAAACCACTTAGAATGGTAATGGCCAAAACCAGCCAAATACTGCCATTCATGGTCAAATTAAAGTAGTAGAAACTAAGCAATACCATGAACACAGCTTGCAGTATCATTACTGAAAATTGTGTAAGAACCAAAGCTAGTAGTATTTCGGTACCGGATATACCACCCACCAAACAGCGTTCCAGCATACCATCGTTGCGTTCGATCAAAACGGCACCAGTAGTTATGCCCACGGACAAAAAGAATATAACAGTCAGCAAAACACCTGGTGCTGCAAAATCCGTAAAATTGGGATTTTGATAACCATATATCGGCTCCTCCCAATTAATGGGTATTTTTCCAATACCAGGATTTATATCACAATCCTGTAAATAGGAACCGATAAAACTTAGGAATGTATAATGTAGATCTCGGTATATGAAGGTGGATATTTGTTGATCTGAAAATAAATCAAATGAAAGGTTTTTAAATAATTTGCTTTAGAAATCTATTGAAGGGATTTCCTTCACTTACTTGACATATCCAGGCGTATATCTAAAGCAGCAGCGTCAACTGTTCCTTCGTCAGCATAAAGCCCGCTTTCAATACGCTCTTCCAGTGATCGTGTATAATTGTCGGCAAATACTAAAGAAGCCCACGCTTTACCCTGCCTAACCAGATCGTTGGCTTCTTCGTCAGTTGAAGTGTACGTCTGAAATTAAATTATATCATATTATATAAAATATAATTTAATGAAAATATTATATGCAATATAATAAATTATCACGAATAGTGAAAATCGTAGCTTTAGTGACATTAATTGATCATAATTATTATAACAATTTTAAATTATTGGCTTCGCCTCGTAACCTATTTTGCAATTTCATAATAGTTTATACCAGACACCTCAAGACTTATCCAATGCGAGAATTTTACCTCAGCTTTATTTTAGAATGTGAAACTTTGCGAAATTTAGATTTAAACTTGGGTGCCAAAGAGGGAAAAGTGCATTTATTACATGTTGGACATTTGAATACTCATCAATAATTTTGTTACCAACTGATTGTATTAAATTTCCCAATCGAATTCATAAACGCATTGGCTTTTCAAGTTTCACTACATAATACACAATAAAATCGTTCATCTATCGATAGAAAGATTCAAAACAAATTGTGTAGAAATTGTGGAAAAAAAGTTTTAAGGAATTTTTTACTGCAGTTTCCAATTTTTACACGTTTACGTGTTGTGTTTTTTACAACATTCATTGCCTGAATCTCTGTGTAAGTTTTTATTCAATTTTCTTTTATTGGTTAAAGTGATTTTCAAGTGAAAGATGGGGAAAAAATCAAATTCGAGATTGTGAAAAAAATTGATGTTTCTTGGTGTTGCAAAGCATCATAAAACCTCTGAGACAAGTAGAAATTTGACATATAAACATATTTTATCGGAATATTTTAATTGTAGAAGAGAGAGAATATTGATTAAAAATTTGCGCAGTACTTCCTCGCATAATATTCCCGATCACTGCATTTAGTTGGCAATCTCTTATTTATACTCAAGTGTAAAAACTTTAAGTTCCTTAACTTAATTAAAATCTTTCTAATCAATTTCTTTTACTTTCTTTCTTGTTTTTTCACTCATTTCCTCATGGACTGGTGTGCTAGCAACGTAATCTTACAAGATGCGTACAATATCCGTTTCAAGTATATGGTACAAGTTGTAGGGGATAATTAATCTATTTTTTTGTCACTAGAGAGAAGAGTTTATTATTAAGAATTTGCAAAGTTTTTCTCGTTCTTTCCGTGCTTTTCTTCTTGTTGTCTTTTTCAAATTCAAACTTCTTCATTATTGGCGTTTTCGTTATATTTCCTTCAATACCAAACATCCACCCCGCAATCCTTCCTTCCGGTTGTTGTTCGAGTTTTGCTGTCGGACCGTTCTTACCAGAATGAACACAAAGCAGAATTAAAGAAATCACTTCATTTATTTCATGGTTTGGCTTTTATTTGGGAAATCAGTTTGATTGCTTAAGTTTGAAAGTGTTTGGCTAACGAACCAATTTAGCTGCGTACACACCCGCCCTTCTGGTAGTTGGGGCGGGAGGGTGTTGATTTGTTTCTTTAACGCCATTGTATAATTAACTCATTTAAATTTCTTTTCGTAATGTGTTCAAGTAATGATATTTAAAGAGCTTTTGTAGGGATAAGTGAAGTTAAATGTTTATGTTGCCATCATTTGCTGCATGTGTCAACCTTGACAGCTTACTTAATTCTAACTTGTAAGCCTTTTTAGCATTTTCCCAACACCTAACCAACACTTACCAGAACCATACTTTTATTTTTGATCAACATATCCAGATACCGGCAACTCAATGTCGTTTGATTGCACCCATACGTTGGTGGGCAATATTGTTGCATAATCATATTCTCGCTCATCTCATGATTGGCAACGGCCAATTTTACACCAGTGGGATCATGACCAATAGCCAGACAAAACACTAAAGTCTGTAGTACGGGTAACACAGTGACAAACAGCATGATCCTGCCAAAGAGAAGCAATGAAAAAATCATGGATTTTGCCAGCAATGTGTGAAACCAAGGGGCAGTGACTATATTTACATTTAATTTAGATTCAAACTGAAGTACTTCAGGAAATGATTCGTGTTTTTAAAAACTTACCCCGGATTACGCGTCATCCATAAGAAGTTTTTCCATATCAAGGCATGCATATGATTTGCTCTCATTATAAACAAGTTATGCCAGAAGGGTGTGGAGGTGTCTTGTTCGGGTGGCAGTGGTAGAGTAGGTGATCCGGCAACCAGGGGAATAGGATCTCTGGTAGCTGATGTCATGGATACATTGTCACCAAATTCACCGGATATCTCGGCATTGTCCTGCTCATCGGACAAATCCAAGGCAGGATTTGAAATGGCCGTGACACTGACATTTTCTATAATCTCTTTAGCTATAGAAGAACGACGCCGCTTTCCCATACTCTGAAATACCGACAATTTAAGAAAGACCTCTTCCAACGAGTCCGCACTGTATTTTTGACGCAAATAGTCTGGCGACTCCTCAGCCAACATGCGGCCGCCCCGTAGAAAGCCAATCTAAAAAATGCAGAAAGCTTTAAGACAAATTTTTGTACATTTTGAATTATTGCCAAGTTCCATGAACTAGCACTGACCCCTCATAACTCTTTACTTGATGCCAAATTCTTAATACGAAAAATTGCTAGTTCGCTCCCATTCAATACGCAAATATGCTTAAGTGTGTGAGTGCTGTTCCCCCCTCTTTTAAGCCCACGAAGTGTTTTTTGTCAGTGAATGCTAACTGATAACAAGCGGAAATTGAGTTAATTGATTTATGTTCGAACATGACTAGACAAGAACTTTGTGCTCTGCTTAGATGACAAACCCAATTCCCCTCCAAACTGTACACATACGTTTTCTCTTCATATGTGCACTTTCTTCATTTCGCATATTTCTTAGAAAGAAACAAAAAAAAAAAAAAAAGATAAGAAAAAAGAAAACCGCCTAATGGCAAAAGTTTGCACAAAAAAGTTTGACCAAAACGAAGCATGAGTGGCTGAATTTGTGTGCGGTTTGTGTTGGCATTCGGCTTTTATTGCTTTTCCAACTGCGTATATATTATGTATGTAGTATATATATGTGTGTGTGTGTGGGATGTTCGCGTGCATGGGTTGGCAAAATCAGTGGCGCATTTACGAAGACAACATTAAATGCTGCTATCTATGGAAAACTTTTCGTAAACTTATTGCTACTTGTTTTTTTACAGCAGTTGTTGTTGTTGTGATTGCTGTTTTTATTGATATTATGCTCCCAGCTATGTGTGTGCGGTGTTGCCGACGGTTGGTGGGTGTTCGCATTAGTAATTATAATCAAATTGTGTGTACGTGGTGGCAAGTACAAGTTTTTGCACAATAGTGCCCTTACTTGCACATTTAACGTTTACTTTCTTGTTTGAAACTTTTCATAAAATGATTGATAAATATTCCTTAAGATACACACCCACGCATGCACATAAACTTCAGTTAAGGAATCTGTAAAAAAGCTGTAATTGGCTTAGGCCGCATTTTGGGATCCCCTTACATTTGTATGTAACCTGTGGGAATGGAGTATTTTCGTTTCGGCTTTGACCAATTTAAATACAAAATTATTTATTTAAATTTCAATTTTTTTCGATCATAATCATTTTCGGCAACATACATAGATGCCCAAGTAAACTTGTTAAATCTTGATGCTGATCAAGAATGTATTTTGGGGAGTTCTTTTGGCAGTTCAAACAAAATGACCAACTTAGTAGCCCTCCCACCGTAACGTTGAGGGCATTAAACGGAAAGAAGTTTATAAAATATAAAAAAAGTCTTCAATGGTTATATAATCATTTGCGTTATATTCAAAAGTTTGAACAAAAAAACAACGATTTTTTGCTTTTTAATTTCATCGTAAATTTATATCGTCTCGATTTTCTTTTGAACAAAAAACCAACTGAAAAAGGTTAAAAAAATCATTTTTGATGTAACAGTACATTGTTGAAATTCAGTAGAATGTATAGTAATGGAACACTTGTGAGGCAATTGTTTATGTCCTTAAGGCGTAGTACAAAAACTAAACACAAAAGCATACAAAAGGGGACTAACATTAATGCGACTGGAAGGGATCTTTAAGAGAATTGTTTTAGCCTTTTCCTACTCGAAAATCCTTTCCTCATACATACAAATGCGTATCACAATATTACACTATGTAAGTAAAGATGAAAAAGATAACAGATAACATTCATCCCTCATCCAACATGTTTATGTCAAAAATTGTAACTTTAAATATTTGAAAACGAATTTGGGTATAGGAGAGCCTAAATAAAAGCTACTAGAGAGCAAAGATTGTGATTTTTTAATACAAACAAGTTGTTGTTCTAATTAAACTTTTTAACGAAAAAACAATAAAGAAAAAAATTTCATTTGATGGTCGTTTTTATTTTTTAGGGATGAAGTAAATTTTAGAAAAACCATCTTAAAAAATTAATTTTTTTTATCTCAATAAACAATTTCGATTCGTTTATGCTTTGTGCACTAAAGAGCAGAAGAGAAATTGTAATTTCATAGCTTTTGATTTTTCGAAATGTCACAAAAGGAGGATAAACTTAATAAGGTTTCAGTTTCACTGAACATAACAGCAACAAACAAAGCAATGATTTAGAAGAACACACAAAGAAAACAAAAACAGAAACAAAAAATGTTTTTTTATCAATCATAGGAGGGGAATTTTTTTAAAATATTACACATATAGAAAAAATTTGTTAAAAATTTATTTAACAAAAAAAAAAAAACAATAATAAAACTTTGAAAATAAAAAAAAATTGTTGCAATAAATTTAAAAAAGAAACAAAAACTTTCTTTTCTGAATTCACAGCCCTTCACATATAATCTTCTGCTCTAGAAGGTGACAAAAAACAATAATCTTCAACTTCGGTATAAATACAACATTAGTAATGGAATCTATTGCGGATTTCTATTTATTTTTCATTTTATCTGTAGAACAGTCATGCATGATTATGTGATTGGAATTTTCTGCATCAACGCCCGCCCGCCTGCTCCCGTTCCACTCAACTTTGTACATCAATATGGATCTCTTTATAACCTGAGGCAAGTGGAAACGACAACAACTTTCTTCAAACTTGTATTGGTTTTCAATAAAAGTATATTTATCTTGCTAACATTTACATATATGGAAGGTATTGGAGAACTGTGTTGGCTTCAGGCAAACACACACCCATGCTTTAATATATTTATGTGCATCTATTGCTAATGTATGAGAATTGCACTTTCTGTTAAATTTCCTTCGGCTTTCCCTGATGGAGACCTTACAGCACTTTTCTATACCGCTTAGTTAGCATACACAGTGTTGGTCACTTGAATGGGTAATAACTTCTTCAGTTGAATTTTTTGCAATAATTTTGCTCAATTCGAGTTGAGAAGAGCAAATTTATTTTAAAAAAATGTGTTTTCATTTAAATATTTTAATGTTTCCACGAGTGGTTGGTTGTATTGCTTAATAAGCTCCCAATCAATGTTAAAATAATTGAACTTGCAATCCAAAGTCTTATTCATGCAAATCGCATTTGTTGCTGCTTCAATTTAAGCCTCGTTTAGGAAGCGACTTATCTACATAGTGACTTTTATCCTTTTATCTTTTGGTAACATTATGGTGACGTTTAACATTTACAAAAGCAAAAAAAGTTCATGTTCATGTATGCCTGCATATACTCTGAAAATATTTTTGCCCACTTGATTGTGTATATACGTACTTGCAACATTTTGAAATTGTTTTCAGTATATATTTGACAAAGACCACTTCATGGTTAAGAGGCAAAGCACAAAACGATATTACGTTTATCTTAATTTTATTTCATTTCAAAGTGACTGAGTTCAAGGACCCACATCCGATACACCAAAACTCCGTAAGGACTTTGCCTTGGTATAAATTAGATATACTGCACTGGAGGCGTGTTACTGAACTTTATACGGTTCAAATTCCGAAACTGTTTCAACTAATTTCGAGTATTGCAAAGAATTTGAAACAGTGACCCAATCCTGGGGCAATGGGTATAAAAATTTATATAATGGCACGATCGTTAAAAGGGATTTATAAGTCACATAATACAGATTAATCGTTGAAACTTTTCAAGTATATATTCAAATTTTAAGGATTATGACATGAAATTAAAATAAAATAAAATACACCATGACGTATACTCACTATTCAGCAACTATGGAAACCCATTAAATAACTCAAAAAACAGTTTTAATGGCTGAGGGGAGAAGGCAACTGCAGACAAGAAAGTTTTGTTATAATTTGAAACTGTAGATCATCAACGGATACGTTAGCACATACTTAATCTTACACTTAGACACACAAACACACCCACATATATGTATGCTCTTAAATCTCATAAAAAGTAAACTTTTTAACTACTCTCCGACGACAGTAAATTTTGTTGTGCTAATACAAAAAAAAAAAAAAAATCGAAGATTTATTGGGTAAAATTCTTTACGCCCGCTTTAAATATTACAAGCAAACTAGAGGGAGGATGCAGATGGGTTACAATAATATACTGGCACACCACTATTCTCTATAATAACCAACCCACCCACTAGCGTGCTGTAGAATTCTATTCATTCGAATGTTATCTTAACAGCCGCCCATACACATTTCATACAACCATCAAGAATTGTAATTATAAAACAAATTTCTCTAAAAACGGTTTTTTTATGGCGGCATCATAATTGGTTTAAAATTAACAACACGTGGTTTATTTCATTCCACTTTCCGTAACCTATAATCATTACATTGAACAGTCAGTAATTTAACATTTAATTTATTATTGTAATCGCAATTGTGAAATGTTCAAAGATTACTGTGAATAAAAACTTTTGCTTCCCACGATACAAATTATAATGTTTACACAAATGCAAATCTCTTGCTAATGTAGAATAATCCCGCAGAGTACCACTTTGCTTATTAATTTGAATAAGCTTTTGTTTCTAAGCATAAGCCGGAGGACCACCTTTGTTGCTTTGTTTGCTATTTCCCCTTTACTTCGTTTCAGAAACAATTTGTCATGCCACACAATTTTTTGTGCCAATATACGTTTTGGTACAAAGAATAATTTCTATGCGCTTTAAGCCAAGAACAACTTTTTGGAATTTTTGGTTGCTCAGTCGATTGGATGGTTACATTAACAATAACAACCAAGAAGATTAAAGACAGTTTTTCGTTTACTTGGATAATTGACTAATAACAATAATCGTAAATGATATGATTCTGCCACAGTAATAGAAATTAGCAGGTCATGTGTACATAAATAATTAAGTACTAACATAAGGGAGTACACATTAAAACTTTAACAATTCGAATGCAATCGTCCAAGAAATGTATTATTTAAGCAAAGCCCCCTTGCACACATACCTACAGCAGCACAGCAAAACGGAATATAACATAAGCTCCATTGTTATGTATATAAGATGTATGTGTGGAGAGCACGTACATGGAAGAGCGGAAAGTAAATAATATAACAATAGCAACAAAACAATTATGCAATAAAATTTGTACGAGTGCCAATCGAATGGACAGACATACGGACAAGTCATTCTTGTTATCTGTAAGATGTTTGTTTATTGTACACAATACATATGTTTACCTAACACACACACATTATCACACAAAATAACAGAATATAAATTACACAAACAAGCATACAAAAATTAAACACAACTTACCACATGCGCCTGAGCACACTCATCAATATAATGTGTTGTAATTATCACAGTTGTGCTGCCATTCTTTGTGATATCAACCAAGTGATCCCAGATGCTGTTTGTATGTATGTACGTACAACAATCATATATCCAGCGGCAAACAAACATACAAGAAACCGTACAAATTATGTAGATAAAAAATGGGAAGAAGAAGAAGAAAAGTTAATGTTAAAATTTGATTTACAATTATGCACGAATGAGTTTAATGAACAATAAGAATGAGTGACCAATGAAAACATGTTCTTCTGCGCTACGGTGCTCGGTATACAACACGGTAAGCACTGTTGTGTAATAATATAATAATGTAATAATGTACATATATCATATATGTAAATATTTCTTTTTTAATTTACGACAACAACAAGTCATTTTGGCTATGGCCTAATTTTAAATACCTTACACAGCTATGTGAGTGATAGGTACGTGTGTAATACACATCAACTTAAAAAAAGAGATGTTTAGTATAAGACCACGCCTGTTTTTGGCGCACAGATGCACTACATATATAATATCGATTGTGGCCGTGGCATTTGATCGTTATCAATATCGGAATTTTAGCTCAATATTTTTAAATTTACGATAAAATAAGTGTTAACGATAATCTAAATTAACTCAGATATTAATGCTAATCCAGAATATAGTACAAAGTTTGTACTTTATCGCTTCCTGTTGGCTGTTGTAAATAGACCGACAAATATATAGTATACTTGATATAAATCTTGGGTGAAGCATAAAAAAGCATTATACAATTATTTACGTTTCTGCTCATTATTCAAATCGAAAAAAGTTATACCATTGATTCGCTCTAAATAAGAACAAGCATCATACAGTAGAAAGCGTATATAATCACACTTTTTCGAACAATAAAATCATAACAGTGCTTGTACTTCCAATAAACACTATTGGCCGCCATTTCAGTATATTTCTTCGTCTTTTATAACGAGTTAATGAATTTTTTTGGATTTTTCTAACATTTTAAAATATTTCTAATTTAGAAATTGGGTTAAATTATAGAAGAAAACATAAAAATAGATTACCCTTGTCTTAGCACCGGATCTACACCCACAGTAGGTTCATCCAATATTAGGAGTTCCGGTTCATGCAGCAACGATACAGCCAAACTAACGCGCCGTTGCTGACCACCACTTAAATTTTTCACAAATCTTGAGCCGTTCGGTAAATTTAATAGTTTTAGTAGAAATTCTGTTCTATCATCTACATCGGAGCGTGACATCTCCGCAATTAAACCAAAATACAGCAAAGTCTCTCTCATAGTAAATTCACCATACAACGCCACATCCTGAGTAATGAGCAAAATATATAAAATATATGTATGTATGAATAAAAAGCGGTAAAATGTGCAACAACAAATAACATGAAACAAAATTAAAAATGTATGCTAAATTAATAGAAATGAACTGTTGCAACAACGCTATTGGATAAACTTTGCAAATTACATTTAAGCAAATTTTATTTAAGGAGTTGGATAGAAAAGTGGGAAAAAGAGAAAATAAGTGGATAATTCATTGAGAAGAATAACATTTTATCTCAAAAACCTACATATGTTAATCATTTCGTGTAAGTGAAACTTTATTAAGGAGGAAGGATTTGTCCTTCTCATGTACCTCAGGTTAGTGAGAAAGATATTTCATTAATTTTTTATTTATTAAGTTTTATATATTTTGAGATAATTCTGTTATATGGAGAGTGCATCGTATGCAAATTAGGTTTTTAGTGATTTTTAATTGCATGTACATTTGTCCGCTTCCTCTTTGTTTATGCCATTAAAATGAACTTATCTACTACACCTCACTATAAGGTATTCTCTCTATTTGATATCCTTGTAATGCTATTATCCATAAATGTTATTTGTTAACCTTTGGCATGCTTACACGATAATCTGGTACAGAAATGGACAAAAGGACAAATCAATTATTAGTTTAACATGAATTTCAGTTTACCTTAATCTTTATATATGCATACATAAGTCGGTAGTTTTTGGGAATGAAAGTTAGAAAAGAAAAGTGTATTTAAAGACGTAAACTTTACATTTTTATGAACTTATTCTATACATAGCACGATAACTGGAAATATGGACGATACGTCTAGATTCATTTTTGAGTGTTTGAATAAATTAATTCCAGCATTTTAAATAATTTGTATTTAATTGAAAAATCGAGCTGAACATGTGGTACCTTTGCGAAGTGCGAAGTCTACCACTTGAATTAGACAAACCGTCATGCCCATAATTAACAAAAATCCACAACAACCTTAAGTAATGAGCCACCAAATTGTAGCTTGATTAGTGCATTATAAAGCGAATTAAATTATTACCTGTGGCATATAACCAATCCTGGGACCCGGCACACCGGAGCCGCGCGATCCAGGACGTCCGCCTAGCACCCATATTTCACCAGAATTTAAACGCCTGCGGCCCACTATGCATGACAGTAAAGTAGTTTTTCCGCAACCTGAAGCTCCCAAGAGGCCGTAGCTAATAAGGAATAAGAGAAAACAAAATTAAAATATTAAATAATTTTTTTTTAATTATCTAATCTAATCTAATATTATACATATATATGTACTGTTAGGACCATACATTTCAATTCACAATTGCCCATATGCGTACAAGTACAAGTACACGTTATCAATTGGGAGAAATGAAAATATTTGTTAGAAATTTATCATAAAACATCAAACATGTCCGATAGGACTGTAAAGCCATGCACCATGGCTAACTATTTATAATTGCACATTCCATGCCATGCCCCTATATTCTTGTTATTTCACAAACTCAAACAACAGATATTAGCTACCAAAAACAAAAAAAAAATGCAAAGTCCCATCTAAATAAACAGTGACTGTTGTGTTTGCTGTTACCTCATCTCACAACAGTACCTGCAAAGGGAATATTTGTCATAGTTTTGTTGCACAAGTGAAATGTTTTGTTAAAAATATTTTTGATATATATACGATATGCATATAAAGTAGTCAGTGTGTAGGTGGAACAGGTAGATGGTAATTCTGTGCGCTGGCTTGTTTGCTTGTTTATAGGAAAAGGGAAGACAGATTTTTGAAATTTTTCTTTTATTTCTCTATAGCATTGCATTTGCCTGTTCCAGTGCAGGAATGCGCAACCATATGTCCGGGAGTTGAAAATTAAACTAGTTTTTAATTTTAGCCTTGAAGTATTTATTTATGTTTTTAAGTACAGTATAGTGTTTCTTAAAATTCGATGGAATGACTACTGCTAATGGAACAGTCTACTGCTTCATTTACACTTTAAAGTACGCATTAAAGTTTAGTTAGGTTGAGCATCCCTGCTCTATTATTTATGTCCAGTTGTTTATGTTAGCATTTGGTTTAGTCACTGTAACACCCCAAACCTCTGTGATGATGGTTTATGTACATGATACAATACTACCATGTAACAACTTTATGTTTGATGCTGTTGTTATTTTGTTGTTTTAACACTTGCACAAACACAAAGAGATAAATAGGCAAAGGGAGTTGGTGTGTGAGTATAAAAGGACGTACGTTGTGTAGAACTAACGAATTCCTCGAGCATAAATTTTTAAGCTGGAGAAATGAGAATCTACACCTAAATAGAATAAAATAAAATAAAATAATATAAATATAATTCAATTTTTCAATAACATCCCTATTTTAAAATCAAAATTGTCCAAAAATTTTCACAAATTTCATATTTACACAATTTTTGATTTTTGTTTACCGTTTAGTTGGTACTCGAACCCTACGCATTTGTGATTTCTGTCTTTTAAGTCGACTTCACAATTTCTCGTACGACACAGTGTTTTTTGTTTTTGTTTTTTGCTTCTTTGCATAGGTATATGTTATGTAAAATTTTAATACAACATGGCCAATTCTCAGTGCTATCAATATAATTTTTTTTCCTTTTTCGTTTAATATTTTTGTGCTCTTTCGTTTTAGTTTAAATAGTTTGCTCCATGCTATGTTATGTTATATTATGTGTTGTTGGGTAATGTTGTAAATTTTTCAACTTTACACAACAGTACAAGTCTGCAATTTTACAGAACATTTTATGCATTGGTTTTTATTGTTGGGGAGTTCACTACAAATTATTTGTAGAGCTTAGAGAGTTGGTCATTGCTGTTGTTGGTTTTTCACTTAAAGAATTTTACTTATTTTCATTGAGAGAATTATATGAAAAAAAAAGATGGGCAGAGAAGATAATCAAGAATTTGGAATTTTCTGTTTTGTTTTGTTATTTTTTTTTACATTTTACAGGCATACACCAACAAACAAAGTAATATATGTAAAGAGGATATATTTTAAATTTAGTTGCCTGGTGCAGAGTGGATTAGGGAAATGAAATTAAAATTGCTTTTTCAGAAAATTTAATTGGTTTAATTTAGAGCTAAGCCAGATAAAAACAAGTAAAACCAATACATTTGGCTTAAGCCAAATTTCAAATACACTCTGCATGTACAATAGTGGGCGTGACAGGTATGTCATTACGCCTTATAATAATGTATGTATTACGTATTAGCTTCAAAGTCGAACTTAACGTAGATTATAGTTTCTTGTAAATTGTGGATGCGTCTGTTATCCGTTATCCGATTTTTGTCAAATCTTTTAAATAGCAATCTCACCTTAACATAACAAAACTTACGCCCAAGCTGAAATATATCGAATGCCAACAATAGACACACGGATACACGGACATACATGTCTAGGTTAACTCAGTTTTGGATGCTGATTAATATTGTATATCGACGCCTCCTTCTGGGTGCTGCAAACGTAATGACAAACTTAGCAAAAACAAAAGAAGAAAGGATAGGAAACGTTATAAATGCAATTTGCAAACATGTTGTATTAGATAGTTTGCGCCATTCTTAGTTTACTTCAACCAATCAACCAATAATTCACTTGTCTGTGAACTAATTAAATGCTGTGACACAATATTACTCATACGTTACGTTGGCTAAAATCCGTACAATCATAGTATTTTAGAATGACCTATTATAGGGCATTTTCTAAACTTTAACCAAAATACTTTTTATTCTTTTTAATTAACTTGCTTGTGACTGGCTGTGGGAATTTTCATTTCATTTTCCAGAAAGCATGTTTTTGTTTCATTTTTTTTTATTATTTTACGAAGAATATTTTTTGTGCCTTGATTCTAAGTTGAGCATACAGATATGATGTGAATACTTTTTTGCATCAAGCACAACGACAAATGTTTATATTCTTACCCCTGTTGGTTGGCATTTCCCCGTCTGTGTTTTAACATGAACATCCGTAAGGGGCAGTTTTAGTCATTTCGGTTCTTATAAGATTTGACTTTACCGCATAAAATTTCTCATTTATATTAATTTTTTTTACATCTACTTCCGTATTTTTTGTGTTTTTCTTTGGTGTTCATTTAATACTTACAGTTTATGGACCTTTGCTAAAAGTTTTGTATAAATTATACGAATTTGTTTTAAATAAAATTTTCTTAAAACGAAATTGTTGAAATAACATTATTCCTACGTTTTTCCCTTTGCGGTTTCTTCAAAGTTGATTCAAAGTTTTATTAGTCAATTGCTTTAAACAACAAATATTTTTTAATTCTTTTAATCTTAAAAGTACAAAAAAAAAGAGGAGAGAATGAATGGTTTACATGGTGAGATGGAATTTTTACTAAATTTCTTTTCATAATCCCCCAACGTTAAAGACAAGTTTACGAACTTGCAAATCGAAAGTGTTAATGACTTTTATTCTACTCAGTGCTTTGCTAATAAGTTTCGATTATTTATTTATTTATTTCCAGTCCAATGAAGTTTTCTATGGTCCCCAGTAACACGTCTCTTTCAAGGAATACTGTTTCATATAAACGTTTACAGAGAAGCACATTTTATGTTATTGAGTTAACAATTGATTGTGTTTTCCAAAATATCTCGCTTTCAATAGAAGCCGCGGCTTCTTAATTGCTTTGCTAATTGCTCAAAAATTCTTTACTTATTTACGTCAATTCAGGTGTTGTTTTGTTGGCACCAGCAAACGTAACGAAAATAACAATTAACTTAGCGTTAATTAGTACAAAATTCACATCTAATCAGTTGACCAATGTAACCTTTTTACACCAACCAAACTTGATTACGGGTGAATAGCGCTGAACGTGCTCTACGATGGTGGGCATAATTATATCGTTTGTGGCAAAAGAAGCATGGCACTACAACGCACTCTCTCACCGCTGCCATATTGTATAATACGATTACAAACTTCAGCTCTAATCGTTGTTGGAATAACACAAATAAGCGAACATACCATCGGTGCTGCGCTGCGCTGAGTTGCGCTGTGTTGGATGCCAAAGTAAATGATAAAGTTATTTTTAGAATGAATTCCAATATTATCGTCTCCACCCACCCATACGTATGTACTGCGTACAATATAAAAGGATGAGGGTAGTGAATATTTACCATGCAGAGTTTCTCAGGAGAGTTGTTATAACGAATTAAAGTTTTCCTAAGAAGAGCAAACAGTTTTTAGACATTAAGGCCACAATAGATATTTTCTTATATGGAATACCCTACGATTCAGTATTGCTTTTTGTTTAATTTCTAACAAAATTATTGCAACAGACTTTAATGAATCTGTTATATGTGACTATGCATACGTATTTTTTTTTTATCTAAATGTATGTACATGTGAATATTGAAGGCATCTGTTAGAATTACGTACCCTTAAGTACTTAGGTGTAAAATTTATAGAGCTAAAGAGCTAAATTGTGTGAATTTTTATATTCTACAGCACAATGTGGTGCAAGGGTTTATTGTATTGGTTTCTCCTGAATGGTAATTGTCACACCCACGTTTATTGTTAGCGTTGAATTCAGAATCGATTTAACCAGGTCCGCCTGTCCTCTCTAGAGTTGGCATTTTTTGTTGGATAAATGAATGAAAATTTTATAATTTGGTACAGAATAGTTGATTAGCTTGATAATGGGTCCATATTTAGAACTTCTTTCCCTATAACGCTTTTTACGAAGTGACTTTTATATGACAGGGACTCGCTCTTACTGATGTGAAGTAAATACAGCACAAATTGTGAAACTAAGTGGGGTATGTAGTGATCGAGTAAAACTTGCTATAATAATTTCACTTCTCACTTTTGAGTTCCATTGTTTCCTTCCGCCAAATGAACTCATCACACCTTTGAATAGATGCTTACAAACAACATATATTATTAATTATGAAGTTTTCCTCTTATTCGTTTCGTGGTTTATCCTTTTTATGTGTTTCTTAATTTTAGATTTTATTTAGCTTGAAGGAGTGAAAACTTAAAGTTTCGTCGCAAAGTTTTTTGTTAACACGTTATTAGAGTTTCGTTTTGAAAATGTTGTTTTTGTTGCTGTTGTTATTGTTGTTATTATTGTTGTTGTCCTCTTTACATCCTCTTGTTTAGCCAAGCAAAGCTGATTTGCTTAATTTTCGTTGGCTGGATATTTGGTGGGTATGACAATAACAGAGAAGACGAAGAAGACGAGTTTTAGTAAAGTTGAACAGTTGGTTGTCATATTGTGCCAAGAAAACTACTTATATCTAATCTGATTTCTTTCTTGTTTAGCTGCCTGTTGCAGCTTACAGTTAAAACTGTTCATAGTTAACGCGTTACAAACATCCGCACAGTTTGTTTTTATAGTTGACGGAGTTGAAATTGGTTCAAAATTTCTACTTGAACCTATAAAGCCATTTAGTTTATATATATGTATGTAGTAAATTTCGAAATTTCCACAGTAAACCATTTTATTGTGTTGAGGTATGCGTTGGTGTGAAACAATTTTCAAATTTATGCGTTTTACGGAAAAAAAAGGCTTCAAATTTTTAATTTTTTTATTTTTCCATTACGACTGATTGTGAGATTATCCACGTTTTTGCGGAGTTTTGTATGGATTCATCAATTTATGTGATCAGAAGAATTATTTGCCCAGATACTCGGGCACAGCTGAATCAATGAAGAGATCTCCCACGCCTTCTTTTTGCAAACATTTCTTCAAAGTTATCACTTCTGGATGATGGTTGGTATATAAGCTATTTGAAAATTTCTTTACAAAGCTATAATTTCACATCAATTACATAACTATATAACATAACTCCTATTGTAAGTCATAGAAAACTTTTTCATAAAAATAAAATTATGTTTGATTGCAATAGTTTAAGATTCTCATTGAATTCATTACAAAGTAACATAGAGGTAGAGAGAGAAAGAGAGATGAAGAATAAGAAACGTTTTTCAATTCTTATAAACTTTATTTTGCTGTCGTTTAACTAAGAAGAAGAAAGATTGCGGGCGGTTGTCATAATAAGCAAAACATTGACTTTGTGAATGTTTCCATAAAATTACTGCAATTATACAATAGTAACATGTAAAGAAAAAATCTTTGTAAATAAATATCTCAACATTGCAAGTTATGTCACCAAGTTTGTGAGTACATGGGCACAATTAAAGGTTTTACGGGTTTAATACAAACATTAGCTCTAGCTTAATATACACTTTGTGGTGCGGGCTATAATTTTATTGGAGTATAATTAAGTGATGATTAAAATCTGTACGTATAATATTATCTTTATAAGGAAATAAGTAAAAAAGGACCGTTTAGGATCTAAAGTATTTGTAAGCATCTTCACACCTTCATTCACCTTTAAAATGTCGTCAAAATTATACAATAATACTGCTTACAGCTTTGCTGAGGTGGTTGTGCGGCCAGTAGGGATTCACTAAGGGTATAGTGGAGTAAGAAAGTGGTCTCAAAGTTGATTAAAATGTTTTCATTTTTATACACATAGTACAAGGCATGAAGTATTCTTTAAGATAACAGTAAGACCACAAGGTTCAGGGGGCTAATTTAATTCTTATTGGTTTTCAAAGTCGGTTTTAGCAACTAATTTAATTTATCGTTTGGAATAATGAAGCAATTCTATAAAAAGGATAAAATTGTACTTTTTGTGTAACGTTTTACTTTATCATTTTTTTTGGTGGTTCTTTCATTTGAAATGTTTCATTCGTTAAACTAAACTATAAAAATAGAACATAAAATGAATGGCAAGCAGGCAACTATAAAGAGCTGAAGTATGCTTTCTGTCAAAACAAAAAGCTGCTTACGATAATTGCTAGCAAATGCAACCACAAACAGACAACTACTCAACCACCAGCAGCAACAGCATCATCATCAACATTATCATTATTATTATTATTATTTTTATTATTATTATTACATAATAAAGCCTTAGAAATATTAAGGCAGCTTATAAAGCAGTAGAATAGCTTGAGTTCCACTCAGTGCAGCTTGCCTGCTTCAATATATATTTTCTAAATAATAAATTTTATATTGTTAGTTGAAACTTTGCACTGCTGCACTATACATACTGTTCTCTCTGTACCATTGTTATGTTACGGTCCTCTCCCACCCCCATGTCATGAATGTGCAGTTAATTCAAGCATTTAACTGATTTACACTTCATTTATGATCAAATTAATGAAAATATGTTCAGCTCTCTTCTTAAGCAATGAGTTCATAAAAACTTAAGCCTTTTAAAACTGCATATTTTTTAATAAAATTTTATTAAAATGCCGTTTTTTTATTTTATTATTTTTTTTATTATAAATACATACAATCGCGGATGTATGAGTGTAGTGTATAATTATAGAGGCTTTTGGGCTTTAGTCAGCCTGCATCATTACAGTTAATGAGCGCAGAAAGGAAACGGAAGTTAGTAATGTGCATTTATGGCGCACTTACACGTGCACATGCATCAGAATTCAAGAACGCCAGATGTACGCAAAATTCGTTCCGTGTGTGAGTGTGCATTAGTATGGGTTTGTGGTGTCGACTGTGCAATATTGTTTTTTAACGTCTTCCCCTTTTTTATATATTTCCACTAGAATTAATTATTCTATCAAAAGAAATTGAAATAATAGAAATGATAGATGGCGCAGCATACGTACTCGGTGCTCTTTAAATATATTTAAATTTCACAATTGACACAAAACAAAAACCATAAAAAAAATACATTGAATATAAATCAAAACTTGAACACCGTCCACTATAATACGTGGGTCTAGCAAGCACCCTATTACTTTTTATAAAAGTGTTTTTATTCATTTGAACGTCAGATCTTGTTTAGATAAAGTCTTTTTGTATATTGTGGGCGTGTTTTTTAACTGCCCACTATCACATACAGGGGATGGACAAAATAATATGAACACGATGCAATATGGGTCATAAATTTGGCAAATTTTGGCTTTAAACTGCTCTAAACTGTGAGGTTTGTTCAAATATACAGACTTTTAAATAGTTCCACAAAAAAGTTCAAAAGTCATACAAGCATGACCTCGGTGATCTAATTGATCATGAAGTAGGTGAAAGAATGTTATCAAGACTATAGATTTGATTTACAAAGAAGAACTTTTATTCAAATTCATTTCTGGGCGATCCTTAAAACAAATACAAAAGTTTAATTTTATATATATGACGAAGCCTGGCTTTAAATAGAGTTTACAACGCAAGTGCAAGGTATAAAAGAAATTTATGATTATTAAAATTTATTTAATGCTTTTCTAAATTAAACTTTTATATATTTCATATCTCTAAAAAGTGATTTATGTACGTACTCGTACATGTATTTATTTTTTATGATTTATTGAAGGTGTTATGCCGAGTAGAATAATAATTTTATTGAATGAATTCTTGTTTCTTTGGGTATCTGAGCACAAACATCACACAAACATCCACTAATAGGAAGAAACGACTTCTACATGTATTTATGATACTTATGTTTATGTGTGTCTTATTTATATAAGTATATATTTTATGAGTCATTTGAGAGAGTATGACAATAACCAGAAGTTTCCGATACAAGCAACGTGAAATGAAATGAAATGAAATGAAATGTTTATTGAACAAACATAATTTTAAAAAAATAATAAACAACTGAATAAACAGGTGACAAATGTTAATGATCATGATGTTGATGATGATGTTGCAGATATTTGTTAATAATAAATTTTGTGTAAATGAGAATTGTAAATAAGTATTTCCGCGTTATTTGTCTTCACCTTAGACTTTTAACGATGTGGACTTCGCCTTTGACTCTGACTTTGTTTGATGCGTTTGAAGCATATTAAAATAATTACAGTAATTTTAATTAAAATTGTTTTCGAACAATCGTTGCATCGTGCCGACGTCATAAAAACTTACTTGAAAACTTAAATAATTATAACTTTGCAATAGAACGTATTACACAGCAGCGTAAATAATTTATGTATTAGTGATGAGCAGATTGCTTTTACTTGCATTTAGAAAATATATTTACGCCACGTTTTCTACTAATGTGTGTCAGTAATGTTCAGCTTAAGTGTGATTATAGAACATGATGTATTTTCTTAAAGGGATTAAATTTTATAAATAATAAAATGCCATTAAAGCTGTACAACCAGCTAAACGACCCTTGCTATGGCTTCGTTCCACTTTTCAACCGCTTTTGTTGTTGTTTGTTGTATGTTGTATGAAAAGGCTATTTTTAATATAAATTGAATTTAAAGCTTAACAAGCAGGTGTTAAATTGTGAAAACACGCACTCGCTGACACCACCCTAAACACATGCTCGGCAACACAATTGTGCGGTAGGGCCGGTGTGAACTTGTTTTTAACAACAATTTCCGCACAACATAGAGAACACGACATAAAAGAAACAAACAAAAAAGTGGCAACAGTTAAAAGCCTCATTTAATCTTGTGCACGTTTAGCCGGATTTATGCATCTATTATATCGTGTACCTACATATGTGTGAACGTTAACAGTTATTTTTTTAAGGGCGCCACACATCAAGAACGTCTGCAATAATACAAATAATCATACCCTTCGCATTGGTCGCGAATACAAATTCATGCACATTTTTTATGTTTATTTTTTTTTTTTTGTAATATTTCCGTGTTAATAGTAAATTATCCATATTTTTCCATTCATTATACATTCTACCTTAAATAAGGAGTATAATAAGTTTGTATTCTGGATGGTCATAAAAAAATGAATGGATCTAGACACAGACTTCCATGAGGGTGTGTGTTGTCAGCACTACCATTAAACTGAAAATTTGTCAGACACATTTATGATGTCTGTTGAATGGGTATTAAGAACTATACCCACAATTGAAATTTGCCATTTTTCCATTTTCCACTACATGTTTAGGGGACTTCAAGCATCGACCTAAGCCGAATGGAGTTGTATGGTTGTGTAACATTTGTAATCCGTTCATTGAATGTCACAGTTAAACTGTTGTCACCAACATGCGACATCTATAAAGTGTTTTAATAAATTTGTTGTAATAAATGTTCCAGAACAAATCACGCACTCTTATACTCTCCCGTTAAGCGAAAGTCGAGGAGATTTATACAACAAAATTAATAAATAATAAAAGTACTTTAGTTGTGCAACAACAAAACAATTAGTGCTTGGCATGATGAATGTCAAAATGAGGCGTTGCAAGGATTGCGTGCGCAAACATGCGATAAGAATTAGTTATTATAAGCAATCATTAAAGAATATTATGCACGACAGCCCGTTGTGCACACATACACACACACGCACACATATATATATCATTTTTATAATGAAGCACAGTTAATGTAGTGGGAGCTCAGAACTCTCAGTTTGATCACGTTCCCCTATTGATTATGTTTCCACACTTAATAATGTGACCGAATAATGTGTTCAAGTGAGAGTGTATACAAATGTATTTCAGGTTTACCATATATGCGCATGGATATAAAAAAGCTGTTAATAGTTGAATGATGACAAGCACAATGTATCTTTTAAATTAGTTTTTGCCGCAACCACCCACCACCACACTCGAACATCCCTCTAAACTAGAGGTGTCAAACAAACGCAAATGTGTATAATAGAAATATAATTGCTCGCGCTCGTTTATATATTATGTTTGCATGTGCTGAGAGAGTTGTCATGACGATGGTGATGATATTTTTGCAATTAAAAATAAAATCTACCAAATAATCTGGTATAAGTTTTAGCATTTATCTCTCTATGTACTATTTATCTGTTTGAAACACACACATACCCACACACACGCATACATACGAGCCAATTTCCCATTGGCTAGCTGCGCTTGTGTGTCAACTATATTTTACTTGTGTAAAAATTATATTTTACTTCGATTCAGTTTACGCTTGAATTCAAACACAAATGCCATTTGCATGGTTGTGCTTTAATGACTTCGCAAATAAAATCATACAAGTTTGTTTATTTATTTATATGTTTATGGAAATGAGCACACACGCACACACAGAGTCGTATGCATGCAGAAGATTCCATTTAAAAATAGAGTGGAAATATTTTTGTGGGAAAATATTTCAAAACAAATGGAGAGAATTTTGCTTTTAAGCACAACACATAGAATATTAGATTATCATGGTGGGGGAAACATTTAAATTATAACCAAAAATAAAATAAATCCATATGTTTTCACAATGTACGTAATTTTATTATAAATAAAATTTAGTGTGTTGAGTAATAGTCGTGTAATATATTTTTTAGCACTAACGAAATGAAATGTTTATACCCTCTACATAAGATAAATGGTCTACTAAGTTTCTACAAAGTATATATATCAGCATCAAAAACTGATACGATCTAGACTTGTCCGTGCGTCCATCTGTTTTTGCCATTCTCACATTTTGACATATTTTGTGCAGACACTTTTAGTTTCTGCAAGAAAATAAACTAAATCGGTAAAGAGCCACGCCCACAATAAAAATATATCTATTTATTTACCACAATAATTGAGTTATTAAGTTGAAATTGAAAACGTGTATATACAATTATACCTTTTAATGATGTACCTAAAATGGACGTGGTCAGATAACAGAGTTATAAAAAAACCTTACCTTCCCTCACCGACTCCAAATGCCTTTCAAAATTAATTTAACCATTTAGCAGCGATTTGCATTAGGGTTACACATTTATGCTATTCGGTAAAAGTTATCTTAACTGATGTTTAATGCATACAACAAGAACTAATCTTAGTGACGGTATATTTTGACCACAGCAAGCACTTACAGTTTAAATATTTCACATATTGTACAAACGAAAACGATAAAAACTTGTTTGCATTTTATTATATGAGTTGTGCATAATAAGAAGATAAATATATTAAAGATTATTATCATATGTATGTTGGTTGGTTTTTAGTTCCTATCCACCCCCTCGAACCGTCTCTTTCACATTCATACACTGTATCGATGCTTATGAGAATACAACCACATTGTATCCAAAGATATAATGTATGAAAGTATGGCAATGTATTCAGAGTATCGTCATACAATGCAAAAAAAACCACACCACAGCACATCATCAAGGTGAATGCGTGCGAGTCGATTCAAGCAACGTGTTGTTTCATTTTGCATCGTAATCAAATAAAAATCACATGCAAGATGTGTTCTCACATATATACGCATATAATATTTCTCACAAATGTGTTCATTAATAATCATATGGGACTTAATTTTTTATTATGCAAACTGTTTGTGTTACGTCTTGTGTGAATGTTGTCTTTATTTATAAGCGTTATGTGCAAATGCTGTATAATCACTTTTTAACTTCAACATGTGCTTAAAAAGTAACCAAACACCATTTAAGTGAGTACTCAAAAGTATTTGCATTCGGGTTTTGGGTGTGTACAAAAATTATATATAATTAAAAATTCATTTGACTTTAGAAATATTGTATCAGCATCATACTCGTATATGTACCCTTTATATATGTTGCAGGGATTATATTTCCTAAGGAGATTTTGGACCACGAAAATGTTTAATTTTTTATTATTTTCGTAAAGTTGATTGAACGATGCATTATTTTCAAATTTGTAATTTTGAAGCGTTAACGGTTGAAAATTGAGGTGTGCGATCGCAAAGTATATTAAAATTATTAAAGATCTTCCTCTTAAAAACACCTCTTCTTTCGGCTCGTTGGCTCTTACAGTTACTTTTATTATCACTACTGAATTTTTACAAAGAATTTGCCAGTTTTCTTAAAATAACTGTTTCCTCGTCAATATAGAGTTTTTCATTTAAACAAGGGCATTAACTTGCATCTGCATTTACTTGAACAGATTTGCTGTCATTTTCGTCATTGTTCAGTTCGGCATTAGCGTTATCCATAATACTTTTATGAGAAGGTTGCAAGCATTTAAGCGACAGCAGGTTGCAACAGATTGTGGCAGAAATTGGAAAAAGTACCTTCGAGGTTCAAGTTGGTTGCTGTTTGCGTTTTTCAGAGTTGCCATTGTGAATACTCCCATCCTCTATCACTATAATTAGTCATCATTATGAGTTATGTATTGAATGTTATAATTGTACAAAAACAACTCATTAGAAACGGACCAAGACGGCATTCAATTTGTGACGTCAATTAATATAAATTGCTTACTTTTAAATACATGAATTACTTTTATTATAATGAACGCCTTGTGTCTAAGCGTTTCGGTTTTCTGTAAACAACTTAAAGTTAAATTACAATAATTAATATAATTTTTTTAATAAATCCGTTCCGCTTAATGTGTGTTTCTATATATTGAAGAAAATTCTTCATATATAACTTTTTATGCAATTACTTGAGATTAACAAATAATGCATTTGTGAATTAATTTATGGCTTCTTCGGGGACAATCTTAAGCATTTCTTTTCAAATTTCAACATTCCTACAGTCTATGGTTGTATGAAATAAACTAGTTTTTCTCAATAATGAGAGCATAGCACCTTACACGCTGATAACAACACTATTTAAAGAAGTTGTTGTATAAAATATAAAATGATCTTCTTTCACTCAAAATAAATTATATTTCATGTTAACGTAAACATTTTTTAAGCAAACAATGTAAACAAGACGTATATATGGTGTGTGTGTTTAAATAAATCAGGTATACACATTTGTTAATGACCCAGAGCAGCAGTAGCAACACCACCGCACCACCACAGTTGTTTATTTCACAGAGGCACTGACAGTGAACAAGGTAAACCAGCCAGCTAAGCTAAAGCAACAGCCAGCTAACAACTAACCAAACCAACCAACCATCCAACCAACCAACCAATCCACCAGCCAACCAGTCAGTCCGCTAATTTTTGTATAGTTTGTATTTAAGCTGGACTAGCAATTAGAACTACCAACTAACACTGTGCACTGGACGCGTACCCATGACTGTGTGTGTGTGTGGTTTTGGTGGGTATAATGCCGCTTGTAGCATACAATTTGTAAACATGCAACATACGATTAACTGCATACGTACGTACACGTTATGTGTTGTGCAGTGCAAGCTCGAATTTCCTGACTTATGTATTTTACATGAGTCCGGTGTTGACCTTCACTTTATTGACTTTGATTTTATACTTGTACGAGTGAATTCTCCAACATACACACAAAACAGATTTACTTGAATTTCAATATGTGTGAATGAAATCATTTGTGTTTGTCTTCTTTCGTATCATCTTCCATGATCGCAAAAACAAAAATAATTAATTGTTGACATTGAACTCATATTTTACCCCAAAAAAAAAAAAAAAAAATGACAAAAAAATGAAATAAAACCCTCAGATAAATAAAATCATAAATTAAATATATAAAATTAGCACAGTTTATAAACAACAAAAGCCGGGCAATAAAAGAATAAGTTGAATAATTTTTTTTGAAGTGTTAACCAGATCAGATCAATGGACGATTTTATAAAAACTTTGATTGGAAAAAGTCAATGAATGTTTTTTTTAAATATTTTTAGTATTTATTTTCAGAATCTTGTTTACATGATTTATGAAGATGTGAGCGCATGATACTGTATATTTACGTAATAAATGAATTCAAATAAATTTAATTTATACGGAATATTGACAACAACGGATAATGTCATTATTTGACACCGATAATAACTGCATAACATTTGGATACCGTTAGTAATTTATTATTAAAATAGTTGTTGTTAAATATGTATGAATGTGTAACAACAACAGTATTAACAACAATAACAATAATAATAACAAGATTATTGAAAACATTTTACAACTGTCAGGTTAAAACACGTAAAGGCGCAAATGCGCAAAAATCAGAGGCGGCCGTAATGCCTTCAAATTCTTCAGGCCCTTGCTTCACTTACTTAATTCTCACCTGAATCTGCCTCTGGCCACAATTGAAACGAATAAATTTTATAGTGATATGCTTTTTTATAATTGTTTTTGTAAATAATGACAGTGACAATAACAGGAGCAATTACAACAATACAATATATGGTGATTAAATGAATACAAGCATTTAGCAATTGAACAAAACTTGTCAGCGCAATTAAGTTGCGTAATAAATTCTTTCCACTTTTTTGTTCTGTGTTTGTTAGTTTTTGCTTAACATGGAAATTTTAACGAAATGTTGAATAAAAAAAAAGTCACAAATTGTTTGGGTGTAATTAATATATGGAAGCAAGTATTGGTTTAACAGCGTCTACATTATATTTGGTTATGATTCTCAAATTTTCACTTTACAGTTTTAACTTTTCAGAACGTATCTGTATTTAATCTTTATCTTGATATATTTGTATCAAAAGTTGACACATTAACTTGAAAAACATTTATTTGTAAAATAATATGAATGAATCATCGCGAGAGCCATACAATATCCTTGTTTTTATAATATGCCCCAGTCGTTCCTTCTGGTTAACATTTATTAAACTTTATTTAGTGTCAAGCTACAAAATTATCATTAACTTTCCACTTAATGATAATACCAACCATTTTATTCATTCATTGCAATAATTGCAATTCTGTGTATCCTATTCAATTACTACGCTTGCATTTATAAGTACTGTAAGTGACCATTTGACTACGATGATGACACTTATTGATTGATACATTTATTACATATTAAATTATATTGTGTAATTATATTTTATTGTATATGATATAATTATAATAAAAGCACTTTGGAAATTATTTAATGGTAGAGAATTTAAAACCCAATTAAGCGGTACTACTGAGATTCGTTTCATTACAATCTAAAATAATACATGGAAGTGTCTGTACAAAATGTCAGCTGAACATGTCAAAATGTACGACTGTGCAAGAGCGAACAACCAACGGACATTCATACATACGGACATACGGACATACGGACATACGGACATACATGTCTAGATCAATTCAGTTTTTGATGCTGATCAATAATATACTTTAGTGCCTCTATCTGGGTGTTGCAAATGGGATGAAACTTAGTACACCCCCTGTCTTAAACGTATAAAAACTCTTAGCTGTATACTCTCACTAGGTGCTCTTATGCTGTTGCGCCCTCCAATTTCAATTGTCCGTTGTTTAAGTGCTTTTTGTGTCATCGTATTGCAACCGAAAAACAACATGAAAAAGTTGTTACTCTTAAGACTTTTAACAGCAACTACGATATGTGCGAGTATTTGCTGTTGCGATCTTGTGTGTATCGCGACAGTGGTTTTATAAAAAATTTCATTTAAACTATTTTACACTCACATTGTGCCTTTGGGTACTGTCATATTCAGGCCATCGAGTATAACATTTGGACTTTTTTTGGTGCCGTACATTTTATGAGCACGCCGCACACACACAGCCTGTTGACGCCGCGTAGCTACTGTTGATGGCTGTGATACAAATAGGCGACGTCGATTCAACATATCTGCAGCAGGATTGGAGGCAGCTACTGTTATTGGTCCAACCGGCTGTACTCCTTCAGATTCGACATTCATTTTATATACCTTGTGTTGACTCGGGCTGTGTTGTGTTGTGTCGTTTTCTTTTTGGTTTTGCTTTGCTTTCAGTTTCAGTAAAGTTCAGTATTTTCTGATTCTGGTTACGCTAGTTGGTAATGGGTTTGCTGTTGCTGTGGATTTATATCCGCTATTGTTGCTTTTTTTGTAGCCACGTTATGTATGCTTAAGTTTGGTTCAAGAGTGTGCAAAGAACAAATGAGACTAAATGTTTTTTTGTGTTTTTCTTCTTCTATCTACTATTGGGGCCGGTTGTCACTATTACTGTTATTGATGCCGCTGTTCACACGCACTTTTACTTATGAGTTTTTCTAGACTTTTAGAGTGTATTAATTTGTTCTTTGCTTTGCTTTGCTTTGCTTTGTTTGTGGGCTATAAATTCCGTTCTGGCGGGATTTTTTGTTAAGTACAGTTGTTATTGTTGTTATTGTTATTTATTGTTTTTGTTTTTGTTATAAAAATTTGGGTCAAAGTTGTGTGTCTAAGTCTTTTTCAAACATATATCATATACGTACGTATGCGTTAACGTATAAACAATTACAAATTTATGCTGTTGCAGTTGAATTGTTTGAGAACATGTATACCGTTGTTGTAGTTGCCTGTGGTTATGGTTGTTTTTGTTATTGTTGCTGCACAATATTTTAACAATGTTGGCAAAACGCCCTTTTATGTAACTTTAATGTAGGAGCTGGTTGGCGTTGTCTTTTTTGTTTGTTGTATACCCACTACAACACACACTCATACATTCATATGTTTCTTCCTCTTTCAATATTTTCATGTGCCAGTATTTGTAAATAAGTTGACTGTATTTGACTTGTCAACATTACACTCACACCCATGCATATATCTGTGTATGCTTGTATATGCCTGTAGTTGCATGAAAGCCGTTTTTTTTTTTTTTTATTTATTTTATGTTAGCCCGAATTGTTATGTTTTGTATGAAATTTTTCTCAATTTTTCATCTCGAGTAGTGATGGTGGTGGTGGTGGTTGTGACAGTACCACACGTATGCATACATACGTGCAAACACTATCATCACCAGGATTGTTTTTGTTTTTTTTTCTATCTAGTTTGTGTTTTAGTTTTTAGTCCCATATACGCAGTGATATGTTGTATATGTGTGCAAATGTGTGTACGGCTCTTGCAAGTGTTGATTTGTAAAGTTTTTCTGGTTCTTGTTGTTTTTTTTTTGTATTTGTTTTATATGTGTTGCAAATGCTAAAGTTATTGCTGCAATTGATGTTAAGCAGGCCAATTTAATTGTCAGCGTGAGTAACAATTGTTATTTTTACTATTATTTTTCTTGTTGTTATTATATGTTTTTTGTAATTAGTTTACTTTTTTTTTTCAACAAAAACTTTCCTACTTTCCTTTTGATATGCCGCCGAATACCTGTTGTGGATCTGTAATGAAATAAAAACAAAGAAATGGATGTTTGACATTTTATAATAAAAACGAATTAAAATACTTGAGAAGTTTAATGACAAGTAAGAATCCTTAGTAAGAAGTAAACAATTTATGATGTGTAGCTTGCATCTATTAAATGAATTTCTAATTCAGTTGAACATTTACTTTTTCGACTTGAAATATAAAGAACCCCCAAAGTTACTACGCCATTAATTTTTTGAAACAAGTCATGATCTATCATAGTTTATCGTCATTGTGTAATAATCTGCACCTTTGCAAGCCTTACAGCTCGTAAACGACAACACGAATACATTGAAACCTTACAATGATGTTGTGTGTTTATAATCATAAGTAAACATTACAAAATACATTTAAAGTATTGTAATTGTAATTACAATATAAATAGCTTTGGCTTAGAATAATTCATAAATACCCTTCTTATATGTATATAAAATGTGGGCGTGGCAGGCAACTGGTTACTCCTTTGAACAGTGTATGTAACGCGTATCAATTTTCTTAAATTTTGATAATGATAAAAATAATAAAAAATATACATACTGGCCTCTTTTTTAATCATTGCAAAGGAAGCAACAAAAATAAAAAACGCTTCATCTTATTTGAAAGTTTTAAAAATTCAATGAGACGTTCTTGGATGCCCGTATCCCCATATATCATCTATTTTCATCTACCCTATGCCTGCCTGATTTCAGTGATTAATCTTCAATTGATCCAATTTTGGCATTAGTAATGACTTTGAACGTTAATTTATGTTACAAAAGAAATGACTATTAAAAAAAAACGCTGCTTAGAATATATTCGGTCCAATGATGGGAAAATGGCCAACTATTCAGGGTTGAAAGAGAATCGTTTTTCAGTCTCAAACACTATATTTTCATTACAAAACAAAAACTTCCTTTTTTTTTCCATTTTTCATACAGTTCTACTATTACGTTGTAAAAATGAATGTTCGTGCCTTGTGTAAATACGTTTGTTTGTATTATACACTGTACATGTGAGTTTTCGCAGTTTGCCAAATGAAATGCCATTTATTTATTAAAACTAAGCTTGCATGCAAATGCAAATGTTGCACACATGCAGAATTTACAAGCTGCATATATATATAAGGTATTTACATATATGTAAATGTTTTATAAATTTGTACTTCATAGAGGTAGAGGTGGTAAATGAATTGTACTTTGGAGAATATGTTAGCGATATAAATAAATCAAAATTTTTTTATAAACTATTTTCCTACATATTTATAAATGCAGATGTGTTGGCCAACGTTGTTATAAAACATTTTATACTGTTTATATCCTGCACCACTTGTGGAAAAAGTTTTATTAAGTTTGTGCGGATGTTTGTAACTTTTAAACGACACTTGAATCACTCCCCTCAGTTATAATAATCGATTCAGAATCACTTTCAGAATTGATTTGAAAATGTCCATCAGTCCATGTAAAATTATCTACAAGTAGGAAGCATTTTTTCATGAATTTTAATTAAATAAAAATCATTTTATATTCCCTGGATGTGCCCATGGATGTTGCCATGAACAGGGTTGCATATTTATTTGAATTATATTTCTTTTTGTTCTTTTGTGTAAAGAATCGAGTAAGATTTCTAAAGCCGAGTGTCTTTGTTCTTCCCTTAGCAATCACAAGTTGTAAAGTGTTAGTTTAAATCGATGTAAAAAACTCACAGTAAATAAATATTGTTCCGCTATTTGTCAGTTCAAGTACAAATGGATGAATATTTATTTCAGTTTAATTATACGTATTTAAGAGCATTCTCTTTTTCTTCTTTTTATATTTAAATCTTACAATATAATGATCGTTTCATTGCACCTTTTAAGCACTTTAGAGATCAGTCTGTAATTGCGATAAATTATAAGTATATATATTACGCAATGCTAATAGACTTGTAAATATGTTAAGTAATTAGTAGACAAGTATTTATATACAAATTTTAAAGGAATTCAAACGTAATGTTTGTGTTTAGTGCACATAAATAATTTATTTATTATACCTTATGCACAATATGGTCACAGAATATATTAAGTTGGAGTAGCTGTTTGTGGTACGTAAATGTTTTGAACTTTTCGATTCTTAGTTATTCTCTGAATTGATTTCATCCTTATCTTTCACTCACTAAATATGGTTTGTATAACAAGTGAGCCAGTTCGCTCCATTTTTGTGGGTGCTAGGGATTTTGCTTAATTATAGGCGTGGCTGACAAGTCATTTTGTCTATAAACAAAAGCCGCTTGTTATTTTTTCCGATTAATATCTCAAGCCCGTTACGCTTTTAACAACAGACCAACAAAAGGAAATTCAGACTTTTCTTTGATAGTGACAAACCTAATATACTATCAGCATGCCCAAGTGGTGTAGGGTAATTTCTAAATATTTCAGTTTAGAAAACTAAACACAATAAAAAATAAACTCAAATTACGCATAAAGAAATATTGACTGCTGTTGGCTGTTATTACAGCATCAAGGAAAATAAAATTTAATAACATTTTTCTATTTTGATAGGGAGTTCATTAGCAAGTTATTACAGGAATTGCATGGAATTCGCTTGTTTTTATTATTGTATTGTTATTACTACTATTAAAAATGGAATTAGATTTCTTTTTTTTTTTTTTTGAATCGAACTGAGCTGTCAACAACTTTCATATTGTAAAACAATTCGTTTTTGTAATTGTAATTTCAACTATTCAATAATTATTAATGATAAAAATGCTTTCCCAGTTCAGTGGCTTCCGATCAATTTGATTTTATAGTAAATGTAATTGCTTTCAAATATTAATAGTTTTAATAATACAGTTTATTAGCATTTAATTTTGAAATACTTCAAGTGTATGCGTATTGGAACGTTGCGTCTTCCCGAAACAATTAAACTTTGGCATTCCACCAATTGTTGTTCAGTTTGGTGTTTAAATTTATTTATTTTTCCACCATCTACACCAGTGAATTTCAATTCATTATACCCTGTGTGGCAAAGAAAATATTAAGTTCGTGCGGACATTTGTAACTCCTAAATGGCACATACCAACGCTTCTTCAATTATACCGATCGATTCAAAATCAAAATCCGACTTAATTTAACTAAGTCCGTCTGTCCGTCTGTCTGTTCATGTCAATTTGTGAGAAAGCTACAGGGCTGAATTCTTGATATATTATCATGGAATTTGGTACAAGGATGCTAAGGCTTTTTGACACGTGCCTTTTAGCTGTTACAAACATCAGGACATATACACTTAATTCTTATATAAAGGGTGTAAAGTTGAACTTAAGGCTTTTGTTACATAACTAATGTTAAAGACGTTTTGAAAAGTTAACAAAATTGTCCCAATACAATGTAGTGTAATTTCTTTATCTATTTGATGCACGTAAATTCATCTCAAACTCGTTAAAACAAAACTAATCAGAGCAAACAATACATACAACTATTTATTATAATAATCTGGATTTGATAGAAATGTATGTGTGTAGTCGTGCCAAGCAATTGTACATACCTTCAACTCATATCTATCTATGTAGACATACATATTGTGCAAAGTGTAAGTAACAGAAATGTGACCGAGAATGGGTAGTAAGTAGTAAGTAGAAAAGGCAACACAAGTCATAGCCGATAACCTGTACGGGAAAAGAACGTGATCTCCAAGGCAGCAACGATAAAAGTAATTACAAATTACAAAAGTCATTTGTTAGCGTTAAACGACGCTAATTGTTAGGAAAGAGTGAACAGTGAAAAAGGGAAAAAGAAAAATATTAAATAAATGGAACGAAATCAAAACCAACGGAAATGTGTTCTGGGAAGTCAATAGGATTTGGAAAAAACTTGAACATTAACGACATTGTGCAAGTGTGGTTGTGAGCACGTTAGAAGGGCGACAGCTTAAAGCGAACAGCAAGCAGTCAGGTTCAAGAGAGGCTCTACTGAGCAACTAGCAGCCAAATCAAAATCCACATCTGAAAATCGATGGCATAAAAATAATTGCCAAAAAAAGGGGGAAAAAAAAAAAACAAAAAAAGCCAAACTAAACCGCAAACTAAACCAGAATATTTGTTGTTTTCTGTTGCAGAAGGGAAATAAAATGCACGTACCAATACAAACACTTAACCACAAGTTCCTAAAACACATACACATGTACACATAACCAAATAGTTTCATAAAAAGACATGTGTGTGTGATTGTATTGATTAATGTTTCAGCATTTGCGGCTTAGTATAGTTTTTGGGGGAATAACTGAAATGGCCAGAAATAGGTCGCTACAATAGAAACATGAACGGAAATGAGAAGTTGAATAATAAATAAAGAGCTTATGCAATCGCCTATGGGCCGAGTTGTGCTCATTAGTAGATGTTGTTAATTTGCAAGAATACAAACTTCGTCATTATTGCAACAAGTTGTGATGCTTCTCATATCTTCAACAGGTATAGTTTAAAACTGATGTAAAATGAATATTTTATCAGGTAAATTTAGCTTAAGCCAAATCTTACATATACTCCACATTTGTGGGCGTGGCATGTACCTAATTACGCCCTCTAATAGAATGTTTATTACGTGTCAGCGTTAAATGCTTTCATAAATTTCAACTTCTTGGGTATTTTTTTGTCGACTTATTTGCCAATTTAATAAACATCTTGCGTACAGAAAATAATATTTATTTATGTACAAAATTTTAAACAAATATCTCTCAATTAAGTAGTGGACGCACGGATAAAAACGTCTAGACCGATTTTCATATAATTTTTTGCTGATCAAAACATTTCTAACGGGTTTCTAACGTCCTCTTCTGGGTATTGCAAAGGGAATAATAGAACATAATGACGTCGAAATTAGATTGATCAATTAGCTAATTGTTGTCAATTTAACTTTCACATAATATTTAATAATAAAATTCATATGCACACTTGGTAAGTAGTTGGTATGAAACCAACTGGGGTGACTGACGCAAACGTCCAAGTATGCATATGATTATGCGATTACGCGCAGTAAAAATACGCTCGAAATGAAAACAGCTCTAAAAAGAATTTGCAGCTTAAGCTGCTTTAAGTTTAAAAAAGTATATGTTTGACCTCTATTGGTGCATTAGGTTCGTAAAGATTGCACAATATGTGCAAATTCTTTTATATATTTTTTCCATTTTTTCCTTTTGCGCTTTTCCATAAGCTTCTAGCAGTGGCTAAAGCAAAGCAAGTTGAAAAGGGAATTTGGCAAAATCTGCTGACATTTCTTTCTTCTTAACAAATCCCTTCGTAATACAAAGAAAGAAAAGAAAAATATTCCAGAATCCATTAGAGCTAAAACATAAAGAAAAAACAATTTTCATACACATGGATTTTACAATGTGTGTGTTTAAATAAATGTTTATGAGGACGTGTATAAGTGCGATTTAAGTAACGATTCTCTACTACTCAGGAATCTTAACACCTCTCCAAGAAAACAACAAACATTACTAAACCGCACACATATACACACTTAACTAATACAAAACATAAGGTTAGGAGGACACTGTCAGTTTCGACACATTGACAAGGAGGATTTGCTAGAAAGCACAATAATAATAGGAGGAGCTTAGTTTTTTCCCATATGCATTAAAGAAGATGATAATATTTATTAAGATAAAAAAAGTATTTACACCCTGAAGAAATGCAACAAAAAATCCTTAGGCTTGGTCAGTTTTAGCCCAAGTGAAACTGTCACGGGGAATATATTCAAATGGGTGTAGTAAGCATAACATTTGGAAAAATAAAACCAACTGAAAAGTGCGAAATTAAAGGTAAATGAACAAATGACCTTAAGAAGTATAGTACAGCAGACCGCAGTTGTTGTGGTAAGTTGTCTGTTGGTGGCTGCTTTATATTCCAATTATTGTTGGGTCTGCAGAAGCAAGCTGCATAAAGCTATTGTATAAACAATAAATTGCGTGACAGCGTTACCGTGTCTTCTTCTTCTTCTTCTTTTTCATGTATTTTATTAGACAATACATGACTTGCAGCATAAAGTGTGATAAGTTTGCTTTGCTGCTTGCAACGAAGATTCGATTTAAGCATGTTCGTATGAACCTTTGTTTTGAGCGTTTCATTAGGTGCTATTATAGTAAGTAGTTGGATAAAAATGATGTTCAATTTAAAATTTAAAAATTTATTTAAAAATTTAAAAAAAATCGAATTTTTCATATTAAATTAAATTATTATTATTTTTTTTTGGAACTGAACTTCTTTCTAAACTTTATCTGCTTAGATTTTTAATCCGAATCGATCGCATGACATATGTTTGTTATAGTGTACACAATGAGTTAGCTTAACCATCTACAGTATAAACATCATCACTATACTTGTTTGTTATATCTGTTGTTGTATTGTTTCATCAATTGTTAATTTTAATTACTCAGCACTTTTCTTTAATTACTGCAAAATTGGTATTCTTGGCTACTGCTGTTGCTATTGTTATTGTTGTTGTTACTCTTGCAGTTGCTGTTGGTAGCCATTACAAGTTCTATGTAGTTGTTTTGATATTGTGTGTTTGACTTTGTAAACTGTACGTTGTGTACGCTTACATGAGTTATACGGTCAGTATTAGTATTAGTTTTTATTTGTGTTGTATCTTGTTAAAAATTGAAGCGTTTTTTAAAGTTTTGTAATGATTTTGAAATTTGTTTTTATTTTCACGTGTATGTAATAACTTTTTTTTTATATTCCGAATGTATAGCACTTGAATGGGTTTTCATGCGCGGCAACAATTCGCATAGTGACTCAGTGAGCTTTTATAGTAAAATGAAACTTGTTGATGCCATGGATTTCTTTTCTCCTTTAATTAATATTAATTGTATGAATTTGTCCAACATTGTTTATACATATTAGGAGGAAAGCCATTTATTACGGTGTATATATGTGTGTATTGTCATATCAGATGTTTACTATGTGTTTAGTTACTCAGTTGCTATGTAAAAGTAAAGGTAAATTATTGAATATATTAAATAAATCGATCTTATAAGAGTATTTGATTGGAAAAGGTTTTCTGAACAATTATGATGCAATTTAATATCAGTTGCAAATAAATGAACTTTTACTAGCGCTTTAATGCTTTGAAGAAGTTCATCTTTCATTGTTAAATTGGTGTGTACCCAACGCAACGCAATTATGTCCTAAATTTGCGAATTATTTTCACCGGCGTTGGGGATATAAATGAGTCTTCTTACAATTGAAAAGTAAGTATAAATATAGATAAAACAAATATCTCGTATATCTCTCCATATTAAAAACAGAAACTGAATCCCTTGACCACAAATTAAAATAAAAAGTAATGCTCCATCACCCACATATTCATATGATATCTATGAAAACATATATTGCATATATAAACATATTCAATTACTAGACTATGATGATGTCAAGCATTTATATGATTCCTTGTTTTGCTCTCTCTTTTTCTCTTCACATTGCCCCCTTCTCTATCAACCATTTCTTTTAGATGGATTAAGTTATTTCTGTGAAATATTGAAATTAATGGTTTACAAAATGTGAAAAGCTTGTGAAAGCAATTCTTCTACCAAAAGCAAACACACAAAATGTTTGGATGAAGAGATGGACGGACGGATGCATTACTGTAAAATAAAAATGCCGCAAATCTCTAATCTTGTAGAAAAATCAAACTAACCAGTATGCTGTGTCATTAAATCGATTTGGAAAATCAGCAAAAAAAAATTATTAAAATAGAATAAATTACGTAAAAAAATGAAATGAACAAATATTAAAAGCAGCTTTCAATGGAAACGAATGCCAATAATCCTTAAACTTTTAAATATGCTTTTTTTGTTCAATTCATTCTCTATCGCTTTCTCACTCTTTTTTTTTTTTTTGGAAAGTAAAGTAAATGTATTTTACATGTGCATGTGTGTACATAAATGCATGAATACCACAGATTCACATAAAATATTTTTCGGTCTACAATTTGGTCGGATGGTGCTGGCTGGCTGTTGCTATAGGAAATGAACGAGTACCATATTTTTAACAAATCGTTGAAACCAAACCAAACAAATAAAAATGTATGTACAACAATAATAAAAATAAATAATTTAAATCCCTTTACTTACGCTAGCCTTCCTTGTATTTGTATTTGTGTTTGCATTTTATTAATAATCAATGACACGCTCAGTGTCGATATGCATATGTGCGCTTGTAATGGGTGGTAAAAGTTCACCACGAAAATAATCCTAGAGTTGTTACATATGCTTTGAGAAAAATCGGTTGCATGGCTTGTTCCACAAATAACGATAAAGTTATCAGCAGCTTAGAATAATAAAATTGAAGTTATTCTCTACAGTTGCAATGCCTTCTTTTAGTCGTTACAAGTGCTGTAATAATATTACTAAATAGTCAGCATATGAGATGCTGAGGCTATATATTGCAAATAATAAATGATATATTTTTTTAATCATTCAATATAGCACAGAAAACTCATTTGATACCATATTCAATAACTGTACAACATATATCTTGTTGAACTGTACTCCATGAATAGTAATAAATTCCTTTTTTTATACCCTGCCCTTTAGTGACAGGCGTACACTAAGTTTGCTATTCCGTTTGGAACACCCAGATCCAGAATCAAAATCTAAATCGATTCAATGTCCGTTTGAATATCCATGTAAGTTTGTGTATAAGCAATGGGTCAATTTTTTTAAATTTTCAGTCATTTTTATTGGTCCAAAGAGAAACTCTTTTGAAAATGGACCATATAGAATCACTTTTAGAACCCCTCTCCATATAAGGCCCTATTATAGTGAAAGTCTTTATGAGAAAAAAAATAACAATTCCTAATGTTTTTTTGGTGAAGAATACTTAATTAGCTTCAATCTTCGTCCCGATTGGACCACATTTAGAACATTCCTTTCCATATAATTATATTTGACGAAGTAACTTATACGACAGTGTCTTGCGCATAAAGATACAACCAAACTAATTGTAGCATAGTTGAAGGAGCCAAGTGGTGTGAGGTGGTAAATGGTCGGGCTTGACCGACTATAAAACATTTTTACTTGTTTTACTGGTTTTCAAATAAGTTTTTCTTTAAATCATTGGAAAATTATTTTTTAACTACCCCACGGTTTGTAGTAAAAGTCTAGTAAATGATTCCAGTCTGCAGAGTTTCAATTAATAAAACACAAAAGTGCAATAATAAATTACAATTTTCACACATTGCGAGTGTGTGTATGTGACAATGAAACAAAGCGATTTGGATTTTTATAGGCGAGAAATAAATACCACACCGTATAAAAAACAGAAATTCAGCGTGTTTGTGTAATATTATATATGGAGGAGGGTATGGGTATGAACGTAAATGTATTGCAAATAAAAAATAGGTTGGCAATGTGTATAAAAGATGGAGATGGACTGAGAGAGAGAGAGAATCATATGTCGGTAATATTTACATGCACCAAGTACAACAACAGCAGTTTAGAACTACAGTCATTATACGCAGCAGGCTAGCGTGCGTACTAAGTTCCTTTCACAGCAACAACAGCAGCAACAGAGATAACAATAACAACAGCAACAGTCATTTACTTTAACTGATTTATGTTCGTATGCATTTATGTATGTACGAGTATGTGCAGACTTTTATATAGATGTGTATGTTTATATGTATAAGTGAGTACACATTTGTGTCGACAGCAATCACTGTCAACGTTTTAGTGTGTTAGCTATCACAGCTGCATCACCAACATTTACCAAATGATTTATTATTAACAAATGTGTGTGTATTAGGTATATATTGTAGAATGTCAGTAAATACACCCAGAAAAATAAATGCGTATGCGTCACAATTGGTCCAATTTAATACAGCATTGTGCACCATTGGCAGCAAACACTTATGATTTCAAACTCAGTTTGAAATTGATTTAAAACTTGATATTTTCGAGTTCACTGCATTTCTCCAAGTGTTGACGAGAATTCAAATTAATTTCATAAGACATACACACATACACGCATCCATTATACGAATCAGTTCTTCGTTGTGTCTCCACTTTTGCTATGAAAAGTATTTCATTTAATGAATAATCTATAAATAAGTTGTGATTGGCTGAAACCAATCCTTGAATGCCCTGCTTCTTGACACTATAGTGTTAGTTAATGACCAAGTCCAAGTGCATACAGTTACAAGTAAATTACTTTAATTATTGGAAGAATAAAGTGTAAAGAGTTAGAGGGACAACTGTTCCAATACTGAAAATGTATGAGAAACACGTTTCAGGAAAGTGCAACGTGTAGAACAGAATTTCTAACCAAGGAACGCAGTGAAACACGCAGCGAAGCGAAAGCCCTTCCCTCCTACACACAACCCATGCACATAAGCTTCTATAATTACAACTATTTTATCTTTTATGTCTCTGCCTCTGTGCTGGGTGTGAATGAAACTCTAACAAGCAGTTTTGTAAGTAATTTATGTCAACATAAGAATTGGCATTAACTATTGCATACAATATCTACACAATCAGTGTTTGAATGGCATGCAACAGTGCTAGGAGGAAAGTAAAAAAAGGAAAAACTTTATATACCGACTGACAATACAGCTGCCAGCCACACAATGGGAGCGAACCTTACATTTCAAGTGACAGTTTGCAAATGCTATTGTTTTAAAGAGGGTAAAAGTTTGTCATTCCTCTCCCCCTCTCTCTCTCTCTGCCATCAATTTATGCATAATTTCTTCTGGCGTACTTTAACTTACTTAAAATTCAATTTTAAATGAATGCTTTGAAAATTTCTTCGTGTTAACGTATCGAGGATGAATTGATTTAAAATAAGCAGCAACAACAACAACAACGAATGAAAAATCTATTGAAATTTAGAATCCATTTAGAGGGAGCGGAAGAGGGAGAGATAGAGAGAGAAGGAAATGCTAATGAATGAGTTACAAGCTAATTCTCGATTATTTTTCTCAGCAGCCTGCGCGGTTAGAATGTCATCCGGCTGTCACGTAAAGAACTTTGATTTCATTTCCATGGTATAGAGAAATTCATTTGTATGCTAGTTTATGCAAATTACCATCTTGTGCCCTCTTGACACTGACAAGTGTTAAAGTTAAATATTTTAATATTAAATGATAAAAAAATATTTTTTTTCATCTTGTTCACTTTCCATTTGTTATAATTAAATTAGAAAATTAATATTTAATTGAAAAAACGCACATTTGACATAGCAGTGTGATTAAAATTTATTGTAAAGTGTTAAATATATATTAAAAAAACTGAAAACTAATCAATTATATTTTTTATTAGCACAAACTGTTAATTAAAAGTTTAATAATTATTATGAAAAATTTTGCAAAAATGTAGAATAAATTAGCAATCGGGTGGGAGTGTATTTTATATTTAAACAAGTAAAAATGTTATAGTCGGTCCAAGCCTGACCATTTACCACCCCACACCATTTACAGTCTTTGACTTTAACTTCATCAAAAACTGCAGATGCATTGATCTGCATTTTGATTATGTATGTATATGTAAATCGCTTTTTGTGGATATGTTTCGCATTAATTTTTATTGCAGCATTTTTATTAAAAAACTTTTCTGTTTTAAGCGAATATTAAGCGTATGCAAAAAAAAGCAACATTAACGCAATTAAAGGTTTCATTAAACTTGAACATAATGGCATCTGTGGTGAAATTGAGGTCAACCAATACGCGAACCAGCAGAAAATGTTACTGGACTGCTAGCGAGGGTGGAATGCTGATGATAAGCAAAATATTCGACAGTACCAAACCTCATGCGGCGATAATGCTATTAGTTAATTCACTCTCACGCAACGCACGCTCTCACAGACACATACGTATTTGCAAAAAAAAAAAAAAACGTTGGTTACGGATTTTTTGGTAATTTAATTATTTTAATAGAATTTTCATAGTTCTCAAGAGCGCAAAAAATGCATGCAGCTGCAGTTTGTTAATGCTAATGGGGCAGATACTTTCACCACAATTGCTTTTTTCCTACCATAAATAATACATTTTGCCAGTTGCTATGTTCAGCAGTAAAACACAAAAAAGAATTTACGCAAAATTTTATGTAATTTACGCTTAACACCCACATGCAAACATTGATGTTTTTTTGTCCCATTCAATACATACACACGCACTTACAATATTATTTAATTGAAGTTTCGTAATAAGGTATTTTTCGGCATTAAAATCGTTCTGATGAATTTATGCTGCTTGCTGCTATAGGTACGTATAGTTAGCCAATATACACACTCTACACACACACACTCTTATATATTTTATATTATGTATGCGTAACCGTTTTCATAATGCATGTAAATCCATTATGGCTGTTGTTATATTCCCATTCAGTGTGCAGTCAAACGTTCGCTAAATTAAGTTTTTATCGAAACTGTTTTTGAAATTAGGATTACGGAGAGTATTCCGGTTGTTATTGTACACAACATGTTATGTTGTATGTGGCAGGACATAACACACACATTTGCATGCATTGTTTTGTATTGTATTTGAAATTTAATTAATTTTTCATTTTCATTCTGTCACGCCTACACCAGGCAAAAATACATATAGATGTACTAAATTTTAATGAGCCATTAATAATGCATACATTTAGTATTTTATGTGTTGGCCAAATGCCAACCAGGATCAATTTAAGTTGAATAATTTGAAAGTAATTTGATGAAGTTTTTTTTTTTGCGATTTTTCGAATTTTCCATCAACCGCAAACCAAAAAATGTTTATATATGGCTATAAAGTGATGTCTAAAAATACATGTAAATCAATTCATTATTAGGATATTATCGAAACAAATGTTGGGAGGAAATCGAAAAATCGAAAGTTCATCTTTCCGTTCAAGTAAACTGACTGAAAGCTAAAAGAGCACCTCTCCGATTTTACATTACATAATTATAAAAAATATAAAAAATTAATTTTTTTCACAATTTATTTATTAATTTTTCGCGAAAAAATTAATTTAATTAAAAATTTAATGCAAATATAAATTTGATTTTTTTTTTCAATTATTAAAAACCATTTTTTTAAATTTTTTCACAAAAAAATAATTTTTTACATTTTTTTAATTTTTGTTCACGAAAAATATGTTTTATATATATTATTTGGGGATCGACAAAATAATACGAAAACCTGACATAAAGAGTTTCAATGGCATAGTATTGCTCAAGTTCTGAGGTCACTTTGCTGCATTACTTTTATGTTGTCCAGCCACAATTCGTCTAAATCTTCGTCAGTCAATAATTTGTTAATTAACTTTGAGTTTTGCCCGATATTCCTCTTCGTCGATTATTGTTTTGTGTAATTGCCGTGGATACTGTCGTTGGTGTTCATATTATTTTGTTCATCCCCTGTATATATTTTATAAAAATATTTATTTTGTGTACAATAAATTCATGAGTTTAAGTGATTTTAAATGTTTATTAATCTTAAATGGTTAACTACAACAACAACAACTTCAGCCATCATGCGGTATAAAAACCTTTAAAAGATTTGATTTTTTATTACATGTGAAGTGAGATAAACAAACAAAGAGAACTGTGTAGGCAATTGTAGGTAATTACATATATCTTAACATACATACATACATACATACATACATACATAAGAACATACGTGGTAGCCATTAATGTACGGCTATTAATACGTTTTCTTTTTTTTTTCTTATTTTGTTAAAGAAGATTTGAAATAATTGCCTTAACCTTGAACAACTCTACTTCCCTATATGAATGGAAGCAATGGCATTGAAGTCGGCAAAATGAAGTGAGCACAAAACCATTTAATCACATAACACTTAAATGCATATAAATACGTTTGTATATGTATTTGCAGCTCCATAGGTGGTTATACCAGTTGCATATAAAGAAGTACATAAGTTGATATTGTTTCGGCGCACTTTACTGAACGCAGGTGAATTGAGTTAAAGAATGAGAAGAATCGCTTTATGAATCATATGGTAAATGTGGTAAATGAAACTCTCTGGCATTTAAAAGATAAGGCTTAAAAGAGAATGAACGAGAATGTAACTACGTACCGTGTGCAGCATTCAGGATATTTTTCACATATGTAAAGAAATGAGACGAAATCTTGTATGCCCTTCGTATCAGCACTTACAAAATTGCATTCACTTTTATTGATTACCAGACTTTATGTAACATTTTACCTAAACGATCGAAATGTGAACCAAGTAATATTTTTTCTGTAATTTAAAATTAAATCAATTTTACCATGTCCGTCTGTACGTCCATATACATCTTTTTTTATGTATTACAAACAGAATAACCAACTTTTTTATACTTCCTCTATTTTATGGTGTAGAATGCAATGCAAGTGAAGCTGTTATCGTTGAAATTGGCAACTTTAATCTAACCACTTCAACCATTTTTACATAAACGTTCTTTGATTCGTGTGTGTGGGATTTTTTCGTTTAAAGATCACAAGTTTATTCATATACCTATTATCTTCTCCTTCCTTACGCATTAATGTTTTATTCGAATGTGACAGTATTTTAAGAGGAGCACTCAAGGATTTTATACAATACATACCTTTACTGACTTATGGTTGACTTTTCATTGCATAATAGCAGATATGAACAAGGGATACTGCTTTCTTCATATGTATCGACGCATGTATTATGAAATACTGAAAATACTGAAAAAAAATGCCAGCAACTTTTCAGAATTTTCCACTTGATTCACAAGTTTAAAAACTAATGTTTTGTGTCGTTGTGATTTACAAAAGTTATTACACTCTGAAATTAAAGTTTTTTTTATAAAATTATATATTTCTTAATAATTTCTTAAAATTGATAAAATTGCCACAAATTGATTTTTTAATTTTAACGCTTTTATTTTATTATTATGTTTTACTCCAGCGAATATTTGAAATGTTTGCCAAAATACTTCATCCCTCTTTAAAAATTCTTAGCACGTTTATAAACTGTTAAATTTTAATTAACTTGGAGATTTACGCAAAAGCATAAAATTCTTCAAAAAAATCTTTAAAAGCAGAAAAACAAAAATTAAACACAAAAAATGTAATCAAAGAGAGATTTTCAACAACACGTTAACCACTTGATTTCTGCCGCGCAGTTATTATTGCTAAACCGTTTAAAATCACGTTAAACTCCAGACTGATCACAAGTGATGGGCTAACCTGTCAAGTCATCGACTCAGTTCAATTTGCTCATATCATGCGCACACAGCTTCAGTGGTAGAAGTATAAGGTGTAAAGAAATCTAAAACAAGTGCGATACAATAAAGCATGTTTAATCAGGCTAGAGAGAGAGGTCAGTTTATTTATTTTTTTTTTATATATAAAGAATGAAAACAAATCCGCATTTGCAAAAATTCCATTACGAGTTTATAGCTAGGCGAGTCATACCATGTAATGTCGTAAATAAAAACTCAAGCCAATCTTAACAACTACAACAATAATAGAATGGTAGCCGCTGCAATAACATTAACTGACTCAGCAGTAAACAAACCATTTACTGGTTTACAATATTGGCATGAAAGCCGCACTTTATCTCTCCCCAACTATTTCTTATTCTCACCGATATTCTCTTTGAGTCTTCGCTATGATTCTATGAAAACTTGAATGTTGTTACCATGATTACATATAGTTTTGTTGAACCAGCTAAAAAATAAAATAAAAAGCAAATAACTCAACTTCTATGAAGTAAACCCAACTAGTTGAACTTGTAGTGTAGTTTTTTGTTTTTCTCTTAAATACTAAGAGAGCAACATAAAGGCATGCATCTATACGCTGAACAGATAAATCTGATAAAATATTTTTGGGCTGATCTGAATTTATACATAAAGCAATATCGTAATAATTCACACATATTAATATAAAGGTAAAGACAAAAAAAAGGACGGACTGTGGTAAATGTGCACCTCTTTCCATTATTTTCCACTTTTTTACGAAGAGACTAGGTCTCGCTAAACTACTACTAAACTACTACTTAGGGCAAAAATTTGTAAATCTAAGTGATGTAGAGTAATAAATGATCGAGTGTAGGTTAATAAATGGTAGTTTGCTAACAATTTAATTGCTTACCATGTTCTATTATTGTTTAAAACATTTACTTTATCCCAATTCAAGTCCAAACATTTAGTTATACAGCGAAGAAACACTTGTTTGTTGTCTATTATTTGTTTTAATGTTGTTGTTGTAATCGTGTTGTAAAGGGTTTTTTTTTTCGTAGTGACTACAACTGTTTGCCCTTCTTGTTAAAACATTTGTTTTGTGATTGCTTTTTCCTTTTGTAGTAATTTGTTTATTTATTTGTTTTTATTTTTGTTTTTTCTTTTCTTTTTAATAAAATAGTCATTACTCAAAATGTCAATGTCAACATTGTGAGAGGCAAGCATCTTGTGTGTGGGATGCAGTGACGCGAAAGCACAACTCTGTTAATGTCTCTGCAAAGTTCTGATGCGGGGAAGAAAGCTGCTGAAATCAGAATGATTTAATGAAAACTCTACAACTTTTTTAATTCTTATTAAATTTTGGAGTTTTTATTATTATTATTACATATTACATATTACATATTATAAAAGGATGATTGGCGAAATAAATGATTTGTGTTAATGACTTAACTTGTGTGGAACAAAAACAAATACTCATTCACAGTTGAATTAATATTGAAAACTTACACATGGCTTGCCGGTAAACACTTGCTGGAAATTCAAATTATCATTAATTGAATACTAGCATTAAAATTATTACAAACCATTATTATTGTGCACAACACGCTACTCAAAGAAAGTATACAAGTGCAAGTTGAAAGCAAGACCCTGCTATAAAGTGAACAAAGGCATAATGATTCAATAAGTGTTATGCTTCCCTAATCACATTGAACCTTAACAAAAATAACAGATATCCACAAGGCCTAGCCATCCATACATTAATATTATATGAAACTAAAACATCCAAGTACGGGCATGAGTCCAAATAAACACAGACGTATATATGTATGCAATGCCTTCAGTATGTAATGTAACGAATTTTACTCTCTAATCAACGGCTTTTAAGTTATTTATACGGAAATTTCATCAGGTCTGTTTAAACAAGCCTCCACGTTTATGGGTCAAAGACAAAGTTCGTGATGTTTAAAAATATTAATGAATGTAAGTCAGTGCATGCATAGTAAGTATGTATCACAGATGCCAATAATATGCGAATAATATCATCGTTGGAAATGTGATTCTAAAAATTGTCGTCTGTTATGAAGCTTATAAACTATTCTTCATAACTGTCTTCTGAAAAATATTTTGCAAATTTTCATCCAATAAAGATTCTTTTCGGAATAAAGCATTACAAACATGGAGGGGTTTTAAAAAATTTAATTATTTTGATGTTTGGATTGTTTTTGGGAGAAAACATCCCTTCTTACTAAATTTCGTCAAAATGTCTTGCTTATAAATTTACATGGACTTACAGTCATAATTAAATATAGGCAGAAAATAATTTTAAAAATATCTGCTGTAGTACAAGATGGGTCACTTTTGAAACCTTTTGAAAATAATACCACACGGAGTGTAAGGTGTCAAATAACTTATATTATGTAAAATTCTTCTTTAACACACAGTTGGCTGTCAGTGGGGTATGAATTCCAGCTTCGTGTGTGTGGGGAAAGCACAAATTGTTTTTCCATAAAAATTTCCATGGTAAACGGTAAACGGTGCTAGAATACTGGACTGTTGAACTGTTGGACTGTCCTTCCACCCTGTGTGATTACGAATACTTTATTCAAACTTTCCTGATGTGTGTTTGAAAATGTTTACTCATTGATATGATTAATAAACACAGAATAGAATTTAATTTAAAAGAAAAAAACATGATTATGCAAATGCTTCTATATCCTCCACATAAGATAGGTGGTATACTAAGTTTGTCATTCCAGTTGCAATTTTTATAAGGAGGCTTCAGAGACCTTATAAATATTCTTGCTTAGCGTCCAAAACTGAGTCGATCTAGACATGTATGTCCGTGTGTCTGTCTGTTGTTGACATTCTCACGATCGTAAATTTTTGAGATATTGAGCTGAAATGAACAAATACTTTTAATTTCTGTACGAAGATCGCTATTTAAAAAAGACAAAATTGTTTAAAAACCACGCCCACAATCAACAAAATGATCTATATCTGCCACAAAAGTTGAACAAAAATATTTAATTTTAGTAAATATATTTATAATTATTCCATTTATCGATGGGGTGAAAATGGGCGTGGTCATATAAGAGATACGCTCAAAATTTACAAAAAACCATACTCAACGTAAAACTCGACTTTCAAGCTGATACGTGATACATAGCCTAATAGAAGGCGTAATATACATATACATATATGTATTTACCACGCCCACTACTTTCTTCCCAAATGAAAAATTTAACAACAACAACACCAACAACAACATAAAAGAATATATTCATGTAATCTACCGCACCCGGAAGTGGCCTATTTTTACCAAAGCACAATAAAATGTTTAAAGTGTTTATTTGTAATTACACTTGCTTAGCAAATAGTTGCACTTGTTTACAAAACCATTTCATATCACTACCATGCAAGTCCTTTTGTACAAGTTTTTATGTTATTGGGTAAAAAAAAAAACAAAAACAATAATAAAAACAATGTAGTTATGAAGCGGCAACAAAGACTTGGTGTTTGAACGATATAAACAAAAGTGTCAACTTTCTTTGTTGTTTAATTTTGTGTGTTGACGATAAGACCACATGTATTGTATATAGGAAGAAGATGTGCTTACAATTGCCATATTCCACTGATTGGCCTTGTTATTAGAGTGCATCATTATCATTATCGTTAAAAGTGTGGCACGATGTTTGTGCACTTGGCACTTGGCACTTGGAAACGTGCTTTCTTTCAACTCAATGAAGTAGAGTTGTGGTGTTCGCAGTTTTCCCTTTCATTTCATTTCGTATTATATTAAATAAATTTATGATGTATAAAAATTGATTAGTTGTTTTTTGTTGTTATTACTATTGTTGTTCTGTACTTATGCATCAACCATTTTTATTATTATTTACTATATCTGCAACTAACGCATTTTTATTATTGCAGTAAATTCGCTTTTATGACTCTTTTTGCCATTACTCTAATAAGAAGGAGTAAATATGATAATCATCCATCTCCTCGACCTTTGAATACCGTACGACAGCGGTGTTATTGATATATTAAAGCTCAAGAACGTCCAACCGTGGATTAAACATAATTTTACATAGTTGAACGATATTCGATATTCTTCCTCATAACCACTCATTTATTTCCTTAGCCATACCATGAAGGCAATAAATCGTTTTAGGTCGGCCATGCACGCTTCAACTAATGATTTGAGATCTCAAGTGCGGACTTGCTAGTGCGGACATTAATAGATCACATGTTTTGATAAAAATGTCTGAATCGATTTGAAAATGATTTTGAAATAGATTAAATAGAAAAAGTGTTTCAAAATACTTCAAACTACTACTTTATCACTAAAACAAATTACCTCAAATTTAAGAAAATACTTAATGACGTAAAAAAGTTTGTATAGCGCTTGCACAAGGAAAACTCTTAACCCCTTTTGCACCACTTTAGGGTTAAATTCAAAAACTCAATTCAAATTTGACTGTTCAGCGTTAATAATCTAAAAAAAAAAACGAAAATTCTTCTCCCAGCAACATATAATTAGCTCGTTGGTAAACATGTAAAATAGTCACAATAGCCCATAATGAGTTAAAGACTTCTAGTACGCATTCTCGCGTCCTCATATATCATGCGGAGCTATTAGTGCTTGATTGCGTTTATGAGTTGCACTTAATCACTTCCCACGCACAAACACAATCAATCATTCTCTCCTCTTGGAAATGTGCCGGCAAGCGCTAAATATTATGATTGCATGATTATCGATTGAAATCCCTGCTAAAGTGGAATAGCAAGTGCATTAATATTGTGTGTGTGTAAAAATATAAAAGAGCAGATTTTAGATTCCTAAAATAAGTCTGACTAACAATGCGTCTTTTCCATTGCTCCAATTTGACTCCATACTTGGAAATTAGTCAAGGTGACCGTCTGTCCGCACTAACTTTAAACAAATTAGTTCAATTCAATTAATATCGAAATCACACCGAATTTACTACCGAGTCCTTTTCAAATAATTCCAAATGCTTTGAATTGATTTCAAAAATATTTAAATTCTTTTAAACAACTTTAAATATAAATGTAGTCGATGCGGAGTTGATTAATTGAGAAGTTATCGCATTACATACAACCCAGAAGCTTTTGTACGCTGTCATCTTATGATGATGTTGATTCCTCCCTCCTTTGAATCCGTTCGATATTAATTTGAATAATCACATCTTACTCTTGTAAAAACTGTCAAGATAATTTATATATAAATATGTTTAGAATAGATTATGATTGAGTGAGTGTGTGTACGTGACAGAAATCTCAACGATTTTTAATAACATTCGGTGCAATAAACAGGTAGAGTAGTGAACGCAATTAATTTTCAGCAAAACATTGTTTTAAAGGAAAAACTTTGTAGTTGGGTGTCTCTTGCTTTGATAAATATTGCCTTCAAGAATAATTTAAAGTTTTCGTTAACCAACTAATTACTAAATTCAAAGTAGTGTTCTAAGTCTAATTGCCACCTACACCTCGTTCACAGTGAGTACTATCACTATGATTATGTACGCATGTAATAAGCAGCACCGCTAACAACAGCGTATCTGAACTGGCTGTTCATTTTATAACGCACCTCTTCAGCTGCTTACATATTAATATATGCAAGCTTTCACATGTTGGCACGTAGGTGAACCCGACAGTTGACTTGTTTCAAGAAAATTGTCGTGTTTTGCTAAGGCTCTCGACACCAACCAATTTAGCAACAACATATACGCACATTGAAAGTGCAGCAATAGGAGAAAACAACCTTCACTGTTGTTTCGTTGGTTCACGATTTTTATGCTTTCCTGAATTTTACTTTAGTGTTTGTAGTAAAAGTTGGTACAAATAACTTACAAGGTACGTAAATATAGTGTTTTTTTTTTTCGAAATAAGTTGTTGCAATTTGTGTACAATGTAAACAGACACATAACATATTTTCTGTTATGTTCGTAACTGTTATTATACATACAATACCTAAATTTAATAATTTAAGGAGCTGGCTGTTGTTGTTCTTATTTAACTAATCACACAGCGATACAAATTGTTTTGTCGACTAACACTAAACCACTGATACGACAAGGGTTAGGAGTTCGTAAGAAAAAGAAGTATGTATGTATGGAGGCAAGGATTGGCCTTAAAAATTATGACAAATGATAATCAAATAGAACCGCATGTGCTTAATAAGCATTCGAGATAATTTAGAGTTGAAATTCCGGTGAAAGCCACAGGACATCTAAAATTGGAGTGGAGACAGCCAATTTTAGGCTAAACAAACATATCCGCACACAAACATAAACACATTATGCAAGCGCAAACAGGATGCATGACAAATTATTTCATTGAATAACAAGAACAATAGCCGAACGGCAACAATTTGTGCTGTTGAAACAAGTGCATTAATTAATACTAGGCATACAAGTACATGCACAGGCACATCCTCATACACACTTGTGTAGAAGTTTAGTGAGTAAGGCTTGCCTTTTCAGTTTCAGTTTCAGTTTTCAAATTCAGTTTTTTTTTATACAGCTGTCAAGTATTGATAAGCAAACGTGACATTTTGCAAAAGATTATATTTATCTGATGATCATTGCTTCACACAGGTCTATCTCTCTCTTTCACTTCCTTTTTGTATGAAGAACTTTCAACATTTCGAAATTTTTCCGTTGCACTCCTTTTTCGGGTTGATTTTGTTGTGTACCATTAACACGCATGACACATATGCATATGTGGCACAATTTTCAATTCCATTGTTATCAAATGACTATCGCACCAGACAAGAGGAGATTACACTGGTACAACATTTCCGCTCTTCCGTTATATCAACAACCGTCAAACTCGCATTACAATTACAGTATATCTTACATTCATTTACTTGTGCATTCAACCAAATCGTGTATAGGGCCCAGCTATCGCAATTTTGATGCTTAAAGCTTTGGTATAAAATTTGAGCTGTATAATATATGCAAGCGCGTGGCTTGGGGAATGCACGCATAAAATATAGCGCACGTGTGTGTGTGATACAATTTCAATAAAATTTTCATTTACACATGTAGGAAGGAGAAGAGGAAAATATAAACAAGTTTCACGATTCTGTTTCACCATTTCATACCCTTCACTGCGTAGTTGCATAATTTGTGCTGATTTTAGTTGAGTAGTAAAAAGATATCGTTTTTAACTGCAAAACAAAAAAGTTCAAATTACTGCAATGTTCTGGAAAATAAACGTAAAAGAAGTGTTTCTTTTACATCATTGAGAATCTTGCCGTTTAAAAATGCGTAGAATTTTGTGATAACGGTTCATTTTGAGTCAATGAGAGCCAAGTTTCTTTGCTAGTTCTTAGTTATCAACGACAGCAAGCTGTCATATAAACCTGATGAAGGTCCAACTTGTACCATTGAATTTGTCTGGTCAATTACTATCGATTACATCACATTCTTCATACTACATAAAATATACGGCCGCAATCTATACAGTTTTTTTATGCTATAAGATTAAAGGTGTCAGACACCCCAAACAGTTTATATAGATTGAATTATTAATCAAAATCTGTGCCCATACACTACGTTCAAAACTTATTTGCTTTGGTAACTCAAACGTTTCTAACTGAACATTACGTTACGCTTATGAACTTGTATAGGGAATAAATTATTGCCACTTTGTTATTGTCAATTGCCAATTTATTTTTATTGCTCCTTTGTCATCCCCCTTTCCGTTTTGCGCTGTGGAAATAAGAAACTGCAATACCATTTGCATGCAGCCAATGGAAAAGCTCGTAAAGGTGTTTCAAGTATATGTTCAAGTTGACTTTTATGGAAAATTTATTATGTTTTATAAGGTAAGAAGTTAAACTAGCTATTTACCTTTATAGTGCTTAAGAAAATTACATATATTTTAAACGGAGTTGGGTACGAGTAAAGCAATTCATTCCTTTTTTTCTAATCTTACATAAGATTTACTTGTACTCTCCACGTATCCAGGCAAGTAGTTTAACACAATTGCATGCACATCATTTATTTCAGCCATTACGATTCAATATGTCTTAACATCTCTTTTCTATAATAAAGAATCTCTTTTTTTTCATTCAATTGTATATTTTTGCTATAAAAGTACACAACTACAGTTGAACTATTGGTTAAATCACTAGTAAAATAATGTAATTTAACAACTGCAAGAAATTTGTGTCATATCCGCAAACCTTTACAACACTGTCTGCACATATATACTTTACAATATATTACACTTTTCGATTGGGTTTTGCAAAACAATGCTGCTTACGTTCCTTAGGGAAACAATTTATCTTTCAACGTTTGTATCATCTAAACACTAATGCAGAATATGGAAATTTTATTTCGTTTTACAAAATTTAACGAAACTTTCATTTAAAGCAATTTTGGAAACGGTGCAAGACTGAATGAATTTCAAATTTATTTATAAAGATAACACAACTTTTACCTAATATATCATCAACAGATAACTTAGTGACAAACAAAACTTTTTCAAATGTTAATATTTTTATACTATCCACCTCAGTGATGAGGGTATACTATGTTTGATATTCCGTTTGAAGCACCCAGAAGAGACCCTATATATCATACATATTTTTGCTAAGCATTAAAAGTTAAGTCCGTGTGGATGTCTGCTGATGTCACTCTCACGTTCTCAAATTTTTAGATAAACTAATATATATATTCAAAAAATTCGCCCACAAGCGAATAAAGTCCCCTAGAATATTAAACGATTCATTCTATTACCTACCATTCAAAAATGTACCAAAAATAATACTGAATTTATTAGGGCGAAAATGGGCGTGCTCGGAAAAAAATTATTTACAAAAAATCTAATTTTGCACAGAATCTAAATTGTATTATATGATTTCTAAAAATAATTCTTTTAGTCGCATTTCTTCTTAATTTCTCAAAATTACAATATTTTTGGAACAGTGTACTTGATCACTTTTCAAATATCTTCTGCTTTGAAATAACTCGCACAGTGTATAATAAACTATTTTTCCCACAAACAAACAAAAAAAAAAAAATAAATGAAAAAATATTATATTATCCTTATAAAATTATCCATTGATTGTTATTTCCATAAATTGTACTTAATATATAAGCACCGAGTACTTGTTTTTATATAATTTTTGTGGCAGAGTGAAGTGTATTATGGTACTTGGGATAAAAATAAACATGCATAATAGAGCACAAACTAAGTGAATACAAACACGACGGAGACCATCTTGCATGCTCATCATCCTCTAAGCAACAATACCCGCACATTTTCTCTATCTACGGCATCCTTGAAAATAACCTAAGAGAGTCGGTTGCCAAGTTATATTGTACTAAACTCTTCCATCCACAGCGAGACGAGCTTGCTGAGGTTAGTGATTTGATTTTCATGTTATTTTGATAGGTTTTTATATTGTGTCTTGTGCAAGTAATTTAAATATGGCTTGAAGAGGAGAATATTGTTGACTTTTTTTTTGTATATAAGTTTATAAAGGTTATATTTCTATATATTTTTTATCTATTTGAGAGTTGCTCTATTGATAATGAAATTCTAAATTTGTCATTCCGCATGCAATAATCAGAAGAAGGCGTAAACGATCAGAAAGTACAAACACTCGCACAAAGTTAATATACCCTTTGCCACAAGTGGTGACGGGTATAAATATGCAACTCTCGACACAACTTGCACGTATATGTGATAAAGTTAAAATATTCAGTGATCATAATTTTTTACATATTTTTTTCCACCTACATTAAATATATGCATTACAGCTTTTTTAGATCATCTAAAATATTTTGACATTTTCAACAACCAGAAAGTGAATCAAAGTTATGACACAAATTCTCGGTTAGGTAGTATATATATCCCAAAGCTATTTTACTATTTTTTAATGTAAATATTCGATGAATAGATATTTCTTTAAAAATGTGTAAAATTAGGCAACTACTGCGTTTATTACTCATTTTCTCCCTCAACATTCACAAAAGAATTTTATGTTAATAGCGATAATGCATCGGATACTCGTCTCAAATGAATTCTTTTTTGCTTGGCGGAATTTGGACGAACAGGTTTAATTGATTTAAAAAATAAATAAATTTAAGATCAATAAACTTTGCTTTTTTTTTCTTCTGTACGTAAACTAGCGTGTTAGTGCGGTGGTCTTGCACATTTCCCTCAAGTCTGTATTGAAATTAGGAGTACATCGTCAGAGCACCCAAAAACACACAAATGCCGTTCTATTGACTAAAGTTATTTCAATATATTTTTCCACTAACTCATCTTTAATTTTTTTATTTTTAGTGTTTGCTTATGCAAATTCATTTATGCAACAAAAGGGAATATTTTATTTGATGAACAATAACGTTTTACGTCCTGCTCACGTAATTTTGTTTTTATGTTATGCGCAGAATGAAAACGAGCTACATATTTTAACAAGTTGTTTCTGTTGTACTTAATTTTGTTATGTCTTTATTGTTGATTGTAGTTTTTTCTTTCACTTTTTTATATCACACGTCAATGTACCCTGTGATGCTGTAACTCATAAAATTTTGTTCTTGTATTGTTTGTAGAAACAGACATTTTGAAGGATTGTAATACGTTCATAGGACAACATAATAAGAGCAAAGGATAAGTAACACGTTTTAATAAAACTAGGGGACATGGCGTTTTTTTTTTTTTTTTTTTTGTAACCTAACCTAGGGAAACAAGAAAAAGCATTGCATTCGATGCGAATATTTTCTTGTGTAGAAATTTTCCTCAAAAAATTTTTTGTCCGCCTATAATTTTTGAAATCTTTTTCCAACACAAACTGCTGTAAAATACAAAAATTAACAAAAAAGTTTTGCAGCTTTTACTAAATAAGTTTTATGAATGTAAAATGCTTGTTTTTTTAATTTAACCAGTAAACAGTCGACCTGTTATTGTACAAGTCCTTGATAGAAACTTTACTGAAGCGGTGTTCAAGTATAAAAAGACCTGAAGGTGTAAAATCATTTGTAGGTAAAACTTCTATTCAAAGAGAAAATAACAGATGAATGTAAGTAAAATAACAAATAAAAAAATTGAAACTACAACAACAATAACAACAAAGGGTTATAAACAGCTATAGTTTTATGATAATGATAAAAACATTTTACTGCCATTGCAACAAAGCAACTTTTATACACTGCAGTCATAAGCAAGATGGAAATAATAATAATTTGTGGTCAGTGGATGTGTTTTCGTGAAAAGTTTCCACCTTGACCCCTAGTTTGCTGTTTCAAATACCTGTACAACAAGTACAGTCTCTCTCACTCCATTTACTGCGAAACAAAAAAAGTTAACAACAGCAACGCAGAAAATAATATTACAATAATAACAAAAACAACAAGAAATTATTCAAGAACTGAAAACCAACCGCAAACGATCTAAATTGAAAGCAGTTTATCACTAATTAAGCCGCTGCGAATGAAAGTGATGCAAGAACACTCTTCCAAAAGCACGAAAATCATGAAAAATCATAAAGGTGAAATACGATTAAAATAGTGAGATCGACTTGCATCCCTTTCACTCACAACGGCTCAAATTCATTAACTGATGGTTTTGTTTTTAAATGTTTTTGGAAATGTTGCTTCTATTTTAGCAAATGCACGCGCTGGTGTGTGTACATAAATTGTACGTAAATTGAAAATGTTTTATTTAAAAGGTTATATTACGATTATGTTTATGTTTTCATTTGATAGCAACACCGACCTAACCGCGCTAACCAAACAAACAACCAAGTAAACAATAACGCCACACTTTATATTTATTTGTATAATTTTGTATAGATGTCGTTGTTTATTTATTTAATTGCCGTTATACTTATCAGGCAGGTTAAAATGCAATCATATGCACGACATATAATTGTCGCACTCAACAATAGGTGAATAAATTGAATAAAACTCTCATCCCAATGTATTAGCCGCTGTGTATGAAAGTGATACAAGTCCCTTTTTGGAACACATCCACATTCAATTGTCTTTTATTTTCACAATTTATCAAATGTTCATTTTGTTGGGAAAGTGAACTTGCGTCACTTTCACATCACATCGACTCACGTGTTCGTTTGTATGTACTTCATTTAGATCCATATGTTGTTTGGTTCAGTTAATGACTGCACATTATTCAATTATCGCTTTGTACATGTGTGCATGTGCGGGCAGGTGCTAAATGTAATTTTTCTTTTCCGATTCTAGTTCATTCACTCAAAAATACTAATTTATAATGAAATTAATTTTCGCAATTAAAATAGAATTTTATAGAAGAGTTTTTACTGTAAGCGGGTGAGGAATATTATAAATATATTCAGTTTATTAAAGCGTTTGCAACGTATTATAGGAAATATATATAAACAGGTCTGTAAGAGTTCTTAATACACACAAAAATATCGAGAGTCTGCCCTTTTATAATAGCATCTTAAAAATATAAATTGCTGGCGTTCTAAATGTTATAGAATATTATGTCGCTAAGCTTCCGATTCTTCTTCACCTTCAAAATATACTTTCACTGCATCATCTTCCGCTTCCACTTCCTCTATTCCTGGCAGTGGCTCCTTAAAGGGCGCAATTGAAAACATAACCCTTCTAGTTCGTCTCTCTTCAGAACGTTGCCTTCTCAACAACTCAAAATCGTCTGTAGAACTTTCTGATTGAGGCCAATTGGTGCTTTTTGAAGATATGTCATCCATACTATACGATCGCTCCTCACCTTCGGAGAAATTTATAAATGACTTTTCCCGATGTATCCTTCGGTTAGCTGAAGAAGGCGTTCGTGATTCTAAATTATAATTTTGATTATTCGATTGCAACGAATCTTGTCGAGCTAGAAGTTTTTTTATGGTGCTCCCTATGAATTGCGAGAAAATCGTTGAATCCTAGAATAAAATCACATGAAGATGAGTACGAAAAAATACTTTGTCTTTTAGGCACACCTGTGACATAAGTTTGGCAGTAGAATATCTCGGAATTTCATCGAAGCGGACTTTGGCTTTGGCAGCATCAGCAATTGTGGGAAATATTTCATCCCAGTACTGATCTTTTACCAGCTCGGGATGTTCATTATGCATTTCATCCACAATTAAATAGGAAACCGTTAAATTACGATCAATAAACCAATTTAACTACAACACCAATCACTTTGTAAACATCAAGTAACAAATTAAATTGATTTAAACAATATATACGAATACCTCAATATCATCATCGTCGTCACCGAAAGGTGAAATTAATGATTCAGCCACCTTTAGCCAACCCATGTAGAATATAAATTCCAGCATTGTCAGTAAAGGGAATAATTGTTCCGCTAAATTAAATTCTTTTTTAGCATTCATGGCATTCATTTCAATGGTGTGTATTCGGCCCAGAACTGTTGCCAGGAAAAAAGTGTAAACGGCAATGGTCACTACCTGGGTGTACACCAAGGGTATACTAATCATGTCAAAGCACAACAAACGCATTAGCGAATTGCGAAAGTCATTGAGCGAATCAATTAGAGTTTTTAAGGCAGCATCGTCACGCACCCGGCTCTCTTTGCGAGCCTTCGTTACAATACTGGTCGCCCAAACTATTGGTATCCAATAACTGTGTTGTTGGGTGAATTTTTCATCCATTTCCTTTAAAATTTTCATTTCACCGTCCGTTACCAGACCAGCCTCTTTTATATATTCCAAGGTGGGGAAACGCCGTTTAACGCGAGGTGATATCATAGACAAAACAATGGCTTGCGACAAACATACGTAGCGCATTATGGTACGACGCATCAAACGACCGCGTTCATCTTGCCCAGAAACTAAAGAGCTGACGTAAACAGCGGTACTGTCAGGCCACGGCAATGTCACGTACTGCTTCCACCAACGTCTCACAACAATATTTACATAAAATCCTAACACAAAAACCACCGGAATCAGGTCTGAGCTGGATTTAAAAAATTTCACCACCTTCTCAAAGGACCTTTAAAGCATAGGTTTATGTATGAATTCTGCACCCGCATGAAATACTCGTTACTTACTTTTGTTGCTCAACATTTAATCCATAGATATATATATAGCTCAGAGAATAATAAATGGCCAAATAAACAATCAAATCCAACCACAACAGCTTGTAAATACTCGCGCGCCACCTATTCCGAATTGACACCTTTACGGATTATGGCTAAAGTTTCAAGATGTAATAGTTACCTTAATAAAAGCTTTGGAAAGCAACCGAAGCCTCTGCAAGTGTCCACTTCTGATGTATAAGAAACGGTCATGGCTTCTGGCAAATTCAGTAGTTTGAATTATTTCAAATATATAGGCTTTCTAAAAAACTGTATTCTATGTAGATAACTGAAATTCCAAAGCTGACTTATTTAATTCTGAAAATTTCATCAAAAAGAAAGTAATTACTTTGTAGCTCTGTTTTTTTTTTTTTCAGAAAGTGTTTCTAATCAAAAACGTTGTTTTGAAAATATAATAAATTTACAAGTCAGTAATTTATAATCTTTCATAACACCTTAATACTTTTAAGTAAAGTTAAGAATAATTTTATTAAAAATCACCAGCATCACGTTTTCCAATCAGAATCTTTTCTAATAATAATCTATATGTACACGTATAAAAAAAAATTTCCCCAATATTTTATTTAAAGTTGAAATGTAAAAGTATTATTTTTGCTTTTGTTTGTTTGTTTTCTAATTACTAATAATCCTTGTGGTACTTTTGAATACTATACCGTGTGTTCGTATGTGAAAATTATACTATCTCCCCTTCTCCTCTAAACCTCCATATCACTCCAATCATCCTTTACAGAGTACGAAAATCCACAAAATATCACATAAACCAAAATGTATTGTGGTAAAAATTTAGACCAATTATAAACACAGCAAACGGCAAAATGTTCATCGAAATATAGTCAAAAAAATTTACCAACAGAAAGGGGAATAAAAAGAAGTTAAAATGTTAAAGTTGGCTTCGATCAAGTCTTAATTGACCTGCTTTTTTATATAAAAAAGTGGGTGTGTCAAGTAGCTGATTACGCCCTGTAAGCATGTAATCAACTTACACTTTAGATTCTATTCAAAATATGTTTTTTATTTGTAAATTGCGGGCGTATCCTTTATTTGATCGCATCCATTAGATAAATGGATGTCGTAATTGTAAATGTGTGTACCAAATGAAAAGGTTTTCCCCGATCGTGGACATGGCACTCGGCCTATTTTTCCCAATTTAAACCGGAACCTTCATACATGAGATTTTAATAAAGTATATATCAAAATTTACGATTTATAATAACATACCGATGAAAATATCTATTTCTTCGCAGATTGTGTTGATGATTAAAAATAGATATAAACTAAATTTATAATGTTTCCGAGGCTTCCTTTCGAGTGAGCAATCTTAGTATACACTCATCACTGAGGTGGAGGGTGTAAAAATACTCACATACTCATAAAATCCTTGTAGTAGAACAAAGCCTCAATTTAATCTTCTCAACGAGGAAATTTTTCATGAAGGGCAATAGCAAGGGAGGGAAAAAGAGAAACATTACAATGTGAGAACCCTAAAATATATCAAATGAAGCTGAATTAAAACTATGTAGCAACTTGTGGTTATTTCTTCTGGATAGATGTGATAGTTAGCTAGGTATGAATAGTTGGTAAAAATATACAAGAATATGCAGCTATGTACTTAAATTCAACCTAAATATATATTTACGTGTGCTTATTGTGCAGTGTAATATACCGTACAAGTACATATATACTTGTGTGGAGAGTTCGGTTCGGTTTTTTATTTTCTGATACATTATGTGGCTTCTATTATCTTCTTTGGCTTTCTTATGTTTATGTCCTGTTAAATAATGGTCTCCACAAAAAGGAAGCTTCTCCTTTCATCCCAAACAACCAATTTCTCCTTTTGTTTTCTTCTGTTTGAATTGTTCATTATCATAAGAGCCTTTAATTAAACATTTTCCAGCAACAAAATAAAAATAAAAATAAAAATAAAAAAAAATACTGCTCAGTAAAAATCCATTCCACTTGCTATTGAAAAAAATTTCAATAAAAAGTTCTTTACTTTAAAAATATCCAAGATATTCTTCAAGGACAAGAGTATAGGAGCAAGAAATGCAAATAATAATTATTAAATTGTGGTTGAATTTTAAATAAATGCAAGTATCGTCCATCTCTTATAAAAATCTTTTGAATGGAAAGTTGGTGCTCATGATCGATGATGGGACTTAATCTTCCTATTTAAAGTTTATTTTTTTACACTTGTTACCGCGCATATTACAGCTGCGTGTTCCGTGACATTTACAAGCCACTGTTACTGATTTTTATTTTTAAATTTTTTTTATGACATGTTGGCTTGAACTACTTAATGCGCACTATTAAAAATCTTTCCTTTTTGTGCTCTTCTACACTATAACACTTAAGTGTAGCATTATATTGTTTATACAGCAGCAGCAACAACGACAATAACTACCTAACGAATAAATGTAAACAATTTTTATAAAAAAAAAAATTATAATAAAAAAAAAACTGAAAGCCAACATAAGATAGCACAAGTGTCATCTTCTTATGTAAATAGGATTTTCCACAAACTTTACTCAACAGTTCTCCTTCATGCATCTCGCACCATGAATATGAATATGAGAAATTAAAAGCGAAAGAAGAACAAGTATATGGAAAATTTGTAAAGCTTTAGCCAAATTTAGGAGTCCCTCCTCATTTATACATAGTTTGTCTAGTTTAGTTTTACAGTTATCCCATAAATGGGCACGTTCGGATAACGGACAGGCCCGCAATTTACGAAAAACCTCTTTTGCGCATTATCTGACGCTAAAGTTAATTCATATTACCTACATTATTACAGGGCGTAATCAGTTACTTGCCACGCCCACTACTTGCATGTGAAGGTGGATGATCTTTAAAACTTAGCCCAAGACAACATATTTCTTTCTATTTAGAATATACGTGTAGGAATATATTTTTTTTAACCAAACCGTAAAATTCAGGAGCAATGCTTCAGCAAAGTTTCATCATGATACCTTAGTGCTTTCAGTGCGTTCAGTGTTTAATAACTTCTTTTAACCTTGTCTTCAAATGCATTTGGTTTAGCATTTACTAATATGAACATACAAACAAATCCTTTTGGTAATTTTTGGGTTAAAGTCACGTACCAAGTATTTTTTTTTTTAATTAGCAATTAGCTTATCAAGCACTTAGTAATAAGGGGCTGCTCTGGAACAGAAATGAAAAACTAAATGCCATTATGCAAGAAGGCATTAAAATATATTTGAGAGGTTTTATTAGATAAACACATTTAACTTTAACATATCATTTCAAATAACTACTTACGCACGTATCTGTATATCATAATATTTGTTAATATAAGTTTAGTTGTCCTAGTTAAGTTAGTGTAAATGGAATTAGATCAAGTTCTGTTGGATGCAGAAATGTAAAAAATACGAAACTTAAGAAAGTAAATGAAAACTCTTCTATTATTAATGAAAAAATGACCGATGTAACCCAATATGATTAAGGCAATCTCAAATGCCAAATATACTTAAATTAATAAAAATTTAATCGTTCTTTGTACTGCATATGAAAGTACATCCAATTGAATCCTGTTGACATTTTATTTGGTAATAAATCAGTTATTGGTGTCGTCGCTAATATAGTCTAGTAGTTACCAAATTTCACATTAGACTAACTAACTAATTAGACTCATACCATACAGTGACTCACGATAAAAAAAAATATTAATTATTTTATGGTGGTATTCAAGTCATTAAGAGATAATACTTTTATTATGAAATCATAAAATACTTATTCACTTTTATATGTTTATCATATTTAAGTTTTTTACTACATCTTCGCATTTGAACTTCGAAATATATTGGTTTTGACATTCTTTTAGATTTTCGTCACCGATTTTTTCAATGATCTGATTATATATTTAAACTTAACGTATCACTTCAAATTTTCACATGATTTTACTTGGTATTAAATTAATTGTAATATAATTCCTTCCGAATGTTATAAATGTTTAACAAAGTTGGTGGCTAAAAAAAAAAAAAGAAGGGTATTCAAGAATTGGTTTAAGATCAAAACTATAGCACTTTTCTATTTATTTTTTTTTAAATATTTTACAGGAATACGCCATATGATGATCCACCTTATAAAGACAGGCTGTCCATACCAATGTTATGCGATATTACGTTTCAAAGCATCCAATCCAGGTAAATGAATCCATTACATAAAGAAATTCGTTGGAAGTTGTGTAATGGGTTATATTTTTAAGGCTTTTGGATTCTGCACTGTCACTATGAACGACATTTGGCTGTAGCTATAGGTCTGATATTGCAAGTGGGCCATGTATCGCAAATGGCGAAAGCACCCTCGATGTGGCAACTGTGTACCGCGAGTAAAGAAACCGACATATTTATACGACTGTGGCGAATAATTTCGTTTAACAATTAAGTGGATTTTAAAATTTTAAACTTACATTTACGATTTCTTCTATGATTAAAAATAAAAGTAAAATTCTATAATTCTAATAAAATGTGTCACATACTTTGATTAGTTAAAAAACGCATATAGCACGCCCACAATTTAGCTTTTTTTTTTTTTTTTTTTGTTTCAGTGTAAATTTTTGTTTATATTGGAATAAAAAACCTAACCGCTGCTAATAATAATAATGCTTGTCTGTACATCTATGCCAAATAATGTTAAGGTGCTATAAATCATTCATCATAATGTTTATTGGGCAATGTTTGTTAAAGCTGTTGTATGGAAAATTTGCATTTTCAATTTCCCCTTTTTTTTAATCATTTTCCACCAGATAACAAAGTTAAACATTTATTTAAATTTGTGTGTTATTCTCGTTTGTTGTGAAATTTGCATTTTTACCATATTTACATAATGCATCAATCATCTATTTTTTTTTCCTTTTCATTTTTTTCTCCCATTGATTGTCTTTATGTACGATGTGTGTGGGGCGACGAATACTTTTGCTGTTCTCCTTCTTCTTGTTGTTTTTGTGCGTATATATTTCTTTCCATTCCAGCAATATATTCATGAGATTCACGATACATAGACATAAATATTCAGATCATTAATCATAATTTAGCACCATTTTCAAATAGATGCACATTCCCCGACGAAACATATGTTATCTCATTCTTATGGAAATTATTGCATAAAAAATGTGTTTAAATAAATCCGCTTTTTAAAATAAAATTTTAAATTTGCGTACCTTTCAGATTTATAGGTAACCATGGGCGTGGGACTTAGACACATTATTGCGTCAATGTTGCAAAAATCAAAACCAGAAACCAGCCCTGTACATAAATCAGCGCAGCAGAATATATGTTAAATTTCTGCTTTTTTAATCTTTTATAGTTATTCAGTTACATGCCACGCGCACTGCTTGTTTAAGGAAGTAAAAATTATTTCATATTTGGCTCAAGCCAAATTTACTTTCCCTCATCGTGAACCCTTTTGCCAGTTGCCAGTTGCTCTTTCAATTTTTGGCGACCCTGGATTTATTATGTACGTCAAATAGATACAAAGACCTTAACAAAGTGCTTACACCCACTTGCAATGTCAATGTTATATATAAAATTATATAAAATTTATTTTTGACGAATATTTAAAGACGGAAAAAGTTTTATTAAAAAACTTTGCAAAGTGCTGAAAACTTATTATGAAATGTTGCTTCATTACTTGGCACTCTACTTGCTGCACTCCTTATAGACCTATTGACGCCTATAATTTATGTTAATATATACTAAATAAAAGTCAGAAAATTCAAACTGTATATAAAAAAGGAAAAATGCTTCCAGCAACAATTCTTTTGTAGTTTATAAGCACAAGTATGTTTTTGTGGGAGCTGGTGGAGACAGGGGTAAGAGAAGATGTTTGGAATGTTTTCACGAAAAATAACTATCATAATTTTCTGACACCATTTCACATACCTCACATACTTTAACAATAAAGATAATGTTATGTTATCAACAAAGCGTAACACATAATATGTGTTGAGTGAGTGTTAAAGAGAAGCCAGATCGCACAATATGCTTGTGTTTGCATATTTGTAAGAATAGAACCGTTAGGAGGACTATACGTTGGAAATTTTTATGCAAGGGTACAACAATTGTTTTTTTTGATGATGTGAAGAGAACTGAAGCAACGTGCTGGCAACATGTGTTGCGCTTACGCCATTGCCAACTTCATCAATATAACAAAATGCACGTTGCAATGTGGCTGAAAATTTACTTTTGCTTCTGTCGCTTATACCATCAAGATATTTTTTTAAACTTTGTGTTTTCTTTTTTCTCTGAGTACCTACCTATCTGACTATCGCTATCGTATATCTTTCTACACAATAACCAAAACACTTAACCAAAGCCAAGCAAAGGAAACTTGAAGCTGGAAAAACCTCGAACAGAAACCAAACCCAACTTAACCCAACCCAACCCAACCAACCTTATAAAACATGAATGTGCAGCACGCCACCATCAAAGGGGACCAATCAGCTAACCAACATTAAGCACTAGCCATCACCATCACCATCACCACCACCACCACCACCAACGCCAACCTTGGTACCTTTACCATCGTCATCAACCACCAAAGCGAACTTAAGTGCAACTGCTGTGTGTTCGAGTATACAGTTACTGTGTGGCAACAATATACAATTATAATTGTATGCTATGTTAACATTCTGTGCATGTGTATGTGTGTAAATAAAGCAATAAATTAAATAGTTTTGGTTTGTTTAGCATAGAAGTTTTTCGTTTCATTCTTTCGGGCCCACTCTATATAAGTATGTGTGAATGATTGTGAACATGGAGTTATTTTTCCATTTTTGTTTTGTTACAAAATTCAAAATTGATGATATGACTTCCTTACATACACACTTACAGAAACATTGAAATAAATGTACTAACAGTCTTCGTGTAGAGAGGGTCTGATACGATATAAGCTGAAACTTTTCAAAAGTTCTCAAAAAAAAAAAAAACAAACCTTAACAAAATGCAACCATTCATACATGGCTTAAAAGCCAGACGCAGAAGTTTGTGTTTTATTTGAACTGAAGTTCTTTTAACTGCCCCAAGACATCATACGAGCGCTAATTATAATAACAGACGCTTGTGAAGCTTCATTTGGTGCTTTGAAAAGGTTTCCTGCACGATTTTCACAATAGTGAGTTTAATAATTTGAAATAAGCAACAATCCCAAACAAAGTTGTGTTCAAAGTTTACAAAAATCGTTTGACATTCTGTGATGTGTGGTAAAGAATTGCTCAAGGATTCTACTTTGAGTACATTTACATTTATACAAATAGATTGGATTGCTTTATAGATTGTAGGGAAAATATTTAAGCAGGCTAAATGTCGCACGTAAAACATACTTGACACATTTCCATTCGATTTCTGTTTTTTTTTTTTCTCATTATCATTTTTTTCAAGGACTTATTCCTTTTTGCGCTTCTTGAACAAAGTTTCTTTTTTCCATTTCCCATTTCGTTTATATTTCTGTGCTGCTGTTTGATTGGTCATTTTGAATGTTGATTCGTTGCAGTTGCTGGGTCAATGCTAAGCTGTCGTCATGGGGTGAGTAGCTTAAAATGCGTTTATTCAATTACGTACGTACATACACTTTGTTATATCTATCGAGTTAACATGCTCTTATTATTGTTATAAAGTAGATTTTTTCGCTTGAGAGAAAAAATATATTTCATGTGTCACTTATTTCCATATGAATAGAGAGCAAAGAAAAATAAAAAAGTAAAAATAAAACTCATTTCAGTTTAGGCCAAATTTTAAATACCCTCCATACCAACATAAAAATGGTGAGCGTGACAAGTATATTACGCCCCCTTTAGTATTTCAGCAGCCAGCAAATCTGAGTTTTACTCTGAGAGCAGTTGTTTGTGCATTGAGAGCGTATCCACGCCCATATATGGCACATCAATAAGTGGAATAATTATGCATATGTACCCTACATTTCAATTTCTTTGGGGCACATAAATATATTTATGTCTTTAAACAGATACACGTCGAGATCGACACAATTTTTGATAATGATCAAGAATATATAAACCTTGTAGGGCCTCCTTGTATATTTTGCAAATAAAATTATAAATTTGGTTTATCCCCCATCTTATGTGAAGGGTATGAAAAGATTACAATTACATTTCAAATGGTAATAAATTACTTGGATGTTAGTGATATTATGTCGAATGAAAAATTGGTTTATGTATTTCTATATCCACCATATGAGAGTATATATCACTTTATCAAAGCTTTTGCAACACTCAGAAGAAGGCGCCATAAAATCTATATATTATGAGACAGCATAGAATACTGAGTAGAGGACTGAATAAAATTGTGTGCTGACTGCGTTTATGCTTAAGTGAAACATTGTTATATTATATAATTCGCAAATGAAAACTACACCTATAGTAAAAATAATGTGTTTAATATGAAATTAAGAAACAACCTGACAGGAAAGACCCGTATTAACAAATGCAGCATAATAGAGTGCTTAGATTGTGATTTAAGCCGAAAGAAGACGGGCACACAAAGGCGCAGAAACGTATACATTTAAATTGCTTTTTTATACATCCACCCATACATGAGCTTATAATTGTGTATGAAGTTAGTTTTTTTTGAATAGGTTTTGAGTTTGAATTAAGATTAAATTTCAATGAAATATCTTAAAATCTTGGGCGCAAATGTACATAGACTTATAACGGATGAAGGGATGGAGGCACGGACGGATTTTAAATTTAAAATGATCCTTTAGGGGTTAGTTGTAATAATAATAATGCAATAAATTTTATTGATAAACAAAAATTGTTGAGGTCTTTATTTCGCCCTCTAGGGAATGTAAAATTTATTCTTTGGTATTATTTGTATTAATTCTTTAACCACAAGTCTCACTTCCATTAAAGAGATTTAACAAAATAAAACAAAACAAAACATATTGTTAATAATAAAGCATACGTATGTGTGCATATGTGTGTATTGCGGAGAGGAATATAAAGAAAACAAATAATCAAACCAAAAGATGATAAATGATGAGAAGTATTAAGAATTCCCTGCGACGGACAAAATATTGTTATTGCTGTTGTTTTTGCTTTATTGTGTGTATTAATGTTATTCTTCCCCCATTCTTGCCAACAACACTATCAATAACACAAAGTTGAAGTTTTTGCTTTAAGGGAAAAGAAAACGAGAATGATTTCGGATGCATTTCGCATCTTTGAATGTTTTTTTTTTTGTGTTGTGTTTTTAGTTCTTCTTCTTATTCTTCTTTGTTTCCATTGATCACGAGCTTACAGTGTCTCTGACCAATTTGTTTTATGTCACAATACGAAATACGTAGTTTTTTTTTCTTATCTCAATTTTTATATGCATGTTTTTTTGAAGCCACACGGGAGTGTGTGTGTGCATGTGAATCTAATAACATTAATTTTAATGTTATTACTACGCCTCGTTTGCGGTTTCGTGCAATTGATTAATGGAAGCTGAAGAGTTGATTTATGTTTTATCACATTTTTGCCGCATTTATCCAACAAACAAACAAATTATTGAATTATGCTTTTTTAATTTTACATTAATCATTATTGGATGATGATGAATGATTTTTTTTTGGTTTTTTGTTTTTACCATCTTCACAGAGAAGATTATTATTATCTTAATAACTTGTTTCCAAGTATACTTCTTATTAATTAAAAAAAAAAAAAAACACTTAACGTATCACTTGACCTGTAATTGAAACTTATGAATAAACGATTTCTTTAGAATAATTTAATTAAAGAATCTCTTAAGCATTAACACTCTAAGTTATGCCTGAACGTATATATGAAATATGTTTTCCCTGAAGGCGGCTTATTGCACGAAAAACAAACAAATTAATGATCACTAAATGAATTTCATATGAAGGGCTTTATAATTTTTAATGAAGATAATAAATCTCTTTAAATTGTTAAATTGATTATGCACATGGGTATGTGTGTGTTTGTATTTATGCATAAAAACCTGCAACCACTGTATTATCGATTATTCCTCTCACATGATAATAATGAAATTTATCCCAATTAACACTCATACGCACCGTAGGCTGTAATAACAAAATATTGAATAAAATATTTTATATATAATGTTCAATACAAACCTGCATACACATGCAGGCATAATAATTTATTTGAATATGAATAACGTTGTAATGGTATGTGATTAATTATGAGTATGTGTGTGTGTGTGAAAATGGAAATTGTGACCATGTGAACATGTTCGTATCATTTGATTTACGTTTGGTAGTCTTAGGATTATAATGAAGTGAATAGAATGTATTCGTAATATTGAAACGCACACATGCACGCACAATTAAGAAAAGGATCTATCGTAGGGAAACGGATAACGTGTTAAGGTTAAAACCTGAGAGATTCTATAAGTGCAATTAGGTGTATAATGTAGTTGTTGTTGTGGTTATGGTTGTGTTTGTGTTTGGTCGCAGTAACAATTGCTGTAATGATGCTAAGATTAATTTAAATGCACTAATTCGAATAGAGACACACAAGAAGCACATGCACCGTACACACCCCCAAATCAGCCGAACAGCTTACACAATATACAAATATCTGACTTCAGCTGAACTTAATAGCATTTTCAAATATCAGCATTTTAAAATTCATGAAAATCTACATAATTTATGACTCTCAATGCAACCATAAAAGCAATAACTCTATTCTCTCTCTCAATCTCACTTTCTACTACACTAAGTTGCCATCTCTACCTATATGCCATGTCCCGCTCTCCATTCATTCTACATTCAGTCATTGCTTATGAAATGTTAGGGTTATCAGGGATGCATATGGACGGAGGTCAACATTTCATTGCTTTTTGACTTATTTATTGCGTAACGCTTGACCGCTCTGCTCTCTAATCATTGCAGCCATAAAGATTATTTTCAACAATTAGATGATAATGTGCATTTTTAATAGCTGCACGAATACAACTGCATATGCACACGTACACATACTTACATAATAAGGTATTTTGTACATGAGTGATGATTATTAATGTAATAAATCCCTCGCTGCACGCACATCACCCTTATTAGGTGAATTTTATAGTTTTTAATGAAATGAATGCATTAATGCCCAAACAATTTATTCCTGTGGGTCTCGTAAAAGTTATTATTTAGATTATAAATCATGACCATAAAAGTATACTGATTTCCGACATATATAAAAAACGCAAATAAAATTTACGATAGTGCACAATGCATGTGGGTAAATAAAAAAAGGATGAATATAGAAATTAAACGAATGAATCACTCATTACATCCTCCCCATAAGATAGCGATTATATTAAGTAAAACATTGAAAGGGAAACACTAATTATGTATATATTTAAACATCAATATATTATTCGATCTAGCAATGTCCGTCCATATGGGTGTTTGTTTTTGGAACAGTCACGGCCCTAAATGTTGTGAAATTAAGCTAAAATTGTTTGCAAGCATTGCTGGTATCTGCAGGTAATAATAGCTAAGAGATGGTCATCACAACAACACCAACTCCACCAAGTCATCACTAACATAACCTCTGTACTTCTCTACGATTGTGACATATTTCAAAGTTCCCGCTAGCCTCGTAAGTAAGCGTCACAGTTTCTATCTTAAATTTGTCACAAATATTTACACTGCATGAACACAACATGCATGAATTACAAGCATAACTTTCTCCTAATTACACAAACACTAAGATCCAGCTTCACAAGAATGTATATAATTATATACGTGTGTGTTTATATGTTAATATATTCATTTTCATCACTATTGTGCTGTGTTGCCCTGTACGTTACAATACTGTGTAATGATGAAGATCGCTCGCCGGTATCGTCGTTCTGTCATTTCATAACACTAAGGATTTCAAGAAAACATAACACGTGTTCAGTTGATGTGGGTATTCGTGTATATGATAAATGCTTTTGTTATATTATGTACGTAGAGCACCGGCGGCAAGCAATAGTCCAAACATGTCAACGGTTGACACATGAAATGGATTTGTTCGAATATTAAGATATGATTGTTGTTGTTGTTATTGTTGATGCTTATCAAATGTCACCTCTTGACAGAAATATTGCATCCGGCAACACATTTCATATATTTGCAGTGAAAATCTCGATTTAAAAAAATTTACGATTATCACACTTTTCGCGAGAACCGAGGTTGAGAAAGGATGGTGAAAATGCTGCATTCCTTAATACCTCTTTTCTGTTTCTACAACTTATAGAGTCTTGGTGTGCTGAACATGAGTATTTCAACATGGTACAGAATTAAAATAAGGCAGCTCTTTTAAATGGAAAAATTCAAATTTATTTTCTTGGATTGTGGGCGTGTCTTTCAATTGATTTTACCTAATTTAAATAATAAGCGTCGCTTAAAAACTCTGTGTTGACAGACAGTAAATTTTTTAAATCGTTTCTACACCCGGGCACATGACTCAGTATCCTATCCTATGATTCCTACAGATTTACATTTCTTCATGTACAAATACGGAACTTTTGTTGCATTGAAGCCTGTAATATTTTACAGTTGACATAACACGATTCTAATCAATGACAACAACAGCACACATACACATTTTGCTTCTATGCACATAACATACCACACACACACACACACACACACAACTCACAAATCTAAACCTTTACTGCCCTATAGTATGAGTATGCGTTGTGCCAGTAGAGCATACATGGCTTAGTAAACATTTAGCAAAAGGCTGCAAACTGTATGTAACTGCTGCAGTTGGTGATGCCAAAGCGTTTGCAACACCCGGCAGGTAAGGGACAAAAATAAAAAATAAAAAATTGAATCAGCATCGAATAAATATATGTCTGTCTGTCCGGTATATATTTGTTCTGTGCTATTCACTCTCCTGTTATAGATTCCAAATTTGGCAAAAATGTTATTAATTTTCGGTGAACCCACAGTAAACAAAAACCGTAAAGGAGCAAATTTCCCGGATTACTTATAAAAAACAGATCTATGGACATGGTGGGTATTCAAGGTTGGACTCTTACTAAATATAGTTTTTTCACTTGTTGTTTTTTCTTTCTCAAAAAACTTTATCTGTCAAACGATGTCAACTTTAATTATAACTGAGAATTGTGTATATTGACAGACAATTTACAATACAAACAAGTGTGAATGCGTACGAAAACGTGTTAATATTGAATAGGCTTATCTTGTCATTTCTAAGTCAGTCGATGACACTCCAAGTGGTTAACAGGACAATGCATCAATAGATTGTTTGTTTGGTTTTCTTTTAAAACTCATAACTTGTAAGTGGCCTTACGAGGTTAGTGCTTAACAAACAAGAAAAAATGAAAAAAAAACCATCAAGATATAAACCAATAAATCACAAATAAAAAAAAAACTAATACATCAATATTTATTGTTAGATTTTTTTATACTTGTATGTACTCCTGTCATAAACATTGATAATGATCATTAGCATCATCATATCGATGAGATATATGCAGGTGGGTTTTAATACGAAATACAAAATTCTATTCACCATTTGTCACTTATCCCAGCACAGATGCGTACCAAGACTTACACAGAATTGTGCCTGCTTCTCATGCAAAATTTGCATAAAATATTTCCTATGTTAGTTGACAATATCATAAAATTTACATAAAAACAGTCAGGGACATAAATGTAAGACAACTGATCGGTGAAAGTTTGTTAAAAATCCTAAACTTTACGAATATATTTTCCCATAATTCTGAAAATATGCCCCAGAACATGAGTTTAATTTGGCAATTGCTTCAGGTGTATTTTACAATTTTGTTTAGTTTATAAAAAATAAGCTTTTAAGGTAGAAATTAGTTGTGAAGGATTTTTTTTTTTTTGATTGTGAAAAAAGTACTTTTAGTTGTTGAATATTTATATTGCATGTATATCGTAGGTGTTATATATGCAATAATTACTTTAAAGGAGAAAATTAAATCAAATCTATTAAGTATAAATAAACAAAAATTTTTTTGCTTTTCAACAATTTTGGCATAAGCCTTGAAGACCAACTCTACTGTACATATTTACATGAGTAAATATATTTGTTTCTGATAGATTTGGAATGAAATTTTTAAATTATGCAAAACTACTAAATCATGCTTTTAAAAAATTGTTCAAATTTATACTAAAAGTATTGATTTTGTTTCACAACAATTTCTTCTTACATACACACATAACATAAGAACTTAATGAATAAATAAATAAATCAAAAAAAAAAACTCCAATAAAGATAATTTAATAATAGAGAATCGGTACAAATTGTATTAGTTGTGGGATTGGATAAAAATTAATATAAACTGCTTCAATAAAAGATAAAATTGATATAATTAAAAAAAGATTATGAAATGGTTTCGTTTATAACAAAAAGGAAAAAAACTCCCAACACTGAATGCCTTTGGGTCAAAGCTAAACACATATAAGCTTCATCATAATATTTTAATTGAATCGAAAATTTTTTAAAAAAATTAAGCTCAGCTTATACCTCCATACTTGTTGTTGTTGTAAAATATTTTGTTGCCTAGGTATTTCATAAATTTGCCGGAATGATTCAATTCATGTCGCTTAAATGATTTTCTCACTTGTCTATCACAACAAGATAACTGCTCCTTCACCATAGATTTCCTTATGCCCTCGCGCGAATCTATAAAGCTTAAAAACATTCAATTAAAGATAATCATATGCTTCTGCTTACATGTATAAAAGCATCTACATATATACGGAAGATATAAATATGAACATATTAACTTTATAAATTATAATGGACTTGAATCAAAATGGATGTTTTTTCTAAGTAAGGTCCAATGCATGTTCAGGTAATTTTCTAAAAAAAAAAAAAAAACGCGCATCTATTTATTTTTTAATTATTCCATCCTGCTTTTGTAATGTTAATGAAACGTATGTATGTTTAAGTAACAATAGTCAGAGTTGGCTGAATAGACTGAAAGCTACGACATAATTAATATTCATCATCTACATCTACATACATACATACACACGCACATACATGCATAAACCTAATGGCAAACTTTTAATGAGCAACACTACTAAATAATAAATAATGGAGGGAGTGCGCCAACCAGTACAAACACAGAAATTATCACAAACGGCATTATTATCATTAACATTTTCTAATTAAGTGCTAGTTGTTACTCCGAGAGACAATCAGTCCGACAACTTGAACAAGAATAAGAATTTAAATAACAAAAAAAGAAGAAGAACAAGTGGAAGAAGAAGGAAGATCCATTAAGTTTCCAACAAGCTTCATTATATAAACATAATATTTAAACCTGAGCTACATTAACCTTATGATAAGCCATTAACAGGAATGTGCCACACTCAAGAAGATTAGAAAAAAGAAGAAAAGCAAAAAACGATTTATTCATTTATTTTTTTATGTCAAAAAATTATCCTTAGGAAATCGTATGATCTACCCAATACTCGTATGCACCACCAGTCAACTGTGCTATCCTGTCAAGCGGTTATATTCAAATCGCATGATATGAAGCCTCAACTCCATTAACACCAACACCGCCACTACCATCGTCCTCTAAAAATAGGAACAATAGCCCTTCATTTCTCATAGTAAAATCGTAATAATAATATTCAACACAAAAAAAAAAGGAGAGAAAGACATTTATTATGCTACAGGTGTAAGGATATCAGTGTTTTACTTTATTTTAGTGCCAGCAGTACGTAACTGTAGTTGTACTGATGGCAAACATAATAATATCGTCCTACGGTTAGTTTCTATATAGTGGTCACTAACCACCACCAATCTGCACACACACATTTATCACATCTATTTATAGACACTCTACTACCAACCTATAGTTGGCTGCCACCTGCTGTCATGTTATGCCCTCTCTGCTTGTAAATGTTTTAAAATGTAATAAAGCAAAGCATGAATGAATAAAATTGTTTGCAGTATGCAAGTGTGACCGTACTTATTAGGTGGGTGTGTGAGTGTGTGGGTGTGTTAGACTTTGCTGCCTGTTCTGTACTTTCTTTTTCTTTTTTTCAACAGCCGGCGACAATCATAACGGAAACGGAAACAGACATTACCATAGCCTTTGTATAAATTTACAGCCATCAGGTACATTTATAAAGAAAGACAAAAAAAGTCCCAACAACTACTACAATAAAAGAAATGAAATAAAAAAAATTTAAAGTTTAAATAGAATTTTGAATACCTACCAAACAATTGTCAATTGAAATGGACTTTAATTTACGTTAAACTAATCAATAAAATTAGTAAAGATTTTTCTCAGAATTTTACATTTAACATATTAATAAAAAGAAACAATGCAATGCATATTATTAATAATGTTACTAATTAATAAATTTATTATTATTAAGTTTTACATGAACATGCCATTTAACCAGTTTTTCATCAATTTAAACAGAAAACTATGTAGAGACACCCATCATGCAGAGAGACTAGATAGACTCACACTCTCAAGATGCTCTCTGGCGCCTACTTCTGTTAATTTCACATCGAAAGACAAACTTAATACACTTTTATGTCCATACCTACCTTCCATATATTTAGTTCCAACCAAAATGTCTACTCTGTAAAAAAAATCAAAAAGCAAAGGTAGGAGAACACACTATAATAGCGAACTTGTATTACAAGAACAACAAGAATAACATTGCACACGTATAGAAAACTCTGTTAATTCCAACAGACAATCACAGTCAATCGAAATCGTAACAGTTATATTAGACCACAACCAACTAATGCCATAGAAATATATAATAAGTGAGTATGTCTGCCTGGGCAGGTTTATGTATTGTAATCGTTCATCCACCTCTTGGTATAATACAAGAATAGTGCTTAGAAAAATCAGCACAAATAATTATAACAAAAAATATTCAAACAAGATTTTATTTATAATTTAATAAAAATTCTTAACTTCGTAATAATATGAAATAATTGAAACTAACTATTGCTTGGATGATTAAAAATTTAAAAAACAATAATCTTGCACTTTAACGTGGATTTTAAGCTGTTGTTGAACACAGTGCCAGTTTCCATTCATTCTTTCTTATATGTTTTTATAGTATGAAACAATTGTCAATTGTAGAAATTGCCGTTTTCCTCTCCCCCCACTTTGCTACTTCATGTCTGACTTCGTCCTTTTATTGTTTTACAACAACTTTTCTACATAGACTACTCAAACGATGTATGCAAGCATATACATAAACGTGTGCGACAATGTACCTTTATTAGTGTAGGTGTATATACAATGCATTTATTAGAATGAATGAGAGGACGATTTAGGTGGCAGCATGATTGCAAATTGTAACCGCCAATGGGCCGTAAATTGAAACGTGCCTATGACTATTACTATGACTGATAATAAAAAAAGAACGGCGCACTTATACTCTTTTATGTCGCATATACATATTTACTGCATGCATGAATACCTCTATAGATTTATTCATTTTGCTTGATACTCGTATATATCCACATAAACATATTCGAAGTTGTTACCATCGCATAATAAACAGCAACAAAACTCTGCAGGCATTGTATTATATATGCAATGGCAGTTAGACGTATACCGTATTAGTAGCGAGCAAAGTACCTCTCTCTCTCTCTCTATCTCTCACTCTACCTAGCAACAATATGAAAAAATGCTGGTTCACTTGGTAGTCGTTCTCTATTGTTGCTTACCATTCGACTCATAGAGCAGGTAGAAGAATTCACCTAATAACACACTGACACATATATGCAAATAATTTATATGGATTTCTTTTTAGGTTTATGTATTTATATTGTATGTAGAGGATGGATTGTACATAATAAGTGGAGTGGAGTGCATGCATACAGCATGTAAATGAAAATGTATTCCTTTCAAACGTAAAGGAAATGCTTATACTGCTACTCTTGCTCCACTTGTGGTAGACGGTATATTAAATGTTGTGGGGATGTTTGCAAGTGCCATGTCGCATCCTTTTAGTTGGCCTAACATTTTTTTTTCGTATTCTAAATTTGCACCGAATCAGATTATTTTTAAATGCATTCTTCATGTAATGACTGTAAAGACCTGTAAACCCTAAAAGACTAAGAGTTAAAAGAAAATATATAGTCTTTAAGAACTTTAATTAATTGATGGCTTAAGCTAAATTTATTTTTTTTTTTTATTAAAAAAAACCATAAAAATGAAGGATTTAAAAAAGAAACATTTTGTACTTTTTTAATAATTTTTTTCCAGGCCAAATATAATATTTTATTGAATTTAATCGAACATTTTCATTTCTTTTCATTCAACTGTTGTTGTTGTTATTATTATTAATGTTGTAGGTTTATATATCACCTATCTATCACTACCTTTGGAGTCTATCCTTGTCATTATACTGAGAGCTTCTCTCTTCATCTCAATACCTAGAAAATTGTTCAAATAAGGAAAAATTCATTAAATCGTAGCAAGTTAAAAAAGTTTAAGTGGATACTGCTGGGATGAGAGTTTTGTACGGTTGTAGACACCTCGTAGGCATTGAGTATTTTCAGTTTATCCCTTTCATCAAACTGACAAATGCATTTTTGTTTGACTAGTTGATTGATTAAAAGTGGTTTTCTTAGAAAAGCAGATAATTGTAAGTGTATGCCGGATATTCTTCCCATCTTCTTCGTAATTTTGCCTTTGCCTAGGCTTTCCTAAGGGGTTCATTTCATTAAACGAAACTTGTGTTTACTTCAGCCAATCTACGTTTTATGGAGCTGGGCTACTGTACACTGTGAATCTGTTCAACATTAATTTAGCAAATGGTTCCAACTGTTACAAAAATTACTTATTTAGAATCCTTTTTTTGTTTTTAATCATCATTAAAAACGCAACGAAAAAAAAAGAACTTTTAATTAATTTCATAAACAACGTATTATGTGTATGGTCTGCATATCTACCCCGGGGTCGTCCAAGTCATAATTGAGTTGGGTAAATCAATTATCAAACACGCACTTATATAAACACAATGTATACAAAGGCTTTCAAATGCACGCACCCATACAGAAACATGTTGCATGCTGCCGTACTTGAAAGTTTTACATTTTGCATAACTCACTCACTCTCTCCACACGCCTCAACAATGTACATATACTTACAGATGGTATTCAAAAAAGGAGTGTTGTAACCAGTTTTTTTTTAAATAATGTGCAAAGTTTGAACAACAATAACTGATATTTTCGGAACAGCACCTGCTAACGAAATATATGCGATTGTGTACAGCAAAGTACATTCGTGCCTGGAATACAAAGAGAAAATCAAATTATAAAAAATAAAAAAATAAAAAATGTATAAAAAAAAAAAATTATAAACATAAACATATGTGTTTCATATGTATGATGCAGTCCATATGAAACACCAGATTGTTGAAATAAAATGCATGTATAGCGCAGACGTGCAAGTAACTCATAAAAAACAAGTTTGAAAACTAAATTTTCACTTAAATCAAATCTTAAATATCCTCTATATCTACAAAGGCGGGCGTGGCAGATATATGATTGCGCCCTCTCACAATTTGTATATTACTTTGTTTCTATTTATTGTGGGTGTGGGTGTGACCACGCCTATTTTTGTTACATCGATGGATGGAATAACTATAAATAAATGAATTACATTTCAACTTAATAGCTCAATTTTTGTGGCAGATAAATTGATTATTGTTGATTGTGGGCGTGATTCTTGACAAATTTGACAAATTTTACCCATTTTAAATAGAAATTTAGGCGACAAACAAAATTTCAATTCATTATCTCAAAATTTACTAACTGCAGGCATATGGACATACGGACAAATACGATAAGATTTTAATGCCAATCAAGAAAATGTATTTACTTTGTGCGGTCTGCTTCTGGAAATTAGAAGTTTAGTGTGCCCGCCATTTTATGTGGAGAATAAAACAAAAACAAATTATTTTGTATACACGCGCATTATTTTTAGGTACAAGAGCAAGTAATACAAGTTTCATAATTATAGTTGAAGGAAATGCATAATATCGTACAATAAAATATTTGAGGGAAATTCTCTAAGGAGCACTTAAGTTCCATAAACAATTTGATGGATAAGTATGAAATAATAAGTAACCAGGCGAGTGAGTATGACTCACTAACAGAGCACACATGATTACAAGCTGTACAGTAACCTCCTCGTCTCACTTGCGCTTTACCACACCTAACTGTTTTCACAAGTTATAAATCAAGCCATAAAAGCTTGAAACGTTGAATTATGTGTGAGTTGTGTGTTGTGCGTTGTGTGCATTTGGCTGCCTGCACTTATCTCATTGCCACAATCATATGTGGCAAGCCGAATCAAATATAAGCACAAACACGTACATAAATACAATGTCTTTGGGTGTATCGGGGAGAAATCCCTGAACAACCGCTCTATAATACCATTTATACCAGAACGAAAATTATGTATTAAGTATATGTTGTTTGAATGCATTGCTACATGTTGGTATAGACAATAAATGTGAGTTGCAAAGTGTGCTGAAAATATTACGATAAGAAATTATGTAAATCTTCCAAATCACACATCGTCGTCAACGTGCTTTGTCTATCATTCGCTCTTGATTTTCATATATCTAACCTTTTAACTACATGAACACAAATGACAGAAACATATCTTCACCAAGTCAAACCAGTTCAATATTCATAATTTAGACTGGACCAGACCATCTCTCTCTCCTTGTAGAAATTCATCGTAATAAGAAATGAACTTCTCAGGGCAGATTTACGCCTTCCGAATAAGTTGCTTTATATTTTCTTTTTTTTTTTTTGTTTTGCTTCTAATGAACTTTTCTATTTGCAATGCATCTCCCCCGCACTTCATTTGTTGGTTAACTGTATATTCTTGGTAATGGCAAAAGCATTACCATATTACCCGAATTATTATCGTTATAGTTATTCTGTGCTTTTGTCTTCCACAGCTATTCCAAAATCAAGTTAAATACCAAATGTTCTGGCATCAGTAAATACGAACAATGCACTCACTTCCGGAACATCTCCCCGCTTCAACCATGTTACCACAATTATTATCATTATTATTGCTTCCTTATGAAATTACATAAAATTTTCTCCGATAGACAAGAATGTATTCAAGTGGATGATATTTCCATTTTGTGGTGTTCTTCCTAAGTATTCTATATTTGAATGTTGATTTTTTTGGTATATTTGGTACATTACACAATATGAATAAATATAAAATATAATATAAATAGAAAAAAATTATATATACAAAATGTGGGTGTGGCACACACATTGTCTAACTTCGACGCCGGATTAAAAAAAAAATTATTGTAAACTTAAGGCGTATGAGTAATTCAACTGCGCTAATTTTTGAAATATCGTGAAGACTTAAATCGACTCAGACTTTGTCATGAATATTTATACACATTGTGGAGTCTCTGATTTCTCACATCTCATTTTATTTGTTTTAAACGCAGTAACAAACTTAGTATCTTATGTGCAAGATGTAAAAGTGAAACTTGGATAAATAAATTTATGTTTAAGTTTCTCTTTTTTTCTTAATATCTTTGTAGACGCTGTTTAAGTACGATTTTATTATATCCTCCACCTAAGATGGGAGTATGCATTCTATTTGCAACACCCAGAAAGAGACTCAGAAATTGTTCAAAGCGAAACTGAGTACATCTAGACAGGTATGTCCGGGTGTCCGTCTGTTGATGTTGTCATTATGGTAAATTTTAAGGTATTGACCGGAAATTTTATACAAATATTTGTATATTTTGTACGCAGAATGCTATTAAATGGGTGTGGTCGTAGCAAAAAAAAATTTTTTTTTACGTAATCAGGTATTTGCCATGCCCCACTGTGAAGGATTTAAAATGTGGCCCAAACCAAACTTGTTTATTTTAAATTTGTATGAATTTGGAAAATAAACAAAGCCTTTGTGTGTTCTATGAAGACCTAAATGGGGTTTTAACAAAATTTCATACTAAGCATAAACATAATTGCATAACAAGTGAGAATAAACCTTTTAAATACAAGTTGCTCTCTACGCTGATTAAAGACAGAGAGAGAGAGAGAGTTAGAGCATACTTACATAACATTTCAAAAAACAATACAAAACAAAATACAATAACAACAATGTTCATAGAATAGCTAGTGGCATTTTATCCAACACGGAAAACGCACGCCCAGGAAAATAAAAATGAAAAAATTTAGTAAAATTTCATAAAGCTGCGCTGTTACAGTATAAGATTTTAAATTGTGTACAACACACAATACAACACACTCTTCCCAGACGCAAACACTTTTATTGCTATATGTAGAGCTCATAAAGAACGACAAAAACAACAACAACAACAACAACAACAAGGTAACTAGAACACTCATAAGACTGGGATTGAAGGTAAAATCTGAAGGCCATCATCATGAATGCTGAGGAGATGATGAGAATGTTGCAGTGTTGACAATAAGTATAATAGTAATAATAATCACATTGTTGTGCTTAAGGTGCAAAACAAAGGCGCTTCTTCTGAAACGCTAGAAGAAGATACATCCAACCCTTTCGCACACACCTTGTATATGTTATATAGTTGCAAAAAATTTAAATATATATTTGTGTATAAGAATACCTTCAAGTTATGTGTCACACACAACAACAGCGCTGATACAAATTTTGAATTTTTTTATTAATTATTTTAACATAGATTCGAAGGTAGGTAGCACGTCTAAAATTCGCTAAAATATAATCTTAAATAGACAAACAGTGGGCGTGGAATGTATTTAATTGAATTTGAATTATCACATTTTTAACTCAATTTTTGTACCTGGTAGACACAATAAGAAACAGACATAGGGTTGGATACGGCTAGATGGACTGTGACTTAAACCCTTCGTCTAACTAGCAACAGTAACAAACTTAGTTTGTCCTCTGTTCTGTCTTCTAAAAATAAACGATAGCTCAACCGCATATTAATAAAAAAATGTTGCGTAAATGTCAAGTGTTCATATTATTTTGTCCATTTCCCGTATGTGGTCCATTTAAAAAATCTACATTTGATTTCATTCAAATTCATTGTAACAATATTTGTTATATATTTGGTTTAACGAACTCATGCTCATTTCAAAAGGAGGACAAGTTAAGGTATTATAAAAGCACGCTTGACCGATGCAATCGTTAACAACGTTCAATTAGTGTTGAAGAATTTTTAATGACATTTTCTTTATATAACTTTATTTGTTTATTTGTTTTCTTGTACCATTATTTTTATAATTTAACTGTCATCAGCAGCTCTTAGTATGTTTAGTTACCTGGCATTGTCGTGCTTTTTCTCCCCCACAAAACACATTCATTTAGAAGAGTTTTCTTCAGGTTTTTATATTTTTTTCAACTTTTTGTGTACATGTGAACATTATATAATATGTATGCCATAGAAGCATATGTACAATACATACACATACGGACAGATTTCGAATTATTCATCTGAGCTTTTAATATTACGACACAGTTAATGTAGTGGAAGAGAAAACATAATCAAAATGTTTATGAAGAAGGAGCATATATGTGTGTGAAACAAAAGGAAGTGCACACCAAACAAGAAACAATAAACTGGTTGTTAAAATGTGTATGCGTTCCATAAACAAGAACTTACTTAGTGATACATACACACACAATATTTTAACTTTAACTGCATGTTCACCTCAAATAAGTATTTTGTTATTTTTTTTTTTTGGTATTTGTGTCAGAGCGTTAGGAAATGTCACAACATGCGAATCATATAATTGTAATAAACAATTTTCTGCGTATAATGATTGTTTTCTTTTCTGTTCTTTTCTGTTCTTTTCTGTTCTTTTCTTTATATACGTACGTAAGTATTCTTCTTAAGTATGCGATGCTTAAAAAGATATGTTACGGTGTGTTAACGATGAACCACTACCTTATAAAATATACCCACATAATGTGCGACAACATATGCGTATGTATGTGCAGTGCATGAATATTTGATCACAGTAAAGTGCCAAACGTGTGTTATATAAGTGTACAAAGCTTAAGTGAAGCATTTAATATAAGTACACATTTCCTAAGTGTAGAGGGTATGAATTGAAGAAAATGTTTGTGCCCTTTTGGTAGAGGTATTGATTCGATCAAATTTCGATTTGTAAGTTTTTTAAAGGAATAAATATTTAAAAAATGTATAAAAAAAAGACAAATTTAGGAACACAGGAAAGTGTGTCAGATATCAATGATTAAAATATATTTTGAAGCAATTTTCCAATTACAAATATACACTTAAACGTAATGCATCTTCTAGTCTGCGTTCATGAAAATACCATCAAACATTAAAAATGTAATCTCTTAAAAAAATATCGATTTATTCAATTATGTTTGTTTGCGCTGTTACATCCAGAAAAACTGTCGTTCACTACATTCGTAGAGACATTTAAGTAATTATCATATAAAAAAAAACATGCTATATAACTGTCACATACACTCAACCATACCGTCACTCATGCATAAGCCTTTTAGTTGTTGATAGATTCACAACACATACACATATAAACATATTTCAATGTAGCTTTTTGTAGTTAAAATTGTACCTATTGACCTGGTCTAATACGGCATGGACTGTACAGAATTTCGTAAACAACAAAAACATATTTTACAAAAAATAAAAAATAAAATCAAAAAAAGTAAAAGTTATTCTTTTGTATCTTTGTGAAGTATTCACATAAAAACGATATACAGAGGAAGTGAATTACCAGCAATTGCTGTTCAAGAGTACATGTCTCCATACTTGTGCATAAATGTTTAAAAACACAAACACAAAAAGGAAAATAGTGCAGGCTTGACTGACGCCACCTTCACTGATGAATACACAACCTTGATTTGATTTCTGCAATATTTGATTTAACACAAATGTCAATTTAGCGGCACCTTAACAGTTCTTTTTCATTTCGACTCTTAAATTATGCACTTTACACACATACTTACTTTTGACTTTAAAAAACTCTCACTTTACTAACACTAATGCATCGGGGCGTTGTATAAAGCGAGGTCCTATGCTACGTATGTGACCTTTTTTTGCTAGGAAATGATGATGACAAACCACTAAAGGAAATGTCCCATTTAAAGCGGCAGAGATTAATGTTTTGACATATAAAAGGGGGAAAAAAATGGACAGATAAAGGTAACTTGAGTGAAATATGTAACAGATTATGAAACATCATACACTATGGGAAGCAGTATGGAAGCGGTATATACTGCAATATATGGTTGTTTATAATTTGTCAATGAATATTAAAACAACAGCATACCTGGGTATGTTTTCTTACTATTTAAACTCTTTTCCATATTATTGAAATCTGATTGACAGGAACTTGCTTGTCAAAATACTCTATCATGGGTCAAAGCAGCATACCCGCGTTCGTATGTCGCGACATACCCGTAAACTATTGGAGGGCGACATACACCTACCACGACTACCATTATGCTGTGGAGGGTATTTAACATTTGACCTCAGCCAAATTTAGTTTTCTTACTTGTTTTTTTATAAATATTTCATCATTATTATTCAACATAATTCAGTGCAGTTTTGATTATAAATGAAATGCGATTAATAAAAATTTAATTTTAGCAACGTATACATAAAATGTAGTAGTCAGGATGCCATCACTTACTTACCCACTCACCTGTGCGTGTTGATTCAATCCATTTAAACTGACCTTTTGCGCAGTAAATGATTAATTTTTATGCAACAATTAATCTGTAATTATTTATAATCACCATCACAATTTGTTTATTTTTGAAAAATTAATTTTTAAATTATTTCCTTTATTTACTTTCGAACAGATAATAAAAATTTACAGGAAAAAAACTTAATTTATATTTATCATTATTATCGTATATATATGTATGTGTGTGTACCACATCTGTATATATTTACAAGGTAATGTATAGTAGTTGAAATTTTCTCACATAAGTGTTTTTTTTTTTTTTTATATAAATTAATTTGTTTTTTGTTTTTTGTTGTTTTGCATTTTTTCTTGCTTACTTATTTATTTGATCTCATTTATTTGGCGGGAGATTTTTTTTATGACTGGATGTAATGTTCATAAAAAAAAAATTTGTTTAATTGCTCACGCTAAGAGTGTGTGTGTGTGTGGAACTGCTTTTTACGTTATTTTTCATTAAAAAAACAAAACAAAAAAAAACATTAAATGTAATGTAAACAAAAAACTCTTATAGTGATAATTTTTAATGTACATTTATTATCGCTGTGCATCAGAAGTAAAACCACTGGTCCACTCATGCTTTATATTACTTTATAGGTTTGTCACATAGAAGTGAATATGCTTTTTGTAATGTTTTATATATATGTATGTATGAATTTATTGCATAAGTGTGTCCTTAAGTACATGCCTATAAATTATTTAATAATATATCATTTATACAAAGTGTGGGTTTTTGCCATTAATTTAACTGAGATTTTATACCGAAGTTTGAATCTCTCACGCAAAAGTTTAGTAATATTTAGTTTTTCAGTTTCGCTGCTTGTTTTTGTTTTTAATTTTGTTTTCGTTTTTGCACTCTTTCAGTTTTTTATAGTTTGTGGAATTATTATTATTTTTCTTTTTTTTTCTTTTTTGTGGTGCAAAATAATTAATACGTGTTGCAAATAAAATAACACTTGGAGCGTGTTTTATGATAAATTTATAAAACCAAAAAAAAAAATGATAAATTTCAAATATTGCATATATTTTTATCGAATTAAGCGGTTAATTAAACAAATTGACATCTATATTGCTTTGATTATATGCAGCCAGTTGGAAAAGCTGCCAAAAAAAGGCACGATTCACTAAATTAATAACACTAAAAACAAAGAAAAAACTAATTGGGTTATTGTTTAATCATTTAATATTTGCAGTTACTACACTTTCTATTTCATCTATAATTATAAGTGGATCCGATTATTTTATTTAAACCATTTTGCAGAAGCAAAGTTGATCTTTCTCGAGGTATTAAATAGTTGTCATATAATACTTTACTAGTTTTCACCTGTAGGACTGTGTCAAGTAATAATTTGGCAGCTTATCAAAAGTTCTATAGTGAAGATACAATGGCTAATGTCTCATCACCATTGTAGCTCAGTCACTTCTACGCAACTCTGTGAGATGCTCGGTCTTTGAAAGCCTATCAAAATTGAAGAACTGCTCCTACTAAGTGAAGTAGTTCAGTAATTGTATAAGATCTTTTCTTATCCAAATGGATGGAGGGCATTAAAATCTAATTTTGCTTATTTTATTTGCTACACTGTATTACTTGGATCAAACCATACTTATTTGCATTTCCATTTCGACTTTCTCTAGACCCATTAGATGCTAACGTAATAATGTTATTTCTTACTCTATAAACTTAAATTTATGAAAGAATTTTATAAAAAATGTTACCCCATTTACATAATAAGCTGCTCAACTTAATATTATTTATTATTTTAAGCCCCATTTCTCCATTAAACAAATTGGTAGAAAATATTAAAATAAAAACATAAACATATGATTTCAAAGCAGCAAATTGCTCATGATTTTAAAAAAAAAATATTTTGTTGTAAACAAAGTAATTCAAAATTATCGTACTGCAAGTTATACAATGAAAAGAAAATGCGAAAATGGAAAGGACAATGCAGCAACAAGCAAATGACCCCATTTTAGTAATGAAAAGAAAACTGAAACAAAAAGTAGAAAGACGGGAAAACAACTTAACATTTAAAGAATGAGAAATGAATAGATGTCTGAGTATAACTCTTACAAATAGTAGGTAAAGAGAGAACATAAAAAGAGAAAAATTGATTTAAGACAAACTTTAAATACCCTCCAAACAAACCACAGGTGTGACAGGTACTTACATAACACTTTCTAATACTTTGATACCTAACCGGTGCTCCACTAACTGGTGAACTTGTTGCAAATATTCCGCGATATTATGAAAGCTGAAATTTAGTGCAAGTATACAAGGTTTAACGGTCCTTTAAAATCAACTGACTTCGTGACTTTAAAAAAGTTAAGAAGAACTGCAACAATTAGTTATGTATTAGACCTAGTGTCTCAATTTGCAAAATAGGCTAAATTTCAATCAATTACATTCGATATTTGTACTAAATATTTTAAAACAAATGTTGTTTAATTTACATAACAGTAATTAGAGGTTGAACAAAATGGATGAGGGGACTCTTTAAAGAACTTGTTCTACACTAAATTTAGATTCATTATAACAAAGTTTGCAGTATTGCGCACGGAATAAAGAATTGTTTCTTTCATGCGAAGGGCATAAAAAGAGAGCTAGTAGATGCCTTTTTGCAATAAGGCTTTTTTTTTTTACTGTATGCAACAATTTTTAATTATATTTAATATAAATGTTTGACTTTTGAAAAATTTAAACAATTTCTTTAATATTGAACAATTTTTGCATTCACTTTTCTTTCCTTTATACTATTCATTGCACAAGTAAAACAGATTTAATGAAATACTTGTGCATCTGTGCATTTTTTAACAATACAATTGAATGATATTCAATTATTGGTTTTTAATTGGAATCTAGTTTAAAATTAAAAAATCAATTCTTGAGATTCAAATGCATTGAAACTTAAGTTTTCAATTGAACTGTTTTTTTTAGATACGAAGGATTTTTGGGATTTAGTGGAGTTGGTTTAAAAGTAAACATTATGAACATGCCTATAGATAGCGATCCGCAAAAAATTCGGCTAAAAATTATAAATAAAGAAGTTCTGGAATAATAATTTTATACTCGTACGTAATGTAAATTTCTCATATGTAGAAAGATTCAGTCATTAAGAGATAATAATAAATATGTAATACCACAAAATAACTTCAAAATAGTGCGGTATACATGGGCTGCACTGTACTGAGCTCCCAATTGTGCAGATTGTGTGAACCTTTGCAAAAAGTATTCCAATCTCTCTATACAGCTGTTTACATTTTGTGTTTTAACTCTATGGCAACTATCCACGATGTGTTGTTTTTGGTTCAGTTTGTTTTGTTTTCCTTTGTACAATATTTATATAACTAATAGCTGGTAATGGTAGCTGTAGTCTCTTGGAACATTAAATACACGATATGATTTATTTTATTTGAGTATAATCAATTTTCACGACATTGTTTATATATTTATGTTTATTTTTTACATGAGCAGTTTCCGTTTTCCTCAATCATTAACTTGAACACGTTTTTATTGGAATATTTAAACAAAAACATTTGCTTCGTTAATAATTGATTTTCATTTTAATATTAAAAAACCGAAAAACAATTACTTATTGTTTAATTCATTATTCTTTTTTATACATAAACAGTATTTAAATTGCAAAATGTTTTGTTTTTGGTTTTAGTTAAACTTGTTTTATTACTTTATTTTAATTTGTGCCTTGTTTTTTAAATCTATTGTAATTTTTGTGTTTTTGTAATAGTTTGTGCGTTGTTGGTTTTTTTTTTTTTTATATTAAACAATTTACAGCAATATTAATAATAGTCATGATATTATAAAATGCTTTGATTTGAAAGGTTTTCTTTTTTCTGTGTGAACTTACTGAAGCTTTAAAAATAATTCTGTTCAAACACCATTGTAGTGTGAATATATTTTGTAATAAATGAAAAAGTGAAAATGTTATGGTCGGTCAAGCCCGACCATTTAATACCCCACAACTTAAATTAAGCTACAATTACTTTGGTTGCATCTATTTCTGTTTACACTGCAAAATAAATCAATTCGCGTAAAATAATTTTTATGAGAAGGGGTTTTAAAAATTGTCAGTTTGGGTCCAAATTTTACCTAGCTAAATATGAAGCTGATTAACTATTCTTCACTAATTTTTATTCAAATCTATTAATAATTGTCATTTTTTGCGACCATTATAATAGGATCTTATATAGGGAGGAGTTCTAAAAATGATCCGATCTGGTACATTTTTACCAAAATGTCTCTTTGGGCCAATTCATGTCCTTGTGCTAAACTTCATCGAAATATCTCAAAAAATGCGACCTGTAGCTTGTGTAAAGTTATACCCAGATAGACAGACAGACGGCCGGACATGTTTAAACAGATTCAGATTTTAATACGGAATCGATCTGTATAATTGAATTTGCCTTTTAGGAGTTACGAACATCCGCACAAACGTAATATACTTTTTGCCACAATTGGTGCGGAGTATAAAAACATGATATATGTGTATGTATGTGTTTGTATTTAAGAAAAACCTTAAATCACAGAGAATTTATTGTAATAAAACAACGAATTTTTAATAATTACCCATGTACATATATAACAATTTAGGCCAATTTAAACTGTGGAATCGTTTTGATATATGCAAATATTTTATAGTGAAAATATTTGCTTTTTATTACTGCAATATTATTTTTACTTTTTTTGTGTCCTTTACACGTTTTTTATGCCCTCCACCTAAGTGAAGTTTGTTATTCCGATTGCAACACCCAGAAGGGCATATTAAGTGATCAATGTGTGCCCAATTTTTTGGATTCCCTTGCGATGGTAAATTATGAGGTATTAAGCTGAAATTTTGTTCAAACATTGCTAGTTTCTGAATGGAAATCCCTATTAAATAAATAAATATAAAGGGTCGCGCCCATTATCAACAAAAATGTGCTTATCAGCCACAAAAGTTGATCTACGAAGTCAAAATCTCTTTGCATGTGTTAGTCCTTAGCATTCAAAAGCTAAAAATGGTCATGATGGCGTAAAGGTCACGCCCACAATTTACAAAAACTATTCTTATCTTAAAATATTACGCTTATTATGTGCACTATTAGAAAATGTCATGACATGGTACAAGGCACACCCTCATCGAATAACGTGATTGTGGTGGAGGGTATTTAACATTTGGCCTAAGCCAAAATTTGTTTTTTACATGATTTTTATTGTTTTATATTAACGTCAGTCACAAACACTATTCGTATGTATGTGTATGCATACATATGTTTGTTTAGTTCATTGATGGCCGGTAAGAGATTGTAATTGAAAATATCAAATATTTTTTTTTGCGTTTGTTTATTATTGTTGTACATATCAACAAAGAGTTACAAACGAAAAATATATGTATAAACGATTGAAAAATTAATTAAATGAATTAAAACATGTTGTTAGTGGATTAAATTTTAGGCAAAAAAAAAAAATTTAAACAAAATATGACATAACATGACGATTAAAAAGAAAAGGGGTTTGAAATGATTTCAGGGTATTTATTTATTATTTTAAATTTTTCATTTCATTTGTATCAAGCAGTAAGGATCAGCAGAAATCTCACAAAGTATATACAATTATAGTTAATCAGCATTCAATGAAGAATGGATGCGTCCGTCAGTCCGTTCTCTCTGGCTTAATAGTTAACATATTTTTAATAGAACATAAGAGTAGACCCGCAAATCATGAATTTTTGTCAAAGCAGTGTATTGTAGTGTTTGTCGTTATATGAAATATTTGATAAACATTTGTAAAATTGTTATGAATTGTAAGTTTTTGCTAGAATTTCAATTATTCTGTTCTTCTGCCAGTGTCTGTTATTTCAGTATGTCATTGCAATATTTCTTTGAAATTGAGCAGTATGTGTAAAATTACTGTTCAACACTTATTTGAAATATCTTTTAATTACTATTTTTTTTTTTTTGTGAATCCTTTCTTTTTGTGATCAAGTTTGGAATTTTAATTTTCAGTTTTCACAAAAACATTTTGAAAAACAAATTTTCCATATTTGGGTTATATAAAATGTTATCTCAATAGCTTTCTAACAACGAACATGGACATACCGACAGACCCCACTAGATCAGTTCACATTTCGATTCGGATTAAAAATAAGTGTACTTTGTAAGGTCTCTGACGGCACCTTATAAATCTAGAAAATTTAGTACAACAACAAAAATTAACTTTAGCTCTATTAGAACAATTCGTTCCTATCATTATATGTAAAATATCTGAAATATGTCCTTAAAGTTCAGGAATGTTTATAGAAATATTGTTCCTTAAGTTCTTTTACGCTAACTATTTACTATGCTATGCTTAGATGGTAATTTTTGCGACTTTAGTCTTCAAAAAAAAAAAAAACACCACTGCAAACCAGAAAACCTCCTGTCAACGAGGGGAGACACTTGTATGAAAGTAAATGTTTACTGACCTCTTCTTTTATTCTGGTTTGTTACGTTGCATTGTAAGAGATTTATACACGCGTCAATGTTTTGTTGTTGCTGTTGTTTTCATTGATACTGATAGTGATACTGATACTGGTAGTGGTAATATTGTGCCCTTAACATAAGTAATCACGTTCTTGGTCCTTGATAACGGCAATAGGATCTGCCCATAATATCCTCCGGTGGAATTGACTGGTCAATGGGTGGTATCTTTAGTAGTTCCATTTGATCTCGTACCTATACAGGAGAGACAGAGAGACATAGAGAGAGAGAGACGTGAAAAGAGAATGTATTGATTTTTTCATTTTGTTTTATGTGTTTTTCACTTATTCCTCTTCGACAGTCAAAACAAACATTTGTTTTGGTTTTTGAGAATTTATCTTCTTTAGCTGTTTGTTACATTCAATACACGCATACACAGCACGATGTTTGTTTGTTAAAAACAAAAACAAAAACAATTGTTATTGAGTTGCTTTATGCGTAGAGATGGAGGCTATTATGCAGTTATTTCTTGTTTCTTAGTAAAACGGCGTAAAATTGTTATTGCACTCTAAAAAAGCCCTCACCAACGTTTAATTTCAAACTTTTCCTGTATTTTTAATAGAAAAACTTTAGCGCATATATTTTTTTTTTCATTTTTGTTTATTTTAATATTGTACGATTGCTGTTGCAGTAAAAGCGTATACAAAAAATAAATAAGTGGAAGTTGAACGCCTTCAGTGTATACACAGGAATATAAACGAAAACCACTTACAGATGAACTGAGAGATAGCACTTATACGTATAAACGGTTATATAATTAAGGTTTAGTTTCTTTGGTTTTATGTATGAATATGTGATTTGTAAAAAATGTTGTATTTTTTTCGGTATTAATCTCAAGTGAATTTGAACAATCCGCTTTATGAAGCCCTTGTTTTTCCATTTGTGCTTTAAAAGGTTTTTTTTTTTTTCAAAATTGTTACCGTACAGGAGAAAGGGAAGGACCATGAAGAAATCAAAATCAACTTGATTTGAGAACACTCACTTTTGCTGATTTGAAAGTTTTATGCCCTACGACAGAAGTGGTCAAACATTTATGAATCATGCTCAACTTTAGCAAGTTTGTGAAGTTTGTTCGTTTGCCCACTTTCCCTCTCTCTCTCTCTCTCTCTCGATAAATTTTCTCTGCTTAATTGAATATCAAAACTTTTCAATTGCCTTCTTGTTGTTGTTTTTTTTGTTTTGTTTTTTGTTTTTTTTTGTTTTTCGTACTTAGTTATATCTGGTGAAACAAAGTTTTTCTAAAATATTTACAACTCTTGAAACTTTATCGGTTTTTATGGATATTTTGAGAATTTGGCAGAAGCAATGCAAAGCTTTATATAATCATGTTCATTTGTTCCAAATATTGCATATAACCACACATACCCACACACACACGCACATATACCGCTTATGCATTGTATTTAGTAGAGATGAAATTGTTTGAAAATATGAGAAGAACGCTTTCAAAATACTTTTCAAGTGTTTCAACTATAAGTCCATGTTTAACAATTGGTAGCTCCCTTACACACAATGCATACAATGTTGTTTTCTTACACATAAATGTAACACGCTTATATAGAGAAATCTCATTGTGTTGTTTGAAAGCGTTTGCTGCTGATATAATAACTTTAAAATTGACTTAAGCGATGTGTACAAAAAACTAAAGAGAAAATCTCACAAATAAAGTAAATTAAGCAATTAGAAAAGTATACTTAACTAACTCTGCTATTTGCACACGTATATGCAAGAATCTTCATTGAAATCTTCTTAATCTGAGTTTCGTTCTTGCATTCACTTTTTCAAAATGAAAATAAAACACAAGTAATAAAACTTGAAAATTTGACTTTGACGAAATGTTAAATACACTTCATGTATATATATATGGGCCGTTAATAATGAAAGTGAAACTGAAAATCTTTCATGTTGAATTGTGCAAAAAAAAAATTATATTATGGGCGCTTTAAACCCCGCCCATTTTAAGCATATTAATGGATAGGATAATTATAAATATGTGGACTTATCAATATCATCCTTATAGGTAAATTTTTGTCGCTAATAAATCGATTTTTGTTGATTGAGGTCGTGGCTCTCAAACAATTTTGCCCAATTACTGGAAGTAAACTAGAAGTGTATATAAAAAGTATGTCAAACTATGACTGCAAAAAGAAAAAATACCCGGACGGACATGTCTCATATTTCACGCTGATCAAGAATGGATATATGTGCAGGCTTAGTATACATACATTTTATGTGGAGGGTATAAAAAAGAAAGTTGGTCGTGGCCATTAAAACTATGATTTCATTATATGCCAACAGAGTGAAGTGCATTTCCTAGCACACACGGAAACACATACACGGAATATTTTATGTGAAGAAAGGACCAAGAATGCTTTCAGCTCTGCTTAGCAGACATTACTTTATATACATAAACTAACATTCACATACATACATACACAAAACAAACCAAACTCTTTCCTTTTTTTCTTCTTCTTCTTCTTTTTTTTTTTTTTTTTAAGTAAATAATGCTTTTCATAAGCATCCAACCATATAGTGTTTGTTTTACGTTTTCATGCGTATGTGTACGTTTAAATAATAAGAGAGGAAGAGAGAGATAGATATAGACGTTCCTGCAATGCAGTGAAAATAATCCTGATGTACATGGTATAGATTGTATTTTTTTTTTCTCTTGTTATTATAGAATGAAAAATGATACATAAAAAAAAGAAAAAAAACGAAAAAATGTTCTTTCGCTAGCCGTTCTCTAGCATTTCATTTTGCACGTTTAGTTTTTCTTCAATTCCTATTATTTGTCTCTTCACACACACCTACAGAAATAGAAAAGCAACAACCGACTAAACAATAATACAAAAAGCGAATTTAGAAAAAGCAGCAGAAGAACGATTTTTGCGTTATTGTGAAAATTGGTCAAGTAGACAGATAGAGAAACAGAGAGGTGTAAAGTGTGCATTTAAAATGAAAGTAGTCTACAAAATATTGGCCAAGTTATTCCATATATTTAAACAATAATCATGCGTACGTGATTTGTGCTCCATTTTACTTAAAGAGAATCGAAAAAATAACACACTTTATCAGCACATACGTGAAATGACTATATATAAGAATTGTCATCTAATAAGGATAGAAATCGGTAATGAAAGCCTTTTGCTCTCAGCATTTTCTATTTTGAATGAAATCTAATGCGCTTTTAATGAAAAGATTTCAAGTCAATTAACTTATAAAGATTTTTGAAGAGGCACAAAATCTTATGTTGGGAAATACACCAAGTTGCTGATACTCTGCAGTCTTTGGCAAACAAAGTGAAAAACTTGTTCTATATAATTATTCACTAAACTTTAACGAGATGTTGTAAAAGAAATAACGAAGGTTAGCAAGAGCAACAACAACAACAACAGCAGGTCATAAAACACTCCACATCAATTTATTTCATTTCATTTTTGTCGGCACATTCTCAGCAGTTGATTAAGAGGAAAAAATTTCATTTTATCATAACGATTACGTAGAGAAGGCCACAGAGCAACGTGCTTTTCATATTATTAACAAACTTTATTGCTAATTGCGTTTTTCAGCTATTTCATTCTAGATCTCTCTCTCTCTCTCTTCGTTGCCTAGCCCATTACCCTGTAACGGTATCATAAAGCGCAAATGGCTACAGTGGTGGTGAGAATATGCAATTAACGTCAAAATTGCATTTTCTTGCAAAGAAAAAGAAACGTGAAGCAGAGCAGGTCATTCTTTTTATGTTTTAGTGTTTTTTATACATATTAGGAATATTTGCTGCTCGCTTGTGAAACAATGAAGCTTCGGCGGATATTAGTATAAGACACAAGATCAAACAAGAGCACAAGTGAAGAAATGACGGAGAAAAGAAACAATTTACATATTAAAGGCGCGATAATATGTTGTTGTTTTATACCTCATAGATTGTTATTAGTTCATCTTCTCCTCTCAACCATAACGGCGTTCATCGCGAAAACTCATTTATGAAAATTTTAAAAATACTGCAGTTCCCCTCTCTATCGGGTGCCAAAAGCAAAACTCATTCATATTATGACAAAGTACATCATCGCTTTTAAGATGTCCCATTCCGCTTTATGGCTTCTCTTTTGATTATATTCAAACACTGCAACACTTAAATGGAAGTGGTATTTGCTTAAAATAACAAACATGATAAAAACAACATGTGTCACTAAAAATATATATAAATCCGACATTTTGCTTCTGAGTATCTGGGTCAACATTAAAGTGATGAGATATTTTTAAAACATTTAAAATGTTTCAGATATATTGAATGGAAATTATATTTAAATATTTTACACACTTCGACTTGATCGTAATTCAATTGAATAAAATAAAACAAAATAAAGATAATCTTCTTAAAATTCAATACATTTTATCTCTTTAAAAAAAGAAAAATATATGGAGAATTATGTTACGAGTGGGTGATAATTTCTATGAAGTAGAACATTAAAAAAATTAAACTTTAAGTTTGCAATAGTTTAACTAAGCTAACTTCCCACACACCTACCTATCAAACATCTCAACGACATTAAGATAAAAACAACAGGACGTTTTTATTTTACGATTGCTTACAACATTTACCAGATCGTGGTTAAAAGAGACTTGCTCAGTATTTCAACTATCGTAAAAATTTATCGTTATGTTGATGTTGATAGTTTGCTCAACGACAATTTGTTACCTTAAGTTTAACCTAGTAAAGCAGGATTTCTTGTATGCGTTTTACTTTTGTACAATATTTTATTTGTGTAGCTTCCACATAAGAGGACAAATATCATGTGCCAAAAAGGGCAGTGATTGAGTAACGGATACGATCACAATTTACTAATAACCTTATTTCAGCGTAAAACTCTACATGAAAGCTCATGAGTAAGACATAATCTATTAGAGGGCGTAATTATGAAATTGCCACGCCTACCGCTTGTGTATGGATCTAGAGGGTATTCAATATTTGGTCGAACTATACTACGTTTGTTATTCCGTTCCTACAAAAAAAAGTCAGAAACCTCACCGAGTATATATAGCCTTGACCAGCATCAATTACTGAATCCATCTAGCTGTTGTTTTCACTAACAAATTTCCCGTTTCTGCGTAAAGATTTCTATTGGGTATAATAGGTTAAATGCCACGCCCACAATCTATTAGTCATAAAAATTGAGCTCCCAATTTGAATTTCATTACACATATGTGTATTATCGAAATGTCAAAACATTATTTAAAGTAGATATAAGATATTTGCCACGCCCACATTTGCATGTATGGATGTAAATGTTATTTAAGATTTAACACAAGTTGTTTATTTGTTTATTCTCTTCTTTATAAATTGTTTTCCTTCTCTTGTTATTACTCTTGTTGCTGATATTGTTGATTTTTATGCTTAGTAATGAAATTATTATGGCTTTTAATTTTCACAATTTATCAGTCTAGTTAAACACTAAGTGCAATTTTTTACACTCTCTCTCTCTCTCGCTGTGTGTACATTAAGTGATGGATGGTAGGAGCGCAGCAGAGGATGAAGAGGAGTCTCTAGGGGTTGTATAAAAGATAATTAAGGGGTAATTTTTCAAAGTTCACTGACTACTCAGACACACAAGTTCGCCTGCCCTGCCACGTACTTGTATTGTGTGTTTTTAAATGAGAAAAATTTATATTCGTGTACACAGTGTGTATGTGCATGTACTCGTATGTGTGTTGGTATGAATGTATTTGTATAAAAAGGAACAAGTTTCAATAGTTTTTATTTATATTCTCTTCATACTTGTACAATTGTTGTTGTTGTTATTCTTGTTTTGTTCTTACCGCTTCGACTTCCTTAAACACACGTATTAAATTTTTGCCTGCCAGCTTAGCAATATCCTCTTCAGACCATTTATCAGACTCCAGTAGAGCAGCAAATAAATGCGGATATTTGGAAACATCCTCTAGTCCTTTGGGCACTCTGTGCCCGAATATACGGAACAGAAAAAAGCAACAAACACACATTCATTTATTTTAACAAGTACTGCACAAAAAAAATTCATAAAACAATCATAACCACACAAAACAAAATATACCCGATTCACAGGAAAAAAAACAAAAAAGAAAAGCAAAAGCAATATTAAACAATGAAATGAAAAAAATTTAAGGTTTGGCTGAACACAAAAATCGTATATAAGTACTTACATTTATAACAAGAATAACAAAAAACAAAAAAAGAGGAAAGAAATGAATTGAAATAGAGTAGAAAAAAAGGAGTAAATTTTTCATTTGTTTCTTTTCAACTTACAAATTTACACCATCATAACCGGCCCCTATGCCCACATGGTCAACGCCAGCCACCTCTCGTATATGATTTATATGCGCTATTTTCATAAATAAATGAAAATGGAAAACATTCAGGAAAAGAATCAACAGAAGGGTGGGACGGAGGGCAAGTAAATAAATTCCAAATGCGGCAACATACGTACGTAGGTACCGTACATACAATATAAATATTTTCAACATTCATGGACAAATACGCTTAAAGCATAAAAACTAACGGGAAACATTCTACACATTCTACTTGTATGAATTATACATTGGCAGCAGTTTTTTCGCATCATACCCACTTGTTAACTTTTGCAAACAATTCGCATTCTTGCGCTTTAATATGCACTAGCAATGTGCACCAGCAGACCAAAGTGGTAATAATTTCGTCTAGTAAGTTTGTAAATGTGGATTATTTGTAATTGAGAGATAAATACGAAAAAATGATGCAGTCAGTCTTAATCATTAATGAAAATTGAACAAGAATGAAAACTGACACTTCCATCCATGTTTCTTGTCAACCATTATTTTCTACACCTAAGAATTAAACTTTTTAGACCCGGGCAGGAGTTGCACTGAAGCGTAAGTATATTCACCAAATTTAGTATACTCCCCGTTATTAGATAAAAACATAAAAGCACAATATTTCGTTTTAGTTTTTAGTCTAATTTTATTATAAAGTCTTTTCATCTTTAATGTCATTCCAGCCAGGATTACATCAATTTATGTTCAACTATTTGTTTGCCTTGTGTTTTAGGTTTACTTGACAAATTGTTCATTCCATTATGCTCAACAAATAGTAAAAGAATTTTTCATTTTTTTCTTTTTAATGTAATTTTATGCTTTTTTGGCAACGACAAAAAATACGACATGAAAGCGACAACAACAGCAGCACAAACAACATCCACGAACCTAATTTTCGTTTTTACACTAAAATACATACCAACCACATCGTACAGAGTGGCCTGACTGGAACAGCTAACAAAATGTGGATAAAAGGCAACCATTACCAAGCCACCGTTTATGGCCTTGGTGAGTATAAGCACAAGAAAACGCACCCATACATATAATAAAAAAAAGAAAAATAAACGAAATGAAAAGAAATGTAAAGAAGAGGAAGCATAAAGGGAAGAAACATTGAGAGTATGAAGTAGTAAAATATCCGGAAATTGTCAACTTACGATTCGTTGCAGTACATGGTCGGGTACATTGCGTGAACTGTTGCAAATGGCGTGAGCGGAGGAATGCGAGAATATCACAGGAGCCTTTGAGGAGCCCAGTGCATCCAACATGGTGGGCACTGAAACGTGTGACAAGTCAACAATCATGCCCAAACGATTCATCTCCTGCACGACCAACTGCAATTACAGAAAGATAAATGTAAATAGAATAGAATAAAACACAAATGAAAACGTAGTAGAAGAAGAAATTTAATCATAAGAAATTTTTAACTTTGCTTAGTTGCGGTTAATCTGCCTGCATTCTCTGTCTGTCTGTTTGTCAGTCCCTTTCCTACTTTTAGTTTTTTTCACTTATTTTCAATATAAACTCCAAAATGTCCACCATGCCATTGCAACGCACACAAGTGAGAGCAACTGTGCAGTTTACAAAGTATATTTCTGGATTTAAGCAGATAAGTAAAGGGCATGAGATGTTAGCCAAAATACTGCTGACACTACAGTGTGGCGCAAAGTACTTAACATTTTACACAAGACATGGCCGGCATCAAGGTTCGAAAGAGGTGCAAAAAAATAAATTTTGCAAAAAACGCGAAATCCTTGCGAAGAAGAGTAAGTAAGTAAGAAATTCTCAGCGGAAATCCATTTGCTGCGTGTGTGTGTGTGTATGTGTATATATAAACAAACGGCGAAATATGCAATAAGATATTCCACCAATGACTGCCTACTTCCTAGAAGCAAGTAAAAAGAGAGATATTATTAATAAACTTCCTTTAAGCCAAAAAAAGAAAAGGTACAGCAAATGTAAGAACTAAGAATGAAAAGATTGCCTGATATAAATAAAACGAGAGGTAACGGAAAAGAAAATGTAACGAATGAACCAGAGCTCAACTTAAGACCGCGCGACAACTAAAAAAGAAACCTTCTCCCTCAAAAAAACACCAAAAAAACACTACAACAAATTGTATGTAAATATGTGTGCGCCTGCCAACACCCCGTGTTGCAAGCACAACACCATTATAAATTAAACCATCTTGTGTGGTGTGGTGTCTGTACAAGCTTTGTATGTGCCAGGAAATTTACGGATTTATTATGTCGTGGCAACGCACTCTCGCTTTGGCTGTATCAGAAAATTGCAAGATGCAAAAAAGAGAAAATTCCAAAAAACATTTTCCTCTCACTGATCCTCACTCCTATTGCGATAGTTTAGTAATATTGTCAAAAATATTTCAAGTTTCATTCCTTCTCATTATTCCCTATGCAAATATGCTTGAGGTCTAATACCGTTGCTTTTTTCTTCCATATTCCATATTCATATACTTGTACACACACATACAATGCATACATATTTTGTACATTTATTTGAATAATATTGCATTTAATGGCATTTGTGAAACGTTATTTAAAGGAGAGGAAACCGTAGCCGAGAGTTGTGTCGCTAGTTTCTGCCACTATCTCCTTGTTAGCTTAGTTTGAAATTACAATATGAATGCATAATTGCACTACTACATACACAACATGTTTATATACTCAGGGCGACTCCCGTAGCTTTTCTCTCTTGGTGGTAAATTACTTTTGTTTTTGGAAAGGATTTTGGTGAATTTGTGAATAAAAATCATTAAGTTGGATTCACAAGTGAATACTAATATAAAACAAAATGCAATCATTTTCTCTTTTAAATTTTAGAATGAAAATCTTAATATAAATTTTTTTCTGTTATTATAAAAAAAAAAAAAGCAAAATTAAATTAAAAATGCAAGAAAAGGAAAAACGAGATGAATATTTAACGTACTCGTATACTTTTCACATGACTGCTTAAATGAATGTTGGCTTGCTGGGGAACGTAAACAACTTCTATGCGAACTTTTGAAGTGATGGGCAAACGGTTTGCATTGACCACACGTAATAAAATGTAAATAAAACTTTTAACCCAGTTAACCCCAAAATCCCAATTGGATGTATTATATAGTAAAAGCACAAGTCCCTTAACGCGGTCACATAAACTTTGTGTGTTTGTGTGTGTTTTATGTTTTTGCTCACCTTGCCAAACTTAGATAATCCGCCAATATGGGGATATTTGCCGGGTTCGTCAACTTTGCAGCAATCCGCCCTGGGGTAAAGTAGAAAAAGGTAGAAGAAGAAGAAGCAGATAACAAACACATCGCTTATCATAAAAATCAATATTGACCTTCATAAAGTCACGTACACATTACATAAACATATATTGCAAGCACTCACACACACTTATACTTAACATACAACATAGTTTATTTGTTTTTTAATGCTTTGCTACCTACCACCTCACCCCACGGAAAATTAGGAAATATATGCAACCATAGTGCAAATAAAAAATGCATCACTTATATGGATGTGGCTGTTGTCGGTGGTGGCAGTGGCGGTGTACCTCACATTGTACGAATCCCAAATGATACTTGAAATTGCATTGAATTTTTTAGTTCGTTAACTTGGAACAGTTTGTGAGAGTTTTTATTCTATTTTTATTTTTTGCTTTTTGCCTTCACTTTATATCTCTGTCACTTTCCTCCTTCTCCCCAATTCTTCTTCTGCGTGTGTTTATATAAATGAATGTAAATGTCTCTACTTTGGTGTAATTTATGTATGCATTCGAACTTACCAAGGTGTGTTGCAGGTATGCGTTAAAGTTAAATAACGAGTACCGAGCTGATAAAACATGCGAAGCACACTTAAGCTGGTGCCAATGGCGTGCCCGCCTTCTACACCAATTAAACTGGCGATTCGACCACTTTTGTGTGTTTTCTCGATACCTGAATGTGAATGTAAGAATAAAGAAATGTAATGGATGAAAAAGCTTTATGGGGTTTTTGGCCATATATAAAATAGCCTCCTTAGATATTGTATATAAAACTGAAGGGTTCATATATTCTAATTATTTTATAAATATGTATTCACAAAATGTTTGCATACACACTGTACACATAAAATCTTCAACTGAAGTCTTCCATCTTATAAGTTCTATCGCAATTTTTATTTGACTTTAATGTTCACTTTCTGTCAGGGACTAGAAGCATTTAATTTACTACCAGGAATATATGATGCGACATGCCCTTGTGCAATTGTTAATGTATATATAAAGGCGCATATGCTCCTCTATATATAAACACGTGATAATTCCCTGTTAATAAAATGGTTTAGAAGAGCGTGAAATAAGCGAACATGAAACGAATAAGCGATAAATTTATGATCTCTGCTTCATGCACCACATACCATGAGTGCACAAGAGTGTAAAATTGTATTTGTGTATATGTAATAAATTAAAACAAGTAAACAAAAAAATACATTTTGCTGAAGCCAAATCTTGAGTGCCCACCTTGAATGCACGTAAACTTCCTGAGACAATATATTTTGTGTACTTTATAAGTAATACGGGAAATTTATTTCAATTTCAGTACTAACCTGTATATGAAACCTACCAACACTTTTGCCCATTTTATTCCCAATTTTTGAGACCCAAAGAATGATTATCACATACCGGGCAGACATACCGAGCACAGACAAAGCTGGTTAGATCGACTGATTCAAAACACTTTGTAGGATCTTCGATGCCTGATATATAGGATGGTATATATGTGCCATCATACCCTGTACGGTATTTTTGAAATTTAATCTTTAACGAAATCTTTCTTTAATTTCATTATATTCTATATAGAAACAAAATCTGGGTGCCTCCAAATGATGCCTTCATTCACTATAACCAATAATTAAATTTGGGTTGTAGTTGCTGTGTATTTATAGGTACGAGTGTCGTATTGTATAATTTAATGAAATCAATTATGTAAACGATAAACAACAGGTTCAGGCCCACCACATGTTGTTTATGGGTGTGCATGTAGCGGTAACAATTTGTTAATTGTTGCCAAAATCACTGACATTCAATGACCATCAATCATGTCAGGTGTCAATAAAGGTTTGTTTATAACAATTGCAATATACGACAGTTTGCGTACGCGCACACAAATTATACACAAAACTATTAGCAATAATTCTGCTTATCACCACTAAAACAACAACAATGCCATAGTTAACCAAAACATCAGTCAACACCACTTATACTTACTCACCCACCCAGTACCACAGCACTTGTCCATAATGAATGTCCCTGACGTACAACACTTTTCTATTGTGCCACATATACGGTACGTACGTACGATGGTATGCGTTTATTAATTTGTATTTGTGTTGATGATGTATTGAATGGCAACAACAAAAACCGCATTTAATTGTTTTCAAACAATAAAACATTTTTCATTATTATTATTTCATACAATTACTCCTCTTTACTTGGAGAAGTTTTTGTTCAATTGAACAATTTAATGCCACGGCTTTACAAAAGGAAATATTTCTCCAAGAAAACATTTGAATTTTTAAATTTTTTTAATATATATTTTATAAATGTAACCACATGCTGCACAAGAATGGATCTAATCTAATCTAGTATTTATATGAATGAATTTAAATTGAATTACAAGCAGCCGTCTCCGGATTGCCTTTCTTTGATACCTTATAAATATTATTAAACAAAAAAAAAAAAAAAACTCACCTGAGGCAGTTGTTACTAACGTCATATAATGTGGATATAGATTGACTAGGCGGCGTATAACATCGATTTGTTCTAAAGTTAATTGTACTGCATCCAGATGCTGGGAAGAACATGGAGCGTAGGCTGACCAAAACTGTTTGAAAACTTCATTTTCTTCAAATGCTCAACACTATAAAGGATTATACATAAAAACGATTGTACCTGAGCGGATACCATTCCCTCTTTCAGGCGCCTCAAGTCGGTATGACTCCAGGCACTGGTGGACCAAGGTTGTATTTGTCTTAAATCGCCACCGAAATGAAAGTCTTTTAATTGATTCTTTAGAAACTTTCGTATATTCCAAGGTAGATCGTTGTGCCTTCAATTAAAACAAAAAAGAAATAAATTCCTTAACATTGTTTTTTGTTAAAATTGTTAAAAGATAAGAGAGAAAATAAAAAAAATATAAATGCAAAATGAAAAATACTTAACCGTGACGGATTAAAAGTTAATAATTTCACAACATATTCTGGATTGAAATGTCAATCTTCTTACCCATCTATTAGGGGCACTTCCTTTAATACATTTCGCACTCGCTGCAAACGGTAATCGAAATCCGAGTTGGCCGAACATATCAATATCGGTAGAACCAATGGAAAGTAAACAAAAGTTAAACAATTCAAGCCACAGAGCACGAAGCCTTTAGGCAGCTTCCGCGATTTCATTGCCTTTTTAAGCTGCCGTTGTAATTACATTGATATCTGCAAAGAAGGTGTACACATTTGTTGAATAAAAAGGAAATTTCACAAAAAAAAAAAAAATTCTAAAGCTGATGGAAATCTTCTTTATATTTGTTCTCAATCTTTGACAAAAAATTACTTGAATATTTTAAAAATATATACCCTTGAGTGGACCACAATTATTTATATTTATACACTTTAAAAACTTTTGCTGGCAATTCGTGGAAGGATGCCCTAGAGTCTATATATAGTATTGAACAGACATATTCCAATGACGGCAAAAAAGCTGCCACATCAATCAAATCCCTAAATTTGTAGCCTCCCTACTACCTCATAATTATTCATAGTAACAAGAAGTGTAATAGTATAGGCCTCCCTATAAACTATTAGCGCCTAATTACTCTTTGGAGTACAAAATGTTAAACATGAATGCATGCGTTTGTTTATGTACATTTTAAAGCGATTAGCGTAAATTTCATTCTTTGTTAATGACTTTTTATATAATTAATAAGCCCTTCAACTAGCTGGCTTACATATTAGCGGGAGTTTTAATATGTATGAATGTATAGAAAAAGGGCGCAAAATCTAAACAATAACTTTTCCTATCCTCCTCTTCATTCCAAACCCGATGACATTGGAGAACAAAAAAAGGGGGGGAAAGTAGGAGAGACTTCATGTGTAATATTTCTAAATTATATGCCATTAAAATGTTATCCAAACATATTATTATCTATGTCACACGAACCCAAGCGTTTATGTATACAAGCAATTAATGGGTGCGGGTGCATAATGCGCATGAAAAACTATTTGTAAAAGGCTGTGTAAGGGGGGATGAGCACATCTACCCCATAATAGCGTTTCTACACATACTGCACTAAATCAACTATAATACGTACTGGCGTTCAACATTTTTACATCTTTAATATTTCTCTACATTATTATGCTGGATAATAACGCTGTAGGTACAACCATATAAATATGTACTTAGCCAGGGGGTGTGGGATTTGCACAAGAGAGTTTTTAACCTTCAATTAATGCAGCTCTTGACGTGGCTTACCATTACCATGCACGAACATAAATATAATGTTATAAATGGAGTAAAACATAGCACTACACTAATACGATCGTACGCTATTATGCAACTGAAATTAATGGTTAAATTTAATTTTTTTTTTTCTTGTATTAAATTTCATAACTACACAACTGTCTGTGCCAGAGTTGGAAATTTGTTTGTTTTAGAAAAGTTTTAAAACTCAGTTATTGTATTGTGTGGCTCTTTCTCTCTCTCTCTCTCTCTCTCTCTCTCTAGTTCATATATATCCATATATATGTGTGTGTGTATATCTAGGTTTATAGTTGTACTGGCCCACATTCATATTGTAACATAACGATGTGAGTGAGCATACCAAAAATAAAAACAAAGCCATCACATTAAATGCAATGGGAGTAAAAATGCTAGAAAACCACAAAAAAAAAAAGTAACATTTCAAAGGAAGAAACAAAATATCAAAAATCGTTATAAAATATAGAAAAAAAAAATTATTTATAATTTTTTGTTGCTGTAGTTGTTGTTATGACATTTACATTTTTTTAGTATGTTGATGAAACATGTTGTAGCTAAGTGTAACGTTTACATATGTGTTTTTATTCACACACACACATATTACATATGTATATATTATTGTATGTTCTCCCGGCTTTAACGATTTTGTTTACATACTTCCTTTGTCTAATAAAAAAACAAGTGAAAATGTTATAGTCGGTCAAGCCCGTCCATTTTATAATCCACACCACTTACCTCCTTAAATTATGCTACAACTATTTAGGTTGTGTCTGCTTCTGCATCTGTATGTACTGCCATCTAAGTCACTTTGTAAAATATCATTTAATGTGAAGGGGTTCTAAAAATGGTCTGATCCGGTCTTTTTTCCATATTTTAAAGACAAACTTTGGGCCAATTCATATTTTTTTTACTAAATTTCATCGAAATTGCGTCCTGTAGCTTGAATGCAAATGTGTAAAGACAGACAGACGGACGGAAAATGTGATCCTGGAATCGATCGGTACAATAAAAAGTAAGTGACTTTTGAACTGTTTACCCGTGTTCGAACTGAATGCACTTACGTACAATAGCTCACACGCCAATATGTGTGTATGTGAGGATTTTTTTAAAATTATTTATTTAATTACAAGCAATCATGCCAATAACTATATTATACAATGTCCATGTTTCGCACAGAACACACCATACATACACATGTACATGTCACAAGCACTGTGAACAATGATTTTAAAATAAAATAAAATAAAATGTAATATTTTATGTGTGTTGTAAGCGAGCAAACAAACAAAAGGCTGAAATAATTTTACAAACACTAAACCATTCTATGGGAAGCATAAATTTGCTAAAAACACACACACACACACACACACACCCAAACCACATATATATAAACTCCAAATTGTATGAACATTAACATATAAAATAAAGAATGCGAAATGGCGACGAGACACAGTGAAACCGAGACACAAAGAGAAGGTGAAGCTTAAACACTAATTAGGTCAATTTGCCAAAAAATTGAATTATGGCCAACAATACAAAATAGGGAGTTGGGAGCTTTTCATTTTTTCGCCCAATCTGTGTATTTTATTGTTCTGCACATGAACGTTGTACATATTTCACAATTAAAACTAACAACAGCTATAAGTTCAATACTCGTACATGCAATCGTAATGGACCAAAACAGTACCGTTTGGTATGGCATGGCTGGTAATACTAGCACAAATCATTTGCATAACCAAACAAATGAGTTCAATGAATTGAAAGCACAATGATAAAAAGCCATATAATAAATTTACTGCGCATTATATAAAATATGCAAAAGCGTATGAAATATTTATATGCTGCCAGTACGGCTGCCAGTTAACACATATGAACAAGTAGAGAGAACCGCATGTGGCCAAATTTTAGATACCCTTGATTGGCAAGTGGAAACATTTAGCAGAAACTCCACAATTTATATTTATTTGTACATACTTGATCAGCATTCATGTAGCCGTGTCCGTGTGTTATTGGAATGCTGTCTCGTCAGTCTTCAACTCTCAATATATATACATTTCTAGTTTCTATGTTCGGGTTGCTATTTAAATTGAACAAAATCGTTTAAAAATCTCGCCTACAATCGATAAGAATTTTTTCATTACCCACAATCTACGATTTTGAAGAAATTACGTCAACATACAATTGACTTAAACTTTTTGCTTTTTTAGAAGATAAATGTGTCAAAAATTTCTGTAAGCTTATAAAATGTGTGCAGGGTTATAAACAACTCATCCTCAAATATTATTTAAATCCGCACAAGCATTATGTGTATGCCAAAATATAACGTACAAAACACATTCAAATTTTTTGCGTTTAAAGAAAATCAGTTTTCCCCAATGAAATATTATTTAGTGCACATAACACACCGTCTCATAATAAAAACTTAAAAATTATTCACTTGAGAATTTACTGAATGTTTACAAATACATAAACATAAATGTGTGTACTCTACATAAGATGTTGGATATACTAAGTATGTCATTCCGTTTGCAACTGCGAAGAAGGTGGCGACACAGACATCACAAAGTATATTTATATCTAAGCATCATCAAACACTGAGTCAATCTAGACATAAATGTCCGTCTGTCCGTCTGTTCTCACGAACGTAAATTTATTAGATATTGAGTTGATATTTTATACTGACACTTCTTTTTTATACACGCAGATCGCTATTTTAAACAGGAAAAATCTTTCAAGGGCCACGCCCACAATCGACAAAAAACTATTTATCTGCCACAAAAATTAAGCTATTAAGTTGAAATTTAGTAAACACATTCAAACTTTGTTCACCCATCGATATATTAAAAATAAGCGTAATCGCATTACACACACGCCCACAATTTACAAAAAAATCATACTTACATCATAAAACTCGATTTGTACGGTGATACGATACATATACCATTAGAAGGCGTCATTATATTTTTGCCACGCCCACTGTTTGTATGCTTAAGTAGAGGGTATTTAAAGATTGGCCTAAGCCAAATTTCGTTCTCTTACTTGTCTCTTTATTGTATTTCGAGAGATATTGAGACATTGCATGTCTGCGTTTTTAGAGCTTGTCATAGAAATTTATGTTATCCTGTTGAAAATGTTAAACATTTAGGATTGTCTTTATGTCCCTTTACATGTTACAAAAAGCAAGTTAAGAATGTACAGTTGGCTTTGGCCAGAGCGTCGATCTCAATAACGATCAATGTTCCTTCATACCATATAAATGAAGCTTCGAAGTACATTTTGAAGGAGCAATTTAGATTTCTTGTTATGCGAACAGATAAGCAGACTCAGGTCTCGATTGTGATTACTTTGAGACTGTAGGCTCCTGAAACCTCTTTCCGGCCATTGAAAATGTTTTGAAAAACTACAGTGTAGTATGTATAAATATTTATAATTTCAATAACATTTTATTTGAATATATTTACAGACATTCGGATTATTTTGGATAAATAATAGATGCATATACCTGTATATGAAATTTGATTTCCCTTTATCTGTATATTATTCTAATGAAATCTGCAATATTATATCTGTGAATGATAGGTTTAACTAGTAGAAGACTTTTTGCATGCAATATTTAGTTGTTTTGTTACATCCTTCACAATACAGATGGAGGCGATAGAAACCCTAAAAAGTATAAATGTTCTTAATCAAGATCCAAATATGAATCAATCTAGCGCATGTCGGCCCGTAAGTCCGTTTCTGATTAAACTTCTTCCGGACGCTTACAATGAGCTAACATTTTATATATTTAGAGTTTCTTTGCACAAATTCCTATTGAAGTAGAGCAAAATCTTGATATAAATTTTGAAAAAGTTGCGCGTTTTGATCCAAAGGAGGCACACTTGAAATGATTTAAATTGAACCATTTTTAGGTTAGTTTTTTTAAAACCCACCTTATTCAATGTTTTATTATAAAGGAAATCATTTTAGGCAAAAATTCACAATTCTTAAAAGCGAAGTGCGTGCACGAACTAGATATGTGAACGAACCTACAAAAGAAAAAAAAATGCGGAAGTACAGACTGCTATAGCCAGATAAACTTGTATTTTGATGTAATTTTGAATAAAAAATATTTGCACTCTCCAACGCTTTCTTCTAAGGGTTTGCAAAGGGACGAATGAACTTAGCGTACTACCCCCCTTATATGGAGTTCGCAAAAGTTGCAATTCTTCAATATTTCTAATAAAAATTGGATAAAGGAAATGATTTTTCACGAGATGCATTATGCGACAATGATGCAACTAAACAAATTATTACATAATAAAATATTGTGGAAGAAAGTGGTGTAGGTCGGGCTTGCCAACTTCATCATTCATTTGCCCTGCAGCACTTGTGGCATTGGAGCATGTTAAATAAATATTTATTTTTAAATTTTTTATCTTTCTTCAATAAAAGCACAATCTATGCAAAGCAATATATGTGTAAGCATGTATCTCTGCGATATTCTGTCAGTCTCGTTCATTTCGAAAATCAAATATTTTGATTGAATAATAACATGGGCAAATAATGTACGAAACACGTATGTACCGAAATATATATTTACTTATGCATACTAAGCATTCATAAGTAGAAGGAGCAATTGCTTAAGGAAATTGCTTGTTAGTGAAAGATCCTTATTTACTTGAGAGCAAAAAGTGAAAGAAACTTCACTAGCACACATGGTATGTTTATGTACATCAATTGATTTAGTTCACTGTAGTATGCACCCAGTACAGAAAAGTGTAAGTAAATATTTGCTCTTGATTGCAAATAAATGCTTATTGTTGGTGCCTGTATGTGGTGGGTAAGTAAATACGTACGTGTACGTATAAATAGCATTAAAGCAATTGCTTCATATCATAAGTTGTGCATAAATGTGTTTGGTTACGTTAAGCGACCTTTTTTAATTTTTATTAAAAATTATAAAACGGTAAAGAATTTCATTTCAACATTTATGTTTTTAAAAGAAATTTTATGATATTTCTTAAAAATGACTAATTAGTGCAACAAAGACAACCCCAACACTTACTGATACCGGATGGATTTTGTTTTAAAAATAAAACTCCTTCACTTTGTTAAAAAATCAAAAAAAATATTTCGTTTTTGCTATTTCGTTAAAAAATGTCCTAGTGAGCGTGGTCTGTTCTTTTCATTTTCAAGACATTTGTATAATATAATCCCTTAAGTAAGTTTTAGTGCCAATTTTCAGCTTTTAATCTATGGTAGTCTGACTTTTTCAGTTTTTGATTAAATGTAAGCGCATCTTTGACCCGAAGTTGCCCATTTTCAACGTGATCGGCTAACAGACACGCCCACAATTTACATAAATCCATGCCCACCGTTCGTATGTAGATGCGGAGGATATTTAAGGTTTAGTTTAAGACAAATTTAGTTTATTTACTTGTTTTTGTTTTTACTAAATAAACGAAGATGTAAAACTATGGTAAATGTTCAAAAGAAACCTAAAGAATTTAAATTCACTTGCTTCAGCGTTCAAAGTGGGTGTCAACCTGTTTACGCGTTATAATTGAATTATGAAATTAAAATAACTTAATATTACATTAAGATGAAATGCAAACAATACATCTACACATATATACTACAATGCCTGCTTATGTTTGACGTTATCTCTTAAGAGCACAACCTAAAACATTATACATTACGTTAATGAGTTGACTTGATGTATGTTCTCTTGTGTATGTGATACGCTATATATTACATATTGTATATGCAAGTCATAAGTTGCTCTCAGCTAGATAAACACACACAATATACTTATAGTAGGCTGTGCATGGCATATGAATGTGTGCGATGATTTAAGTAAGTAACTAATTTCTGTGCTTGAGCAAAGGGTTCTGTTTGACTTTTTGCTGGAATAATTAAAAAGACTTTTTATACAAAGTTCTAAGCTAATTAATAATAAGAGCGTAAAGCAAAAGCAGAAGAGGAAGAAGGTTATTGTTAGAGGAGAAGCAAACAGTTGGGGCAACGCCGAATGCATACCCACCAAGGTATACAATATTTTTAATTAGAAACCTACAGCTCCTGGGTTTACTTACCAAAATTTTGTAGAATTTCTAACATTTTATACACATAACTATGGCCACATATACTCTTTAGCAATTTTTAATATATTTTTTTTTAATTTTAAGTTTTTATTTTGCAACTGCAACATTCAGTAACATTTCAACATTTCCCGATAATATTCGTTGGTCACATTCTTTTTTTTTTTTTTTGTTGTTTTATACATGTAAGCATGTGTAGACACTTATGTGTACAAGTTGGCATTATACATTACAACCACCCATACAGGCACGCCTCTATATAGTCAACATGCTTTTTTGGAATAACAATGAGCTGAAAATACGTGCTTACTTATTAATATTTATTAACATTTTGTTTCCAGGACACACTGTACTACATCGTTCTGCACGTTTGATCAAAACAAAATCAAAATTTAATCAATTTAATTTCTGTGTAACGACATCGATTAGTTGCTTGTGTCCGTGTTACTTTTTCTTTTTTTTTATTAATACCCTTAAGAAAATTGTCATTTAGCCCGATTACGTGATTTCCTATTATATTCTCGGATATGTTCCGTTTTTTCTAATTTTTTTTTTTTTTGTTCTGTTGCCTTAACTTCGGGTAAAACTTTTCACTTTTCACAACTTGTCGTTACTCTTGCCGTGTCACACTACAATACATATAAAGTTTGTATCCTTTTTGGTGTGTGAAAATGGTGGAAGCTGGTCGATGAGACGCGTATTGCGCTAATACTGTTGCTGATTACATTCCCGTATCCCAACTTGACGCTGATGTGTTCGAAATTCAACTGAACTCGTCTTGGCCCGAACTCGACAATTCAGGCGAGATTCGCTTCGAACGTGCTGACACACATATGCATATGCATGCAAGTGCTTACACTCACAGTAGCATAGAGAGGAACAATCATTATAATAACAATAAAAACAAAATAAAACAACAACAACAACATACCGATATATGGGCCACATTTACACAAAAAAAAAAAAATAAGAGGAAAATAAACTTTAATGAAAAATTATTGTAAATGTCGGGTTATTGTTGTTGCTTTTGAAGTTTCTATTGGTGCTATTACAAGAACAAACACAGTGACAACTTTAAGTACCACAAACTGTTGAAAAATCAGCTTAAACGGTCAAATGTGCAACAATCACTAACAGCAGCACTTGATACTTAAAACAAAAACAAACAAAAAACGTTAAAGTGTAAAGTGCAACTATATTAAAAATAAAATAAAAATAAAAAAATTACAAGCAAAACTAAATATATTTAAACAAAAGTTTAAATAATTTAAAAAAATTATCATTATTAAATTATTAGATATTGTTTTTAAAAATTATCATTTAATAAAATAAATTATTTTAGAAGAATAATAAATATTTTTTAATCATTTAAATGTACATTTTAATGATTTTTTATAATTTTTTTTGTGTGTAGACTTTCAAATAAATATTTATTTAAAATTTTCTTTACAAATACCCTAAAACCCATTGTTAACAAAAATAAATAAATTTTAATTTAATTGCACATATTTTAAATTAAAAAAAAACATTTGTCAATTTTTTATTTATTTAATAATATATTATTTATTTTATTTTATTTACTAATCACACATTGTAGAGTCATGCGTTTTAACACTTTCTCTCTCTCTCTTAAGAGGCACACAAAAAAATCCATTAATTTACTATTCTCTAGAAAACTGTAACAATAGTGGGAATTATTTGTTCTCTCTTTTAGTATCATTTTTATTTTTATACTCACCGTTCAATACGGGTGTCAAACAACTAGAGACAAAAATTAAAGACCCTACAGAATATATGTCCTTGATGTAGTCCTGAAACACTGAAACGTTTTAGATGCATTTGTCTATCTTTTGCTAGCAAACAGCAAAGTAACTGTGGTAGCTAGGAATAATTTAAACACCGATTTAATTAATAAATTTAATTAATTTTACTTTTAGCTAAAGTCTTATTTGTTAGTAATATTGCATTAAATGAAATAATGTAAAAAATTTATACAACAATTAAATCAACTTTCAAACAAAATATTTAAAAAAAAAGAAACGAATATGCTACAACGTAACATCCCTACTATTTCCTCTTCAAATAATCTTGTACAATACAAGCGTGTATTTTTTCAGACATTTTTCAGTTTTTCTCCAGCCTTATAAACCTAAAAATTTCATTTGGCAACAAAATAGTTTAAACACAAACCTTCTCTAGATAGCATTAAAAAACATTCCTCTAACGCCCTGCATTTAATATTTGTGGCTTTTTCTTTATTATGACATTCAACCATTTATGTGAAATGCGTTTTGTTTTGTTTGCAAAACGACCTTCATATAACCTTTTTCGTGTAAATACATTTTTCATTCGCAATCCATTCACACGTAACAAAATTTTCGGTTATATTTATGATATTACACAAAAATAGCAAAAAATTGTTGAAAATTATTTTAAAAATTTATCAAAGTTTGTAAGAAATTAATTGTGTGCATTTATTTGAAGCATTTTGAACATTTTAAAGGTAAGCTATAAGGTAAATACTAATTGGGAATGAAGATTTTGTTTAATTAATTCGTGATTTATAAAACAATTATTTCGTAATCAATGAAGAGAAGAAACACTGAAAATAATTGTGTATAAATTTGTTTCAACATAATTTTGATGGAAGCAAATTAGAAGCATAACATATGAACAAAAGCTTACAAATAATCACATATCTAACTAAACAAATGGTTTGTGCTTTCCTGATTAAAATAAACTTAATAAACTATAACTGTTTGGTGAGCAGAGTTAACAAAGTCCGAAACTGCAGCCCAAGCAGAACGGACTCTGAACCTTTGGGTTTTGTTATTAAGAAAACATTCGTAGGAAATACAAATATATATATAATACATATACAAGTCAAGTGTAACTATAGTTAACAGTAAAGTTGATTAAGTACCACACTCTCCAACGTATTTTAAATAATCAATAAAGTGTAATTTTACAAGAAAACACGCAAATTTACATTTATATTCCATTTAATTCAATTGATTTGTGTGCCCTCTAGCTAAGATGGTGATAATGTCTGTGTTTTTTGTTGTTGGAATTTTTAATTGAATTGAATAAGAGCCCAAACATATACTCTGCAGCAAATACTGTTTCATATTTAGCATATATACAGGAGGAAGGAAAAAATTGAAACTCTTAAGCAAGCCGTCATATAAATAGAATGAAATTTTTCATATACATACAAAACTGGACGGGTTATAAACTTTTGTATACAGAAGTTTGCAATATTTTTCCTCACACTGTATATAATAAAAACATGATTAATTCTTTTCTTTTCAAAACTTGTTCACTCTTATAATTTTTATATTCTTTTAACAGAGACAATAACATAAAACACGTCAGACTAGTTTTTGGGGGCTCGTTTCTCGTTTGACTAGCACAAATGCATACACGTTACACAGTACTGCACTGTATTATTATATGCATTAAAAAAAACATTTCTTTTCAAATAATTGCCAACGTGGATTTCATTTGCTTCCTCCTTACCCCCCAGTGTAGGAGATTACTTGTTGACATTCTCCACGTCTGACTTGCTGCTGTTTTTTATTGTTTGCTTATGTTATCTGTATTGTTGCCTTTACGCCATCGATTTTATATATAATTGAGAGAATTTCAAAGTGGGTTTGTTGAGTATTAAAAGATTGCAAATTTATGCGTTGTCACACAGTTCGGTTGGTGACGTTGAGTGAAAAAGGTGTGCAAAGGGAATATAATTAAAAATTATTTGCAAGTTTTGAAAAGTTTTTATTTGTATTATTTGTATTGTTTAAGATAACCAAGGGGAGGAAGTTTCTCTCAATAAGTCTACAAAATGTTTTAAAGATTTCATATCTTGTGCACTTGAATGCCATAAATAGCAGACAATTTTTTATACTTCCTACTTTAAACTCGTTGTGGGTGACCTTCAAAAAGATCCACAGGCAAAATACATAATTTTATATGAGAATATATAAATATACAAAACCGACACACATTTGGTTTATAATAAAAAATTTATACAGCGCATGTGATAATTCGAAATATATGTTAACAGATAGTGAAAGTGATTATAAATGTAATTCCGCAATTCAACGTCTAGGATGTAGAGACAATATGGCGCTCTAGCGACGTTTAATGTTTTTTCATTCTTAATATTTTCACGCTGAAACCTGTAATTTTCAATTAAATGCTAACTCATTAAAATCTTATTTAAATCCAGCTGCATAATGGCTAAAAAAGTCGTTCAGATATTCATGAAATGGAATATTTTGGCACAATTTTAGTTTATTTAGTTTTAAATTATTTTTGTTACAATAAATTTTCTCGCAGCGTTTGTTTTGCAACATTGTTGCTTAGTTGCATTCAATAAAAGAACCGCTTAGGCAGCAAATGTTGCTGAGAAGTTTAAGTTTGGCAACATAGTAACGGCTGATTCAGTTATATGTTAATGTTAATAACAACAATAAAGGTGTCTGCCAGTTTTCAATTTTTGTACTCTCCCTATAAAATGACAAAACACGTAAAAGGAAAGCCTTACAAAGACCGGGCAAAATCAGACATATTCGTCCGTCATACTTTTACTAATTCCTCGCGCTGTTTGTATCCAAAAATTGAGGGTACTTAAGTTTTGTCCTAAGATGAATTTGTTTTGTGTTGCTAAGCTGATTTACTCTTCTCGCACTCGTTGTTCTATGATATGAACACACTTGAACCTCCCATTGAACGAAACTTTTCTATACGATTTTAATTTTAAAAGTTTTTAAACAGTAGAAATCAAACAAATTTTTTTCTCTTTTAAATTGAAATAATAATGTATAATATAATTTACCTCTAAATGTGACCTTTTTTTGTCGATAGACTGTTAATATTTTATTTTTATTATTTTTAGCGAATCCATAATGACTACCTACTTTTGCTACCCCAATGAACAGTTGCAGCAGGAGTTGCGGCGTATCGCCCAAGCCATTGTGGCCCCTGGCAAGGGTATATTGGCTGCAGATGAGTCTGTCTCCACCATGGGAAAACGTCTCAAAGATATTGGTGTGGAGAATTCCGAAGAGAATCGTCGCCAATATCGTCAGCTATTGTTTACCACAGATGGAAAATTGGGCGATAGCATTTCCGGTGTTATACTGTTTCATGAAACTTTATATCAAAAGGCCGATGATGGTACTCCGTTTGTGGAGCTGTTAAAGCAACGTGGTATTATACCTGGCATTAAGGTGGATAAAGGGGTTGTACCCTTAATGGGTAGCGAAAATGAATGTACGACTCAGGGCTTAGATGATTTGGCGTGCCGTTGCTCTCAGTATAAGAAGGATGGTTGTGATTTTGCCAAGTGGCGTTGCGTTTTAAAGATTGACAAGAATACACCATCCTATCAGGCCATAATGGAAAATGCCAATGTTTTGGCTCGTTATGCCTCTATATGTCAATCGCAAGGTTTAGTACCAATTGTTGAGCCAGAGGTGTTATGCGATGGTGTGCATGATTTGGACCGTGCCCAAAAAGTGACTGAAACTGTGTTGGCTGCCGTTTATAAGGCTCTCAACGATCATCACGTGTTTCTGGAGGGTACGCTATTAAAACCCAATATGGTGACGCCTGGTCAATCGAGTGCCGCTAAGAATACACCCGAAGAAGTAGCTGTAGCCACAGTGACTGCATTGCGTAGAACTGTGCCGGCCGCTGTCCCCGGTACGTTTGATTGTTTAGAAAATTCATCTGAACCCTTTTTTACCCAAATATTTCTGTTTTGTATCGTAGGTATTACGTTCCTATCGGGTGGTCAAACTGAAGAGGAAGCTTCCGTCCATTTAAGTGCCATTAATCAGGTTTCTTTATGCAAACCCTGGGCATTAACTTTCTCGTATGGTCGCGCCTTGCAAGCTTCCGTATTGCGTGCTTGGGGTGGCAGCAAGGAAAATATACCAGCTGCTCAACAAGAGCTACTTAAGCGTGCCAAGGTAAGAGATTCATTTAAAAATAAATGGAAATTGGGAAAATGGGATTTTCAAAATTTATCACTTTTCAATTTTAAAGCTAGTGAGTAAAGACACTCCATCTTTATGAATGATTCTTTTTATTTTACAATAAGAGAGACATACTCTCCCTGCACATAGATTTATTTCTAATTTAATTAGGCCAATGGTGATGCTTCTTTGGGTAAATATGTAGCAGGCACTGTACAATCATTGGCTACCGTTACAGATTTATTTCTGAAAAGCTATCAATACTGAATGAAAACCATTTTATACCACAAGTGCTAACATTTCATATCATATTTTTAAACTCCATCAGTTAATTCAAACCAAGCACCAGCTAACCGTTTCTGCAACGTAAATATTAACCTAAAAAAGGAATTTTGTTTTGTTCAATCAATCAGTAGCTATTTGGATTTAGCTATTTGAATATGTTTAAAGCTTCTTTTTCTATTTCTTTTTTTTTTTTTTGCGTGTATATCATTTATGCTTAATTTTTTCATTTCCTTACCTTATATTTTCTTTCCTTTGTTGCTGTAATTTTATGCTAATTTATTCTCTTCTCTTATAACCTATTCTTTGACGTCGCTTATTTAGGCAAATTCACTTGCATGTCAAGGCAAATACGTTGCTGGCTCAGTACCATCATATGCAGCTAATAAGAGTTTGTTTGTTGCTTCGCACAAATACTAAATAAAAAGTGAAAAGTTCCCTTATCACTGATGGGTTCCACTATGTAGTTATTTAAAAAAAGAAAAGAAAAGAAAAGAAAAATTAGAAATATTTTCTAAATGTGAAACAATGTTTTTGTTTGTAAGCATGTGTTTTTTACAACATCCTTATATACCTTATATATATATAAAAAAAATTAAAAAAATAATAAATAAATATTTCAACAATTTGTGTTTAAGAATTTGTGCAAATCTGCAATAATTTAATCAGAAGTAAAATGAATCAAAGAGCTTTTAAAGTGTATACACTGATAAATTTGGATCGTTTTCAAAGAGTTGAGAGCAAAAAAGATTATTAAAATCAATTATTTTAAAAAGTTTCTAATATTCGAATGAGTTTCAAGACATGTTTTAACCGTAGAATCCCTGAAACAATCCATAATTTTCCCAATCTTCCTACAATCTAAACTGAGATGCTAAGATACCCAAATATTGCTGGATATCAGAGCATTTTTATATATGTATGGGTAATTACTGTGAAGACCCCGAAGCGTTTATTGTGAAGGTTCTTATCAAAGCATTTTAATTATTATACGTACTGATATGAAAGGCATTTAAATGTTATTTAATTTAATGCTTCAACTGTTTCTCTATTTCGTATTGTTTTCTCGCTCACAGGCCAATGGAGAAGCTTCTTTGGGTAAATATGTGGCTGGCAGTGTTGCTGGTGCAGAGGCTGATGCCGCCTTGTTTGTTGCCAATCATGCCTACTAAGTATTTTATAATTTACACGGCCACCGCATTTACCTCATGACTGTGTACAAAATTAAAAATGAGGAATTGAAAAACTTTTTTTTTTTTAGTAATTACAAGGTGTACTAATCTTGTACGTTTTATAATAAATATATTTAAAAATATTAAACATTAAGTGGTTTTTAGATATTTCACACAAATGTTTATATTGTAGCAAAGGGATTTTCATTATCATTTAAGCACCATCCAGTGCGAGTTAGTTGTAGTAAGAAATATTATTTACATTGAAATAAAAGTTTTTTAGTTTGAAGTACTACGTGATACGATTTTGAAAAAATCAATATTTAGTAAAAAAAAAACATTCTTTATATACACACCCCTTCAACGTATGATAGCTACCACCCTTTGTCAAAACGTTTGTAAAGCTCAGAAGGAGGCTTCAAACATTCAACAATGTATGTATCGTATATTCTGAATCAGTATCAACTATTGAGTCTGTGTAGTCTATCCGTCTTGGAAAATTGTGAAAAATCTTTTAAACGACACGCCCACACACAATTTTTCCGTAAATTGAAATTTTGTACATAAACCGTATACATCAAGGAGGTGTGAGAAATGCAAATTTGCTATTGTTTTTGTAATTGTTTGGATCATTGAATGTACAGCCAAGCACTCTTTTGTTGCTTGTTGAAACCATTTGCTATAAAAATAATTGATTGTTTGTTTGGCCATCGCTTTGTAGCAGAAGGCTGTGGTTTCTGGTTCTTATAATTTTTAGTCCCTCCACATAAGTTAAAGGGTATACTAAGTATGTCATTGCATTTGCACAAGAAGGCGTCAGAGATCTTATAACAACTTCAAAAGAAGGGACGTGTCCGTGTGTCCGTCAGTTGTTGGTACTCTCACAGTCTAAAGATTTTGAGATATTCAAATGTATAGTTTCAAATGAGAAAAATATATTTATCTACTATAAAAATTTTGCTATAAAGTTGAAAATGTGAACACATATTTAGAATCATCTTAAAAGCGAGCGTTGTCAGATAAGAGATGCGCACATAATTTACCAAAAACCGTATTTACTGAAAAAATCGACTTACGAGCTGATATATCACCCTATTGGAGGATATAATCATGTAGATGCCACGCCCACCGTTTGTATGTAGATTCGGACGATATATAAGACACACATGCATGCTTTTCATGTTTTTATAAAAATGAATTTTTCTTCTGGTTTTTTTTTTTTTTAATAAGAATATATTTGAGAGCATAAAGCTGTAGAGGAGAGTGCTTAATAATAATATATTTTATTTCTATTTATTTTGGTTTTTAAGATCTTTTTTCATAAATCAAGTTGAGTCATGAGTTTATCATGGTCCCAACCTAAACCATGTAAGCCTACACGTTTCATTAGTTTACATTTTTAAGCAGACTTGATATTGATATTACGCTTCGCTCTGTGTGTACGAGGACATTTTGTACATGTGTGTGTGTGTGGTGTTCATTTGGCTGAATAAGTGCATTGTTCCCAAGCGACAGATTTTTTTTTAAAGTGCCTTTTTTCCGGTAACAGAGGAAACATATACACAAGAATTCTATGGCACTTGTAAAAGGCAGAGAGACAGAAAGACAGAAAGAGAGAGAGCAGTGTAGAAATTTAATGAAGGTCATTGGCAATTGTTATGGTTATGGTTGTTATGTCAGCGTTGGTTGCTCTCTTTAAAAAAAAAAAACCATGTAAAAGAGAAAATTAAAGAAAAACATTTAAACGCATACATTAATAAATTCCATGTCATTTACAGCTTTTAAATAGTTTCGGGCATGTTCTTGCAATCTATCTCCATAAAGTGATTATTATTCCTACCAGAGGCGATCTGGTGTACAAGAGAATTTTATAATTAAATTGTTTAACTTTGTATAAATTTATATTATGTCATAATGTATTTAGGAGTTTTGCTGTTGTATTCCTAAAAACCTCGAACGCACCACCACCCAGAGTAATAGCTTAAACGTACTGATCTGCATGACATAATAAATCGAATGATGATTCAATGTAATAAGAAATTGTAGGTGTTGGAAGCATTATTTAAAGATGTTTCAAAACATTTTGCTACTTATTACAACTACAATTTAACAAGAACAACAGATGCCTCTAATAGTGAAACCATATTGCAATGTTAAGGAGAAGTACGGTTTTGTAGTACGTTTGCGGTCTATCTTATGTTACAATAATGTTCCTTTTAATGAACGATAGTATGTATGCGTGTGTACATAATGGGAAACTAAAATGACACATTGTTTAAACACGTGCTTCGTTTGCCAGTCATACTAATTAATTTTATTGTACACCTCACTTGACATCTGCTACATATAAAAGGAGGCGTCTGGAATACTTGATATTCTTGACCAGCATTAAAATCTAAAACACTCTAGATTTGATTAATGTATGGTTTCTATAACTCTTAAATGACAAAAGTTACACCAATTCTTAATTATAACAACCGGCTGTGAATCAAAATCTAAACCAATTTAACCTTCCACCCGTCTGTCCGCACTTGTAATTCGTGTTCTTCATCTGAAGATCACAATTTGTTATTATTTTTTTAACGAAATTTAGTATAAAGATGTCTTTTGAGTTAAAAACGATCATTATTGAAAACATCATCTATGTTTAGAACCCCTTTTCATATATAATGATTTATTGAAAAAAGAAAAAAAATTAAATGACAAAAATTCCAATTTTTTAATTTTCTTTGTTTTTTTTATAAATTGTGATTAATTAGCAAACTAGAGTACTGGACTAAATTTCGACCTGAGACGAACATTTTGAGAACCTTTTTCTATATATACAGCTTTTAAAAATATAATTTTTCTATGACAAGGACTCGCATTAAATTATAGAACTATGTGGTGTAGGGTATTAAACAATCGTATAATGGAATCGACTGTAATATTTTTACTAATTTGGTGAATTAATGCAATTAGAACAATAAGTCGATTTGTCTACAACTACAAATTGATTGGTTGTGGTTACAAAAACCCATAAAATATTGAATCAAAAAAAAGTTATACAATCCTATCCTATTGAAATTGGTACAAAGCGGAAATATTATTGAAAAGGTTTTTTTTTTTATTATTCAATTATTTCTTTCGTTTTTGTGCCGCTGACGATGATGATTGCAGTGCAATAATTGTGATAATAATGCTGGTTTGGTGCTTGTGTCTGATTAATGATTTTCATTTTAAACTGATTGATTTTTGTTTTTGTAATCAATTAGTGCCAAATCAAATCCTAAACAAAGACATAATAGTATAAACGCCCACAAAAAATTAAAAAACTACTTGGCAACTAAAAAGTCAGCTGTTACGTAGAGTATGGAGATATAAATTATTCACACATCAATAAAATTTGTGATGTGTGTATGTATGTATGTTTGTGACATTTGGGTACCTAAATAGTTGAAGAATATTGAATCTATGTGAACATGCGATTTAGTTGGAATAGGAATAGGTGGAATATTTGCATTTTGTATTAAAACTTTTTCAATACATCAAATAATAATTTCGATTTATACCAGTTTACTTAACTAATACTGGTATATTAATTGTGTCATGGGTTATAAATATTTATTATAAATATCTATGTTTTTATAAATAATGTAAAAGATTAAGATAAACGCGTTGTTAATTATTGTGATAGCAATCCGGTTCAAAAAAGCGGGGGCATTACACCTACAAACCTCTTTTCAAATCTATTGTAGCATTGTCTACTGAATGCTTTAACCATAAGTGCTGGTAAGTAGGGTTGACTTGTATAAGCTTCTCTTAAAATATTTATGTTTTGCCAGTTATTTATGAGACCACGCCCATTTTAGCACATTACTGAAAGGACTACATTTTATAAATGGAAAAAAAGCATGAAAAATATCAATTTTTCGCGTCAATATTTCAATGTTGTGCGATTTTTTCCTTAAAACATCTCTTTCAAGTAATTTCATACTCCTCCTTCTTATGTGTAGAGTGTAATTCTATAGTATAAAAGCCACAACGACAATAATAACAACAACTATAAAAATTAACATTGAATTGTTTGGCAATTTGAAAACGTGTTGGGTACCTACAATGAATACAATATAATAATAAAACGTTCCGTTTAATTTCATTCTATGGCAATCAATTTGAAAGCATTCATTCTTCATGCAACTAATTCAAACAATTCCATCGGTTGGTATTGTAATATCATTTGTAATTAAACCCTGCATGGGTGTATGTTCATTATTAATAATGATTATATTTAATATTTTATTCTCTTCGCTAAGAGCAATTATGGCATAAAAGTTAGCTCATAGAAAAATGACAATATTGATTCTTATAATGTTATGAAATTTATAGCATTTGTTTGCTTTTTAGAAAGCGATAGAACAGACATACGCATAATTTACGAAAAACCAATTCTGTGCAGAACATGATAGATGGAAGTTGATACGTATTGCATACACTATTAAAGGGTGTAATCAGGTACCTGCTACGCCCACATTTCCTCTAAATCAAATAGTTATTTTACTCGTACAGTTGGTCTATACCAAACCCAATCCGCAGTATTTGATTAGATTACTTAATGAATGGATACCACTTCTGTTACCTCTATTTACACCAAAAACAATCATCAAGCGGTGCACTACCTTTCCACTACACCACATTCTTTATTAAAATCTTGCATCTAAGAACTTAAGGGAATTTATTCTAAAAATTATGCAAACACATCAACCGAAAAGCAATCAATCAAATTAATTAATGGAAAGTGGTGAGATTTAGCTTTTACAGTTTAAATTATGATCAATTTCAAGAGTGTGCGTGTATGTATAAGAAGTACTTTTACATTTTTGAAAGTATTGACGTAATTTTGTTTCTTTCTTTGTACGACTACTCGCCACCAACATTCATTAATCATGACTTTGTTGCGGTATTAAAATGCTTGGTCTCCTTGCACCCATTCATATATCAAATTTATTGCTAAATTTCTTTAAGACATTAAATTATGATACACAATAAACGTCTTTGGATGAAACGAAAAACTCATAAATTAGAAATTATTAGACAATAGCCAAAGTAAAGCGCTAACAGTTTTGTATATAAAAATAAGTTCTATATGTGATGCGGGCATAAGAATGAGAGTGAACGGAAGAACCCTGTGGTCTCACCCAAATATTTACATCTATAAAATTTCCAGCAAATTATAAATAATTGAAAGTAGGTTTGCCAACAAAAGTCAAAGCCCTCCTTCGTATATATGAGACTGTACCGACCAAAAAAAGCACTACTAGACAGGGTAATAAATCAAATTGGAAGCCATCATATATCCTATTATTAAGTGAGTGGTTGTATGTGCAACATATAAATTGTGTTATTCCCACCCTTGTCAGTTGAATTTATGAAGTCTTCAAACATGAAAACTTCATGAAGTTGTTCAAACATGTTGACAATAACAAATTTTATAAATTGTATACTTGCCGACCAATTAACGACTATCTGCATTAATATAATTTAGTAAATGCTTTACATATATGCGCGGCGGGTATAAACACATTACAAGGAACACAGATTGCGTACATAGTTGTGAGTTTTTTTTGGATAATAATAAACAATCCATGGATGGTCAGAGCTATAAACATAAGTTGCGATGCCGATGCTGGGCGGTTGGCCATGAACTTAAGTTGTTGCGTTGTAACGGTCATTTGTGTTGTTCTTGGAGCACCCTACTTATTCGTGATAACCTTCACCAGATTTTTCATTACCAAACAAACAAACAAACAAACAAACAAATTGTTGTAATATTAACCTTTTAGCAAAATATGAAATTGTTGTTAAAACACACACATGCACACGTAGAAAATAAATAAATAAATATATATAATAAGCAGCGGTAAAATAAATAAACAAACATACACACAAATATCGTGTAAGTGTATTGTATTTAGCTTGAACTTGAAGCATTTTTAGCGCATCATTTTAATCTGTGAACAAATATATTTATTTTTTACATATTCTCTTCTCCGCTCCTCTCTATTCATATGTTCTTTATAAAATTATTTTCAAGCACCGTTGCCTCAGACCCCAACAACGCATTACAGTACAGAAATTCGCCTTAAGCTTGAACATGTTGCAACGAAATGAACTTCTTGCGTCTTGCTGTCTTCATTCTTGTCCGTAATGATGTATTCTTGAAGGTCAATAGCATACAGACACTTTTGTTATTACCGATTTGGGTATAAAGTTTTCGTTATTTGGGGGGCGGAGGGTTTTCAATAATAAATTATTACAAAGATTTCACAGAGTACATGGTATACAAGTTACAATGCAACCAGGTACCAGAGTTTGGAAGGATTGTTATGTTTTTAGCATTACAAAATTCGCCAATGCTCCCACATGTTCTACAATATCTTTGTAGTATGCACGACATTCATTACCGAAAAATTTTTGCTAATAATACAAAAAAAAAACATTTCTTATCATTTAAAATTTTCACTGTCAAAATTTCTTCAATGATGTTTTTCTTGTGCCACACAAAATTATTGAAAACCTCGTAAGTAAAGATGTATTGAGAAGGAAATGTTTTTAAAAAGTTTTTTTTTATAACATTCACATGAAATGCGGAAGTATTCCAAGTTTGTTAGGCTGTTTGCAACATTTAGAAAGAAGCGTTACAGAGAGTCCTTACAAAATATATCTATTCCGGAAAAGCATAAATAAATCTGAGCTGATCTGTCCGTGTGTCTGTCTATCTTTGAACACTCACGATAGCTGGAGATGTAAAAATAAGTTTTTTTATATAAATTTTTGGTTTCTACAAATAGCTATTAATTAGTCAAGAGCCACTCCCATTTTTTCTAATACAAACTTTTTATAATTCATATACAAAAAAACCTTATTTGGAGCAGGCTTTTTAGTAGATAAGCTTTGAAAACTCAAAGGGCTCAATCTTCGATTTGCCCCGCCCACTATTTGTTTGTATATATAGAAGATTTTCTGTTTGCAATTGGAAATAGATTTAGAAGGTGCTTAAGATTCAGCCAAAGCCAAATTTTTTTGATGGTTCTTTTATTATAAGAAGACAAAAAAAAAATTCCATTATATTTAGCAATGAGCATAAACCAGTGAACAGAAGAGTGAGTGGAAAAATCTATGAAACATTTTTCCAATAGCTGATTGAGTGGCAATGAAGCAAAAGGAAATTAATAATAATTGTGCTGCGGCTCACAATAAGTTTGTAGGAAGAAAGTTTTTCTTTAGGAATTTCTTTCCATAACTACAGATTTTTGCAGATTAATATTATTTTGAAATTAATTTGATTTGTTTAAAGAAAGGATTGCGTTTGTTGTTCCAAAAGAGAAAGAAAAGAACAGAAAAAAAATACTTAATTTTATTTAGAAAAGTTACAATCAGTTTAGCTTAAGATGCTTCCCCGCATCACCCTGGCTTTGTAATTGAAACGTTTGCATTCACTTTACTACTAAACGAAACGGATAAAGAATATAATCCGGGAAAATGCTTCCATCAGAAACACTTCATGCAATTATTCTTGCGTTTCTTCTTTCAAATGAATTAATCCTTCATTCAGGGAGAAGTGAAAATAAATGGTAATGAAATTTTGAAATTTCTCTGGCACACAAATGAGCAAAGTGCGTGAAGAACTTCTATTTCATTAAATGTATTCAAGTTTTTACAATGAAATCTCTTGACAACCACTTGATAGAATTTTATAAAAGTATAAAAGAAAAAAACATTTAAAACATTAAAAAAAAAACTGTCCACCTTTTTTCGTACAAATCCAATAAGAAAGCATTGCACGAAGAAACAATTTCAGCTGCCTCTGCCATCATGATGATACATTTAATCGATTAATTCATAGCTTTAACAAATGACCTTGACATCAAACTATTTTCGTTTGTCTGCTCACGTATCGTTCATAGAAAAAAATAACATTAACATCACAAACTGTCGCGGGAGTACGTATGCTTTGTTCACCAAAATATGTTAAAGAGCACTCTCGTTTCAAAAATGAAACTCTAACATCATTCCCCAAGGCACTTGACCTTGCTGTGGAAGTAAACTCAAAGTGTTTTTAAGAACAGTTATTAAATTTCACACGGTCTGTTTTTCTTTTTGATTTATTTGAATGATTAATTGAATTCATTAGCAACACCTTCCGCGTCGGTAATGAGAGTATACTAAGTTTACTGTAACGTTTTCAATACCTCGGAGGATTCTTCAGAAACTGTTAAAAACAGTTTTGAGTTTATAAAAATGGCCATATTCAGTGAAAGTTCAGTACAAATATTTCTAGGATCCGTGTTCAGATTGCTATTTAAATTGATTAAAAGCGGTCAACTGCCACACCCATAATTGGCAAATATCTTTCAGAGTATCTTAAAAAATTTATGTGTTCACCGATTTGTGAAAAATGTAAATAAACACCCACTAAAATTCAGCGGGTGTCACGTGCTTGTCACGTCCGCTGTTATTATATGAATGCGGATCGTATTTAAGAGTTGGCGTGAGGCACTGTGTTTAAAACAGAAGAATTTTTAATTGTTGTCAGTTTTTTAAAGCTGATTAAAAGATAAAATATTAAATCCATACTTAATACAATCACAATAGAATCGATGATGAACGCTAAGCATAAAAGTCTTAACAGACACACCACTCACTCAATATAAATATTATAATAAAAAGTTGTCTAAAGTATAGAAAATCTCTTAGAATGTCATTGTCAACACATACTTACGCATGCACGCAACTGTTTTATTTCTTATATTTTTAATAATAATAAAAAACACTTGTCACTTGTCTTACACCAGCGACCGCCTTGTAAGATTTTAATCCAAGAACTTGTACGTCTACTGCGTAGCTGAAGTCGATTAATCCATAACAGAGGTAAACAGTTTCTCGCCACTCGCAAGCATAAGGCTTCTGAAAGAACCATAAGCCACAGGAAAGGTGTGTTAGGGACGTAAGATATGAAGCCTGCGAAATTATTGTCACTTTAATTTATTTGATGCTGGTTTGTAAATGGCGTACATATCGTCTTCATTATATACAACGCCTCCGCCAATGGACGCCAAGATAATAGAACGCAGTTGAATTGAATTTCTTCTCCCATTAAATAAAAATAAATCTTTTCAAACGCTTGGATGCACTTTTATAAATTGACAAAGAATTGTTGTTTTTTGTCATTGAAAATTTTTACCCAATAACTGAAAATGTATAAAATGAAAGTTTCTAACAATGACAAGAATCTTTTTTGATCGTAATCCGTTTACTTGATTAGCCCCATGTTGTGCTTAAGTACATGGAGACAGAGAATAGTGAAAGTATTGTTGGTGAAAGTCTACATAACAAAAGCAATCAATGCCTGTCAAACCCACTACGGATAGTTTGTGATGTTAATATCATCTGCAGATAAGTGATGGCGAAATGATTTAATAACCAGAAGACCTTATAAAAAACTTAAAAACACCGCTAGCTGTTATATATGCAACTCTTGCTACTGGTCTTTGCATTGTTAAAAAGAATAGTGAACTCAGTGATTCAGAGTGATTTTTAATTTAAAAAAAATCTTGAAAATTTATTTTTAATATTTTTATTAAATTGGAATGAGCAGGAAGCGGAAGATGGGTAATGGAGGAGTATTGGAATTGGAAGAAATAACTGCGCACCTCTGAAGCATGTTTACTTTGTAGGCATTTTAAGGAAGGATAGCAATACGGTTTTATTTCAAATTAATACAACTACTGTTCTATGCTGCAAGTACTCATTTGGAACCGCAAGCACGTTAACTGAATATTTGAATAGCATTTAGCAGAAAGGAAGAAAAATCAATTCACACCAGTCCACTCAACTCTTGCATAAGCATAAGTCACAACCTTTAAAACAAAAACAATTTCGTTATTGATTATTTCCACCATTCAAGCTGGCACAATTGCATCAATTGCTTGTGGTTGCTGCCAATGATTTTCGAAAGGTTTCGCTGCCGCAAATACATGTTTTTATTCCCTTTTTTCACAATACACATACAATGCAAAAAACATTAATCAGTTTTACTTTCAATTAATTAATTTATTTGGCATTATATTGAAAAAAAATTGTCTGGCGCGTAGACGTAGCCCGAATAACTTGTTATCGTTTATTATACAAAATAACGCGTGCACACCCCAAGACACCCATAAATTTCTATACGTTCTTCATAAATTAAGTCAACCATTCAGTGGACATTAATATTATAAATGATATTTTTATTCGGTGTAGGATATATTTATTTTTTGAATGTGAGCCAAATTTCTTAAATGATTACTACGAACAAAGCGTTTGGGGAGGGGATGTAAATTTTATTTAAAGAGTGTACACATGAATTAATTTGAAAAGGATAAAGACGAATCGAATGTACGCTTTAAAAACTGTGTCAATTTGTCATGTGTGTCCGTGCGTGCGCGACTATCTGTAGTTGGCACTCTATTAGTCAAAAATTTGATGTTGAGGTGAAGTTTCTGTATAAAGATCGCTATTTAAATTTGGCAAAATCGATCAAGAGCCACGCCCACAATCGACAAAAATCTACTATCTACCATAAAAGTTGAGCAATAAGGTTAATGCATATATTTAAAACTATCTAAAGTGGGCGAGATCGGATAACAGACAGTTACCACTAACCTCTCTGAAGAACTTTTGCAACCCCTTTATTTTATGATGCATATCCAAATAATATATCTTGGTAAACACTATTTGTTGATGGACAAATGAAATTTAAAAAACGTGCCGAATTTTATTAATAATAGAAATGAACAGATAAAAAGGTTTATAAATAAAACGGAATATATTGTAGAAATGAATAAACCTGAATACTGAATTAGATTATTAACATTGCCAGAGATTGGCAATGCTGCTATCTTGAGCTTTCCAATGTGGAAAGAAAACAGTTTCAGTTTAAAGATTAAAAATTTCAATTTAGATAACATTTCAGTGAATGAAAAATTGTTCAAGTAAAGCACGAGAATATGAATAGTACACGAATATGTTTTTTCAATATTTAAATGTACCAACAACAACTTAAGCAATGTTTGAACCAGTTTAACCACTTCAGTTCTTAACTTAATTGAAACCAGTTGCTAAATAAAATTTCCGCAATTACAAAAATAGCGCACACCCAATTATAACCCCAAACGTTAGCAGATTTTTTTTAAGAAGAAATTTCAAATTAATGATAAGCTTTCTTATTATGTGAGTAAACATCATCTTAAGATAAAATATGTTTTTATTGTAAGCATGAAAGAGCCACGATTATGATGAATGTGCTGAGAGCAAAAAAAAGTGACAGAATAACGAACGAAATATCTTTCAGCAGTCATTTAATGTTAATAATGAACTTGAATCATTCACCATTTCATTGCTTTCGCATGAAAAATTTGAAATTCTTTATAAGATTCTTTCTCGGGTTTCCCTCTTGACACATGTACAACGCCTGTGGCAGCTACAAGCATTTAGGGTTTTATTTATGATTCGAGATGGAACGTGCTTATGTGCGAGGAAAGATTTGGCATCATAGTATTGGCAAACGCTTTTTTATTTTAAGTACTTTGTAGTGTACGCCTAGATAAGGGTGTGTACGTAGAGAGCAGCCACAATACTATAAAGTTTGTTTTATATAAAATGTTTAGATTTATAGTAATTGTAAGTGAATTGGGATTGAAAAAAACATCAGCTGACTTTCATTTATATATATTTTATCTCCTTAGTCAAATGTTATCAATATTTTTCTGAAATGAAAAAAAAAGTCAAGTGTGGAAGCATGTTTTGTTGGCAGCCTAGGAAACGAGTAAAATAGAAATTCGCTTAGATGGATTTTTTGCCGATATTCAACCGATTTTACACAATCTAAATAGCGACATGTCTGTAAAAACCAGAAAAGTATTTATTATATATATTGTGTCGTTTTTCTTTTTTTTTTTTAAGACTATAATAGGATGTCAAGTTATCGGCTAAACTCAATCTTCTTCATCATTTTTACTTGTACTAATTGCATAAAGCGTCTTATCAGAAACCGATTGCAATTATGTAAAAAAATATGTTTTTCATCATCTTATTATAAAATTTACATTTGCAATTTTGGGTTCAATCTTCTCTAGACATAACAGTGAAACGTTCCATTTCCACCGCTGCATCATAATATCATAAACAAAACTGCAGCTGCAGCTTAATTGAAATTAACAAATAATTATTACTTATCAATCAAAAATATTAAATAAAATCAAATCAACGGTGCCAAGGTGGTCGGAGCATAGAAGTTTGAGCATTTATATTTAGATTAGATTTGTTTTCATTATTTTAGATAAAATTTTCCATTTCAAATATTGTATAATTTTTATTCTCTTTTCTGTATTTTTAAGTTTTGTTTACAAATGAACGATTTGGTGAGAAATTTGTTTGCATTGGAAAATTTTACAAAAAACTTGTTTCAGTACACGTGACATAATCGAAACGCTATTGAATGCATTTGAATCGATCAATTATGATAATTAGAGTGCAGAGAAACCACCTGTCAAATCGAATTGATTGGTTTCTTAACTCATGTTTAAAATTAGTAAACTTTTGCCGAGACTCCAAACAATTTGAATTTTACTTCTTAACACAAATCTCGGTTACTATGCCGTCCAAGCAAACAACGTTTAATTTATGAATTTGTATATAAAACATTGATAATTTACATTTGCTTTATATACATACATATACGTGTAAAAACGAAACTAGTGCTACGTAGTGAAGATAATGAAAAACTTTAAAAATTTTTCAAAATTATTTAATTTTGGCCAAATTTGGAATACGGCTTGAGAGCATATAGGAACATGTGAAAAACTTTGACTGACAATGGAAGCAAACCCTACTGAAGATATATTGAATTTAAAATGATTATTTATTTAATATAATTAAAACACACTTGGACGTACACGCAGAAAGTTTTGTTCTTGTACAAATTTTGTTTTTATGGATAATGGTGTTGAGACCTCTAGATTTGGCATACGCCTAATGTAACCATTTTATAAGGTTTACAGCTAGAACCGCATTGCTACGTTTATATTAAAAAAACAGTTTGATGTTCTTGCTGTTGGTTAGAAAGTTTAAGAGATAACAACAACATAAATGTAAAACGGATGCATGTGGTCACGACTTAATTTATGTTTATAATATAATACAATTTTTATCAGTCACACGGGGATATAAAGTTTTTTTTTATTATGGTTACGCTTTGTTTTTATATGCTTCACATTAAAGTGGGGATGTACTGAGTTTGTGATCTCGTTTATCCGTGAAGTTGCCCGGCCGCCTATTAGGTAGATACGGATAAACAAGAATCAATAAATAATGCCTTGCAAGGTATGAAATGAACCCGAGTTACACCAAAGTGTTGGTGGGCCCAATCCACTACGCCCCTGCTGGTTACGACATAACCACACTTACCATGATGGAGGGTATTAAATGTTGGGTTCAACTCACTTGTAGTTACCTTTCGCTTTTCAAGGTTCCACATAATTACAATGTAATGAAACCCGGCGATTACAATCACACACCATACACATGAAAATGAACGTTTTGTACTTACCTTCCTTAACATGTTATTAAATTGTCTTCTTCCACTCAATTCTAATCATTTGCGTAGAGTTTTGTAATATTTTTCATTAATTTATTTACTTCTTCTTCATTATTATGATGTCGTAAAATTATTATTCAGGTTAATATTACAACAATGATTAATTTACAATTTTATTCAAAATACTTTACAAGCCATAAATTAAGAGGTTGATTATATTTCAAGTACACCTCATACATGCAGAGGCAATAATACCGATCCCATCGGTAGTAGTCTGCTTCTATTTGAGTTTAAATATTTTAAAAATAAATTTCTTTACCGTTCAGTTTGGCTTCTATACAATGAATTCTTGAAAAGGAAAAAATTTAAAAAAATTAAAATAAATTCTGTAATGAATAGTCACGCATATGTCCGAGAGTAATAATTTATTTATTTTTTCGTGTATTTGTAGTACATATGTATGTGTGTCATATGTTTCATTTATTGATTTTTCCGATTTTTTTTTTTTTTTAATTTACTTTAAATGGAATGAACATTTCTTTAATAGACATTTGAACTTGAATTCTTAATTGACCAGAGTTGAGTGCACCCCGTGATTATATAGCCGAATCACCTGCAAACTTTAGAGGTAATATTTTGCTTTGGATAATCACCTTAATGGACTACATGAAAAATTATACATTTAAGTAAATTAAATAAAATACAAAAAGGTTTTGCAAAGAAGTTATTTGGCTTAGGCCAAACCTTAAATACTATCACATCTATTTGGTACCTGTGGGTTATGGTAGGTACCTAATTAAGCTCTATGAGAATGTAGGAAATTCGTATCAACTTATGAATTAGATTTCGCAGAAAAATTGGGTTTTTATAATAATAATAAAAAAAATTGTGGGCATGCCTGTGAACTAATTACAAATACATGTATTAAAGGCCAACTTCTTAAAAAACATGATAAATATATTTAAGAGAAGTATGGACGTAAAATTTTAGCGATTTTGCCCAACCTGAATGCACATGGATAAAAATCGACACAATTAGATTGGGACTTTTTTTAGAAACCTTCTACATTTATATAGAATTAGTGGGTGTGGCATGCATTATATCGGATTATATTTGAGGAAGAAGTTAAGAAGGGGTGTGTTTGGGAAAGTGCTTCAACAATTATGGGCGTGTTTTTACGCCATTCAATTTGAAACTTAAGCTTACTTGGGCGTAAACTCATGAAATCCATACTTTGTCACTTAAACATCAACTTAAATCCCTTACGGACGAAAATTACATTTGCACCAAAAAGATCGCTTTAGCAGTTTCAAATAATATTTTTTTAACTAATGTCTTCAAAAGCCAACAGATTACAAGTAAAGTCATAAAAAAATCCAAAACACAAGAGATAATGTTTAAGATGATAAAAACATAAATTAGCAAAAGTATTTCATCAAGCTTTCCAAGCGTATAAACAAATTTATTCTCAGTGTGGCAATACACCTTCCGACATGCTGCACAAGTGACCTTCACTAAACCACCATCGACACCCACTAAGCACACTAGAAAAATGCAGCCAAGCGTGTATGCTAGGAAGCCAAGAAGCACTGACTCGAATACAAATAATAAATTGTTTTGTGTTTTAGAAAAGTTTTTTTTTTTACAGCGGAAAAGCAACTGGAAGTAATTAAAACGAAACGAAATGAAAACCAAAACTTGTTCTTTTTATAATAAAAAAAAAATAGAACTTTTCATATAGAAAAGGAATACTCTTTAATTGATTTTTGCTTTTTGTTTTGAAACTTACTGCATAATTAAAAACACTATGTCCGTTACTTAATATTAATAAAATACAATAAATATTTGTTAACACTATACACTTAATTAAACATGTTTTATTACATTCTGAATGCGGTGACAGTTCTTTTCAAACTTGATTTAATAATTTATGTTAAAAGCGCTACTTTATATACATAAATGATTTTTCCAGATTTTTTTAATTTTTTATTTTATTCTTATTTTTTTGTTAAATTGTTTTCGTTAAACTTGGCCTACTGAGAGTGAATGGTTGAATGACTAATTGAGTTGTATAAGAGAGTTTTTACATGCCCGCCTTTATATAATATTTGTTTACACTCGTACATACCATACATATTATTATATAATATGGGTTTGAATGTAATTGAGAGTGACTGTGCTTTATGGGTTTCTGTACTTGTTCACCTTATAAAAACTTGTACATGGATAATTACTTTTGAATTTTTTTTTTTTTGTTTATAAATTTTTTACAAAAGAAAACCATATTTCATTTCTGTTCTCTACTTATGTATAGAATATATATTTAGTGGGTACAAAGTCAATTCAATTAATTGCAGTTATAACAGCTCTTACTCAATTTACTTGGATTCTTAAGTAAATTTGGAAAAATTTCAATTTCTGTGCTTGTAACAGATTTGGCTTAAAATTTAATTCTACGTTGTATGTGTGTGAGAGCGTGTGTCTTTTTTGGTTTATTTATTCATTCATTTTTTGTTTTTTGTTTTTTTGTTTTTTTTTTTTTTTTAACTTATAATACTTGTATGTAAACTGTTTTGTGTCATATTTGTTTTTTTAAGTTGGTGGTGGGGCGTTTTTAACATTCAGTAGGTACTTGCGTTGCTTCTTTTGTGGGTTATTTGTCTACAATTATATTCGATTTTCTTTCTATACAATTTAACACATAAAATAAATGTTTTGTTTGTATTGGTTTTTGTGGTAATTTTTAGCAATTATACATATGTGTTTCACATTCTTCTGTGTTTTTGGTTATTTTTGGTATTCAATTATGATAGATTTACTATTAGAGACAAAATATAAAATAAAATATTTCTCCCTAGTAGTGTTGTGCGAATGTTTGCAACTTAATAAATAACACGTGCCAGATCCATTTTTAATTATATTTATGGGCTAAGAAACTAAATCTTTATCTTAATTAAACCATGTCCGTATGTCCGCGCATATACGCCTATTTCTCGTTTTTTTATAAAATTGAACACCAGCCATGTTTTTTGGATCAAAAACATTAATCGCGATTAAATAATTGTAAAAGTTTGTGGTATATAGAATTCATTGATCGGGTTGGATCGCGACTTTTATGTTTTTATTTTTTAAATTTCAAATAATACTTTTTAATAACATCTTTTTTTAAGTTTAAATTCAACCAAAAACATTTTCAGTTTTTATTAATTTTTTAATAAAAAACATTTAATAGTTACAGTTACAACAATAATTGTTACAAGTGTTTTATGAAAATAGTTTGAATTAAAAAGATAAAAACCCAGTTTAGTTTTTGAAGTCTCAGACTGTATCACAAGTGAAGGCTGTGCTAAATTACGTTACATTAATTTCTATGCATTTATGTGCAATTAGACGTTTAAGCGTTGTTGTATGTGTTTAACAAGAGTATGTAAATTCGGTACAACATGAGCAAATAGTTAAATTTATGTGCATGCGTGAGTGTGTGTGTAATTGTAAATACTTTAAAGAAAACAGGAGAAGATGCATGCGGGACATTCTATATAATATTTGAAGTGACACGCTATTCTTACGAGTATATATACATCATCTATGTGCACATGTAGCAGCGTCAATTAAAGCTAAACTTCAGCCGGTTCAACATCCAGACTGTTTCCCGTGTACATGTGACATGATGTTGTTGTGCTGCAGCCTGTATTTGTACAATTTCCATAAAGCCAACCGAACAATTTATATTTAACGGGCTTTTTTTTAATGTTAACGCGATCATCTCCACTTGGCGGTTGTTGTTCAATTATCGTTATGCCACGCTGTAAAACCGGACGTAATCGTTGCGGTGTAGTCACTGCGGCAACTGTTTTTGAATCCAAGTGTTGTGTGTGCGTTACTTCTTCCTCGGAGGGTTGCGCCTCTAAACTATGACAGTTTTTACTTAACGAAAAATTTATAATTGTACTGCAACTGTGATTCTTTTTCAAGCTTCCATTGTTGTTATGGGACGGGCGACCCATTACTGGACTGTTGATTGAACCCTGTGGTGTAAGATAGCGTCCGCAATTAGTGGAATAATTGGACACACGACTGCTGTTACGTTTCAGGTTTGTAGAGTGTTTGGAGTTGGCAAAGCAGTTCTGCTGCTGCTGCTGTCTACTGCGTGCACTATTGTGACGTCGCCAGTCAAAGTGTAGCAATCGTTGAACACCTCTTCTAACTCTTTTATTGCGATAGGCAAATATAAAGGGTGAGCTAAGGTTGGCCAGCAAAATCATAAAGGTGGCCAGTTGTGAAGAGTGTGCAAAATTGGCCGATGGAATGCGACTCTGCAGCAGGACTAGGAAACCGTATGGCAGATATGAGACCAGAAACATAATCACCACTAATATGCTAATGCGAGCCGCCCGAGATTCCTCCCGATACTTAAAGAGGGACGAGGCATTCGAGAGGCGATGCTTTAAAGAGGTCATGTAACCCGCAGCTTTGGGTGAGGCGGCTTGTATGGCAGGAATTTGTAGACAAGAGTGACGTGACAGTATTGGCACATGATGGTGGTGATGAAGATGATGCAGATGGTGATGTGAGTGAGAATGATGCTGCTGTGGCTGCGAGTGTGAATGGTAAAGAGTATGTTGTACCCGATTTGATTGAAACATATGACGTCTACTAATAGGTAGTGCAGTTATATGATGGGGTAAATGGCCACCTAATAAATGGGGCGAACCCATCTCCTCCTCCTCCACTTGAGCTAAATTAATACTGCGCTGTAAATTGGGTGTTGAGTGTACTTGGCGTATGCCTGGCACTTGTGCCTGGCCCTTAAAATCTTGCGATGTAGGAGTCAACAACTCTAACTGACGTACCGAATAATTTCGTTTGATCTCACCGCTAGCCGCTTGTAAGGTGAGTATAATGTGCTGTTGCTGTTGCTGTTTTATGTTATTAGCACTGCACATGTCGTTCTCATCGGATAAGCCATCATCAGATATAGGTGGCAACAACACTTTGGCAGCAGAGTCGCGCCTTGGGCACGCTGTTGGCGATGAACGCTTTGTTTGATCAATTTTCATTTGTAAACCACATGAAACACCACCACCCTGAGAGGAATTGGATGAAATAGAATTGCGTTGAGTGCACACACTGTTGGCATATTGTTGTAAACTACTTTGCCCTTGACTATGATGCAGATTTAAAGCACTCTGCAGCAGAGGTGAAGAGCCGTTTTGACGCATTCGCAAACCATTGCCGCGAGCCTCACTAAATATGCGCCAATACATGCCGCACACAATACCAAATGGCAACAAAATTATAATCAAAAAATACAAGCAGGCAAAGATGATGCTGAAGATGTTATTGGCGGATGTTAGAGCGTAAAATGTGTGAGTTTCCAAAGCGTAACGTTTCTGTTTGCTAAGTATTGTGTCGGATTCAAAATCAATTTCACGAAAAGCTGACAAGGTGCCAAAAAATAACCCAATAGCCCAGGTGAGAGCTATCAGTACCGAAGTCTTCAATCCCGAAATGCGACTCTGATATCGTAAGGGATCCGTCACTGCGCACCAGGTATCACCCACTACCAGCAGAACAGCCATAGCACTTAATGCTGCCGCCATGTCGATGCACCAAGGCCGCATATTGAAGTGTGGCAACTGCGGATGTCTAGCATGATGTCTTTTACCCTCGGAATCAACAGTGTTTTTCGATGGAGAGTTTGTTTCCTCAATTTCTCTAATAACCACAGTTTCACTATTCTCGTCAATGGTCAGCTCGCGACAATAGGTGGCATTACATTTGTATATGGTCTCAATTGTATGCATGGTGGAATTTTTCTCGAAAGTTTTATTTTCACTAACATTCCTGTGCTGCAGTATAATGCCTTCCCGTTCCACTACATGGCCATTACGCCTTATGGTCATTTGGTGATTCCCAGTTTTTCCATAAAACTCAATGCTATCATCACTCGACAGCTGCAGCGAAGAGGTTGAGTTTAAGTTGCCATCAAAGAAATCGTCGCTGAGGAAGAGCGTGGGTGCCAGTATAAGGCAACCAACCAGATTTATGATCAGCAGGTTAATGGTAAAGCGGTTGGCTGTCGTCCGTAGTCCAGGTGTCACCCAAAACGCACCCAAAGCCAATAAATTGATAAAGAACGATATCACTAGTACGGCAAATATTAAAAGGTCTATGGCCATTATTAAGCATATTTAAAGGATTTTTTATTTTTGTTTAATTATTCCATTATTTAGCGAACAAATGTTAGTGTATTCTGGTTAAGGATTTTTTTTTTATTTTTCAAAGTCTCCAGACTTTTTACATAAACTTTCTGTAATAATTCAGAGATCGTAAAACTAGTTTTGATGCGGTTTTGATTTAACACTTTGATATCTTTCGTTTTGTTTTGTTATTGAAGCAAAAACTTTTTGTTGTGTGAAACATTTAAACAGAATTTAATTTAGTTTATTTTGGGGTTTGAAGTGTTCCAGTTGTTCTTCCAACACACTTAACTTGCACTTATTTTATAAACTTGGTTTTCTTAGCAAAAATAACGCATTTCCTCATTCAAAGAAAGTTTATAAACTTATTCAATTTTTTTTCACTTTTTTCAATTTCTTTATTCCATTATTTGTTTAAAAAACGCGCCAATTTTCTTTAATTGTTCTTATACTACAAACCGTACACTTAAGCGTCTCCTGAACAACTGATCGTTAAACATTCGCAAAACATTGCTTTTTCTTTAAAATGATGGGGTGCGCTGCGTTCAAGTGTACTCACTGCGATTGGAGAACAATGTAGAAAAACAAAAACAAATTGTTTTGTTATGTTTTTTTAAAAATAGAGGCAAAATTAATAACTCGCCGTTATTAATGATCATTAATCATTAACTGTTGTGTGAATCCAAAGAGTGAGAACGAGATGGAGAGAAGGAGAGAGTTCGATTATCTTGTGGTGGATACTCGCAAGACACCCAGAATAGAAATTCCCACGCTCGCACTGTTTGATTATTACGTTGCTCAGACACTGTGACGTATTCGCCTATTCACACATGTACTCTGCTGCTCTCAGATTCGCAGATACTTGGAGCTTAGAGCACACTCTGTTTGTACCATTAATTCATGAAAAATCACGATCGATTTAATTATAGGTAATTCATGCCTCATGTTTTTCTTTGTGTCTTCGTCGTAATATGCTTGAAAACATTTGTGTTGTATATATTTACGACCAGAGAGTAGTGTTGTTGTTCATCGAATCTATTGTTGTCTGGTGCTTGTGCGTGAGTTTCATTTCCCCACTTGGTAGGCGAGTGTCGCATCCATATAATAAAAGTGCTTTTGTGTTATTGTGTACAAATCAACAGTTCCGCTAAATAGGCTTTAACCAAAACGCATCACGGTCGTTACGCGCAGTATCATTGACAAAATATAATGAAACGGCATTTGTGTCTCTCTTTCTCTGCTTCTTTCGTTTGCTTTTTATTTAATCTGAAATTAAAAGAAGAAAAAAAAACACATTCACTTATTAATTCACAGCTGAGATTTACTCTATAACTAAACATCAGCTTATTCACCATATCCTACGTTTTACTTTATTCTCTGTTTTTGCAATTTTCTGCTCTAAACTTATTAAACAATTGTTGGTGGCATAATTTCATTACCTTACTAGCAATCGCAACATACAATAAACTACAACCGTATGGAAAAATTCCGCAAAGCATGAATCATTTCTATATGACAAGTCTTGATTAAAAAAAAAGAAGATAAACAACATACATACATACAAACACAAATTTGCACAGAACTCGAGGGACTTTTCTGGTTTATTTGTAGGCCAACGTTGATATCAAACATACATTACGTACACGATGATATGGAATGTGTAATGACATGGGAGACTGCGATTGTAATTTCAATAACAGCATGGACCTTATGTAAGAGTCTCTCACAAACACATTTAGTAAATATGATAAATTATGTGGAGCTTACAAAAGGCACAATTTAAATTGATATGAACGGTGTTCAAATATTGTATAAAATTTCCCGTAAATGGTCTCTTTATATGCAAGAACAATGTGAATTGTCATTTGTATATGGACCTTTTAGGTGTATTTTAACCCCCAAATCGGCAACGAAGTTTTCTTACATATATCAGAAAATAAATTTAAATTAAAATACTCACAGTCGGAATGAAATAGATCAACGTGGCTTTCTTGAAATGGTTAAAGTACCACAAGACTTGTGAAACAACATAAACATAAACATAACACAAATAAATCAGTTCAAAAGTCGGGGTGTTCCATACATCCTATCTGATTATGCCCTCTTTAGTTTTTGCATTACGTATCAAATATCGAATCGAATGTATTAACTGAGTCACGTCTAATTTTGGCATATTAATGGATGGAATAATTGTAAATATGTATAAAAAATGTCTACTCCGTAGAACAATTTGCGTGTGCGATAGTTTTGCCTCAATTGTATGCGTGTCTCTGCATCGCTTTTGCTCATTTTTATTTGAAAGTAAAGTACAATAAATAGAAATATTTGTAGAAAATTTCAGCTCAGTATCTCTAAATTTACGACCTTAAGGGTTCCGATCATAAACGGATATAGCAGATTTTTAATGCTGTGCAAAAATGTACACACTTTGTAGGGCCATCTTTTGGTCGGCAAACTTAGTAAGCCCATCATCTTAATGATATCGATCGAATATAAATTTAATAAATATCCAAGAACCGTATCCTCTTTAAATTTGCCAAAAATACACTCGCCCTTTATCAGATCATTGATACCATCAGCTCAAAATTTAGCCAGTAGAAGATTTTTCTTAGCAATCAAGTCCATAACCATAATTAAGCAATGATTTTAAACATTATAAATAACAACAACGTTTAATACTTTTTTAAATGAAATTATTTGATTTACCCATTTAACGGATTGTTAATCTTGTCTCTATTACCAACATTTAGCCAAAGCTTTGTACACTTAATACTTACATACTTAAAAGTTTGTATCAGTTACTTGAAAATGAATTTATATCAGAGTTTACCTTACGTTTAGACTTAAACTTGTATGGAATTCTTTTGCAATAAGTTAACAAACTAAAAGTTAAAAATTACTCCGAATGTTGTTTCTTCTACTTGTTCATGCATTGCAATATTCAACGACTACTTAGCAGAGATTTAAGTTGTGCCACTTGAGTGAAATTGAAAACTTTTCTCCAACAACTTAACAATCCAAGAAAAATAACATTTCCACTTACTTAAAATGCTATTTACTCTGTATTATATAGGCGAAGAAGAAGAAGAGCCAAAAAGTATACATACGTACGTGTTTTGTGGGCGTTCTTCACATCTGCAATTGATACGAATTTTGCGTACAATCTGGAAAAAAATCTTAATGAACTTAATGTTTGGTTTCTTAAATGAAATTTATTGCAAAAGGCTTGCGGGTTTGCATTGTTCCCTTTAATATCTCTGTTTAGTGTTGTAATTGTCAATTGTTCAATAGTTTTCAAAAAAACATAAACTTGTAATGAATTGCAATTTATTGCCTGCATGATAACCCCCGTATAATTTTAAATACAAACAAAAATTAATTGGTTTCCGTTTTAACTAAAAAGAAAATGAAAACCTAGATTACATTGCTGCTACACGAATTGGGAAAAATATTTATAAAGATTAAATGATGTGTCAAATTATATTGCCCTGATGGTTAATGAGATTAGATGGTTGGCAATGGCTGCCTATTTGGTTTCAAAGCAAAAGTTTCGATCGTAGAGATAATGTAGCTTATATCTATGTATTTTAACCTTGTGAATTTCTACCTTTGCATATACTACATATATAATATTTTTTCAATCGAACTGTTTCAATTTATTCGTAATTAAACAGAGTATATGTATAAGTTTCAATAAATTAACAAAGAAGAAACAGTTTCCTTCTCTATTGTTCTAGTTAAACGAAATACGCATTTTCTCAATAATTAACCGCAATTAAACAATAGAACTATGATTTCAATAGTTCAACAATGATGGTGTAATTGAACGCTGATGTAATTAACGGGAAGATAAGATAATAGAAAAATTTTACGTCTTTGTAAAATCATAGAGCAATATTTACCGTAAAATGCGAACGAATTCTTATTCAATGAACGCCTTGTTGTAAAAGGATGATTGCGAAACAATTACCGATCCAACCAGATCACCTCAATTAAACGAAAATTCAAATTTATTTTTTATAGTTTTCTAATTTTTTAAATGTTCCATGCAGTCAGCCACTAGCGGTTTAATTTGTAGGTCAACAAAATGATATTTGCAAAATTTTTAATAGAAAAATATTTATAATCGTGACTTTATTGCCAAGCAACACAAAGCTTGAACTCTTATAAAATGTTCAGACCAATTCATTTTCACTAAAAGCAGTCCTTGGCCACAGTTGAGAATATCTTAATCCCTAATAATAAAAAACTAATTTAGATTAAAACAAAATCTTAAATAACATCTTCAACATCTGCATACAAATAGTGGTCTGGGTGTTGCAAACGGAATAACAAACTTACTATACCCCCCATGTTATACGAAGGGTATAATTACATAGACACGGACATTTTTAAAGCAATTAAAGGGCGACATTGAATTGTTTTATAATTAATTAAAGCTGAATGTAAGTAAAAGTAATTTGGAACTTATAAAAAAGCCATAGAAACTTAATATATAACAAATAGAATAAAAATCTTCCGATTAGAAACGGTTTTGCTATTATTGTTGAATAATATAATACTGATATGATAAACAATAACAATGAATTTGTTGTTATTGAAAGATAATGACAAAAACAATAAATAAATATTTTTTGCCAGCCTTCAACATTTCGCCGAGATTTAGGAGGAAAACTATTTTTATATTTTTCTGAAAGAGTGAGAACAGGTAAGAAAGTGAATTCAGTTTAAAACAAAACTTAAACACCTTTCAGATTTGCAAAGATTATGGGTGTGGCAGGGGCCACCTATTTATATTTTATTATCCTACTTATCAACCTATAAATAGGACTCTGTGCCAAATCAAGTTTTTTTTTGTGGGCGTAGTTTTCGATCCAATTAAAATAGCGACGTTGACTAAGGATCTCTGAACAAATTTTATTTCAAGATATTAATTTTCGCAACCGAACAGATCCATGAATATTATTAAATCGATTCAGATTTTAATGCTAATCAAAAATATGTACGCCTTCTGATGGTGTTCCAAATGGAAAGACTAATTTTATATACCATCTTATGAGTAAGGTATACAAATAATAAACTATCTACATACTAAACTGTAAATATTGACATCGCAGAGACATTTAGGCGAGCCAGTACTTAATTAAGTTCATTACTTAGTAATAATTACTCTTAGGAAGCTATGCAACTCTGTTAACAAATGTATTAAGTTTGCGTTTAAAAAAAAAAAAAAAGAAATTGTTTATACCCTATGTATATTTATGTATATTCCCTAATGGAAAGTTTATTTACAATAACTTGATTAAGAATAATATTTACATAAAAAATACGATCATACATTACAAACCTCCAATGTGTCGCTGATGACTACGATATTATTTACTTAACTTTGACAAAAGGTCATCATAATAATAAAGATTTTTTTATGAAGAAAAGTCCGGGGTAAAGGTTGTCAGGTCAGTATAAAAAAAAAGAAAACTAAAACTCTATAATCAAAGCAGTACAAATGCAAATCATTTTGCAAAAACCACAAGTTAATTATAATAATGACGAATAAATTGTTAAAGGGAAACACATTATGACTATTAAGCAGATAGACTAGATAAACAAGTGCAAAAACCTTTCCGAATGACAGCTAGAGAAAACAACATTATATCCGCAGTATTGTTGTTAGTAGTACGTAAATGCCAAACCAAGTAAGTAGCGCAATGAGAGGCAGTACATTAATGGTAAAGGAGGCCTTCTTGAACTTGGATCTCTTCACAAAAGTTCCTTCGATTATAAATGAGCAAATTTTTTTTTATAAATTTTCACACATGTATTGTTTTTAATTCTTTTTTTTTTTTTGTTATATTTACTTTTTACACACAGAAAGCAGTCATCTTGCTTAAACCGGCCCGTGCCAAACATCTGTTTATTCAACACATTAACAGACTCTCTCTACTCATGAATCTGTTAAATTTCAACGTTCAATTGCTTTTTCATCTCCCTCACTTTGCTTATCACACAAACGGATGACCTTAATTAGATTTTAACTAAAAATAACTTCTTTTCGGTACTTTTATTCTTTTATATGTATTTTTGTCATTTTTGAACTAAAATAACTTTTTTTTTTTTTGACATTTAACGTAAAAAATGCACATCTGTTGGTATGTACTAAATATACTTACATACTTATAAGGGTAATTAGTATCTATTTATAAAGAGATTTATGAAAATTTCACACTTTTGAATATAATTTCCGCATAACTTTTCAAGGCGGCGACAATGTATGTTGCTGATACCTGACAATGTATTTTAGTACACGTTGTATTTGTGCACTTTCATTGAGCAAATAGTTCAATCACCTAATTTCATATGCGAAAATGTTCTTTCGTCCTTCAGTTCAACAAATGCAATCAATCGACCAGATGATGTCTGTCACTCCGAGCTATAAATCAAATACACTGTGAGTATGAATACAATACTATAAAAGCTGACTGTTCGTCAGCTAGATCCATAAAAAATTTCCTTATGTTCATAAATATTCTCCTGTTCTTTCAGCTTCAATGTTGCATTGTGGCGTCAATAGATAAGAAATACACATTAACCGCTAATAATTCATAATTACGTTTGAATTTTCTTTTCTTTTTTTTTTTTTTTTGATGGTGACTCGTATTTACCTATGGCGGGTAAAAAGAGGGATATTTGACATTTATAAACGTCAACATAGATGATTGGAAAAAATAAGTAAAATATTCCGGGAGAGATTTGTAACAACAACACCAACCAATTCGGGTCAATAATCGATTCAGTTGATACACAAGAAAACAAACAAGTAAGACAACTAAATAATACCGTTCACTTCTATATATAATATATGGGCGTGACTTATACGATATTTAATATTATTGAACAATAATTAAAACACAATAAAGAAAATTTTGAAAATTGTGAGCGCGCATTAATGGATGTATTCACTTTAAAAGTGTAATTTTTTATTGCTTATTAATAGATTTTATAAATAGTGGGCGTGGCTTTCAATCTTCGTACGGAAACCAGATATATAAGTAAAAAGTTTCCCTTCTCATCATTTTATATATGATACAAATAACAAAATTTACGGCATGGGGCGGTAAAATTTCAGCCATATCTAGATCGAATCAGATTTTAGTGCTAACCAAGTATGCTTATATTTTGTAGAGTCTGTGACACATATAGCAAACGGAATGGCAAACTTAACTTGCCATCTCGTGTGGAGGGTATAAAAATGCTTCGTATAACATTTCAAGTGTTTTTCCATCTCTTTAAGCATCCAATATATCGCCTGCCTACGAGTCTAAATAGATCATAAAAATATTGCGTAGTATAAAAAAAGTTTTTTCCCGCTTTTTTTTTTTTCAAAAAATAATTTATTGTTTATCAACAAAGTGTGAACGCTTCCTGTATTAAGAGATTTTTCAACAATTTATTAAACATAAATGACCCAAACTAACCGGGACGTACACGATAATTGTATATATACACACCGATATATATTTATCTATTGTTCGGAAAACTGTATTTATCTACATAAAATATGGAGCAAATAAATATTGGAAAATATCTCATGCGAGTGCTATTGCGTTGTGTCAATAATTGTCTTTTCTAAAATCTAACATAAACAACGCGTAATAAGTAAATATTGTATTAAAAATAAATACATTATGGGCAATATAAGTAAACGTATCTAAGAGGTGAGATATTATTTACGTTTACGATTTACGTTATTTTTATTACTGCTCGTATCTTTCAAAATTGTAAAAATTGATTCTCAAGTAAGACGTTAGAGGTGCGTGAAACCACTAATGTTTAGTGAAAGGTACAGCCAGAATTTGTGATTGAGTTTAGTTTTTTTGGAGAGCAATACGATGCAAATAAAAGCTGTTTCATGAATACGTGATAACTGTGAGATAATTGGACATTTTTTAAAATAACACTCTTACTGATTAAAGTTAACTAATTATACAAACTTTATGCCTCAAATACATACATATATAAATCGAATCAGATTCTGACTATATATATATTTTCATCAGAACATGATTCGATCTGTATAACTATTTGAGGTATAAAGCTTCTACTGTAGTTTGGTTTTTATTGAAATTGAGTACAATCGGTCCAAAGCCACGCCCATAATTGACAATTTAATTTATTTCAAATATCCCATCAAAAAAATAGCATTCAACCTGCTGGTCATAATATCAAATAGATTTGCTATTTACATATCTTACAAATCTTTTCATGTGTCATATTTTGATTGATCAACTCTTTGGTCTTGTGTCCCCAATACAATGTCATTAGTTATGTAGGAAAACTTTTATATACCACGCTTACAGTTTTTGTATAGAAATAAAGGGTATTTAATATTTCGCTTAAGCCAATAAAAATTTGTGTACTTGTTTTTTCCTTCCTTTTTTCTGTGATGCTGCTTCTGAAAATTGTCAGGTAAATTTGTGCAACTTACAAGACCACGTGTGCACTGATTATGAATAATATTTTATTTTTAACTTAGCACATTTTATTACCGTTATTATAACATTATTTACGTTTTTCTGCACCAACACGTGTCCAATAATTTTTTACGGTCTTGGTGGTTTTTATTATTTCAAGGCAGAAGGTAATTTGAGCAACAAAATGGGTAACAAGTGTAACTGAAATCATCAGCCAAATGTATTACTATACAATTTTTATATATAATATAATAATAATAATAATAATAATAACAACAATAACAACAACAGTTTAATAAACTTTTCTGTGTAACTTAAAGCTTGGATGTCAAGAGTCGGCCACTGAACTTTATGTTGTTTAGGTAATAAGTAGAAAATGAAATCCCGAGGGCTTGTATGTTTTTGGTGTAATTTTCTACATTTTTTTTTTTTCTTTTTTATAAAGAAAATATTTGCTGAACTTAAAAAGTATGATAAAATAAAATGCACGATTTCTGCGATAAAAAAGAAATCGTGAAATTCATTCAAGAAGAACAATCTTCAAAATTTGGGTTAAATTTGTTCACAAATAAATACATTTTTAATCTTCAATTTTTTTCAATTAAATGCAACTTGATGCAGCCATTCGCAAGCTTAAGTATATATTTATACAAAATCAATGAATGTTGCATGTACTTAAAGCGATAAGAAAGAGATTTCTATTCGTTACTTTTTTTAACAACCTTTTTAAAAAGTCATGAGTATGCTACTACAAGTGGTATGATATCAAGTACCCTATACGTAGAATATTTTTCACAATGACTCATAAATCTTTTAAAAATTGTGAACGTCTCTGTTATGCGACCACGCCCAATTTTTGTCACATCGTGGATGGAATAATTATAAATATTTGTATCGTAGCTTAGTTTTTGTGGTAGATATATAGATTTTTGGTGATAGGGGGCGTGGCTCTTGACCTTTTTTGCCCAATTTAAAAAGAAATTTGCGTGCAAGAACTAAAAGTGCCTGCACAACATTTCAAAATATGCGATCGTGAGAATGCTAACAACAGGTGGACAGACGGACATGTTTATTGATTCAATTTGCGATGCTGATCTAGAATACAAATATTCTTTCCATGTGTACCGTTTAAATTATTCCACTTAAGCTAAATTTAGTTTTCTTACTTGTTTAATTTAACTTTTTCTCCTCACGTTTTGTGACATAACAAGTTTTATTAACCGCACCAATGTTTAGTATGCTTTTTAGCTGCTTTTAGTATTTTTTGCGGAGAAATTTCTAAATTCGTATAATTTGTGAAAAAACACGTAATTACGAGGGCGATGTTTCATTTGGGAAAACTTTAACTACCCAGCAGTACAAATACTTTCAAAGTTAAAGTACTCTTCGGTTCAACTGATAAGATGCGCCTTTAGAATCCACACTTGGAAGTGAGTTATTTTTAGTTTGGTTTTCTAGATTTTAGTATCATGGCATGACTAATAAAATCATGTGAAATTTTTTAACATGCAACGCATGTATACAGTTACGCATTGTCTAAATTAATTGTAGTATTGGCGTTGTTTAGCTGACTAATAAATCACTTTGGTTTAAACGATTTTAACAATAATCGAACCAAACATAATAATTCGTATAAAAATACAATTCTTGTGTACTGTACTGTATACTTTATCCTAAAATTCCAGCAATGTAGCAATTTACAATAAATTGAATTATTGCAGCATTGAAACAACCTTGATTTTATAAAAATATTTCTGCACATACTAGCTAGTAGTAGTGTACAAATTGATACATATTTTAATTTTTTTAATTGACCACAGCATTGTTTTACAAATCATTCATTGTTCGCCACCGTGGCGTTTAATAATGACTTGAATTACTAAATAATTGGATTTGATCTTAAAATAATTTAAACAAAATGAACATGTTACAGCCGATCAAGCGCAACAACTTAATACTATACATCACTTGGTTCAGAAAATAGCCCTGGAGTGATGGATGAAGCGTTTTTTAGCGATTTCGTCGTTTTTTAATCAAGTCAACACTTTTTATTTTTATTATTTACACAGGAATGCAAGCTTATGTTTAGCGGGTAAATATAATTTCTATAAAGTTAATCGCTTAGCTATGTATTATGTAATAGTAACCCTGTGATTCAGAGAATTTATATAAAATGGTGGTCACATAAGAAATTCAATGATTTACGAGATAACAGGTATTTTAAATAATTAGTTTTATTATTTAGCCACTCACGAACACAAATTACGCAATTATTTATCAGATAACACCTCATTACTTGTTTATGCGCCAATTACCTAATTGCAATTGCACTGATTGTAATAATTAGGTCATAAACACTCTTGGAATGGAGCACACACCACCCATAAATAGTAAATTTCACTTTAAAAGCACACATGCTGACGGTAAGATTGCTTTATTTCCCTCCAAATACCAAATTATTCCAGTCAGAAATTCCCATTAGTGTTTGCCATAAGCATTGACTTAAGTAAGGCCTGATCTTCTCAACTGAAATGCTTTTTACTGCAGTGCTCCATCTCTAACAACACGAACCCACACATTAAGCATGTCAGCTTAACTGTAAAAGTCAATTTTTAATGTCGTCTCTTATGTGGTATAAAAACAATATAATTTAAAACTTTTTACTTCCACTTAATAAAAGAAAATGTGGGTTTAGAAAATTTGTGAATTGAAATGTTGAATTTTTTTTTACCTATTTCTACTTATTGTCTGTCCACAAACACATCATCTAATGCACACAAAAAGGTTATTGCACTCGAGTAACCAATTTTTTGTAGTCATCGTCATATTGTTACTTTAACATCGTATTACACTCCATTACTCGTCACCGTATCCAACTAACATTACATATCATCACATGTGCATGTGTTACTTACAAGCAGCCATTTACAAAACACATTTACGTATTTACATGAGAGGTGCAGAATAATAAAAACTTCAATCGTTGCGATTACATTACGACGCTGTACGTTCCTCTGCATGCCGTATGAACATGTTGAGTAGTGGATAGAAGTGTGGTGGTAGAGTAATTGTATACTTATAGCTAACATACATATGTATTTATGATTGTAAACTTTGCCAGAATGATAGTAATCTTTACGTAAAAAAAAAAAAAAAACTGTGCAATTATCACAGTTGCGTGAGAAATTTTCCCATTCAAGAAACCAAACAATTGAAAACTAACTTATGTACAAGTCTTGTGTAAACATATTACCTTGACCAAAATTTTGGATTGGAAGCTACATATTGTGCATTTACTTCAATTTCAATTTAATATAAAACTCGTTGTTGGTTTGTTGAAAGTATTGAAGCTTTTTTTACACTTTCAAATATAAAAATTCCCCCAACCGATGTCTAATATATTTCTTACTTTCAAGTACAATTTCTATGAATTTATTTATTATTATTTAGATAAAAAGTGATAAAATTTTGATAAGATATTGTTTAATAAAATATTTATTCTGTGGCATGATATTGCATAAATCGCTGCTACCGGTTCATTAAATTTTATCTCAAGTGTGGCTTCTCCCAGAAATATATTTATTGTGTAAATATTTTACGGTAAATAGAGAAGAAAAGCAGATATTTACAGTTCAGCTACACAAAACTTATTGCATTTGTATGTTAAGCTCTAAACAACCTTGAATGTTGGGAGTTAGACGACAAAAGTTTAGTTTACTGCATGTTTGGTTACTTGTACAAGCTTGTTGCATTCATATATTTGCATATATAAATGTGCATGTAAATGTGTTGAAGCGAAAACTTGTTTAAAATATTTTACAAACCTAATCAAAGGAAAACAAACAAACAATTCTAACATGGAAAAAAGTTGTCACACATGCCGGCAACTTCATGTACAAGTTACACGCAAAACTAAATAATGAAGTGCAACCGAACAGGGGGATACATTTACAAGCTTAATTCAGCCAATGCTTGAATTCCCAAAGTATCGTATGTTTATGCAATTTTCAATCTTCTTCCCTTCGGTACAAAATTTATCTCTTCTCTGTGCTGCGATTGTGTAATAATTTACTCAAGGATTTTCTATATTTAGAGTAGATCCTGACCTATTTAACAGTAAATCTGTTAATAAATGATACGTCAGGTTCATACCAAAGGTCATTTATAATTGTCTGTTATTTCCTTTTTCGTCACATAATTACGGATACTGTTGGATAATCTACAGTGACTGTAAATCTCTGGTTTGCCAAGTTTTGTACAATTTTGAGTGAAGAGTGCTTAATATCTTCAGTAAATCCATTAATCTATTAAAATACACGTGACACATAACTGCATGCCATGATTAGATTTTTGTTTATTTTTATTATTGCTCAGATATATTATGTGTGTTTAATTAAAGTATAAGGAAATAAAATTCAGAAATAATTTTTTGGATTTTAGTCTTTCGGTGCACGCCATCCCACCATCGGTTAACCTACTACATCAGTGGGCCAATACAATGCAAAAAAGAATTACATACTTTGAACACAACATCAAACATGTTCGATTCATACAATGGATGGTATGAGGTTGACAAGATATAATGCAACGCATATCTCAGCCGTTCAATTCTAAAATAATTCCTTTTTTTTATATGGGAGGCGTGTATCTTAGCTGACTCCACCTATTTTTTGCGCATGCATGGATAAGCTTATTGCAAAAAAGGGACTGATAGATAGATTTTTCGATTGTGGGCGTGACACTTAACCGATACCGGCAAAATTAATTAGCAACCTTCGTACATATAGTGGAACGGTCTGTAGCTAATATCAGCCTTGTATCCTGGCACGTATGTGTTTAGATTGGGTCAGATTTTCATGCTGATCAAGAACACATATACTTTATAAGGTCGTTGACCATACAAAGTAAATTGCAAACGAAAAAGTTAAGTTAGTGAACCGCCTTGTGATGTGTTGGGTATAAAACCATAAATTCGTGCCATTATTTATATTTGCAAATGATATGCATCAATATTCGTTTTTGGTCTCAAATGGCGCTTTGTCTGCAAAACTGAAACACTACGCCGGGCTTTAACTCATACGAACATGTGTTAAGTTATGTTGACACATACCTTAAGTGCTTGCGAAAATAAATTGTTAAATAACTGCTGACCAGACCATTGTGTGAGAATGATATGTATAAAGCTTGCTTTACTGCTCTTTATTTACTCACACTCTTACACATGTACATACAAAAATTTCAACATATAATATTTGCATATACAAATAGTATGTATTGATAAAACTTTTTTTCTTCTGGGGTTATTCTGTATTGTTTCCCAGATGTGAGTCTTCAAAACCGTTTTCCCTTTAATTGACACTTGACATGAAACAAAAATGCATAATAATGCGACCTCCACAGATGAGAACCTTAACTAGCATTATAATAATATTTTTGACAAGTAATCATAAGTTTTTGTGCAACATGACATGCCATGAAAGTCATCAGTCAGTTAATTGTGTGTCAATATCGTCATCATTATCACCCGTTCCATCCCAACGCTGTCAGTGGCGTTCATTTCGTGTAACCGTTTATCGACAAACAATCAAATAACGGTAACAATCATGCAAGTGAAGTGAAGAAAAGCAGTGAAACTTTTACGGCTTGATGAAAAAGTTGTAAAAATGTATTTGCATCTCCACGGAATGAAGGGGATAAACGCGGAGGCACGTGCCTAAGATCAAATGATAAATCAAAGTAATCGAAAATCCATTAAGAAATGGTTTCAGTTTCAGCACAAGAGCATAAAAATAAGATCACAAAATAAAATCTCGCTGCTCACCTCTTTATAAACATTTACCAATAAAAAAAAAACATAAGTAAACACTTCTTAGCGTATAGAAAAGCCAAAAACATATATTTTTATATAACAAAATTCAAATTAAATTTTAACTTGAAAAAAAAAATATAGAAAAATATATTAATAAAGCAAAACACAATGTATACCTTGGTCTGTCTGTCCTAAATGTAATAAAAACCTTTTCGTTAGGCTATAAATACAATTTATTCTACACTTAAAATTGCTGCTGATTGCCTGAACTTTTAGTGCTTGAAACTGTGTATTGAAGAGAGAATTGCTGTCGATATAAAGAAGAATGAAAGTAAAAGGTAATAAAAAAATAACTGGGTTAATGTCCTTTAGTAGGGTCCTTAGCCTCCTCTTCAAAAGTTCAATTATACAACTGTTTAATGGAAACTAGGTCAATAGAGTTCAAAAGAGACCGCTTAACGTAAAAGTTCAAAGCTACACGAGCTACACTCACAATTATTCAACCATTTCAATATCCTTCAAACGGTATTACATTACGTTTATGACAGTGCCATGCCCCCAAGTAATATAAGGATGTAAGGATTATGCACGAGGCAAATACATGAAATGGGTGGAAGTATCATAGATACTCAAAACATTAAATTTTAGTAAATTTTTATTTTATTTTAAAAACACAGGCGCATTTGAATTATTGCTGAATGCATGAATGGTGTGAAATGTTGCTAAATAAAAAGTATGTTAAATGTGAGTTTTTTATACAATTTGTATACCCTCCACATAAGATGTGGATAATAATAAGTTTGTTATTCCTTTTGCAATACTTGGGAGAAGGTCTACATGAGCATCAAAATATGAGTCGCTCTAGAAGTGTATGTTCGTTCACTATATTACAGAGGCAGATCGCTATTTAAGTTGCTCAAAATCAGTCAAAAGCCACGCCCACAATCGTGAAAATCTATTAATCTGTCCCAAAAATTAAGCTGCAAAGAAAATTCGTGTACTCGTATATGTTTATGACAAAAATGGACGTGGTCACATAACAAACACACCCATAATTTACAAAAAACTTTGTAGCGTAAAATGCGACAAGTTTATACGCACAACATACACTACCACAGGGCGTAATTATGTATCTGGTTTTTGTATGTAGAGACGAAGGGTATTTACGATTTGCCTTAAGCCAAGCATAGTTATTTCTTTTCTTTTTTGTTCAATTTTGCTTGCTGCTATATGGTTCACACGTGCTCTGAACATAAGTACTTTTGAAAATTTTGTGCTTCCAGCCACTTCATCATGTTGAATGCTAAATTTGTACAAATGGTAAATTTTATTTATAGAATAAAATATCAACATGATTGTGACAAAATTGTGTTCAATTTGATTATTAACTAACACACACATAAACAACATAGAAAACATACTCGTATGCATCATTGGGAGTATAAAATGTAAAAAAAGAAACTAAATTCTAAATGTACTCCGCGTCGCAAGTACTCTACACAACTATATATAAGCAGTGGGCATTTTAGGCATTTAATTACACAATTACATGAATAAAAACTTGTATTATATTAATCAAAATTTCAACATTTGTGGCTAATAAATAAAGTTTTTTCAATTGTGCACAAAATTTCAACTCAATATACGACCGATTTTGAAAGCTTTGCTCTTGAAAAGAATATTATTACAAAGTGCATCCAGACAGTAGGCTGCCAGCCTACATACATCTGTAAAGGATTTTGTCCAATTTTGTGAAAACGTGATTTTTAGATGAATGTACAAAAGTAATTATCTCTTAAAAATTTCATGTTCGAAATACAGTACAATATATATCGAAGTGTTTGTCACTTTAAACTGCACCTTCTCGTCTTCATTCTCATAAATTAATTTTCTCTGTAATATTCTGGACTATTATCATTACATATATAACCATTTTAAGTTTGCTATTTCATTTAAAATAACGTTGACAAATGCAATATTTCACCCGCATACGTACATGATAATGTGGTGGCTGACACTTGTGGTGGTAGTCACACACAAATAAATTTAACGTGAAAACATCATATCGCTTTAATGTTAACCATCAGAGGTGAACCCACTGCTTTAAAATAAAAAGCATTTCATGTTAAGTATCAGTGGTGATGATGTGGTGGATTTGCTCTTAAATGTGATGTATGAGAACATTTATTGTGGCGGACATATTGCACAGTGAAAGCAATTTAATGTCGGAACTACACAAACACATATTAAAGTGCACACAATGCAATCGTTATGCTGTGTAATATTTAAATCGTTTATATCATATGACCGACCCTTTATATGACGACACTAACATTTCTGTTGAAATAAACTTCAAGTGCGAAAATAAACAAATGTTGTTGTGTTTGTTGTTATTTTACTTACATTTTTCATGTTACATTTTATTTATTTTCATTGTTGAAATGTTTTGTTTTGTAAAAAAAAAAGTGTTATCTCGAAAAAAAAAAGAATATATTGTTGTTGTAAATGGTTATTAATAATAAAACATCGAAAAGAAAAACGAACCAAGGCCCCGGCGAGATTCGAACTCACGATCTCCTGTTTACTAGACAGGCGCTTTAACCAACTAAGCCACGGCGCCCTTGTGACGTTGTCACATAAAGTATTGTACATAATTTTCCAACATTACATTAGAAGATTCTCTCTAAGAATTTTTCAAAATTGTAACAAAAATTTTACAAACACATCAAACTCTTGTTTTTGTACACCTTCCAGAAGGAGGCAGTATGAGTGCTTACAAAATAGTTATATTCTTGATTAAGACATGTCCGTCCAAATGTCCCTCGTGCTCGTATTACGTGCTATTAAAATCGATAAACAATTATCACATATCTATCAATCAGCAACAAATATAGAGCTATGAATTTGGTACATATATTTTTAATTGATTTATTTATCAATGAGCCAAACAGAGACAGTGACATGACCTTAATGTCTGCAATTTGCGAAAAACCGTTTTTTGAGGCAGGATCAGATTTTTTAGTTATATGTAGATGCGGAGTGTATTTACAAGGCGGCCTAAGGCAAAATTTAGTTTAGTTTAGTTTAGTTACTGATCGAACTCAATAAATTTTAGCACAAAATGTGTAATAAAGCGGTATAGGGTATTACATGGTTAGGTACAACCGACTGTAATAATTTTCCATATTTTGACTTATAGCTTTCAACCTTCACTATTCTTCATTTAACATTTTTCTATTCATGTTTATGTGGAAACATTTTTCATAAATTTTTTCATAATGGAATATTTTCGCACAAATATTTTATGAGAATTATCTATAAATATGTATGCATGAAAAATGCAAGTAAATTGGTTTTTATTGATACTGTTTATAAATAGAATAATAATGAAAATACTTAATAATATAATAACAACAACATCATCTCTGATGTCGTGTATAATAGATTCATAAATTATTTCAAGTCTCAAAGCAATTAGTTGTTATATGTTGGGTTGAATAGTTTGATTTCAAATGAGTTTATAATAAAATATTGAAATAAATGAACAATTCGTGGGTGCCTGCACAAGTGTAATAAGAAATTGTCACAAAATGAAATGAACGCATAAATGCATTGGTGTGCATTTTCATGTTGAATTTTTAATTCAGATTCCGTCTGTGTGTATGTGTACGTTTCCAATTTATTATTTATATCCACTCTTATTTACTATGAATGTCAATACTAATACATTCACACACATACACTTGAATATTTAATCAAATGTATGTACGTATACAGGCATTAGTAAGAGTAAGTATTGTAGCAAAAGCAGGAGGGCGAGAGAGAGCAAATATAATGCAATTCGTATTGTGTTATGTTGCTGGTTAGCTTATGTTATATTACCATTCTATGAACAAATCTTGTAAATGGTAAATCCAACACCATTATCAATCCACAAGACCAGTACAAACATATTATACGTTAGTAAATATATACGTATATGCGTAAGTGTGTGTGTGTGTTTGTGTATATAAGGCAGATGAATGGCAGCCATAAAACTGATTATAACATTGCTCAGTATTCAGATCGGTTTTTATTATTATTCATTACATTCTCATGAAATATTGTTGTTTTACGTTTTGTAATTTTTTATTTTCTCCTTTCTTCTTTTCGGTTATTTTACACATTTACAAAGCACTTGAGCTTTACATCGTTTCTGATTATTAAAGGTTTCCTGATGTAAACGGAGATGAAGTGCATGAAGGAAGAACATTAAATTTAACGCAACCGAGTTATTGTTCACTTTTGTAGAATAGAAAATTTAAAGTTTCTTCTTAATGATGCACGATTTTAAATAAATTAAATAAAGAAATCGTCGCTGTAAAAGTTGAAAATTTTACAAAGAGAATTTGGTGCGTTAGATGGCGTCAAAAGTGCCTGCAAGGAATTCATTATACCCCCATATAAAGACATTAGAAACTTCATAAAGTATAATATATAACAGTGGCATTGAAATCTAAAACTATCTAACTATGTCCGTCCGTGTGATTTTGTGTGTTGTCTGAAATAGGTCAAGGACCCAGAATTGTTTGAATGACATGCCTTCTGTGCAATGTAAACTTTAGAGGAAATAATTTTTTTTTAAGTTTTTTCATTTTAAGCTTAAATGCTAGGACAGATAAAAGATATAAAGTTAAAAATTATGAAATTATTATCATTATGAAAATAAAAAATATCTAAAAAATGGTTCCTATCCGTCTCAACTATCTAAAAACTTCAATTTTATTTTTATTAAAAAAGAAAAAAATAGAGGATTTTTACTTGTTCCTCTTCACCACTCTTAATGCTTCACCAAAGCAATACTTTACACTATTACACCCTAAATCATCTTTGGCACAATATTTACTCTACGAGTTTTATGTTACTAATGAATTGTAATAATAGCATTTCTTCAATGTATATACGTTTATATATATATATATATATGTGTGTGTGCATAAATGTGTTCCTTTACAGAGTCAGACCCTCAAAGAGAATCCTCAATAAAGTTGATAAAATGAGAAATTATAAGAAAGTTTTTAGAGAATATCGAAGAATTTCTTTATGTACAATATTTCCCGTTACATGCACAAACTGACAAAAGCAAATCTTCGTGTATTTCGCTTCCTTTTCACTTTTATATGCAGTGTGCTGGAAACATTACGTAATTTTCTTGCTTAAAGTTGATGGTTGGTTGGTAGTGATGATGACATGATTCTCATTTATACCATACATATATATTCAGTAGATTTACAGGGTGCGTACGGTATTTGAGGATACTCGTATATGTGAATGTAATTTCTGAAGAATAATTTTGTTTGTTTAAAAATCTCCAATTTTCTCAATTTCTTCCGATCATAGGGTTTGTGGGAAATTGAAAGCATCAGCTGGCGATATAGAAACTGTTGCAAAACGAAAAAAAACATGAGGAACGCTCGAATGCTACTAGAAATACACAATTTTTTCAACAAGTGCAAGAGATCGGAAGCCCTTCAAAGTCCACGAGAGTCACCTAAATGTCTCTACGAGTTGTTACGAAGACCTTCTCCCGGCAAGACTTTCCTCCTTCACACAAAGCCGTGGCGAAACAAAATTGTATGACCGGAAATTTCAATGACCACATTAACTTATGGCCACCTAGCTTTCATGGATTTATAATAAATTTTTCCCAAAAATTTTAACAAATTAGTTTTAATGTCAATTTGTCCTCAACACATATATACAGACATTGGCATTAAATGAAATTGTGGCAAGTGTTGTATATAATTATTCTTATATTAAATTGTTTATGTCGGTAGTTGTAAACATTCTTATAGTTTTTGAATCGATTTCCAACAAAATAAATTTCTTCATTTTTGTAGTAATTTATTCAGAGAGACAGAGACAGATTGAGAGAGAGAGAGAGAGAGAGGGAGAGATAAAGACAAATACAATGAAATTATTTAGGTCAGGTTTGAATAGAGTGAAGAGCTTAGCAAAACAATTCAACTAAAATTATCTCTACAATAAATGTTTTGATGGGAAATGATTTTTTAATCACAAATGCATTTTGCAACCAATTCAAGGATACACACACAAATTCCGTTGTATCCCATAGCATGCACAGTTTCTTTGTCGATATACCCCAACTCTGCAAAACCGAAATATTTACTTTCAAAGCTCCGGACTCCACCTTTAAGTTATTCAAAATCAAAAGTCCATCGGTGACGTAAAATATTTAAAATACAAAAAAATCCTAATCTCAATGAATCTTCATCACTTGGGAAAATTATTTATCTTTCCAGTTGTTTTTGCCTTTTAATTGGTATTGGTTTTTAATTAAAATGTGTTCTGTTTCCAATTAAAAATATGCTTTTGTAATTCATTTATAATCTAGCGTAACTGATATTCAAGGTTTTTACGAATGGCGGTGCTGTGCAGTGCATTGGAGTGGCACACCATAGCGTATGATTGTTTATTAGTTATTAGTCATTAATTCTCTTATATTCACAATGCGCTCATTAATATCTAATATGACTTGATAATGACTCATTGTTAAACATTCTGTAGAATGCTACTGATCCCTTGAGATGCAAGGAAACAACTGAATTAAGCGAAACAACCACTTCATGTAAATTAATGTGTAATACAATGTCTTGAAAACATGACATAAACACGTGAACATTCTGCTCTTTGCTCCTAAAACTTGATAAAAAAAAATACAATTCATTCTTATACTAAGAACTCAAAAACATCGACATAAATATTTATGAAAATATTCTAATATTAATTCTCTCGATAACCGTAAGATTTTTCCGGAAAACAGAAAAATAATCTTATTAAACAAAGCGAAAACAAAAAGAAAAAAAGTAACGGTAGATGCATTAAAATAACAGAGCTTGTGTGCAATGCTGTAATAAATTTAAAGATAAGCAGTTAAGCAGTACAAAAAAGGAACAATACCGAGCAGCAGCAGTAGAAGAAGAAGAAGAAGAAGAAGAATAGAAAGTAAAGTAAAGTAAACAGGATCTCTTTGGCTTTAAATTGCTTTCATTTCTTTAACATTGTCATTTAGCTGGCAGAAAAAACATGGAGAAACCATGTTTTTATGGAGCCTGCAAGACATAACCTCAAATTGTTGTGCATAGCAAGTGATGTATACCTGAAAGTGTTTTATGAAACTAGGTCACACGGCATGTGTATGCGTAATATCATCAGGCGTGAATTTATGACAATAATTAAACTGCGAAAAACAATTGTTAATTAGCTTAATATTAAAGCATGTACAGTGACTTTATTGCAATATCATTAAACCCCTGCAATAAGCCAGAACTGGGACACAGCAGTACGTTTTTATGTCGCACAACAGTTCATTATAAATACATAACAAAGTATTTACTTTTATAACAACTTTTAGGTACAAATCTTAAGTTTATTACACATGATTAATATAAAATCGAAACCATAAAAATGTATCAAAAAAAAGCACAATTTTCCAATATTATCAATTTTTATTATAAATAAAATGGAAAAATCTAAATTTGCTTTAAGCCACATAAATTAAATATCCTCCAAAAGGGGGGCGTGGTAGGCCCTGTAGGCTCTGCAGACAACGTCCATGTTGGATTTTTCACAAAGAAGGTTTTTTGCATATTGTCACAAAGATTGTTACCATAAAGCTTAGGTTTTACTTAAATCAATTGTTTCTAATCTCATTCGCTTATCAATATTAAGAATTTTATATAAATATAATAGAGTGGAATCTATCCTACCGTTGCAAATGTACTGCTAAAGTAAAAATATCACCGCGTTCAAAAACTTTGGTATAAAAACCTTAAGCTCGTTTTAATGAAATAAAAATCTCATAAATAATAATTCTTGAATTAATTGTTAATAAACAGAGATAATTTTTTTATATTCAGAACAATATTAAAACAATCTGCATCAATTTATCGTTGCTACGGTTTTGCTGTGCGTTTCAAAAAGAAATTTCCTCACAGCATTTTATCATTTCCTCTACATCATATTAATGTTACATTTATTCTTTGTTTCCTTTTTGTCCGTAATAAAATTTATTATATATCTAAATGAAAACAACAATTAAAGCAAGTGGATCCTTTTTAAGGACACAAATAAAGGAAAATATTGTCAATTGTAAAACAAAACTTAAAGATATATTTTAGTAAAACAAGTCAAAACTTGAATAGCCACCGCCGATGCAATGCAGTCTTCGAAAGTGTATAATTATATAATTAACGTCTTAGACGAAAATAATCATCAAACCTAGTATAGCCCCCCATTCTACATAGAAGGTATAAAAAAATAATTACTTACGGTCTATAAGCGCGTCATTTGAGCGATTGTTCATTGATTTCAAAAAGTCAACCAGAACATAATACTTGAAAACGATGTTTCAATGTTTGATACTAAATTTTTCACAAGGTGAAGCATAGACACATAAGTTCAACGATTTGTAGAATTTTTGGCCATAATAAATAAATTTATTCAATTTGTTTACTTTGTCAAATAAATAATTTTTTTATGTGACAAATATAAAAAGAAAAGAAAAGTTCTGGCAACAGACAACAGTTTCAATAAGTGACGGTGATGATAAGACAAATAAAAGCATTTTACAACTTTTTTTACACTTTCAAAATGCAAGGACAAATGGGGAAAGACAACATTTGTTCAATTATACGTACATTCCTTAAGGAAACATATGAAAGTGTTCCTTCGTTCAAGTGTTTTCCTTTCAATAAGCAGTTGAAGCATAATAATATTTATGAAATAGTTTATTGTGCGCGTTTATTTATCAACTTCAGTAAAAGCTTACACTACAACTGCGGTATTTTCTCACCCAAACACAAATTCAAAAGAATAATAATAATTCATATTACACATCTACCAGCACACGTATATTCCATATGAAATGTTATTAATAATTTATTCCATTAGGTTGAAAAAGACATCATCTTGACGGTAATGGCGCCGTTTATAGTGTTGTCGTTACAGATAATATTCGCGCTTATTTGTAAACAAATATATTTTATTTGAATTGAAAGAGATAAAGACGCACCAATTTATATGTTGTAACCCTTGGAAACATTAATTTATTGTGGCAAAAAGGAAAGGATATAAACTTCATTTATTTAATTCAACGTGAAGCAGTGGTAGGCGAAATAGATTTTCTTGCGTCACTCTGCATGACACCGGAAAGCAATAAAACCTTATGGCTTAGTTGTACGTTCCCTATCAAACCCTCCGTTTTATGAACTTTGCATATGTTTAATATTAATCAACATTAATTGCAGTTAGTCGACCCCAGACATACCCCCGACCGTATGTATTGGAACATATGAACTTGGACAGAAACGCTTGTAATTGCCACAAATAATGGCATTCAAATTGAACTACTATTGATTTTTTAATTTTCTATGAAATATTCACAAAAGTGAAAAGTAATTATCCTAACAACAAAGAAGTCTTTCTACACAATATCCCTCTCGTTCATAAAAGGCTTTCTTTCAGTCAAAACATACCATCTTGCAGCTTGCGTGCAAATTCATTTAGACACACAGCAGATTGATTAAATGAGTTGAGAAAGTGATTTTAGGTTTAGGGGTTGCAAACACCAAAACCAGCTTAATATACCACAAGTGGTGTAGGGTATAAAAACGAATATTAAATTAACATGTAAACAAAGGTATAGAATAGATAACCGGGAACTATTTTTGACATCCTTCAATCCAATCAAGCGAAAAATACCTCTGCCGGGGACTGCATTATACAAACCATCAGATTGACTTTGTGACACTAATCTAACAAAGGTTGATGCAAAGCTAACAGCGACCAACAAGGGATCAAATAAATCTTTGTGAAAAACCTAAAATGGCCTCCTACATAAGTTTATATAATTGTGCGGTATTTTCAAAGGCAGTTGTAAAGTTGTAAAGTTATCGAAAAAGTCTAAAAACTAAATATTTCCATTTAATTACCATCATATAGAATAAAATCAAATTCATTTTTAATGAATTCTTCCCCCGTACAATTTGATGTTTGGCTTTGCGACATGAGTTAACATCATAAAATTTCATTCAATTTGTTTTCATTTCACGAATATTTTTGGTTGTGATTAAATTTTATATATATTAGATTTTGAAGAGTTTTTTCTATCTGTCCATGACCATACAAAACGGCATTTTTTTATACCTCCCATTATACAAAAATGTGTACATATCGGCCCATTTGAAAAATTTCCACGAAAACAACATTTAATTATTCATAAGCAGGAAAATTATTTTGTGCAGAACACACAGTCGTATGCTTAACGTGCACATATTACGTTTTCTATATGAAAACGACATAATACGTAACACATGCACACAAGTTTTGCTGGTAATGAAATTTAATTTAATATTAACATTAGAAATTTTTCAATTAAATACCTTTTCCTAAGCGGCGCTTCACTCTTTCATTTCATTACATGTGCATTTTTATTTTTACATATTTCATATTTCAGAGTAGCGTTAATATTTGAATACTTTATTTAATTTGAAAAACTTAACAGTCACTAACAACAACATAACACAACACAACACAACACAACACAATATTGAAGTTATTTTTTCATTATGCTTCAAAGTTACCCGTTTTGCAGTTCAGAGCACTTCTTGTTGGTTAAAAATACGTTTAACAACTAACAAAGCGACCAACCGTTGACTGAAATATACCCGTTACTTTATTCCCCACAGAATGCATATACAGTATATGTCCGCGTGTACACACGAAGACAAACTTTGTTCATAAATATGTAGGAGCGGGTACATGAAGTGCTGGCATCAACCTACCATATCAGTAGGGAGTCCTGCAAAGGACATGTTTGACAAGAACAACAGCAACGCGTTGGATATCAAACATAAACACAACCATGCTGTTCAGGGAAAACGGAATGCAGCCTTAAAAGTCACGTGTACTGAATTCTGAGAAATCACATGCTTCTGCTGGTGGATACATTTGTGCAACCAAGTATGAGTTGCTTCAAAAATAGTACGCAAAAATATACTTTATGCCGCCTAACGCCGTAAAGTATTGAGGTAAAAATTTAAAGCTTTGTTAGACGACTTATCGTTGCCCTACAACTCTGCGTTATTATGTTAAAAAGGTCAGACACGTAGCTGAACAGGACACAGCCATTTCCAAACTTGAAAGATTACAATTTAGAATTTTTCTGATTTTCAATTGGAAAGAACGCTGATTAAGAAAATAAATACTTATAAGTCACTGAGACATCCTTTTTGGTGCTGCCAGCGGAAGAACAAATTTCGTATAGCCCCCATCTTATGTGTGGGGTATAAAAAGAGGCGTGGTAAATGCAACTAAATTTCACAAAAACTCCAAAATTTTCTATAAAAATTGAAGTTAGCTTTTCCGCGGGCAAAGCTGCGACATTCTTAAATATTTCATAATACTACAAGTATGCAATCCTGCCAAAATTCAGGATTTATTAAACAAGAATCTTAGGGGGTATGCCCCTTTGAACATTTAATTACAGTGCCGATTTTAAAACGGCAGGGTTGGTTCCCTTTAATTAGAACATTTCTTCCCATCAACTCCATATCCACTCTCTGCTGTTTTACCTTTAACCTATTATGTCAGCTTTCAAAATTGACGTTTTTTTTTTTTAAATCATGGAGTTGGTATGTTTGTGTTCAGAGTGTGTACTAACATATGAGTTCATTCCGGTGCTTTAACATTTTTGCTTCTGTTTTTTCAATGGAGTCATTTCCAACAACGACACTGTTTCTGCAAACGTATCATGAATGGTTTTCTAATAAATCCTTATCACGTAATGAGTCCTTTGGTTTTTTTTTTTTTTAAATTCATTTATTAATGTATTTTGTGCGGAAATTGTGAGCTTGACAGAAAAATATTGTTTAAAGGTGGTGGGTTTAACAATATTTTACTTGCCCGATTTCGAGGCATTTTTAATATGTGAAATGGAGGCCCCCGAACTTGCTGTTTCCAATTAATTAATTTTATTTATTTTTTATCGATATTTAGCTTTCGCGGATAACATTTGATCTGTTCCAAGTACTCTTTCACACCTTCTTCTAAATATTTTCCCAACTCAAAGAAGTGCGCCTCGCCTACACATAATTGACATATATCTTATATAACGTTAATAAACAGCTTCAACATGTATAAAAAAGTGCAAACGGGTTTTGATCGTCTACTTCAATTGATGCTATCAAATTGACCATTCATGAATTTTTTATCCAACAATCAAGTTAATGACCTTTGATACACTGGAGTGTTTGCATTTAATGGAAGTGTTGATGCAAATAAAACGCGGTTCTACCCGACCATTCAATACTTTACGCCACTTAGTTAGATCAGGTTCATTTTCCCCGGTAACCATTCTTGGCTCAATTTCATTTAAAAATATTTAAAATTGCGAATATAGCAAAAAGAAATTGGTGGAGGGACAGAGGGGTATGGTTGAATCAATAATTTGCTTAACATTTGCGAAAGCCGTACGCAAATAAAAAGATACCCTGGTAGATGTAGAGTAGAGGGTATAAAAGCATTTCTTTTTAAATATAAAACAAAATCTCATGTTGAGAGTTTACAAAAAACATGCGATCTCCTTACAATTTCTAAAGAATTGATTGAAGACTACATTGAAATTTTATCCCAAAATCGGAAAATAATTACTTTGTCCATTAAATGAGAGTAAAAAAGGTAGACAAAGAAGAAACTTTGCATACGGAAGTAATTTAAAATATGTGAAGATAACTTTAGGAAAAAACAAAACGTAAAAAAGACAACACTGTTATAAATATCTGCAGATGAAGATCTGGTTTCATTTACACTTGATAACATTTTTTTGTTCGTTTGTTTTTTTTAAGCTAGTTTCACAAGCAGTTTTTACACCAATGATTAAAGAAAATAAAACAAAAGATTTAAACAACTAAATGTGGTTTAAAGCAAATGTTAAATATTTTGTACATCTACAATGATGGGCGTGGCAGACATATATAAATGTGTGCGTTACATATCAGCTTGAAAGTCGACTTTTATGATGAATATAATTTTTTGTAAATTGTGGGCGTGCATGTTATCCGACCACGCCCATTTTTGGCACATCGATAGATGGCAAAACTACAAATATGTTCAATAAATATCAACTTAATAGATACATTTTTGTGACAGATATATATATTTTTGTCGATTGTAGGCGTGGTTCTTGAACAATTTTCCCAATTTTTAATGCTTGCAAAAACTTAAAATATCTGCACAAAATTTCCCCATAATATCTTAAAATTTACAAACGTGAGAATGCCAACAACGCACAGACATAGATGTCTAGAGTGACTCAGTTTTTGATGGTGATGTAGACCTGCTTCTAAGTAGTGCAAATGGAACAACCGGGGGGGGAAGGCCTCCTCTTTAATGTGGTGGATATAAGAGGGAGAGAAAATATAATTCAAATAAATTAAATTATTTGTCAAAACATAAAATTTCATTTTAATAACAATTTAAATTCATTCGCTGTACAAAACTCAATCTGGAAGATGTAAGCTTTAGATTTATGCTTAAGATACCGTTGGGACTGGGGTGTTTCCCCCCATAACACAAAGTCATAAGTGTGCAATTTCAAGAGAGACGAATCCGGCGACTTGAAAGTTTACACGCGTTTGCTCGTATTTATTATTCCACCCATACCTTGTAGAAGTGTATTATTACGCATAGCACTTGAAATTGTTTAAATTTATTTTATTTGATGAATTTTAATTTCTTTTGTTTCTTGTTAATAATCACAATCGTACGAATAGAACTAATAATGAGTGTGTAGAAAGAGACTGTTGCTGAGCGTTTCATGAGTACCTGCTTCGATTATTTAATTATGTTTTTAATAAGAAAGCTACGATTATGCGTTGCATGTTAAGAAAACAATTTATGAATTTGGTAAAGTGGACGTGCCAGCAATCATGAAGTCATCCAAAATTTGTGGGTGAATCTCTATAGTTTTATATTAATGGCGGAAAATATTTCTTAAGACTTAGCAACATAATGATTTACTAACTGATAGAAATTGAAAATGTTAAAATCCCCAAACTGACAAATCCCTGAAGGAAATTAAAGAAAATATGCAGGGGTTGTAAATTTAGCCTTTAATATAAATAATTCGTTCGTCCATTGAATTCCTTAAATTAGCTCTCATTGTCTGCTTTGAAGTAACACCTTTGTTAAGTAATTATATTTTTGGAATTGCGTGTGCCGGCGAGCGCGTTTGCCTAATGAATTATGTAAAATCAATTGAATTGAATAAATTAAAAATTGAATTTACAGTTATTGTGTTCTTTATAAGCACCATGTTACAGTTATATTTGGCATTTTAAATATAACCGCTGAAAATTCATTACACCTGACAAAATCGTGCCCAGTATTTAAAATACGTCACTCCATTTAGTATCATAAACATACACGAGTACAGTTAAGTTAAGTACCGAGAAAACCAGTAATTAATGAGCAATTAGTTTTACATCTCTGTCACATTACAACTAGATCGTGTAAAAGCAAACTTTAACGTATTTGCTGGTGTTAATGAGAGTTTTTTACATTAATTCGTGATTAATATTAATAATCATTACCAGTGATTGTTTGTTAATCGTTTGTCGCAACATTAAAATAATTGCTGTTTGATTTATTAACAAACTATCAGATGTCGATCGATACCTTTTACGTATTTGAAGTTAATAAAAAAAAATAATTAATTAAAATTCATTTTTAATTCTTGTTAAAAAAAAACGTATAAAAAGTGAATTTGGCATGGACCACATCTTGAATACCCTTCCCAACTACCTACAAATAATGGGCGTGACAGGTGCATGGATGGGATAACTATAAACAGGAGGTCTTACCTTTAGCTTCATAGCTCAGTTCTGGTGCACTTGTGAGAATTGTGAGAATGCCAAAAACAGACAAACGGACGGAGGAACATTATTTTGATATATATATATGCTTTATAGGATCTTTGGCGACTGCTTCTAGATGTAACAAACGGGATGGTGACCCCTTCTTATGTGCAGGGTATAACTTTGCAGTCATTGAAACATTTTTTTAATTCAAGTAGATTTATTAATATTATTTCTGTATGTAACAATATACGTATTAGAAAAGGATCGAGAATAAAATGAAAACCACTTCAAATCAGGAAAACATTAAATTGAAGTGTAAAGCATCTAAGAAAATAAATGAAAGATTTATAATTATTCTTGTGACGTTAAAAAGTCAAATATGTACAAAGTGTTAACTATTAAAGAATTTCTTATATTTTTATGCAGGTGGTGATGTATAATTTTTTTAAATCCGTTACCTCCCAGGAAGGCGCGAGGGGCCTTAACAAAGTATCATATCGTATCCATATCAGCCAAGTCCAACCACTTAAAAATTCCATCAAAAATTATGTTACAATCATAAGAAACTTTTTATGATAATCAAAAATGGTAAAAATAATCCATTTTATAATTGTCTCTTTATGAACTACTCTACTGTATAAAAATGTATATGTGGTGCTATTATATTTACTTACTGCTAAATAGAAGATTTTTAAAAATGTTTTTAATTAAATAAAACTTCAAGCATTATTTAAGGAGTAATCGAACGAATAAAAACTTGCTATATTTGTAATAATTACAAATAGTTCATAACAAATATTTAACAATCGTTTATTTTTATAACAGCCCTGTTTATTCCATATATTCCTAATGGCAATTCGTCACACAGTTGATTAACTTCCAACGGCAGTTAAACAGATATGTAAAAATTAAAATCATATGTTTAAAAATCTTGTCGCTCTTCTTCTTCTTCGTTATAAGAATTTATAAATTCAATTCAAATACATAAACAATGGAGAGGTTAAAGGACATTATTCAATTTATTCAGCTGGACCAACGTAAAGATGTTGTCATAGAGGCTTTAAATAATATACTGGGTACGTAAATTAGTTAAGTGAAGGTAACTAAACTAATAAAATATTTTTATCCTAGGTTTGACTGCGAACGAAGATAGCAAGCGTGCTATTGTAGCTCTAGATGAATTACTTATAAGCCTTTTTAAACTAACACAAGGAAAATCATTGGATTTGGCTAAAAAGGCTCTAGCAATTTTGATTAATTTAACCACTGAAGAGTATGGAGCCAGAAACATTTTACACATAAGTAAACAAGGGGAACCTGTAACTATATAATTTTACATCTGGTATGTAAAAGCTCATACGTTTTATTAAAAAAATTATTATTTATATTACAGATATTCAAACTAGTTTCCATAGCTGTGGACAGCATAGTAGATGAAAATTCCGAGTTGGCCGATTTATGGTGTATGGTGTTAAATAATATTACACGACCAGAATCACTAGTGAATGAAACTTTAAATGATTTAGAAGATGAAAATGGCAATTGTTTGCTACTAGCGGAGGCCTTTGATAATGCTAAACACAATAAAAAGAATCAACTTTTGGATTATGTCGCTTCAATATTTTGCAATATAACCCAAACAACAGAGGGTCGTGATTTATTTTGCTCTAATACGTTCACCTTAATAGATAAATTTATACCACATGTGATAACAGATTCGAAAATACGAAGGCGTGGCGTTCTTGGTTTATTAAAGAATATATGCTTTGAAGATATATACCATGAAATCATCTTTGATAAAGAATATAAAGTTTTGCCTACAATGTTGTACCTGCTTTGCGGCCCAGAGCAGTATAGCGAGGAGGAATTAACAAAATTTCACGCTTCTTTGCAAGTAAGTAGTAACTCTAATGAGGCTATAATCAACACTAATCTTCTACGATAGCATTTGCCTGAAAATAAAACACGTGAAGAAGATCCGCAATTACGTAAAATTGTATTAGAATCGCTGCTGCAATTATGTGCCGATAAATTGTCGAGAACGGAATTAAGGGACAACGGGGTTTATGAGATTTTGAGAGAGTACCATAAATGGGAACATGAGAATGGCAAAAACAATGAGTGTCTGCTGACATGTGAGAAAGTGGTGGACATATTAATTAGGTAAACTCGACATTTTCGGCATATGTTTATGTTGACTAAATTTACTTACATATGTTGTTTACTTACAGGACCGAAGATGAAATAGGCGTCGAAAATTATAGAGAATTGAAAATACCTGATAATTTATATGAAAGATTTACGACACAAGATCACATTTATTTAAAAGATTTGTTGTAACTTTATATTAACAATTCATTTTTACAAATGCTTTAAATGCAAATTATATAAAAATTCTGTGCACTTTTAGCTTCTTACTCATTTAACTAAATGAAATAGCATTTCCAATAAACGTGTGCAACAATACATTTGATTCAATTCTTATGTACTTAAAAAAAAAGATATGTAGTTATGTGTTTAGTTAACTTAATTACTGTACTTGATTTTGTTTGAATTGGTCGGGTCTCTTTGATCTTGATTATAAAATAAAAGCTTATCTTCTAATATATATGTAATTTACTACTAAGTACAGTGACGTTCATTCTTTTACGTTTATGTGAAAATTTCAGCGAAGCAAAGATTTCAGCGGGATTTGCTTACAAAGATCGATTTAAAAAGTAATCAAAAACAACTGAATATATTATAGTCGGTTGTATCCGACCCTAAGTCACTTGGTTTCACAATTTATGCTATAATTACTGAGACAAATATTTACTCTTGTACCCCTTCTTGGTGTAGGGTATAAAAATAGTTTACTTTTAATAACTTAAATGAAAACAATTAAGTAAATAACGCTGAATTTAGTTGAGTCTTAATCTTGAATACGTACAATAGTGCACCGTGGAGTTGAGTTTGAGTTTTTATCATAAAAAATTTTAAAAAAACGAAAAATTTGCGATATTGAGATTGTGTTATCTTTGTGTTGTATTGGTCTGTTATACATAACTATGTAATTTTATTATACATACGTAAAAGGAAACCTTGTCAAGCTCATTTACTATTTATTTATTTATTTATTTATTATATAATACTACGATCCATGCGCTAGTTGCTTTTTCTTGTATTGAATTTCTTGTTGATTGGTTTGGGTTTATTTTAAAATTTGGTCCTATTTTTGTTAATTTTCGTGTGTACTTTGGGATTTTTGCTATTATCCGTCTCTCTCCAACTTTCCATTAGTTTATCAACAATTGTTAAGTGCCTTTGTTTGTGTATGAAACTTGGTTCTTAAAGTTAAATATTTCGTTTTTGGTCTTTCGTTTTGCATAACAATTAGGTTTAGGAATACACAATTAAAAAAGTTTCTTGTATATTAGTTTTGGTTTAGTGTTTTTTATGATTCTGTTGGTTTTGATTTTTTTTATTTTATTATTTCCTTTTATTTGCTGTTTCGAAGCTTTCATTTTGTTAATTAACATTTTTGCTTATGCCGGCATGCGTATGGCTACGTGTGTGTAAACCTTTATTACAATTGAGAATAACAACAACAATAATTAGAATGATATAATGTGTGTGTGTGTGTGTACTAAATGCATTACACGTAATTAGACGCTCAACGGCAAACACAGGCAAAAGCTTTTTTTATTATTTATTTATATGCCAGGTAGAGTTATAAATATGACGAGTTTGTAATAATTAAAGTTTGTTTGAGCGAGCAGTCAGGGAATCGAATGTCTGTAAAGAACGAGTACGTTGAGGGCGTGGCAATCTTGACTTTCCTACCATAAATTCAACCCCAGCTGCAGCTCTAATTTAAAGTAAGAATTATTTAGTGCAACATATGCACATGCAGTTAGCGAGGTAAGCAAATGAGTAATTATTAGAAATGTTTTTATGTATAAAAAAAAAATTATTTAAATTTTTCATGAAGCAGCCCGAATAAGTACCCTTCTGAGAGGGTAAGGGGTGAAATCACAACATTCGCTATGATAGCTCGGCAGGGGAGGTGTCGGCCCCACAGACCCTACCTGAAATCGCTTATGTTTGCTTTCTTTCTTATTTAATACACAAATGCTCTTAAACTATATCATATAGTCCAGATATTTTACCACTTAATACTTGAGACAATTCCCAAATGATTTACTTAAAAACAAATGAAAAAAAAACATTCATCTTAAGTGTAGATTAAATTCACAGGTGCACAATTGAGTGTGTGTTCACTTACTTAACTACAACATCAAGTAAATGCTACCTATCGATAAGTCGTCTCCATTTTATTAATCCTATTACGATGCCTGTTACCGTTACGCATTGTACTCCACTGATAGTCGACAACGCATGAATTGATGAGACAGCATTACAGGCGTCAGCATCACTACAACTTTGAAGACAGCCATGCACATATCTGAGAAAGTAATTTAGATTAAAGATTAAATATTATTCACATTTGCCTTTCAGCTGACTACGTGAACAATTACCTCTCATCGTAGTAGAATTTGCCGCAATGCGACATACGTATGATTTCGGTGTCTGTGGTTAACGTGCCGCTATCCAAAGCGCAGCCCCTTACGGTTATCGTCTCACCCGTGTCATCTGTTAAAGAACAAAACTGATAAGTTGGAAATGTTGTTTTTTTCGTAAATTGTGGGCGTGGAATTTGACAGAACACTCCCAGTTGAAAAAGCAATTTTGCGCCTAAGATTTCTTGTATCAAATTTCAAATCAATTACGGAATGACAAACTTAGTAAACCCACCATCTTAAGTGGAGGGTATAAAAAATTTAGTCATTGCCGTCCCCTACTTAAGCTGAAAATATTCTACTAACCGTAATAGCCGGCAATTTTAATGCAAGCAGTTGCTGGAAATAGACCGTCGCGTCCTTTTCGACCACCCATGCATGGTGATTCCAATAGTGCGGTTGAAAAATTATTATGAAATGGATCATCGCACGCCTTGTTGGCGCCATTGTATGAAACGCATTTAAAACAATCGATGCTATCAACTGGAATAATAATCATAATAATAATATAAATTACAATAACAATAATAACAACAACAACATATTCTTTCAAGTTCATTGGAAATACATTACTAAACATTTTCGCCATAACAGTTCATACCATTTGTTAAGAGATCCATTATTATTATTATTAATGTGAGAGAGAGGCAACCAATGCTGGCTGAAGACCACAAGTTAAAAGGTAGCATATTGTTGTTGTTATTGTTGTTGGTTTTTATGTTAATGTTTAAACAAATATATTAGCGATCCCTTCTCCGTCTCTGTTTTTGTCGACTTGAAATTCCAAATTTATGAGCACATAAACAACTGTTGTTCGTATGACGATGTATAGATGTGCTTGTTGCAGTTGTTGCAATATTTGTTGCTACTGTGACTACCGGCAGTGCAATGCGATGATGATTATAATAATGTTGTTGCTGCCAGTAATGTTTTAATGTTTTTTGTTTCCTAAAGAATTCATTTGTTGTTGTTATTGTTGACGTTTCTTTGGTATGAGGCGTTGTTTTATTGATTGCTACTCTCGCTGTTGTTATGCTATATGTAAAATTCCTTTGTGTCAATCTACATTCTCTTTCTACTGCCGTAGTGTCATACATTCTTTAAACGTTTTCTGTACTTAATTGGTTGGGAATCATATTTAACAGAGTTGTTAATGTTATTGTTGTTATTGATGATGTTCTTCTTCGTCTTCGCATTCGATTATTGTTATGCTGAATTTGTTATTGTTGCTAAGGTAGGCCATCTACTTACACATAATAAATAAATGCATGGGGATGGCAGTTGGCATAGATGGTAGATGCAGAACCAACAAACACTTGTTTAGATAATTAACGAGATCGTCTACAAGTAAGTTTAAAAGGGAGATTTTTTAGCATAACACATACACACCATAAACTATAAACGTTCATAAAAAATTTCGTTTTAATTTCGAAAATGTTAAAGACGGACATATCTTCATTAAATCAGATTTTGATAATGATCCGAAACATATGTATTACGAGAGGTATTAACTTCTGGATAATAACTAACCACCATGATTCCTCTTTTTAAATTATAATCCAATGCAATATTTTTTTACGGACATAATTATTTCTCACATACACACTGTAGCGAATAACAAAACAACATTTATACTGTGAAACTGTCACAATTGAAATTCCTGGGAAAGTGTGTGAATGAGTGAAATGAGGAGGAAGTGTAAAAATAACTTTGTTTGACATTCTAACAACATTTGCTAATTACATTGTGTAAATAACATAAACATTACGGTGAGTCAATTACTGTTAACCCAACACTCTCCGCTATACTACTCTAAGCTTCAATGCTTTTTTTGTTGTATAGCAATAAATATGAATGATGTTCTATTAGTTTGAAAGTGCACAAGCTAATGGAAAAAAAACAAACTTACAAGCAGACATTTGATTTAATTATAGAAGGTTCAAAAAATAGAAAAACTAAGGAGTACATGTTTTGCGTTTCTCTTTTTAAGATGGGAGAGGATTTCAGATGATGATTTTATACTCTCCACATAAGATGGCGGGTATATTAAGTTTGTTGTTTGCAATACCTCGAAAAGGCATCAAAATTTTACTCGATCTAATCATGTCCATCCGTATGTCCGCCAGTTATTGGCTCTCTCACGGTTGCGCATTTTGTGATATTAAGCCGATATTTTGTATATTTTTCTATTTCGGGTACGTAGGTTTCTATTTGAATTAAACAAAATGTTATTGTCAGCCAAACCCATTATTAACTAAAATCTATCTATGTGTCACAAAAACTGAGTTATTATTCCATTCACGGAAGTGTTTAAAAGTGGGCATGGTCGGTTTTTACAAAAAATTCAAAAATTCATTTGATTTATAGTCCGATACTTTTTAGTACCTAGTACCGATAGTACGCTTACGAATAAATCCACAGTTTGCCAAAGTACAATAAAATCACACCCTTAACTACTAATCAATATAACTTGTATATAAATATAAACTTTTTCTTATAATTAAATTGCAACAGTTTAGGTTTTTCTTTTGTTTTCTTGCTTTTTCAACTTCAAAGTTGTAACATTTCACATAACGTGCCACCGTGACCTAATATTAAAGCTTGCTTTTGTGTGCTTTGGAGTTGTTTTGTTGCTTTGCCGTGTAGTTATATGTTTTTCGGTTTCGACATCCGTTGATTTGGTTGTACCAATAACGTCAGCAATTGTTACAAACCACTACTAGTTACCGGCTAACGGAAGTACACAACAAAGCAAAATAATTTCGTTTTACATGGTAGGGATTAAATACATACTCATAGATGTTTGCACTATACAATACACCCGCCCTTCTAAGGCCAAACGGTTACGTCTTAGCACGATTTGACTAAGTGTAACTTTTTAAAATATTTTGTTTTCATTTTTTTATAATAGTTTGACGTGAGATTTCTCAATGAAAAGTTCCTAAATGTTACTTTAAAAGTTTTTAATGTAAAGTTGAATAAACACTAACCAACTGTTTGTGTAAAGTAAATAAAATCAAACAATGAACGAGAAGATTGGTTTATTGACAAAGTGATATAAGTCCATTTTTCACACACATTAATTTACCTATTCTAGCGAACTAAAAATGTGATATATTTGGAAAGATAGACTTAAGTCACTTTCAAAATAAATCCTTCAAATATATTTTTACAAATATTCTGGTACGTTTTCATTCATAACAAATAATATATTCTATGAATAACGAAGAAGAAGAAGAATAAGAAGAAAATAATGCACAACTGTTCCAAAACTTATAACAAAGTTTCCATATGCACGGGTACTTAAATATGTATTTGTGTCACAATGTTTTATATTGAAAATTCTCCGCCTATTGACAGGGTATTGAGGAAAATTTTGTGAATACCGTCAAATGGTAAAGTTTTCGTATAAGTGTTTGAAACACGTCTTTGGTGTAAAAGTAATTTCTAGAAAAGTCCTTCGTGGGTTTTTCGTATAATATTTTATTTTTTCTTGTATTCTTACAAAAAAAAAAAAAACGTTTGTGACATAAAATATTTTTCTAATTGAGAGAAATAGTAGTCAGTATAAATTTGCTATTAATGTAACAGAGATGTGGAAAATTTCATTTTAATTTTCTACTCTATTCTTGCAGGTTCACTCAAATCTCTCATTTGGCTAAAATTCAATCTGAAGCATGAACACATATCTCCTCAAACATATAAAGAAAGCATTTTAAAGTTTAAAACTAACCTGCAAAGGAAATAGGAAAGATATGCTGATAACGATAAATGTGTGATAAGGTAAGATCTAGATTAAATAAATCTTGAGGAAGGGGAGAAAATTTAACACTCAAGTTAATTATTTTATCATGAGTTGGTTGTGAAAATGTTTTTCATGCATTATGCAGTAAAGTGGTGGGTATATAAATAATGAACGTGTGTGTGTAAAGAAAACTTTACTTAAGCCATTCAAAACTTTTTTGTTTTGCTTATTAAGTCACACTCATTCATTTATTAGGGTTTAACTGTAATATCGCTTTTTGTAATATTACATGACTTATAAGCTAACACACACCTACGTTGAATCACCACTACACATATAGATACAAATACATAATGATATAAAAATGCATGCCAACTTTATGCGGTTGCCCCCGTCACTTGGTCTCCTCTCATAAAGTATAAGCTCTCGTTCGTGTTTTTCCCCTTTTTTCCATTTTTTATGAATATTTATTTTGTTGGCATGGGCGCGCTAGATTATGCGATATATGTAAGCATTACCATGCGAGGATGATGTGTATGAGTAATGAATGAGTAAAGCGGATATGCGCTACTTATTTATTTAGCTCCAAGATGTTAAAAGGCGCCTTTTTGTGTTTTTCTAGTTCGTACCATATGATGCAGTACAAAAGCAAACATTTATGGATAATAGTTGTTGTATTTACGTGAATAAAAAAATGGAAATAAACTCTACAGTGTTGATTCAACTATGACCCGCCCACATTCAAGAAAACTATATTTATCAACTAATTATCACAAAAAATTAGTCATGAGGAGGAAAATAACTAGGCGTGATTGGATAATGGACACGCCCACAATTTTCAAAAAACCATACTTGATGATAATCAATCCTACCTATGAAATGAGTTAGAATGGCGGGAAGTACTAGTCGTTCTCTTAAAATATCGATGTGAGGAAAAATCTTACGTAACTCTATAGAAGAAATGCTGTGAAAATTCTTCTACAATAACACAAAACAATCCACATAACATTTTTGTCTAAGTGTGTTAAGAGGACAAGCCACCTTCGCCACCTGAAGTGTTCAATGTTTTCGATCATTAAACTTAAAACAAAATCTGGTAAGTCCCGTCTGTATATTTATTCAGGACATTCTACATTATCAAGGTCATTAATAAATACTGGAAAATGATATAGAATAGAGTCTTGTGGTGCAATTGTTTTTAAATTATTTTTAATATAATTCCATTCAAACCAACTCGAATCGAACAGTTGCTTAAATAGCTTGAATGTCTAAAGCAACCAAAGAGTTTAGTTTCATTTTTCCGTAACTACAGTTTCATAAGTTACCACTCAACCATTGTTTGCGGAAGCTATGGTTTTACTAGACCCGATTGTTGGATTCAAAATATTTTATTTGGTTGTAATTGATCATAACCCAATTAAAGAAAATTTCTCCGGGGCGCTGATATTTAAAAAAAAATCCATATCAAAGATCTGTTTTATAATATATCTTCACTAACTTTAACTTTTTTTTTACACACATGGCACATACAGAAAATATGAAATGTAATAGCACAAGTTAAGGCATTTAATCGAGACGATTGCGACTAAGTTTGTTTCCAAATACAGCAACAACCTTTTAAAAACTTTACTACAAAAGTTTGTATAAAATCGGGATAATAAAGCGCGGATAATGAAAAATAAATGCATAAATACCATGGAGTTTAGTTTATGTTGTTCTGCGAACCAACACGCAACACAATTGTATTTCTTAAATTTGACTCTTTAAACAATGAGTTAAATGTGCGCTTTTTATATATAAAGTTTAATAAAGGAAAACATTTTCTATGCATTTACTTAAATATTAAGCAGCACAGCTCAACTAACGATTAAAAACAATGAATCTTACCTAAGACAACAGATGAAACTGTTTAAGAAGAGTAAAATGTAAATATAATGGAAAATGAAATAACTTTCCAGTGATTTTCCTTCTACATTATGAACCATTTAAAAAACGACAATCTTCACTTGGGTTTCCTTTATTCTCATTATGTTAAGTATGCAACGGACAGTAAATGTTTTATGAATGTTGAGAGTTGTAGTGCACTGCAGTGATTCTGACTTCCTACGGACCAATCTTTAGGACTTTTTCTTATTTTTTCTTATTTATTGAATGCAGTTTTATGTGTTTGCAGCGGCCACAAAATCTTGGGTACTCGTGTCTCTGTGTACATATTGTAAAAGAAATGAACAAGTGATAAATCTGTGTACATGTACATGCATTGGCAGTCGTCTTTATATATGCGCATAAATATTTGAGTAAACTCGTATAAACTTTCACCAGTTCGTGCACATTTCGTGTTTACTACTGCATAAAAGGGAATAAGAAGAGAATAGGATTATTTTGCAAAAGAAATCGCATAAACCGATTCATTGCTAGCCTTTGTTATGTTATAAAGTTATTCCAATATATAAATTTGTCGTTAGTGTAACAAATCATTTAAATGATTATTAAGACCAAAATGCTTACAGATGGTGATACTGACTGATACACTACAATTCGTTTTTATACAAAATTTATAATAAAGTGTTCATTCATCTACACTGCCAGGCGGCATACACCTATCAAGAGCATCTTCACGTCCATTGACAATTGACATTTTGAAAAAGATTTTCCCTTTCACAAACGCTCAGTTCAGTTCATATATAGTGTACGTGATGCATATTTGTTTATGTTTACGCTACAATCTTATATTGTGTGTTTTTTTTTTCCTAAAAATAGAATGAGTTTACTGCAGATACTTGTTTATTCATACATAACGACTTTTATCGTTAACACAACATACTTGTTGGCTTCTTTGCCACACTTTATAAATAGTAGTATTAAATATTTCTAGCATAATGCTAGATAGCCCATAACAGTTTATCCCTTATTCTACGTTATTTTAATTAGTCCTTCTACGAAAGGTGGGGGTGTACCAAAGACTGAATTGAAATTTTTAGTCTCTGCACTCAGGTATAAATTGTGCGAAACCATGGACATAATTAATTCTATTCTACTAACATCTTGCAGCTTAATTTTTTCTGTTCCCGGTATATGAGACATAAGCACTCATTTATATTTTACAGATTTTCTTAAACCCACGTGTAATAGATGCTCATTGCTCAAGGTCTTAAGCAAAGTGATTGCTTCTTGTGGTGTTGAAATCCTACTTGTTTGTTTTGTTTAATCTCTTAAGTATATCCATGTTTGTTCGGCTTATTTAAAGTTAAAATCCAGTGCTCTTAATGAAAAATTTAAGTGAAAAACTTAACCTATGTTTTGCTCCGACTTTGTTAAACGTACAATGAAATATAATACGATTGTAAACAAAAGAAAAGATTGATTGATTGCGAATATGCCTTTCTACTTATAAAAGCAAAAACAAGCAAAACCTTAAAAAAAGTCCTCAAGAGATGTGCAAGGGAAGTGTTTACGGGCCAGCCTTATACAGTGTGTACATAAAATTTAAACATTTTTTAGCAAATATGCAATTCTAACAACAACTAAGAGAACTTTTTTAATATCAGTCATATAAGCAGCAGACAACTGGGGCATTAGTTGTTTACCATTAGGAATGATGTTGATGGCAAAAAAGTGAACTCTCCTTTTATCAAGTTCTTTATTGTGGTTGCATAATAGTTGGAGATAATGAACAATATCTTTAAAAAGGAATTTAAGAATATTTTATGTTACAAAAAAAGGCAAGAATTTAAAATAAAAAGCATTAAATAAAATGAATGTATAACAGGAGTTAGATGGTAATAGCTCCGCGCTAAAATGCTGTACACGTAATGGCGTGTAGGAAAGTGCGTCAATAAGAAAAAACATAAAGCACTTCCTTTTTTTACTCCAATAATTTTGTGGAAATTCTCTTACTGTCCAACGATTGGACAATTTTCTTTTTCATCTCCTGATTATATTGTTTGCGCTCCTGACAGTTTTTACATATTTCGGTGCCTTTTAGCACATTTCAGTAAAGTGTTGTGAGACATAAACAAAACTAAACTGAAACGCTTTTTTTTTTTTAGGAACAAGTAACTTCTACTACAACAATGTTAGTTGTACGAAACAGCAAAGGAAACGGAAAGTAAGGGAATAAAGTAAAAATTTAATCAAGTAACATATGCCAACACATGTATACATACGGACGACCATCTAACTGATTGACGGGCTATTTCTAAACACTCATGTATTGCTACTTAAACTTTAGGAAATTAAGGAAAAAAGTCAGAAAATTGAATGTAGCTTAGACAAATACCTTAAATACCCTCCAAATCTACAATGACGGGCGTGGTAGGTATATGATTACGCCCTCTAATAGTACTGTCCACACTATTGTCAGCTTGCAAGTCGAGTTTTTTGCTAACGTATATTTCATTACTTATGTCGTATGTTGTATCAGTGAAATTACTGCTTAATTATTTAGTTTATTCTACATTGTATTGTGGCAATCTCCTTTCAATAATCACTGTAGTATGTGCCACTTAATATCTCAATAAACGAATCCGAACGAATAATGTTTCAATATGTAAAATAAATCAAAGTATCATGGGGCGTATGAGTGATGACTCAAAGAGCAGTTCATTTAATTAATTTAAATTCATACTTTATAAATGTTTATAATTAAAGTATTCATTCTCACTAACTTGCTTAACAAGCGCATTGTTGCACGAACTACAGCAGAACATTGATAAACTGTCAATAATATTTGCAGACACATTTTGCAATTGACTAAATGAAACGATTACAACACAAACTTTGATTAGATACACTTTACCAATCAATGGCAGTCTGTAGTCAATTATGTATGCATTGCGTCACAAATGCATTGTTCCATTAATTGCTTCGTTACTGTGCATTATGCATCATGCATTTTAGACCCAGTGATGGTTTTGCTTATTATTGTAACCAATATAAACAAATATAACAACAATGTAAATTAATTAATAATCGGTCTCTTTTTTTTTTTAATATTATATAAATTACATCTATCCACTAAACTATTATCCGATTTGAATGTTAAAATCTCTTTAAATATTTATAAATTCAATACAATCTATTTAATTGATTAATAAAATGGTTGACAGATTGCTTCATTGATTTTTTACATTACATTAATTATACGATCCGCATAAGATGGGTGGTATACTGAGTTTGTCATTTCATTTACAGCACCCAGAAGGATCCGCCAAAAACTTTATATAAAAAGTATGTATATTTTCCCTCAGTATCATCAAGCGAGTCGCTCTAGACATCTATGTCGCAATGTTTCTCTTGTTGTTGGCTTAGGGCCGTGGTTGCATAACAGACACGCCCACAATGTACAAATACTCTATTCGGTGTCAAACTAAACTTACAAGTTGATGCGCAACATTTATACTATTTGAGGCCGTAATCGTATACCTGCCACGCTCACTCTTTATATCCAGATCTAAAGGGTATTTAAGATTCGTTTTAAGCCAAGTTTTAAGTTTTTTTTAAAGTTAAAATCATAGATTAGCAATAAATTAATATTATAAAAAAATACTTAACTTAACTCGAAATGGAAATTGGATTTTTTTTGAATCGGTATCTGGGTATATTTTCGTATAAAATCAAAAGTACACATATTCTATAAACTGTAACATATTCTTCATAGTTGATCAACCGAACGCTTTATATAACAAAGATGGCGCCTTTTCAAAACGTGTTCTGGCAAAAAAACTCACATTTGCACCTCTTTGTGAATACGAATCGTGTTTTCTACAACACGTTTAAAAAACTTGTGTTATCATGAAAAAATATATAAATACAAATTAAATTGAATCCACGCTATACATACAAGTGTGAACTCTAGTCATGGTTGTATTAGATGTACATATTGCTGTGTATAGCACAAAAAAAAAAAAAAAAACTACACGTCCGCATGACTAAAAAGGAGAAAACATAAAACTACATACAATAAAAAAAGTTGTACGGAGCAGTGGCATAATAAAAACGCAGGCAAACGTATCATACGAAAGCTAGTTAGAAAGTTAGAAAACATTTGTTGCTTTTTTTTTTTTCTAGAGGGACTATGTAAATGAAGTGTTCGTAACAGTAGTAACCTTTTTTTTTTTTTGGTTATTATTATACTAGTAAACCCTCCACACAAGGTGGTGGTACATGAAGTTTATTTTCCATTAAGTGGGCGTCACAAACCCTATATATATATACCTTATCAGCATCACTAGATATGTCCGTTTGGAAGTCTGTCTATTTTTGGCACTCTTATGGTCCTCAATTTTTAGATATATCTAGTATCTAGGATATATTAAAATTATAAATTAAGGCAATAAGGCTGAATTTTTATATAATTTTTTTTACCTTTTTTATTGTATCATATATTAAATTGAAATTTAAAATCGTTTCTTCGAAGATAATATAAATAACTCAAAACAACAACCTCGTCTTTTAATTATTAAATACGTCATGTTTTCATCGTCACAAAAATTGGGAGTAGTAAACCGGAATAACTTAGTATTATCTTATACCACTTGAAAGCTCATTATCCCATCACTTTAGAAAAATCTCATGCAAGTAGATTAAAACGTTGTTGTTACTGTTCTTTTTTTTTGTCATTTCCGATAATCATGAAGCTCTTTTCAGTATAATATTACAAAATGTCATTAAATGTTGCATTCATCTAACGGAACGGTTAAATACTTGCAAACTCACCACACTGTCTACCAAACATCTTATGTTCGTGGCATGTTTGCTATACTCTTCAAAACTCATAAGAAACATATTAATGTTTGCATGAACCATGTAGCAAAATATATTATATGTATATGCATATGTGTGTGTGTGTGTGTGTGTATGTATTTAGACTTTGACGTTTTCCAGAGTACAGTACAAAATTTCCATCCTTTGTTTGCATTTTGCTCAAACACCTTGTACTCGTCACACTACTTAACAAACGCTGTATTAGTATGTTTAGTAGTGTGTTTATGAGTAAGTTCTTTCATACAAGAAATTTTATGGTTAATGGTGTATGTAATACGTACTAATTGCATTATAATACATAGTTAACTTCTTCTTCTTCTTCTTCCTCTTGTCCTCCTTCATTGTTTTTTCATTTGAATCATTTTTCATTTTTTTTTTGTTTTGGTTGTGTTGTGCCTGGAACAACTTTAACCATAAGCTTTGTAATGACTGGTTTTGTCATGGGCATGTTTTTCAAGCTAACAAATTGATCCTTTAAATGAGGAAACAATGTGACATTCTCTAGTATTTTTTGCAGAACTATGACACATAAAATAGTCGTTAAAAAAGTTTACAAATTATATTCCTATGTACCTCTACCACAGATTACTTAGAACTAAGAGGGTATCTAAGGCTTGTTTCATTAGTTAAGCAACTCATGAACATTTATTTAAATATGTTTTATAATAATAAATTGTGAAAATTCAGTTTCATTAACTCTCGTTGTCATGAAGTCTTCTGATTGTGATCTTGATTAAAATTCAACAATTGTAAACAAAAGTTATTAATGTCACTTGTGCATTTCATAAATAACGGTACAGAAGCATACTTACTTATGTTTGTACATAGTAGCTTAAAAAATGCCAAGATTGTCCTTTTGAGCGGAAAAGTTGTCAAGCGACTTGTTAGAATTCATTTATAGTAAAACAAAAATATTTTGCAAAATTTCTTTTCTACTACATACAAGTAAAAACAAAAAAAGGCAATTTATAATAAAGAACTTGTAAAATACAATTCAAAGTACATTACAGTCATAAGACATTTGGTGCAATAAGTACAACAATAAAGAATAGCGTCATATTTCTTAAGACGAACGACGGAATAGAAGAATGGAAATATTTTTAAATACTCTTCAAATGACTCATAATTGCATAATTTATGACCACATAATATGTATCGAATTTTAAATTGAATTAAAGTTGAAATGAATTGACAGACAGACAGATAGACAAGAGCGGTGTTTTGTGCAAACATCTACTCAAACTTAATATATTCAAGTGGTGTATAAGACAATTGCAAATAGAACACATTTCATACGAACCAGCTAATTAGAAACTATCGCTCTTCAGCCATTCACCGATTTATTAAATGAAACGAAAATACCAAAAGTGGACATTTTTCATTTGTCCTACGGATCCAAAGTAAAATATTTTATTTGAAAAATGATTACTAGTCAAGAAAGAAAGAATGTCAGCACAAATGCAAAACGTAATGCAACAACAACAATGTAGTCTAACACTGCAGATTTAAAACAAAAAGGTTTTTTCAGTGTCAATCCAGTGCCTGACTTAACAGAAGTAATATTTGCAATTATACACAGTAAGTATCATGTTAGGTACCATGTAGCTTGAACCTGTGCACCAATAGCCAAAATTGATATAATTTCATATGCTTGCAATGTTTGGTTTACTTCAGTACTTCATGTTGTTTTTGAACCCTTCACCACTTGTGGTAAAGTGTTTGTGCGGATGTGCTGAAAAGAGAAGACTCATATTTTTTTATAGTACAGAGATGAGATGAGGGTCATATCAAGTTTCCTAGGATGAGTCGTCCATTCTTGTTCAGTATCAAAATGTTAATCACCCGACCGTCTTTGGCAAAAATCGGTCAAGACACTTTCACAATAAACAAAAAAACATGGACGTTGATTAAGAGGCTTAATCAAGTACCCGTCATGCCCACTTCTTGTATATATATATTGAAGGGTTATAATAATAGTTAAAACCTATAGATTGCCCCCTGTATAGTCGTATAGAAACAATACCTTGTTAACCAGTAACGCGTTGGCTTCTTGTTTGTTTCATTTATGCTGCAGTTATTGTCTCTTGCTTACCAAACTAAATTGTTTGTGTTGTAATGTTGTTGTGTGTGTGCAATAAAATAAACAATTTTAATTATATTACGTTGATGGCATTTTTCAATGTTTTCATGTGTTTAGTTTTTCACAGAGATTCTTCTTTTTTAATATTCTTCTAAAATAACCCAAATCTTTGTTGAGCATACATATGCAGATATGTAACTATATGGTTATGAGGTATCTGTGCAGTCAGGTTGATTTATTACATTTGTACGTATGCTACATACTCGTATACGTACTTTTTCTGTTGAATTCTACGAGACTTATCAAATAACATTCTTTTCATGCATTATCATTCATCCACATAGAGGGTGAATAAATTATATGTAACTTTTTGTATTTGTCATTTGGTTAACACACAATTCATTTCACAAATTAAGCAAATAACATATTTTTACAACAACAACAATAACTAATTATAATAGCAAACAATCATTTGCAACAATAAAAGCTGGTTGTGGTTTATTATGATAATTGAATAATTATTCCATAAACAAAACATAAATAACCCGAAATTCGTTTAATTTGTTATATTTAAGTAATGTCTTCTCCATTATTTTTATTGTCTTGATTTTGTTTTTAGGTTTTTTTTTGTTGGTAAAGCAGCATTTAATTTAGTATAAAAGCACAACATTTTACCAAAACTTTATCATTTATTATTAATATAAATATTGTAACTTTTCTTGGAGATGTTTATAAATTTTTTATATCCCTTATGATGTAAAAAATCATATTTTCTTTTTCTTTGGTTACAGAAAACAATTTATAATAAATTTTTCTAAAAAACAACCACAAAAAAACATATTGTTTCAAACAATGCAGTGAAGGAGAGGGAAAGAAAAGGACATTTCTGCACGAGTACATTCCAGTTTAAAAGGAAAATATTTTTATTTCGTTTTTCATATTTTTTACCAAAATTGGCTTATGTTTAATTGTAATTAGTTTTGTGTCGGAATATGAACACAAATAAAGTTATCTTTAAGAAAGAAGACAAATAAGTAAGAAAACTAAATTTGGCTTTGGCTAAATATTAAATACCTTCTGTATCTATATATAAATTATGGGCGTGGTAAGTATGTGTCTACGCACTCTAATAGTACATGGATTACGTATCATCTTAGAAGTTCAGTTTTACGATGAGTTTGGTTTTTTGGAAATTGTGGGAGCATTTTTTATTCGACCGTGCCCGTTTTACATACACTGATAGACGTGCATACTGAATTTTAAGCTTGTAGGTCAATTTTTGTTACAAATGTTGTAAAACTGAAAAAAAAAAAAAACGGAAAGTGTTTGTACAAAATTTCAGCTCAAAATCTCAAAAATTTTTGGTCACGAGAATGCCAACAAAGTGTGGACATACGGACATTCATAACTGGATTGACTCAATTTTTGATGCTGATCAAGAATTTTTTACTTTGTAGAGTCTCTGAAACAAAATTTTTATATATGTACGTACGTCTCTGACGTCACTTCTATACAACTAGAATGATAAACTCCCTGCTCCCAGAATGTATATTTTAATTATAGAAAAATATGCTGCTTTAGGCAAATTTACAAATTTTATGGTCTAAGTTTATCTGTTGAGTTTGAATGCATATATTTTCTTATTATAAATAATTAGCTTCCGGTTATCTTAAAATACTGCAGAGAATAGAAAAGTTAAGAATGAAATGCATTCAAATGAACATTTTCAACTTTTTATAAAAAATATCTTCTCCTTCTTAGCTGTTACATTTTATTTTTATAAAGTAAATACAACTACAATACACACATACGTAGGAATATTTCACTGCAAGCTATTAAATTCATATAAATTTTTGATAAGCTTTTAAACGGACATGACATCACAATGAATGCGCAAAGAATTTTTAATGAAATGAAAGCATTTCACTTGAAACATTTCTTTCTTAGAGAATTGCAAACAGTGCACCGTTTTCTTTAACTAACATTTTAATGAATAATGTTCCTCACTGCACCTTAACATTCTTTAATTTTTAATACGTTTTGTGTTTTGCGCATTACGGACAAACAACCACTTAATTGGCCGATATTTGCAGTAAAAAAATGGGACCGTTTGTAAAACTCGTACTCTCTGCATAAAGTAAAGAACGTGCATGTGTGTGTTTTTTATAAAAAGTTATTCAAAGAATGTGAAAGTGGTTGCAACCGCAATAAAAGAACACTTTTCGGATCAACAACAATTTAAAACATGGAAAAACTTTCCCGCGGCACTATTGTTTACCCAACCAAACTCGGTCTTATTGTTTCAAACAAACGTAGAATACTTCAATCACTTGCATTATTTAACAGTTCGGAACAAAAAAAAAGCAAAAAAAAAACAACAACAACCAGTAGGATGAAAGTGCCACGAAACTATTTTATGAATGAAATAAACGAAATAAAAACAAGTGAGGAAGCAACCAAAGAGACCGCAGAAGCCGTATTCCAAATACCCGTCAATTATTTATAGTGCTCCTTAATGTCCTCGAACGACAAACACAAGTACGAAAATGTTGAGTTTAAGAAATTAATGATAATGCATTAATTGGTAATTACCGGAAAGCAACTCTGATATGATATCAAAAAAAAAAAAAACAACGAATTGTGTGTAATCGAGTGTATTGTATTGCATATCTGTCGTCTGTTCATTCATTTCTTTTTAATTCTTTAAAATTTTTTACTCCTTCTTCGTGAGTTATTATGCGGAATATACTCAGTTTGCTATTCCATTTGCAACATCTCGAAGAAAAGGCCTTAAAGCATTTAAATATGAGTGAATGTAGACCCTTCAAGTCTTTATCCGTTATAGGGGTAGGACTTAAGGGTTATAAATTTTGAGATATTGAGCTGAAATTTTACAAATTTACAAGTTGCAACACATTTTTATATTGATTTTTTCTTCAATGTCCTGGTTAACTGAACCATTTCAATCCATTTAAACCCATTTTTTGAACATAGATGTGAAGAGTGTTTAAGATTCGGTCTGAACTTAACACAGTTTTTTTACTTGGTTAATTGTTATCTTTTAATTTCACTCTATCCTTGAGCTTGAATTTTTTTTCGCTTTTTTCTTTCTTTCTTGTTTTGTTATTGTAGTAGTAGTACTTTCTTAACCTCACATGCTCTTTTGTTAAAACCTCTCTAGGATATTTTCAAACAATTGATGAAATTCATATGCAATTACTTTTGAATTACGTGGTTATATAATGTGCAAACAAACTTGAATATTTAATAGGACCGTGATTTGGAAATCATCTGAAACAAAAATGCATATAGTTTGTGGTATACAAACGTATAAGAATGGCCTCCTTTGTTTTTTACAATAGGTTTACTCAAAAAAAGAGTCAAAGGAGAAAACTTTACATTATTAGAACTGCTCTAAGAGTGTAATGGTTAGCAAGTGTTTGTGAAAAGAAACGCGCATGATGGATGAAATAAAATAAAATATATTCTAATGCCGTGTAATTATTCGTTTGTTGGAAATCATTTGTTATTCTAAATTCACACACATGCCAGCAGACTCATTCTCTTTCCATTGTTCACTTGATAATTCTAGCTGTCATAATCCAGCATATGTGTAGCTTTTATTTTTAAAAATTCTCTTTCCGGCACATTTATTATAAATAATTTTTTAATTAGTGTGGTTGCCGAAGTGCAAAACATTAGGCGGGTTTATTCAATCAAAATGTTGATATTCAGTTTTTAAAAAATTCTCCTAAAACATTGTCATAGGTTGCATAAGATACATACATGGTTCGGTAGAAATTGTAATAAGGGACAATGTTTCATTGTCTTGATTATTTCCTTATAAACTTTTCTACTTATACGTAGGAATGGTGTGTGTCATTAGTCCTTCGTAGCACGTTCAAAGCCTCAAAAGCAATAGGCGATGAAGCAAAATGTATTTTAAAAACTTCAAAACTGCTGACAAAAAACCAATATGATGAGAAATCAATCCCCTGAGCCCATTAACCTTAATACCTAAAATTCTGTCAAAACCAAAGAAAAATATTTATCTATTTTCATATGTATGTCGCACATTATATACAAAAGAAATGAAATCATACGATTACTCTTATAGCTCCATCCTGAAGGTAAGCTACGAAAAAGGCATCTTTACACACACACAAGAAATCACATTGACTTTAAGAGTTTGTTTGTTTTGCTTGTTTCTTTGGAAGGGCAAGATACATAAACATTTTCATGCACAGTGCCAGTGACTGTTGCAACCTCCTTTAAACACTCCAAAAATCGTTCTTTCCTATAGATAACGAATCAGCATAGAAATTTTCAGTCGTTTTAAATTGTCCGTCTGTCCATCCAAAATTTACCATATCTTTGCCGATTGTAAAAATTGTGATATCGTTTTAAAACTAAGCAAAAATTTGGATTGCCTGGACATAGTAGTTAAAAAAAGTGGACAAAATCGTCTAAAAAGCACACCTACACATGCAATTTTATACGTATTCATTAGTTATAATAAGATAAAGAATTGTTTGGATTAAAAAAGTAGGATTGGTCATGCCATTGACCAAATTGGTTTCCTTACTTGTTCACATTTTTCTACAAAACAGTTTTAAAAGTTTTCACTTGTTCTTTTTTATCCCTACAAACAAGAAAATATTCAAATATCGAAAAAACGAGAAATTGAAAATGATTTTATATGATGATGATCTTTTGTATTATGGCAAGTAAATCGTATAAAAATGTCCATATGAAAATAGTTTATATATATGTATATATACAAACATATGCACATGCTAGTGCTTGTGCGATGTAGAGAAAGTTTATACAATAGTGGCAGTCAATGTAAGACGATAAAGTAACGGTTGCTGTTGAATGAAGGATGTGTTTTTATTTTTTATTTTTTTGTGATTCTCAGTTTAGACTGATAGCCTGTCAATATTTTTGTACATTATCATGATTCATGCAAATAATATTATCCTAACATTAGAACACATTACGAATCCCTGCCACTGCAGAGTTAATATTATTCAAAGTGAAAAATGTTATCTACGGTGATTTACTATCACGTAAAATGAATGAAAAGCAAAGTGAACCCTTTTTGGGTATGTTAACTATATCTTAAAAGATTACCTATCACACAGGAATGGAATCCTATCACGTTTCTAGGCAATCAACATACCTGGGTATGTATACAAAAATTACACGAAATTACTCAATAACAAATTCACAGTTTATTGCTATATTCTAAAATTCATTTTAAAGGTTAAAATTAAAACTTAATTTAGTAGAAATATTTATTTTTAAACAACGTTTACCCCGAATTATGTTGTTTAACTAAAACTCCTCAAGTCTTATTATCGACATAGCGATGTACGATATGAAATATGTTATGAATCCAATCACTTTTATATATAACATAACCTGTGTAGTTGGGAGTTGTGTCGCGACAGTTAAGTGAGTTGAACCACATCCAAATATTGCATAAATTTGTGCCAGCGTACAACTTATTTACACAATTGCCCGAATATATACATTTTGCCTTGTGCATAAATTACATAAATTACATAATTAACTCAATTCCAGTAGACAAGTGCTTATCTAAACATATGTGAAGAATTCAATTGAGTGCATGCATGTGCTTTTAGAGCCTATGAACTATCGTGTGTCTCTCTCAATCTTTGAGAAACTGACAGGAAGAGAAAGTTTTGTTTGTTTCCTTCTTGTTTTTTTCATAAAAAAAAAAGGAAAATGTGTAAACATCGGTTAGTGTTTATGACACTTAAAGGCTTTCCTTCCCTTTGGTCTGCTTATGTAAAAATGTAAAAACATTTACACTTAAATAATGTCCGACGTGAAGACCACAATACATGACATTTTTATCACCACCTGTCAGCACAAAGTATTTGCAACAATTATAAAAAGTAGAACAAACTGAAAACAAGGAATGCGAGAAAAAAAACCATAGCGTAGAAAACCCACAACAGCTGACCTGACACATTATTTTTTGCTCGTGGCCACATGATAATAAATTCAATTTTACCACATTTACATATAAATAAATTAATTAACAGCAGAAATGGTAAATAAGGGCGAGAACGATGCAACGTAATTGTGTATAAAGAGTGAATTGTTTTTTTATCATTTGCAATCATTTTCATTTTTCAATACCAACAAACTTTAAATTTGAAGAAAATTGAATTTAAAACGTGATCGATCTTACACAAATTTAGGAGCATTCAAGCTTGAAAATGAAATATTAAAAATATCTACTTTATGTAGTTATTACATCATGAACAGTATTCGGCCGAATACACCCTCAAGCTTCAAAATCTTAACTACTTAATAATTTTATGGTGCATGTTGTCACAGTTTGCAATTGTAACAGAAATGTACAGTAATTCATTTCCACAACATTTTTATACATATTGTAGGCATAAATTTTATGTACGTGTTAAGTGATTTGTCATGTACGAGTACATGCTAGGGACAACACTTTCGGTCTGTCAATGTTGTTAATTCAATATGCCAAAAAAAAAAAAAATTGCCCGCAATAGTTGTTAACGTTAATATTTATTACACTGGACATGATCTTAGTCAGTGTATTGAACAATAATTTAACATAAAGTGTGGTTTTAACAACACATTCATGGGTAATGTGACTCAATGGACTCGCGGGGAACAACGCTAATAGTCGTGATAATGAATATTGTTATAATTTCAAAGCTTCAGTGGTCAGGTTCAGTATCCTGATGATCCTTTGAAAAATAAATTTTGCTCATGATTATTAAGGTATTTAATACGGATTCTCTTCTACATCCGATTCTGCTCAAAAAACCTTATTTAACGTTTCAAGTGATCGGTAATAGATTAACTGAATTAATGGAGGGGGCAATGGCGTTCCTCTCCGACCCACTCATTGCCTATAAAAGTCTAGGGTATTTAAGATTTGACTTAAACAAAATTTAGTTCTTTTACCTATTGTTTTTCACTTTTAAAACAAATGTTGTTTGGCGCTCTATGTCGTCTAAGCACATTCTAATAATATTTATGTGACTGCCGTTCTGTCATTCTTTGTAAAAGCCGAATCATGACTGAAGTGTAGAAATAGTTTTGTTTACATTGGAATGAAATCAACGCAAGCGCTTTAAAATTAATTCAATCTCTGTTTTTTTTTTTTTTCTCAAAATAAGATGCCAGATTTTTGAACAGATTTGAAAAGATTTCATTGAATTATTTAGTTAGATGAGAATAAGCATTTAACCAGAATAAGACCTTGGGAAATGTTTACTATTAGAAGAATTAGTTAACTACTATGTGCACTGATAACAGGCGTTGGGTTACTATTTATGAATTTTTTTGGCATTTTTTCTTTATAAAAAGTTCTAATGAAGTTTCAGTTAAGTTATGCAGTTATAGTTAGACTTTAGTTGGAATTGAAGGTACTGTAGAAAGGAAAGTGAAATTAAAATGTCTGTGAGTTTGAGTTATTATTCATACTTTTAAACGTCTATAAAACAACCTCACTCAGCTTTTCTCGCTATTCACAGTTTTACCTGTAATGTTGTTGTTGCACATGAACATTAACAATAAAATTATTTATAACAAACATAAACTTAACTTAAACTGATATTTATCACTCATTCGTAATCCTGGAACGCTTCTGATTAAAATAAATTCCAACATGATATGATTACTGCTACCCCTTCTCTCTTTCTCTCTTTCTTTCTCTTTAACGACAATATTATTCATAAATTATACAACAATTCGTACAATTGTAGGAATATGAATAATTTCCTTTACGTTGTAATTTTATTTATATCACGATTTTCTCATAAATATACCCGCGAGTGGCATTATTTATCAGGATTGTTTGTGTAAAGACGTTTAAATGAGTAAAACATGAAAAAATGGAGGATTTTATGTAGCTCCTTTTTTCTTTTTCGTTCTAAGGTGTTAAAAGTATGATGTTTTTTATTTGTACAAACATTTATATTCATGTTTACAGCAGTCATAGCATAAGCTAATAAGATTTGCATACTCATGAATATGAAGTTTATTCTCCTTTCTTCCTTTACGTTAAAGGAAAACAGACCGCTGCGAAAGTTGAAATGTATTACAAACACTTTTAAAAGGCTTAATTAGGTACTTGTCACGCCCACATGTGGTACGTGTATGTGGGTGGTACTTAAGATTTAACACTTTTTTAATTGTTGAAAAATTTAGTTAAAAACCAATGTTATTGTTTAAGATTCACAGTATAAAATGTGTTTGTATATACATCAGTGAATACTATGAGTGTCGTTGATACTTGTAACGAAATAAAAAAATTTCATAAAAAGATGTCACGGAAAGAGCATTAGAACAGCAGAGGGACCACTTTCTGGCTTGCCATGTTACAATTTTAAAACAGCATGTAAGCCATGGGTTCACTTTCGTCTTAAAGTAAATGATGACAATTCACTGCCAAAGAAAAATCCAACCAACAACTTGAATATTGATTAATCTTAGCCATTGGGTAGTCGAGTTATGTACTTAATATATATTACAATTATGCCTTCATTAGAAAGGGGAAAAGGGGAATATAAAATGCAAAAATATATTATGTACAAGACTCCAGGTCATAAATAGGCAATTACATGTTATTTTACATTTTTTGATTGACAAATTGGTCGGCATACAAGTTGAAACATTTACGTTTATTGCAATACATCATTCGTTTTACCACTGACATAATCCTATTAAAAAAAGATAATTACTTGATCACAAAGTGATACTGCAGTGCATATGAAGCACATCTCACGTACACATATGGTTAAATATCAAAATAATGATAAATTTTGCTGTTACTCAAGTGTTGGTGTGCAGTTTACTTATCACACCTTATAAACATACACATAAACAATAGTTTAGAGTTAAACTTAAACGAAATGACATTTTTAAGGATTGACAAGTTGGTTACTTTCACTACGAATGAGTCTTTTGATTATCAAAGGAGATTTTCTCGATTACAAACACGAGAGCAGTTGCCTTGCATTTATTTGCTTATTTATACACACAAGTTTGCATATTGTTTCAAGTAATGTATATACAACACATTCCTCACGTTCTCAGGCACTTGTGAAATTCCCAGCACAACTACACCAACCAAACACTTAATTCTACTTTGCTGATATCCTTCCTTGTTTCCTGCCCTGTGGCTTTCTTATCTACACACTTGAGATGCATGACCATGTCATTTAAATTTTACAGATTTTCCTTATTGCCTAGTAAGTGGTTTGTGTGGGTAAAATTAACATAAAATGTAAATTATTATGAATCTATCTTTCTTATTAAACTCTTCGTATAAGAGAGAGTCAACTAAGTTTACGATTCTATTTGCAACATTATCCCGAAGGAAACAAAAAGTGCCCTAAAAAGTATGTATATTTTTGATCAGCACTTCCGTTCGTATGTCTGTCTTTTCTATAAATATGGGTGGAATCGCCTACAATTGACGAAGAAGCTTTTTTTGGAACAGGATGAGATAAGATTATTAGAATCAAACATATAGAACAGTCTTTCAACGTCTAAATTTCACGTACACATAAATAAAGTACTAAATGAAAACAGTTCCAGTTGCTTAAGCAATTAAAAATATATGCATTCGTTATTATAAAATGTACGATGGTAGGTCATTAACTTGTATTGTGTGCACACATTTATATATTTATATAAATAAACTTACTTCTCTTGTTGTTATTTTTAGCACGTAGAAAAGTGGCATGACACCTAGAAAAGAGAAACTACTAAAATACTATTTTTAATAGGACAACGAACTGCTTCTAGAACATCAACAAATATAGGATTATGTTGTCATAGGAAAGCAACACGGTAAAATGGTGGAGCTTTAAAAACTCAGATGTGTGAAGAAAACTTAATCAAGCAACATATGCTACTATACGTACAACAATACATACCTATATAGTAGATAGCGTTAGATAAATTGACTGATTGACTCATACATCTGTGTACGCATGCCGAGCAACATGCCACTTGAACTTAAGGGAATTGAATGAAAGAACATGAACCAACGAAAAAGTAGACCAATAGAAAAAGAACATTGTCATACATTATCGATTGTTATACACAATATACACTTATAAGCGCACACGCACACTTTTTATGTAAAAGTTAAAAGAAAAAAATTCTATTGTTGTTGCTATTATTATTAATATTATTATTATTATTATTATTGTTATTATTTTCATTCTTCTTGTCGTAGTTGTTGCTTTTGTTAGTGTTGCAATTGCACTTGTCTGCAAATGATTGCTAACGAAATGGCCAGTGGGTTTTCATAGACGACAATGAGAGCGAGTGTTTGACAATAAAGTTCATACACGTGCCTACACATACAGCATATGTTTGTGGCAATATAAAGCAAGTCCTCCTTCTACCTCTCATATTTTTTTGGTTGTTGTTTATTTCTCGTTTATCAAATCATTAAAGTTACCTGAAGTGTACTTTCCAATCGTTTAACATAGTTGTTCAATTAACGACTCTGTTGTGAGATATTTGAGGCAATTGAAATAAAAAGAAAATCAAGCAAAGAAAATAGAGATTTCCACCATCTGGAACTAGTTAGAAAACATTTTTTAATCTTGTATATGTTAAGCTTAAGAGCTCTTTTGAAGCACTTTCAAAAAATTCCGAAAACAAATAAGATAAAAACAAAAACCAGAAGAAAGTCAAATCTTGAAAAAAGCAAACTAGCTCTAGAAAGAGGGTATGCGCCAATTATCAACTTTTTATCTTCTACGCTTTATGAATAATGTGGTGAAAATGTTTCCTTTTCGGTTTATATTCTTGTTAATTTCTCTCGGTGATGTATGTGTATACTGCACACCTTGGGATAATGGATACAATAAAAATTCTCCTTAGATTTTTCTACTGGCTTACGATCAAAAGAACAATTTTCTTCTCATTATGTTAACGCATAAAAGCTATTTATTTGCGTTGTCTGCCCATAAAAAGAACAACTTTTTTTTAATGCATTTTGTGTAATACATAGCGTATGAGTGATAATACAAAAAACAAAACAGATTTACAGGGGACGTGTGAACAAAATAATATGAACACCTGACGCAATATTTATTAGTTAATAATTTGCTTCAATTCTTCGCGAAATAGATTCGTAGAGTGTAAGAGTGTCTGTGACTTTCGCCGGGTATTTTTATGATGTCTGGCCACAATTATTTTTATTTTTTTTTTTTTTTGAGTTACACTCTACCACCCAGACAAACAAGCAGATATGTTTTAGATTGCCTTAGGCAAATAATCAATTATGGACATAACTTAACTGGAATTTATTTCAATAATTATTTAATTCTTCTTAATAAAATTCTTTAAGTAAGTTTACTGTTATTATGTATAAGCAAAGCCAAAGTTATTAATAGCGTTGCAATTTATTTTCGGTAAGAAATAAAATACTAATACCAACTACCATAAAGTTGAACCATTTCCTTGGATAAAGCCGCAACATTAATAATATACAAAAGTATTTGGACTTACGCACAGAAACCAAAATTTATTTGTGAGTAGAAAAATTCCGTCAGAGAAAGTTTGTAGTGTTATAAGGAATATTTTTATAATAAAAAACCAAAATTATCGGAAACGAAATCTTTAATAATCTTCAAATATAAATACAAATAGTGGGCGTGGTTATGCCTTTCAAAAGTGTAAGTGTATGTATCAAGTCGAATTTTATGTTTTAATAGGTTTCTTGTCAATTTAGGGCTTTTCTGTTATCCGACCACGCCCACCTTTGGCACACTTTATGATGCAATAATTATAAAAATGTGTGTTGAATTTCAACCTAATAGCTCAATTTTTGTGGTATATAAATAAATTTTTGTCCATTGTGGGCGTGGCTTTTAACCGATTTTGTTTATTTTAAACAGTAATCTGAGTGCAGAAATCACACCTTTGGTGTAACCTCCATTTTAGGTAGAGGGTATACTAATTTTACATTAATAACATCGGGTCTAAAGTGTAATTTATAAAAGAGGTCAACGCACTGCCCCTTAATTCACACAATTCTAAACAACGACTAATACATATAGACACTGATTTTGAATGACAACTTTTGCACAAATTCTAAAGTCCTTTAACTTGTCAGATTTAAAACATAGAAACGCATTAATATGGACATGCACACACGCACAATGACATATGAGCAAAGTTTTGCTTTGCATTCACATTTCATCGTAGTTGGTTGAATGATTCGAATCTAAATTCTAACTTACAACACTTTCCCAATTAATTAACTTTATTTTACCACAACAGTTATTTATGTATGAATTATGGTCATTAATGGGCTCGTATTGTTTCACTAATTGTATCGCGTATTATAGTTATTTGGTGCCGTATGCACAAATTGAATATCATTACCAATCATTACAGTCTAGTAAATGGAATGCGTACACACTTATCAAACAACATATAAGCTTGTGTGTAAGTACGTAACTTGTTTACAATAACAAAAGCATATACGCAGATTACACAACAATAATCAATCGTAATCTGGCACTACATCATATCAGCAAATGTATGAAATTGTATTAACAAAGCGTGTTTTATTTAAATTATTGCCCAATTGAAAGCAAGGCGCAAATTCATTGATTGATTGATTGATTGATTGATGTTTTTCTGTACTGACTACTTTTTAATTAATATTCAACTTTGCACAAGAGTTTTCCTTTTTTCAATTTAATTCATCACTTATCAACACGTGCATATAAAATGAACATGCGCAACAAAATTTATATTATATTCATGAATATTAATGCAAATTTAATAATCTCTTCCATTCATGGGGATAATTTCGCATCGATGTAAATCGATCGGTAAATCTCTGTCCGTCTATCCGTGGGTATGTGAGTTCTGTGGTAATTAATCGTCTGGTTACAATTTTTTCGATCGATCGATTTTAGGCTTCAAGGCAGTGTTGGTAGATTTAAATGTGGACAAAATCAGTCAAACGACTCGCCCACAATGCAGCAAATCTGCAAACGGAGCAATATTGATATTTACAGTCCGCGGCAAGCTTTGGCGCATAAGGGGACTTATTTAAATAAATACTTCTTCTGATAAAATTTATTCATTGCTTCAACATGCATTTCAACAATATTTGAATGATTCACTTATTTTTATAACATTGTTACAATTTTCTTCATTTTATACGCTCTTTATTTATTTTATACGAATGCGTACTTTAATAAAATTATTAAAAAAACTCTATTGACATAAGAAAATGTCACAGAGTGGAATGCGAAAAGATTTTAAATTGTGTCATTGCATTCAACATATTGTACATCCTTTAGAAGTTTACACTTTTATATTGTGTTTTATTATCAACGTAACAGAAGATTGAAATCAAAACTAAATAAAAACGTATAACCACTGTTACGTGATATAGTGACAGGAAATGAGTAACGAATGCTTTGAACTCATGGGAAATTATACCACGGAGCTAGTTATATAACGGTTACTACTGTCGCTTGAGAGTGTAGATGTATGTTATCTTATACTTTTCATGCTGGTGACAGTACCCATTTTATTATCAGCTTTTTAATTATATCCATGTAGCTTTATAATGAACAACAATATTTTGTTAACACTGGAGAACTACCTTTAGAAATATTATCACAAAAGCAAGATAAGTAGAATCTATTTGTCTATCTGTTAAATGGTTTAAAAACTTCAGCTCCTTGACAATAAACGTTAGATATGCCCACAAAAGGGAAAAAACGAGACGTATTTTCCCACCCTTTAGGGGATATTCAATCTAGATCCAAAGACATTTCTGTGTTTTTACACTTTTCGCATAAATTTGTTGTTGTTCCATTTGCAACACCTTTCATAGGCCCATAATAACCACTCCTACAATCGACAAAAACTCGTCTAATAGCTGGTAGATAAACTTGAAATACATCTATTTGTATTAAGCCCTTTCATTGATGCGTCAAAAAAGAGCGGAATCGGTTAACGGACAAGCCCATAATTTAAAAAATCTTCTTTCATAGTTGTAGAGGGTATCTACCAATCCAATCTTCATTTAATTTTTTTACTCATTCTTAATTGTTTGTAAAGCGCAATTCAAAAAAACTCCAATATTCATGCGACCATTACTCTTTCGTTATGGACGGTAATATGAGCAAATTAATTAGTCGCAAGCGAGCAATCGAAGCTAAGAAACGTTACAAAAAAATAAAAATGGTTTCAAAGCGAAATAAAACATTCATTACATTTTTTTGCTATAAACCAAGTTTTAAACAACAGCAATCATTTTAAACGTCTGCACGTATTCCATAATGAAAACATTCCATACCTGTAACGAAAAAAGTTGCTGTTTTGTTATACAAGAAAAACCATGTGCTATCATATTGGGTTCTTGCTTTTTTTTTTCTGTGTGTACAGAGAGAAAATAAATCATCGAATAGTTGTAAAAATGTATCAGATTTTTATACATTGATACAAAAAGCGAGTGTAGATTACCCAACACGCATAAAAAGCAATGCAAAAAATCATTGATAACACGTTTTATTAGCTACCACGATAAAACACATACACATTATACACAGTTTATAGACAATTCTACATGTGTGCCAGGTTTTTGATAAATATTAGTTCCGGGTTTTATCTGGTGTACAAATGTTACATAAAATTTTTTTCATATTCTTAATTTGGTTTTACAGGATTTTAAATATTGCATGTCATGTGACATGTGGATAAATGGTTAAGTAGATTGTGTATAAATTTCCGTTCATGGCAACACGATATCAACACAATATCATATTTACGAAAATGTCATCTTTAAGTAGCTTACAGTCGCATTTTCTGTTGTTGTTGATCTTTTGAGAATTACGCTTGTACATACATACAAAGTTCTTGTACTTTTGTGTAGCAGATACATGCAACCATCACTTGAACACTGGCAAACTCATTATGTGTCATGTTTGCCAGATGGCTTGTCAGCATTTGGGGAGTTTATAAAAAAATATATAAACGTGCAAAGCTGTTGACTTCTTTACACTAGTTTGAATTTTTTTTACGTTCACCTTTTACCTCAACTTAAACGCCTAAAACATGTTGAATTGAATATATTGTAACTATTACGATGTGGGTTGGGGGTATACTTACTATATCGAAACGTTTGTAACGGCCACAAGAAGAAGCATGATTACGATTGTCGTGTACTTGACAGAATTGATGAAAGTTCTTGTTTTAAGATTGGCATTAAAATTTAGTAAAATTGGTCGAACTATGCGCTCACAATTTAGAAAACTTAGTTATGTTTTTTTTTTGATTTTTTTCATATATGCGTTCCTTCAAAAATATTTAATCTCTTAGATAATTAACAAAATGAAATTATTTTCAATATTTATAAAAAGGAGAATCACACGAGTTCAATATTTCACGTAAAAAATCTTTTAAGACCACGCCCATAAGCATCATTTTATCTTATTTTATTGATCTAAGATGACCAACTATAACTTTTTTACTCAGGCTTTTTGCTTAAGCATTTGGTAGATTTATTGATTAAAGAGAAAATATTTTACCATTTTCTAACATAATTTTTTATTATAAATTATTAATATAAAAAATACTACTTTATCACTTTATTAATACGGACACAATCGGTCTGATTTAATCTGCTCATAATAAATGTGTATAAAAGACTGCCAAAAATTAAAAAAAAGAAAAAAAAAAAGAAATGGTATCATCACAACATGCCGAAAAGATAACAGTTGTGATGACAAATCACCAATTACGAGACCACCTAACTGTTTTTGGCATTTGCTTGCATTTTTTCTTGGTTTTCCTCGTTGGCAATAGAACAAGTGACAGCTGTTGCTTATTCCCTAAACAGAAACAGAATAAGACCAAAACTGACAAGATGATCTTATAAACCTTCACACATACACACACACAAAAACTAAAAACTATTATTGTATACATGGTAAGATTTTAAAGTTTCTGTACTGAACAAAGGTTTTTATAACGTTAACATGTGACTGGCCATAAAAACCAACTGGCTTAACAATAACAATAAATGTTGTAACAATAAATATTATGTTAAGTTTTTCTCTTTACAGTTATACAAATGGAAACAACTTAACTGCATTGTGTTAAGACTTTGTATGCATTTGTTTTACAGCCAATGAAAAACAGCCACGTATAAAATGTTATAACAAAACATGATGCAACATTTGACCCGCATCATTGTTATAATGTTACATAAAACATTAGAGCGCTTCATTATTAAAAATATAAAAGTGTGAAATTTGTGTTGTGCTTGTTATATATTTCATGTATGCCCCTTACCCGGTCAAAGGAGGAAAAAGAGAATTTTTTGGTGAAAAAAAAATATATGTGTTTACCTGCAGCATTTTAATTTTTTTTATTCATGTTTACTTTTCATGGTATTCTTTGGCTCATGGGCACGTATTTTAAAAGAGTGAATTTTTCACATATATAAAGTCTTGAAATTAGCCCGAAGTTCAAAATTCACATAAAACCTTTAAAGTCAGACTAAGAGAAATGACAACATTTCTACTTAATGCTTTAAAAAGACAATGAATAATAATTCTACAGAGGGTAGTAAGTACGTCAGATATCTTCATGAAAATCAGCGGAACCCTATCCACACATCATCACTGCATGCACTATATGACAATAATAGCTTGTTAAGAGTTATAGTTGTGTTTTCTGTCCTTTCTTTTTTAGCTGCTGTTGCATTATTTTATATTTTTGTACCCATCATCATAATGATTTAGGTGGTACATTGGTTTTGTTCAAATATTTGTAAATACCAGGAAGGCGGGACACACCCTCAACAGTATTTCTGTCCAACCATATGTCTGTAGGCTTTTCTTTTTACCATTCTCACGGCAGCAAATATTGAGATATCGAGCTGAAATTTTATACAAATAACCTTCAACAGCGCTTACAGTGTGGTATTGCAAGTGCATCGTCTTAACATTAAAATAAATCTATTTATTTTAAATTCAGTACGTGAATGTTTCCTAAAATTAACTCAAATGGGCGTGTCTGTCTGGATTAATAGTGAATTTTATTAGTGAAAAATTGAAACTTTTTCAGGGGGATTGGTTAGGATTTTCTACTTAAGAACAAATAATATGTGAAAATTTCTTTCCTTATTTGGAGAAGTAAGATAGTTGTGCTTGCCCCCCTTTTGCAAGGGGTGAGCATCTCAGATTTGGCATCCGTCTAATATAGTCCTTTTTTCTTGTTCTTTTTTTTTTTTTTTCCTAATTGTTTACCCTACTAAGCTGCACATATGTTGTATCTATTGTTGTACAATAAAACAAACAATTTTAATTAGATTATGTTGTTGACTTGCTTTGATGGCTTTCAGGTTTTTAGTTACTCGTGTCCAACAGTCAAGTATTTTTTGCTCATCTCATAAATGAAAAACACACATACATATAAATGTATATGCGTTAAGCAAACTAAGCATGCATACGGTAATATCTTTGCACTCTGGTTGAGTTATATTTTAGTACGAAGCGGGTTACATTGTATTGCATTCTTTTAGCTTGTCGTCGCCCTCTGCATATGGGGCGAAATGATTTCTCTACCGAAACATTTCTACGTATTTCTACTTACATTTGTGCAGATATCTGTTTGAATGTATTTCGCTTGACACAATTTTTGAAGAGAAGTTCATGTACAAAATTAAGCAAATAAATTATTTATATTTTTTTTATTTGTTTACTGTAAAGTCAAGTGGGGGAGAAATGTGGTAATGGCGGAAGGTTTATTAACTCTCACCACACACACACAGTCACTTTTTTGAAGACTCCATTTGCAACACTCAAAAGAAAGGCTTTAACGACCACAAAACGCAAAATATATATATTATTTATCAGTATCAAAATCTGAGTCTGCCTGTTGTTTGTATGCTTCCAAATTCATTTATTAAAAAGAAATTGAGTAAAAATATTTCTAGTACATATGAATAGGTTTCTAGAAGGCAATGCTACGCCCACAATTAATAAAAATCTCTTAGAGACTATGCATCTATTAAATATTATATCTGGAAGAGGGCATCCCTTGAACTTATTCTGTGCAGAATTTGAGCGCTTCATCAGTGGGCTAGGCTTACTGTTTGTGCAGGGTATTTAAATTTTGGCTTAAGTCAACTTTCGCTTTTTACTTGCTCTCCGTCTACAATATTGTTTCATAATTTCTCTGTCAATTTCTTTTATTATAATTACTCAGTAGAGTCCAGTGATTTTTTCGTTGCTTTTAAATGGAACACTAGTTATATTAAACGATGTTTTCCTTTTGGGTTCATTTTTTTTTTACTTTTGAATGATTAAGTTTTGTTTTTAGTGCAACTTTTTATGCTACGATTGTTATAACAGTTATTTCTATATTTCCACCTTTGTTGTAGTGGTATACTACGTTTGTCATTTGGTTTGGTTTACCAGAAGGAAGCGCATTCTTTAAATTTGACTCCACCATCTATGTGTGATGGTCGAAAAAGTTATATATTAAGCTAAAAATTCTTACAAACATACTATTCTCTGTACTTAAGTTATCCACGCCCTCTAAATCCATAATAACCTTTTGCAGCCATAAAATTCAAGTGCAATGTTGAAAATCAATTCACATTGTTAAGGAGTCATATTACAGATTATTTACGAACCCCTTTGTATTTATATAGAGGTTAGTTAAAGTTCTTCTACCATCACTTTTCGTAACTTTACAAATTATTTTTCATGCAACAAAGCAGAACATTTATTAAAATGAAAAAATAAATGTAAACATACGCTAGCAAAATGTATATACAATGAATTTAAAAAAATTTTAATTCAAAATAAAATCAAGTATTTGGCTTAGAGCAAACCTTTAGTTACCCTTTACATTAGATGCAAACGGTGGGCGTGACAAGTATAGTTAAACACTGAATATGGTTTTTTGTAAATTGTGGGCCTGTCTGTTTATCGACGATGCCCATTTGTGGCACATCGATGGATGTGATAACCATAAATGTATGTTATAAATTTCAACATTATAGCTACATTTTTGTGGCTGTTGTATAGATTTTTGTAGATTATGGGCGTGGCTTTAGTCCAATTTTGCCCAGTTCAAATAGGAATCTGTGTGCAAAAACTAAAAGTGTCTGTACAAAAGTTGCCACCATGATGATGCCAACAACAGACGGACATACCGACACACGGACACATATGTCAAGATCGGTTCAGTTTATATATACGACTTTTTCTGGATGTTACAAAAAGAATAGCAAACTTAGAGTGGAGGGTATAAAAAGCAAACAAGAACAAATGATTTTTCTTCAAATCCAACTGTGCTGACAAATTGCAAAATGTTATTATAGCTGCCAAGAACAAATTTTATTGTTTATTTGTAGTTTTCTATATATGCACAGTATGTGTAGAAAGCTAAAAAGTTACATAGTGTAACTATAACGGTATATGGTTTGTTGTTACAAAAAAAAAAAAATTACGTATAAAATTTTTATGAATGAATTTCTAAAACAGACCTCTTGACATATTTCATATTCTTGCTATCATATAACTTTATGGTAAAATGTTAATGTAATAAAACTTTTATAATGAAAGAAAAAGTGATGTATCATTTAAATTCTGCACATAAACATAACATATAAACACATGTACAGGCCATGAGCAAATTGTACGGTGGCTGACTGTTACATGAAACTTAGTGTATTCACTTAAAGCGTGTTCAATTTCTCATACCTCTTCCCTCACCCACCCTTTCACTATATGTGTATACGCAACGACTTTCTGACTTATCCCAATCAATTTGTAAACATTTGCATTTATTATGAATTTTCTTCCGAAAAAAAATTTCAATATCATTCCTAGAGCTGTTGTGTTTATATAGCATGTTTATATATACGCTTATGTATTTGCATACGTATGCGTGCATATATCTACAACGTATTTGAAGAACGAAACTAAAAATATTTTTCTTCACCAAAAACAAAAGAATAGTTTATTTGTTGGGGTGAAATGCGAAAATCTTTTATAAATCTCCACATATAAGTGATTTATAACCCACATGAGTAGACATTTATATTCCCGAGAAACGCCTTTACGTCTACGTCTAAAGAAGTATTTTTGTTTGAACATGTGGAGTTTAGACTAATAGGCTGCCAATATATTGAACATTTTTATCCTGCGCATTATCATCATTATGCTTGCACGTGCTCCCTATCATTACACATTATCACCTTATTTGTGCAAATATATTGCTTGTAGGTGGGAAAAGGATGTTTGTTTTTAAAATACATTAGTAGATAGTAAAGAGATTTTAATGTATGCAAGATTAGTTGAAAGAAATATTTAAAATTTGTGGAAAATTTTAAAAGAAAACACGTAAAAAAACCAAAAACTTTAATACTCTCCACATCTTGGTAAAAGATTTCAACTGTCTATACTTTGCTTCAAATCAATATTATTATATTATTAACAATTATTTGCGTTATATACTCTATACGTATATACAGCGACATCAGTACAAATTATGGAAATAAATTAGCCTTAATTTCTTCACAATTACTTTGTATGCAATTGTTTCTGAAGTCATTCGCATTTTTATAATATTTTTATACACATTTTGAGAAAGAAAGAGCCCAGAATGTTGGCGTTAGCGGCGATTATAATAAAGACAGAAGGCAAAAGAATTGCGTGCTTTATATAAATGTGAGTGGCAGAATGAAAAAATGTAGGTTAATATAATTTTCAGCGTCAACGTCAACAATGTGTTCAGTTTACCATAAAATGATTGTTACAGAAGGCCCATATAGCACTCCTCCAGAAAAGAAAAAAAAAACCTATTAATAAACTCTCACCACACACGCAGTCACTTTTTTGAAGACTGTTTAAAGTACTCCCATCCACACTCGCTTGGTTGGGTTGGAGTGTAGAAATGTGTATGTCTTGCCACTATAACGTGCCACATGAAACACAAAGTGCATCATACCCTTTACAAATTGTAATATTTAATGGGGTTAAAATAATAGACATTACGATATAGGGCAGCAGTACGCAGAGTCTTTCTCTTTATACCCTCCACATAAGGTGGAAGTACATTAAGATTGTTTTTCTATTTGCAACACCCAGAAGTAGGTGTCACAGACCCTACAAAGTATGTATATTTTTGATCAACATTTAAAACTGAGTCGATTTAAACATATATGTCCGTGTGTTCGTCTGTTGCTGCATTCTCAAGGGCACAAATGTTGAGATATTGAGCTAACGACACATTTAGTTTTTGCACGCATATCTCTATTTAAAAGGGTCAAGATCCATGCCCACAATCAACAAAAACCTTTATATCTGGCACAATTATTGACCTATGAACTTGAAATTTGGTGCACATATACATATATGGTTATTCTATTCAACGATGTGCCGAAAAATGGAAATAACATAAAGTCGAATAACATACACGTCCATAATTTACAAAATAACATATTCGCCATAAAACTATACTTGAAAGCTGATACGTAATTTATTCACTATTAGAGGGTGCAATATATATATATATATATTTGCTACGTCCACGCCGTTGTAGATGTAAAAGGTATTTAGTTTCCTTACTTGTTTTTTTTTATATAGAGTTTGGTTTGATTTGATTTCGTTTCGTAGACAATCTGATGACACATTTTCATTCGTCCACAATTCGCTAACATTTTACTTGCTCAGTCTACCACTAGAGACAGTAACTTGGTTTTTAAGCAACTTTTGCGATATTATTTATTTCAGTACAATAGCATTAAATTACTTATGTGGGTGTGTTGCCAAGACAACTTTTCACACTAAGTTGTGCTAAAGGCTCAACTCAACAACAAAATACAAATAACAACAAGTAAGACCGCAAAATGGAAACAATATGGCTTCAGCAGTAAATTACAAAGCTGATCAAGAACAAAGAACAACTATAAGAAAGCCGGAAATCAAGCGTGCAAACTTTATTCTGCAAACATATGGAAAGTATTGTATAAGAAGTACTCACGCTACCTAGGAACATTTTCCCCCACATTTTATAGAGAAGATTTTTCCTTCCATATAGGCTCTGATCTGAATTCCTCACATATGATTTATTTTGGTTTTATTGACTTTTTTTATTTCATAAATTTTTTTGATTAACTTTTTCTTTATATCAAATTAGTTCAATAAACTTTCTTTGCCGTTGTTTTGCGGTTTGCACTTTTATACCAAAATCCACTTTACGCCGCGTATTGTTTATTTATTTTGATATTTTATGTTTTTCAATTCAATACCGAGTCTGTCTGCCAAACTTTCCAAATGCCGCAAAATGACTAAACCATACATTCAATGGGCATTCACTTAACCGTTACAAACAATTCAATTGTGTTTACTTTTTCAAACATTTTTGACAGAATTAACGCAAGCGTATTGAAAGTGATTGAGTCTCCGCATTTCTCACAAACGGATGCCAGATTTATTTCATAATTGGATAAATTCTATTTTAGATTGCAGAAGAAAATGAAGGCATTGTGTGAATGAATCTTGTGAAAAAATAGCAGTGCTATAATTGAATGTAGTCTCTAGGATAAAATGGACATCAAAGGATATTCTCATACTACTTTCTCACTCCCTCTGTAAGGTACAAATCGTATACATACTAAAGCACATGTAGTGCTTGTAAGACTGAAATCACAAAGTGAACATGATTCGTAAGCAAAATAGTATCAAAATTGTTGAATAATTATAACGTATTATTCACCAAATAAAAGATGAACACTTTTTGATTTTAAATATATTTAATTTTGTACATAAAATATTGACCCAGCAGGAAAAACTTTATATTCTCAAGTAAGTTAATAACTGAAAAGTACTAATAAAACATAAAGCTAAAGTCACATTTAATGTACCGTTAAATAGAAAGGGTACTGTAAAAAAAAATACTTATATAGAGATCAAAGAAAATGAACCTTTTGGACCGTAAAACCTTAGAAGCCCACTCCAAAATCCGGAATATAAAACTTTGTAATGAAAAGTATATAGCAAGTAAAGTATGTACGGATTGGAACTTATTAATACATTTGGCAACAGCTGCTAGACTTAAATTTCTATTTTAGATACAAACCACACTAAAAAATTTAAAGCTTTCCTAAAGTTTATACAATTCTATACTAAGTAATTTTCATAATAGACAACAACCACCGCATAGTTCTACTCAATAAAACATTCCTGTTCATGCGTAAAACATTTCCTACGGAACTAAAGACTTGCGTATTAAATCTGCAGCTTTTTCAGCTATCATTATAACCACAGCATTTGTATGACCTGCTGGTATAGTGGGCATTATAGAAGCATCCACCACTCTGAGATTATCGATTCCATGCACAAGCAACTGAGCATCAACGACAGCGTCTTTGTCTGAGGGAGGGCCCATTTTGCAAGTACCCACCTGATGTTGTAGGCTCGTGGCATAAAGTCGCAAACAGCAACGCCAATATTCCCAACTGCCAAAAAGTATATGTTGGCATCCCCAAAAAGGCTGTTCATTAAATTTAACGTTAATCTCTCTCATAGCTTTGGTTTGCGAAATGTTTAAGATCTGTAGTAAAAAGTATACAACATACAATTAAAATATTGTTGAGAAAAAAAATACCATTTCTATGCCCTCGATAATGGCAGTCATGTCGTCAGAATGTTGCAGAAAATTTGCTTCCATTTTAGGCCATTCAAAGGGACTGCGACTGCGCAAACTTATACGTCCACGACTGCGAGGTCTTAATAGAACTGGCACCATATCAAAAACATTCTATTGACATGGGAAATTTCTTTTAAATTTAAATTTAATTAACAAGCCGTCTTACTTGGCCTTGTAGCGGTTGAAAAACTTGATAATAAAATTCCATTGGCAACCCTGTAATTTCCCTCATAATACCTATACTATCTGAACCGATGGAACCAGCACCCAAGACGATTTCCATGTTAGAAAAGTCTCCTTTAAACATCGAACTGGGCGTTTGGACAAACCCCAATGCTGCAGCACCACCTGGCAAAGTATAAGGCCCTCTACCCTTTAACAGATACTCCAAAAAGCTAAGGGGATGACTTAAAAGCTTTTGATTAACCGTGCTAACATTGGTGGTGAAAACCAATCCCATAAGCGACACATGATCTTGTAAATTGTAACCAACTTTTAGATCTTTTAAAACGGTTATATTCAGATTGTCTAAATTTTCTTTTGGCCCTATGCCGGACAACATTAATAGCTGGGGTGAAGCAATGGAGCCAGCTGAGAGTATAATTTCTCTTTTTGCTTCGATTTTATAACTCTTATGATTTTTAATAAATTCTACACCAAATGCCCGTAACCGACTGTTTGGACTTGGTGGTTCAAAAAGAATCTTGGTAACCAAAGATTTCATTGAAATGTGTAAATTTCTTCTCTGGAGAATGGGTTTTATAAAAGCTTTACTAGTACTGCAACGTCTACCCCACTGCAGCGTAGCCTGCGCGCGATTGAATCCTTTTAATTGTTCGCCATTCGGATCAGTAATATTGTAGCCCATCTCCAAGCCAGATTTAAGAAATGCCTTCAATACAGCATTTGTGTAATCACTATAATTAATACATAATTCACCTTTATCACCATGGTACTTGGAGTCTTTCGCTAATTCGCTGATTTGCATAAATTCTGATTTTTTGAAATAGGGCAACACCTCCCTATAACTCCATCCTTTATTACCCAAACGCCACCAGTGATCGTAATCTTGTCGCTGACCTCGCGTGTAAATAAGAAAATTCATAAGACTAGTACCTCCCACACCACGTCCCTTTGGCCATTGGCAAACACCATCTCTCAAGCCCCGGCATGCATTTTCGCTGGGTTCTGCTTTGTAGCCCCAATTGTAGCGTGTGATCAATGTTAAGGCGGCGCTCAAGGGAATGTCAGTTAAAAAAGTTTCCTGGTCACCAGCTTCCAACACAAGAACCGTATAATTAGCCAATGCACTGAGACGATTTGCCAATACACAACCGGCCGACCCCGCCCCCACAATAATGAAATCATACGATTTGTAGTAAGTGCTTGTGTCTGGTATACGTGTTTTCAGTAAAGAAGTTTCCACATCTCTAGCAATTTCCCAAAAATTAAATGTTCGTCGAACATTCGTACCGCTCATCATAACGTGAAAGCCAACCAATACAAACATTGTATTAACATATTGCAAACACATTTTGTTCAAGCGTTTGTCATTGATCTAAAAAAAATATTAAGTAAATAATTTTAAAATTTAACATTTCGGTGCTAATTATTGCAAAGTAAATAAATTCTAGAATCTAAACAATTTATCTTAACAGCTGTTGCCGGTGCCTCTTTTTCATACCCTACAACTCAACTCAAAGGGGTTCAAGGGTACATTGTGTACAAATATTTGTGCAGATGTTTATTACTCTTAAACGGCAAATGCCACACCCACCTTTACCCATCTGCTCACAATCAAAATATAAAACAATTCAATCGTAATATTTTATGATGGAATTTAGCGCAGAGGAAAGGATAAGAAAATGGAAATGGTTGTAATCAGTACAGACAATCAGATAGGTTTTATTCTTCCATTCAGGCATAAATTAAAGATTTAATAGCTAAAATTAATATACATGAGCTATTATCCGAATTGCACAATTCAAGACTACCCTCACAGTAACTTCATTGCATGTTTATTTATATTCGATTATTGAAGATTCTTTAAAAGTATTCACGCAACCTTAGCCCAATCAAATTGTAGTTATTTATTTACTGCATTTAATATCAACAGGTTTATGATTTGTTTTTTAAGAATCCACTAAACCAACTCAATAGGACAAAGCAGTAGCCGTAAACCGGGGCTTGTTTCTCATGTTCAAGGTAATACTTTGCACTTCACATTCATTCGTAAACAATAAACAACTTGAAAAATTACACTAAGCTGATTAGATTAACTACTTAAACTTTTATTATTTGATAAGTAACGTTTCATGCGCGATTTCAGCTGAAACACTTTAATTTCTTAACTGATTTTTACACTTATTTTTAAAAAATAATATGTTCCTCCTTAATGATAAAGTCAGTGAAGCGTAAAACCTCAAAAACAACCACAATGTCATGGATAAAAAATTTTTAATAATTGAGAAAGCATTTAGTGGGAAGAAACAAAATTATAGTTAATACAAAAAAAATGTATATTAAAAATGCCGTATACTTTATTAACAAACACTGACATGTTTCATCTACAATGATATTTAATATAATAAAGAAACGAAGCACGATTTTTAAAAATGTCATGTTCTTCATTTTAAATGAAAACAGTGTTCAGGCCTCTTCGAAAAGCTTAATCACAAAGAATAATACTTGGCATCAGATTAAAGCTATACTGGGTTTAAGTCACGGATAACGTATACACCACAATGGATATATGTGTATTGGAATTGCCTCTAAATTTGTGTACATACTATAGATCGCATTTTTAATATATTTTGATGAAATTTGATACAAGGGTGCGGCCCATTACATATAAATTCTACCTGTAAATATATTTTTTGAACTTACTGTATAAGAAAGACCAATATGCCAGCCCCGCCTATACTGTGTACAATGGTGTGGATGGAGAGTATTTTGAAAGTGGCCTAAACTTTATATTATCCCTATTTAAAACAGTCCATTTTCCTTTTACAAATCTGTTTATAAATGATCACTTTTATTACTTTCATGTAAAGAATAATTACTGATACTTACTAATAAATACATAATTTTTAGTACAAATATTACAATTGAAAAATTTCTGGTTTATATACATATATGAATATAAATTATTTAATTATTATAATAAAATCGAAATAAATATATGACAAATATTTCGCACTTTATGATATATATTCATTTATTGCTAAAATTGCATTAACTGCCTTATAAATACAAATCGACAAACGATTCTTTTTCCTTTACAAAAATTTATAAAAACTGTAACTCATTTGATAGAATACAAAGTTTTAATCAATCTAAACCGTATAGTTCTCATTCAGATTAATATTTTTTACGAAAATTATTAGGATTTCTTAAAAAAGTTTACATCTGAGATCACTCTTTATTATTATTAAATTAAATATAATATTCACTACATAAGAGACAGTAGGGATATAATGCGTTCAATTGTGATGTGTAAAGAAGAACTTGTGGACACTTTTATGTTGTCCTCTCATTCAACGATTGTCGCTAAATTTATCGCAGAGCATTGATATAAATATATATCCAGATAAGCTCATGAACTACATTATGCTGTATATCCGTGTTGAGCTTGGGTGAGGAGTCTATCAGTTACATTATTCTCGGGACAGCCTAAAACTAGGCGAATAGTTCCAGCGATATGCTTCTCAGTTAAGAAGAAAACGAAGTACTTTTTTTCGGCTTTTTTAGGCTTTACTTAAACTTTTCGTTGTGCAGTAGACGCATTTTATCTGCTTCACTTAATCAAGTATTTTTTATTTCATCCACTTTTTCCTGTACTTTTTCGCGAAAATGTCTGTTTTCGGGATTATTTAGCACCGATTCTATAAAGGCCGAAGTCTCCACTTGCAACTGATTTAGACGTTGTTGCAGCAATTGATTACGTTTTACAAGCTTAACAGTTTTAATGGCTATGGACAGTAAACTTTCCGTACTGCATTTATCTGAAGGTGATAATATATCGTACGATTTATTGGATGCTTCAATATCCTGCCCTTCACCTTTCGCAGCTGCACTTGGCGAATGGCAAACACTCTTGTCACTGTTATTGTTAACTTTACTGCTATTGTCGTCGTTTTCACTAAAGTTGCCACTTATAATAGTGTTATAGAGAAGCCGCTTTTTCTCATCAATAATCTGTACGTTCTCCTGGTAATCATCAGCAGAATAGTCATCGTTGTCATCTTTAAAATAATCAAGGTCATCATCATCATCATCGTCACTATCTGAAGATCTAAAGTCGCTTTGGGATGCATTTGACAAACGTCTTATGAAATGGTCCATTGCTGATGGCTTTGCATCTGTTACACATTCCCTTTCACTAAATCTTGCGTTATCTGTAATAAGCAGATTTTTATCATGATTTGAGGTAAAAGTCTTCCTTGTGTCAGGAATATTTGCTTCGGTACACAATTGCTTTGAGGTTTTGTTGCATGCTAAATTGAGAGGTACAGAAGTGTCACTGAAGATGTTTTTGATAGCAGTTCTAGCACGGGTGAAACCATTCACACCCACAAGAAAGTTGGAGAATGATGAATGCCTGATGACCGTTTCATGATGTTTTGGAATACCTTTAAGAAAGAAAAACAAAGAAAATATTTATTGAGAGATTTAAATTAAATATATATTATATATAGTGTGTTAATAATATCATAAATTTCTCTACGCATGTACATGTTGAAGAAGATTGTATTCACCACAAAATTGTGAGAAGATGTGTCTTTAAATCAATTCATTTAATTCAAAATTTACAACATTCATTTTTATTAGTGGATAAAATAGTTATAATAGTTATATTGAGATTGCCTCAAACCTAAATTTCACCAGATTTTGATTCTGAATCTATCGGTATAATTAAAAATGGGTTCATTTGACTTTGAATACTCTCAACACACACTTGCATTCTGTCCCTCTATCACACAATTTACAAAAAAATTACTAATCCAAAAATTTCTCTAAGATCTGGGTGGGCACATGTATAAGCATGATGTGCTTCGTACACAGCCACTATTTCCTCTAAAAAAATATCACATTATGAACACAGTTGCTTAGTTGTCAAGGTTTGACATTCGGGCTGTTCGTTGTGTAATCCTACACCACAATTCAGGGTAGCTCACAAGCTAAGTCAAACATAAAAAATGACACGTGACTGAAACTCATGATAACAGAATGTGCCGTTAAAAAAAAACCGCACGAAAGTGAAAAAAAAAAATAAATAAATGAGAAAACACATGAAAGATTTTCCCACAATCTAGGCAGTCATGTGGAAAAGTTATATATATTTATATATAAACTTTCTCAGACGAAAATCAGCATGAGTTTAGAATAAAAGCGTTGACAAATTTAAATTCTCTTTTATGTCAAACTAATATAATTTCATTAAAATCCATAATTTGTTTTTCATCTGTGTGTTTGTATTTACAAACGTTTTACTTGTTGACATTTTATTTGTAATTTAAATGGGACAATGACAATAGTTATTGTGAAGCTTATGTTAAATGTCATTATAACGGTTTTATCTATTATACAATACACAACACAATTGATTTTTTTCCCTTCACTCAAAACAATGCTTGCTCTCCACTCAATAAAACATGTTCATTAATTAGCAAGAAGAACCGTTACTTAATTTACATAACATAACATCCATTCTATGAAAACGTTTCATGATACGTAGAAGAAGAAAAACACCTTCTATAACGGTTTTCATTAACCACCTGACAACTAAAACAACATGTTGGCGTAATTGTTTACTTGCGTAACCATGACCATGTATCCGATGCATATGATTATATAAATAGGTATGTGAAGAAGTTTCTACCATTCAAGCCGGTTCAATAGTTTTACTACAAGTACAACATATCACGGAATACATTACGTACAATTTTATTACTTCAGTTGAAATTACTTGCCCCTGCACCGTATAATTAGCATATAAATAATAATTTACAAAAAAAGCCTTGCCCTCGTTTGAAATGGCTTTACCTTGAAATGTACCTTTTTGATGATGACATGTTTTTATTGTAAATGAATAGGTTTATATTATTCAAAAAAATAAGCAAACCTAAGCAGATCTATTCAACTGATATATTTTTACCCACCTCTCAAGATGGAGGTATAATAAGTTTTGCCATTCAGTTTGCAAGACGTTTTTCTATGTCAGAGCCCTTCATAAAGTAAATATCACCCACTTAGTTTGTACCGCCCAGAGGGTAGCCTCAAAGAAATATATTTTTTTAATCAGCATTAAAATCCGAGTTATTTAGCTGAAAAAAAGGAGTGATTACATAACATACACGCCCGCAATTTACAATTTTTTGGACGCAGACCCCGACTTTTTAGTTGATTCGTTATATTAGAGGTAAACTGATATGCCCCACCCACCATAAGTGTTTGTTTATAAGTGTGGCGTTTTGCAGTTTTAGCAAATTCACTTTTTCTAATTCTTGGGCTGGTTGCGTCACGTTCTAACAGAAATAATTATAGCTCCACACATGCATACCTTGGATGCATTATAAAAATTTTTATACATACAATGTCTCGTTTCAATTTTTTGGCTATTAAAACAATGTAAACAAATTTTAAGAGGAAACGATGAAAAGCAGCACAGCACACACAATGAAAGCAACAACAGAGGCAGGCCGTGTATGTAAGGCACGTGTTTTGTTGCGACGATGTGATATAATTGATATTGTTTTCTGTTCGTTTTTAGGCGAAAGGGAAAAGAAAGAGCATGTTATATACTTACAATTAAAAACAAGTGAAAATATTGTAGTCACTCAAGGCGGCCCATTTAATACTCTACACCTGCTTATTTTCATACATTTTGTTTACTTGTTGTTAAGTTGAATTATGAAATGGTGAATACCGTACATCTCAACAAAACCATTAATGTATTAAAGAGTCGTACTCTGCCGACTTTAATTTATTTAAAGAAATGTTTATACACGGAAACATTCACATGGAGAATGACTAATGTAACGGGTGGCACATGTTCATTTGTATGTATTGCAATTTAATATATGTGTGATTTGAACACAGCAAACTAAATTTATAGTTTTTTTTTTTTTATTTATACGTACATATATACGTAAATATAAAACAATATAAACTCATGTTTCATAAGAGTGTTGATTATACGCGAACATCTATTTCAACAGATAATATTCGCTAAAAACCTTTGTCCTTGTCTATGAATTTTATATTTTTCTTTGTACTACTTGTGCCAATATACCCTGCATAAGGTAAGTGCCACCACTGGACGACATATTGATTCAGAAGCAAAATCCGAATCGATTTAATCATGTCCGCCTGTCTGTCCGTCCATATTATATTTATTGAGAAATACATGAATTTAAAAATGTAGAGACTGGAATCTTTGGTTACATTTTGTAGATCCAAAAAAATTTAAGAGCCTAACATTCCGTCTCTGTATTCAGAAGTTTCTGGCCTAAAATTTTAATGTTTTATTTAATTGAACCGGATTGGATAATTTTTCGGACATTCCTCCCTCATACGTATGATGAATACGATCATCGAAAAATACATCCCGAAACAAATAAAATGAGTAACTTTTATACCCTCCACATAAGATGATTATACAAAAAATTTATTTGAAATCATATAGTAAATTTTAATTGAATGAATGAATGAATGGCTCAGATCGGTTAAGTAAATTGTGTGTTAATATTTTTTGTGTCAGTATCATCATCGCCATTCCGGATCGAACGAACGACTATCCAATCCTATAAACGGGATTGGATAGATCTGCGATAGATTGCAGATCGCGACACCGACACCGCAGCCGAAATGATTAATCAGCTACACAGTCATGGTTGAGCTGATGAAAGTACAAGTTAGAGTTTAAATATTTTATTAATTTAATTTTAATTATATCAGCATTTTCACACAGATCGATTAAATGATAGTTGTCATTATAGGTCTTGCATAACCGTCGTAATGGGTTATTATTGCTATAGTTATTTTTGTAATGATTTATGCAAAGAAACCGAAAATATCTAGAAGCGCGTCGAGGTACATTGACATTAATGCTAGACAATAAAAACGCCGAATCAATACAGTTATTAAGCAAATTGTGCATAAAACATACGTTCAACATTGTCCTTCCGCTTTTGAGGGTAGGAAGTTTTATCAAAGCAAGACGACTTGTGTATGAGGGCAGCCTCAGGTTAGGACTCCGTGGCAGACCACGAAGACAAAAAAGTAAAAACTGTTTTTGTATAGATTCAATCTGGTTGGTATACACTTCATATTGCGGATCCCAAATTACAGGGCAGTATTCTAAAATAGGCCTTACTAAAGAGGTAAAAAGAAGTTTGGTTGTATAGGGGTCCTGAAACTCCTTCGACCATCTCTTAATAAAGTCTAAAGCTCTGTTGGCCTTATTACATGTTGTATTAATATGCGCATTAAAAGTTAGTTTACTGTCCAGCAGCACGCCGAGATCATTAATGGATGATACCCTTTCAATTGGGACATTATTAATTATATAGTTTGCTTACACTTTTTGACATTCAAGGACATTAAGTTGTTGGAACACCACTTAACGAACCGGTTAATGTCATCCTGCATAAAAACTTGACCCCGCACAGACTTGTAACTATAGATAACTTTAACATCGTCAGCATACTTTAGTACACGACAATGTCGAATAACACTAGGCAGATCGAATCGACTCTTGAATCACATGCTTACGAGATTTACTTGTAACTTTTATGTACAGATACTTAAATAAATAAATATAATAAAAAACAAGTAAGAAATGGAAATTTTGGATTGTGGCTTAAAAGCCCTCCACATTTAATATAGCAAATGGAATGATAAACTGAGCAAGTCCGCAACTTATGTGAAGGGTATAAAAAACTATATTTATAAGGCATTTGTAACTAATGTAAACTTGTTATAATCACTCTAATTAATTTTATAATTAAATATATTTTTATACAAGCCTTAATAATAGAATCCAAACGAAGTTCTTGCTTAATGATTTGTGACATATTAATGCATTTAACAACGATAATGAATGTGTATAATGATTTATTGACAATTGAAAAACTTTTATAGTAAATAATTAAAAACTGCGAATATTACGTAAATGACCTACAAAAATATTGAAATTAACGATTAGAAAAAAGTTTAACTTAGGCACACATTTTGGATCGTTTTCACATTCATAATGAAACTGTGGGTGTGGTATTTAGATACACCATCACTACAGTGATACAACTTTGAATTCTGATGAAAACTTATAGACTTGTATGAGGAGGGTAGACAGGTACTTATAAAAATATTCCACTGTAGGCACTTTAAATAATTGCCTTCACATATATATTTTAATTCTGAATATTGTATACTTACGAGGAATTATTGCAGTTGAATGACCGGTACGACGTTTAATATCATTATTGAGAGTACGTGATTGGGGTTTCTTTCCTGAGCATATGGTTGGTGCCATATTAGCAGAGATTTCAGATATAATTCTCTACAAAAAAAAAAGAAAGAGATTTTTATTATATAGTAAAACAAATACATGCTCAATATATATTTATGCTTAAATAAATTTTTACATCCTACACGATGGAGATATATTAAGTTTGTCATTCTGTTTGCAACACCCAGAAGGAGTATATATCTCTGGATCAACATCAAAAACTGAGTCGATTGAGACATGAATGTCCGTGTGTCCGTCTGTTTTTGAGATATTAAGTTGGAATTTTGTACAGGCAAATAGATTAGTATTTAAAATGGGCAAAATCAATTATAGGCCACGCCTACAATCAACAAAAATCTATAGTTGACCTTGAAATTTGGTATGCTTATCTATAGTTAACCCATCCACCGTTATGCCAAAAATAGGCATGGTCATATAACAGACACTCGCACAATTTACAGAAACCATGTTCATTATAAAACTAGACTTGCAAGCTGATACGTAATGCATACACTAATCACATACCCGCCAAGCCCACTACTATGGTAGTGGAGGGTATTTAAGATTTGGCCTAAGCTAAATTTAGTTTTCTTACTTGTTTGTATTTTGTATAAATTTTTTTTTTTATTTTTTTAATATTTGTGTTAACATCCAACAAAAACACATAAACATGATTGTTTGTATGGGTACGAAATATAATAATGAAAGCGTGGTGCTAATAAATCTGTACAAAGTATTCAGTATTCCATACCATTGCCATACACTCAATAGCAATCACATTTAGTTGTTCGATGAATCAAAGTTATTTAAAAGAAAAGAGAGAGCGGTCGGTCGATGCACGCTTACTTATACAACGATAATGTGATGTGAGTATGTATATTTATTACAAATATATATATATATATATATATATATATATATATGTCATACATGGGAGTGTCAACATTTTGATTACAACTACGCATTAGTACGTATGAGAGGGCTTATGATAACATTGTTGCTATAATAAACAATCCAACACAATCTTGTTAAATGCTATTTATATGCACACAATCACAATGACTTGGGGGTATATTGGTTTTGTTCAAACGTTTGCAAGTGTCAAAGGGGGTGATCGACGCCCCCAAAATATATATTTTCTTGTTCAATATCGACTTTTGAGTCCGTACGTTTTGTTGGTACTCTCATGATGGCAAAAATTCACATATCTCGGTGAAATTTAGCATGAATATGTCAAGTTGTCACACAATCGTTAAATTTATCTATAGTCCCCTGTTGAAAAGGGACCTCAGTGATCTCATAAACCCTAAATCGATGGATTTCAGCACACAGTCAGTCACATGACTAACGTTAAAAAAATTTGTATTGAAAATGAACAAAATCGATTCACGGACTAGGCCCCAACTTTAAGGTACTGAGCTTACTTAAATATTTCGCTTCCAGTAAATAAAGTAAATTCCAATTTTAAAGATAAGGAAAATGTACATACTAAAGGTATATGAATAAAAGAAATTAAACCAACGATTCGGAAGATATATTAAACAGATGGAATCATTTTAGTACATAGAATAATTTTACATGGCGTGATTAATATGAACAATAAACATGTTTACATGAATGCTTTTGTGTAAAACTTATTTAAAAATTCCCTATTTTTTCTGAACTACTAAGCCGAACGTTGTGAAATCTGTTCATATTAATGCCCCCACTTGTCAAGTTGTCACTTCCGAGAGCCTTAAATTCTCCTTGAAAATTGCTTTCGTATTACTCTCGATCATAAGACCTCTAGAGCTAACATTTGGTATATAGGTACTGAAGATTTAAAATCACGATTTCCATGATGAAAAACAAGTTTGCCGGAATATTGAGCAAGATTTTCGCACAGTAGTAAACACTGTTTTTTAAAGGTTTGTACTTTTGGTTGAACACACCCCGAAGTGGACGTGCCCAAATTTAATTTTTCTAATTTTTTTCTACACGTGCATGTTACTGCTTTTTAAGCATAAAAGCAATTTTGATTTTTTATTTGTTTTTGTATAATTTTCAAGAGGTCCTCAATAAAGTACACGTGTTGCCACTTAAAAAACGCGAATTGCTTTTACTTTACATATAAACAAAATAAACAACACAAACACACAAGGCCACAATATTATGAGACGATTAAATCGACTATGAAGTATTTTATTTCCAATTATATTAATATTATATAAAACATTGCATTTAAACGAGTATTCCCAAAAAAAATCTCTTAATGAGAGGATGGTGTAGAAATTCAGTTGGCAATGAGTTGAATTCTTAAATAAATAAATAAAATTAAACTCTGCGGTGGTGTTTGTTCTTTTTAAAAGCTCGGAACTTGATTCTCTTTTTGCACTTTATATGTATGTATTATATAAATGGTTTATGTTTTCAAATTCCTTACAGTTGCAATGAACTCAAAATTCATTCATTCAATAACTAACAACAAATCTTGAAAATACATTTCCTACGCTTTAAGATTATTATAATACATTGTATGAAGCTTACACGTACTTCGTATATTTGTTGAGTTGTTTGTTAAATTTTTCCTACAAATAAAGTGTCCGGATGTCTTATATTGCGCACCACATAGGATGGGTGTGCGGTGCCGTTTACAAAAATCAAAAGGTGTTGGGGACCCCAGAGGGTGTATTTAGTTGGTCCAAGCGAAATGTAATGCCGTTTTTTCACTTGTTAAGTGTTTTATAAGAAGCTGAACAGTAGGAAGGAACACAGACTTACTTTTGTTGTTATTAATAAATGTGTGCGCTTTGTTTATAAATTTCCAACGCCAAATGAAGTTCTTCGACAATATTTATTAAACTCAATATTATTTGAAATATTATTTTTTCTCTATTTATAAAGTTTTTCTTTCAATATTTGCACTTTTTAAACATGACTAATTTATGTATTATTTGCCACTTTTGTAGCTGTATGTAATTTATTAGGAAAATATTTCCGTTCTGTTCACAATACGTTCATACTAGTGGTTTAATACGGTATGAATTACTAAAATGTCAGCTTCTCACTTTTGAATGCTCTCAAAGCAAACAAATTGAAGCAAGGCAGCAATGTTCAGGAGTGAATGATTGTGTTTATGAAGCTTTTAAAGAAAGCCAACAGAGTTAAAAGTTTGGTGTGCCTGCGTTACTTTAACAGTTTAGCTTAACTTGGTGCAACTCTTCATTAAAGACAAAAGTTGTGTCATTGATTCTAACAAAAAATTCCTGCAAATTATTGCTCTCAAAAATAAACGTTAAAGCTATAAACAAAACGGCAAATAAGAGGCAGACCATAATGTATGCAGTAAACGAATCAGAGATAATATAAATCTTATAAATCTCCTTCATTCCGATTTGTTGTAATGAAAATGTTAGTTAAATTAGAATAAAAAGAAAAACACACACTTGCTCATTGTAAAGCAATAATAAAGTTTGGTAAATTTAAAGTTAAACATCATTTCATTGCTGCTATAACGAATTCAGATGTGTTTTATTATAAATCAACTCTGATATTATACGTATACGAATACGACGTATGTATTCTATTTTGTCTTTAAGGCTGACATAGTTGTCTTGCTGAATAATATGGCAAGGTTGTTTTTGTCTGTGTTGAATTTTTATGAAAAGCGTAATTTACAAATTATATCTAACTGTTGTTTTCCGTATAAATATCTGAAAATTAATATATTATAAAAAATTTTCATATGTTTTTAAACATTTTTTATTGCTTTAACTAGTTTAACGAAATAATGTAAGTAGACATTGTGAAAATGCAAAATAAATGTGTCACCAAAGAAATAAGAAATGAGCGTCATTTAAGTGACAAGAACTACAAAAGCATTTGTAAAATTTTGATATTCTTACAGGGCGCATATTAGCTTAGATATATCGGAACTATTCAATAGTGAAGATAGTGAAGGCCATTTATTGGCTGAATTTCTGCAAAGGCGTCGTGGAATTGTACCCAGCGGAAATTTTATATTATATCAACCACAAGAAAATCGCATAAGCTTAGATGTTCAGGTGGAGGATGCGCCACCAAGTGAACATGACAATAATAATGCGGAAAATGTGGAAGCTAACATGCCACGTCTGTTCGGGAAAGATGAACCTGACTTGAACATAGCAAAGGACTTGCCCTGTTCCATCAAAGAATTGCCGCCTGCGAATTCACCAACATCTAATGTGAAAGCCCTAGAACCGGCCAGTAATAATGTCATGCCTTATGGTTCCAATCTACCTTCAGATTTGCCACATACTAAAATTGTACTGCGGCCAAGTTGCAGTAACATGTCACCCAGTGATCGTTTGCGACGCTTAAGTTTGCGCAAGTTATCGAATCAACGCCCCGGTCGCCGCATATTGTTGGAAGAATTGAACAAACTAGACGAAAGTGAAAAAATTTCCTCAAATATAGATTTTGTAAGTTTTACTCATATATCTTATCTTCGTACTACTACATGGTCTCTATCTATTATAGAATCCTGGCACATGCAGTACACCACTTGTAGTGTCACCAAAGTCACCTTTATCACACCTTCACGAAAACGCGGAATCTGCATCATGCCAATCTCTTAAAAGCTCAGATTTTCGCGAGATCATGCGTATAGACGAAAACTTGAATGCCATTTTGAAAGAAAGCATAAATAGTGAGTCAAATAAAACGAATGTGATTCAAGTAAATGGAACTTATAACCTGCCCGAGCCAACGCAACCACACGTAATTAAAAATGGCGGCATAGAAAAGGAAAACGTCAATCTAACGAAATTAGAATTACGGTCAAGAGTTGTGGAAGTAAGGAAGACTTTGGCCCCTCAGGGAAGAGAGGCAACAATTAGTGATGCCAATGTAGATGTATGTGTATTAGAGGATAAATCGGATAATAACGATAAATCCTTATCTAATAGGAATGTTCAAGAGAAACCAAAATCTTCTTCGCCAGATGATAATGCTAATCACCAAACAAAGGCGTCGCCGTTAGCCAATAATGACTTGATAAGTAGTGAAGATGGCAATAATGATACGGAACAAGATCATGCGGAGAAGAGCAAGACATTAGCTCCTGATTCCAATGCAGAGGTGCAGAATTTGCCAGAAAGAACGATTTCAGTTAAAGCGGTTAGCAATGAGAGGGCGTTGCATTATCTTCGCGGAAAAGCGCAACCAAAGCGAGTGGTCACACCACCCCCCCTCTCGACAGTATATAGTACGAATCACTTGTCAAAATCACCACCCTTGCACAATAATGATTTGATACCTTGTGAAGAAGATCGTGCCGAGTTGGTTACTACTCCACTAAAATCTCAACGATCTAGTCAAGGACCGCTTAACTTAGTTAATCGTAGATCAATGAAAAGTAAAAGGGGTCGGTCACAACGAATACCTCACGTCGCAGCATCAAGTAGTAGTGAGAGTAACACAGAAATGGAGCGCGTAAGTCCACCACCAGCTCATAAACATACGCCAAAATTAAACGGAACGCGCCGGCGCAGTAAACGGAAACGTAAAGCAACATTAAATAAACCACCCGGGATGCCCTTGAATGGGGAGTTGTACGCTAAGGAATTGGCTCGTCTGACCAATAACGAAATATTGGATTTACGCAAGCGTAATTCCATGGGTGAAATATTCACTTCAACTGTTCACACAAGAAATTCCATCAAAGTGGAGGAGTTACAGAAGCAAAAGCAGCAAGATCTGGAAGAACGCATCAAATCGGAATTGGTGAAGCGACGCTTGCCCACTGAGAATGGAAGAATATCATCACATCAACAAAAACAGCCAATAGATGAGGGAGATGATTCGGAATCGCTCGTGGAAAACATCGTTACAGAGTCAAGAGGGTTGCACAATCCAAAGGAGCGAGTTTCATTCGTAAGTGTTTTATTTCCTTTTAATGGTTGCATTTTTTAAACGGACTCTTTTTTTTATCTACAGAGGAAAACTCAACAAAGCAGCAAGCAGGTGGCAAGTGTTAACAATTCTTTTTCTTCTCATTCTTACTAACATATCTTACAAGTAATATTTTATGTAACATTTTAGCCAGAAGTCTTGCAACATTATATGGAAATACCGCAGAAAATCATGGCCCGCAAGCAAAATTCAAATCACACGAAACGATCTTTATATAATAAGAACGATTTTGAAACAACGATTGTGGAGACACACGGTACAGCACAGGATGTAAGTGTTGTAATAACAAACAACACTGAACACTGTACGCAAAGCCCTGCACGCTGTGGCACCGATGAGGAAATGCCACCGCTGCGAATAATAACACCACCTCCACCTTTTCATCCTGCTGAAGAGACTGAAAGACAAATTACACCACTGCTGACTCCACCCGTTCAGTTCGTTTCTTCACCCAGAAAGCACAAGCTGCCAGAAGAACCTGAGACTGAGAATGAATTATTCAAAAAACCAATAGGTGGGCCTCCAAAAAGGGTACGACGCCGAAAAGAAAATAGTTCCAATACCACCACAGATGCAAGTAGCAATTGTAAGTTGTTTTTTTTTAAAGCAAAACGCTTGTATTAAAATTGTTACGTAATGTAATTGGTTTTTTTTCTTTTTTTTTTTTTTTTGAAGCAACATCCACATTGCGTCGGTCTAGTCGTAATCCTGCACCTAATAAAAATGCTCTAATTGTGCAGAACCTCTATCAACGATGCTTTGAAAGGTCATTAAAAAAACATGAAAGTTCCTCCAAGAATAAGTCGCGATCCATTACTCCTTCCATAGCATTTAGTACAGCCTCAAGCAGTACTATGCCAAATGCAGTGAGTACGCACTCATCCCCTCCACCTAATTCACTTAAAAGTAAGAGGCCTAAAAAACAATCAAACGCTTCAAGGAAATTAATAACAGCAGAGACTTCAAAGAAAATGTCACAAAAATCAACAAAATCAAGACAATTATCGCCTGCAACGGAATCAGAAGAGACAACAGCTGTAAAGAAACTAACAGCAGCAGAGACGTCCAAAAAACCGTTACAAATATCAAGGCAACTATCCCCTCCAACTGAATCGGAAGATCTAACAGAGCCAAGCACCTCGGTTAAACAACGCCCTAGAAGAGGTCGAAAGAAGACTGAGGCACAAACGACATCATTATCAACACAAGTAGAAAGCAAAAAAATCGATGAAGCTCCAGTTGAAAACCCAAAAAGACAACAGTTAAGAAGAAAGAAAGAACTGTCTGTTCAGTCTGTTCAGTCTGTTCAACAAATCGAACCAGTCAGAGGGGCTACGCCTGGCATAGAGCAAGATAATGACAAGCCCCAAAAGAAGAAGCAAAATGCCAGAACTCTGAAAAAGAAATCGAAAAAGGAAAAATTAAATGAACAAATGTCCCTTCTGGCACCTCCTCCAATGCCTCCATTGGTATCATCATCAACGCAGCCAGGAACATCAAGAGGATTCATTCAGCCAGATTTAGATTATAGTCATGTTAACCTACCCTGTCCACCGCCGGTGCAGCATTTGAACAATGTATTTGACCGATTGCGCACAGTAGGAACTTTACCCATTCAACCCGACTCCTTACCATCAACGTCACAATCACATCAAAGTCAAAGGCAAAGCTCTCTGGCTGTGAAAAACTCAAGATGTCGAGAACTTAGAGTGAACATTAAAAAATTGAAAAATCCAGAACCAGCTAATGCGAACCACAACAAAAACAACAACAACAACTACAGTAACAGTGGCTGTAGTCAACAGAAATTTCCAGACAGCTCCATGTCTTCGAATGTTGAGTTGATTTCCTGGTTAAAGAGCGTCAAAGAAAACGAATATTATGGTCCCAACAACGAAATATTCCGAGAAATGAGAATTTGTAAGTGCATAAAAAAGCTAATAGATGAATAGATAAGCAATTAAATTGAATATCTGAAATGTTTTCAACAGCTTCACACGCCAACTTATGTTTTACTAAATTGCAAGGTGTGGAGTATGCGTTCTACGACACCGATGAGGCGGCCAGTTTGGGTTATTTACGTTTCAAGCCGCGACAAATTAAACAAAGAAAAAGAGCGAAATATTTTCATCTGGTATTGATGATAAATTAATACATTTGTGTGTGTAAAATATTTAAACTTGTTCCCCCTCTTTTTTTTTTTAAAGCATTTCATCACCATAGTGGGCACCTTTCGCGTTACGGCCAATGATAGAGAAAAAATCCTAACACCGGGCGATATGGTGGCCATTGAGAAGTGTGAGTTGCATTGCAAAACTACTTTTAATCTCTAATCTAATTCACTTTTGTTTCCCATTTTCATTTAGGGGTTCAATATGAAATAGAAAATATTACAGATGATATTGGCATTTTAATGGTTATTAAGAAGTGACCTCGTCCTTACACCGCCTTATTGTTATAACATTCGCATATCTATTCAGTTGTGCATTATACAATTAATTAATTATAATTATAAACATATATTCAAAATTACTCATGTCTCAAATACATTGTTGAGATTTTTATAATTCTATGGTCGGTTAAGCGCTTAATATATACACAACTGAACCACATCGATATCATCAGAATATTCAACAATATTATAAAATTACAATATTACATTCTAAATGAATGATTTGGTTTGAATTGAATAAAAAAAAAAATTATGGTAATCAAATGACAAAACAGGAAAATAATTGTTGAATTTCTATTTACCCTCTCCACCTTAGCACTGGAGAGTGTACTAAGTTTTCTATTCCGTTTGCAACACCCACGAGAAGGCGTCCGAGACTACAAAGCATACATGCAACAAAAATTTAGTCGATCTATGCATGTCCGCCCGTGTAACCGCCTTACAAGGTTAGTACAAGCATTTCTATTTTCTGGATGCAAACCACTACCACAATATTTGAGTTACGAAATAAAAACTCGATACATATTATTTTTAATTATAATATCGATGCGTGTAATGGAATAACAGACACGTTATATATATATAAGTAATTTTTACAAATTTTACTTGGATAATATGAATATCTCTTAACCAATTTTAGTAGAAAATTACGTTATATATAATTTAGTAGGGTATTTGAAGTCTGCTACTCAAACTGAAAATGAATGCGTAGAGTACAGATCCAATTAGATCTAAATTTGTTCTATAATTTTCATAATTAGCAATATTAAGCAAAACAAAATGTTAAAAAAAAGGTCCCAAAAATTATGTGGTTAAGTAAAATCTTGGACCAGAGTGCCACTCCTAACCACATTTCTTCCAAAGCGTATGAAAACGAATAGGCAGACGGATGTACGTACATACATAAATATGTTCAGAAAAGGAGAACTTGCTCTACAATATAACAACTGCTTGGCAATACTAGCTTATAAAATGAACGTGGCAACTCTGCAAATAAAATCATTTACAATTTTCTGTGAATATGTTTATTGCAAGCAGCTGATTTTCATAAACAAAAAAACTCTCACCACATGATATTTGTTATTGTTGCTATAGTATTCTTATCAACAGCCGTTTTGGCGCCCTCGCACATACCGTCACCATCCCAATATGAACTTGGCGTAAAAATATCTCACCCATATATGTACGTAATATGAATGTGTGCATTCAAAAAACACACATTCGCACATTCGTAACATATATAACAGAATGTTAAAGCATTTAAAGCATTTATACAGATGCATGTAGGTGCAGTTTATGGTAAAAGGTGCCCACATTAGTGACAAAATATTTAGTTTTCAATCGACGGTCAAGTTAAACGGTTCATACAGCTAAAGCTAAAGCTAACGGATGAAACAAAAAATCTTATATATAATTTTTTTTATGTTAAATAATTTAAAAAAATAAAACAAAATAAAATAAAAAAACGTGAATTTAAAAAAAATTCAAAAGGAAATTTTGTGTTGTGAAAAATGAATTATTAAAAATAATATTATTAATAGTGTTTTATTGAAAATAAAATTTTGAATATTGAAGTGAAAGAAATTTAAGCAAAATATGTGAAAATAATTTAAAAATATATATATAAATAAAACATAAATACTAATCAAGTAAAGTAAAATTTTATTTTGTTTCTATAACATTAACGCCATTCTATAAATACACAAATGTATGTTTGTTTTAAGAGTAATATTTAATTACAGTGTTTTCAATTATTGACGAAAAAAAGTAAAAAACTAAATTTAGCTTAAGAGAATTCTTAAATACCCACAATATCTATATAAGAATCGTGGGCATGACAGCCACCTGACTACACCTTCTAATAGTGAATGGATCCCGGATTGAACGTCAAGTATAATTTTTTAAAAGTGTGGGTATGCTTTATGTCCGACCCCGCCTATTTCTATAAAATAGATGGAATTATAAATATATGTATCAAATTTCCGGTTCATAAATACTTCATACATAGACATACCCAAAGCGTTTCAGATTTTAATACCGATCCAGAATTCTTTGTTGTTCCTTCTCGGTGTTGCAAACGCAATAACAGGCTTAATATAACCGCCTACACACAAGGGTAGGATATAACAAAAGTACACCAGCTTTATATTATTTGTGTTTGTAAAGAGTTTGTTCTACAATAAAATAAATAATGCATACTTTTGTTTGTAATATATTTACAGTGGAATAGAAATATTTTTATATAAATATTAAAAATGTTGATAAAATGTAGCAAAATGAACCTCTTACTAAGGACTCCACAGAAAAACAAGTAAAAATGTCGATAATATAGTCGATCAAGCCCGACCATATAATATCTCACACTACCCAGCTCCTTAAATTATCGGATCGAAACAATAACGATTCTTAACCAATTGCGATTTGCTGTCATAAGAAAATCTTTATTGTAATAAGGCCGATACGGTGCATTTTCAATAGGGTTCCAGTTCGGGCGAATACATGTTTTTAAACCAAACTTCTTTGAAATATATTTAAAAATGTGAACCGTAGCTTGCGCACAATTTTACATGGACACACAGACAGAAAGACGGAGATGGTTAAATCGATTGGTATAATTGAAGATGCGTGTAGCATTTGCCGTTTAAGAGTTACAAACATCCTTACAAACTCAATGAACCCTTTGCTACAACGGGTGCACGTATAAATACGCTAATTATTATAGCAGACTTTCAGATTATCTTATGAAAAGGTATCATTCGAAATCGGTCATTGGTTTTTGATTGATTGATTGATTGATACGTAAATTGTGGTGATTGTTTTTGATTGGGAAGCATTTTAGCAAATTGAGTTCACATCTTGTAAAACAGCTTTAAAATGAAATGAAATTTATTCGTTTGTTTATCTCGTTTATTTACGTGCAAACAATTTATAAAAAAATAAAAAACAATAAATAAAAACTGAAACTTTTTATAAGAATCTATTGGTAAACAATTATTACACAATAGTATCAAATACACAATTGAAGGTGTTTGCGGTTAGTGAACGCAATACTTGGTTAGTTGGTTTGCAATTGCAAACCATCAAGATGTTTCATATTCCCCCCACTACTTATTACAAATTGCTTATGATGCTCTACACCACAACTCAAATATGAAATGTTGAAGATGAAGTGTTCGGTCGGAAAGATATCGGGCAGGCGTCTTGTTTTTGCTTCATACAAAGTTACACATAAAATGAGTTTAGCTTAAACAACATTTCGTCTGGTTTGTGTAAAACCAGAAAGTTTAAAATAATATAAATTTGCCATACTCTTTATATAAGATTGAGGGTATACTAGGTTTGTTGGACCAGATTGCAACACCTGAAATCCACGCAGTATATGTACCTTCTTCTAAAACTATTCAAATGTGAATCAATCTAGGCGTTTCTGTCCGTGCGTCTGTCTCATAAAATGCTCAAACGCTTAAGAGCCACGCCCACAAATGACTAAAATCTTTCCAAGTGCCACAAAAAGTTTGCTGTAGAGTTGAACTTTACTAAATTTTAGATCATTAATATGTCGAAAATGGGCGTGGTCGTATAACAGACATGCCTAAGGTTTTACCAAAAAACCAATATTTATTCCTTGACATATAACATTACATACCATGCCACGCCCACACATTATTTATAAATGTAAAGTTTATGTTTTAAACAAAATATTTTTACTTGTTCAGTCCAAAGTGCAAATTAATAGATGTAGCACCTAAACACACTCACCTACTTACCTACGTATTTATGTGGCATGCCGTGTACAAATATTTATAGTAAAAATCTAAATAGGTGAAATTTTTTTTCTACTTTTCTCGAGTGTTTATTTATACAGTAAAAATGAAATAAAATATTTGAGTAATTTATTAGCTTTAAAAAAATACACACTTGTAGCAAATTATCTATGAATTATGTGCTATTAAGAGTGGGAGCATATGAGAAATACAAATTTATAAAAAAAATTTTGAAAAATTAGTTTAATTTTAATTGATTTTAACACATTAACGTGTATGAAACAAATTGTGTCAACATGTGATTTTCTTAATAATTATTTTATTATAACCTCCACATAAGATGGATGGTATACTAAGTTTGTTTTTCCGTTTGCAACATCCAAAAAGGAGGCGTCAGAGATCTTACTAAATATATATACTCTTGATCAGCATCAAAAATTGAATCGATCTAGACATGTATGTCCATGTGTGTCTGTGCAAATTTATCTCTGGCATAACATATCATGCGCTGAAATTTGAAATAGGGCAGTGATGCACAATAAAGACGTTCAAATAGATTTTGTTTCTGTGTAATAAAAAGTTCACTAGTTATTGCCTATATTCAGGCATACACTAAAAACTTTAAATTTTCACTTTTTACCACCGACGGCAATGACCAAATGAAAGAAAAATATACTTTTTTTATTAGGTGTCAGCTATTTGAATTTTTATACCCTCTACATAAGATAAGGGGTATACTAAGTTTGTCATTCCATTAGCAACACCTAGAAATAGGCTTCAGGAACTTTACAAAGTATATAAATTCTAGACTTGCTCAGTCTGTTGTTGGCACTCTTAGGGTCGTAAATTTTAAGATATTTTTACAATTTACAAAATACCCTACCGCTTACATACACTATTAAAGAGCATAATCAGGTACTTGCCACACCCATTACTTGTGCGCAGATGTGTATAGTATTTAAGATTTGGCCTAAGCTAAATTTAGTTTTTTTTTTAGTCACTTTATAAGAATTTTATGATCGTTTTTATACTATGAAGAGAAAAACTGTCATGTGACATTCACTTAGTACCGTAATAAATTCATCATATACGTATGATATTAAAAAAAAAAAAAAAACAAAACATTGACGATGCTAAAAACTAATAATAGACGACCTTTGTTTTTTTCTGTACAATAACCGTGTAAAATATTGTTGTTGTAATTAAAGGACTGCAAAAACTACATATATGAAGAAAAAATTTGAATGGCAAAAGTTTTACATACCACATGATATTATAATGATATTAAACACGCGAACCCACTAAGAGCTCCATGAAATGAATAATAAATAATTTTACTTTTTTGTGGCTGTCAGCTGAAAAAGTAGAATTGTGCCTTGTGCGGCAATGTAAATTAAAAGCAAGCGAAAATAACGCTGTGCAGAAGTTTGTTCATTTTAATGAATTCTGTATAAAATCGGAGCTGAGTGCTGTGAAGACCACTCTTTGAATATCTTCCGCAACAGTAATATTGTTGTTATTGTTGTTGTTGTTGTTGTAAAATATTGGTATGCTGGAATTTGAATTTAAATAAAAATGCTTTTGAATGAATTGTACACCTACAGATATGTTTATAATAATAAACCCACCCAAAGATGTACCCAAAAGTTGTTATTAACGTTCACAATTCACAAATAAAATTAACTACATCAAGAACTAGTCGTGCTGACTGAATGTTTGTATAGAGGTGTAAGTAATGTTTCACTTCTTTGAATAAAAGGGGTTTGCGTATACATATCCCATGTATTTCTACCTAGCCAAGAGTCTCTTAAACGCATGATTGCGTTTGGAATTGCAACAAAAATAGTTGAAAAACTCTGTGGCTATTTTAGTAATTAACGTGAAAGGTGAGCACAGAGTGGCCACGCGTACAGAGTTTGAGTAATGTAGTGAATTAATACATTGAGAGCTGCTACTTAATGAAGACATTACTGATTATTGATGTGAGTATATATATAAAATATATTACAAAAAAAAAAAAAAATTGTAAGCGAACGAAATTCATTAACGCGTGGCTGTATAATTTAGTAAAACTGTCTGCAACAATTGAGTTGCTCCAAAAGATTATCGCGGTGAGTTTATTACAATATTTAAAAAGGGTATTCAATATTTGATACAATTCAAACATTATTTCATGACTGCAGCATGCTCTCCCCCATACACAATTGTTATCATACATGACTCTGCGGCTTTTGCTGGTAACGGTTAAGCTGCTACAATACAACCGAGTCAACACATATCCGCCCAAAAAATATATTCAAATGAATAAATTGTTGCAAGCTGCAACAATATTTATCAAACACATATACACACAACATAAAAACCCTCTGAATGTTGAAATTTATTTGATTAAAACAGTTTTTTTAAAAACGAAAATTTTATTTTTTAACCACGATTTCGTTTGCTGTTCATTGGTAAACATCGCTCTTTAAGTATAAATAATAAAATAAAGACTTTAAAGCGTAATAAAATTATATTGAACACAAAATTTTATTGCATCAAACAAGTCAAGTCAAGTTGCTGCTAAATTTATCATTATTTGCTTCAAAAAAATATAAAAAGTACAAAAATAAAATAGAACGTTGAAACATAAGGTGGCTGTTGCTATGATTTCTAACATTTTTTTATATTAAACACTATTGCACATACGTACAAGCGTACAATATGTTACCTGAGCTGTTATTTATGACAACCGTAATATATCACTCATACGCTCCGTTGTGCATGTAATAGAAATTCATGTATGAATTCAGTTATCAGTTTTATTTACACATTTAATACCAAGTGGCAAATGATTTTAAAATTCTTAAAGAGAAGATAGAATATTCAAAATCAGCATCAAAAACTGAGGTAATGTCCGTATGTCCGTTTATCTGAATATCTATTTATCTGCTACAAAAACTAGCAAAACTTGCAAGCTGATATGCAATACACAGACTATTAGATGGCGTAATCACATATCTGCCACACCCACAATTTGTATTATATGTGAAGGGTATTTAAAATGTGGCCATAGTCAAATTTATTTTTCTTCCTTGTTATTGTTGATCAGTGTTACTTATTTGAATAGAACACAAAAATTTGCATTTTACTCCGATGTTACTTTAATATCAGCATATTTTCTCTGTTGATCCTTCTTTCCATGCTGTGTTATTGTTTGTGTTACTGTTATGCTATGAAGCATAAATACTACAATTTATTGCCTAGGTGCCACCTTTAAACACGCTTTCACATTTAATATTTTATTTTAATATTGTGGCTGTCGATGATGGCGGATGAAAAATTCTTATATTTACCACTACATACACTTCTTTCAGTTGACTCTCCTACACGGTGCATAGCATAGCATAGCATAGATATACAAGTATACGTTTGTGTGTTTGTTTGTGCAGGGTACTATGAGTAGGAGTTTTTAGTTTTCTTATTATACCAGATTTGTAACATCCTACACATCTATATACGAAATGGGGCAGGTTGGTATTTTAATGATTATCACGAAAATATATACTATATTTATTTACCATGCAAAGAAAACTAAGGGAACTACAAAGTTAAAGATAAACATGCAAGAATGAAATTTTAAGAAAACTCTCATTTTAATACTAAATGCATTAAGCAGAAGAAGATAGATTCTTAATTGAAAAATAATAAACAAAGTAAAGTGAAGTTGGCTAAAGTCGAACGTTGTATTGCCCTCCGCTGCTTTTTTTCATATGCGAAGCAACAATTTAAAAGTTGGACAGATGTTTGATTTTGATAACGTAGATTTTTTTTAACCACTAGTAGGCGCTATTTCAACTCTTTGGAGCCTTGCAATTACAAGCAGATCGATAAGGATCTTTAAAAATATGGAAGACGTTCAAACACTTTACATTGGGACTCTTAGGCACCCCCAGATATTTAAAATATTGGAAGGAAAAAGTCTTGTTTTGTTCTGAACTTTCAGATATTTGAGAAATTTTAAAGAAAGTTAAACGAATGATATTTAATGGGATGGTAAAATCTGTACAATTTCCCTTACATGTCATACTAATTAATTTTGTAAGGTATTTATATCCACCACATTAATAATTCTTTGCCGCCCGTCTGTAGGTGGCTGACTACCTCTATGTAGAGAGAGGCGCTAGCCTCATGAAAATATACAAAATAAAGGATTTATGTGTTCGACTAATTAAGCATAAATAATAAACTAACTAGAAAAGCGCTGAAAATAATAATAATAATAATAACAACAACAACGTCTCACTTGCGTAATCATTTTATACAGAATTATTATTATTTATGAGTATATTTCTGACATCCGCTCATTATCGATGTTTACGATACAAGCAATTTATTGGGATTATTGGAAGCAAATGTAAACACTTTGTATATTTGTACATAATAATTATTTATTGGAAAAGTGTAAAGAACCGAAATCCCTTTAGCGAAAATAAACTAAAGAGTAAGAGAAGAGATTATAATTATTGGACCCATAAACATGCACTCACCAAAATTAGATATTTTTTTAATGAAATATTTAGCGCTAACAAAAGCAAATAATAAATAAATGATACCTTACTTTAAACTAAAGAAACATAATGAAAACGCATGATATGAAAAAAAGTTGCAGAAATAATCCCAACAAATTTTATATCATTTCTGGGGTTTGTAAATGTAAATTCCTTCTTATTGTGTAAATTTAATTAAAGCATGTAAATTATTTAAGTCATATTCAAAATGTGTTAAATTAATTGAATTATAAGAGAAAATCGAACACATTTTATAAATACCTGGGGCTTATATTGCGTGTAAATGTTCTTTTGGGTCCATTTTGTGGTTTGTGGTTTACGTTTCGATAACTCTTTAAACATACACGCAATGCATTATTATTAGATTAAGGGTGCCAGTAAAGAATTATGTTTTATCAGAAAATTTAATAAAGCCCACATTACTTTGAAAAATTATTGTTTTTGTGGGTATTATAATTAGAATGGACACCCTTCGTAATCGCTAAAAACCGATTAATTTATTATTAAATGTGTGAATAAAGGTTAAAAAAACCCGTACCCAATAGGTTGCTATAATTACTTGAAAGCCAATTAATTACACCAACCACATAAGATGGTCAATATACAAAGTTTGTCGTTAACTTATAACATCAAGAAAACAGCTTCAAAGATTCCGTTGCGGTTTAAGGCACATATAATTTTTTTTTACTTCTTTTTTAACTAAGTTTGTGAGTAAAGTGTGAAATTTTGGGAAGAAGAAGAGGGTGGTAGAGCGGATTATTTCGATGAATTAACAAAGAATACATCTTTTGAAAGTTTTAAAGGTGAGAAGAGAATTGTGCCCTTTACTTAAACCATGGAACAATTTAATCTGATGCCTTTATAATGTTTCCGTTATTGTAATGATGACAAACAAATCCGTACCTACCTATTTGCATATAATTAGCCGAAGCACAATAACAACATGGTCTGGCAACTCTTTAGAAAATCCTTACATAATAAATATAAAATTAGCGAACTCTTAATTAAGAAGAAAAGTTTTATGATGAATGTTGCTTGTATGATAAACGTCATGAAAATGTTGGCTTTTATTATTTTGTGATCTCTTTGTTTTGTGCACTGGAGGTGTAATTAAAACAGCGGTTTGTTGTGGCATTATTACAGGTCACCTGCTGCTTGCATTTTCACCTATATTTTGTTTATAGTAGATTGGATGAAAGTAAGTTTATTTAAAAATGAAAAATTCCCAATTAAGATAATAAAAATAAACAAACACACAAACAACGGGCGTGGACGATAGAAGTTGGATACAAAATACAACCACTTGGCAAGAAGGAGGATAGTTTTATCCATTCCCCATGTGAAATAATAAACAATAGACGTGTTCGCGGTTTTTGTTTCTGCTCTATTACGTTTATTTTTGTCTTTCCCATACTCCTGTGCGTTATGTAGGTTCGTAGATACAATTACCGCACGAAACCTGGTTTTTAAAATACAAATTAGTCTCTTGGGCGACATAATGTTTTGCTCTAAATGTTTTAAATATAAAGATACACTTTTTGTTGTGGCTTTGTGCACGAACCAACACTTTATTGATTTTTTCTTAATATTAAAAATTCTGAAAATAATAAAAATAATCTCCTTCCTGGCTATAAAAACATATTTTATGCATTGTATTTACAAGTGCATGCACAATGATCTCACACATATGTCACTTTCAGTTGAGTGATGGCAAACTATGTTAAAACTGAGATAACAAGATAAGTACTTGAACTTTTTATACTCGAATAAATGTTTTCAGACCGGGTCACAAAACTTTTGATGTACGTGGTGCTTTTTTCATAAGGATACTTTTTATATATTGTAGGCATGTATGCTGTTTATCTCCGCCCCTTTTTACAACATTAATATTTATAAATATAACTGGAATCTTTGTACAGAAACTTGTAGTAATATTGTAAGCAGTATGACAAACTTAGTATACCCCCATCTTATATGTACTGTAGAAAAACGACAGCACTCTCATAATAACAATATTGTAGCTTTAAACAAACTTAAATAATGTTCTAATAATTATTTACACAGACAGACATTGAGATGATTTTTAAGATAAATTAATTAAAAGTTTTTTTAATGACAAATCGAAAAAAAATGCCAAGAACAAACAGCAATCAATTCTTAACCCTTTCAGCCTTTTTATTTCTCATGGAGCTCCATATCAAAGATAACAGAGTCAGAGAAAGAAAATTTGTCTTCTGCACTTCAACTGTGGCAGGAAGTAAAAACAAGTGAATAAGTTAACCAACTGTCAGTCAAGATTGATAACATTTCAAATTATAATAGAAATCCAAGTAATATTAAGTTTAAGCAACAATTCGTGTCATTGCTTTAGAAAAATGAAAATTTTTAAAAAATTATCATATGATGGAGTTCAATTTTCAAACATACAAAACTTAAGTTTATGCGAATGCTATAACATTTGGTAAAAAAAAGTAGTGACTGAAAATGCTAGAGTAAGTAAAACAGCTACATTGACCTAAAGCCAAATGTTTCGTACCCACTGTTGATGCCCCCAAGCTTCTATATTCTAACAGTAACACGGAAAAATTCCTGAAAGAAGGGCTTCTTTATAAGTTGTCATTGCACTGTGAGCGTTTCAAGTTTGAAATCGATATTTAATTCTTGCGAGAAGAAAAGTGATTATCACCGAATACATCTACCCGGGCAGACGAATAGAAGGGCATGGCTGAAAACGTATTGATAAAGTGACATTACTTAACAGACTAACCGACTTCACAGCAAATATTTGATATAAATCCACTTCTTCGTGTAGCCTCAAGTTTTTCAAATTATATTTATTGAAACACAATTCCTTTCCCCAACTTCCTCACTCACACATTTTCTCAATTTATTTGATGTAATGAAAATTCAAAGAATCCTTAAATGAATAGATTGAAAAAAAACTGTTTGTTTTTGGCAATCTTTAGTAAAAGGATATTTTGCAGCAAAAACTAGTACAGAAGTGAATAAAAAAAGCCGATAATGCCATTTTGTTCAAATATTGAATTTTTAGTAACCTTTTTTGTGTGAAAATATGACATTATTGTGGAATAAATTACAATTTCGTTTTTGTCTCTTTTTAAATGTGCTTCCAGAATGTTTTCTTTCCCAGCACATATATACCAATAATGCAAAAAAAAAAAAAATAAAGAGCTAACCATGAAAATCCGTTGTGGCTTCCCTTTGTACTGTACTCTGTTAATCGGAAGGGATGTTTTGTTTTGCCAAAAACCCATAAACAGGAAGCAATTGTACAATAATAAAAAGGAGTTTTGTTGAAGACATGTTGGAATTTTCAAGATATTGAATTGAAATTGAATTACTGCTGAAATACTATGCTAGAAAATACTTTGAATAAAATGCTCATTAAAATTAAAATAATGACAAGGACGCCCTTATTAACGGTACTATTGCTGTGCTCAGCATTCGCATTAACAGCGTACAGTGTCAGGCACTGGTGCAGATGTTATTGCTAATTGCTACATACACACTTTCTTATGCATTCACTTGTTCAATCACGTTCAATGTGTACGAGTGGTGTGGCGTGGGCATAACAGATTTATATGCTGCTACTGCCCTGCATCAAATAACATGGCAGCAAATGATGTCTGGCACATCAACGAAGTTGTTGATAATTTATATAATGACAGCAGCTATAGCAGTAGCGGTAGCGGTAGCGGTAGCGTTAGCGTTAGCGGTAGTTGGGAATTACAAACGGCAAGTAGTTCAGAGGAGCAGCAATTAGAAAATGCGTTTATGTCATGGTCACAAGAACAAAATCAGCAGCAACAGCAACAGCAACAACTACTGCCCCCAACACAATGGCAGCAATCACAATTTAACTTGTTATACAACAAACAACAATACAATGTCTCCACAAAGCTGGAAACGATTGGAACGCCATTACATTACTCAACTCTTACTACAATCGATGTCGCGTTACCTACATACACTACCTATTATAATCAATCGTTCAATATCAGTATCTCAAGCAATAGCAGCAGCAGCAATAGTGGTCAACATTTGAACAACTATTGGGCCTTATTGGCATTGATTTTAGTGATTGGAACGGCAGCTGGCAACATATTGGTTTGTTTGGCTATTGCCTGGGAGAGACGGTTACAAAATGTTACCAACTATTTCCTAATGTCGCTGGCCATTACCGATCTAATGGTGGCCATATTAGTGATGCCATTAGGTATACTAACGTTGGTGAAAGGTGAGTAAGTAAAAATAGAAAGTTCAATAAACAAGTTAAAGTTAAAAAGTGATTGATCTTTACTAGTGTGACACTTAACAGATTTACCTAATTTAAATGGAAGTTTATTATCTTAAAATTTACGAATGAAAGCATTTCGTTAAGAAGTGAACACACAGACGGACATGTCTAATTGTACATTGAATGTGAATGTACAGCTTAGTACTGGTTCAAGCTCAAGTATGCTTATTGAAGCATAATCCCTTACTTATGAATCATTTTTTCACTCTTACATAGTCCTCTTTATATGACTTTTTCCCATAAAAGAAAATTCTGTAAGATTTATTTCTTCATTTATTACCGAGTTTTGACAGTTTTCGGATTACAAGTAAAGAGGAAAATGAAGAAAATACTTGACAATTGCTTTTAGGGGATAATTTCATTCATTATTTTATACATTTATAAAGGTTAATTAATATTAAGTCTCAGAGGGACTTAAAAAGCAACATAATCTCCCACCATAAAGGATGCCAAACAAAAGATTTAATTACATGAGACCATGTTACATGCTATTAAAGTATTGTTATGAATTATATGGTATTGCCAAAGGAGTTCTTGTTACATCGGTGTGCACTGGTATGTTGTTGAAGCTTGAAAACAAATGAAAAACCAAATGTATACCAGAAAAATGAGAAAGCATGCATTTGTGAAATGCTATTTAAATCCAATTTCAAAGGGAACGTATACGTACGTATATCCTAGAAAAATATTTATTTAACTTGAATCTCAATAGGAACAGAATCAATAGCAAATTTGTTGGGTTACATACATTTTATGTTTCATTTAAGGTTAATGCAATGAATAATAAATGCTTGTGATTTTAGTGTACAATAAAATTGTCAACGATATACTTTTGCTAAATTATTCTGTAAATAATTGCCTTTTTAAATAAACTAAAATAAATTATTAAAGTGCAAATGTATGCCAATTTGCGTTCGTTGATATGTTGATGCTGCAATTGTTGGTGGTGCGCATTTATTTCATGGGTGCATATAAAATGTGTTTTATTATACTCCAGCTGCCAAGTTTTTAAATACTTTACAAAGTGAAATTTCAGTATTTAATAAATAACGAAAAATGCTAAATAATGCAAAATAAAAAAATCTCTTTCTCTCTTTCTCTCTTTCTCTCTCTCTCTTTCTCTAGCGCATTGAATGGCCCGAACATTAAACTTTACTCATTTCCAATTGGTAGTTTTGTCAGAGTGCGTTGAATTTATTTGTTTATTATTATTTTTTATTTTCGTTATTTTTGTTATTTTTGCTTAAATTCAATTAAAAAATGTATTATTTTTTATTGAAATGAAAACCTCTATTAACCGTAACACCATAATATGACATAATATCATTTACAAGAACTTAAATATGCACATTGTGTGTGTGTGTGCGTGTGTTTATATAAGGTAGCATTTAACGCAACTGTATTAATTAACTTTTTCCGTAACGTTGTGGAAGGAGAAATAACAAGCAAGAAACCAAATTGGGCTTAAGCCAATTCTTAAATACTCTCCACATCTACAATAGTGGGTGTGGCAGGTATATGATTGTTGGGTGGGCGCTGGGTATGCCTTTCTTGTAAATTGTGAACGTGTTTATTATTCGACCATTATATTTGTGGCCGGATGTGGGCTACCATGCCCATTTTAAGCTCTTCGATTGATGGGCTAATTGTAAGATAGAAATTAATTTGTTCTTTATGACTGTGAGAGGCTTTCGTCGATTATAGGCGTGGCACCTGACTGAATTTAGCCAATTGACGTTGTATTTTGTTGTAACAACTTTGTTGTCCATGTTCGGACGCACTGACGGACATGGCTGGAACAATTCAGTTGTTCTTTTTACTTCCTCTTTTTGCTCTCCTTCCTCGTTGTTGCACATAGAATGGCAAATTCAGTATGCTTTCCTTATCTTATGAGGAAGCTATAAAAAAATTTACATATTTTTAAGGCCACATAAACCTGTTGTGTGCAATATTTTCTCTCCCTCTTATACACATAGTCTACAACAATTGCTATGAACTGAATATTAATCATTCTTAATTATATTATATATTGTACTGACTACTGGTAGGAAAAACAACAGCTCTTGTATTGAGGGACAACCCTATACCGTGACTTGAACAAGGTTAAGGGTACATTCTTACGGCTCTACTATGCTTTATTTTTATTTTTTCTGTTTCTAAATATACACATATATTTCAATTATTTCGTCATGCAATCCAAGTGGGCATGGGTGTGTACAATCTACACAAAAGCTTGGCAGTTTCATACCCCCCTCTCTCAATTTTGTAGCACTCAAGGTCACTTGTGAAACAATTCCTTTTCATATATGATCAATTAATGGCATGAATGTGAAAATCGTTGGTGTTGTTGTTGTTATTATTATTATTGTTGTTGCTACTGTTTCGTCTTAATCGTTTTTTAAATGCATTAACAATCATAACAAGTCACACTGACGTGTGTATGAACATTTTCCGATTAAGTAATAAAGCATGTTGTTGTTGTTATTGTTGTTGCTGTATTTAGTCTATTCACTTTAACGGGCGACACACTCGTTTGACGTGTCTTGCTTTAAAGCTATTGTCCTGTGCAGGATAGACTGTACCAGCCCATGCGTGTGAAAGTATGTGTACGCTGGGTGGTTCACGTTTTCATTGTACTTCCGCTATGTGCGCTATACCTTTGTTGTGACAGTTGACATTTCTGTTTAGTGTAAGCACGTCTTAACTCGATTCTTGTTTCCTCAAGTTGCTGTGATTTTCAAAAACGTACAAAAATAAACGTTTAAAAATATGTAATCAAAACATAATACAATCCATGCCAAATTAAATTTTCAATATTGGATTTTTATCTATTGCGTAGATTACTTTTTTGGAAAATGCGTGAAAATTTAATCACAATAATAATTAAATAATTCAGAGCATAGAATTTCATTCATAGTCTACACGCGAACACATTAAAGCTCAATTAAACACATATTAGAATGTTTATTAAATGTTGGCTAAACATAAAGCAAATGAATCACAGAAATGCAAATCCTACAAAGTGTACTTAATTTGCACGCGTTGGCAGAAATATAAATTCTGAACTATTGTTAAGAGTCATCGGTACAATTTACAAATTGAGTTTTCTTACTTGTCCTATCATCCTATCATCTCCCTCATCTTCATCTTATTCATAAAGCGTATGCAAGTTTATTCTATGTTGAACAATATATTTATAGAATTTTTATAAAAAGGAAATTTATAAAAGTTTCTCTAAAGAGATTCTAAGAATAATCTCCTCCTTTGAAAATTTGATTTAATAACTGACTCTAAGCCCCGATGAATGCGATATTCTTTATATTAAGTAAACAAGGAAAAAAAAAGGAAATTAAAATTTAGTTATACTACAAACAATATCTGCAGTGTCGCTTAGTTTCACATTGAAGTGTTTATCGCTCCAGAAAGCACTTTGAGATATTTTTGATTATTTTGCATACAAACACGGCAAATAATTTTTATAATCTAAACACCATCAGTTGATTAAAATTTGTTTTGAGTCTTACCTGTGAAGTGTATTTAAATTTCTTTTAAAGTACTTGTTGGCATTATGAATGCATAGATAATATAACCGCAAGGACGCAAAAAATATAACACAGCGTTGTTAAAAATATGCTACACACAAAGTGCACATAAAATGTGATAACATTGAAAGTGACTGAAGCTTAAAAAGCATTAAATTGTAACCGCAAACCCATATAATATAAGTTATCCGAGCAAAGCCAAAGCGGAGACGAATAAATTTGGTTGAGATGGCGTACGGCTTTTCGTGCATGTCAGAGTCCATACTGAAGATATTCAAGTTGTGCGGCAGGTTAAACACAAACAAGTAATGTCGTACACCATTTGGTTGTTACTTTCCAACTATTACTCCTACTTTATTATTTCTTAAAACAAGGGTTTCAAAAAATTATTTCGCAATAGTTGCGTCGGTAATATAACTTTTATAAATTATTATTGGAAATATTAAGAAAAATCGTGGATTTTTGTTATATGAATGAAACGTAGACGTGAAGAGGCTTCAAACATAGCTAACGAAATTCTTAAGATAGATTCTTAATTTTTTTCACGTATAAGTTAAAGCGGAAAGATATCAAAACAAATGGTTCGATTCGTTTCATTTGCGAAATATCGAAAGATTCGAAATATCCAAAAAAACTGTAACCTTCACTTAGTTATAACGCTTCAGGAAACAGTTCTAAAATAGGTTAGTACAATTTTCTTCTGTAGCCATTAAGAGTTGCAAACATGAGCACAAATCATTTACCGCAATAGTGGTGTAGGGTAATTGTCTGACTTTTGCTCGTGTGAAACTAAAGTTTGTAGTTTGTTCATATTATTCCTTTCATTCATCTAGACGCTATCAACGTTGACAGAGAACCAAACACTTGAGAAATAGTTAAGAAATATTTTATTATTTGAATCTTTTTTAGCATGACTAATGTGCTGGAAAAATGTCTTCCATTTTTACAAAATGTTACAGTCGGCTTACACATAAAAGGAGAAAATTTAGCTCATAACCACTTTCTATGTAGATATAAAGCAACTGAGAATTCTGAGTTCAATAATTTCATGTGCGATAAAAATACTTATAAATAATGATGAAAGGATATATCAAATACTATGACAATATAAAACTACTGCGGAAAAAGTGATAATATAATATAACCTTTCATGTTGTTAGGGTTTCAGGAGCTTTTACTATACATATCCTTTTGAACTGAACTTTCTCTACAATACATCACATTATCTTGAACAGAAAGATGTGATGTTCGTAAGAAACACTTGTCATCTTTAGGTTAATAAGGACAACCTTTCGATAAGAATAAATTGTTTATACAATGAGTTGTTTGATATATTGTAATGCGATAGTTATGGTAATAGGCATAATGTTTTATTCCTACTTGTGTTTTTCACATTGTCTTGCAAAGAAAAAGCTGTCATCGAAATGACATATTGTCAAGCCATGTACGTATCTCTTGATTAACGCCTCAACACCAAGCATTGTAGGGCATATTGATATGAAATCATGAACAATTTGTGCATGATGCGTATGAAAATAAAAAATTTCAAATCATAAAAAAGTCCATAAAAACTCGATTTAGTAAAATGCTTAAAAGTGGGGGATGTCGAAGATATTTTTTCATAAGAATTTCTTTTACAACACAAAAATACATATTGTGTGTGAGTGTGTGTGCACACATCTTGTGAGTTAATGTCAGTACATTGAATATTCACTTGTTATCTCACAGTAGACAGATAATAGTCAGAGATTACATTACTCTTGTTGATTCGTACATAAACCATCATGATTGTTATGAGTGCTAGTATGATTGTATATGTACGGACAGATATTTGCCTAGATAGGAATTCAAGCTCATTACAAATTGACCTTAAGCATTTAACTTATCAATACCTGACAAGCACATTGTAGTTAGTTATATAATTTATCAAGATGTTACACTTGATAGCACATGGATGTATGTGTAAGCAAAGAACGAGCAACAGTAAAGAATTAACATAATACTAAATAATGTTGACAGTAGCAAAATTGGCAATAAATTATGTAGGATTAGAAATTTCAATGAAATTTCTATTATAAATCATTTTTAATATTAATTGTAAAAAACATTATAAACGTCTCAGAAAATTTTTGGTTCAAAGATAATGACTTTTATTAGTGGTTTTCTACATCTCAAGATGGTACAACACGCATCAATTTCCATAGAAAAACATTTTACTTGACTGACAGAATTTATCAATCACTGCATTCGCATTGACTTTGTACAAGTTGAACGGTGTTTTATTCTCCTAAGCATACTCGTATATGAAAGGATTACCAACCGAAATTCGTATTCACATTTTTGTATATCATGCAATGGTGGTTAGTTGAATAGTTAATAACTTGTTGAGAATATTTGTTTGCAGCAATTTTTCTTCCTTCAAGTTTAGAAACAATTTAATGACACAGTTCGATGAAAGAACCTACTGTGACGGGTACCATGTGGCGGGTATCAACGTATCAACGTGAAAGTCCAAATATGCGCCAATAAAGTTATTTGACCGCGCCCATTTTTGTCACAACGATGGACGGGGTAATTATAAATATGTGTTTTAAGCTTAAACTTCAGGCAGCAACAGACGATTACAAAGCTGGGCATATTTTGATTAACATACTTGGTAGCGTCTTTGACGTTTCTTGCTGGATGTTGCAAACACAATATCTAAGTTAGTATTTTAAGTACATTACGTGGAGGTTTATAAAAGCACAACATCTAGTTTGCATGATCGATTTTGCCTATTTCAGACAAGGATCTGCATGCACAAACTGCGTATATTTTGTACAAAATTTCAATCCAATATCTCAAAATTTACGACGACGAGACAAGAGACGGACACACGGACATAGATATAGATTGACCTATATCGTCCTTCTACATTTTGCAAATGGAATAACAAACTTTATATACCCCCCCAACATCTGTACAGGGTATAAAAGCACAAGTGAAATGTAGTGGAAATTAATGTAATTTGATTCGTTGAGCATTATAATTTGGTTAATTGGCGTAGGCATTTATAAATTTCTCACGCCAAGGTAAATAGTATTGTTTTTTATAAATAGTAATTACTAGAGGTCAAGGGGTGACAGAGTACACGTAATAAAATAAAATTTACTTTTTTCAAAAGCTTGTTATGTTCACAAACGACATTTGATACATACACCATGCAGATAACAGGCCACGTTCAATAGAAAAAGGCAACTTTAGTATAAAGACATTTAACTTTATATATAAATGTAGTTGCACCACAACTTATGTTAAAAGTTGAGCCTTTTTCGTGTAATTTTTTTTCAAACTCTTTATATAAATATTGATGCAAAAACTATCATTGTGTACTTTTATTAATAAAGTAAAGATGAAGGAGGAGTATGTGGTGCAAAAAGTTTCTCCCAAAAATTTTAATTTCAATTTTTATTTAATGTCCTAAAGTGGTGGATATCTCAAAAGTGTCTTAAATATAAATAAATTTTCTCTTCTTTACTTCTTATGAAATCATATTCTTTTTAATATCGAGTTTTGCCATTTCTTCTCATTTTTGACCTTTCACACATATGTTATGCTGTTTACGTTCGATTGATATCAATTCACTATAATACTGTCGTCTCTATTCTGTGTGACTTTCACAAAAGAAACTAAATAAAAATATACGAAACTGTTGCCACTGGCATATGGCATTTGTCTTTGTGTCCTTGTTTGATGCATTTCGTCCAATCTTATCATAACAACAGTACAGGACAGCACCATAACGATAAAGGTGAGCCAATGTCAATGAAAAAAAAAAAAACTAAGTTTGTTAGTCCGTTTGCAATACCTTGCAGGATTTTCCAAAAATTCAGATGAGTCAGAGAGAATTAATATCCTTTATTAGCATCAAAGAACGATTTGGTTTATTATAATATGGACGTTGCATTATTCCAATTTCAGCCAATTTATTTAAAAAACTGTGTACAAAGAACTATAATAAAAAAATTAATTTAAAAAATTGAGCTTAAGGCTCCTAAAAATTGTGTTATAATGAGATAAAGCGTAACCGAAATCGTGGGATGAGTTACGCATTGTTATTCAGCTTTTGCTACTTTTAGGTTTTCCACACTATAGTAAGATATAATAATAGTTACATTTTATGTTAAACAACATTTATATTAAAAATGTGGGCGCGGCTGTATATAATTGAGCTTTTTGTTTAACAGCGATTGAAGAATACTGGAATTCTGCCCCAAAATAATTCGTTTGCATTGATACAAAAAAGAAAAAACCTTATCTCTTTCTCTTCGTACCTATTCAAGTGCCCACCACTGTACATATTACGAATAAACATATATGCAAAATATACTCGTATATTATTGACATATCATTCTCCATCTCGCAACTTTCATGGCAGATGCATCGATCGTATGCGGTTTATAACGCGTTTGCAACTGCTAACATTTTGAATATTGCTGTTGCTAAAAGTTTTTATTGTTGTGTTAACAAAACGTGTACAAATAAAACATGCATATATTGTAGATAGACTATTATTTTTAGATCCTACACATAAAATGGTGATATACTAAAGCTGTCATTACTTTTGCGACAACCAAAGGTAGATGTTCAAAACTGAAAAAAGCTAAATCGATTAAACAATATTCATCAGTGTGTTCTGAAGTGTCTGTCTGTTGTTGGTACTCTCACAGATGTAAATTTTGAGTATTGTTCTGAAATTCTGACTATTTCTGCTATTTAAATTAAATAAAACTGGTCAAGTGTCGCACCCACCATTGACAAGAAATTGTCTATAAGCTATAAAAATTAAACTATGAAGTTAAAATTTATACTTAGCCCCTTCTACAATGTGCTGAAAATAGGCTGGGTCGGACACTAGTATAGTCAGAATCCAATTTGAAAGTTTGTACGTAATATTTAGACCCTTTGAAGGCGTATTCAAGAACCCGCCACGTTTACGGCGGCAGGTTGCATTTATGTGTAGGGTATTTAATATGTGGCCTAAGCTAAGTTTAGTTTTATCATTTTGTAAGCACACTTGTATAGTAAATCGTTTATTGGAAGTATTCGCATAGAGTCTTAGCACTGTGGAAGTGCACGTTAAGATGCCAGTCTGTCAGTGTACAATTCAATGCAATAACAACATTTCCATAGTCGTTTATATTTTTTATTTATTTTAAAATTCACACCCACAGACAGACTCACACGTGCCAAATTTCATCAATATTATTTCTTTTTAGCTGAACAACACTCAAATGTTTGTTCTTCTATTCACTTGTAGCGCTTTTAGTATAACAAGTGAATTCATAATTAAGGAGAAGTTGTTTAAAAATAGATTATTTGGGCATACAAATTTTATGTTCTTTTTATAAAACGTATTGAATTGTTGTTGCGGTTGTAAACTTCTTCAAGTTTGGATAAGAAACTAAGTATCTCGCATAACTGTAAATATTTGGAGCCCCTTGGAATAGCGCCACTCTATAAGCTTATTTAAGCAGAAGAGATTTGGCAATAAAAACTTTCTTTATTAAAAAACTATTTTAAACATTCGCTTTAGTTAGACAAAGGTGAAGTTGAACCAAAGGTAAAAAGAAGATAACTTGCCAATAATAAAAAAATAAAGAATAAAATCTGGAAAAAAGGAAAATTTTAGAAATGAAATGTTAGCAAAGACAATAAGCTTTGGAATTTTTCACTACTGACTGAAGGCAAATAACAATTTAGTTAAAAAAAATTCAAGCATTCATTTGAACCGCTACCAAAACTAAATCCAAATCTGATGGATAAGAAAATAAAATCTAAATCAATTTAAAAAGTAATTTATTGTTGCTACGTCTTTCCGTTTTGTTGCTGCAATCATTGGCACCGATTGAAATTCATTTTCTTACGACAAGTGATGTAAGGTTGATAATGAACTATACAAATGACAAAAAAACAGATAACATCCTTAGTGCAATGGAATTACTTTACTTCAAAACAAATTAAATAATCATCTTTGAAGAAGATATAGTGACGTTAAGAGCTATTGTGATGTAAATTAACATTTAATAATGACAACATTCCCCAGAGCTTATACTAAGTACTCATAGGTTCAATTGTTATCAAGATTGTTTAGAGTTAAGGTTATACGGAAGTATTGATGTGAAACGTGTGACGTATTGGACACAAGCGTTTTATATATAAAAGAGAAAATGAAATGAATTCAACTTTTCCTCTACTTCTCCTACATTTCTTCTTTAAACATAATAAAAAACATTGACATACACTTTTTTTTATCAATAAGGGCGGGGAAGCATCTATTCACATAAAAAAGAATGAAAGTGTTATGACCTCTGCTCAAACTACAAGAAACTTTGAACGAGTATTAAAGTTATGAAAAAATTTTACCGTTTACTGTAACACACCCAGAAAAACTCGAAGAGGTCGACTACGTACTCGATGCTGATTAAAAATATATATACTTTGCGTTGCAGCCGTTTTAAGAAAGTCATACATCGTTATCATCATCATCGTTATGATGGTTATAAATATGAAATGATACAAAATAATGACACTCTTACAAATCTGTCAAATCTGTGTAAATGTAACATTAAAAAAATGAGCAACAAAAACTCTTCAAATAATATTAATATTGTTATCATCATTATCGTTATTTATATAGTTTCTTAAGAAAACAATCATCCCCCACATTTACTTTCGCTTGCCTGTTTTTTATATATAAACAAACGCATTTGCTTTGTTGTTAGCATTTCTCCCCGGGGGAAGTTTAACTAAAAAGTTGAAAAGCTATTATTTCACACACAACAACAATGACAACAGCAACAACACAACAATCACATTATAAATGTGTCAGTCGAAATAACGAAAGTAAAAAAAAAATATTATTATCTATATAAGAACACCGAAAACCTTAGCTTTGGCTAAAGCTAAATCTTAAATAACCTCTTTACCTGTTCTTTATCAAAATAGTAGGCGTGGTATGCGTATGTCTTCTCTATGTATTATGTGACAATTATTATGACAACAAAAAATTTGTGTTCTACACCAAAAAAGTTTCTGTAAATTTTCTATTCCGATCCCGCTCATTTTTACCAGTTCGATGGATAATAATTATAAACATACATTGAATTTCAACTTTTTAGCTGAAAAAATCGACTTTGCCAAATTTAATTAGCAACCCCCAGAAACTAGAACTAGAACTCAATCTAGATGAACATTATATTTACTAAATAGTTCCTTCGCTGTGCCTGCTTCTGGAAGTCGCAAACGCACTAACAAACTTAGTATACCGCCACATTTTATGTAATGTTTATAAAAACCAACATTAGGTAAATACAATGTAAATATGACGTTAGCGTAATATTTGCGAAAATTGTGAATTTGTGTGCTGGCAATGGTGACGGGGTGGAGGAATAAGTGTAAAAACTACATTCATAAATGTCGGTGTCATAAAATGTTGTGAAAATGAAGCTAGCGCACAAATAAATCATTTGGTTATTTTATTGTAATAAATTTACATGAGAACTTGGTAAGCTCCCAAAGTTTGTCATTCTCTACAAAGTCATAAATTTGAAACCTTTCAGATATTGAGCTGAAGACACTTCTAGTCTTTGCACGCAGATTGGTCAATAGCCATACACGCAATAGACAAAACTCCATTTATCTGTCACAAAAAATGATCTATGAAGTTGAAATTTATATTTATATAAATTTATAATTATCCCATGTAATCTACATTTTTGTGCTAAATTTAAAGTGAAAGTTGATAATACGTAAACTATAGAAGGCGTAATTAAGTACATGCCACGCCTATTGCTTGCATAGTAAACTGGACAGTATTTACGATTTGGCCTAAACCAAATTAAGTTTTTTCAATAGTTATTTTTTGCATTAGTCACCAATTTATATTTAAATGAAATTTTAATTATTATTTTATTTTTTTCATTAAATTCATTCCGTTTTTTTATATTCTATTACATTTTTAGGGGAAACAATTAAGTGCTTAACGTAACTTTCAATAACTTTCAATTTCCTGAAAAAGTTATTTTACATAAAAAGTTAGGAAACAGTGCCACACAGAGTACATTTATTATTGTGGCAATATTCACTTATACACGGTAAATAAAAATCTGGCTGATGTGTTTGCAGGGAAACTTACTTTTATGTACATGATCTAAAACATTATTGCGATAAGAATTTGTAAAAAATCATAATTTTTATCAATATCACGCAACATTCGATTTCCAAGATGGAAACTTTAAGAGTTGAGGGTTTTTGTTTTACACCAAATTTTTAGGAATCTACCTAATTAGAGAATTTAGAAGCTTTAAAAATTAAATTCTGCCTATCAGAAGATGGATTGACATGGATACAGAACTCGCCAGCAAAGGGTTGTGTCTCCTGGTATTAAATTTTAATGAGTAGACTTGGATTTGGTTAACTTTTAAATTTCAAATCCAAGTTTTTCTATTTATTTTACCGTTAAAATTGTTTAATATTTAAATCAACAATTGTTTGCTTCCTTTCAGGTTACTTCCCCTTGAATTCTGAACACTGTCTCATGTGGATTTGTTTGGATGTATTATTTTGTACGGCGAGTATTATGCATTTGTGTACCATTTCGGTGGATCGTTATTTATCGTTACGTTATCCAATGCGCTTCGGACGTAATAAGACACGTAGACGGGTCACATTAAAAATTGTATTTGTATGGTTGCTGTCAATTGCCATGAGTTTGCCACTGAGCTTGATGTATTCAAAGGTAATTGGCAGTATGTATAATAAAGGAATGTGAGAAAAAGGAAATGACGAAACAAGTGCATGAATATGTAAATATTTATGGCCCGCAAGTAATATTATCCCCATTTCATTATATCCTGCACATAACGTTCCGTTTGCAACATCCTAAACGAGGCGTCAAAGTACACCTTATAAAGTATATATTATATATTATCGATCACCATAAAAGTCTTAGACGATCTAGATACGTCCGCTTATATTTGGCACTCTCACGGTCGTAAATTTTGAAACATTGAGCTGAATTTTTGTACATATACTTATTCGTGCAGAGAACGCTATTTAAATTAAGTAAAATCGGGCCAAAGTTACGCCCATAATCGATAATTACATATATAACTGAAACAAAAATTGAACTATGGTAAACAAAAAATGGGCGTGACCGGATAATTAGCATACAACTAAAAAAGAAAAACCGTCCCCAGCGCAAAACTCGACTTGTAATCATGTACCCGCCATGTCCACTGTTTGTATATACTTGTGGAGGGTATTTAAGATTTGGCTCAAGCCAAATTTAGTTTTTTTTTTGTCATGTAGTTATTATGAACGCGGCAATAATATTAACTGGATAGATGTGTAGGTTTTATTGTATTTACAATTTTCCTGGAGAGATTTTATAATTTCTTCTTTTATTTTTTCGAACATTGCTTGTATTTAGAATATTTATACAAAATATTATTTATTAAAAGCTCATATTACTTAGTGTTATGATAGATGGGTAAGGTGTACAATAAAAAGCATTTTCTGTTCTTATCTATTATAATGGCTGTCAGGATCATGCATCGGTATTGGTAAACGGTACGTGTCAGATACCAGATCCGGTTTACAAATTAGTTGGCTCAATTGTGTGCTTTTATATACCATTGGGTGTAATGCTGTTAACATATTGTCTTACGGTCAGACTGCTGGCACAACAACGTCAAAATCTTGGTGGCACCGATCAACAAACCACACCCGGTTGGGCTAGTGGCTGGTTAGGTCAAACGCCGGCCTTAGGTAAACATTTATTTCATTTTCTATAGAACAATATTAAACAATATTGTTAAAATAGATTCTGTACACACACGACAACATACATACATTCTCACAATTTCTTTAGAAATACATACTATTCTAAGCTATTTATTTGACAACTATGTGCGTACGTGTTGTGAATTTTTAAAACGAAAATACGGATATTGCTGCTAGTTCATTTTGCATAAACACATTTAAACTTGTGAATAGCAGCACAACTTTCTATCGAAAACATAAACATGAAATTTTCTTAAAAAGTACTTTCTGCTGCATATGTAGCGAACTCACTTAATGTTAGTGAGTCAATCAATATCATAAAATAATATATTTTTATAAACTAAATTTGAGTGAATTCCTATAAAATATTTTATATAACAATTATGATTTAATTTTAAAATATTTGATTTATTAATGAATGTGTATATGTGTACTTGCACATATTACATTATCATCACATGCTAAGTGGTAAGCATTGCAGTTTGTAAACCAAACTATGACACCATACATGAGTACATGAATTCACAATTTCAATCCAAAATAATGTACTCTTGAATCAACTTTAACTATAAGCATTTCTTTTTGTGCATTCTACATAATGTGGGAAAGTATACTAAGTTTACTATGCCGTTTGCAACACCCAGGCATCAAAGACCCTACGTGGTATATTTATATCAGCACCAATATCTGAGTCATTAATTTAGACAAGGCCGTCCATGTGTCTGTGTTGGTAAAGCTTGCTGTCCTCAGGTCACTATTTAAAGTGAGCAAAATTGTTTAAGAGTCACGCCCATAACCGCCAAAATTCTACTCGTCATCCATAAAAAATTAGCTATACCGTTGAAATTTGATGCAAATATTTGTAATAACTCCAACCAATGATGTTTTAAAAATAGGAGTGGTCGCATAAAATACCCGCCCATAATATACAAAAAACCCTTTTTAGTATAAAATGCAACTTGCAGGTTCAGATGTATTGAATGTTTATATAAGAAAATTAGGTACTTTCCACGCCCACTATTTATACATAAACATGGAAGGTTTTTACTATTTGGCTTAAACTAAATTTATTCCACAAGTAAGTTTCCAGCAAGATTCTGGCAAAATAAAAATAGAAAAAAATTTTTCAATAGACACACACATGGACTCGTATCATATAACATACACACGCCCATTCAAGGAAAACAGTGAAACAAGAAAGACGGGAATGTACTAAAGAAAATTTGTTGACACGGCCACAACCAGCCGAACAGCATCATGTCTTTCTTCGTCTTCTTCTTCTTCTTCTTAAACTCCCCTTTTATTATGTTCTTCAAAAAGTCAGCCATGTTTTTGTCACATGTTTATATGCACATCATCACACATTGTCAAGTAATTGTTGTTGGGGAGAACAAAAGAGTGAAATGCCTGAAGTATTTTCTTCCTTTTGCTACCGTGTTATTATTGTTGTAGCTGTTGTTGTTCTGAGTTTGCTTTACTTGCAATTGTGAGTAGGATGGTGGCTGTTTCATATAAATGTTCACCTATTTCCAAGTCTTACTCTAAAGTTAAACAAAAACTTTTATCATTATTGGGCTGCCTGTCATATTGTAATGCCTCTGTGTGCCACACAGTGTATAAATTTACCAAGGCCTGCAAAAATATCAAAAAGAAGTTATTAATTATTCACAGCCCAAAAACCAAGTACATTGCAAAAGGGGATAAGTCTGAGAGAATCATTGAATGCATCATTTTGTAAAATAACCCAGAGAATTATTGCTCTGCTGTTTCGCATATGAATTGTTCAAAAAATCTTCTTCATTTCAACTTAGCTAAGAAAGAAGATCGGCACTGCTGATACAAGTCGTATCCTAGAAAATTTATAGTTGGCTTGACTCTAATGCAATGCTGGTATGCTTACGATCGTAAATTTAGACATATTGATGTGAAATTGTGAAGAGACATCAGCGTAGACTAACTACGTAGATATTTTTGTATTTAAAATAAATAAAATCGGTAAAGTGTCACTCCTACAAATAACAAAAATCTCTCATGGCTTTGAAAATAAAGTTGCAAATGGAATCGATCAATTCACAACTTCCCCAATTATTCCTTTTAGTACAGAATTCATGTAAAATTTATTTGAATGGTTGATCAAAGTGACTGCTTTTTCGTACTTGTAGGTTTCACATTATAAATTGCAACGGAAGCATTGCATACGCTATTCAAGCTATTCAGCTTGTACGTTTAAGTTGGCGATGTTAAAGTGTATATAAACCCAGAATTGAAATCTATTGAAGCAACATATTAAAACTTGATGCAAAATAAATTTAATACTTGCAAAATTTATTAATGCAACAGCATTAAAAAAATTATAATATTTTAAGTTTTAAAATTTAGAACATGATCAACAAACAATCCTTTCGTAAACTGGTAAATAATAAGCTTATGAAAGCAAATATTATTGAAAGATTATATATTTACACGTGCATGTAGAAAACAAACACAAGGCATCTATGCGAAGTATATGACCACAAGACATTTCTGACTCATTTCAGATTTTGTTGCTTTTTTTTTTTGCTATTCGTTTCAACATTCAAACATTTTATAAGGATTCTTATGCCTGGAAGTATTTGCGGTTGTAATTGTGGTTGAGGTTTTTCCTACGGATGATGCCTATCCACCCACATAATCTCTCATATTGTGGCATCGTCGTGTTCAATATTACTGCACCCTCGTCTTTGTGGTTTGTGATGATGTGCAATATGTAAAGTTTCGGTTTAATCATAAAAAAAAATGCCGAAAACTTTGCAAAAGGATATTTGGATAAGTTGAATAGATTTTTTATTTAAATTTTAACATCACCTACAGCTGTTCCACATACGCACTGTTTTCCTTGCTTCTTTTTTTTTTTTAATGTCTAAAACACATGTCCAAGTAGTCCAAAAAATTGGACAAATAACTTAAGCTCTGTGTAGGTGTCAACTGTTATAGCCTTAAGATAACACATCTTCTTCTTCTTCTTCTTCTTTAACATACATATGCATTTAGAATGCTGAAGAAGAATATATAAGAAAACACACATTTTATAAATATTATAAAAAAAATCTAATAATTTAAGATTTTTCCTCTGTGTCTGTGTTTTGTGCAAATTTATATATTTGGCAAATCGCCCGAACAATGAAATATTACTTGGAGAGTTTTTACAGCTCTATTTATATTTGTATTTTTTGCTTGTTTTTGTTTTAAACAAGAGCCCACCAACACACACTTGATTTACTGGCACATTTGCATCGGACTTTGCTTTATTTGTAAACAAATTAAGAAAAAAAATTGATTTCGTTAGCGCTTAAAAACAAACATTTCTCTTCTATTAGAATTTATATTGAAGGAAGATAAGCTTAAGCGATCACATTTAATGCACGAAAAGTAGTAATAAATCATATGGTTCATATTAAAAATTCATTAATTACAAAATTATTTAGAATTGCGAATTGTCGCCATATGAACAATTTATGAAGAAGTTCTAAAATACGCGCAGTTAGAACAGTCTTATGTTATGTAGGCCACTATAAAATTAAAATATGTAAACAAGAAAAATTAATTTGGCACAAGCCAAATCTTAAATACCCTCCATATCTACATACAGAAAGGTGGGCGTGGCAGGTATATGATGGCGCCCTTTAATAGTGTACCTAATGCGTGTAACTTTCTCGTTGGAATCTGCACAAAAAAGGTTTTCTTGTAAATTGTAGGCGTTCCTGTTATCCCACACCGCCTATATTTACGCACATTTATTGAATATCGAGTAATCTCAAATTTCAACTTCATAGCTCTATTTTAAGGGTAGTTAAATAGATTTTTGTCTTATGTGGGCATGGTTCTCAAACAATTTTTCCAATTCTAATGTAAAACTGCGTACAATAATTAGAAAGGTATAAAGAAAATTTCAGCCTAACATCTCAAAACGTGAGCGTTTCAACAATAGTCAGAACTACGGATATCGATTTATATTTTGATGCTGATCCGCTTGCATTGCAGACGGAACAATGATCGCAGTATACCCTCTATGTTGTGCAGAGGGTACAAAAAGTTGTCTTCTATTCAAAAGTTGAAAATTTGTTAATCTTTAGAAATTTCCATTTTTGTGTCTCGTTGTTTTGCTTTTTGTTTGAAATAAACTTTTTCGTTAATTAATATAGAGCGCCGCTGTACGTGGCGTCGCCTTTTGAAAACTGGCCACAGTACTACGTCGTCGGTAATGCATGCTCACTCAGGCAATTCGACAGAGACAGAACTGTCGACACTCGATAACCATGAACTCTGGTTGCCAGACTCAAGGTAACAAATCAGCATATATTTATGTATTCACACACACATACACATATATTATATATTAAAATAAATAGTATTTAAGTTTGAGTACAAAAAAAAAAAAACAGAAAAAGAGAAAAACTAAATGAAAGCTTTTAGTGGTTGTTTGGTTCGCGTTTATGTTTATGTTTATGTTATTTGACTGGGATAATTATTATGTTAACAGTTCCTTTTCATTTGGTAATTGGATAAATGTACAGTGTGCCGGAAACTACGTCCGCCACCATGACAGCGTTACATCAATTTGGCACTGAAATGTTAAAGTTATCGCGCGGCTTAGAGTCAGTGGCTGACTCCTCAACACATACATCACCCACACGATCGGAACTATGTACTAAACAAACACCTTATCCATTATTTAGTCCAAATATAGGAGGCAATCAACCTATGCCACAGGCCACATCAAATACCAAACACTGTACGAAGCTGCATCAACAACAACAACAACAACAACAACAACAAACAACGAATTTATTAAGCTCACAAAAGCAAAATGAAAAAGAGTCTAATTTTTATGAACAAGAGGAACACCAGCAACAACAGCAGCAACAATCATACCAATCCGCGACCGACAATGTATTTAGCTCAGGGCCGTTAAGTTTGTCGATTAGTCCTGTCATGCATTTGAATGCACGCATCCGGTAAGTGGTAAGGAAATTTATTTATTGATTTTTCGTTTCGTAACAAATTGTTATTAATAACATGACACCCAGTAGATGGAAAATGCGGTGCAGTATTTTCAAAAGAATTTCTAAAACTCGTTATGGAAACATTGAAAAATTTTACGCATATAAACAACATTTCAATTTTATTTATTTTCTTATGTTTCAATAAACATGACATTTATGCATGTACCGTAACGATGTAAGAGATTGATATACAATTTGTTTTAATAACGGAATAAACTGAATACTAATAAAAAAAAAGCTAAAACTCCTACTAAACTTAATGGCATTGGAATCCTACACTAACACAACCGAACCGAATTCACTTTTGTTCAAAAATAAACGTAAAATATTTTCTACTGCCAGCACTTTGCAATTGAGTACCAAAAAATTGTTTATATTCTTACCATGTGTGTGTTGAGTACTTATGGTAAGAATGAGTGTAAGAGTAATCAATCTTGTTGAATATTTTACTTCGACTTAACCAAAGCCAACCGTAACTAAACCTTTTGAAAAATACAATAAATTGGGAAAAGAACTTTTTTAAATGCCCCCACAAACTAGTAACCACTATTTACTTTGTTACGTTGTAACAGCAGTTATTTTCTTCATTCCAGCTCTCCCAGCTCTACGCGCCATTTGCATGCAATACAAAGAAAGCGACGACGAGCTTCACTAGCTGTACATACAACTTATCGTCATCAGCATCAGCATGCCGCACGTCAAAAGCACATAATCAACAATTTTACACTTGGACGGAGTCCTAGGCGGGTGAATAGTTTACCAAAAAATGCTTTACTCGGTCATGATAAATCGTTCACTTCTTCATCTCTCTCACTGCAGAGCAGTTCGTCCGGTGAAGAGCAAAAACAATCACAAAGCCCAAAGCCTATCATACAAGTTATGTGCCATTCCGACTCGGAAATGGATGATGCCAAAAAACGAATATCAAATACTGCGCATACACACTGCAGTAGTTCTGGTGCAGGCAATGCCAGAGAATACCTGCAATTGCCTACAATTTGTACGTGTCCCTATTTTGGCAACCGCTCCTCGGTTAACTGCCTTAAACCTGCCGAGGTTAGAATTGTATCAACCAAGAGTTTTCAATTTTCAATCAACGAAACCACAACAACTACAACTGCACCGCTTCATACGTTTACGAAGACAACACTGAGTAAAAATTATTCAAACAATTCCTTAATCGTTCGGTCAGATGTGGGGACAAGTGGTAGTGGTGAAACATGTCTTTTGACTACACCTCAGGCAACCAAACGTAAATTGAGCATTTCGAAGACGGCTTCCATTATTACATGGGAAAGCAGTTCAAGTTCCAGAAAGAGAGGTTCCAGTTTTGGCAATGTTCGCACCTCACTACTATTAACACCCACTAAAACTGATCTGTTGACCTCGTCGCCATCATCCTTACCACTCAGAAGGTCGTCCACCCTGCGCGGTCACAATAGTCTGCATCAAGCGATGACTTTGAAAATGAAAAGTAAATCGTTACATTCCTCACCCTGTTTGTTGCAACGACAACAAACTATAAAATCGAAAATTTCACGCAATCCCAGTGTCATTTCACGTAACAGTTCCCGCCACGGCCGCATCATACGTTTAGAACAAAAAGCCACCAAAGTTTTGGGAGTAGTTTTCTTCACTTTCGTTATTCTGTGGTCACCATTTTTCGTGCTCAATTTGCTGCCGTCAGTATGTAAAGATTGCGAAGAAAATATCGATCATTGGATATTTGATGTAGTCACCTGGTTGGGTTATGCTAGTTCAATGGTTAATCCCATTTTCTACACCATCTTTAACAAAGTTTTCCGGCAAGCCTTCAAGAAAGTGTTATTATGCCGCTATTCCCAGAGCAGCAGTTGGCGGTCTCACAGATAGCGAATGTCGCTAAAAGTTGAGCAATTTGAGAAGTTGCAGATCAAGAGAAAAACCCGACTCAAAGTGAATCAGAGCTCGAAAAATGGCTTAATCGATTATTCCGGTGTGATTATGAGGAAATTTGGCTAATCATGATGATCGCTTTGAAGTAAAATTTATTCATTTAAACTTTTGAAAGTTAGGGAAAAGAGGTAAATTTAAAACTTGAGAAGCATAAAAGCTTTATTTGGCTGATTCAAAATTTGAAATATTCTCCACATTTTCACAACACCTACCTACCAATTTTATCTTCTCTTTCACAATTTAAATTCAAACTAAGCAAGCTACTTCCCTGCTATGTTACCCAGTCGTAAAATCCATTCACTCTAGTATTTGTTTTAACATTCAGGAAGTTTAAAATCATTTCAAAAATCACATCTTTAAACGGCTTTTTCCTCTGTATTCACATTAATGTCATCCATGTGATGTATTGCTGACATTGATGAATTTGTTGATAAAACCACACTAACAATGCAACCAAATCCACTATGATTGCATACAAAAGATTGCAGAATATTCGAAGTATGTGTATTTAAATAGATTTTTAAAATTTTACTGCTTAGTTAATATGTAACTCGTATAAATTAATGACTTTATGGATATTTATAAAAACCATAAACCGTAACCTCTGACAATTCAAAGGGAATAATCAGTAGGAGGGTATATACGGATATATGTTTATATTTATACAACAGAGCACCAGGCAAACGTTCAATGAAATTGCAGAATAAGTAAAAATATTATAACATTAACGACTTGGGCAACCTGCTCCTTGGACGACGTGCCAAAACTTTTATCAATACAGAAAAGAGCAAAAGGCATTTGGGCGCTTGGGCGTATGATTGTTAAGCTAATTAAACCTATTTTAAATTAATATTTCATTAGATTATCTTGTGATTTAAATTTTTTTTGAACAATTAACCTGTCAGTAACATATCCATGGAAAGATAAATAATTTGAAAACAACGAATAACCTTATACTCCACTTCTTTGATGCATGATTTTATGCTCTTTAAGTCTTCCATAATAAAGTGGGGTTATATTTAATCTGTCACTCTTTTTGTTAGACCCAAAAAGTAATTAAATTATAATGAGTCCAACAAACTATCGCCTATGGTAAATTCTCTCCCGATCGTCAATTCCAAACATGGACAAACTAGTAGCACTTCTTCACCCATATTTTTCAAATCATATATATTTTCTTGTCCGTCCTTGTATCCCTCTCACGATCACGACTTCTTATTTGTAAATGTGGAGGCTATTTAAAATTTGTCAAATTAAGTTTTTTTACTTCCTTTTACACTAAATTGCTACTTTTTGACTTTCTGTTTATTTGTATTCTTATATATCTACCTACAGGGTTTCCTTCTTTTGTTGGAAATAAATAACAAATGTGCGCGATAAAATTCTACACCAGTAGCGCGCACGTCCTTTATACGTGCAACGTCTAAAAGAAACTTTTAATACATAATACATTTTATAACAATATATGTATAATTATTGCTTGTGTGAGGATATTTATAAATGTATAGCAATCTTCTCTATATTGTTTTGTTTTATTTTATTTTATTTATATTTTATACTCAGAGGGAAAAATAATTCTACACAAAAACGCTTTCATACTAGTCGGATTATATTGATTAAGAAAAAGTATATATGAAACATATTTCTAGTTCCGAAATAAGTGAAAAAGCCAATATCGCGTATTGTAGTCTCTTTCACGATTATTTGTAGTATAGATAGTGTGAAATATAAAGTTGAGTTAAGTTCTTTTAGTATAGTTACGAAATATCAGTTAGCATGCAAAAATCATTAAAGATATCAAATAATAAGCAATACATCAGGTATCACCACATTCAAATGCAAAGACATTTGTCTTATAGTCCTTTTAATTTTCATTAAAGAGGATTTTTTAATAACATTTTCATTTCTTAAGACTTCAACGGCTTCAACGAATCCCGCTCCAAATTTGTCGTTGATTTTAATATTAATGTTGAATGTTAACTTTATTAAGTAAACAATAAAATTCTTGTAAACTTTTTCCATAATACGTACAATTAGAGTTTACATACGTGCATTTGTATTATCCCCGAAAAAATAGGAAAAAACAAGCAAGAAAACGCAATTTGGCTTGCGCCAAATCTTAAATACCTTTCACATCTACATACAAAAGCGTGGGCGTGGCAGGTATCTTTAATAATGTATATATTACACTAGACGTTGAGTATAGTTTTTTGTAAATTGTGGGCGTGTATGTTGTCCGACCACACTCGACTCAGTTATTATTGCTTTGTAGGGTGTGTGACGCTTTCTTTTGGATGTAGCAAACGTATTAAAAAATTTAGTATACGTTCCATCTTATGTGAAGGGTACAATAATAACAATAGTAACCTTTCTATATGTAAACATTATAAAGAAAAATAATTTTCTTGTACACAATTTGACTTATAAACAAGTATGCGTATGTGTATGTGTATATACATATGTAATGAAATGTTTTTCTTTGTGAATTTGTACAAAGAGGAATTTTTGTATAAAAATGTGCATTTCTTGTAAAATTAAAATTATAATATATATAAAAAAATATATAAAAATAAAAAAAAAAACTTCAACTTGATTTTGTGGGATTATGTGGGAGCATTCTTTATCCATAAGAAATTTATATTAGTATTGATGACTGAAAGTGTGCTTTGTAAAACCTATTCAGTGTAATTGTAGATGTGTTACTACATGTGTTCATTTCACTCCCTCTGTAAAGATGTAATTTCATAAAAGGCTCTTTTCTGATGGAGATTAAAACTGCTTCCCATTCTTGGTTAACCTAATATTACGCAAAGGTTTTTGTAATTGTTGTTTAAGTGTTCATTTACAAACGCTCTGCACTTTTCTCTTGAATGCATTTGTCCTTTCATTGTAGCATTCTTACCTACTACGTGTTCCAATTATACATATGTGCATATGCTTAAGGGTTTGTATTTTGTAACACATGGAAACGTGTTAATGTGTGTCAAGTTTAAAATTTTACATAGCATTCTACTTAAGATTTCCACACACCTCAAGTGCGTACAGAAGTGAACGTATGAAATGTTTTCATTTGGTTTCGTACATACAAGCAGGTAAGCTTCCATATTGCGCGTATGTGTGTAAGATGAAAATTGTGGGACAACAATTTTCTTTTTCGATTTTATGCATTTTTATACCACCCATATAAATAGCTAGTACTCTTAGTTTGTCACTACATTCGCAACACTAAGCATAGGGCATTACCGACATACACACACATACACGTATGCACATTCGTGATGATGATAAAAATTTGATTCCATCTAGAAATGTTTGTCCGTATGGTCGTCGGTTGTTGGTACCCTCACAGTTGTATATGAACGGGATATTAAACAAACATTTTCTAAACACAAATTCAAATTATGGACAATCAGCCACAATGATTGACCAATGAAGTGAAAATTTTGTACAGACACTATTTATTGGTGCACCCCACTCCAAACGTAATTAATCTCTTAAATAATCATAGGGAAAATGCTAATGCTATTAAATTTAATATTTGCTAAAATGTTTCACAAATTTTACCTTTTTTAAAGAGATAATACAATTTTCAGTTAAATACGGATTTAGCAACATAGTAAGTTTGTTTCTTCAATATAATAAACGCTGTAACGTACCATACGTTCAAATAATTTATGTGTACTTTTCATGCATACACATGTACAGGTGTGAGCCTGTTTACAATATATAATCTGTGCATACGTTGGCTTTTATCCCATAAAATTGTTATTTAACTTTTTTTCACACTTTTATAATATTAGTCTGTTTTAATATCCGCTGCTTTGGGCTTGGGAGAACACCAATTATGTCAAAACGTTTACAGACTTTCAGCATTACATACTAAATGGAAATAGTCTAAAAAGTCTTTTCATCCGTCAATATTTTCTACCCTCAATTACTCGCCCTTAAGATTTAGTACAACTTTTGCTTTGCTTGTTATCATTATTTTAATAACTCTTCCCTTATGGAAGTAAATTAAAAAACATATAATTTAGTAAATGACTCAACTATTTAATAACATGTAAAATTCTTCGCCTTGTTAACAACTCTTGTTAACAAATGTGTCACATAATTTTTAGGAGTGATAACTTAACAAAGTTTTGTAAAATTAATTTATCAACAATGTTAAAAGTTGGCTAAACTTTAAGCTGGAAATTGCAATTTGGAATGCTTTTTACAACTATTTTATTTTCAGATATAATCAAATAAGAAAACTAAATATACACATCTACAATAGTGGGCGTGGCGGGTATATGACTATTAATAGTGTATGTTTTACTTATTTGCTTGAAGGTCTGCTATTAGACACGCCCATTTTTGACAAATCGATAAAGGGGATAATTAAAGATAGATATACCAAATTTCAGGTTCATGGGTAAATTTTTGTAATAGATACATAGATGATTGTTGATTGTGGGTGTGGCTATCTGCTCACAAAAACCAAAAGTAACTGTACAAAATTTCAGCTCAATATCTAAAAATTGACGACCGTGAGAATCCCAAAAAAACAAATAATTTTACATGGACGCATGGACATAATCGCTGTTCAACAATATATCTATGTATATACTTTGTGAGGTCTCTGACACCCCCTTCTGAGTATTGTAAACGCAACGTGGAGGACATAAAAATAAATAAAAATGTATTCATAATGTTTAAGTAATTTTAGGATTTTAAAGCTTCTCATCAACGAATAATTAACATTTTTTATATTCATTTATAAATATTGAAAAAATATATTCATTTCAATTGCTGCATGGATCTGCTTGAAAATTGCACTTTCTCCACTTTCAAAATTAGGCACTCACCTATGATGAGCGAGGTGGGATAGTAAGTCAATATATCAATTTGAGTAATCACGATATGATAATTATTTCTAAATGCAGACTTAAAGACATATACCTAAATATACACTAATTTTGGAATATATATAGTTTGGTGGGTCTCCGAGGCCTCCCGTACCCCTTTCGATATCATTGAAAATGCAAAACAAACACAAACTGAATCATTATGAAAAATGTTATGAACTTTCAAATATATCATACATGTACATTCAAAAGCTATCCAGTCTTTGTAAGTGAAAATGAATAACATTTCAATTATGTATACTAAAGGGAAACCAATAAACGTTGAACGTAAAGCCTATATGCTGTGCCAACGAAATTATGGTTTAAACATAAAGAAGCACATTTCGAATAAGTTGCCACTAGAAACCAGTAGTCCCTATATTATACATAATTTAAAAGACCTCACACACATTTCTCATGCACATTTTCACACACATGAGTTGAGTTGCTATTTATGTTAGAGTCGATTTTCATAAATCACATTCGCAAATTAATATGCTACCCATTATTGTATACGCAAGTGTTTACCACAATGGAAAATATATGAAAATGTAGATTTTCGAAACACATCAAATACAAAGTGGTTGGGTTAGAGGAGGGAAGGTCAAAGGCAAGGCTCCCGTCAAGTTCCGCTCTTTTAACTCAACAACTTTTGTATTCGAGGTTTCCCCCATTCTTCTTCACATTCCCCCTCATATATATATGATGGCAGGTGCAATAATGTTGCTATAAAGCTTATGAAAGCATTACACGACATAAATATTTAGACTTTATGGCTTCAATGCTCTTTGCCTACATTCTATTGATTAGTCTTGGTGTATGGTTATTTCATTAAAAATACGTACAAGAGATTCTTGTTGTATTAAATTTTTTTCTTAAAAACTTTCATTATTCATAAATGCCTTTCCTACGCTTTACTTTAACTTTTCTTTTCTTTTTGTTGTTGGTGTTGTTTTTGTTTCTAGTGCTACTGCAGCTGCTGTTGTTCTAATTTTATTATGCGCATTACAAGTTTCAGGAAAAGTTTTCCTTTTACTTTTACCAAACGATGAGTGATTACGTAAAATGAAAAAGGAAACAAGTGGTAAAACAACCTGCAAAAAAACTCTTTAAACTTTACATTTCATATAAACGTACAAAAGGAACTCTCACCACACCAATTAACTGAATAACACATATAAAAACAATTAAAAAGTTATATTTGGTATGGATCAACTTTTAAATACCCTTCACATCTAAACATAAAGCAGGTAACCATTTCCACAGCTTTCAAGATTTTTTAACAAATTTTTTTGGTACATCTACATATATATTAAATGAGTTTTAGGTATATTAGATGGCTGTAAAATGTAGAAATGTGTGTACGCAATATTTCAAAATTTATGACCCTGATAAGATCGACTCCAATTTTAATGCTTGAAGTAAACATATATTTAATTTATAAAGTCTCCAACGTTTCCTTCTGGGTGCTGCAAGCGAACTACTAAACTTAATGTACCACCATTTTATGTAGAAGGCATAAAGTATATATAAACAACCCTGAGGTAATTGCTGTATAATGGTACATTTATTTATAAAATTATCACATTACTGTTCCTTATGGGAATTTTTTCTTTATTGCAATTAAATGTTGATCATACGACTGGTAGAGCTTTAAATTAATTATGAAATATTTTATGATTATTACACCCCATATACCTTACACTCCATTCAGAAAGATGCTACCGATACCCTACAAAATCTGAGTCGATATAGAGATGTCCATTCACATGTCTGCCGGTTTTTGGTGCCCTCGCAGCTACACCCTTTATGGAATTGAGTTAATTTATGCTCTTAGGGTATTTAAGATTTGGTTTAAGTCAAATTTTAATGTTTTCACTATCGTTTCATAACAGAAAAGCTTTTTGGCCTTTAAGTGTGTAAACGGTGCGTAAAGTCTTTATTATATTATATGAAATGGCGAATACGTAAGGAAAACTTTTTCATTTTGAAGTTTTCTAACCAACTTTAAACATTTCATGCTAGTTTTTTAACACACAACTTCTTATTCCGTTTACAATTTGTCACAAATATGTAAGCACACCTTGTGGGCATTATGACAAAACGTTGAGTGCTTTCCCGTATACACATATGCACAAGGTGTGGTAACTAGTAACTATTAAAAGGTTAACACCAAATATTTCACGACATTCATGGCATGCAATGTAGAAGGTTTACTAAAGAATTTTGCAATATTATGCAAAGGCAGCGAAATGAAAAGAGAGAGAGAGAGAGAGTAAGTAAATAAAGAAAACTCTGAACAAAGATAAAATTTTCGTATTCAAACGTTTTGTCAAATAAAATAATATAACACACCGACACACCTGATGTGTGTAAAGTAATCTGCACGGATTTAATTAAACAGAAGATCCTATAAAGTGGTACGCGAGTTCAATATGAACTGATGCCATACCGCATATCCAGGTATAAGGATATGCTAATAAACTTTTAAGAAAACTTTTCGCTCGTAAATCCTTTAACATATTCAAATCTTTTAAGTACTGTTTGAGAGTTGTTATTAATCTGTACTGATTACTTTATTGTTTTTAGAATCTATAACATCCTCCATATATATGTATATATGGGGGTTTGTAACAATGCGATAGAAGGAAGATTCAGGTAAGCTACAAGGTATACATTCTTGATTAGCACTAACATTTGAATCGGGATTTATGGACATTTGAGCAGATATATTAAGTGAAATGAGTTTACTTGGTTAAACTTGACTCCATACCACTTAGTTGTACCATTTATTCTATAATTAGTTTAGTAGTATCGATAAACGTCAATTTTTGGCGCATAAAATTCATTTCGTGAAAAGGCGTTATATGGAAAGCGAATCTAAAAATTGTCAGATGGGGTTTAAATTGTCTTATTATACAGAAAAAATGAGTCGTAAAAATACTTATTTTAAAATATGTTGTTAATGAAAGAAAAGTCCTTAAAATATATCTATTAAGACCATTTTTAATAGTGACCATCCCCGGTCCAAAATCTATCTCTGCATCAAATTTCATCAAAAAAGAACAAAAATTGCGATCTGTAGATTGGTGAAAAAACCACATGAACGGACAAACAGTTACGATTAAATCAATTCAGATTTTAATTCTGAGCTGAATAGTACAATTAAAGGTGAGTATGGCAAAAGCGCAATATCAACAACAAATTGTTCAAAATCAACGTCATTTATTGCACTTGTGCCCTTGGATGTACATTTCTACGGAAAACACACTAATTAAATAAATTTGACATTTAAGCAATTTAAATATTTACACTGAATTAACTTTTTTCACAAGTGTTTGCTGTACGTATGTACAATACAACGTTTCTCACCTCTTCTTTGTACTTCATTTACCGAAACCAAATTAGTTGTGTTCCGTTTAACAGGCGTGTTTATATAATAGGTTTTTTTTAGCTCGTACCATCTGGCTCTTTCGCTTCGTTCGCTGTAATGCCATTAATTTCAACAAGTAAAAATGCTTCGTTAAGCTTAAATAAAATCTGTGATATTCTGCAAATTATTCATGTATAAACTGTGGGCGTGGCATATGCATTATCTAACGACCACTAAACTTTGTGTTGCATTATATTTGAATGATGAAATTCTACATTAGGAAGTCTGCCCAATGATAACAGACACGCCCATAATTTATAAAAAAAATAAATAAATTTTGAACAGTATGCGACGTGTAAGTTAATTGCATTGTTAAAGCACAGGCACACCCACTGTTTATATATAGATATGAATGATATTTAGGATTTGGCTCCAGCGAAATTTGTTTTTTCTTCTTTTTCAATTATAAAAGCAAAAAAACTCATTTTGAAAGCCGTAATAAATATTTTCCACTCTTTGATTTGCATATTTATAATTCCCCCCAAATGAAGGGAAATCACTCGTCCATAATAAACGTTTTTGCAGACGCGTAATGTACAAAAAGCATATAAAAGCAATTTGACAATTATAGTCAGAAATGTACAAGTATGTACGTAAAGGAGGTACAGCTCCCAGTTGGTTTGCTTGTGATTGCGCTATAATGTTAAAGTTGCAATTCCCTAAAGTTTGAAAAGGCAACAAGCCAGTAATTGAATAATTTTTGAATAGCCATGGCACCTATTAAACTTAAGTTGTACAATAAATAGCTGTGAGTAAAAGATGTTGAATAAAAGTTGCATAAATAAATATAAAAATAGAAAGGTTTGGCTTTATACGTTTGTAGCAAGTATGTTTTGTACAGTATTCAAATGGCTAAAAATAAATGAGTTTGAATAAAAAAAGTTTACAATCTATAGATTTTTTTTAATTTTTCAAGATATTTCATAAACAAATTAATTAAGACCGTAATTGAAATATTCATAATAAGTTAAGTTTAGCTTACATTCAAGGGAGTCTGCTTAAGTTCTTTGGTAGATTAATGACCATTAAAATTCAAATTCAGTACAACTGTCGATTCTTCTCCAGCATGATCGCTATAATACCAATCACTTATCTTTATAACCAATTATGGAAAATTAAATGTACGGAATAAATCATAATCATTAATCATGCATAAAAATGCAAATGTTTATATAATAAATATAATAATAATAGTAATTCGATTGATTGTCGTGTAAATAATGAAAAAATTAATAAAAATTTATGTAAATTGTCACTTATTGGATATAATAAAATAATAATACAGGTTGAGCAGAATACGTAAATTTTGTTATTATTACAATTATTTCGATGCTTATGAATGTCACTTGAATTGTCGTTCGCTTTGTTACTGGCTGAATAATTAAACGTAATTATCACGAAATTTTATTAATTATAAACATAAATAAAGCGAGAATAAATGATTTTGCACCTAAATGCATACAAATGAATTTTATGTATTGTTATTGTGCGTATGTTTGTAACTTGTAAGCGGCAAATGTTAGACGCACTTTTAATTAAAGCGATTAAATCGATCTGAACCAAAATCAGAATCGATTTAATCATATCTGTCAGTCCGTCAGTCTGGTACTACTTCTAATCACTCTACAGATTTCAATTGTGATATGTTGTGAAATGTGAGAGGTTGACATATGTGAATGAACACATTCCATACATATGGAATGTTATCAAATATTTTCGGGATGGCGCCCACTCCAGATCATAGAATGAGATATTGAAAATGTCATTCAATTCAATTTTAATGATGGGTAATTTAAAAATACGTAAATAATAAGAAAATTATTAACCCTGATATTGACAATAAGAACGTATGCCGAATGACTAGGCTGCAGGTATACCATAAGCAACATATATCAAATTATTAATCAGCACTATTTGAGTCATGTGTTCGTTATAGAAACTCTCATGGTCGCTACATTGAATTGAATTTTGATCACTATTGAAACTTTAAAGTTCGTATCTTGTAGAAATGAGAGTCAATAGATGAAAAAAAGGTGCCTTTTGTGTTTAAAACGGCAAAAAAAATTTGACTAAAATCTCAGAAATCCTTTATTGAGTTTCTGCTTTAAAGAAAGTGAAAACGATTCTCTTATTACTATTTCTATATACTACTCTTAAATATATAATAAAAAGACATTTCTAAATATACACAAATTATAATTTCAATCAGTGCAATACTGCAATATCTGATTTGGATGCATTCACAAATAGATTTAAAACTATTTCCTTTCATTTCATAATTCATAGTTTCATCTATTATTTGTTTTGGAGATTTGCCAATAGTTTTGTCCATATTGTGAGGCCACATGAGCCCCCTTTAATATTGATTGAATAAGATTTGAATCGATTTGTTCAAGAAAGAAAAAACAACAACATTAAAACAATTGCATTTTTATTGATATTGCTATTAAAAGTAATGAACATTAAGTTGCACAGTAATGCCACAAGCTTTGTTTACAAATGATTTAATTAACGACAGCAAATATATGCAGAATGATATACGTTACTATGACCACAACAATATACTCGTATATACAAAACTTTCTGTCTGGCATCAATATTTTGTTTTTCCATAAATTCAGTTAGTTGTAAACCACTCGATAAAGATAACAAGCAAAGATGTTGTATCATATACTATTCGGTTTATCGGTTATATTGTGGTTCTATTTTCTTTGGAGCAGACGTTATTTTTATAAAGCATTTGTCCAAATGCCGGGACCGTGGGGTGTGCCTTTCATAGGTTTAGGCTTAAAATTGTTAAAACCTGAACGTTAGTAATATTATAATGCAAACATATCCTGATAACCATCTAGAGGCCATATTTTATTGATCAGTCCTTACAATCCGTCTACCTCTTCTTAAAATATATTTAATTGACCTGCAAAAAAGTCGTGCGCTGTATAGAATTTATTTTGAATGTTTCTTGACCCTAGACAAGGCCAGGAACGAAACAACTATTTAGTAAAATGTAGTAAAAGATAGAAAAATGTTACAAATTTTCTTTTAATTCATTTCTGATTTCGTATATGCACAGATTCATTCAAGATTTACTTTTAGAATTCCTTCCATATCTAGAGAAGATATCCAATAAATACAAGACACCGTTTATATCATGGTTGGGTACCAAGTGTTTTTTATATGTAAATGATCCTGAAACCGTCCAAACAATATTCAATTCCTCGCATTGCCTTAATAAGGGAGAATTCTATGATTTTTTAAGTCACGCTATCGGTGATGGTTTATTCACTTCAAGTGGTTAGTTGTCCAAATGATGGTTTAGTTTACTAATAAAAAGAAATCTCTCTTACTGCAGTACCTCGTTGGAGTAAACATCGTCGTTTATTAAATCCTTCGTTTAGTCGTTCAGCTATTAGCAGTTTGTTGCCCATCTTCAATCAACAAGCGAATAGATTTGTGGAAAATTTATCAACTAATCAAAGTCAATCATTGGAAATTTATGGAACGCTTAAGAAAAGTGTTTTGGAAACTTCATTGCGTGGGTGTTTTTTAATTTGTTTAATTTATTATGTTTCATATCATAATGTTGCTTTTAGTCACCACCATGGGTCAAGGGTTGGATTCACAAAATAATGATATCGCTACACTTGTATTCAATGCATACAATGGGTAAGTAAACCAATTACATGAAGTGCGCCAGTGAATACAGAGAATTTCATTTTAAACACAAACGCGTTTGTGTATGCAACTCATTAGCTAACTCATTATAATGTATATTGTGTGCAGTGTTTGAAACGTAATTAGCTTTTAATTTTACTGAAGCACGGATTTTAAATTTTCTCATACATATTTTTTTTTATGCGTACTTGTTGTTAATATAAATTCTCATGCTTGTCATACTTGTTTGGGGTTTAAGCATCACAGAAATTTGTGTGACGAGAATGTTACGTCCTTGGTTGTATCCTAAGGCCATTTATCACTTATCAAAACTACACCAAAAAGAGAAACAACTCTCATCCAATCTTCATGAATTTGTCGAAAACGTAAGTGCTTAAATGCTGTACATTCCTAAAGCTCCTCTCCCCGCTACCTCTTTATTCGTGACTGAACGTAACATCATCGAAACTACAATGTAATGTCTCCGTTATTGTTTTTAAGCTGATGCAACAACAGCCGTCATGTTTACAACCATCAACAACACCATCAATGCTGTTCAAAGGAAACCATCATTTAATCGAGAATAGCAATGTTGACAAGATTGACATAAACGGTCGCAGTCATAACGCTCAAAATATTAACCAAATGGAGAACATCAAAGGCGCGAAGTATAATAACAATGTTGACACTTCAACTAAATTAAAATCTAAATCGTTGGTTTTCATCCAACAAATGCGCAATTACATTGAACGGCAATTGTTGACACGGCAGGATGTGCGAGATGAGGCAAACGTTATAGTGGCAGCGGTTTGTACAAAATGTTTAATTTTTAATATGACAAATGAAACTGAGTGTCACAGATAAGAAACTGACAGTTTCAAGTTTGTGCGAGGTGAAAAAATATTTTGTAAATAATTAGCAAACTTGTGCTGCAACAACAAGTACAATGTTTACTATGCTCTTAAAATGTCCTTTTTTTGTTTTGTGATTTATCAGCATCTCACTGTTCACTGTTAGCATTGGTTAGTTCGTTAGTTAGTGTATTGAAAACGTCATTCCCATAGAACTGACCTTAAAAGATTTACTTGACTTTATTTATATTTATGACACTTTTAATGAGTATTTTTATGTCCTCCCTATAAGAAGAGGGTCAACTAAGTTTGTCATCTTGTTTACAACATTTAAGTCTAAGACCTCCGAAATTCTACAATATTTATATGTTTTTGGTCAATATTAAAATCTGAGTCGATATAGAAGTGTCTGTCTGTCCATATGTCCCTTTGTCTGTTTCTGAAGTCTTTGAAACTTTCAAATAAAGTGCAATTTTGTTCTCATACTTGTAGGCTTTGCACCAAGAACTCAAAAAGTTGCTAATTTTTACCCATCCATAGATATACCAAAAATGGGCGTGGTCAGATGAAAGACCCGCTTTTCAAAAAATCTTTTAAAGCATAAAACTCAACTTGTAAGTTTAAACGTACTCGCATATACCTGCCACGCCCGTGGTTGGTGTGTAGATGCGGAGGGTATTTAAGATTTGATCTATGTTCAAATTTAATTATTTACCTGTTTTTGTAAAGTGGAATGATAAACAAAGAGTTAACAAACTATGTATACAACGATTACATGCATACCTACCCTATTTAAAGTGTCGTGTTGAGGAGGACAATTAACAGGGCATATTGAATCAAATGTGACACACTTCGTACACTTTACGCTGGCATAACAAATACACAATCCACCATTTCACCATTGGCAAGTAATTAAGTAGCGATGCTTGCAACAACGTACTTTTCATTCATGCAGAGTACATGAGAATCTACACAATTAGTTTGGGAGATTACGAAATTATTATCCAGCCTACAGCAGACTGAACATCATAATTAAATAAACTTTAGCATAAAGTTGGTACAAGTTAATTACAATAAATTTTTGTTTTCTGCAAAGGATGCCGATCAATTTAAAAATAATAAAGAGTCATGAATAAATTAAACGGAACTGAATTTTCCTTTGATAGAGAAATATAAAAATGTGTGCAATGCATAGAAAGCATGTGAACATACATGCATGTATACCTATGGGCATTAGGCCATTTAGAGTTCATGTATAACATACATGTAGTCCGCATTGAACATGAAAAACACGTTTCATTGCTTTATCTGTGTGGTGATTGTTATGTGAGGAATTTATTAAATTGCATTTTTTCTCTTATTCCATTATACCCTCCGCATAAGATAACGGGTATACTATGTTTGTTATTGAGTTTGCAACACTTAGAAAAAGCTTCCAAAGTATAGACATTCTTGATCAGTAGCACAAACTGAATTGATCTAAACATGTGTGTCCGTGTGTCCGTGTGTCCGCTTATCTGTCTATTGCTGGCATTCCCGCGATCGTAACTTTTGAGATATTGAGGTGAAATTTTAAACAAATACTTTTCGTTTTTGCATCCAAATTGTTATTTTAAATGGGCAAAATCGATCAAAAGCGACGCCCACAATCGACAAAAATCTTTCAATCTACTACAAAAATTGACCTATGGAATTGAAATTTGGTACGCGTATATATAGTTATCTCATCCACCGATACACCAAAAATGAGCGTAGTCGGTAAACAGGTGCGCCCACAATTGTTAGAAAAAACACTCTCAAGGTAAAACTCGACTTGCAAGCTGATACATATTAGAATGAGTTGTTGTGGAGGTTTAGATTTTTTTCTTGTTCTTTATATAATACTTCATTTTATTTACTTCAAACTATTTACGACAATCAGCCGCCAACTCAGGACTTTAGTCAAGCCAAGATTCCTTTAACATTCATTCGTTGATACCTTTAAAAACGTGATGAGTTTACTTTATGGGACAAACAGAAAAAAAAAGAAAAACAAGGAAATGGCAAAAGTAAGAAATAAACATTAAAACAGAAATGCAAGAAAATATTTATAATTCTATAACATGACTTTTGTTCCATTCTAAGGACATGCCAAACAGATTTACGAGTAATCAAAACAACTATAATCAGTAAAACAAGGTAAACTAGATTAGATAGCAAAAAAGTTCTCTATTAAATTGTGGGTGTGTCTGTTCTTAAGACATCACTTTGAGTAGGTGGATAAAACTTCATCTTCAGGTAGATTTTTATCGACTGTGGGCGTGGTTATTTATTCCTTCTTACTTATTTCAAATTATTTATTGAATGTTTAGTTTAAAAAAGATTTGTTTGTTCCATTGTAAACGTTATCTGAATCCGTCCACTTTTAACACTTCGATGCAAAGGCTCAATATAAAAAAATGTTTTGAAAATAAACTTTGTGGCTAAATTTTTAAAAAAAATGAATCGATTTTTGTCCGTTGTAGGCGTGGCAATCGATTGTATCCAATGTAAAAAGCAAGCTGCATCGAGAAAATTGAAATGCCTGCACAAAATTTTACCTGAATATTTCAAAACAACAGGCAAGCATGCCTAGATCCACTCAGTTTTAGATGCTGATCAAGAATATATATACTTTGTAAGGTCTCTGACGCTTCCTTCTGGGTGTTGCAAACGGATTAGCAAACTTAGTATGCCCCCTCCACTAAGGTAGAAAGTACAAAAATGTACGTTTTATTGTAATTAAACAAAGTGAACAAATGAAATACTTTGTAAACATATCTGCACAGTTGTACATACTTACGTGTTTTACACGGCCATTGGTATTCATATGAAGAAGAATTTTTGCCATTTCATTTAGAGTATTTGCTAGAGAAGTTGTTGCTTTATTTTATTTGAAATCGTTTATTGTTGTTATTCGTGTATGTTGTATTTGTATGACATATTTTGTATATTGATTAAAATCATTACATACAATATTATCGCTTCGCATCATATTTATCATATAAGCCGTAGTACGGCATGGTTACAACACTGCTTCGCCAATATCCGAGTTCAGTTAAAATGCATTTCTAAAATGTGCCCTTTAGAAAAGTTTAAGCCGGTTATCGTGCAAAAAATATATGTATGTATATTATGTTCAAATACATTATATATATATATATATAGAATATATTTACGTATGCATTAATATTTGGACGAGTATGTGTGCTTATGAGTTATGTTTTTGCTTTTATTCAATTTTACTTTTTGATTCTTTTTTTAAATGTTTCTGTGGAAGCCAAAAAATTCCCTTTTATTTTTTATCAAAATAGTTACTAATCGCTTATCGAGCAGTCAGAATTTTTTATATTGTTACAAACACGTATACGTGCAATACATGCAATACATTGCATGTGTTGGAACATTATTCTTTCATTACCGATTTTTATTTTTACACAATAGCTCTTTAAAAGATACATGGCCTCCGGATAATGATCTTAACTGTCTACTCTTTTTGTTGTAATTGTAACATATTCATTCCGCGAATGCTGCAGAATGTTGCATATGGCAATTTTGTTTTATTATCCATTGAATTGTTTGCGAAATCAACATCTGTTGTTGACATGGTGCTCAAATTGTCGCTAAACAATATAGCAAATAAGCATTTTGTCCCACATAAGATGCCGTCTAAACCAAATCTGTCATTGTATCAAACATCAATGACCACGTTGAAACGTTCGCCTGACATTTACAGACACGTACACTTTAACATGTTTAAATTAAACACCACTGAGATGTTAGAAGAAGCTTAAATGCTTTCGCCTTTTCCTTGTTCCTCCTAGTTATCATAATATTGTCAGTCATTATTTATTCAAAAATTTCAGAAGTATTTAATGGAAAGGTTGTTTTTATAACCTCCACATAAAATGGGGAGTTATTTAATATAGGATCCCACAAAAAGTTATCATTAAAATCCAAACTGATCAAATGATTCCCGTGCGTGTCCGTGTATTGTTGGCTCTCTCACTATCGTAAATTTTGAGAAATTATTACTTTATATAAGCAGACTTAAATTGGGAATTCTGTTTTAAAGCCACGCCCACAATAGACAGAACACTATCTAAAAGCCACAAAAATTGAGCCATAAAATAGAAAGTTGATACACTTTTTTTTTTTTATGTTCTGTATCTGTTGTAGAGTGCGTACACTATTATGTACCTGCCACGCCCACACTGTGTATATATATGGAAGATGCTTAAGACAGGACTTACTCTGAAACGACTAATCTTACTGTCCTTACTGCTTAACATTTATTATGCATATAGTGTGACTGTGCATTACCATAAATAGGCGCACCCTTCAACAATATTTACAACCAAAATTAGGGGTTCATTAATTAAGCAAAATTGCCACATAAGCAGAGAGATCAAACCAAAAAAGGACAAAAGGAGCACTGGACCTTATTTCTTTAAAAGAACTTGAAATACACTTCGTTAGGGACAGCAGCGGCAGCCATAAGGCCGAAATCATTATCAATTGTTATTACCTTCTATGAATCTATCTAATGGATAAAACCTCACTTTAAAAAAGCGCCCCACATAGACTCAAATTTCTAGTCATATAACCCAAGTTAGAGATTTCTGTTAATCATTGATTTCTAAAAGGAGTTTTTTTCGAAATGTAACGTAAAATGAGTTGTGTTGTCTCTATTATCATTCCAAAGATCATTAAGATATGAAACGAATTGCTTCGCCACGCTATATATTATTATTTGGAAAAGGCATTGATTTAATGGTGTTTGCTTTTACTTTTACTTTTTTAGCCTTGGTGTTTCATTACACTTTTCGTTTAACATTTAACATATTTGGGTAATTTATGGTTTTTTATACAAATGCCTCGGATAGCCGAATGTCAACACGGAACCAATTGATCATGTTCTTCGAGGGATTTACGGTACTTATTATGTTATATGGTGTTCTTAGGATATTATTTTACAAAATGGTGTTTTTCTTTCTGTCTTTTATTCTTATTTATAACGGCTTTTGTCTAAATTTCTTTGTATTTGATCCAAAATGTTATTTTTTTGTTATTGTCAGTTAGATGACGTTCTTGCGGTTTGTTTAGTTATTTTGTTTTTTATTTATTGCAATAATTTTTTCAAAAGTTATTAATAATTCAAACAATTTTTATAATTATTGTTTTGCCCTTCTTGATCAGCATCAAAAACTGAGTCGGTCTATATATAAATGTCCGTATGTCTGTCCTTTGTTTAATCCACAAAAATCTATGTATCTACAACAAAACTTGAACTTTGAAGTTGAACTCTGGTACACATAAATAGCCCACTTAGTGTGATCGGATAACAGACATGCCCACAATTCGCAAAAAATTGTACTCAGCGTAAAACTCGATTGGGAAGCAGATACGGAGTGCATACGCTATTAGATGTACCGGTCACGCCCCATCACTTCTATATAGGTGTAATAGGGTATTAAAGTTTATAGTTTCTTTACTTGTTTTATTTGAATCCTTTATTATTAATTAAGCGAAACATTTAAAGATACGAGAAAATAATTTGGTGTTCTTTTCTAAAATCAATTTTTCAATTATTTATACGTTGTCCTTGACTTGAAATTTAAAAATTGATAAAAAGTAACTTGTTTATAATGAAGATTAAACGTTGAGACATCGCATCATTTTAAGAATTTCAAATATTTATTTTTTTATGACAAAAAAGTCGTGACTTTCATTGTATCCCGAAAAAATATTATTATTATTACTTGTTATGCTATTGAAACATTACCAAGTGTTGGGTAGGGTGTTAAAGGGGTATTTTGCACAAAGTTTAACTCAACATTTAATATGTTTTTTATTTAATTTCATTTTTTGAAATCTTGTCTTGTAATTATTTACGCAATTTCGCATTTGTTATACTGGGAAAAAGTGCTTGCGTTTGCTCTTTTGGGTTACAACCATTGCCATTTTATTTATTACAACATAATAACCTTTTATTATTACTCTTGTTAATTATAAATTAATAAACTATTTTCTATTCTACTCTAAAACTATGCGACTACATGCAATGATCAATATTTTAAGTAAGGAGATTAAAAGTTTGTTGTTGTTGTGTTTCTTTTTTTTTTTTATAGATAAAGACAGAAAGCACAAAAGAATACAAGAATAAAATAGTAAGATTTAGCAAGCTATATTCTTTTCTTTAAACAGAATTCTTCCAAATTAAAAAATGGACGCAGTTTCTTATTTATAGGTTTTTATATATATTTATGTATATACGTACTATATATTGCAGGCGAAGCGTGAGACGGTCTTAATACATGTAATCTTTATCGATAATTGGCCCTCCAACTTAAAAAGCTTGCATACACACCTTGCTTGGTTAATACAATACAAATGCGCCTTTTTTTTTAACAACCTGAGTTGAAGCCTTAAACTAATGCACACAAAAAATATTCTTACAAAAGCTCTCCATTTGACGTTTCTTCACAATTATACAGTTTCAAACCCACGTAATCGGATTCGTATCTTATGCTATGGTACGCTATGTTATAGTGCAATAAAGCGCAGTTTAGGTGGATACATTGGGGGTACGTTAAAAAAAAGCAAAATTTCATTTAATGCAGGCACCATAACAATTAATTGGGGGCGGGAGTGCTAATGGCATTTGTTTGTTTTTGATTATTTTTACATATTTATTTATACGATATGCTTAATGGTACTTTAAAAAATTTCTCAAAAATCGCTTTACAAAGGAAAACATTTTACAAAATTTTGGTAAAATTTGATGTTATTGCTTTCTTTTACATTTGTTTTTTGTTGTTGTTGTTTTTTTTTTTTACATTATATCTCTCTTTACTTAATTTCTTTTATTTGAGACAAAACTTACACACAGCAAAACAAAAAGGGCTGCTTAAGCTTTGCTTACTTTATATATATTACAACTTATCACTCAACCTGTGGAAATTTCCCGTAAAACTAAGTGTCGAACATGTAACATAAAGGGTGGTGTTGGTTTTTCTAGGCCATCTAAGTGGTTTTTGTTGTTTGTGTTGTACATTGCCGTTTTATTATGCGTGTGTTCTACAAAAACTAAAAAGTTTTACAATAATCTTGTAATACGGATGTGTTTGCTTTTTAACAACATTAGACTTACTGGCTACCGAGTTAAGAACAATTTTTTTTTTCTTTTTTGAATTATTTTTGTGTTTAGTGTTTAGTTTAAAATATCAATTACGCGGTTACGACTTGGAGTGTTGTTGTATTCAATTTTATGAGCTGATTTCCATTAACTTTCAGCCGGTTGATTCGTGGTAAATTGCGTTATGCCGTCGTTCTCCATAGCCTCGAGGATGTCGGTGACATAAGCCGCCACATCGGTGTTGCTGCGTTCACCGCGCAATATAAATGGCATTTCCAAAAGCCGATCATACTTTGGACGTTCCCCTTCATTTTTAATTAAGCTACATACCAAAAACGAGTAAAATTTTAAAAGCCAGCAAAGCATACCGCAACTGATTTTAAGGACTAATGAAAAGTTTTCAAGTTTTATTAAAGGTCACACAAAAAGTTGCACTAATTAACTAATTAACTAAAAAGTTACCGAAGGTTTCTAAAAAAAACTAAAATCGTCTTTGTACCCAAGCATGACTTTTAAGAATATTCTAGAAAAAAAAGTCGCTTGTTCCATCAACACATATTCACAGATATGGACAGACGGACATGTTTAAATCGATTTAGATAATAATTTGATGTATTGCTTTTTCTACATTTCAGAAGTTATAAACATCCGTACAAAACTTAATGTACCCTCTAACGCAATTGTAGTGTAGATTAGATTCCATTATTAACTTTAATAAAGTTCCTGTATTTTCTAGTGTTTGGGATATACATACCACGTATTAACAAATTCCACGAATTCTGTAGAAAATTCCTGGCCTTGTTGCAAACGTGGCGGATCCCCTTGAACAACCTAAAACGTAAAAGCAATGTCAGCAAAAATAAACAAGAACTACACCCCCTATGACTTGCCTGGCATAACTGTTCAAATACCGAATCCCATTTGCGATATGGAAATGTACCAGTAGCCACCTCCATTAAAGTTATACCCAAAGACCAAACATCGCTACGGACATCATACCCTTTAGCACGTTCGGGATCTATCCGTTCCGGCTAAAACAAAAAGACGTTAATTGTATAACATTTTCAAATTTGTACATTTTACCGCCATGTATGGTCGGCAGCCGGCATCTTTTGTTTTGGCTATGGAATCCACTAATTGACCAGATATGCCGAAATCGCACAATTTAATGTCACCTCTCTTATGCAACAAAATATTACTGGGTTTGACGTCACGATGTATAATTTTTAGCTTTTCTTTCAAATAATTCAAAGCATGCACAGTAGCCACCGTTATTTTGGCTAAAATCGATTCGGGCATACGTTGATTTTTACGTTCAAATATATACTTGTAAAATTTATCCAACGACGTATCCATCAACTCCATACAAATCCAACAGTCGCCTTCCTTAAACAACGCACCATAAAACTGTACTATATAATTACATTCATTGGATTTCATGACCACTTCCAAGTCCATCAGTAGTTGTTTTTGTTCCTTCTCATCCACGGTAGAACGTATACGTTTCACAGCCATCACTTTGTCAACTTTTTTGAAAATCATCTTATTCACAGCACCAAATGCACCCCGACCAATTTCACCCAAATCCTCCAAGTCATCGGAAGTAAACTGAAAAATGTCATGAGGACTGGGGCCCAATTGCAATTTACCACAAGCTTGCTGTTTAATACGTTCTCGTGTGCGATCTGCGGGCACGGGCATAGGGAGGCTGCCCACAAGGATACTGCTGGTGGATGAAGCAGAACCCGACGACGTGGACGATAAAGAAGAGGGTGGATGGCGCATACTGAAAGCGTTAAAATTCAATTCAGTCGGCGATATACGCGACCGACAAGGACCTAACATAAAGCACAGAAAAAATCGTTAAAAACATTTATTAACTTTTTATACTAAAAACTAACCTGCAAATAAATTTTTTGGGCGTTCAGCCATTTTTCGTCTCTACTTCAATCCCTTTATATGTATTTTGAATTTTTTAAAACAAAATCCACTTTTAAAAGTATATTGTGACGGTAAGAGGGGCGCGTCTTCTATTACTTGCGAATGTTTATATAAACTATGCGTTACGGTATTAATTGCACATCATTAAACCGGAAAACCAAAGCAAGACATAAAACTCCAAATTTTATTTCTTTTATTTGCGCACTACATACATGTAATTATTCCTAATTTGCATTATCACTCTTTTAAATACGTTCATGTATATTTATTTTAAAAGTATGTATTTGATATTAAAAGAAAAAAGTTTGCATTTCAGATCAAAACGATTTTTCACGTATAACGAAAATAGAGCAGAAGAGAAATTGGAAGAAAATATGCACAAGTAAACCTGGCACAAAATAGATATGAAACAATTTGTAAATGTGGATTCGGCCGAATCTTGAATACCCATCACATACATATGTTAACCATTCAGGAAGCATGAGTGGATTTTCAATCCATGTGGACAACTTTTAAAAAGCTTTAAAACAGGAAAAGACACAACTGTTGTTAATTGAAAAGAAAAGTTACAAAAATTTACTTAAACCATTTGGATACCGTGGCCAAATTATAAATAATATAAATAAATAAACATGACTTTGTGGTGAAACTTAATAGCAGTTTATTGTAAATAAAAAAAAAAATATCTAATAATTATTAGTTTTCCTTATTTATATGTAGTCAATAACACTTTTACAATAACTATAAAAGTCCAACTTACCTAATTTAGCGCATTAAGCCATCATCTGTAATGAATTTTTGGAAAAATCGTTTCTTATGCTGGAAGTTAACACAAGGGCTTTCAACTAAGCAATATTACGAAAAATGAAATTTTTTGGACCAAAACTAGTTTTCTAACCGTAAGTCTCAATAAAATTGACAAATGTCTTTTTGGCATCAAGAAAATTAAAAACAAAAACATACGCTAACATTAAAAAATTTTAAAATTAAAAACTTAATAATATTATAGAAATAAAATATTATTTTATGATCAATTTTTTATTAAATATGTCAGGTAAAAATATATAAAATGTATAATTTCTATTTAAACATATAAAAAACTGAAATTGGTTAATGCCTAAGTTAAATCTACAATTCTGTGTTTTTTTCTACAAACCCAAGCACATCTCTGCTTTTATGTTTTGCATGAGAGTGTTTTTTATTTTTTCGCCAGAAGGAAATACAACTGTGCAAAGATAACAAAGGGAATAAGAGTGTATTTTCATATTTGTAATTTCAATATTGAATTAAAAATTTTGCTATTATTGCGTTCAACTCAGACAATTAATAGAAACAATGCTGGATTTGTTTTGTTTAACTAATTTCACTGATTATTCATTGGCCATCCATCAACCACTCAAGCATAGCAATCGTATCAAGGTAATGAAGGGGTTCGCTTGACTCTGTCAACGACCACAATTGGGTCGTGAATATCAAATAACACTTTTCACTTTTATTTTCTTTGCTTATTTACAGTACACATGCTTTGACATATCTGATAATTACATAGTACTGGGAGCGACTTCGGGATCGTTATACATATTCAATCGTCAGGGTAAATTCTTATTACTGGTACCCAGCAAACATGGAGCAGTAAATCTTTTAACAGTATCGGCCAATGAAAAATATGTAGCCTTTGCCACCCAACGTTCCGTCGTGTGTGTATATGCAGTAAATATATCAGCCCAAGCTGCGCCTAAAGTGATATTTACAAATCTGTCTAGCGACTCTTCAGTTCAAGTGTCTTGCATACATTGGACCCAAGATGAAAAACAATTTTATTACGGCGATTCTCAAGGCCACGTAAATTTGGTGTTGCTGTCAACTTTTTTAGTGAGTTTTATAAAAACTTTTGATAGGCATCATTAATTTATAATTTTTTCAAAATTTTTTCTAGGGCACTAGTTTACTAAACATGTCTGTACATCCGATATTATTCTTGGAACAGCAGCCCATTATACAAATCGACGATTTCGATGCTCTTTTATTGGTTTCAAATTGCTCTAAATGTTTGCTGTGTAACACAGAATATGAAGAGTATAAACAGGTAATAAATATAATTCGGTTTGAAGGTACTTTGCTTAACAATGTTTTCCAACTTAATGCTTAGATTGGCAATAAACCCCGTTTTGGGCAATTTGGCGCTTGTTTCTTTATATCCTGCAATGAATCTCAGCAACCGTCTCGTATATTTTGCGCACGTCCAGGATCACGTGTATGGGAAGTCGATTTTGAGGGTGAAGTGTTGCGCACGCATCAATTTAAACACGCTTTGGCTTGCCCACCCACAAAAATTCTCAAACCTCAAGACAGTGACAATGATAATCTGTGCTGCTCAGACAACGATGGTAACGATGAGATGTTGGATTATCAACCGCAAATATTACAATTTCGCAAATTGCAAAAGCTCACACAAGACTTTCTTTTGGCTCACACTGAATTGGGTTTATACATATTTGATGTTCGCAACTCCTCCGTGGTGCTGTGGTGCAATCAGTTTGAACGTATTGTAGATTGTCGTGCGATGAAAAATGGAGAAATTGCAGTGTTCACACAAACTGGATCTTTGTACACGATGCAATTACATACAGTGCAGCATCACGCCTGTTCGATGATGAATCAGAACAAACTGTTGGAGTGTGCTTGGCTAATGCGAAAGAATGTACGATACTTTGCAGATAAGGCGCGTGAAGATTATGAGTTGGGTATACTCAATCCTATTAAGTATTTTCTGATAGAACGGCATCAGTACGAATTATTGAATGACTTGTCCGTTATATTCGATGCTATTGCTCAATGCGAGGGTAATGGTGATAATAATAGCTCCGGTGGTAGTTCAGGTACAGCAGAACGCAGCTCAAGTGTGGGCGTGGCTGCTGGTGTATCAATATCCAATACAAATAAAGCGGACGAATCACCTCATGGTGTTTATGTTCTGGAGAATGCATTTTGTGATAACCTGAAACCTCAAAAGGGCGAAAAGCACCTTAAAGATGCTTTGCTTACAGTGACGGGGAAGTTTGGAAAGAATATTATTAAATACAAATTTAATATATTCCAAGAGGATCAACAAAAACTGGTCGAAGATCTAATACCAGCTCATGAACGCTCCCTACCCTTTAAAGATGTCAAGGCCCTGTACGAGCCAGACGAGGAAATTGTATGTCGCACTAAAAAATCAATTTTATCATCATCAGCGTCTCTGTCCGTTCAGAGCACACCCAGCAAGGTGTTAAAAGACACAAGTCAACACATTACAGCAGAGGAGAAGACCATCTATAATTTGTATTTGATTTGTAAGAGTTCCAAATTTAGCAACACGAATTTTGTGGAGCGTTATCGTACATTGTTCGATGAGTATACTGCTCCCGAGTTGAGGCGTTTATTGGACAAACTTGGTAAACTGATGATTGATCACGGTGATGACGCGGAACAGGCGCAACGGCACTGCTATGAAATGTATTTCCAATATTTGAATCCCGAACTGATTTGGGAAATGGATGAACAATCGCGCGATTATATAACGGAGGGGTTTGTTTTGCTCAATGCCTCTGAGGATATTGTGCGGTGTGACAATTGCTTGTTTCCCTTACGCTTTGACAACGCATGCCTCTTTCATGAGTTGGGCTCAGTGCTTTTGCGCTACTACTGGTCACGCAATGAACAAATCAAATGCTTTGATGTCTTGACTCGTGTACCAGCCCTATTTGATGTATTGGCTCGCCTTTATTTGGCCGAATGTAACATGGAAAAGGTGTTACCCATAATCCTCAATTACGGACAACCTGACCTCTTAACAGAATTGGGTAAAAATCTGTCGCTGAACGCTTGGTCGCGTTGTTTTGAACAATTTGTCGAATTGCAACAGGGCCGCTTAACTTGTGTGAATTGTGAGTGTGTCACTAATGTGGAGAATGTGAACCGCCACTTCTTCTATACTTGGAATTGTTATTTGAGCATCCTTATTGATTACTTGCCATCCAAAGAGTTGCTGGCTCTGCTTTACAAATGGGCGCACTTTATACCCCACGATGCTATAGATCGCGAATTTTACACAAGATGTATGCTGAAAGCTTAATGCAATTAATGCATTGGGCAGACTAAACAAAAGTATTATTCCTTATGGGTCTTAAGGTTAAGAAACAAAGATTATTAAGGATGTGTGTGTGTATTTGACTTATATAATTATTTATTTTAATTGCCAACAAAAAGACATGTTCCGTGTGTAGATTTTAGTCATTAAAGGTTGCTAAGTAATTGTTTTAAATATGAATAATTTCTCAAGTACTTTAAACTGTAAATTATGATGACTGATTTTGTTCCTTCTTTCTTTTCAATTCCAATCCAGTTGAAGGGTATAACGTTTGTTGAAGGTTGAAGGAGCAAAACTATATATATACACTCTACTTAACCCCATGTAACGCCTTGTATCGGCTTTTTAATTAAACTTATCTAAACATCTAAACGCTTTCAATATTCCTTCATATCATTAAATCACTCTACTCGAAACAGCACTTTTCAAAATTATCTGAACATATACACTTACATATATATATTATATAAAATACTGTATGCATCAAGATCATACAACAGTTTAAGAAATAATAAAAAAAGTGTTTATAAACAAAAATCTTGGTTTTCTCTGTTTCCCGAACGGAGACTTGTGTTTATTTTCACACGATGAATTCATAATAAACACACGCTTAGTTTTGTACATTGTGTAGGCTCACTCTTACGGTACCAAGAAAGTTTTCACTCATTCATTTTGTACAGTTATAACAGTAGTTAGTTAATGCGAGTAGTATGAGATTTAAAACAATTTCCTTGTTTCACAATTCGTACTGATTGATGTCTTCTTGGGCGTTTTATTAAATTTTTAATGTGTTCGCAGAAGTGTTAGTAAAGAGAAATCCTTACCACACCTTCACTTTTTGTGGTTGCAATGGAGTTTTTTGAAGCACATGTGGGTTTGTTCCTGTCCGATCAGACATATTTTGCTTATTGACAAAACGATTAAGTCAAAAGTAAGTTTAATCGCTGAAAATCGTATTTCGATGATATTCAGGATTTTCGTTAAACATTAACAGAACTCAATCGAAAAAGTTTGGGCACTTTAAGTGATAAAAAGGCTTTAAGGTAATTTGACCTTGTAGGAGTATAAATCTTAATTCAAAATTCACTATAATGTAGTTGAGAAATATCCCTGTAACCGGTGCGGAATTGATTGATTTGGCCCATTTTGAACTGAAGCACTTACGACTGTAATATTTTCGATACTTCGACGGGTGCGTTCTCTCATTCGTGCAGAAACATCCAATAGAGAATATTTCGTCCCGTGTAGCACACACATTATTACCACCGAATATTGGAGTAAGCGTTTTTTAATAAGTTAAAAACCCGTTTTTGAACTTAACGAAGATAAAAGTGTTAATCTTGACTGACGTTTTGATGTTGAGATATCATGAAAAACTAGCAGGGTTGCGTTCATTTTGAAACACAAAATTGTTATGTTCCTATTGAAAAACCCGTTACATGTATGTTCGGTATATTGTATATGTACATGAATGCCTCCTTATGTAAAAAGGAGTAAATATTACAATAAAAAGTGGAGCAAATATACCAAAGAATATAAAATGGAGATTTCTGTATATTTTTTTTAACATAATACTTATACATGTCATACACACACCTGTACAGCTGTTCATAAAAAAATCATCTTTGGTTTGCAATGTGTGTGTTCATTTATCTTAAAAACTCTCTCTTTTTCTTAATCTCTACAAAAAACAAAAAAAAAAAAGACAGCTATTACTGAAGTATACACTGAACTTTGCAACGAAATTCGACTCTATGTGAGACAAGATATTGCGAGAAATTTTATATAAGTGATCCAAGTTAACTTTTCCAAAAACTACACCATGAGAAATTAATTCACAAAGATCAGCGATGTGTGCAAAGATTTAATTTGTATCACATGCATATGTATGAGCACATATGTGGAGGGTATCCAAGATTTGACTGATGCCAGTTACAGTTTTTATTAAGTTTTCTCATTCATATTGTATTTTATTATTATTGTTGTTGTTGTGATTATATTCATCCTCTTGCCAGTACATTGTATTGGTTTGGCATGCAGGTGCCTTGTTTTGCTTAATATTTCTGGTGACTGAATATAAAAGAAAACTTAATATACTCCCAGTAAATTGTTGTTATATTACAGCATGGTTTTGAGATTTTTCGTTTTATTATCCTTATATAATTCCAGTTGTCTCCGATCACAATAAAGTACAATAAATGTTTGTATTGTATGTTTGTCATAAATAAGCATTTCTATGTAGTAAATTTTTGAAGACAAAGGTGTAGTATTTTAGATGTGTAGGAAAAATATTATAAATTTGAGAATCAGTAGTCGGGGTTCATGCAGCGTAAGGGCTAATCTTAGTTATAATTAAAGTCTGTTGTATTATTCAATTTATATTGATTTTGATTTGCTCCAGTTTCAAATTCAACAGAAATACTTTAAGTAAATTTTAATAATATTTTTAATCAATGTGGACGGAATTTACCATCTTTATAATTGTATCATTTATCATTTTACTATAATTTATTGTTACGCAAGAATTGTTAATAAAATTTACAGCACAGGGTACTTTGTCCATACGTCCGTTAATTGAAAAATTGTCTGGTAGCCATTAATACACATCCGTTCTGTCCAAAATTTTGTATGTGTAATCTTAAGGTCAAAGGGCATATTTTTTCGATTGAAACAAAGATTCCATAATAGTTGTTATATTGGTACATGTCGCCCACATACATATGGGCGTCGTCAATCACCTGCGTAATGCACCGAAATTAATACAAATTTGTTGATCTATGAGAAATTCATTTAATTTAAATGTAATCGAGATAATTATAACAATTTTTTACAAGTTTTCTTCTTTTTTTAAACCATTAATATATTTGAAATTCTTATTCTTTTTATTTTTTAATTCTTGTTTTATTTTCAAACGTTAAAAATCAAAGGTAATCAATATAAATGATTTTTATTTTTAAACATTATTTGTATCCTGTCTCCGGTACATTGTTGTTGTTATTATTGGTAATATATAATTTAGAAATAATAGTTATTTATCATTACAAATACAACAACAACAACTGTATTATAAAGATAAACCGACCGGCTATGACTCAAATATTGATAACATAAAATTAAATATAATTTATTGTACAATTGAGTTTATAATTACAAGTATTTAAATATAAAAGCAAATTGAATTAATTTAGGCAAACAATTTTAAGAATAATTATCTGTACGTGTGGATGCTTGTACACACAATACACACACACACACGCACACACACACATATGTAGGAAAAAGTTTCTCAAGAATCAAATTAAATAATAAATTTATCATGTTTAGAGAGAGAGTAAGAGAGAGAGAAAAGGGGAGATGTGTGGTGCAAACTATAATAAAGTAATCTGATGCTGCTGCCAACTCAAGTTTATGAGTTGTTAGCAAATTAGTTTAAGTAAATTTTCTCATATTTAGAGAAAAAATATGTAAAACAGTGGGAGGAAACCCAAACATAAACCAAATATTTATGTTATAAAAAAATAACTAAAAAAAAAAAACTATATTTGGCTGAGGCCAAATCTTGAATACTCCACCATTGATGCAGCAAAGCTTGCCCTAGAATATTTTATAGTTTTCCAGTTTTTGTTGCATTTCAGGAGATTTGCTGAATGGATGTAAACTATCAACAATTTAACTAAGTTTTAAAACGATATTTCGACCACTTTTTGCCATCAGGAGAGTGATTACTAAAAAGCAAACACACCTGCACAGATGATCGTTGACGTTGAGCTTGAAAATATACACTTTGTGGGATCTCCGACGCCTCCTTTGCGGCGTTGCAAATGTTTCAACAAAGTTAATTATACCCCATATGCATACAACGGTGCGTATAATTATGCACAGAAAGAAAGTGAAAAGCTGCAGATTATATAAATGAATATGCACAGCGTGCGTGAGTTTTTGCGCGTTGGCCTAACAAACGAACAAAATGCAAATTATAATGAGAAACATGAAAGTTCTTCTTCTTCTTCTTTTCATATACATACATATATATGTGTGCACTTTATAAAAATATACTTGGCTTCTAACGGATTGTTTAACATACAATATGTGTACACATGTTATGTATGTGCATGTGCGCCCAAGCAAATGCTTTCATGCCAACGACTATTATGCAGTTTTCGTGATTCATGAACGAAACTTTTCCTTTACTTATTAGCGCTTGTTTTGTTCCTGTGGGCTAAAATACATTTAATCGCTTACACAGAATTTTTCGGAGAGAAGTGTATGATATGTGTGCTCCGTTTATTTTACAATTTACAAACGTGTACATGTGATTATAAATATTTATCTTTAGCTTGCTTTGATGATGTAGCATAATGGATCAAAAAAAGAGTTTGTGGCATTTTTATACTTCCCACATAAGATGGGTGCATACTGAGTTCGATGTTCCATTTGCAACACCCAGGAGGGGGCGCTAGAAACTCCATATATCTCATTATTGTAAAAATTTAAAGAGATACATACATGTCCGTCCACATTAAACTGAAATTCAATATAATTTTCTTTGACAATAAAACCTTTTACTGAAGTGGATGAACAAATACGCTTAGTAAGCCTCACGTACACAGCGCCTCAAGTATGCTAGAAGATAATTTAAGGAGCTAAGCGGTGTGGGGTATTCAACAGTTGGGCTTTACCAACATTTTTACTCGTTTTATATTGTATTTTAATTACTAATAGTGCAAAATTTAAAGCGACTACAAATTGTATAATTCACACTTTGTAAATACTTGCGCAAATATAATCTAAAGTAATAATTTAAGATTGTGCAATTATGGGCGCATTTATTTCACATATAAAAACTTGTAATATATTTATATAAACGGCGATAAGTGTGTATGTAATGTATGCATATAAAGTAGGTTGTAGAGCACTAAATGCCGACATAGTGCTTAATTGGAGTCTAAGAGAATAATGGCAACAAAATTACTTTTAGCAAAAAGTATTTACAATGAAGAAAGTCGTGCGTGGAGCGGTAGACAAATACCTTCTGAGTATGATGCGAACGAAACCATTGGTCAGGTGATACTAAAAGAGCTGAAACGTAATCCGAATCGTATAGGACAGGTGAGTGAGATGCTCTTAACTTTACATTCAAAATAAAATTAACACTTCCGCAGATTTGTTATCACAATGGCAAGGAGTACACAAATGGTGAAATCGCTACATTAGTGGTCTGTGTAGCTCAAAATCTGCAAAAGTTGAATTTGAAATCGGGAGACATTGTGGGATTGTGTGCTGCCAATAGTGATTTCATAGCACCTTTATTCTTTGGTTGTTTAGTAGCAGGCTTAACTGTCAGCACTCTGGACACTAGCTTTGACAGAGACGGCATTAAACACACTTTTTCCATCACCAAACCGAAAATTATGTTTTGCGATGGAGACGTTTACGAAAAAGTTAAACAAGTTTTTGATGAATGCCATCTGACGCAGATGATATACACTGTGAAGGATCATTTGAAGGGTGTGCCCAAAGTAGATGCATTTTTAAAGGCTACCAATCGAGAAAATCAATTCATGTATTATATTGTAGAAGATATTGAGTGTAAAGTTTTATTGTCTCTGTGTAAAAATTCTATATTGCAGGGTTCCCAGTTTCGATGGCGACGCACATGTAGCTGCAATTTTATGTTCATCCGGCACCACTGGCTTGCCAAAGGGCGTCTGCTTATCACACAGCAGTCTACTGAACCGAAACATTTTGTAAGTTTAAATATAAGCAAGTAGAAAGGTTCTATATGGAATGAGCCTAATTTTGACAACCCACCACCTTGGGACATTCTGATGGACTGCTTATACATTTCACATTTACCTCTTTATAGTTTTTCTTAATCATGAACGCGCCTTTCGCAATATTGTAATTTTTGTTCTTGTATCTTCCAGAAATATTCAACCCACTGACAAACTTTTGTGCTTCAGTACTTTATATTGGTATTCCGGTCTAATGTTTCTGCTTTACGGCACTTTGGCTGGCGCAACGCGAGTTATTGTAGATCGAAAATTTTATCCGGAACTCTTTTTCGATATAGTTCGTCGCTACAGGATCAATGTAGTGCTGACGCCACCATCTCAATTGGGTCTTTGTCTAATGTCACCCAAACTGATCGAGAGTGATTTGTCTAGTGTAGAGACATATATTTTGGCCGGTAGCGCTGTCCCTTACGCTTTGGTGGAGAAATTCAAAAAGTATGCTTTAAATGCTAAATTTATAACTGGCTATGGTATGACTGAAGTATCGGGAATGCTGACGTTGGGGGAAATATTACAAGACAAGCGGGTGGGACAACTTACCCCGAATACAGAAATTAAAGTTGTAGATGATAACAATGAATCCCTAAAGCCTGGAGAATTGGGAGAATTTTGTTTGCGTCAGCGTTATCCTTGGGCTGGTTATTATAACAATCCAGCGGCTACAGCCGCTACATATGATTCCGATAATTGGGTTCACAGTGGTGATTTGGGATTTGTTGATGAACTCGGTGAGGTTTTTATAGTGGATCGTAAGAAGGATGTCTTTAAGTATAACAATTTTCACATCTTTCCAACTGAAATTGAGAGTGTTATCAACGAATTGCCGCAAGTAGTGGAGGCGTGCGTATGCGGTATACCCGATATTGTGTTTAGCCATTTACCAGCTGCAGCTGTAGTTAAAATTCCCGGCAGTAACTTAACGGAGAATGAAATTTATGAATATGTGGCTGAAAAAATGGATCATTTTAAGTATTTGCTGGGTGGTGTGTATTTTTTCGATACACTACCAAAAACAGTTTCAGGTAAAAATTTACGCGGCAAGATTGCCGAACTGTGTAAACAGAAGAGAAACAAAGATTGTAATAATACGTTAAAAATACAAGTTTAATAAAAAATGTTAACATGCCATGTGTTGGAGAATGCTAAACTTAGTATCGATTATGGATCTGATCAAGCGCATTCTCCTCCACTACGATATATAACAAGTAAGAAAACTGAAACTAGGTGAAAATAGGGGGCATGGCAGGTACATGATTGTGTCCCAATCAAACCCATTTTAGTACATTAGTGGATGAGTTAAGAATAAATATTAATAACAATTAAACTTCGCACCTCCATGTATGTGGCAGTTGAATAGAATTTATTGTTTATGGGTCCAATTAAATAACGATCTGCCTGAAATGTTTGTTCCAAATTTCAGCCCAATAACTCAAAAGACTTTGAGGCCGTAGGATTTCTGACGCCTCTTTCTGGGCAATACAATCTTATGTGGAGGGTATAAAAAGCAGGCATTTTTATAGATTTATGTACAATAAAGTCAGACTACATATCTATGTATAACAGGAATGAAAAAAGGAAAAGGGAATATATATATAAACGACACAACATTGGAAGCAACTCTCCTATTGCTGGTCATTTATTAGTCATGTACCAGCATTTATGTGCTCCGCTGTTTTAAAAAGATCTATATCCCCAGTGTAAACAGATTTATTGAAATATTTAATAATTTTCCGAGATTACATCTTCTACTAAATTCACTTTGTGCCCTGAACCTTAAATATTGCACATTGATGTAGTTTTTTTTCATACTTTGTATGTGTTTTAGATGACATGAGCTTACATTAGATTTTATGCTGATACATTGCATATGTGTATATAGAACTAATCAATGCATAAAATGTAAATATGTGTGTGAGAGTGTTTTGTGAAATGCTGTTGTTTACAATTTACAATAAAATCAAAAAACAATAACAAAATAGATGATTTTCTACTTGAATAGAAGTAGACATGTAACCAAAATTTTTATTATTTTATTTTCATGCATAATGAATAGTAAAAATATGTTACACTGCGGTTTATTCTATTGTATGTATAGAATGCAACCAGCAGTTATAAGACATCACACAGCAACCGTGTGTAAAATGTTGGCAAAGGAAACAATAAAATCGTGTACATATTAGCATCGGTGCCAGCATCATCATCATCATCATTACGGTATACATACGTGTGTTTACACAAATATTATATAATTTTATACATTTTTGAATTTACCTTAAACCAAAATACAAAGTGTTGGTATAAGATGACTTTTGACAAATAGAAATTTTTGTTAAGTGATCGTATTAATCCAAATAATTAATTTAAATATTTCCGCATGTAATTCATTATTTAATATGTACCATTAAACTAACCCACAATAATAATAAAGATAAGTTTTACAACAACATTTTAAAATCTTACCCGTAGACTAATAGGATCATTAGTACTGTAGTAGTCGATGTAAACATCTGCGCTCGGATATGCATATGTCCGTATGTCCGTATAACAGACACGCCCACAATTTAAAACTTAACCCGTTTTTGTTCAGAATGCAACGTGAAGGTAAATTCAGTGTTAGACGACATAATAAGTTAACTGTTAAATAAATAAATTAAATATTTATCAATTCCTTCTTTATTTGTGTTATGTTTTTGTATTGTTGTTGTGATTCCTTTTGAAACAGCTGTAAAAAAACGCGACAAAAATATGATAAACTCTTGATAATAAAGAAAACTTCCTTATAAGCAGACTCTTAATACATTTGATAATTGCGAAATATAGGTAAATATGTAGAAATAAATAAAATACGAAATTAATAAAAAATATTTTAAAAACATACTCGATGAAAGGAAATGGAAGTTGTCCGAATTTTTTTTAAGATGAATTGAATTTTTCTGGAATTATGGTTTTCATAGGCAATTACTTCAACTCATTGATATTGATTCAACACCAAAATAATAAATAACAAACAAATAAGTAATTAAAATCATTGTTTCACAGTAAATGCTTTAAATATTTAAATATCTCACAAGTTGATGAACGTAATAGATTCGTTGTAAACTTAACGCTGAAGCTATTATAGCATTTATTTTATTTTATATATATGCATATATTGTGCGTGAGAGTGGGTGTCTGCATATGTTGCTATTTTATTACGGATGATATTTAATTGAAATATTTTCTGATTGTATATCACAAGTATTTGTGCTTTTATGTACATATTTGCTTTTATTGGTATGTGTGTGCATACTGTCAATAAATTTACTAAAGGAGAAAAATGCTTAAACCAAAAATATGCAATCAGAGTTTTTTTTGCTTTTTTTGCTAAATCATTGACAAATATTTTAAAATCTTGAAATGTTACTAATTGAAGTCATATTTGTTTATATGTAGATGCAGAATATATACAGAATGCTTTTATTTTAGAAAAACATTTTATAAAATAATGTGTTAAGGTAAGGATATGGTAGAAAACATTAAGATAATATTTCAATCATGAAAAGATACAAAGAATTTATTATAAATTTTTTTAGAGATTGTAATAAATAAGTAAAGATTAATTTTAGTTTAATTAATTAAATTTTATCTTATCTATAAAATAGGCACATAAACAAATTTCTGGCATATTTTCATTAAAATTCAAACACATTTTTCTTTTTTTATATCCTTCACATATGAGTGTCCGTGCGTCTGTCTTTTGGTGGCGTTCTCAAGGTCGTAAATGTTAAGATATTAAACTGAAATTTTATACAGAAAGAATGGGCAAAATCGGTCAATAGCCACGCCCAGAACCGACAAAAATCTATATATCAATCACAAAAATTGACTTAAGGACTTGAAATTTTGACCAATGTAGGAAGACGGATAGAAGGACGTGGTTAAATCGATTCAGAAAATCATTTTAAATTAATCAGTGTTATTAAGGATTGATTGAAAATATATATATTTTAAACATCTCTCAAAAATATTTTTATTTCTTCAACACTAAAATAAACATAAAAGTAAAAAAATTTTCAATTTTGAAAATCCACTAAGCGTTCAAGGAAGGATAGAAGAGAACAAAGGAGAGTAAAGTCAAGGGAGTATCTTGTACAATACAGTTTTGTCTTCATTATCATTGTCAACGTTTTACATGCACTCCATAAAACATAATTGTTATTTAAAAGTTTTCAACAAAGATTTTCTATAAAGCATAAGAAGCCACGTCAATGAGCCACAGACAACTATGTAAACGTGTATGTGTGTGTGTGTGTGTGTGCGTGAATACATTAATAATGACTAGAATGAGAATCATCAAGATTGCTAATTCATGAAGTTTTACGTCTTTAGCATCCCAACACATGTGTGCATCAAGTATCTAATCAATCTTTATTTAGACAATTTGCTTTATTGTCATTTTCTCAATTCATTAAATTCAAAACACACTGATACTAATTTTGTCGTTTTTTCTTAGAAACCAACAAAAGCAAAAGTAGTCTCAAAATATATACGTTAACAGAAGACGTTTTACAAGTGTGTTGTGTAGATATTTATGAATTCCCCAAGAGGTAACAAAATCAGTTCAAATGAAAAGAGCGAAATTGTTTGAAATAATTGTTATTTTTAAGTAATTTTGTTGGGCTTATTTAGTTAAGTATTTGTGTAAATATTTATGTGCTTCCTTCGCTATTGTATGCATACGGAAAATAATTTACCAACAATTCTTGTTAAAAAATTATTCAAAAATTGTGTAAAGAATAGATTGTAGGACTGGACTAGCGTTCCTCTTAAGCTGATTATAAATTTTATAATTAGTTTACTCAAAATAGGATATAATTTTCATTATTTTGCACAGAAAGAGAAGAAACATTTTTATGCTTTCCTTTACATTTAAGTTGTAAATGTAAGGATGTAAATGTGTCTAGAGATGCACAATCTTGAGTTTACTCAGCTCTTTCCTTAAACAAATACTTTGTCTTGTTTTTTAAAGAAATAATTTCGATTATTAATAATTATGCTAAATGCCATAATTGTTGTAAACTATTAATTAGCAACTAAATCGAATAATTTTTTGATTAAACAATTAAATGCTATTACACCAAGTTGATGCTTAACTCCACTCATTCGTCTCTTAAGCCTATTTTATGCCTCTTAATTTTCGTTACTTTTCAAGTGAATTACACAAAATTTGCCGAAATTTCATAAAGAGACTATGACATGTGTTGGAAATGAATGCGATTTATTTACTCATATGAAAATGGTATGAGTGTGTGTGTGGGATGTTTTTGTATGTGTTTACACAGTCATCATGATCTGGGCATATTGAATACAAGTATTAAATATTAAGTCTTGGGTTTACGTAATATTCACCAAATAAATTTATTATGTATTTATGTCTATATTTAATAAGCCCTTATATGTATTCATACATTCATTCAGAGAGAAGGAAGGTGATTAATTGTATTCAGCAGAAATCGAATCTGAAATGACTAATAGTTATATAATAAAAATTTATTTGAAATTATTGACTTTGATTGAAAAGATTAAAAAGTCTTTCATTTTATGTACTAGAGCTTTATATGGAAAGGGGTTTTAAAAATAATCTGATCTGGTTCATTTTCAATAGGAATCCTTTTCAATATATGTCATTGTACCAAATTTCATCGAAATATCTCCAAAAATTCGATCTGTAGTTTGCGAACAAATTTACATGGACAGACAGACGGATAATGGACAAATGAATCGATGGATATAAAATGAAGGTGCGTTATTTGCCGTTTAGGTGTTACAAACATCCACACAAACTTAATACACTGACCTGCTGCTCCTACAGGCATATTATTTGTGATTCATCTTCATAAAACACGGAAAACCCGGAAATCGCTCATATGTATGGCGATTATTATTACTTAGCGTACAACTAAATGTATGCCAAGATAAACTTTTGCTGTCTAACAGAAGGCACTGATATTTTAAAGAAGATTACAAGAAAATAATACACAAGGTAGCTAATATTTCTTAGAAGGTTTGATTAAGTTTGTGGTATTTTCTAAACAATTTATTAAATATTTTTTTTAATCGCTATTCATTTTGGTTCAACACATCAACAAATTTATCATATATTCATGCGTTATAATATGTCAGATAGGTAAATAATTACCACACACATATTGCACCTGTGGCGCCGTTCCTGTCAGGTAACAAATAAATTAATATCCCATCTCTCTGGCTAAATTCGCATCATTCCCTTTATTTGATATCGTTCGCAGGAGCACTACTATACACATGAGAGCATGAGTGTGGCATGTGCGTGTGAGCTACATATATGCGGCAATGCTCGTATGTAGCTGGGTTATATATGTCTAACAAATTGATGTTATGTCCAAGTGTAATGATATAATAACTACACTCTCGAGATCATTAGTGATGCAAGTCAGGTTACGGCGTAACAATTATAGAGAATGCAATTATGATTGAAATCAATACCGGAGCTTTTGAACGGAAGTCGGATGTGCATACAATTCCACAATTTAACATCGAAACCGTCACACACCGCATATTTATACATGGATTTATATTGAATGTACATAAATATCCTCAACAAGGCATCGCTATCACGCCATGTCATAGACATGGTGTCTGGTGGTGGTATGTTTGGCAAGGTTAGAAATATGGTTATGGGTAGAAATCATTACCGTTAACTTGTTTTTGACTTCAATTCTATACAAAACATTTGCCGAGGATATATTAAGATGTTGTGGGTATAATATGAAATATGAGGGAGAAGTCCTATCCATTTCCTAATATTGTTAGGGACTTTCACAGGCGTCATCCAATCACCTAAAAGTCACTTCATGTCTGATTGAGGACATTCATGTTGATAAAGCGGACACGGTGTGAGTTTGATTAACACATACGGCTTCGTGCTGTCCTTTTCGACTATTCCGCTTGTATTTAATTACAACAACACATTTTGACTTGATAATATGGCTAATATGTCATCAGCTCAGTGAAAATAATGTATAGACACTAACCATTCAAATAGTTACCCATGTAAAGGTAGCGATAATGGAAAGTAATCAATCATATGATTAATTTTGTGCACAGGAAATTGCCGCACTCGTGCACTCGTATGCAACTAGAAGTGCAGCATTGTTGGTTCCATTCATCGGTTATATCAAAAAGTAAGTGGCAGCATCGTATATCTAAACAAACATCTTCATGAATATTAAAATAAATTTTTTTTGCTTGTATTTGTGCAATCAAATGTGTGTTTATACAGGTGAATTTTTATTTTTTTGTTCCGCCATCAATTTGGCCACCACTTCTAACAATACAGGTAAATCTTTGTGTTGGAATGTACCCAACGCACCCTCCAAAGATTCACGTTGGGGTTTGGTATTGTCGCTGCCACATTCCATTGATAACATTTCAGCCGTATAGTGGAAGTTATGCCAATGAAGATACTCGAATAACAATTGATTAAGTAAAGCTATGTGTGCATCACATGAGGTGTCATTGTCACCACAACTGGGTGGTCTCTGCAGCAAAGAACTCGTTACGCTTTTACCCTGCATCATGGCTACCATTTTCGATTGCAACATGCAGCGCACTTCCCGCAGCACACCATCTTCCTCAAACTTGGATTTAATGGTTGTATAGAGTTCATTGATGGCCTCCTCTTTGGTTAATAAATGTGCAGACATTGTTAAATGAAAATTAATATTTTTAAATTGTTAATGAAAAATATATGTCTTCGATTTTGGTTTTCGAAAATAAATAAAATATTTGACAATTCTAAAATGTGAATGAATCAATGAAGAAGTGATTTGAATATTTTTTGAGTAATTTTTTATAAAAAATCAAACCTTAATAAAGTTGTACTGCTCCAGATAAGACAAGCCTTAATATATGCTGTAAAAGTAGTTTTATAATTCAACAGCCTCAATGTAGGCTCTAACATGTTGTCTTTTCTTTTTCTGATGCAAACTTTTATTGGATAAATGTATTTTTTCTATTCTATTCGGACGAACATTAATTGGCATTACGAAAATTTAATTGCCAAACTAGTAGAAAATTATTACTAACGGTTGGTATGATAAAACAATAATACATGGCGTAAAGAGAGCAAGCAGACAAATTGTAGAAAGAAAAGTGAAGAGAGAAAGCCAGTAAGGAATTGCTAAAGATATTGTCTGAAAACTTTGTTTTTTGCGTAATAAATGGCAGCCTTTTTTATTCAAAAGGCCACTCACACTACGAGCTTAACTTTCAACAGAGAGAGACGATAAATGTATGCATATATGTTATAGTTTTCTGGATCTAGTTCTTCTTTTAATATTCTACAGTTGAAAAAGGTTTATTAAAGTTCAACATTCCATTTGCAACATCGAGTAAGAGGATTTCGTTTTCGTTTTTGATTCGAGAGGGCTCGAGATCCAAACTTCTGAAAAATAATTATTTAAAAAATCTGCTTTCTTTGAATATTCGTCTCATCTTGTAAATGTTGATGCTTTGAAAAAAAGTTAATCTTCTTCAAAATATACATACAAGAGCAGGATGTTTAAATTGCACTTTTACGACCTATTAATTCTTTGTCTACCTCTTCTTTATTTCCACTTTATAACTTTATATACAAAATATATGCTTATAGTGCAGATGAGTATAAAAGGTAGAGTAATGGTGGTGTGTCATTACACCCTTTGCATTTGCTTTGCAGTTTTATATCATGCTTTTGTATTTTGGCGTTTTCCCACCTTGCAACTTTGTATCGCTTTGCCGGTGTTTTCAGGTATCGCTTATAAAATTTATAGCTCTTAATGGTTTAAAAGTTTGTTTATTTAACCGGCACTGGCTACCTGCATTACTCCCATTACTCGGTTCATACAATATAAACTTTTAGCTGCATTTACGAGACTGCTTTAGTGCTGCCGTTGCTGCTGCAGTGTCGAAAGGCTTGGCAGAGTCTCGTATAAGAAAGTTAAATGGCACTAAAACATTTTAACTCTTATTAAAATGATGATTTTCTTCTCGCCCTCTTCTTTTTCGCTCCCTTGGTGACTTCCCATTTCCTTTAAGTAAATTTTCGTTTCTTTATTCATTAAAACTGGCTGCTGTTGTTGTTGCTGTTGCTATTGTTGTAAGGTAAACGACAATTTTCTTAAATGAATTTATGCTTAAAACGATAATCATGCAAATTAATAGTTTTTTGTTTTTCTATTTCAATGAAAGGAGAATACTCATTACCGCCACTGCTCCCACATTTGTAAAGTTTGTGTGCGGGTTTGGATTTTTTTCTTTTCTAAGTTGTAACAATTCTTTTTTTCTCATCCTCCCTGTATAAGTGTGTGTATGTGCTTTTTTTTTTCTTGGTTAAAAAATGTGAAAACTTTTGCATGTGCTTGATATGCAACAAAAACAGAAAGAAGCAAAAAAACTAGATATGAAAACTGAAGAGAGTAAAATCTACAAAATAGTTGTTTGTGCTACCGTCTGCTTAATGTTGGCGTAAAAAAATACTTAAAACTTTCTTCTTCCCATTTATAAGGAACCTAGAATCGTATGTAAAAATTACAGTATAAACGTTTTATATCTTTGGCAAGTGCTCGTTATAAGTAAATTTACTTTTAATTTTTCAAATGGCTTTGTTGTTAAACAAACACCCACCCACACACAATCAACTTTATAAAACGAGTATGGATGTTTACCACAAGTTATATTGTTTTCTTCGTTAACTTCTTTTCTCGATGTTTTTCTTCTTAAACAACTTTTACTAATTAGATAAACCCGTATAAACGTATAGTTCAGAGTAGAATTTTTTTGGAAAAAACATTGAAAGTGTATCATAAAATATATATATTTTTGTCGGCATGCGACAAATATTTTATATTTACACATTTTTAGGTAGAATAAAAACTAAATAAACAACTATAAAAATGTCATTTAGTTCACACGAAATCTGAACGTTTATCAGCAATAAAATGGAAACCAACGAAAAGAATATAAGTCAATATTTGTCTCTATTTGTTGCTAATATTATGTAGGCTCTATGGCTGGGTGTAGCAAACGGAGTAAACGGCAATTTTTTGTGGAGGGTATAGCATATAGGAGAAGCATACCTATTATCTGCTTCTAGCTCATTCTACCAGATCTTCTACTTTAGTTCATCAGAAGAATAATCACATAAACGGACACACCGACTGTATTCTAATTTATTGTTTCAACTCTAGCATTTATCTTTCAAATAATTCGTTAAAAGTTATAAAGTTTGTAACGTTTGTTTATTAAAAAAATTAAAGTATTTTGTGATTCTCTCCAAATTGTATTTATCTTATGCAAAATATTCCTATAACAACGGAGAATAAAAAGCGAATATATATTTTTTTTAGAAATGATTTCGTTTGCCTACAGAGTGTGCCTTCAAGTGTTTAGTTTACGCTTCAGCAGATCAACAATTCTTTTCACTGCAATACTTTTCAACAATCAACATAAAGAAAACAAACAATTGTTATATCATGCAGTAGGGAAAAAAATGAAAATAAAAAAATTCAAAACAGAACATAGCAAAATAGCACAGTGCCAAAGACATAATAAAGCAGCAAGCACATAATCACATACTTTTGTATGCTTTCCCAATCACGAGCTCTGCCCTTCTACGCCTTTCCGGCGCAGCACAGAGGAGACAGTTAGCTTCACAGTACAATTATTTTATTTCATGCAGTTTAGCGAATTGTTATTGTTGTTGTGCTATTATTTTTTTATTCTTCACAATTTCCATTTATTTGAATTTTACACTTCATTTTGCAATATCGTGTATTTTTTTAAAATTTTTTTATTTTTTATATTATGTACAAAATAATAATGATAAGCAAGTGAACAGAGTATTGTGATGTGCTTTTCACAAATAAATTCGAGCAAAAACCAAGCGAGAGATAAAAAGTTGTATTTAATAAAATGTATTAAAATATTAACGGTACAATTTTTTTTTTTTAATAAACGTCGTAAACAATATATTGTGTTTAAATAATATAATAATTTCATTAATTATTCATGCGATAAATGATTGATAAATTAATTGGTGATTTGTGTGGAAACATAAAGCATTGTTTCTCTCAGTGTATTTTTTTAATAACTTCAACGACAACTTGGAGGTGTTGATTTTTCCATTGCCATTCGCTTGCATTGTTGTAGTCATTCTTATCATTACATGTCTTTATTTAACAAGTAAAATCAAAAAAAAATTTTATATAAAAATGTATTTTATCTGCCAAGCAAAACACAAGAGTTTTTAACGACTATTGTTATGCTGTTAGGTAAATAAATGTTGATCAAGTGAAGTGACAATAATTACTTTTGTTGCTTTATTTAAATGTATTTATATGTTTGCGTATGGTTTTGATCATGGATTCAGCTTGGGAGTTTGAAGAATCTCTTAGTACTCCAATAATATCGGTAATACCGTTGTGCGGACGGCCCTTCTCGGATTTTGTGACCATGGCCAATAAAGCACCGGCGCAAGCACCCCGCTTACCCTCCCAATTTTCGGGACTGGGATCCATTCTATAAAAGCAAAAGGATAATTATCAGGATTCATGTAATTTATTTAAAATCTTTCATAAAAATACTTTTCCAATATATCAAAAGCTTTGGCCGCTACCCAAAACTCTTCACACTTATAACATTCGTTGGCAATCATTTGCAGCAACATAAAGGTATCGGAGTTAGTATCTCGGGTAATAAATATATTCCAAGCCTGAAAGAATTTTTGTTTAAGAAATATCAGCCAATTTTCCTAATCAACTATTAACTAAATCTTGCCATTTCTGGTTTTCCCGCGTATATATGACATTTACTTAGAACCATGCAGAATGCGTGTTCGTTTTTGATCTCCATGTCAGTTATTTTCATCAATAATTCTTCAGCCTCTTTGTAATAACCTGTAGCGCATTTCGCTTGAGCGTAATTATAATTGAAGGTGTCATCATTGACGAAATAGCTTCTGATCGAATTCATGTATACTAAAACCTCTTCAAATTGTCCATATAAAAAGAATGCCGAGGCCATACTCTGGCGACCGGGTATTGTATCACATTCAGTAGCTGAACTGCCAACAAGCTGTAGATTCTCTTGAGCTGTCTTTATGTGTTCATTCTGGAAAATAAAATAAAATTGAGATGAAAATGCATACTATATACTACGCACGTACTTACCGAATTTAATTGCTGTCCGAGAACAGCATGAACCACTCCTTTAAGTATGTACTCATGCGGTACACTCGGTTGTATTTCTTTCAACAAAGAATACGCCTCTTGGATTTCACCCTTACGTAAATAATAAATGGCCAAATTTAAGCGAGCTTCTGGTATAATATTTAGTAAACCAGGAAACACTTGTAAAGCTCCTTCACCATTGCGAAATACTACCAAATTGTGACGCAATAAATCAGAACCAAAAGTACCATTATCATCAATATTTTTGATCTCTTGCTCAGCTATCCGACCATTAAACAAACGAAACCGATTGCAAGCTTTTAAATTAAGGGCTACGGTACTGTCTGGATATTGACCCAAGTATACATCCAATACCTCTTGGGACATATCGTAATAGTCCAATTTATAGAAGCATAGAGCCAAATAGACATTAATAGCGGCAAAGTCTCTTTGAGAAAATAAACATTACAGTGATTACAAGGAAAAGTTTATGATATAAGAAAATGGAAAAAAAACTCACTTGTTATCGAGCAGTATTCGCTTATAGATGTCTATGGCTTCCTGGTAATGGGCCTTCAGATAATGCCAACAGGCTACACTTAAACGATCCTCCACCTGATCCTGCAACATTTCTATCAATTCTTGGATTTGTGATTCGTCGCTTAATTTATGAGCCAAGTGGAAGGTTAAGCGCAGTTTTAACGGTGTATCGGGTACTTCCCTTATCATGTGTTGAGATTCTTCATACAAACCCAAGTAGAACATGCAAATTGCCAAATTCAGTTTCAAGTTTTCACAAGTCGAATCTAGGGTTTCGATATGTCTGAATTGATTCAAGGCTCTGTGATAATCACCCAAATGGAAATAACAGAATGCTATCCATTGCTGGGTAATAAGTTGATCTTTTCGCTCTTCTGAATCCAGAGTAAACTCAAGAAAGGCCTTGGCTCCTGTATAGTCCCGTTTCATTATAAAATCCTCCAGCGTAGGAACAGTTGCTAATTTGTTGGATGCGGCACTGACTATGCGACGTGAAGAGGCTGAGTCACTTTTTCCACGGGATAACAACTGAAATTGTTGAAAGAGTTTTTTATTGTTTTTTTTTCTTCAATATTTTATTTTCTATAAATTATTTACCATGTTGAAAAATGTATTAAAGTGAAAATTCTGTACAGCAGAAAAAATATTGCACTTTGGTATTGCTAAGCAACCTGTAGGGGTTGTTAGGTTAAATTTTAAAATAGTCTTGATAAAGACGATAAGGCAGTTCACATTTCTAATTATAATTGAAATATTTCAAGAGCACGAAAAAGAGAGAAACGATTGTATGTGTACTTGCAGTAAATTCACCCAAATGCTCATAAAAACAGCGAAAGTTGCTTCTTTTTTTATTGACTTTCGCAACACATTTGTTATAGATTTGTACATTAAATTGAGTACACATTAGCTGGTCCACATAAAGTGCTTTTTCTCTTCTGGCAAAAATCACTTAAAGATATTGCATTTTCAATTCAATATTTACATCGCAATGTTTTATACATTCTCTATGTGATATTTTATATGAGATGTATGCTATGGCAGGGATGGCCAATCTTTTATACGCGCACAGTATTAAGGTTAGCAGTGCCAAAAACTTGAATCTAAGTTAAAAACGCTTTAAAAACATTTCGTAAATTTTGTTAAACTTTTTAAACATTGCTTTTAATTTTAAATTTTTTTTCAAGTATAAAAAGATTGTGAACCTCTGCTGTACAGATATAGATTGTGCGTCCTCATAAGCATAACTGTTAATGTATGTATTAAGGGCATAAACACTACAAAAACCAATACCATAACAATTCAAATTTACTACCAAGGCGTACACGTATGGGTTGTACTGTTTATGCTCGACTGAGCCCTGCTATGCCTTTACCCAATATGTTTGCCGGTCTGTTTATGTTTACGTACGATTAATATGCTTCTACATTGGAGAGAAGAGAAGAGAAAAGAAAGGTGCTGAACTGTAACTGCCTTTACTGGTATTATTTGTATTATGGCAAGGCTCAACTTATGTGTGCCATTCCGTAATGTATGAATAAGAGAGAATGGGTACAAAACAACTACGAATTCTAAGTGAATGGGTGATAGTTTCTACAACAAACATTTGCCAAGTTAAACATGTAACATAGCAAACGTACATATTGAGGAATTTTTTAATAGTACCGTCGGAAATTGCACACACCATTCCTCATTTACCGCACAAGCACTAGATTATGCAAGGCCTTCATATAAATGCACATATATGGGAATGCTTACTATTTAGAATTAGATGTTTGAGATGATGCAGACACCTTAACTCATATTTATTTATATACACACACACTTTTAAACCCATGATGGCCTTTATTTGATATTCTGTAGGGAACATTTTCTTGTTATCAATCCTCACGGTAGAACGCATCTCTATTGAATGGAAAAAAATTATAATAATTTATAAAAGTATCATATAAGTAAGATTTATCACTAATGGAAACCAATGTAGTAATACTGAGAGTAGATCATTCATGATGGATTGTGAAGGGGGGGGTCATGAATACTTCAATATCTGAGTGAATCATACTTAATTTAGGTTAGAATAATCTAGTAGACCCTCTATAATATTCCTAGTTGTAATCTTCTCCACATAAGATAAACGGTATACTAAATTTATCATTTCATTTGCAACATCCAGAAGAAAACGTCAGAGAGATTCTTGATCATCATCAACAACTGAATTGATTTAGACATGTGCGTATGTCCGTGAGTTCTTAGCATTTTTACACTCGAAAGTTTTAAGATATTGATTTGAAACTTCTGTGCATAGAGTTTTAAGGCAAAATCGATCATGAACCAATCACACAATCGACAAAAATCTATTTGTCTGCCTTCAAAATTAAGATATTAAATTGAAATTGAATATTTATAGATATCCCATTCATCCATGACACGCCCACAAATGACAAAAATATATATATCTCCCACAAAAATTGCCCCATGAACGTGGAATTTCATATACATACCTTTAGTTGTTCTATCCTTCGATGTGCCAAAATTGGGCGTGATTGAATAAAGAACACGTCAAAAATTTACAAAAAATCATATTCAGCGCAAAACTCGACTTGAAGTTGATACGGAATACATTAAATATTAAAGAATCTAATCCTGCACCTGTCACGCCCACTGTTAGTATCTAAGCCAAATTTAGCTTTTTTACTTGTTTTATTTTCAATTCCAATAAATTTATGGTCCAGCACCCTCTTCAGATCAATTATAATGCAAAAGAAAATGAAAGAATCCTAAAAATTTTCTAGTTTGTCGTGTAAACGTTATCCATTTATTCATGTTTAATATAACTTTCAAGTACGTATGTTTCAATTTGTACATATCCTTTGAATTCCATTACTGTTATTATATAGCGATAAGGATAATGTACTTAAACAATATTTTGGCAACACATTCGTATTATTTTTTGCAATCGTTTTGATAAAAGTACGCTTTCTCTTACCAATCTATTTATACTTTTTATTGCAACAAAAACTTTGCCACTTGTTGGCAAATTTTCATAAGTCATATTCTTCGTTAAGCTAAATAAGAAAACTTTCTATAAATACATACACACACGTATATATTTTAAAGGGCATGCCAAGTATGTTGGGAAGCAACATAACAAAATATTATGAGGCGAAGAATACTTATGACAGTTACTAGAACTGTCACTCCTTTGTCACACTCAGTAAATAAATGTACGTTACAATGAAAGAAGCAGAAGACGAAGGGGACAAAGTTGTAGACAAAGAGAATGTGTCTTAAAGATTTGAGCTGAATGTCTTATGAATAAAAAAAAAGTTCAGGTTTCGTTGGTTACCCATTAAAAATTCTCCTATTAACTACATTAACAACGTCAAGGTTTAGTTGTTATTTTTCATTTTTCACCTCTGTTTCATTTCCACATTGACTTTTAAGATGGGAGGTGTTCAAAAATAGAAGTACGTTCATTTATTTGGTTTTTTTCTTTTTTTTTCATAATATTATGTGTAACTGGAGCATTTTCAAGTATCTACACTTTAATGATGTGGTTCGTACAGATTCTATTGTATTGCATGTATTGTGCTTTTGAAGGGTTGCATTATCCTTAAACTTTATTTTATGGTTTAACACTCTTACACAAGAGCCTTGAAAGAGGAATTGTTGTAATAAAAAGAAAGCAAAACGAATAATAATAAATGTCAATGCTGGTCACACACAAGTGTACATAAAATGGCCTAAAAATCTTAAATGACTTGAAAGAAAGTTTTATTTTAAATACTTCACAAATTAAAGTGAAATGTTTTCGAATATTTGTTAAAGTATTTTAAAGAAGGGGCATTGGAAAAACTTCATTATGACATTTTTACTTCTATTACTAAGCCTTCAATGATTTTTCATTCATATTAAAAATTTGAATCAAAAATAATTCGACTGCTGTGATCAGCTTATGTTGTACATTTTTTAGTAATTAGGCAATATACGGATTAAAACGGAAAGCTTACTCGAGCAGCTAATAATAGCAAGTATTAGGCTTTTACCTTTAAGTTAAAATATTTTACCAAAACATAGTACATCTACTACTTGCCCACAATTAAGAGAAACCTTTTTTTTGGGCAGAACCCAACGTGGTATTTGATAAGTATTACAAATACTATTAAAAGGCGTAACCAGATATTTGCCACTCCCATATTTTTTGTTTAAATATGGAGAGTATTTAAGATTCGGTCTAAGCCAAATACGATTGTTACATATATTTGTTTTCTGTTAATAAGGTTCAATAATATTATAAAAGTTTTCGAAATTAATTTTGTTGATTATGAAAATGGATAAAATTCTGTGCTTGGTACGTTCATTAAAGCGTACAACATAAAAATGAGAAACTAAAATTTATTTTTTAATTATTCCTTTAATTCTCCTGCAACACATACACAACCACGCATCCGTAGATATCCTACTGAAATTTACACGAAGGTCATCATCTCATTTTATGGGAATATAAACTTTTCCCAAGCATCACTAGCTTTATATGTATAATAATAGTAAAAGTGCGTGTATGTGGTGCATATATGAAATGTTGCATACAACTATTTGTTGTTGGGTGGCTGTTGGGTGTACAGTACAGGCACTAAATACACTTAAGTTGGAACTAACAAATTTAATAACTAAAGTTGCAATAATGTGCAAATATATACAGACACACAAACAAGCAAGCAGACACTCACAACTGCCAACAAATAATAATAGTGATTGCTAGTGGATGGCGTGTCCATGTATAAGTGGTAACTGTTATTGTTTGCATTCCAGCACAAAGTACAATATCAAGCGTACGCTTGAGATTAATTCTTATCGTGTGTGTGTATATATATGTACAATTGTTTAAATATAAATACATGTGCAGTAAGTACCACTACAATCATCTCTGTATCCATGTACATTATTGTGAATAGACTTTAAATATATATGTTTTATACACAAACGAAGTCAGCACTGAATGGACCCAAAAAAAAAAAAAAAGGAAAATATAATATGAGAAATATATGGCACATGTACACACATATAGAAACACTTATCAACACAAAATTTTCTGTTTGTCATATTCATGCAAATATGCACAATACATATATGCAAGCACGAACGCACATCAACAGCAGCAGTTGCAAATAGTAATTTATATAAAACTACTCATATTCTCGTAAATGTATGTTTTGTGTACATTTACACGTGTACATACACACATAACGCTGTGAGTAGCTAAACAGAGGTTCTCGCTAAAAATTATGTCTCTTCACGCACACACGCACACATACAACCCCAATAAGGCGAGGAAACAAATATATAAAAAACATACGTTTACCAAGACAGTACATGCCAACATCGTCATATATTCCACCACAGTGTAGCAATTACCTAAACACATGCACTCATAAATGTTGGCGAATAGAAAAAAAACAGCTACATACGCGTGTGTGTGTGCATATGTTATACATGTTAAAATATACTGAATTATGAAAAGTTTGCTGTAAATATTATTACTTATACGTTCTCTCATGCTCGTCTCTTACTCGAATTATTTATTAGCTCAACATTCTACTTCCCCATGATCTTGCATTTCGTTAATTATATTCCCTTTTCGGTACATCATACCACGTTCACCATACAGTTTATTTAACAAATTTTTGGTTATTTTCTAATATAAATACATGTACCAGACATAAAACAACCTATTCATCGCTTGAGAAAATATCTGCCTTTAACTTTTTTTATGATTTTCTATATAATTGAGAAATAAGTGAAAAACTAAATTTGAATTTATTTCAGATCTTAAATACTTAAATAGTAGTAAAGCTATATACAAATTGTGGGCGTGGCAGGTATTCTAATACATTATTTATCAACGTCGTATTGTAAATTTAGTTATTTATAAATAGTGGGCGTGTATTTTATTTGATCACGCCCACTTTTGGCATATCGGTACATATGTTATGTGTACTAAATTAAAATTTTATAAATGAATTGTTTAGATGCACGGACGGACACGACTAGATCGACTGATATATTGATAAATACATATAATTTGTAGGGTATCTGAGTAATTTATGAATGTTTTCGATTAGTGAAAGTGCAGCTTGAACAGTAAATATTTAATGTTGGAACATATCAGTGTCGGATTATTGTTTGTTGCTTTTATTATTATTATTATTGTTGTTGTTTTTGTTGTTTATTGTAATCACCACCATGGGAGTGTACTATTTTTGTCCAAAACATTTGTAACACCACAATAAAAAAAGCAACAGGAAACCCTATAAAGTATACATGTTCTTGTGCAGCATTACAATCTAAATAATGTCTGTCTGTCCAAAAAAATTTATCATGGTTATAAAGAAAATAACAAACTCAAACTTGGCAAAATTATTAAAAATATATATAACTGATATAATTGTTGCAATATCGCTCAAAAGAAACGCCCTCATCAAAATTTTTAAGGTTATTTTTTCAACTGTAAATTCATTTACGTAGAAACTGCAACATTGGTACAAGGATTTTACAATGTGTCTTCCAAAATAAGAATGATCGCCTACGCCCATCAAAAACTTCAGAAAAAGTTATTTTCAGTAGAAATATAATATTGCCCTTAAACCATGCCCATAATCGATAAAACATCAATGTAAGCCCTACATTTTATTTTGCTGTGCATGCAGTGTTTGGTGTGGTTGTGTTTGTTTATTTTTGCGATAGATGTAAAACTCATATGTGGTTGTTTTTATAGTTGTTGATTCGTATTTTTACATCTTTTACTTTCTCATCATATCCTTAATCGTACATGTATCCTATTACACATGCACACATCTGTGTGAGTATTTCCGCTTATAACGACAACATATACAACAACAATAACAACAACAAAAAATAAACAAACGAACAAGATGGCACGATAAAATTTTAATTAGTACATAAACTGTTACTTGAGCTTTGGATGCGTGCACACAAATATATCTCCGCATACCGACACTCGTTACGAGTGCCTGCATGTGTGTATGTGTGCGGATGAGGACCATAACTATGAAAATAAGTTAACATTTATATTTGGTGGGTGTTCATATATGTATATACAAGTTAGACCAAGTTCTCCATATGCCATACAAATGCTTTCGCGTACGCACACATGTGTATAAATGTTTTTCCTGTGTGTATATAATAATTTGCCGGTTTAGGGATATGCATCAGTTGTGCGCGACACGTTTTGTGAAAGTGTGTCGTAATGAGAGAGAGAGAGAGAGAGAGAGACAGATGGAAATTATTTAAGCCAGATGTCATTAGCTACTACTGCACAGAATAGTATTCAAAAAACATAATTTCCTGTAATTACAAATTAAAATTCAAATTGCGCACAAATAATTATTTGTAAAATCGTAACGTGCACAAATGTAATTTTTTCGGTTAAAATATTCTTAAATTTAATAATTAAAAACAGGTAAAAATATTATAGTCAGTCAAGCCCGACCCCACATTTTACTGCTAAAATTATTCTATAATTAGGATCCGCCGCTTAAGTTACTTCTAAAAATGGTCCTATTCAGTCAAGTCAATATTAAATTAATATAAGTCGATATAAAATGAATAAAGAAATGCGACATGTAGCTTGCGTACAAATTTACATGGACTGACAGACGGACTTGGTTAAATCGATTAAGTATCGATCGTTGTAATTGAAGGTGAATGTGGCATTTGCCGTTTACACCCTCCCGTTTACACAATTTTGTGTAAAAAATTTATTTTGGTAAGCGGTGGACGTTATCCGACCTCGTCCATTTTTGGCATATCGATGGATGAGAATTAAAAATGTACTAAATTTCAATTTCGTAACTATTATATTTGGTTCATTATGAGCGTGGGGGTTTCACTAAAGAGTGGATGGTATGAAAACTGAGTAGTTTAGTTTTCGCAATAGCTCAATTATTACGCAAAGAGTTCACCCGATTGATTGTGAATGCATTCCTCTTAGTTAAGGAAAATGGCACTAAATTGGTCGTCCCCTGTTTTTAGCGACTTTACATATATACCCACACACATAAATATTTATATAAGTAGAAAATTACAATTTAAATTTTCTAGTCTAGCACACGTTTCATTGTAAACTTCTGTTGCTTTCTATTGTATTTTTTCTTTTCTTCTTTTAATTTTTTTTCCTTTTTTTTGCTTTATATTTACAGCAGAGAAAGTGCACTTGACTTCCGCTTATATTTTGTACGCGAAGATATTCAGGCTATGCAGTTAAGAAACAAGAAGAGAAAGAATTTTAACGAATACAAAGAATTGCAGCTAAAGCAGTCTCCAAACTCAACAGCAGCTGGTGCAGAGAAAAGAAATTGAAAACCTAAAAGAAAAAAAAAACGGCATTTTTGGTGTTAACAAACCTCGTGAACAGTTTTGGTTGCGGTTGAGGTGGCGACATATGGCACTTGGTGCAGTAAGTTTCCCACCAAATAAAGCGTGGAAAGAGCAACTATTTGTTGTTCCTGTTGTTGTTGTTGTTGTTGTTGTACACTTTTCTTCAACAAAGTCTAGAAAACCGCATTTAAGTGACGTCTGCTGTTATGTTGTAACAGAAAGTTGTGTATTTCGCTTTCTTTTTCTGCGTGTACTGGCGCGGAGTTGATGGAAAGAGAAAGCAACAGCATAGATAACATTTCAAACATTTCACTTATACAACATAAGCTGGGAGAGAATTTTCCGCTTTTTGAAAAGTTTGTCGCTGTGATTTTTTTTTAATGGCGCATTTAATTTGTTACAGTAAACTGCGAGAAAATATTTGAAAGAATTTCAATTATATCGATAAAGTTGTAAGAGGAATATAGGTACTTGAAATAACGTTGAATTGATTTGAAGGATAAGAAAAACATGAAAGCGGAATTAAAGGAATTTTGTAATGAATTCAATGAGAAAATATTTTCAGCTAATTTGTGGTAGAGTGGCTTTCATTTTATCAAAGTGTTGGATTAACTTTTATATTGTTTTTGTTTTTATTTATTCACTTTATATGGTTAGTGAAGCAAACACACACACACAACAGTTGAAGAAGGGATAATAAACAATAGCAGCAAGAATAACACTACGTACATAGAATTGTGGGGAGGTGTGAAATAAAAAGAGAGGTTGCCTCTATGATAGCTTAAATTAAATACCATCACGCCAGTAACCAGTCACCACAACCACGAGTATAAACACCCAGTATGAAGTGAGAAAAATTGTATTAAAATGTTTCTTGCCAACAGTCAACAATATACGTGTGTGTTCAGTCCAGTCCAGTCCAGTCCATCACAGTCAGGCTTGACACCAAGCACAAGTGGCCACAGCAAAGGTAACTTTATGTTTGTAACTGACTTAAATGAAATGAAATTCTCGGTTTTAAAAAATATATTCTACAGTCATGTATATGACAACCAGGCGATAAAACTTTTTATATTTTAACCATCAGTTTGCTAACGAACACATTTTTTAAGCGGACACTCTTAACAACGAAACAAATAATTTGGGTTACACAAATGGTAACTCCTAGTTAAGCTATTGCGAATGAAACTTCTTTTATTGGGAACTCATTGAAATAAATAAATATTACCAAATGCAAATGTAGGAGCCGGTAAAGCCCGACCATTTAATACTTGATGACAAAATACTAAAATTCTTAATTTTTTTAAATAAAATTTTTAACCATAAAAACATATGTAGGCAAACACATTATCCTTAAATTATAATTATAATTTAATGAAAATATTTAATAAATAAAACATCTTTGCCACACTTTAATAATTATTTCTCTTTGGTGATAAAAGATGATAAGCGTTTATCGTTGATTGCAGTTAAAGCACGAAAGGACGTACACGCAATTGTGAAAGTCAGTTGTATTTATAGTTTGTACTCATCTGTTATCCATGCCCGAAAATTAACATTGAGATTACATTGAATATGAATTTCAAACAAATGGAACATCTCTATGGTTCGTGGTGTGCAGTGCATTTATAAATGACACTTCTGTGGTGGTACCAAATCCACTGCACCGTAACGTAGAGTCTCATAAAATAAATAAAATGATGGAGAACACAGACCGGTAATTATGATATTACATGCATCTGAAATACGATGTGATGTGCATGTACTTTCTGCTGGATTTTTATTCGATGGGTGGTGAATTTATATTCGGAGAAGAAAAAGTTGAGAAAGAAGTAACAATTGAAGAACAACTGGGGCTCATGTTGAATTATATATAATAGTAACATGTATTTTATATCATGAATGATTTTGAAAGTTAAATATTGGCAAAATGTCTTTTTAGTAGTACCATACACTTGACACTCCATTCGCATTACTTTGCGTTCTTTTCTTTTTAAGGGAACGTAGGATATTTTACGGCCACATTTCACTTTATTTACACAACATTTTCACCTATTTGCCTTAAACGTGTACACCCAGAATAGATTTAAATGCAGTTTTGTTTGAACACTGTCCGTATGAAAGTTTGACAAATTGTCTGTCTAGTTCATATTTGAAGGACTTCTAGGACGTGTAAAAATTTGGCAACTCATATACTATTATTTATACATATACTCATACGTCCGTATGTATATTTGAATATTGAATACATTTTTTTTTTATTCAACTAAACAACACATTTAAGTATTGGTTTTATTTCAATTCCGAAGGTTTTAAATGTGTTCAGAATGTATATTTTTTCTATTTATTTGTCTGTATGCCTGATTGCCAATCTACAATTTATTGTATGTGTGTTCATTTTTATGTTCGATTCATGTTTTGTGATTAACTGTTCATTGGTTTGTAATGCAATTGAATGAATTGATTTGAGTTTGGTTTTATTTTCTAAAAATATATAAAAAATGTAATTTTTATGCTTTAAGCAATATGTGAATTTTTTTTTTATATGAGAGGTCATCTGGGCGTATAATTGATATTTAATATGTTTGTAGAATTTTCTATTTGTATAAACTCCATTTAGAAAAAGTGTTCTATTAAGTTGTTTATGACGCTGGCAACACCCCAAATATTATATTGTAGATAAGCATAGTAATCTTACTTTAACTAACCGAGTGAGGATGCGTCATGTCTACAATTGATAATATTGTCTCAGAGTCAGTAAAATATATTAAGTTTGTCATTCCATTTGCAACAAGCAAATGGAGGCATCATAGACCCTATAAAATATATATATCTGTGATAAGCATCAAAATATGAATCGATCTGTCTAGATACATGTCTATGTATCATATGTCCGTGTGTCCGTTTGTTGTTGGTTTTCTCACGGGCGTAAATTTTGAAATATTAAGCTGAAATTTTGTACAGGCACTTATAGTTTTATCTATCACTAAGATTTGGTCTAAGCCAACTTTAGTTTTCTTTCCTACACTACTGCCCACTTATTAAACCAATTGATTCATAATAACATTCGTCTGTACAATTTCGTGATCAATCTGCGGAACAATTTTTTAGATATTTCAATGAAATTTAAGTTTTAACCCACAACAAATATTTAAGAATGAGTAACAGAAGAGATTAAACAAATTATTATGTGACCCCCTCCTCAAGTACCATTATTAGGCTATTAAACCATTAATATGAACAAACCGCATAATTTTCGTTGGGTCCACCGCGTAGTAGCAAAAAACCCCTTCAAATTTGTTTTCCAGTAAAATTATCAAAGTGGCCTAAAATGTTCCAACTGCTAGAGAGGCAGGTGGGTGGTCTGTGATTGTTCTGTTTTGTAAACGTTATTGTTATAGCTTAATTTAAAGTTGTGTGTTTTGTAGTATTTTGTTTAAATTTTAAATTTTTTGTGGAGGTCGAACAGCAGTGGGTGTGTTTAGACATTTAACCAACCGTGCCATTGATAATGTTTTCTGTTGCAATTTCGTAGCTATTTGTTGTACATTGTTTGTGTTGTATTTTTTTTTTTTTGTGCTCTTGCTACTATTTTATATTGTTGTTTAACTATTGTCAGGATGCGGGCCTGTTCGGCATGTTGTTAACCAGCCAGCAAAGCGGTAGAGTAGACATTAAAAGAATTGTATTCAATGAATTGGAAACATTTAATAGCCTGTTAGTGGTCGGTTATAATTTGCCTTTTACGCTCACCGCCACCACACCACCAGCCAATTTATACAAGTGTGTGAACTTTTATATGTTTTATTCGGCCATTTTGGGAAATCATGTAAATTTGATTTTAAATTAATTTAAAATGTAGCTCAATAACAGCTTAATTTAATTTCACATTTTCAAAAACTTACTTTCAGACTAAAAATAAAAATATTTTATGGAGAAAAATTCTTCATCACTTCAATTCTCCATATGTGTGTGTGTTTATGACAAACACATGTTTGTATATTGTGCGGTATTTAATTTTTATTTTTACTATAAAGCCAGACAAAGTCTAGTCTGTGTATGAGAGCAACGCCATTTATCCATTCATACACTATTTTGTATATAAGTTTTGTGGAAGTTTTTCTTTTTGTTATTATTTGTACTATTTTACTTGTGTATGGTATATGCCCAACCATGATAGTCTAGCGCAATGATACTGCACTGGAATGTATGTCATTTTATGTCAAAATCAAAGTCTGTTGTGGCAGACAGTAACACGTCGCTTGTCTGGCTGGCTTTTGCATTTTTCATAGTCCCGAACAGACATCACATTTATACTGAAGGTTTTATTTTTATGAATAAACCATGTAATTGGTGTTTATGTAGAGGTGCCATGCTAAGCGGCACTACGAAAAACAATAATAATAATTGAGTGTATTTTGTTTGATGAATTCGTAGCGATGGCAAGCAGTAATTTGTGTAAAATGAAAATAAAATGCAATAATAATGTTTTGAAAATAATAAAAAGTGAAAATTTTGCAGCTAGTTCCACCTGATCATACAACACTCTGCTCGTTTTGGTTGCACAATTTATGCTAGACAAGAAAAGTAATCAATAAATTTATTCACCATCTTGGCTCTTACACATCCTCTCTTTGTGAAGGATCTTACATTAAAAGCATTTTTTTCTGGGATTATACAAAAAGAATATCTTTAAAGAGAACGGCTTTTGTTTACAGAAAATTAACTTACTAAACGGTTCAAAGCGAAAAAGCAATTGCGCGCATATGGCGGCATAACACATTATATGGGTTGAAAAGAAAGCGTTTGAATAAAGGGATTTTCTTTTTATTAAAAAAAGAACACATGAGAGTGGGCTGCATCAGGCCAACGCCACATCCAGAGTATCTTCTTCTCTTTTATATATGTGTATATATCCCCCACGGCTATTTCTTCTTTCCTTCTTTTATTCCGTGAATTCAAAAATTAACACAGACAGAGAGACAGAAGGGCTTAATATTCGCTGCTGAGCCAGAATATGTATTCTTTTAGAGGTAAGGCTCGCTTCTAATATTTATAAAAGATTGAACGAAAACAATATACCCCCTATTCTTTATGATGATGGCTAGAAAAAGCCAAACAATTAGATTTCCATAATTTTGTCTTTATCGTTTGCTACACTTCGTTCTCGGTTTAGAGTGCCTCTTATTCGAACCAATATTTTCTATAATGGAAATGATCATATACACATAACGGTTTATATATATGTGTGTGTGTGTTTAGAAAATTGGAAAAATACACAAGGCGTGGAGAAACTGAATGTAAAACATTCTCCAACAGAATTTTACATAAAAGACTTGTGAAGTGTTTTTTTTTTCTTTTTTTATGCATTTTGTTTTACATTCCACCCACATTTACACATCGTTAGTATCCATGCATCCAGTTGTCTTTCGATGAGCACATGTGATTATATGTTTTTATCCAAACTCATGTATCAGGAATTTATGTATAAAAGTTTTTCGTGCTCATGTTCAATATTATGGATTTTGATTTTCTTTCTCTACTCTCTTATTGTTGTTGTTAGACTTTAGAGTACATATACATATACACGTCCATATATGGAAGCATGGTATTGAAAATTGTTGCTTAAATTTCTGTGTGTATGTGTTTATGGATGTATATACTGTAGAATGTTCATATTTTTATATTGTGTATGGTTGCAGAGTAAGTAAGCGGTACTTAACGCCCTAGTATAGAGCGTGATGTATGCAATGTTATGCAAGTGTTGATATCTGTGCTTGCCTGGTGTGTCAATAGAATTTGATACAACTTAAGTGAAATAACTTCGTGGGGTCTCCGCAGTCTCCTTCTAAGTTTTACCTCAACACAAATTATCTGCTTAACACTCTTCCTATATATGTTTAGATGTATGGACGTGTGTAACACAACCATAAAAAATCTATTAGAATGTTTTCATATCTTCCTTTTTGTTCACTACGAAACTTTTTTTATCACTCTTTTTGAGTTGTCATAAAAGTGTTTTAAATTTGAACGTCATGGCAAATATTTTCAGAGTTTAATCTTCAAATAATGGAAAAACTTTTTCCTTATACTCCTGTTCCTCTTCGCTTTTCACTTTTTTTTTTTGCTTATATTAATTTTTATATGTATGTATATGTATATGTGAAGCATTAAAGCAGTAATTTTCAATTTATTTGAAAATCCCTTCACACCAAAATCATGATTAAAACAAAACGGAAAAAAGTTGTGGAGAAAATTGAAATATTCGAAGAAGCAGGAAACCTCAACAACAAGTTAATGATTTCGTTGTGGCTTTCACTTCAATTTCAGGGATTTTTTTCTATGCTTACGTGAAAAGTAAATGTAATGGTTTTAATGGTTTACCGCTGGAGTGGTCAATGAAGTTCGCATATAGCGTATATGGAAAAAGTGTTGGTTTTTTTACTTTCTCCTAAAGCAATCCGACAATTAAGATAAAGTTAATTGACATTTTTCTATTGGCCATTAGCCATGAATCGGGAAATTCTGAAAGTAGAGTGAGACAAAGAAGAACCAAAAAGTCAATGAAATTTAATTTTTTTTTTTACAATTTTTGTTTGTCCTTCAAGTTGGACCCATTACATGATACATATTTATCGTATATAAGTTTGGTTGTATTAGTAAAGGTGAGCCAGTGTCGTATATATCGCAAGAGAGTCTTCAGAAATGTATGTCCCGAAATAAATGATTTTGAACAATTTTTATAAAACAATTTTAAAAATGGCGTATTTTTGATCAATCTGGGAAAAAGCTTTATAAGGACATTCGATTCAGAAAAAGTTTCCGAATCGATCTGGGATAAAAGGTGGTTTGTTTTTAGCCATTTTAGAATGGCAAACATTGCCTCCACTTAATACACTTTCCACCTCCACAAATCGTGCAGGAAATAATTCATTGACACGGCGGATAGCGTTGAGAACACAACATAAAAATTTAATTAGCAATACATGCTTGCCTTATAAAATATTTTGTACGTATTGAAGAGCACACATGCACCAACGTGTCCACAAATCATCACATTTGAACTTTATTTGTTTTAGGTAACTACAATAAAATTTTTAAAACTTTTTTTCCTGTTTCTCCCATTAAAAGCGTCGTGTTTTGCTAGCTAGCTAGCTAGCTAGCTCCCTTAAATATGATTTATACAGGGGACGGTCTAGACATTGTAAATATCTTAAGTGCAAACGCGTGTTTACAGAGCGTATTGCAATTTCGCAATATTTACTTAGAGGCGAAATGTTGAACGAATGTGTGCATGAACATGAACACTCACGATACACTGGGGCTTAGTATAAATATAAAACCATATGGGTCTAAAATATGTCATTTTTGTTTTTGTTGCTTTTGTTGTTGTTGCTGTTAATATATAAGAAAATCCATAAATAAACTAATAAATAATATTTGTGCAACTTAATCTCTCTTGCACACTCACTTACCCAGGCTTACATATGTACACAAATACACACACCCACGCATGTATATAATATATATAATATAACTTAATGCTTTCACATTTTTATACAACATATGTGCTTGGGCGCCTTTCCATACCCACCCATACCCACACCCATACCATACCATAAGATGATCATAATTCATAATAAATGGCCGTAAATCCGTTACATAGTCATGTGTAAAATATAGATTTTGTTATTAAATTTCTTTTTAATATTAAATAAAAAACAAATACATAAAAACACAAAACAAGCAAACATTTGAACGATTGTAAGCGCGGCAGTTAAATGCTCTTAACATAGGTAACCTTATAATCACGCATATATCACTTTCAGTTCAAAATGTGTGATCGCATAACGCATAACATTCTCTGATGTTGGATGTTGTACATATATAAACAAGTAACAAATCTATATATGGCTGAGGTGGAGATAAGCTGTCATTCATTTATATTTAATATCAAAATGAAGGGAGTGGAATGTCGAACCAAAATTTGCAGTTTCAAAAACTTTAAGAGCATGACAGTCCGTCTCCATATTAAAGGTATTTGACTAAGGCCAAGTTTTTGCAAAAAAGCTCAAGTATATACATGATGCGTACGGTATTTGGAGACACTCATATGTGCGATTGTAATTTTCGTCGAGTTTTCTTCTAAACGTTATACTAAAGTTATAAGGAAAATTTACTTAAAAAATGCTGTCAATAATATATATAATAACGCCGGCTTCTAGGTGTTGCAAAAGTAAGGATAAACGTAGTAAACACCATCATGTGTTGAGGAAAAGTAAGCATACTTAGTAGACACGTAGTATAACACCAATTTTTTTTATTTTTTTGTGAAAATGTTTAATGCTGTTGGCGTTGTAGGGAAATGTTTTTCTTGGCTAAATTTTAATTTCAGCATATTTTATATACGTTTTACTGATAAACGTATAATTTATAACTTTATATAAATGCATTGACATACAGGCCGTGACCTAGACTTCTCTACTTTGATGCGGTTGCTTATCACTTAGTTTACAAACCATTACATTTTCATGTAATGAATCATGTTTATTAAAATTTCCGACACATCAATGAGTACTTGATATCTATGCATACATAAAATTTTACAATTGGGCTTATGGAAATATATGTATTAGGTCATATCAATTTTTTTTTCTTTCTTTCTTTTTTTTTTGGGAAAAAAAGTTATATATTTTTTATTGAAAACAAATTGTTTGGAAAATTTTAAAAATATTTTATGTGAACTAAAATGTAATAAATGCATGTATATGTATTTGTATAAATTTATTTATAAAGAAATATTTTAATTTTCTTGTAATAGTGTCCTTCTTTAGGTTCTTTATGTTTGTTGTAATATGAGTTGTTAAGTAAGTTGCTTGAAAATAATAAAAAGATACAAAATATTTCATTACTCTGGCTACTCACTTGGTTTAATTGTTTGGATATTTGAGAAAAGACTTGGATTTGGTCAAATCTTAAATACCCTCCACATCTACATACAAATAGTCCTACTTCGGGGTATTGTAAACGGAATGACAAACTCAGTATACCCTCATCTTATGTTGAAGATATAAAAAAAAAATTAAAAAAGTTTCATACCTAACAATTCAGTCCTCAAATATTTTATTTGATTTAATTTAATTCCATTTATTTTTTATTTTATCTTAATTAACTGAACGATTCACAAATGATGGGAAAATAATAATTTGCATATATAATAATAATGCATGTTTGTTTGAAGTAATGCACAATACATACTCATTTGTAATACGATTCTTGTTAGAGTCAATTGCTTGATAGTGTCATTGGCAGAATGAAACTGCGCGGTTGACAGTTTAATTATTTTTTCTTCAAATCATATCTGTCATGGTAAACTGGTTAAACGGCACCTACACACATACGTATAATGTATAAATGCATATGTACATACACACACACACACACACACATTTCTATAACAATTTTTATTGAATTATGTCGTTGGGTAAAGTAAAGAGCACACAAGCACGAACCCAGCCAAGTAGAGAAAGTATAAATTCTCGAGCAAATATAAATTCATTAATTAATTAGAAGAATAAATTTTCAGTTCGTGTTTGCTGTCGCTTCTTGCACTTCTCTCCAATCCCCTATTATTGGTGGAAGTGAAATGAATGAAAATACGTCTGTGAAAAATTTATATGCTACTTAAGCTCGTCTTTGCTATAATCACTGTAAATCATTGTCTATCTATGTTAATTATTCTGTATATGTGTTAATGTAAATGTGTGCATGTGTTTGTGCGTACGTTCATATAAGGGTATCTGTACTGCTTTTGGTTTCATTAATTGGATTTCTTTGGTAGGGAGCAGGACCCCGAACTAAATCGTAAAAGAGAACGAACGTTCACATGCAACATATATTGTAATTTGGATAAAAGTTGTTCATAGAACATGCAGGCAAATGAAGTGCATTCCATTTTAAAGGCAGCCAACAAATCGATTTTCTAGCTAAATACTCATACAAACACACACACACACACCCGTTTAGATACATACTTATAACACTTTAACTCTAAAGGAATTCTTATGTGTATGAGCTGTTTAATGGTTGGCTTCACTAGCTCTGCCTGCATTTTGTAGTAACTTTCAGTTTAGTGTAACGCAGTGGTTGTGTGTTAGTATGCAATTTTCACACTATAATTTCACACTTGAAACTAATCGATTTTAGATTTCGTTTTGTTTCGAGTCCTGCTGTGAGTTCTACTTATTTCTTTGGCTGCTTTGTACTGCTTCCCCCCTTTACAAAACATTTCAACCCATTTGCCCGGCATTGAAAATGTTCATCTGCCTCGTTAGCCTTAATAAATAGTTTATATATCTGTTTGTCTCTTAAAGGCTGTTAATGCGCGTGTGTTTGTGTGTATTGAGTACATTCACATATTTTTCGAAAAACAGATAACGAAGAAATTGGTTTTTCTTCCGTTCTCTCTCAGCTCATTACGCAATACTGAGTATTTGGACAAGAGTTTTGCACTATATGCCAACTTGTAAACTAATATAAACACGTTGTTCTTTTCATTGTCATTTAATGGAAATTTAAAATTTCTTTAAAAAAGTTCAAATTCTCTGTAAAATTCTTCCTTTAAATGGAATTGAAGGTTGTAGATATACTAATATAAAAGTTGCAACGAGTAGTAAACCTTACGTAATGTTGCTTATTATAAAAGTCCTCATCAATCATTAAAATGTGATTCGATCTAGGCACATTTGTTCGTAAGTCCGGCTGTTGGTGGCACTGTTACGGTAGGTTTCTGCGTGCAAATTGCTATTGTATTGAGAGCCACGCCCATAACAAACAAATGTCAATCCATCAGTAACAAAAATTGATCATTGAAGATGAAATAGGATGCATGCATAAATATTTGATTCAATCGATTGTGGAAATGGGATCACCTAACATCATGAGAGTTTCTAGAAATATTTATAAATCATGCCATTCCAAATATATATAAATATATATATATATATCAACATTTTTTTACAAGACCACATATATGTTCCTTGTAGAAGTGTTAACTATACAAACATGTTAACACACCACAGATCTGTAAAGTAGTGTAACATGAATGACATCATGTACAAAAGTGAAAATACCATCATCATCATCGTCGTAGTCGTCGTCGTCATCATCAGTGGTACCATCATGAATATTATTGCACTTCCATGTAGTATATATGTGTGTGTGCCCCCCTATTTTTTAACTTTCCACCATGCACACACGAACGTTGTCATTCCTTCATTGGTGACTATGTCAAAGTTGTTTGTTTCACTCCCTGTGAGATTGTTTTTTATGGTATTTGTTTGTTCATTTGTTTTTTGGTTTTTTGTGTTAACGTTGGTCGTATTTGTGGGTTATGTTATGTTGTTCTTGTTACCCAATTTTTATGCTCAAATAGATTTTCAATTAATATTAAACAAGCCACAAATGGTTTGTAATGTTAACATTTTTGCATGTGCCACTAAGGGCGAGTATGAGGGCACTCTATAGAAGAACGTAAAATAATATTATAAACATACAAAAATATATATGTCTGTGTATGGGGAGTTCCGTAGAGTTTTCGATTTTAAACATTAAAAAAAAATTTAACAAATTTTAAAATATTTGACCGTCCGTTTATAATGAAGTTGACTTTACACTACTGAGTATGAATAAAAAATTCGCACAAGTTACAGACACTATAACAAACTAAGTACACCTAACAATTGAAAAATGTACACATATGAATAAAAATAAAATATATATTTTTAGAATAAAATAAAACAATTGAAAGTAAATTTTTTATACCCTACATATAGGATAAAAGACATACTAAATTTGCAACACCCAGAAAGACAATATATTTATATATAATCTTGATCAGCATCAAAAACTGAGTCGATGTAGCCACAAAGGTACGATTGTCCGTACGTCCGCATAGTAGGCACTTTGAGACATTGAGCTGACATTTTATACAATTACTTTTAGCTTTTGAAATTGGAAAAAATCGATTAGGAGCCATGCCCATAATCGAGAAAAATCTGTTGATTCGCCATAAAAATTGAACGATGTAGTTAAAATTTAAAATTTCATAACTATTTAGTTGTTTTAATAGTTTTAATTAATAGAAATACAAACATATGTTGCTTCTGCTTGAAATATTTTACAGATGTACTCGTAACGAATGATAAACAAGTAAAAAATGTATAAAATTTGGCTTTGACCACATCTTAAATACCTTCCACAAGTATATACAAATAATTACGTCGCATAATAACGCGTGTAGATCGATTTTTTTCGTGTTTTTCAATCACGCCCATTTTGGGCGCAACGATGAAAGAGGTAATTATTTTTAGATAAACCAATTTTCAACTTTATAACTCAATTTTTATGGCAGATAAATAAATTTTTTCTATTAAGGGCGTGGTTCTTGAATGATTTTGAACAATTTAAATAATGTCTGCACAAAATTTCTGCTTAATATCACAAAATTATTCGAGAGAGTTCTAACAACGGACGGATATACGGACATACACAGCTAGATCAACTCAGATTTTGATACAAATAAACAATATATATACTTTGCATCTCTGGCTGTTGCAAACGGAATGAGAAACTTATTTGAAGGATTTAACAATTGTATAAAAAATTGTAGACCAAATGCTGAAAAAACTAAAATTGTTATGAGAAAAACTTTTTTTTTATTACAATTCTACATTTATTATCCATTTATTTTCATACACAAATATATTTTACTAAACCCATACATCCTTAATCTATTTTTATATTCTATTTTATGTGCAGTTAAACTCTTTAGGTTTCTATCTTACTTAATAAAGTTTAATGAACATTTTTTTTAGTTTGGTTAAAATTTATATGTTGAAAGTTCACACCCTGACCTCAATTACAATAAAATATTTTAATAGTTATACTTTGATTTATTTTCTTATATAATTAAATGGTTTAAAAATATCTGCTTCCTAGGTCAAAGTGTTTCTTACTGTTACATTTTTCTTTCGTTTTGCTGTGCGCTTAAAAGGCGGGTACAATTATGGGTTTCCGCTGTTGGCAGCTTCTCTTGCAGTTTTTGTTTTGTTTTAGGATACAAAGAATTTTAAATTAAATTCTATCCGTAATGCCAACAAATGTAAGAAAGCGTTCTAAGAGAGAGAGAGAGAGAGATGAGATTGTTTATAAGAGAGAGTCACAAAAAAGCAATTACAAAATTATCATTAATAAAATATTTAAACAGTATGCAATATATTCTGGTTTGTTAACGCTTTTTAAGTAATCTATTAAATGAAATTATAAAAGTATTTACGTGAAATTTAAGAAAGCCATCGCTGTATTTGTAATGAAAGTTAAAGGAAGAAGGACTGACTTTAGAGGCTCGACATGTTTGACAAGCGTCTGTTTTATTTATATTATAACTTTATAAAGTTCTTTAAATAGAGAAAAGTTCTTAAAATTGTGTAAACATATCTAAGCCTGAAAAAGGAATTCATGGACAGATGGACGGATATGGTTAAACTATATCAGACTTTTCTGAATAGAATATTATAATTAAAGGTGGGTGTGGCATTTAGAAATATCTGAACGGACTCCAAATATCTTGCATCAAATTCTCCTGTAAAGTATACTTATCCGTTCAAACACTTAAGTGTTACCTCCGTTAGTTGTGTGGACTTTCACTCTTATTTTGAAATTAAAGCTTTAAAATGGAACTAATAACATAGACATGTAAACGTGTGAATATTTCAAAGGACTTATTTTGATATAATTTTATCAGTATGCAAATATGTGTGTGTGTATGTTCAGTTTCTATTGTTGTTTGACCCGAGTTAGCATTCATTGGAAATATTTAATTTAAGCAACACGTAACTTACAACTGCAGACTGCAGCCTGGAGCGACTTTAATAAGCTGCAATACTAGGTTATCTACGAAACAAACATTTAAAATGATTTAAAATTTTTATGAGAGAATAAAACAAATTACAAGTTTAAAGTATTGATTTTTGAGTGAGGGAGATAGATAGATAGGTAGAGAGAGAGGAAGTGGTAATGCCCGCCAGACGTTCTTGAAATTTCGCCCAAATTTTCTCTTTCTTTGTTTTCAATGGAAATGAATGCATTTTCATAATTCCCACATGAATAGCTACAGAATGGGGGTGGAAGGACAGACGACAAGAACACAATAAACAGACAGACAAATGAATCAGTCAAGCAGACATACACATTTTATATAAATATTGCATACATATGTGTATGTGTGTGTGTGTGACAAATTTCAAAGAGATTTACAATAGAGTTTGTTTTAGAAATCAGTGATGAAACATTCCAATACTAAAACATGTGCATGTGCATGTGTACAGGATAAGTGAACAAGCCTCAGCTGAGTTGATATTAGGGTTAGGGGGCGGCAAGGTGTATTTGTTTTAAGTTTTCCGGCTTACTATTGACAATTGTGTGCTTTCAAGTATTTTTATGTATGGAAATCTCCAAAGAAAAGTCAACTTTGGTTGTGGACATTGAGACAAACTGCTCAAGTTGCCACATCCGCATATACATACACTCACTTAAACACAAACGGAAAATCAAAACATCAATGTATGCACACATACATGTTCAGTAAACTAACATGATTATTATCAGTGCAAGCATCGTGAGAGTGATACACAGCAAGGAAACAGACAAGACGAGACACACACAGGATGGGAAAAAGCAGCAAGACAAACCAAAGTCACGCAGTACGGATGGTCTGCATACATTATGTGGGTTTGTGTGTTTGCATGTATGAATGTGTCTTAGACACCACAAACAACAAATTCTATACATTTTGAATCCTTACGATTTGCCTAAAGCTTCAATTTTCTACACACACACACACACACAAATTATTGTAGAAAATCTTTTTTCACGTACGTACATACCCACATGCATATAGATGGGTAGAGGTTTGAATGCAATATATCGAGTAGAAGAAAGAAAAAGTTGCATTGTATACCGCACATATCCGCTTTAATCGGATGTTTCATTATAAAGTAAATAATTGAATTCAAGAATGGTGTGTTACCTCTTAACCCATTCAAAAATAAATCGGAGTGATAGCCGGTTTATATGTAAAATACATTGGAGATGAATGAAAATAAAATATGTTTCGGATTAGAGAGAATGAGAGACATGATAATGATTGATTTCCTTTATATCCATAAAATAACTGTTTGTGTCAAGTTTCCTCGTTTTTTCTCCGACCCTAACGCCAGTTCAAGTTTGAATGTTATTTTGAGTAGAAAGATTAAATCTACAAATCTAGAAAAACTTGAAAAAGTAGAAATTGAAGTGAAAATTTTATTGTTAGTTCCACCCAAACATTCCTACACTAATGGATTCCATAATTTATGCTACAAGAATACTTGTCATGTAAAGGTTATGTCGGGAAAAAGTGCTCTTTGGAGAGGCGTTTTAAAGATGATTTGAAGGGGTTCACATTTGGCCGGGTTACATTATGAGGCTAAACAACTACTCTTTACCAAGTTTTATTAAAACATAAGAAATTGGTATTATTTAAAAAATACTGTTATTAGAGGAAGGGTGCTAAAAATAGCCAAACAGATGCATTTTCAATTTTCAATAATAAATATCAAAAATTTCTTCAACTTTTAGGTTGAATACAAGAAATACTTAAATGGACAGACAGACAATCATATTTTTGCCATATCCATGAATCAAATCAAATTGTTGTGGGAGATCGTGAAATTTTTATTAAATATGGGCGCGCTCTTCAACCGATTTGTACCAATTTAAGTAGAAATCCGCAGAAATCATTGTAAACGAACATGTAGGTTTTCTTATATTTTCAAGTCTAAATTTGTTTACTATTGCAATTTTACTTAATACCTAAATCCTTTAATTCAGTTATTTTAACCTTTTTTTAATGAAAATGTACTTTTGGTCAATTTAAAGTTTTGCTCTGACAAAATCTATGTAGAACACTTTTCCTTTTGACACCAATATTATGAATTTTTCGATTTCAATTTTTATCTGTCTTTCTCTCTCCCTATATTCCTATTCCTATGTATTTTTTTTTAGAGAATTGCGTTTTTTTTTAGTGAACAAGTAGTTAGTGAAAATGTTTAAACTATTAAGCCTTGAAAGTGGACTTTGTTCGAAACAGTTTATTCCCATAGTTTTTAGGTTTGTTTGTTAAATACTCGTGGTGTGTTAATGGTGCCTATACTATGTCTGCGAATAGTCGTTATACAGCGCTGCTTATGGAAAGGATACCATAACTTTGTCTTTGGGTTTGCATCAACAAAATGCATCTTATGCGATATAAATGTGCTCGATTTGATTTGGCCATTGTTTTATTTTGATATATATGATATTGTGATTTAATGAAAATTTCTTCATTTTTATGTGGGTACAGAAAAATGTAAAAAGTTATATCGGACAACATTTTCGATTCATGAACGGAACCAATTTTAATTCTTTTCTCAAAGACATAGAGTTTTCAAAATTCAGTCTCACCCTTATATATCGCTATCTTTTTTGTAAAACTTAACTTTAACATGCAAATTTTCACACTTTACGTTTTTTTACAGTACGGTATAGTTTTTCATTCAATGTTTTTTTCCTTTTTTTTGAATCTTTTTTTCCGGAGAGTTTCAGTTTTAGTTTTATCGAAAACTGCAACTTTTTCATTGAAGAGGAGAAAGTGTGTGTACTTGTACACACACATACAATATAAACAAACTTGTACTTCGGGTTAGAGAGATTTTTGCTTTAGGTTGGCGAGCGATTACGATTAAATATGTTTAAGTACATGGAAATAATGTTGCAGTTACTAGCAAAAGCAATAAATAACTGCAACAACATTGAAAATTTAATACAAAATGTTTTGTACAATGGATTAGTTCGACATTTAGTCTTTAATTGGTGGGGAAGTATTTTTTTATTTTTTTTATTTCAACAACCTTCGTATAGAATTTGTAACAACCTTCCCTTAACGGTATCAGAAAATATAATTGCTTCATTTATTAATTTTATTACATTGTATATTAGGGGCAATCGCCAGTAAATTATGTGTGTGTATTCTCAATTAAATTATTAGCAGTATAAAGGTAAGCAAAGAGTCACAAAACAAGAGAGAAAATTAAGTGTAACGGAAAGGAAGCAAATAAAAAGTGGAATGGCCGGGATAAAGGGACTATGAGACATGCTATATAAATAAAGAAAATCTAGCTTTTCCATTTGCAGCCAACGCAAGAAGGTTTTTGGGATGTAAAAAAGCATCAGTTTGTTCTTGATTAGCATTGAATTCCAACTCGATCTGGTTGTGTGGTCGAGTACACATCTTGCACTCTTCAGGAATTTAATGCGCCCATTCGAGACTCGAGTGGTAGGCCTTCAGCTAATTCAGAGAGCTTTTATTTATTTATACTGTTTTAAAATGGTCTATATGAGAAAAGTCCTTCTTTAAAAACGGATAGACGTACAATTGCAAATCTTCACTGAAACTAAAACTGTATGTAGAGTACATACTGTATATAGAAAAAATGAACACCTTCCGCCATTTTTTTCTGTTCTTTCACCGCAGCACAAACACGTTTCAACAATTTCTACTGCAACATAAATGGTCCTCATTTATTTGCTATTCAGCAAGTGTTAGTCACGCAAACTGAAAAGTATTAGCACCCAAACTATAGGTAGTCATCATGCATGCGTTGGCACCCGTACTTACATGCTAAAAATTGTAGACAGATAAAATATTGAATCCAAACTGGCCTCCGTATCACGTAACAATTTGACACAACTATTAAAACTGTCTCACGCGTTTGTTTTTTTTTCTCTTTTGCTTTTTTTTTTGTTTCATTCTTTTACAGCATTTATACCTGTGCGTAGTGTAAGTCCTGTAGGGAACTCACGTACCAGACTGGAAAAGTTGAATGTCGTTGAAGATGAACTAAAAAGAACAAGAAAAATGGAATAAAAACTGACTTCCAAAAAGATGTGACATTGTTGTGAACTTGCAAAATTGTATTACAGGTACGCACTATACATACGCGTGATTACGATTTTTTTTATTAATTTTCTCAGTTTATTAGTTTATTGTCATAGTTCATCCCATTTAATCGATATACACAGTAGATTAAATATGTTTATATGTATATAAAAAACTGTTCAATCGATAACAGGATATTTGGCAAGTGGCTACACTGAATGTTATTCCATCATAATGTATGTTTGGCAGTGAACCACGCAACGAACGAACTTCGCACACACACAATAACTTGTTCACCATGAGGCGTTTGAATGAAAATTTAAATTTGAAGTAAGCCTTTAATGTGCGTACTATTTCGTGTGTATGTGTAAGTTGTGGCGAAAGCTTTTAAGGCTCCCTCTGTCTATATCTATACATGTCCTAAACTATTATAAACTTTTAACATAATTTTGCATAAATTTGTCGTTTTACTTTTTAGATGGTTTAGTTTTACTTGAATTGTTTGTTGTTTTATATTTAAAACATTTATATGTCGTGTTATATTTAGTCGGATACGATATGTTGGCACTATTTTGACGCTTATTTACTTATGTTGCAGTTGTGGTTTTATTTGGATATAAGTAAAAATATGTTTACATGAATAATTTTTGTGAAAAAAAATTGTCGGTTTGGTTAAGGAAACTGCTCTAATGTGGACACATTTCATGGTGGAACATTTAATTTAATAAAAACGAAGTGAATTAATTTTTCTGAGGTAAAATATCAAACAATCTTTTTGTCTATATAAAAAAGTGGGCGTGGCAGGTTTTTAATATTACATATTGCGACTTGGAAATCTTACTTTACTTCTAATAAGTTTTTTTTTCATGAATTAACCGTTACCGTGTCAAAGATTCGGCCACGCCCATTTTCGCAATAGATAGAATAGAAATGGGCAATTATAAGTAAATGTACTAGATTTGGGTTTTGTAGTTAAATTTTTGAGGCTGTTAGCTAGAATTTTAGTGATTATGGGCGTGGCTTTTGATCAATTTAACAAGTTCACGGTGATCGTTGCTAAAATTTGTGACACAATTTGGTAATCACTCTACTTTGAGTATGTCTAACATTTTGTTTTTAATCTTAAAGGAGCTTCAACGACTTAACGACATCTTTATAGAAAAATCGGTGAAATTAGATAACTATCGCTCCCACAAGCTTTATGTCTTCAAGCACTGAATTTTGCCAAATGCAAAAAGAGAGAGAGCATTATTTCTTACCATATATGTAAATTTGTTACTGCAGCGAATCGCAATGGGTCTTATAATAACCGAAATAAAGTTGTTGTATAAACGCAACATATACTTTGTGAAGTTAAGATACTTCTAAGATAAAGTATACATTTTCAAAAATTTCATCTCTCCTTCAAGTTGTATGAAAGGCCGCAAATGTTTTTCCTTACCACAGAGTAACATTAACTGGAAATTTTCTTGTCTCGCATTATATATTTTAAAGGCCTCTTTACATAAATTACAGCTGTGCTATGCCCGCTGTCTTACTTTGCGTCTGTACGTCCACGTTTGGGGTTGAATTAATAATATATTCCATTACGACAAATTTAATAAGAAACCTCGAAAAATACGAAAATATACAAAAAAGAAAAAACACTTTCGAAAAAACTTTTATATTAAACTAATAAAACAAAAAGAAAAGAGAAAGTTTTTCGTTAACAAATTGTGTGCAAATAATGTTTTTTATTTATGTATTTATTTTTTGTATTCCCTAGGAAACAAAAATTCTTTAAAAAGTTTATTCACCTCATTAATTATGACACAAAATACCAAAAACTGGGCATTTTGTATTCCTTCCATAAGTGGAAAAATCGATAATCATTGAGTACTTCGGTGGCGAGATTTTGCTGAGCTTACCCATATTTATCTACTTCTGCCAGCTGGAAAAAGTTTTGTAATCTATTTTTATGATTTTCTTTGTCGTTTTTTATGCTTTTTTTTTTTTTTGGAAACCTCCATTTAAAGGTTGTGCTACGAGTGTGAACTATAATTTTTAAACAAATTAACGTTCTTGTTGGTTCACACAACCGTGGTCGGGTTCAGTCTCTATTCTCGTGCATATTTTACTTACGCTTCAACTCAAACCAATTTCCCTACTCTCCAGCCATTTTTCGCGTACATATTACTTTATATTCACCTTTGGTGCGTTGCCTCATTATCTTACTCTACTTTTACTTATTTATATATTTATTTTTTCTTTGTTGTTTTGGCTCAACTTCTACTTGGATTTTAGCACCTGTAAACAACTTTGTTGCTGAAGATTCCTTTAAACGGTCACGTTTCACAAGTTAAACGCTGGTATACCAAAACAACAACATACAACAGAACAACAGCAAGCATGAACGTTGGGAAAATGGAAACCACAGCAACAACAGCAACGATAATAACGGTTAAAATTACAACAACTTTATCATAACAATTCTAAAACATTTGAGTTGAGAAAGTTTCAGTTAAATTGAAGGAGTAAACAAGAAGGAAACTATAAAACAGTTTACAACGACACCAAAAATACCACTCAGGTGACTGTTTATTAAATTAGGGAATCTTTCATTTCAACACAATGGTTCAGGATACCTCCGTTCCAACTAATCTTTTAATAGAAACTCATGAAAAATCTCTGCTCAAGATATTGAAAATATGCTGGAAAGGGAAGTTTGCAAACGGCTTGACTTGATTAATACACTTTACACTTTTTAGGGAGAAAGAATAAATAAAAATAATAAAATTAAACTAAACTAAATTATGACGTAAACGAAATCGAAATGAAAAAGTTTAGTGTAAAAACTGATTATTTTCCGTTTGAAAAATCTAATAAGCAACTTTTATAAATTTCGTATATCAGAGTGTGTACGTGTATATTATACTTTTTTTTATAAAAATTTTAATGCAAGGCCGATATTTTATCGAATTATGTTAATCCACATACGCCCGAGTGAATGTTAATAACTTCCAATGGGTTGAAAAGTGATTTTTTCATTTGAGTAAATTTTTATCGTAAACCGAATATATTACCAATTAATTTTCATAATCTAAGCAATAATGCACAATAGCATAATTGAATATCATTAATTTGGTTTTTCTATTTTTTGGTTACTTTCCATCCCAATCATAAAATGTGGTTGAAAAGTAAAAAAATATTCTGATGTCACATAAACTTAAATGTTTATTCAAAATTAAGCTCTTTCACAACCATATCTGCTGTCTGTCTGCTGTATATAGTGTTAGTTAGGTATGAATGAGAGCAATAATAAATGTGTGATAAAACCATAAACCAAACTTATCATACGTAGACAGAGAGATAGATAGACAAACATAGCCGCATAACAGAAATTAATAATTTTGCACAAATATTTATATGTTGATGAAAATATCGCTTATATAGGCGAATGGGGTAGGAGTGTTGGTAGGGGAGAAACAAATTGAAAGCAAATGCGGCGCGTGTATGCCGTGCATAAATATTTATGTGTCAAGTGTTATTTGACAAACAAATGAATATAAATTCCTCTATTTATCTGCATGTTATTTACCTAAACTCAAATATATATTTATGTATTTGCCTACATATGTAGATTATTTCCTATGCTTACCTATATATATGTATTTATGAGTTATAGTCTCTAAGCTTATCTTCACTAACATCGTGAATATAATATTTTATTTAGAATGGAATATTTATGTCCTCTCGCTCTGTCTCTCATTTTAGGTAGGCACCCTCTAAATAGGATGGGGGTATACTAAGTTTCTTGTTCTATTTGCATCATATAAAAGCGAGATACCTCGGGGATACCTCAAAAACTTGAGCAGCATCAGTAATCTGAGTCTATCTGGTCTATCCGTCCCTCCAAGATATTCCTGCAATGCACAAACCCACAAGAGTTAAGAGATAAAGTTTAAATTTAGATATATATGCGTAACGATGCCATTCACCTTATGCTAAAAATGGGCATGGTCGGGTAAGAGACAAGTACAAAATTTACTAAATATTTTTTTTCAGCAAGAATCTGACTTTGAAGTTGTTACGTATTACGTACACAATTAAAAGTCTTTTTTTGAAATATGCCACTCCCATATATATAAGTGGATGGTAATTTAGATTTGGCCTAAATTAAATTTTATTATTTTACTGGTACACACACACACACAATTTTCAGTTTAGTTCGTTTTTGATATTTTCACGTATTGCACACAAGCACATGACTCGCTGAGTGTAAGGTATTCATTCTAATGTTTACAAAATTTTTTGTTTCCGTTTTGTCTTGTTGGTTTTATATATTTTGGTAAATATAATATTTTTGTATATTTCGTTTCTATTATTTTTGGTGTGTGTTGGCTGCTGTGTGTTTTATTTTCAGTCTCTTTTTCCACGCTACACCACTCCAAATTTAATTAGATTTAGAATACGCGCACATGTTTTCACTTCCTCTTGTTGTTATGATTCATTTCAATTTTGTTGTTGTTGTTGTTAATATTGTATTTTATACGTGTTCACACCGCCTTCCCCAGCAGCATGTACCGGTGTTTTTATGTACATATCTTTATATCAACGTTATTCAGTTTTTTTGCGGTAAATATCTGTTTTTGTTGTGCAAAAACAAGCATGATGTATAGTTGTTGTTGTTGTTGTTGCTGTTGTTTTTATTACTATTTCCATATATATCGGTATCTCTCTATGAAGATCTATATATAGACTCGTTTTCTATTTGCATATAAACAGCTTACCCACACACCACATATGTGTATGTGTATGTGTACGGTTGGGTGGAGTTTCTGAGGTTTTTGCGGTTCTTTGCCACGTTCAACATATCAGAGTAATGTACGGTGGAATATTATTTTATTTTCATTTTATATTTAGACGTTCATACAATGCACAGATATTTAATGCTGTTCATGTATAAAAGAAGCCGATTTAAAAAAATCCTTGTTAAAGAACTAAAATATTGTAAAGGTATGAGAGTGTCTTATATTTATTTATCAGTGTGGATAATTTTTTGCTTTAGTCATATGTCATGTGGGTAGTGCCGGCTCATGAAGGTAGCTGTTGTTGTAATTGTCAACATTTATAGCATTTTATTCTACATCAACCCATTTCATTTTCAATAGAATTTCTTTATCTATCTCTTTTCATTAATATTCGTAATGAAACTACATACTTAAAACCGCATGTGGTGGTTTTTTCTTTTCTTTCAATTTTCAAATAAATGACTTTCATTTCATTTCATTTGATTTTTGATTATGTTAACATTTATGTTAAAAATAAAACACATTTCGCCATTCGTTGTTCACCATTGCAATTGATCTAGTCTGTCTCGGTGTAAACCACTGGGATCCAAAATAAATTTCAAACCAAATATAAAACGATTCGTATGCAAATTGATTAATAAACTCATTGCCACACTAATTGGTAAATGAGTAATATTTCTGAAATGAACAAACATTTAGGAAACGTCTCTTTCAATTTGTACATTTACGTTGGCTACCTGGAGTACATGAAACCCACTGACAGATTGGAGTCGAACATGCCCTTCACATAGGCTTCATCAAAGTCCCATTTGTAGCAAATGGTGCCAAGAGTTTTTTGTGTTTTACGCTGCCACGCCCACATGGTAGCCATTTGAATTTTGGGATGTAAACGTTGCCAGAAGCTGACATCTACACCCTGCCGCGACACCGTAGTGGCTAAGGCAGCATCATGTTTCTTGTAACGGGCCGCAAATGCTGTATCCGCCATTATCGAAGTGGGATCGGTCCACTCCAGTAATAGTTCTGCACCCAAAGCTAAACGTTGAGTAGCCGACCGTAAAAATGACAAGGTGGCACGACCTGTTCCTGTACTAACATCATATAAATTTAATGTTAAAGTAGAAATTCTGCCACGGTACTCAATGGTGCTTTGAGTTTGTAACGGACCATCGCCCACGGCTCGCTGCATTTCCGCCTCCATTCTCAAAGAACGAAATGGGAAATACACAATGCCCACATTGGTGGACATGGTACTGGGGTTTATATCGGCATGAATAGTTGGTGTTTGCTAAGGGAAATTTTTTTTAGCGATATTTTTTATAATTTTCATTTTGTCATTAACAGCGTCTCACCATCATTTCGTTGTGTATGCGAGCGGTATATATGCCACCAAATCTAAAACCGGCTGGTTGATTATGACTTAGGGTCCAATTGGCGGTAATCATCTTGTTCGGAGCCAAACGATGAAAGTAATCCAAAACTAAACCATCAAAAAATTGCGGTTTTATGCGACTAGCCAGATAATGCAGTTGCTGTATGTTGCCCGGATTCGAGGCGGCATTTGTACCGGGATACAATTGGAAACAACGGGGAAATTCTGTATTAAATTTAGGCGGACACCCATCGCATTTCCTTTGATCACTCATTGAATTGAATTAAAATAAAAAGCAAAGGCCTTTTTTGTAAAAATATATATTTTTATTATATGAACACAAGATATACACAAAAAAAAAACGTTGAAGGAAGAATTTTATTTTCAACTGCGACTGACATTCCCCGAATACAGGGTATTGGGAAAAGGTATTGCTTGAAAAATTGACATTTTACACAAATACATTCCACTTGGGTGGAATATTTATATTATAACGTTATATTTTACATTATTATTAATTATGGTAAGTTTTTAATGAAGGTCCACAGTGTACTCAGCTAGTGTCTGATTTCGTTAAGATCAGCTGTGTCCGGGTTCTGTGCTATATTCGGTTAGTGGTGTGCTTTTGAGATTTATATTTTTTTACTTTACTACCTTCTTTTATTGTATTTAGTATTACCGTTATTTTCTTTTCATTCCGCATTCATTTCGCAAACTATGTAGTTGTGTTGTTTTATTATATGTTTGTGCTTTATTGCAAAGTGTTTTATTTCCAGAGCGTGCGAAACATGTGTTATTGCTGTTCATTGCTTTGTACTTAACGCTTATATTAAATTGAACGGAATTCTTACCTGTGCTTTTAACTGCTGTCCTGAGTTCATTAAATTTCCGCACGCTATTAAGCTGAAAGTAATCCAATATAAAACGTAACAGGGGTGGATTAAGATAACAAATTTTTGTGGTTCAACAAACCGCAAAGTCAGTTTTCTATAACAATTCTAATCAATTCTGCTACACAGTTATACCTTTCAAGGTCAAAATCTCTTTATGGAAAATAACTTTGTGGAGATGGGTTAAATTATGTCAGAACGAAGTAAGTTTGCAGCTGCCTGTGGCCACGATGACGTTTCATCTTAACCTTAAGTTTTAGCAAAAGATTTTTCATCTTTTCCAAATGTTGTGTGTAGTGATGCTTATAAAAAAATATTTATTTCGGGCATTTAATTAAGCAAAATATCGATAAACTTTTATTGAAATTTGATCTTTATTGAAAATTCGTAACCCTCCCTCGTTGAAATGAGCGTTGTCTATGTTTATAGCAGTAAACAAATTTTAACAAAATTGTAGAGATGCCCTTGGTCTACGTGCCTGAAATATTCATACTGATAAAGGGTTAACTCATCGTTGGCAAATCACATTCATATGAGATTGAAGTCCAAGGAGACCTCAGCTGTCAATTGTCAATTTAATGTTTAACGTTACGTTACGTAGGAAAATGGGCCAGAGCCTAGTACAAAAAGCACAAATTTCTTAGAGCTTCCTTAGAGGATCAGATGAGATAGGATTTTTCATTATTCCTACTTTTTTTATTCAACAAGCAGAAACACAATTGTCGCATAAATCTTACATTAGAACCACAATCACATTTTATTCCACAACTAAATAAAAATTTTATGTTTTTGCTCTACCGTGATGGGTATCCTCGATTTAGTGTCAACGAAATAAATTTCTTTTATTTGCTTGTATGGAAAACAACATGTATGTAGGTATACAGAGAATAGTACCGTACATGGTATAAAATTCCATCTAATGCCTAAAATAAAAATAAAATCGTTCATGCTTAGTGTTAAGTTAAGCAATGAGGGTGAACTCGTCAAATAGTTAACATTTTATACCCTTTCCACAGAGATTATATCACTCAAAGTGTTGTTGAATAATTTATAGATAATCGTAAAGTATGTCTTATCAATAATTCATTTAGAAAGAGTATTCTTCCCTTCGAAAGGATACTAAGCAGTCAACTACAGGAAACGGTGAAATCCACGACAAAGTTGAATTTGTCTCGAAGGAAGTGTGAGATAAAATTTACGCTGTAAACCACTGTAAACGAAACAAATAAAAAAGAAAACATTTAGATTATTGTCTGCGGTTTTTTATGTAGACTTCAGCACAGTTTAAATATTCACAGGTTTACACGACGAAAAACAGAGCGAGTTTTTCGTTAATAGTTTTCAATAAATAATTGAATAATTCAACACATTCAAATGTTGTTTCATCACTTGGTATTGATGTTATATTTTATTATTTTGATCCTTTTAAATGGCCAGTCACTGTTTATACCATTTTTGCCATCAACTACTTCATCTCTGATTGAATGAATTGTTGATTATGCTCTCAAATGAAAATGAAAACGAAGATAGAGAATAATTTTTTAAGTACATAAACCCAATGAAGTGTCAATGCAGGAAAAACCTTTAAACTGCCTTCCGGCTTTCACTAATGTCGTTTTTTGTTTTGTTTTTAGTTGGAAGCTGTAATTGTTAGGTTTTAGTTTGACAGCTTTCGGCCCCTAACTACATGGGTGGCAATTGGCAATTGAACTGAAAGGGAAGATATGTATTTTATTTAAAGAAAATAAAATGAAGAAAAAAAAATACACAACAACTGCTAATCAATGAAGCCTTTAAGCACAAACAGAAAACGGAGAGCAAACGGCTTAAATTTATTAAGATGTAAAGATAAGAATACAATAAATAAAGTAGTCGCAGTCAAGTGGCTTAAGTGCAATGAAAATCATCTGCAAAATCGAAACTACTCCTTACAAGTAATCAGCAAAATTGTCAACTCGGAAGCTTTAAAAGAATCCTCTCACATTCAGTTAATACATTTATAAATTTCATACATTCAGTCAGTCAATCAGTTTACCCATGAACAGCACGAAAGGAAACTTTTCAACTTCATGTACGTACTGATTATTTATTTCCTAAGCTGATGGACAATTTTGTAACATACAAATACTTTGGTCGGCTGCTGATTAAATGTGAGTGTAAGTGACATGGGGTTAGAGTAGAGCTTCAACTTTATAAACGTATGAGTGTGGGTAAGAAATTGTTTAGAAAGTCTGCCCAAAACCTGTAACCTAAAGAATTTTGTTTTGTTTGCTTTTTTTTTCCAACATATTCTTTAGAAAAATCTTTCCGTTTTAAGAGTGATTTTCTTCTATAATCCTCCACACTACATGTGTGCGTGTGAATCTTTTTGCTCGTTTCGATTGTGTAAAGTTTTTATGGCTTTTTGATTCTTTCACTTATTGATACTTGAAGTGAAGTGTGTTCTGTGCAGGAAACATTAAGTACTTTTTAAATTCATTGTCTCCATCAACATCATCATGATCATTGGAAACAGCGATGACAACATACTAACATGAAGTTTTATAAAACATACCTTGCATTATATCCCCGCAAACACATCGTTTCAACGGACTAGACAATAACAATAAGATTTCGAGTGGCAACAATTTAAAAAGAAGACTTTATGTTGGAAGGATACATTCCATTTTATTGTGTTACAATATAATTTTTGTATGTTTTGTTGTTTTACAATACATTGTCCTTCTTAAATGAAACATTTCAAATATTCCAGGTTTCACATCTATCCTCTCGAAAATAAAACAAATATTCAGATTTGTTTTGTGAAAACAAAAATTAAAGAATGCAAAATATGCATTTTCCAAGAAGTTATTTAATGTAATGATATCTGCATTTGTGTGTCAAGAGTGAAAAAATAAAGGGCACCTCATCTCACAAATGAAATGAACTCAACAAGGGAGTTATGAGTACGGATAAATACTTTAAAAGTAAAGTTTACTTTTACGCTTCACGAGGCATTCGCTATCATCATCATTTTTAACGTTTTAGAGCGATTTTAAAAGAAAATTTCTTTGCATGGTCTCGGATCTTACATTGACACACTTAACCCATGGACAAAAATCTGTCTATTAATCATAAAAATTAAACAATGAACTTCAAGTTAGGCATCGATGTGATAAAAGTGGGCAACTTCGGATAACAGACCCACAAGACAATTTACAAAAAACCTACTTTATGAAGAAACGTTCATGGACGCACATATTGTTTACTCTTTTTAAAAGTGTAATCAGGTACCTGCCACACCCACATTTTGTAAAGGATATATTATTATTGGGCCTAAGTCAAAAATAAAATTTTTTCCTTGTAATTTTTTTAAATTTTCCATTCACAATATTCACCCATTTACAAGTGAATGCAAGAGATACAATAATACAATATAATGTTATTGTAAATGTTCTTATTTGTTGGTCTGTTTTAATAACTTTTTGTGGTAATTTCCTTTGAATCTTTTTCAAATTTACTCCATCTCTCCCTCACCCTTCTACAACGTTTTTGCACAGCTATAGATTGCAATAAAAATTTATTACCGAACATTGCCATTATCTGGGAACTACATAAATTTCTCAAAAAAAAACAAATATAATCACATTTATGTGTATGTTTCCATACGTAAGAGGACACGAATATGAAAAGTAAACACATGTAGTTTTTCTATTATTTTTCTATTTTTTTTATTTCTATAATAATAAATTAGGTCATTGGGTGAATTCTAAATAAAAAATTTTCCTCAATTCACCAGCATCAGTTATCTTTTCTATTTAAAATCTTAAATTTGTTTTTTTATAAAAGACATAAACAAGGCGAGGCTGTGTGGATGAAGAGGGACAATATTTTTTTTTTTTTTTTTTTTTATATTTTACTTTAGTTGTGATGATAACACAAAATTTGATGAAATTCATGAGGGAGGAGTACGTTTCAAAAGTAGCATTCTTAAGATTCGCTTTATATCAGTTTTTCATCATATCACACACACAGTAAATTATGCCAATTATTCCTAGTTTGTTTGCATTCTGTCAAAGCAAATATTTGAAAGTATTGCTTAACAGCATCTTAATTATTTAGTAAAGTGTTTAAGATTGTGTATTTATACGTATTTGATATATTTCGAAAAGTGCACTTGTTTTATAAAAATTCTTTTTTTAGTTTCTTTTATCACATGACAAATTGTTATTTTTATTTAAATTCCTTCCAATGGAACAACAGAGATTTTCAAAATAATTTTTAAACCTTAATACTAAGTGGATCATTCTGTTTGCAACCACCAGAGGGTGGGATTCATCAATCATACATTTTGTATTAGCATTAAAATCTAAATCATGTGTCTGCGTTTTATTGAACAGAAATTTGGAATATTCTCAATATATGTTGCCACGCCCACAATCGATGAAAATCTTAATGTAAATCACAAAAATTAAGCTACGAAACAAAAATTTAGTGCCTATAAATATATTGAGCCCTTACTTTAATGTGCCAAAGATGAGCGGAACATTCAAGCCGAGAATTTACAAAAAAACACCATTTTTATGCAATGACCTAGAAGTTGCTACGTTTTGCATGCACTTTAAAAGGGCGCCATCAGAAAATTTCACGCCCACTTTTTATAGGTAGATGTAAAGGGTATTCAAGATTTGCTTCAATGCATATTTTGGTTCTTTACTCGCTCGATGTATTTCTTGTTTGTGGTTTTCTTCCAAGTATATCAATTAAACACATTCTCTCTGTGACAATAATTCCAAATGATTGAAATGATTGCTCTCCGAAGGGTACTTCAGAAAAAGTAAAAGTTTAACGTAATGTCTTTTTTCTCCTATTACAGCATATTAAAAGCTTTCAGCAAATTCTGTTAGTGCAATCAATACAATTCAGTAAGCAAACGACGGTGACGGTATTTTAAATATATTCTGTTCGTTTTATATGCCATGTACGTACTTTCTCCTTTACTTACAACTCTTTCTCAATTTCTAAGTCCGCATAATGTTTTTAATGGTAAAAAAATTCATGAAAATAGAAGAAAAAAAATGTCATTAATTGCATTAAAGTCATGCACTCGAAATGGAAATAAATGGACATGAAAGTAAGAGATAGAAAAATAGTTGAAAAGCAAGTTAAAAAAGTTTGGCTTTGGCCAAATTAGACATGCCCTTCACATATTTAAACAAACAGTAGTAGCTGGTAATGTACGCATTACATTTTTACCAGGCAAGTAGAGTTTTACTAGTTTTTTGCAAATTGTAGGCATGTCTGTTATCATCTTCAGTATAACCATGGTTGGAGTGGTTATAAATATGTATGCAAAATTTCAATTTTGTAGCTTAATTATTGTGCTTTCTTTTTGTAGATGTAAGCGTGGCTGTAAAAAGAAATTTACCAAGGCCCTTTGACGCCACCTTCTACATGTTGCAAACGGTACGGTAAACTTAATACAATCTCTTAATATGTATGAAGGGTATATAATAAAAACAACAGCACTAAAATGCTGTTGCACATGTATGTACTCGTACGTACCAAAACATGACATTTAAATGAATTAAACTGGAATGAAAATCGCCAATAAAAGTAAAATTTTCTCTTGAATCATGCAATGACACGAAGTATCATCAATTACAGCAAATAAAAGAGAAAGTAATACTAATAACAACAACAACAACAATAACGATAAAACATCAACAGTAATTGAAATGAAAATAAATAAGATTTTGCATTTAAATTTTTATGGACTTTGTTAGCTGTTGTTATTGTCGTTGTTGTTGTTGTTTATGTTGTTTTATTGAATGAAAAACATTCCGCTAATGCGCTTCTTTCATTTATTAAAATCAAAAAACAGAAGAACAAAATTGTCCTAATACAGGGTGAAGAAAAAATATGGAAAATCTTGAATTTGTTTTGGAACCTTATTTAACACAAAAGTTGTCTGGTTAGAAGAGCAAAGATTGCTGTCAAGTTCTTGTCACTTAACGCAACAATTTTTTTTTATTTGATGAAATTTTTGAAAGATTTCATTTTATAGCATTACTCGAGAGCTTCCCTCACCCTGTCTATTAAAATAATTTACATCGAATTGCATGTTCTCTACAATAAAGCAAAACATAGTAAGGTAGAATTTTATTTTCACAATTAATATTATTCGATAACACATGTATTTTTATTCAAGCAAATAAACAAAAAGAAAAAAAAAACACAGGAGTAGATAAAAACTTTGTACAACTTTACCAGTTGATAGATTTGCAGGTTTTTTAATAATAGCAACTCGTGCTAGAAAAAGAGTTCATTGTTAAAAAAATTTATTTATTTTAAAATATTATTTCTTAATTTGTAGAAGAGTTTGGTTTTTGCTACAATGAAAAGTTTCCCATTAAGTGAAAGTTATCATTTGTTCGGATGGCTTATAAAAGCTTGCACAAAAAATTATGATATTAAAAAACGATTGACAAACGTAGGTACAATAATTATAATCCCTTAATTATAGCTAAACTGTGGTATTATAATGCATAGCATTTATATTTTTTTGTATGAGTTTTAAAACTATTTCATTAAAACAGTTTCGAAAGTTAATGTTACCTCTCACTCAAACAATTAAATCTAGCAAAACTACTATATATCATGGGAATCTATCCCCATAGCAAACTCTTTGTTAACATTTCATTATTATCTAATCATACTTCCACTGGTAAGTGGTTAAGTTTTCGTTGTAAAATACTTTAAATATCAGAGTTAAGGACTGGGTTATGGGTACGCCTGGGTATCGTTAATATTTAAACTTTATAACTCAATATATGTAACAAATAAATAGATTTTGGTCCGTTGTGGGCGTGGTTCATCTCAACATCTAAAAAATGTACAACTGCGAGATTGTTAACAACGCGTATGTGTGTATTGCTGCAAATATGTACGGTTGCAGTTTTTAAACAACAACGGATTTTGTTAATATTTCCACAAATTCATTTTCACTTGTTCTGTGAAATGCTATTAAATTTCTTCACATACCTCAAGCGACCACTTTGCACACAAACGCATAAGTAAACGCATTGATTAATTACATTTAACGAATTAAATAAAAAAACATAAAAGAAACAAAGAAAGAAACAAGGTAAACCACAACCCTAAAATGGAAAAACTATAAACAAAAAGTGAAGAAGATTAAAAATGTATAAAAAAAAGAAAAGAAACAGAAACAAAAATATAATTAACGCTCACAATCCCCTGCCTTGTACGGAAATATTTATCAAAAAACAGCTACAGTAGGAGGACGAAGAACAGGGAATGGGAAGAGAATTGTATGTTGTTGTTGTTATTGTTTTCATTATTTATTTATCGACAAATAAACGCATGAAGACACAGTTGTGCAATTCAGGGAGATGCCGCAAGTAATTAAAAAAGCTTGTACGTAAGTAGTTCTGGTTGATGTTGATGTTTTTGTTATTGTTATTGTTGTTATTGTTGTTTCCTTTAATTTTTTGAGCTTCTTTTGGTTATACCTTCGGCAACCAGAGAGCTGCGGCAAGTGTCACCAGCAGTTAAAAAGTGTAATACAGCAATTGCACACACACACACACACACGCGTACACCTTTCCACAATACAAAACTTATTAAGTTCTTTGGGTGATTGGGAGAGCGTGTTAAAGGCTTCGGTTCATAATTCATTACGTAAGCCACACACGGCCCAGACATATTACATTATTTGCACAACTTCTTAATTTACTATCGATGAAATTTATTGAATAATTCAATTTTCCTTTCGTTCGGTTCGTTACGTGTGTGTGTGATGGGAGTTATTTGTGCGCGGTTATAATACAATGTTCACCTGCGTCCGTGCAAATTGCATAAGTTGTGTATAATATTACTATTTAATCATTAACTTGTTAAGTCGCACATAATTGAGTGGCCATTGATTAAATTTTATTTAATTGCCGTGAGAATAGAGTGAAATTAAATAAAAAGCATATTAGCGTAAATGTAAACCTGTGTAGGAAACAAGCCATGTGGAGTACCAGAGATTATGTAACCATTACAAAACGACTAAAACGTGCAGTTCTGGTTGACATGCTGGGTGGGGAGGTTCTTTTTTTTTTAAGTACAATTAAGGACACTACCGTGCCATACCAACCAAGTAATTAAATTATTTGTGGTTTATGGTAAATATTGTCTACTCAGTGTGACTTAAATATCACGACCGATGCCACGTTCATATTAATTTTTTTTCACACATATTAAGGGAATATTTTAATTTCAATTAAAATGAACCGATTGTGCGGCTTTTGGCATAGTAGCGATCTTCTTTCATTCGCTGATATTTATAATAATTACAAGCGTGCATTTTCACATAAACTGAAATGTTTAAATTTTCAAATATAACAATAAAGTCATAGAGAGATAATCAAAGATGACTTCATTCATCAGGATTGTGATTACAAATTTTCTCTTTTAAAAACACTGGATACCTGCAAAAATTTCATAAAAATGCGATGAAACTTGAACCTGACACTAATTGGTTTTAAGTATGTTTCAATTTAAGTAATTTCTACTTTTTAACAATTTTGTTAGGCAACGTGAATGTCTTTATCAAAATCTCGTACATTCTTTTTTTTTAAGTGGCGACACTTGAACTTTGTTTATAAACAGTTGCTGTCTTATCGTGAGGTGTATGATTTATTCTTTTGCTTTTTATACCCTCCACCTTAGGGAAGAGGGTATATTCATTTTGATCATCCGTTTACAACACATCGAAGGAAGCCTCGGAGACCCCACAAACCATATATATTCTTAATTAGCATGAAAAGAGAAACCGTTTAAGACACGTCCGTCCGTATGTCCGTCTGTTGTTGGCACTCTCACGGTCGTAATTTTTGAGGTATCAAATTGAAACTTGGCACACTTATTCTTTAATTTAATTTCGCTGTTTCGTATTGAAATTAGGCAAAGTCGGTTAAGAGACACGCCCACAATAAATGAAAATCTCAACATACCTCGAATAAATTGTATCTTTAAAAAATTATATATCGCACAATACTCTGCCTATCAAGTTGAAATTTCGTATATATATAAGTGGTACCGTTATATATATAAATATGGCAATAGGAACTCATTTTTTTTAGAGAGTTTCTCTATCTTGTTTTTTCCCTTTTTTTGTTTAAATACGTATTACAGTGGTGGCAAAAAAAGGGAAAAAACAAGCGATGTTATGTCTTTGACCAATGCCTCCACTGAAAAAAATGTATTTATTTTGCACAATAAGTCCTTTTATTATCGAAATTGTAACTTTTTCAAAAAATTTGTATTTATTCAGTTAACTAACAGTGTGCTTATATACTTGATACTAAAAAAGTCAGTTTAAGTTGTAGGGCAATGTGTTTGCATTGGTGAAGAAATTGGAATAAAATGATCATATAAAGCGTTTTAAGATTAGAGGAGGCTCGAAATCAATCCATAATGAAATGTATTTTTCACAAAACGCCTTATAAACATGGTTATAACAAAATTGAATAGTCGATGATCTTAAAAAAACATTCGCTTGTGTACATAACTGTAAACTTTTACAGAGAGAAGAGAAGAGAAGTGTCTCATAGAGTTCGTTTTTAACTAAATAAACATTGTGTTCTCATTGAATTGTTATACGGGACAAACTAAGAAAAAAGGAACACTCTCAACATAGCAGTATATACAAAAATAATAACAACAACAATAATAATAATAATGCAACCGGGCTACAGTGATAGCAAGTTTTGTGATTTAAGTACCACAATGACTTACGCGGCAGTCACATAAATTACACGACCATAAAACACAATAACACAAATACTGAGCCAGGCAAAAACACGCACATAAACATCCACATGCAAGTACATACATATGTATAAAAGCAAATATAGTTTAAGTAGACTACAGAGAAGGCACATACAACCAAAATTTTAACATATTTCCATGCATACATAAACACATACATAAACTCATTCAAGTATTGAACATAAGTGTGTATGCGTGAATGTCTCCACCATGTATGCATACGCGCTATATGAGATTTTGTTTGAGTTTAATTCAGACAATACATGCAAAATTGTAGAGAAAGAAAAAGAATTGGTAGAGCTGGGTTAAGAACGTCATAACGAAAATTAATAAAGGTTTTTTTTATAGGTTATAGTATTTTGGTGGTGAGGGTATATTACGTTTAATATATCCTTTGCAACGCACCCAGAAAGGAACATCAGAGGTTCTAAAAAGAATCGATCTAGACATGTCTATAATATAAAAATTGAACTAAAAAATTAAAATTTACAATATATATATGTTTATATTGAGCTGTGACAAAAATGGGCGGGTTTGGATAGCAGACATGCTCACAATTTTCAAAAAACCTTATTTTGCCCAAAGTTTGACTTGAAAGTTGATGCGTTAGTATGTAAAAATGTGCATCGGTTTAAGTAAAATTTAAAAATTACTTTTTACATATGTTTCATCACAAAGTATTCACATACGCATATGGGTGCTTGTTTTTATGGGTGTTTTTATACGTGTCGCTACTAACGCTTGTATATTAATTTGGGTAAAGTTTTAGTGAAACAATGCGATCACATGATGATGATAAGTTTTTGCTGGACTATTTATATTTGTTGTTGTTGATGATGTTGTTTTTGTTAGTTGTGACTTTGAACCTTATGAATGTGTAGCAAATTGGTGATTACTCATTATGGCTGGCAGTAGGTAGACAAGGAATGGGACAAATGTGTGGAAATGTTCAGGACAACCTGACAAAGTCAAAAATATGAACTTTAAAGCCACAAAAGTCTCAGTTAGAGTGTCTGGCATTATTAAATGGTTTTTAAAGCTTTTTTTTTTTTTTTTATAAAATCATTATCATACGATTTCATTACAAAGGACAGGACTCTACACTACAACGTATATATGTACATAGATAAGGTTTGGGGTGTTTAAGGTCTTCAAGGTTTAAGATTATTTACATTCGGGAGGCTGAAGCTTTCAAGCAATCGGAGCACCCTTAGTTCCAAGGTAAAGATGCTTTTGATATCAAAGAGTTTAAAGAGAGCACAAGAGAAACAAAAATCATGGTTCTGCAATATTGTTGGTATGTATGTATGTGTGTGTGCGTTATGGCGAAAGTATCTGGTTTTTGTTCATGCAGCTTTCTAACGTTGCTTTCTACACACTCGACCCAACAACAATAACAACAACTGACTGGCGAGAAATTCTTTTGTTTTTGAGTGGACAGGCGTCTGGCCGTAAATTTCAATTTATTTGTTTGTAATTTTATTACATATTAACGCAACACATATATGACCCGACCCGTTTATTACGCACAAAAACTTTTTTCCACAGTTTAACTTCTTTTATGGATCTGATGTCTATGGTGGATGGTTGACTTTCTGAAAAGAAAAACGAATAAAGAATTGAAAATGAAGGAAAAACATCGTAGACATATCTGAAAAACACATCCATACTTACCATATGAATATGTAAGTAACTGAGTATGAATGGAGTAACCGTTGGTTTTGTTTTCAGGGTAATTGTGTTATTGTTCTCATTCTCTTCTTGTTGTCTTTATCCTGTTTGCCTGTGTGCAATAACTTTCGTTTTTATTTTATTGTTGTTGTTGATTTTCTTCACCAACCACTACAGCTAAAGTACACAATTTATTTTATGGCCAAAAACGATGAATAAAAGTGAAGAAGGAAACTATAAATACTTATGCGCTTCTTGTACGCATACGTAGTGCCTCCTTAATGAAGTACAGAATTACCTGTTATAGTTGCAGGATGGAAGTTACATGAAGAACTTTATGAAATTTACGCAACTCGAATAATGACTCAAAGAAAAATTGGTTGAAAAGTGTTAATAAGTGTTAAATGGCGAAAGATGATCAAGCATTCGCATACATAATGAAATGGACTTGGGCGATCGGCTTTGAGGTCTTTCTACCAACTAATAAATAAATAATATTTTATTATATATGCAAAGACCCTGTTTGATGGCATATGTTGTTCACAATAAAAACCAAATTGTTACAATACTGATTAAAATCTATTCTATTTTCCCTTAATGCATACATAAATTATTGCATATATTACATAAGTAACCTTTTTTATTTACATACAATAGCGCACACTATTTAACAATTTTAATTGAGTGCTTTTGTGACGTTTGCTAAAACACAAGCAATAATAAATCAAAATTAAAATTAAATTATATTCAATTTGAATTATTTATGAAAAATCACAAAACATTATGTAGCTAATTTATTTATTTTCAATCATGTGACATGTGCAAAATATTCACCATCGAGGGAATGGTCCACAAAGTTTAAAGTATTGCGCATAGAAGTAGGAGAAGGAAGCTTTAGAAATATCTAATCGGAATATATTTAACAAAGTTTATGTCTATTGTTACAATTTAATAGAAGTAAGAGGAAAAAAGTAATTCCTTGTCATTAAAGAACTTTTTATTGAAAATTTATTCTTGACCCAACCCGTTGGGTCAAGACGTTGTATTGAAATTAGAATGCTCAACTTTAACCGATCACACCAGGATTATGCATAACCCAACGGACTCAAGTCAAACCTTTACATAAACACAAAACGGGAGAGGAGAAAGGGAGACTGCACAGTCCGTATGCCTAAATAAATACACCCACACAGAAACACATACACGCGTACAAGTATATTTCGTTTCAAGTGTTAGGTATGGGTCTAGACAGAGGTGGGGGTAAGTGCAACGATTATGTTATGAGTGAATGCAATTTCATTGCGGTTTGTAGGCAATGTATGATGATGGTGTACGGTATGTAAGTGTAAGTGTAAATTACTTACAGTTGCATGCATGCAAAATGGTGCATGTCCTATGCAAGGGCACTGCAAAACATTGGCGCAAAACATAACAAGTCACTGATTACGTCCCTGTCTACACGTGTACATGCCAACGTATGTATATGTTGAAGTACTTAAGTCGCTCACCCTTTAGGCGTAATGATAAATTCGTATGCAATGCACTGCTGTTTATGTACCATGTAGCTGAATATATGTGATCGTAGAGTGTTGTGTGGGCATACTTGCATAAATCAAAATTTATTTAAGGTCATGCAAACACACACGTATTAATGTTACATCGTGAAAATGTGAATGTTCCTGCATGGACGCCATGGACGATGAATGGGTTTGTGCGGTCAACAATAATCTCCTGCACACCTGTACGCATTGAAAAGCTATCCCTTTTCTCGCTCTCCCTCCCTCTCATGTGTTATCCTACTTCGGCAATATTGTAAGAACTGTTTCGCTTGTTTAGGTACTCGCTGGCATTTACAGCAACCTTAACAGCTGCTTATGGTTGCCAAGCAGCTTACAATGAAAACACACACACATATATAACATAATCTCCTAGGAACACCCATGTATTTGCTGGGTAGCATGCACTATGTGTTGTGTACACATGCCTTTTCCTTAACAATTACAATTCTTACGTGTGTAACAATTCATTGTTTTTTTTTTTTGTTTTGTATAAGCGAAGGGGAAAACCCCTTATGGGTACCACATGGTTAGATGGGAGTCATCGGCTTTCCGACATACCCACTAAAAACCCACTCCGCACACCACTACCTTCCTTGCGGAAGGGACCAGCCCATACGCTTGCTGCATATAGCACAATGCCCCTTACTATCTCCGTAAGGACCCTCCTTTTAAACTGTCTGGGCCCTTCGTATTGGGCATAAATCTTGCTAACGACATGAAAACTTTGCCTGCCTTTTCTTGCACATACTTTAGGTGATTTTTAAATTACAATCTGTCATCAATCATCACCCCGAGGTAGCGTACATGCCAAACGGACTCGACTCTCTGGTTTCCTATCTATATAGTAGCAGTTTCTACTTTTTTTCGGCTGGAGATTAACACTGCCTCAGTCTTATGATTGGCTAGATTTAGACCGACCGACTCGAGCCTAACGGACTCGTTAGCAACGCTTTCAATCTCGCTGATGTGCTTACCTACTACTACTATTTTTGACATCCAGCGTGACTACGAGGCAGTATTTCTTAGTGCCATTTTCCCATCTGCGGCCTTCTATAGCATTAGCCGCCACATTGATGACACACTCGATTGCATTCATTGTGTTTATATGCATAGGCATCTTGTTTTGTAAGCATATGTTGCTTATAAATCACAATCGCACATAGATCAGCCTCAACCTAAATAAACAAACATCAATGATGGTGAATAAAATTTAAGTAAATTAAAAAAAAAAAAAGATTCAAAAAAATATTTCATTATTAACAAAAATGAGCAAAATTTTACGTCAACTATTTAAATAAAGTTTGGTGCACTTGACAAGACATTTAGTCATCGAATTTTTTACATTGGTTCTGGTTCTTGTTTAAATGAATTAAAGCGTATACGAATCCGTCCATCTCCGAACGTTGATCATTTAATATCACTTAGGTCCTTAAATTTCGCTCCAATTGTTTTAGTTGTACCTGCATACGCTAAGAGCTGTCATATAAATCTCTACGTGAAATATTTTTTATATGTAAAGAGGTTTTAACAATAGTATGATCGGACGCAAGCTTAGCACAGCCAAATATAAAGCTAATTAACTATTCTTCCGAAAATTTTGCCAAAAAAGTATTAAGAATTGTAATGTTTTGCCTTAGAAAGACTTATAATTATAATTATATAAATTGGTCCATTTCGCACAAATTTAGAGATAGACTAACGGACATGCTTTAATCGATTTAGATTTAGGAGTTCTAAATGTCCGCGTATACTTATGTATGTACATCGGGCTTTTGGTACTGAAAGTGTCCATGCTAGGAAACTTTTTCACATTCAGTTACTTTCAAGTAAACGTCCACTTTAACATACAGTTCTTGTCAGAACTATTTATTTTCTTTTTCCCTATATTATCCATTATATAGGATCCTCATACATATTTTTATGACCCATATAAGCAAATAATTGAGTGCAAATTCAAATTTAATGTGATTCCACTTCAAAACCAAAACCAAAACCAAAACCAACACAAAACAACAACTCAATAGCCATTAACATAAAACCGTCACTAACGGTCATTACATAAATAAATGTATACGATGCGATATTAAAGGGCATTACGGACAGCAATTTGGCACAGTCAAGTTAGCTATATTTTTATGCCTCTCGTGTATTGAACGCCATAGAAACTGTTAGAGAGAGGAAGAGAGAGGTGAAATGTGCTGGTGTAATAAATCATAAAATTTTTTCTCTGCCATTATGCAGCTATTAAAATTTATTTACCAATACATTCATATACGTACATGTGTAGGTAAATATTTACGTATATATATTGTACGTATAATTTTGGGCACTTACGGTATACTCATGCACTCATACTAATTCAACACATCTGCCTGAGGCGCAGTATTATTGTGATTTGCTTTATAAAACAAATAGCAACACACTGATTACTTCTGGTTATATGCTTAAAATGATACATAAACTGGTAAAAATTAGGAGGAAACAGTTAGTTGTTTTACCATTACATTCCTCCTTAAAAATGATATATTATCAAAATATTGCTTACCTTACCATAAGGTTGGGGGTGTAAGTGTAAGCTTTCAATGCAGTGAAAATATTGTATCTATTTAAAATACTATCTGCTGGCTACATATTTACCTGCGTATGAATTTTTTATAAACAAAATTTGTTGTTGTTGGTACAGTATTTATAATTTATAGCAAACGGATTATAAACACAAACACATATACATACATCCCAATATGAGTATGTGGAGTATATGCTCATACGTAAATGAGTGTATTTGTGTTTGGCTGAAATGAAACAAAAAAATGGAGGCAATTATTATGAATGAGGAGAATATTATATTCCAGCATTCTTACCCACCCCGAGCACATGGCTTTCTACGCACTACCTGCATTTCGGCACACAATTAACCTCATCGTATGCAATACATTTGAGAACCAAAACTCAAACTAGTTGTTTTAAAATTTATAAATAGCCCCCACAATCACCACCCTGTGCTGAAATGATAAATGCATTTTAGATTGTTGCGATAATTGCCAGCAGTAAAAATGCAGTTTACGGAAGATAACTGCGTTTGTGCACATTTGGCTTGTTATTTATCATATCATGTTAATGCCTTACTGGTGAGGCAGAATATATTGCGTTTAGGTACATTAAGAACTTTGCAGCAATCGGTTCTGAATTAAAAATTTAAATAAATTACTTTGATTTTCTGAGTACATGGTACCGATAGAAATTTCTTGGTATTCTTCCTTCAAATTGTAAATGAACTTAAGCGGAACTTTTTAAGGAATACTTCTTCTATAAGCACTCTTTTGAAGTAAATCCTTATACAATAAAAATTTGTTAAATGAATAATTGGTTGGCATAATAATTGGATTCATTAAAGCCAAGGACCGGCCCTTTTTGCGAGTGCATCCATCTTTTTGATATTATATAGGAGTTATAGGACAAAAAATATCATTTTTTAAAATTTGGAAAATAGAAAACTGTACGAAATTTAGACTCGTTAAGATCATTTTTGGAATACCTTTTCATGAAATGCTTTTTTCAAAGTGACTTTTATATCATATAACAAAAACTGGTTGTTACTGATACAACTAAATCAATTAAAACTTAAATTGTGAATGAAAGAAGTGTGATGGTCAGGTAGAGCCGACTATGCGTGTTTTTAGGTGTGCCTTTGAAAATCACTAAAATTAAAATTATTTTTAATATTTGAACGCGAATAATAACAATTTAATAAGCAGGTATTTGAATATATTTATGCGTGAAATCAGTTCACTGTTAAAAAATTACAATATTTAAAAAAAAATTATAATATTTTTAAGTCCATCCCGTCATATTCACTCTGTCAAAACGTTTGCAAACATATTCCACAAAAATCATCGCATACTGAGCAATGTCCACACCCACCTCAGAATAGGAAATGAATAATGTTGCTTGAAGATCACATCCACAATCTCAAAGTACTCAAAAAGTCAATATTCAGTTCAATAATTTAGATTTACTTATTTATACAAAAGGTTCATCTAGGATAGGTAGGGGCATTACATTTGCACATCATTTTCCCGCCAGAAACTAAAAAAACAATTAATTAGCGATTTAATAGTGCAAATGATGTTAGGTGCTGCAATATAGAATTACTAATAAAAATAATCCATTAACGAAATCTGTGAATCGTTATTGGATTGAAGCGGGTTTATAACATATACACAAATAAAGAGGATTACTCCGACTCATTTTTATTGAGCAGGTAAATGCATATGAACCAACAGACAAAAAATAATTTACATATCCACACACAACCAACATAAATAATATTTACAATAAATAAAACAAAAATAGGATAAATACGTACAATAATCGCCGCATGGCCATTTACCTAAATTATGGACAACGATAACAAACAGTTGCAGTATGGTCATGGGTAAGTGCAGCACGTATGTGTGTATGGACTTACCCTATAGTAGGCATATGCAAATTTGTGTAGAGTTTATCGATTATTGAAATGGTCATAAATAATGAATGCGCCAGAGTAAAGGGTGTGTGTGTGTGTGTGTGTGTTTGTGCGTTGGTGAATTTATTTTAAATTAAATAGTAAATTCATAAGAACGCATTGCATTGGTTTGCTTAAACAATCATCTTATAGAACAGCAAACAATTGTACAAATCTCCCTCGCAGAATAACCGAAAATGTTATTGTGACTGCGCTTGTACGGGACAAACGATGTGGGAATAAAAAGCAATTGTGTAAATGTATTTTTATATCCTTCACCATACGTTTGTATGGATTTTGTTAACTTTTAAACTACATCGAATCGATTGTGTCCGTCTGTCCATATAAGTTTATTAACAAACTACCGACTACGGTTTCATTGGATGGTTTATTAAAAAAAAAACTATTTAAAATGAATCTGCCTTAAACTCTTTTTACTAATTCGTTTCATATTGGTTTTTAGTCAAATCTTAAACATAATCTGCGGCTATATAGGAATAGTGGGCGGTGGCAGGCACATGATTTCTTCCACACAACAAAAAAAAAATTACAAAATGAGTGTTTAACCGTATTTTCCTTTGCACAATATTTTCCTTTTAATGTGTGTTTTAGCTTCGGTAGATTTATTTACATATTTGCAATGATTTTCACTTTACATTATCATCCGATTCGACTTTTTTTAGACAGAGTTGTTTTTCATGGTGTTTTTTTATATAATCGCCAACTGTTTATATGTTTGTTTGCGTTTGTAAAAATTATTTATTTACTTGGTTGTTTAATCGGAAAACTATATTTTGTTTATATTCTCACATACACTCCCATGCACATTTCCTCTTTGTGGGATAAAAAACGGTTAAATGTGATTTTGATAAATCCGGTAAATTGTGAAAGCATAACTTTTACGAGCAAGTGTTGTGAAAAAATATTCTTTTTACTCACAATTAATAAAATCTCGTGTATTATGATTTAAAATTCAATCAACGAATAATTATTAATAAACATATATACCGACAGTTATAGGAAAGTATATATATTTTTATTCAGAATCAAAGTTCAAATTTGTGCAAATATGTCCGTTCTTCTTATATGATTTATGTTCTATGTTTAAACTTTATTAAAAATGATCAGACAAGCATAGTTTTACAATAAACTTTTTTTTTTTAGTTCTCAATATGCTTGAAATTGTTTATCTATTATAATTAGGATTGATCGTCATAATTCCTTTTGAGCAAAAAAGATAAGAAAAAATTTAAACCAATCCAGCTCACTGTCCTTTTGAAGAAAATTTAGGAATAATGTTTTACGATTTCTTTGCAAATAAAATTGCGACGCAAGTGTTTTCCTCGATTTGTTTTTATTGTTTACCAAAAATTGTGAAGTACTTTTTTGGAAGGTTATTTTATTTTGTCCTTCTCACTCCCTCCCCACCATCACTCATTGTTTTGGTTTTTAAATGATAAGGATTTCAAGTATTTTTGCCTTTGTTGACATTTCCAACAACAATACTAAGTACGCTGGATGTTGACTTTGGGTATTTTAATGCTTAACACTAACATCGTCACCATTACCATGAAGAGATCATATCGTCATCGTCATCACTACAGCGTTTGGTGATGATGCAGAAGATTGCAAGTGCTTAGTATTTTTGCCTTTTTCTACACTGAAATGAACGCAATTTATTGCATCAAACTCTAAAAGAGTAACAATTAAATCAGTGACAAAAACTTAAAAAATTGATGAAAAAAGAAAAAATATTTATATAAATGCGTTAAAATTCTGCAGTGAATGAAAATTGTTCTTGCTTTCATTACACAGGAATTCTTTAATGTGAATTTAAATGAAGAATTGAGCAGAGGAAGTGGCCAAGTGGATAATACAATACAAATCCATTAATCCCCATTCAGGTTTTGTTAAAACATTTCATTTATTTGATCGTCTACTGGATAATTTTTATTTCAGTGTACACATATGTTTGTGCGTATGTACAGAACAGTTGACGGCTTTAAATTAAAACGTACACTTTGTTCATTCATTTCTCTCTCTCTCTCTCTCTCTCTCTCTGGCTGACAGTGCGTATGTGCAATATTTTTGGTCGTCACTTCGCTTGTGGCCGCTGTTATTTATGTGCCTGATGTTAATGTTTTTTTATTTACGTTACGTCATTGTTGTTGTTATTATTATTATTATTGTTGTTGTATTACTTTCCATACACTTCAACTGTATGCGGTGAGCCACCTTAAATTTACCGCTTACGTTTGTATTTGTCACTTACACGCCAAACTTCGCACACCACACCACCACACCACCACACACTCACACATACTAATGCGGTAGACTCTCTTATATTTTGCATATTACTCTGTATATGAACACATATGAATATCTGTTGCCAGTGTATTGTGCACAATTAATTTTTGCATTTATATTGCCAAAAACAAAAAAACAACAACAAAAACAACAAAATCGTACATCTCATACATAGGTGGAAGGTGAGAAAAGCACTTTACTCTTCACGTATGTTAGCAGAAAATCAAAATGAAATAAACAAAATGAAAATAAAGCAAAAACAAAAACAAAATGAGAAGAATAAACAGAAAAACAACAAAGAGTCCGCTTTTGTGTATAAAAACAACAATATGACAACAATAGAAAAAATCTACATAAGTTCTATTCATATGATGTGTGTGTGAACAGCTAAATAAAAACTATTTCATATGAAAAACTGTACGTATGTATAAGATGTGCGTGTGTGCGCCTGCATTGTGAGTATGTGTTTATTATGGTCTCTAACTAAATGGAAATGTACAATAAATGGGTTTGTGTTGTGTTTGGTTTTGCTGTTCTTGTATAGTTTTATGCGTTGTGTGTGTATGCGCGTGGAAGAGTACATCAAAGTCCACTTTAGCTCCTCAGATGATGTATGTTTACACTCATGGTTGCCAAATGAATGCTGTGGTTGTCATTTGGTTTTCGTTGATATTTTCATTGTTTGTTATTGTTGTTGTTTTACTCAGATCACATTTGTGTTGCCAGCAGATTTATACCGCCGCCTGGATTTTTTGTTATTTACTTTAACAATGTTAAAGGATTCTTGGTCGTGTTTGTTTTTTTCTATATATTTATAAATGCAAGCAACTGTCTGGCCCATATGTCTGGCTAGGGATTGTACCGTGTTGTACCGTTATTTTTGGTTTTCGCTTTGATTTCTCTCTTTCTCTCTATCTTTGCTTTTCTATCTCTGTTACTCGTTCAGGTTATAATATATCTCATGTGGGTTTGTTTATAATCCCAGGGCAATTTTTGATGATTTAACATACGCCATGCATTGATTAATTATTAAAGGTTTTTTGTACTTTGGGCTTATTTGAACATGAAATTGAAATGTTGTGTATATGTATTATTAAAAAAATTCCAAAAAATACCAAATAAGAAACATTAATTTATTAAAAGAAGATTTTTATAAAAAGTAATTAAAAAAAGTTAGCCAAATTTTGTGACTGTCCATCAATTTATAGTTTGCGAGTAGTGCTAATATAAAAGCAGGAGGTTTTACTCATTATTTATACATGTAGCCTATGATGGCACACATTTCTTCTTTCTTCTCTAAATTACTAATGTACAGAAAACCTATTTTCTGAACTTATAAGTAAATAACTTATAAGTATAAGTTCAGAAAATAATGGAAATGCAAGGTTCAACAAGTGTGCCACGATCCACCACTCACATTAATTCCTAATTTAACTGCACTTTTCCTTTTTCCATACATTTCTCAATAAAATGCATTTGAATATTTTTAGAAATCTTCCCCCTTTTTAAAAACAGTGGGTGGGGCAGGTATCTGAAACTGTATGTATTACAAAGTTTATTACAAAATTTTTTATTTACACAATAAAAAGATTATATACCATTATTTTCACAATGAAACAATTAATTTTTTGCAATAAATAAATCATAATATTTATGGACGATACAAAATTGTAAATGGTTGCATGGTAAAGTGTTTTTCCTACACTGCAGCATATGAGAGAAATAATTTATAATCATAATTTCTTGAATATATTATTGTACATGGACATGTTGAAACATGTTACTTTATTATGAAATTGTTATTGTTTTACTACATATATAACAAAAATAAAAAAAATAAATGTTTAACATATTAGACACAGTAAATAACAATTAAACTCTCAAACATTTGTGCTGTATTGTTACGTGAACAAAGATATAAAAGAAAACCATTTTTCAAAAAAGAAAAAAAAAGAAAAAAAAACAAATTAAAACAAAATTTCGAGTATGAGCAACAATAAAACAACAAAAACGTTTTAATAATAACAAGAGAAAAATAACAAAAAAAAAAAGAACTATCGGTGATTGTGTTTTATTACGGAGTCTTTTGTGAGCACAAATTTATGTATTTTTCAGGTTGAACTTTTATAAATTTGTCATAAATATTTTCATTCATAATATTATAGTTTATTGTATACTCACATACACACACACACACCTTTGCAACGAAATAATGTATAGCACGTACACATAAACATTGTACAACATTCAACGTATGCATCACTTCAGTTGAGTGCAAAGAGAACCTCTTACAAGAGCCTGAGTTGTTCTATAGTTTGTTTGTATAAGGTGTATATGCAACAACAATAACTGACACAATCATTATTGAAATAATTAAAGAGGCTTTTGTTGTTCTTCATATTTATTGATACACATATACATACATGTGTAGACAGGGCATATGCATGTGCCAAAAACAGTTTGGGCAGGACGATGTTGGCTTGGGTTAAATAATTGCTATTTATTCATATTACGGTACATATAAAAAGTATTATTCATGGTCTTTATATGATTTATATATTGTTAAAATTTAAATCATATATAATAGAAGGTTTAAAAGGTTTGTCCGTTAAAATGAAAGACCTTTCGCGCAGGACATGAACGTAATAAAATATCCGATTTGAGTCAAAATATTACTAAATTTGAGGTGTAACAAATTTTGAACAACCGCTAGTTACAGTGACAAATGGAAATGGAACAAACAAAAAATTACAATACAAATTAACCAAGTTAATGCTTTAGTGAAAAGTTGAAAAATTAATAAACAGAAACTTGACATATTCTTCTTAACTAATATCTTAAATTTTGCTATTGGTTCTTTTTTAGCGCGGGCGAGGGAGGGACCTAAACGATTATTAAGCGAACGTGATCTTTTACTTTTCCACAAAGTTGGCACAAATGTTCACACCTGACAGTGTTACCCTACAAAATTTGTTAATACCAATACTAATACTTGGCTAACATATAAACTGACACAGCAATATAACTGCTTGCGGCATACTTATGAAAAACGAAGACCCGTCCACACGGATATTCTGGGTACATTTATTTATTTACTCATGTCACGTTTTTTCGTCATACACAGGTATTTTTCCTTTCATTGTGTTCATCCTCTGACTCAAACTTTATAAAATTTTCATTTAATGTTTCAATGAAAGCATGACTATTTTTTCATGTTCCTTACGTATCATTTTTATGTGACTTTTTTCCTTTCACTTGTACTGTTCGCTGTTCATTTCTGTTTGGCTTATTTTGTTGATTGGTCGTATGGATTGAATGTAGACCGAAGGAATGAAAAAGTAGAAGATGTTGTTCATTTGTTAAGAATTTTAAAGCATTTATCAAAGTTCCGTAAGCACGAAAATATCGTACAAACTAAAGAAACACAAAAAGTTATATTTAGTTTGGTTTGGGCCAAACATTGAATACCCACCACAGGAAACATTCAATGTCTGTCGGGTAATGTTTATTATTTCTTTCAATAATTTTATCCATTTCAATAACAAACTGCAAGTAACAACGATGGCTGCTCTTGATTGTTACATTTGAAAAAGGTTTCTGAAGAGTTTTTCTGGTTCGAACAAATTAAAAAAGAATTACTAAATACCCCAAGTTTTAATATACTTTCGTTTATGTATCGGTCAGTGTCTTGGGGGTGTGTTTTTTTACAGTTATAAACACACTAAAGAAGTAAACATAGCCAAGGTGATTGGTATGAAAATAAAGGAGTCTCTGTTAAAAAAACACAAGTAAGAAAAACATTTCTAAAGAAACACATGAAAGCGTTCATACGCACAGCCCTGCATACATTACCCACACAAGAGTAAACGTGTCGAGCACAACAAGCGGCTCTAAGAACAAGAAAAGAAAGATACAACGTTGCCGTTGAGCTCTTTTGTTGCTACAATGCTTTCTGAAAATGACCTACATAACTTTTGAAATATGCACATTATTTACGTAAGGCCGAACAGTTGATGCTTTCGCTGTCATTGTTGTTGTTGTTGCTGCTGCTGTTTTTTGAGTTCTTTTCACAACTGAACTATTTTCCATCCTACACTACATTCTACACATTCATTCTCATTAAATGCGTTCTTGCTTATAAAAAAATTATTCCACAATATTCTAAAAACTCAAGGTAACACTTTTGCAGATTTCCTAAGACAATATTTGTTTAATGCCCACCATCCTTAAAGGCGGCAGTATACTACGTTTGCGATAGGAAGGTGCCAGATTTCATACAAAGTATCAGCAACAAAATCAGATTCAATATAAACACGTCCGTCCGTACATCCTTCTATTATTGGCACTCTAACTCTTGTAAATTTTAAACTGAAATTCTATAGAAACATTTCTGATTTCTACATGCAGTTACAAGGTCAAAAGTCAGTATAAAAATTAAAATTTAGCCTTTCCTTCGGCAAGGACGCGCCCAAAATGTACAAAAAACCAAAACGGAAGTAAAAGTTTACTTTTACGTTAGAGCGGAATATATACACTATTAGAAAACGTTATCACGTACATGTCACAACTACTAAGAAGAGGTGGTGGAGGGTATTTAGGATTTGAGTTTTTCCCATTTTTTTTTTTTATAAATGAACATTTTCTAAGATAAATTTTTCAGTGGATTTATACAAAAAACATATAGTCATTTGTAAAGGGGGGTGTAGGTGTGTAGATATTCGTAAAATGTTTCACTTTACTTGCTTGTACATAAACTGTGCAACAGCTTTAATTTCAATGACATTGAGAGAGCGGTAGGATGTGAGTTCATGGTATTTTCCATGAAAAATATTGTATGGAAAATTATGTTTATTACTTTTGGTGTTGTTAACTTTGCTGTTGATGTTGTTGTTGTTTACATTTCATTCCATAAAATATTTGCTTGATGAAATAACGGCTGTTGACGATGTCGAGTCAAAACATGTTGAAATATATATTAAAACATAAATAAATACAACAACAATCTTCTTGTAATGTTTGCCATCACTTTCACATCTGCCCCCTCTGCCCCTTCCACACTCATGCTCCACATTACGTTATACCTTTTTGGTCTTTTATTTGTCTTGACTTTACGTTTCACAATCCTTCCACGCTACAATTCGCTTGTGACTGCATTGTGAGAGAATAAGCAGAGGTTGTATGCGTGCGGCCTTGAGGCCTTTCCATTTACAATTTATTTTTGCTGTCATGCGACTTCAGCTTTAAAAGCAAGTAAGAAAACTAAATTTAGCTTAAGACAAACCTTAAATACCCTTCACATCTGCATAGAAAATGTAGGCGTGGCAGGTATTTTATTCCTCCCTTTAATAGTGAATGTATTACATACCAGTTTGAAAGTTGAGTTTTACGCTAAAAATGAGATATTTTGGCGTGGCTCTTGATCGATTTTGCCCATTTTAAATAGCGATCTGTGTGAAAAAAAACTAAAAGTGTTCTTAAATAATTGCAACTCAATTACTTAAAATTTTCGCCCGCGAAAATGATAATAACATTCGGACATTCATGTCTAAATCGACTCAGTTTTTAATAATGATCAAGAGTATATATACTTTGTAGGGTCTCTGACGCGTTTTTGTAAGTGTTGCAAACGGAATGACAAGCTTTGTATTTTGTGAGAATGAAAAGTAATAACCGTTGTTGTTATTGTTGTTGTTGGAGTGGTTGTTTTACTTTCTACACGGTTTAACATAATATCGCATTTTTCTTTGTTTTTTTTTTTTTTCTTTGCTCACAAAATCTCAGTTGTGAGAATTATTTTATATTTATTTCAATATTTGTTTTTGTTTACTTTTCATACAACTGTTAAAATTGTTGCCAGCAATACGCCTACAAACCTACTTTTTGTTTATTTCCTTTTTCCTTTCGCAATGTACACATTTTACTGCTTTTAACCGAATGCAACCAGCAGCAGCACATTTAACAAAACATTGTGCATAAGTAAGTAATGGGCACAAACAGCTTGTTATACTTGTATTGGCTCGTACATTGTTCCACTTTGGTAACATTTTTATTTAACTATTGCGGTATATTTAATAATTTTTAAAGAATTCAGAATATTGACCAGAGTCTGGATTAATAGTAAAAATCATGGATAAGATAAATAAATGAAGAACCACGATTGAAAAAATTAAAAAAGGAATTCTTATGATGGACATTAAATTATATCGATTTTATATAAATTTAATGAACTTTCCAGGTATTCACTTTTTCTATTTCAGGATTTGTCCTGAAAAAAAAGGACAAATAAGAAGATAACAACAATTGAAAAAGTACCGCATGGCAGCTAACTGCTGCCACCATATTACCAAATGGTATAAAAACACAACAATGGCAACAACATGTAAACCTTGAAACAACAAACAATTGTTAAGTGTGACCGCCGATTGCAATTACGAGGCTTGTAAATATGGAAGTGAGGCGGAGAAGCCAACAGCACAATAACCCCCAACAATACAATACATGTTAGAACAAGAATGGATTACACAAAATAGTGACAAACTCTTATATTTGGATAGTCAGACACTCTGACACTAGTCGTGCTATAATTGACATTGTTTTTCTATTGTCCTACCATATCACCCACACACGTGTCAGCTGTGTGGCACACAATATTTAATGCAAAAATGTTGTTCTACTGCTTATGTTCGGTTTTAGAAAAACCAAATACATAAATATACAACACAAAAACAAAAACAACAATAACAACAGTATATAAAGTGTGTACATGTGGAAATGTTGAAATGTTGTGCGTCAAGGATGCTTCGAACGAGTTGCATTTGAGGGCAAAGTAATATAATTTATATGCAAGACCACACATCACTTGTAATAATGGTTTTAAGAATGCATATTTTAAATATTGCAAATATATTCCATTGCTAGCATTTCGATCCAACCATTAATGATATTTTAAGTAAAATGTGCATTTTCTGCAGATGGGAGCATATAAAGGGTGTTCAATATCTTAAATTGAACTTTGAACTATGCTGTGGTCATACTATACCAATGGTAGTAACATTTCTTACTTACAAAGTCTAACAAGATTCTCGATCAGCATATAACCCTGAAACACTTTTGCGACCTCTATCTATTCGTATGAAATAAACATTTTTGCGGACGTATCAACTTTGAAATTGGTAGCTTGGCTTAAATGTTTGGGAAAATCAATCACAAGGCTTGGCCACAAATAAATAGCACTTAAAAAAGATATAATTTTTTAGATTAGTTTTCAATCGATTTTGAAGCGGTATCAAGTTTATCATTCAGTTCCAGACCAGTTGTATCATCTTCAACTGCAGCAACTTTTTTAATGGCATTTTCTTTTTCATTTTTCTCTTTTATTATTACCCTCACTCTCTATTATCTGACTTCTTGGTGTTAGTGTAGTGCAGTACACATAAATTAATGTTGAGAATGTTGTAGAGTGCATTTGGGGCACTGGGCTTTGGTCTTACTTACTTGTATCCAATCGTGCACAAACGAGACTGTGTTGATTAAAAACACGTGAAAATGTTACAGTCAATCAAAGCCGACCAACTATTCAAGTAACATCATTTGTCATATCGTTGGTTAAGTAAGTAATATCAGTATAAACCTTTGAAATAACTTTATAGAAATAGTTAAAAAAGAAAAGAGAATTCTGCATTTCTGTTATATGTTACAGTAAATCAATTTGGTGAAAGGAGCTCTAAAATTGGGCCGATGAGATCCAAATTTTATTAAACTATTTCTCCATATAAAGATTTTTTTATAAATCCCCTAACATGCGAAGGAGATCTTAATGGACGAAACCATATTTTTGTATTAAAATTGTATTATAAGTTATAGACGGTCAGACGGACTTGATTAAATCAATTCAGATAGAGATTTTGAATCGATTGGTATAATAGAAGATAGCTCTCTCTTAATCCTTTTAGGCCCGTATATCTCTTTGTCTGTTCATCCGCACTGAAACGTTCATTGTAACAAATTAAAATGTATTGAGAAGGTCTTAAAAATGTGTCACACTTCGTTTTTAATCGGAAATACAATTACTTGTCTTTATTGATGTTGCTGTTGTGTTGTTGATAGTTTTTGAACAAATTGATTACAATACATGCACACGCAGTGTATTTCAATTTCCTTTTCAGATCCCCCCAACCTAACGACTAAGAACTTTAAACTGTTGAAATGAAATGACAGACAGCCGCTAATATGACGTTTGAAAACTGAAATTATTTTCAATCGAATTGTTTGTTGACAATTTTGCCCTGTGGTAGAAAAATGTACATCACACGCACACAAGCTGCAACATCAAACCGTTCATTATGGGATGGGACAGTCAAGCCGTTGCACGTACATGCAAATAGTTGTCACCTAATAATCATGATGAAAAGTACCAGTCGCATGTGTACTACATAACCCAAGCATCGTAACTGTAATTCAAACATTCATAAACACATGTTTATATATATATGATTATTTATATTTATACATACATCTGCCAAATTGAAAAGTATCCTCGATGTTGGGTTCACACAACACAACTTTTACTCGCCTTTCATGCCCTGCGCAGTTCTGCGACACCATTGCCATTATCATCATTTGGCAGCAATACTATCACTTGTTGTTGTTGTGGCGGTGGTTGTGGTTGCTTGCCACTGACACACTTGCCTTTGTTCGGGCGATTTGTATGAATTAAGGGTAATTGACTTCAACAACACTCTCTCTCTCTCTACTGCTGTGTCAAAGCACATGTTCCACCTCTTGAAAAGTCCATTTCAGTGCTTCAAAATCATCAATTTTTTTTGTTTGAAAGCATCAATTAAAAGTGTTGTTGCTGCAAGCTGCTTAAGTAAATGTCACTTTCATAGAGAAAGACTTTTAAGAAGATGCATAAAAGATTTAATCGGAATATCAACGGGTTTTTAAACCACATCATCTATGTATAGGAATAAAATAAATGAATAAAAGTTAATTTGACTTGAAGCAATTTTGAAGTAAATATGAAGCAAAATATGCAACCACGCCCATTTTGAATGAATCTGTTGTAGATGTTAGGGTAATGATGGTGGGTAACCTAGACTTGGCATGCATCTAATGTATTTTTACGTGTGTTTTTATATACCATAAATGTTTATAACTATAATTATAATAAATATATTTATACTTACTCGATGTAGTGAATTAAATTTTTCACTTTATGATTATTACGCTTATATGACAATCATCATATAAACCATAAACTGTAACAATATTGGAAGACGAATAAATTTGCATTTGTTTGCTAATTTAAAAAGTCAACGTAATATAGACACAATATCATCGTTGTCGCGATCCATGTTATAAGTACGGAAAAATTTAAAAAAAATATATTAAATCTTATGCTAAATATTCTGGTAACTAAGTTTTGTGTGTAAGGTGTCTACTAGCGAGCTGAGTAAAATTTCATCTTAGCAGTTCACTTAAAGCGAGATATATTAATCGATCTCTTGGACAAAATTTCCATTTTTAAGTTAATCTGGGAGATAAAGTTAACTGAAGAAGTTTGTGAAATAATCTTCTTATCGTCACCAACAGAATAGTTTATTTTATATTTTTATGTAGCGCACAATGTAAATTTAAGCGATGCGTATATTAAGCTGCGACAGTACATACATATTAAAGGAGATATGGGAAAGCTTCTGAAACGAAACTAAATGATAAATAGTCGAGAAAATGCTTACTTTCTGTGCTCATCAAAGTGTTAAATATATCCGTTGCGTGTACAAGTAAATATCTTAAAAATCTCCAAACTATGGCAATTACAAATAATTTGCAAACGGGTACAAAAGTGATCATAGATGGTGCAAAACATAGCGACAGGAACAGAAAGAAACACAATTGGCAGAAATGTTTAATCAAACGTTTCCCTATGCTGGATTGGCTTCTTAAATATAATGGGGAATGGGCAGCAAATGATTTGATAACTGGCATCACTTTGGGTCTTACAATAATTCCTGAAAGTATAGCATGCGCTCTATTAGCCGGTTTGCCAACCCACTATGGCTTGTGTTCGGCTTTTCTTGGATCATTTATATATTTGCTGTGTGGTTCCATACACAATGTCATTATGGGTCCAACGAGTTTGGTAGCTTTAGTAAGTGTACAATTTACTGCCGGAAAACCCATTGAGTTCGCCTTCATTTTAACCTGCCTCAGCGGCCTGGTGCAACTTATTATGGGCACCTTACATATGGGTAAGTTGGCTGAGTTTTAATTATTGCATCTTTGCATTCGTGCAGGTATATGAAGGAATGAAATTAAAACTGAGATAAGAATGGTTTGTATAAACAATTATGTGAGTAAAGAACTGAAGATAAAAATTGGAATAAATTTCTTTATGAAAATATTTAAGATATTATTTCCTTATTATATGGAGCAGTAATACAGTGGTGCTCTAGGTAGAAGAGGTTAATAATAGTGTGCGTACTCTAGATATGGTATACGTTTCTCATTGCCTTCTTTTTGCTTGTTTTCAACAGGTTTCTTATTCGAATTTATTTCGTTGCCTCTGATAAAATCCTTTTCATCAGCTACCGCCATTTTAGTGATAGAGTCGCAGCTGAAAGTTTTATTGGGCATCAAATACGTGGCAGCTGGTTTTGTACAATCGTTAGGAACTTTAATAAAACATTTGCCTCAAACCAATCACGCTGATCTTATAATGGGTGTGGCTGCTATAACATTTCTTATCATTTTTCAGGTATGTAAAATGATGTCTTGGGTTGGCAACTATGTGATTGCGGATTTTAAAAGTTTAATTTTCTTTTTCATGAATTGTTGTGCTTTAAATTTTTTTCTAAAAAGCACATTTGTTTTTAAATGTCTACTTTGCAGAATCTAGAGAAATTTGGACAAAGATTACACGTGACCAAGTCAACACAAGCATGTTTACGCTATGTGTGTTTTGCGCGCAACACTTTAATAGTGTTGGCGACTGCTGTTGTAACGTATATGTGGTTGAGTGTAAAGGATACCGTGCCGTATCATTTGAGTCGCAATAATTTAAGTGGTCTGCCCAACTTCACCGTGCCGCAATTTTATATAGAAGAAAATGGAGGAACGAAATTTACTTTCTGGGAGGTTGTCAAGGAGCTGAATGTGGGAATTGTTGTTATACCCATAATAGGAATTTTAACAAACATTTCCATTGGAAAATTAGGCAAGTCGTGTGTAACGCTTCAGGCTTCTCAAATATTTGAAAGATTTGTTCAAAACACAGTTCCTCCTGGTCTGGTGGATACCAATCAAGAGTTATTGACAGTGGGCTTGTGCAATGTGGTGGGTTCTTGTGTACAATCTATGCCAACATCGGGAGCCTTCTCACGGTACGCCATCAGTAAAGCTTGTGGCTTGAAAACGCCCATGGCCAATTTGTACTCAGGTAGGTGGGTGTTCCAATTGATAATACAGCTAATATGCTTCTGCTTTTACTCTTTTCTATGTTTGAAGGAATCATCGTTTTATTGGCCCTCAGCTACGTGAGTGTGTATTTCAATTTCATACCGGAAGCTACTTTGGCAGCTGTCTTGATCTGCTCCCTATTTAGTTTGCTCGATTTCAAAATGCCACTACACCTGTGGCAACATTCAAAGCGAGACTTTCTGTTGTGGTTGTTGTGCTTCTGTGTGTGCATTATGTGCGGGGTGGAAGTGGGTTTATTTGTCAGCGTCATTGCTAATGTATTGTGCTTGGTGTACTTGTGGGCCAGACCACAAATCTCTGTACAACAGCAAGAGGTTTGCATTGTTTCGTTTCATTTTACCAAAGAAGGATGCACTCAAATATTTTGTTCTTGTTTTATTTTATTAACCACCTTTCATGCAGATTAATGGCATGAGTTACACATGTGTAACGCCTGACAATGGCATTTACTTTCCGGCCATCAATCATGTGCGAGCCAAAGTTCTCAAAGCTGCCAAGCAAACGGAGTATAAAATTCCTGTAGTTATCGATTGTCACAAGGTGAACGGTCTTGATTTTACCGCTGCTCAAGGTTTGAACCAACTGGCTGTTAACTTAAGCAACAACTTAGGCTCCTCATCCTCCCATAATGAAGCAACGCATGGATCCGTGCTGCTTATACTATATAATCTACCGTTAAGGTTGCAAAAAATGATTGACAACCGTGAGAATTTCATCTTGTGTGAGGGTGCAGAACATTTGAATGAATTGCTAACACAAAATTCATTACGTTGGGGCCATTTAAAAGTTTAAACAAGATCGTACAAGAACTGCTGAAACACTTAACCAACACCGAGCGAATAAACATTTATCATGAATGAATGTGTAAAGTAAGGAAGAAATAAACAAAAAGGAATAAACTGAAAACAAAAACTGAAAACTGAAAACGTAATGTAAAATAATTGCTAAGCAAATGGATTTTTGTTTTCTTTCACATTTGTGCTTAACTGCACTTCCACATACATACATGGCATACATGGCTCCTCGCAAAACACCTTCCCGTACAATTGTATAAATAACTCCCACAAAGACCAGACTAGACAGACTGTGTGCACGAAGCACATAAAAGAAAAGCCGGGCAGCCAGGTAGGTGTAAATTGAGCAGAAATTCAGCCAAAAGTAATTAAATTTGAAATGAAGAAAAAAAAAAAGGAAAAAGCACATAAAAAGATAAGAGAAGAGAAAGAGGAAAGCACATGAAAATGTGGACAGCTTAGTAAACATATAGAGTATGCTGCAATAACGCCTATTGCATAGAAAAGTTCATCATTTTGTTGAGAAAAAATTATTGAAAGGTGAAAAGAAAACAAATCAAAAGCCAGAGACTCCTGGATGCTTATAATTTCTTTTTTTTATACATAAGAAGGGAGTATACTAAGTTTGTCATTTCGCTTGCAAAAGACGTCAGAGGACTTACATTATAGCATTAAAAACTAAATCGATCTAGCCATGTGCGCCCGCGTGCCCATCTGTTGTTTGCATTCTCACGGTCGTAAATTTTGATCTATCAAGTTAAAATTTGGTACACACATTCGTAGTTATCCTTTCTATCGATTTGCCACAAATGGGCTTAGCCGGATAAATGACACGCCCACAATTTACGAAATTACAAGGTCATAATCATATACCTGCCACACCCACCGTTGTAGATTAATTGTTTTATTTAATAATTATTACAAAGACTTGGAGAAACCTACCACACTGCACCACCACTTAAGCCACTTTAATGTTTACGGTAAAAACAAAAGTAGTAATTTATTCGCTGTTATTGTTACTGTTGCTACTTCATTCAATTTACACCTAGTTGCAGCAAAATTTAGTTAGAGTTGAAATGCGATTGTGTAAAAAAAGATTAAAACTCGTGTTGTTTTTGAAATTAACAAAAAGTTAATAAAGAATGCGACGGCAGCAAGAGCGAACGCGATTCAGAAAAGTATATTTGGCTTAAACCATATCTTAGTTACTTATCGCACCATTTTGTGAAAAAAAAAGAATGCAGTGAAAATTGTTTAAAATGTGTTTATAAAAAATGTACAAAAATTTTATGTTTTTTTACACCCACGAAGGTACACATTTAAACGTTTGCAACGCTTATAAGATGAACATATAAAAGTATAGACCGGCAGATTGGCATGGAAAAATCATTTAAGAATTTCTTGTAATCAGGAATTTAAATAATATCTGGGTCTCTAAAGTATCCTCTTAAGTTTTCTGAACATTTCGATAAACTGATTATATCTCCGAGTCATAATTATGTACTCCCTTTGGTGGCCATTGACCTCTCCATGTACAATTTCCAAATGCTAAATTTTCCATTCTTTCTTCATCATTTCTTATATAAAATGTTTTCTCTAAAAGTTTCAACTGCCGTTTGAAACCGATTTAAAAATTGTCAACTTAATATGTTTAATTAAATGGCAGTGTTGTGAGAGGAAAGAAGATTAATGAATATTACACACATGCATACATGCCTGGCAAAAGTAAACACTTAGGCTTGATTCGAATTTTAAACAACTTTAATGAAAAGAAAAAATTTTGTAAGATTTTTTCAACTAAAAACTATTTTGTCTCAACTTTAAATTGCTTTATTGCATATATTGATAGTAGATGCATCAGACAAATTTTAACTCAATATTTACTTTTTAAGTATAAAACTGAACAAGGACGTACTTGTAATAGCGGTCCAATCTCGTATCTAAAGCCTTCTTTTGAATGGTTCCAATCATATATAACATATAATATAACCATAATAACTTGTATGGAGTGCTTCTATACAACAACAGCTTTATTATCATCATTACCTTCATCATCACGGTCGTCCTCAGCCTCGCCCTCATCATCATTATTAATCATATTATTATAAGTGAAGGCACAATAAAATATGTGGAGCGAAAAATTGCTGTAATTACGGTTACTTGTGTCTATGTGAATATACGGATATTGACAGCAATAATAATAACAATAATAGCGAGTATTGTGAGTGAAATAGAAAATCGAACATTTGTTAAAGTGTTAAGAGTGTAAAGGGCAGGAAATAATTAACAATTTGTGTTGGCATTAAATTTTAAAGAGAAACTTCAGTGTGATCTCTTAAAATAAACGCATTCAATAAATGAAATCAACCGATGCAGTAGAATGTAAGAAAACTTGTGTAAATTCATCACTTCTGACAATAATGTCATCACCGAATCGTTGTATTTTATTACGTTCGAAACACCCACAAGGATGAGTTAGAGACCTGACATTAGTTGAGTTAGAGTGGACTGACATTACTGGATCAAATCATATTTTTCTACGGATATAAGCTTTTTGAGTTCTCTTAGGTACCTTAGGTGCGTGAAGGGTAAAAACATCACAGTTCCTCGTATTCACGCCTCTTTTAAATTTTCAATTTTATACAAAAAATTGTTTGCAATTATAATAAAAACCGTCCCATAAGTCCCCTCTTTTTTGATTGTACTGTAGAATTTCTCTATAAAACAATCAAGCTAATAAATGTTGTAGGGGTCCATATAAGACACTCGCCCTAAGCTTTTACAACAAACTTGTTTTATTTCTTATTTCTTCAATTTGACTTGTTGTTTATACACTTCTTTAACTTATGAATTATACGTTAAAAAGAAATGTCTTGGATGGCTAATGTTACGCTTGAGTGATTTTTATGCTTTGCTACACAACGCAGTGCATGAAAGAAGCAAAAAACCGAAATTATTTTGCATTAAGAAGAAATAATAAAAAAAAGAAAAACACGGATTGCCACTTCCCCAACATTCATCAAGAAAATAGCGCACAACTTGTAGCTAGCGCTAAATTCCAACAACACCAACTGCAGCAACTACAGTTTCTAAGGCAAGTGATGTATAAAAACGCCGTAAGGAGACAAAATTATCATAAATAATTCGTAAGAAAGAAGAACAAGAAGAAAAATAAGATGGAATCATTTTGCAAAAAAAAAAAAACAAACACGAAGCAACATTGACTATTGATACGTGTATTGTGGGTATGGGTGTGTGTGTGTGTGTGTGTGGGTTTTTCTTCTCTGAGGGTAATGATTATAATAAAAGAAGTTTTTATTAAAAGCAAATCTTACACCCTCTTACAAAAGCATTCAATTCTATTTGGAATAACAAAAGCCCTGCGCACAAACACATAAACCCCCACTTGTAACCCAAGTAGCTGTTATTTTGTTGGCTCAAGGCAGTATTTTCGTTTTTGTTTGGGGTGGCGAGAATTTTTTGTATTTTCTCACCTTGTATTTATTGTCTTGTGTCTGTAATGTATACCGTACACATAAGATGGGTGGTATACTAAATATGTAATAGCCAGAAGAATTCTTGATTAGTATCAAAATCTGAATCCATATAAACAATCGCTTCCGTCCATGATTGTGTTGCTTGTTTTCTTAGGGTCGTAAATTTTGGGATATTAAGCTGAAATTATTTACATTTATTTCCATTTTTGATAGACAGGAAGTTATTTAAATTGGGAAAAATTGGTTGAGAGCCACGCCCACAATCTATAAAGATATATTTATTTGCCACAAAAACTCAGATATTAAGTTGAGATTTATAAAATAAATTTCTGAAGATGTACCCAAAAAAAAGACGCGATCGGAAGACAGACACGCCCCTAATTTACAAAAAACCTTTTTTTTTCTCTTAAGAAAGGTTAAAATGTATTATATACACTATCATAGAGCCTAATAAGATACCTCAGATGGACGGCATTTAGGACATTAATTTATTTTTCTTGCTTTTACTTTATATACCCTCTTGATGGTATTTATATATACATATGCATGTGTATGTGTGTGTGTCCTTACAATGCTAAATTCCATTTGTTTGTTTCTTCCCTTTCTTTTTTCGTCAAGTTCACAAATATCAATTGAGTTTTTTATTAGTCTACTTCCTTTAAGTTTCATATTGCTTGAGGAGTATGTACGTTTGCATTATACACATTTTGTGTCCCCCATAAACATTAAGTCTAGTCTGGTAATGCTTTTGGGGATACACCTGAATAGCAATAACAAAAAGGTCACAGACATTATACTCCTGAAAGAAGCTTTCCTTAGAATCGTACAAGCATTCTTTTGGCATTTTTTTGTAAACATTTTAAATATGTTTAACATGAGTTTGGTTTCGGCAAACGCACGTTATAAAGGTTTGCTTTTGTTAAAAGGCCATAAAAATTGTTTAGCCACATGTTACAATATTGTGTACTCAGTAATGCAAGTAGAAGAGTTTTCCTAACAAAAAAATGGTCTCCATTCTCAGTGGCGCTATAATAACTCTTTTTCTGTCCCTCCCTAGATTCCCTACAGAAGTAACACGTTTAGACATGATAGCCTTAGCAATGATAGTATTTTTAGATTTGTTTGCATTTAAGATCGTAAATTATATGTTCTATGGAAAAAAATCAGATGATGTAGAAAAGAAAAAATGTCGTTTACATATGTACAATGTATTCACTGGCGCACGTACACCCATATACATTTGGAGTTGGAGTATGCATATGACTTGTAAAAGTTATGATTTTCATGCTTAGTCAGACAGAAAAGCCATTATAAAGCATTATTATATAGATTGTTATGGCAAGCACACACATGTGCGAGGCTCAACTTTTGATGACGATTGCGTTGATGATGATAATCATTATAATGATGATGACGATGGTCATTAAAATGCGGTCATTTGTATGCAGACCTTGCTGTCGTTCAGGCCAACTAAACAGCTGTGCCATACGATCTCTTTCTGTGCTTTTTATCCTCACACTCTCCCTTCTATTGCGACTTTGTTAGACAACTTAACTTAACCTGGTTGAACTAAATATGTTTGTGGTTTTTTTCTTTGGCTTTTACATATGCTTTTAATTTTATGAGAAAAATATTTTTAATATAATTCATGTTAGTTAGCATTGCGTACGCACGCAAACGTACACAATATAAATGTAAAAGTTGTATGAGACATTTGTCAAATGTATGTAATTTTGAATTTGTTTAAAATTTGATTAAAACTTACCACAGATACGAGTGTCCGTTCCTGTAAAGTTATATGAAATTACTTTAAATGTGCTTTAAAGCGTTTTATTATAAAATCTTTACGAAATAAATCTTTTTCGATTTCTTACTTTCATTTAAACTTGAACCCGTTACACTTAAAGAGTGAAAGATTTTATAATTGATTCAATATTGTTACAATTTTATCTAAAGAAAATGTTTTTAATTATAAGGTAATATTTTTTTCAAAATTTCCTACATTTCGTTACCTTAACACATAGTTTGCCTTTACACACGTTCTGCATAAAACTTCACATAAATTCTTTTATTCTCTGCCTTGCGTCCTTCATTTGCACGTGTTTTATTCAGGATTTATTGTGAATTTTATTACATATCCTTTTTCTAGTTTCTTTCTGCGTATAACAAATTAATTGTAAGCGATTGTTGAAATAAATAAAAGACATTTTGGCAAAAAAACAAAAATCTACAGTTGTTGAGAAATGAAACACCAAACGGCTTTTTATTAATACACAAATGTTTGCAGTTGTTGTATTTTGTCAAGAAGGTTCTTTTTACACGGCATGCTTTGTTATCACATACGCAACATATTGAAATTCTTTGGCACACTAATGTCTGCCAGTGACATATTAACACAGTACACCTGGCGTATACGTAACATTTCTTTCTTATGTGGTGCTCTTCCATATGTATGGGTTAACCATGGCAAAAAAAACAAAAAACAAAAACAAAAACTTTGTTGTTTTTTTTTTAATATACAAACACATTTCAATGCAAAGATTTTTATATATTTTTTCATTCATGTGCAATACTTTCTGTTGTGTTGACTCTTACTTAGGCTTTGTTTAAGAAAATCCTCTCAAGTCTTTTGAAAATATGTCTTATTGTTGTAGCTATATCAAAAAAACTTATAATGGAAAGTTTTAAAAATAATAGTGAATGAAAGACGAGAAAAGAGCAACTTTTCTAATTTCCATACCAATATAAACAAGTAAATAAAGTAAAGCCGAATTCGGTTTTAGGTCAAATTTTAAATACCTTTCATATGAACGTACAAATAGTGGGCGTGGCAAGTATATAACATTTTACATTATATGTGTGAATCAAATTTCATGTGTAGTTATATGTTGAAAATGGTTTTTATAAATTGTGGGCGTGGCTGTTATTCAATCAAGCCCATTTTTATTAAATGGATGAAGGGAGTATAAATTTATGTATCAAACTTTAACTTTGTAGGTCAATTTTTGTGGCCGATAAATAAACTTTTGTTGATTGTGGGCGTGGCTATTTTAAATAGCAAACTAAAAGTGCACAAAAGTGTATAATGTATGTAATAAAATTTTGCACCATTACAGTGCCAAGAGTAGTCGGACACACGGACATGTTTGTCTAGAGCGACTTACTTTTTTTGTACTGATCAAGGTGTAGCAAATAAAATGACAAACTCAGTACACCCACTCATGTAACGGATGTGACAGTTTCCTAAATAATTTTTCATCAAAAACTTTTTCAAGTTTTGTAGAAATTGCCAGAACATGTAGGCCTTTTATGGCATCTCTTTGCAGTTTCTCGAAAAAGAAGACAATGAGAAATAAAAGGTACAATTTTTATTGTTGAAAATAATCATAAAATAATCCATACAGAGTTGTTTAAAAGTTATATTAACCAAGAAGAAAATTAAGTGCCATAAATTTTATAGCTTACCAGAATATAATCGTGACATATTTTTGCAGCAAAGCTTTTCATTAAAAATTAATAACTTTTTTATGTTATTGTGTTTGTTATTACATTTCTATTTATAAAAAGTAGAATTCAAAATTGGTGGACACAAATTCAGTTGGTTTTATAGGTTAAATCAAGCATTTAAGAGATATTTGTACCCTACATCAATTGTGTTAAGCTTGAGCTGACTCACTCTTTACAACGACTAAAAAGAGACTCATCTTTAAATAGTATAAAATTGGGACGTGGTCGGCTTATTGTTAGACCCCTTTTCAAATCGTTTATCAAATTGATCCATTAATTGACAAAATAAATTAAAAAGCTGTAAATTTCTAGGGTCTTCAATGGTCGGGTTTGGCCAATTATTAAATTTTCATTTGTTTTTATGCTAAACCATTACACAGTTCAATAATAACCTCTATGTAATTTGATTTCATAAGCAAAAAAAAACAAATTGAATTCGGGAGAAAACTTTGCTTTTTGCTATGACATGAAATGTTAATGCATCGATTTGTGTGCACGTGTGCGCTCTGTTTACTTGAAATAATCGTTTATTAGGTTACACAGAAACCAAAAACAAAAAAATCGTGAAATATAAATCAATATCGATGAAAAAGAAGTCGTGCATATGAGTTTACAGAAAAGTGAAACAGAGACCAACTCCCGGAGCGCAAGCAAACATATTACACTTATTACAGATTAACAAAAAAATCAACTCAAACTCGGGAAAACTATAGTTTAAGTGGTTTTGTAGTAAATATGCACTTAACACGTATCCAGCGAACGGTAAAGGTGCATGCATGTGCATGGATTACCGACCCACACACTTGTGAAAATTCCATTTTGCGCTCATTAAAAAATTCACCTCAATAATGTACAATGATTAAGTAAACAGTTGTGTTTTTTGTGAGCATATAAATGCAACAGTTCGGTGTGAAGATAGGATGCTTCTGTGCATACGCAAATGGTACGTATGATACGTGTACGAATATCCTGTTTGCTGGGTTTATTAAAATTATATTGAACACATACATATAGAAAGTATTTCTATCAGACGTGCCAATGAATACCAAACAGCTTAAAACAAGAGAACAACCGGATTATTACACCGAAGAATATATTTTATATTGCATTGGGGTGAATGTGTGGTTGTCAGGAGTTATGATTTCTTTGCATAATCCTCTGTATGTGTTTGTATTTAACCAAAAATCACAGTTTACTTGTGAATGTATATGTATGCGGATAAATAAAAAGATCGCAGAATTTAAAAGACCGTTATTTCGGAAGAAAAGCCGAATAAAATAAATTGAATTGAAGTTTACGCGAAAGTTGTTTACTTAAGAAATAAAAAACTACAAAACTTTTGCGTATAAACTAATTGATAGTTTTGGGCAGCAACAACCTTCAGGTTAAAAAAGAACCTGTAATAGTTTTTTGTGGTATAAAGATTTATGGCTCTCATGCATATTCGCACAGGTTCGGAGGGTGTTCGCAGTGCTGACCATATGTTTTAGTCATTTTTCTACCTATAACCACCACTCTACGTACGTACCCATGAGGGAAACATTTCGAAAAAAATAAATGTAATAAAACCCACCGCAAATGAAAATAAAATTCGTTTCATGTACAAGCAGAAACAAAAAAAAAAAGTTGCTCTTGTATTAAAAAAACAACAACATTACATACAATGTATTAAAAATTTAAACAACGATAACGGGCAACAACACGTGTATGTACATGTATGGTATGCACGCGGTCTAGTGAACAATATGGTTGTTTGCTTTGAAGGCCGCTCTTCCCTCCTCCCCTACATGATCATATCCCTAAATGCATATTTTTCCAGTTAACTGTCGGCGCATACATGTATACACGTGTACGTATACATGGGATGTACAAACACTTTATTGGCCGTTGATTTGTATTCCACCCTGCAATCCTCCCACAGTTGCAATATTTTGTTTTTTAGTTGTGTACGGTTAACGTCCATAGTGTTAAATTTAATATGTTGTTGAATATTTACTAGTTCATGATACGCCTTAACGTTCACCCAAATACGCACAAACTTGTCCCTGAAACTGTTGACTCTTGCTGGCCCAACCAATATAAAATGTGAATTCATTCTATATGTATACAATTACTTTTCGGTTATGTTGTCGATTGAAAGAGAACGTAAAAAAAAAAAATATGATATGTGTACAAATATCACAGTTGGCAACGATTCATTCATTAATTCGTAGAGCCTTTCTTTAAAAAAGTCCAATATTTATAATACGTAAAATTCAAGTCACTGAATCCAAGATTTGAAATTGAAAGAATTGAATCTTTTTCAATCAAAAAAGAATTGAAATTTTAATGATTTATTCCAAAAAGCGAAAGAATCTTTTCAAACTGTTGCAAAATAAAGGAAAGAGGTCAGGGTTGAACAATTTTACTTGATCCAAAAATATTGTTTAATTTTTGTGAATGAAAACAACCTGGCATATATGGACGTACGGACAACAATGTTTAATCGCACATATTTTATAAATAAAAGTTATAAAAAACAAGTAAAAAAGAAATTTAGTTGAGGCCAAATCTTAAATATTTTTCATATGTGTAACAAAAATGTAACTGCGGTAAATATCTGATAACGTCCCTTTAAACCTTCAAGACGGATGCAACAATATTTTCTTTTTTGCATGATGTTCATATTATTTTGTTCATATCCTGAACACTGAAAACTTTAAATAGTAAGTTTTATAAATAATTTAAAAAACTTGCTATTTGATGTTGATATATTTTATTTACAGATAAAATGCATGTACACATTCAAAAGTTTGGTGCGATCATATATTTCTGAAAATTTTTAATACTTTTAAATCATTTAGTGGTGGCGCATAAAAATAAAAAGCAAAACACTTGCTTTAAAAAATATGCGTGAACTGATGCATATGCTTTATGATAAAATCTCGCTCGTATATATTAAAGTCAATTTAATATGTTTTACATGCAATATCGGATATAACTGGGAGATGGGTGCCACCGGCATCTGTTTGCATATTTTGCTTTATCATGAATTTAGGCTAACAAAATTAATATATGCCACGTAGGTAAAATATCATAAAAGTTGCCTCTGTACCTCTCTCTCTCTCCCTCCCAATGTTCTCTTTGTCATAGTTTCTAGCGACTCTTTAGTGAAATAGAAAATAAAAAAAATTAAAATTAAAATTTTGTGCAAATCCACCATTTATGACACAGTTTACCGGAATATTGACCAATAAGCCAAAAACAATAACAACAACAACAACACGGCATATGTATAAAATGTGGACCATGTAAGGATGCTGAAAAATATTTGCTGATAAATTTTATATGGAAATCAATTTATGTGCAAATATTTGATTTATAAGCCTGAAAAATTTGTATCAAATTCAAATAAACACACAAGCAATTGTATGTAATGGAAAGTAAATTTGGTTCAAGTCAACTTTTAAATACTCACAGCTGCGCCTGAAACATTAATTATGTTATAAAAGTCAACCAAACAAAGCGATTTTTTTTTTATAAAGTTTATAATGCAATAAAGCTTACATCTGGATTCGGGAAAATTATGAATTCTATTTGATACTACTAAAGTCGAAATATCACATGCGATTAGATCACTAAGATTGTCATTGTCGCTTGCAAACTCCAATGGCTGAGAAAGTCGTGAATCGTGTGCCTGGCTGTAGCTCTCACCGTCTATGCATATTGCGTGACACATTTCTATTTTGCTTCAAATTGAAATTTAGAAAAAAGCTTTCCGATCGATGTGAATAAGAGTGGCTCACAATTTTTTAAAACCCTTTTTTGCTATGAAGTCCGCGTTCCAAGGTGATGCGTAAGAAAGGGAGCCATCATACACTTGCCACGCCCACTTCTTGTACAATAGATATGACGGATATTTCCAAGCTTTTTTACTTGGTTCCATAATAAGTAATATAAGAAGCTTAAAATTTATGCGCAAATTTCCAACTCAATCGGATAAAATGATTTTCACGTAGGGTACTCTTCCACATAATATTGTTTAATTTTCAACATTTTTTCTATCGCAATTTCATGTATTGCGATGTGTGTCCTTTTTTTCACTATTTCTCGCTATGTTATTTAAATATCTGTCATGTGTTTGAAATTCCCATATTAAAATTTGCGGAAAGGTAAGCACACAACATTAACATTTTAAGCGCATAGGACACATGTATCACATGGTGAATGAAGAGCACAGTGTGGGAGTGTTAACAACGATGCGAGCAAAGGGAATAAAAACCTCGATATTATTTAAATAGTATTTTGTTGTCATTGTAATTGAAAAAACTTTACACACACTTATGCTTACGTATGTGTGTGTGTGTGTGTGTGAGTTGTTACTTTTATTAGCTTATTAAAGCTGAATAAAGTGAGAATGGGTGCGTATGCGAGTGCATAGTTTTTGGAAAATTTTCAAATTATTATAATACTGTTGACGTTGCTACACATTTACAAATACACTGTACATACTCCATGTTACACTTTTAAAATGCAGATTTTGTTATTCTCGCACACAAACAAATTATGATGCGAACGAATGCCTGCTCCCGTGTAAATTCTACGCCACTAATAAATCAACACCATCGCAAACGTCATTTGACAGCTAGTCGGTCATTTCAATTAATTTTTACGTACTAGCTAAAAGACGCGAACTCTTTTCTGATGAAAAGACAGCACAAAAAGCAAATTTAAAAACTAAAACCAGCCGCAACAGTAAATTAATTATTTGAAATGGACCCCAAAACACGTATAGTGTGTTTTTATTTGAATGATTTTTCTTAAGCTCATGTTTATAGATATGACCAAATTACACCACATAACACTTGTATATAAAAACAATAACGACAATAAAACATTAAATTATTTGAAATGATATAAATGAACAACGCATTTGAAACACGCAAAAACGCGTTATAAAATTAATTCGCAAAAACACTTTACGATCTCGCACACACACACACATACACAATATCCATAACTAAATTATTTATGACTTCATTTGCTCCCTCTATGCGTGCGTGTGTGCTCGCGTTCGTATAAATTTCTCTGATGATGATTATTTATGGCGTAGAAACGTGTAAAAACCAATTTTTATAAACATTTTTTCTTCGGCTGTATGTATTGTCGCACGTATATTTATTTTTATTTGTACGGAGGGCATTTTTCGGGTTTGATAGCCGCAAATTTTGGCTTTCGAAAATCGAAAAACCACATTTTAGCATATTAGCATAATATATTGATGATATAAAAGCTTTTGAGGTTGATAAATAAATAGAGTCGGGCGAGTGCAAATAAATAAAAAATATGTACACACACACAAGTGTACGCATGTTGGTTCATTTATATATTATTTGTTCTCTTCGTTTGACAAACCACTGTGGTCCAATTTGTGAATGCGGTCACAGGATATATTATGATTAAACCGGCACACACTCTGGTTATCTACAAATAACAATTTATTCATTTTGATGGAATGCAAAATGACTCTTACAACTATTCTCTACTCTGTTCATCATGTTAAATCAATGCAAGGTTCAATTAAATAAATTTCTGCATGTATACAAATAAAGAGCTCGTTTGTTTAATTTACAGTTAACATTAATATTATCATAATTACACTTTGCTAAGATTCACAAGAACTCCACAAATATATATACATGCGTGTACTTTATATGTGGGAGCTACTGTACGTATGAGTATTAAAACTAACGAGTAAGTTGGCTTAGGTCAAATTCTAAATACACTTCCCATACACAACCGTAGGCGTGGCTATCTAATAAAGTATGCATTACGTATCAGCTTACAAGTCTGGTTTTATAATAAAGATGGTTTTTTGTAAATTGTGGGAGCGTCTGCTATATGACCATGTCCATTTTAAAATATCGATGGATAGATTATGAAGAATAGTAGCAGGTAGCAGTTTTAGCCAGACGTTATATTAAATTTAGTATAAAGCTTCCACTCATCAAACAGTTACATTTGATACCCATTTCATATTGTTTAGGAAGAAAGCGGGATAATATATGTTTAAACTTGTAAGTAAATAGAACCAAAACTTATGTTGATGGACTACATAGTAATGTAAAAAGAGTTGACGTTAACTTTAGAACAATGCAATAACAGCAACATTTTTATTGGCATTAATGTCACATGGTCTATATAAACGCACACACATACATGTATAAACATTAAATGTATGATTGTATGATTCTAGAAACATTTACTCTAGTGCCAAGTTAACGTGTGAACGTCACCGTTACCTTTTTTTTTATTGTTTTTGTTTTATTTGAAATGCGCCGCCTGCATTCGTTTTTTTTTTTTTTTATTCGTTTTCTCTTTCCGTGTTGTTTGCTTGAATCGGTTTTTTTCTCTTTGTACTGAAAAGTTCCGGTACATGTGTGAATGTGTTTTTGGGAATAAGAATAATGCAGGCAAGGCCATCCATTCTCGGCTGTCTGCAGGCTGATTGTTTGCTTGCTCTTCCTTGACTAACTTCAGTTCCGCCATTTTGCACTACTTACCTGTAAATATTATAACTGTAACATTGGTTGTTGTTGTTGTTGCTGTTCATTGCAGCTACTATATCTGGAGCATGCCACATTAATTTTAAATATCTTTTCGCATGTTCATCTTATGCAATCAGTTTAGTCCCGCATCCTTTCGGCCACTTTCGACTACTTTATTAAACATGGCTCATGGAGCTCACAAGCTCCATATATATATATAATATATATAAAATTATATATATATATATATATATATATATATATATGTACTTTTTGGGGCAACAAAAATGAAAAGCATCCACAGGATACAAATAGAAAGAAAGTAAATAAAGTGCAATTGTCGAAAAATAAAAACTATTACAGTTATTAAAGAGCATGTGCATGCAGTATGTATGCTGTAAGCTATGTTGGTACGTTTTGTCATAACATCGACTCTGGGTAGTAACTTGGCAAAAATAAATTCGCTGTTATTTGTCTTAAGGCAGAATGAACGATACTTTCTTACTCACTTACTTATTTAGCGTGACTTATTTTGTGGCTACTTTTGCAAAAGCCAAGAGAAAATATGTGTGTAAATGTATGTATGTGTAAGTATAAGTAAGTAAAGTACAGAATACAGAAATATTGCTTTTGGTTAATATTTTGTTCACGTATTTGTGGATGGAATGCTGTTGATATCGTCATTGATACAAAGCGAAGTTCTTTTTTTGGAGACGAAATTTGTTTTGAACTTAATGAAAGTGTGACCTGAGTACAAAATAACTGTTTTCAAATAAGATTATATGCGAGACTTTTTCGTGCTGATTGATTGTCCCTGCAAATTGATGCTTGAAAAATTTCTTTAGATATATGGCCAAAGCATAACTAAAACATTGTTGGAATTTTTCATTCCAAACTCAAGTTTGTATAGTTTATATAATCAGCAGCTTAAAAACCGAGAGAACTCGCTTTTTATACACAACTGCTAACGTATGAGTTAAGTTTACTGGGGATCTCAATGTTTGTTGTTTGTTTCCTCTCTGCTATCCTTGATAATTATATGTTCAAATGCAGTTTCACTCGGAGTACTTTTCACTTAAAGAAATGAGTTCAACACGTTTCTTGTTCAATTTCCTACATCGGAACTGCATCGCATATAACATTTTTCCTTTCACATTTCTTTTATTTTCATTTCCTAAAATGAATAATCACTCGGACCACGTTTTTTTTATTGTTTCACTTCTTTACTCTTTGCGCTTATTGTTTGCATCATCATGGTCATGGCGGAGAAAATTGTGTATATGCGATGTGAATACATTGGACAAGCATTGCATTAGTATGTGTATTGAGTATGGTTTTAAAAGAAAATTTTCTATCTCTAAAGCACACTTCATTGTGGCATTATTATAATGACTCTTCCAACAGAATTCACTCACTACCTGACTGGCATTGCTAACATGCAGACGTTAGGGTGGTGCTTATAAAAGTACATTTGGTACCGAGCACTCCACTAATGATACGATATGAAGCATGTGTTTATTGTTATAAAATATTTGTGCATTTATTGTAGGCCAGCGTTGTCCAACGTGCGATTCAATTGGTGCATTTTTCTCCTCGATACTAAAACAAATAATTTTCTTCAGATAATCAGATCATTGACCTTAAAATTTGTGATAAATAATCTGCCCGTTAGATAGATTGCTAATGCGATTTTTATAAATTGTGGGCGCGTATGTTATGCAAACTCGCCTATTTTTGTCATTTCTAGGAAGTGTCTAATTATATATATGAGCACCAAGTAATAATTTTATATCTCTTGTGAATGATTCATATACTTAGAAGGCATGTCCAACGCCCTTCTTTTGTATCTTGCAGGCGGACTAACAAACTTATCATATCTCCTACCTTATACGTACATATATAAGCCCTTATTGTTTGTTATGTAAGCCAGCAAAACTTTTTCCAACACCAGAAAATATTCCTGTTGAATATCACTGCTCTAGATGATTAATGGATTTTGTTTTTATAGAAATATTATATCTTGGCAAACAGCTGACAATCGCACATTGGTACGGAATTTGATCTTTGAACATAACTCCAGCTAGTACGTGGAAGTTCTTTGTATATAAATGTCTCACTTACCAATTAAATGATTCGTGCTACTAGCCATACTTCAAAATACTGGCAACATTGACACACATAAGATATACTTTTATGATAAAAATCATGATCTAATTGGCCTCCGTTCGGAATGTTTGTAAAGTTTGTTTACTAGATATAAAAATTTAATAACAATTCAAAATTTCACTTCGCCCAAAATGAGTTCATGAGCAGTTAGTCACATTTGTCGCCCTATCTGACTTCTTACAAATACAAAATCAGAGAAAGATAAACGGTCTTATATACTTGAAATATTCAACTCAGATAAGGACTTTCCTAAAATCCACTTGAAAGAAATGTACATACTTCTAAAGCTCTTTAAAATAATTTCAACAAGTCAAAAATTCCTCATGTTCTATCGGTCTGTAATTAAAGGTAAGGTGTGTAATAGAGTTATTATACTCAGAGAAATTTTAAAATGCTTGGTATTCATCCTCCCTCATGCTATGGAATAAATGTTTCTTACCAATGGAGATATCTCCAACCTCCCTTTCAAGGAAAATATATGTTTTTTTAAATCTATTATCTCGAATTAGTGTAATTTTTAGGAGCGAAGAACAAAAGTGTGCCACCTTGCACTACCCCCCTCTTCTATTGAGTTATACTGCCATGCTCACAACCAAAAACAATCTTTCACAATTTTATACACGCCACGCCTACAATGCGCACGCATAACGATAGACGATATCCAAGATATGGTTTGAAACGCATATAACTTTTTTTACTTGTCAACTGATGATTCCGGAAGCTTCTTTCACACATGTTTCACAAAAAACATATGGCCTGAACAAGAATAAATCGTTACATACCTACTACAAAGAAAATATAGATAAAGAGTTTCAATTTTATTACGGTTTGCGATATCGTGAAATAACAGTCTGTGTCTATAAGTAGACTGTCAGTAAGTAAGTGTTTACCGAGAATTACTTATAAACAAAAACAAAAGAACACCAGTTTGATATTCTTAATATAAATTATTCCACTAAACAACGTTCAGTTTTTAGTATCTCACCAGCCATCAATATAAACAGTTAAACGTAGAGACCTAAAATCTCTCAATTTACTGGCAAAGAGAAAGGAATTAAAATCAAAGTGAATAAAATTCCATTAAAAAATACCCCAAAAATGTTCAAATTTGTGAAAAACGTATTTTCGTTATTGTTGTTGCAAATTATATTAGTCACAGTGCAGGGCCAGGGAGTACCACCCAAATGCAGTGATGCTGCCAACTATCCGATACAAAATATTACAGTCGTGAGAATTAATTAACTGATTAACAGTGTGTTCAGCCATATTTAAATAGAATTTTAATTTCCTCAAATTCAGATAAAAGGCACTTGGTACAATGTAGCCCGTTCGCCAGCATCCCAGTTCGATTGCGTTGAAAGTGAAGTGCATCTAATGAATAATAATACCGATGTTCACATCATTTTGCGCCGTTCACAGCACGACTCCTTCCAAGCAAACGAAAATTTAGAAGCTCACGTAAATGCTCACGAAATAAACGATCCGATAGGCTTTGGCGTTTCCTTCAACAACAAAACAAATATAATATACAAAATTCTAAGTCTTACCAATGATTACAGTATATTGTGTGGTTTTACCAACGCCACCGACGACAGCACAGCTTTTGGATTAATATTATCACGTGAACGCTTGGTGGATAATGGACGCATAGAAGAATGGAAAAACCAAGCTAATCGGGTCTCAAATAATTTTGCCAACACTACTTTGGTTAAGCAATCGGACAAGTAAGATCACAGATCTTCTACTCATTAATTATTTTATATTTTAATTTACGTTTTTTATTTAAATTTAGGTGCTTTAAAAATTCGGCTTCTTCGCTAACACCATTTACAGTTACAATGATGATGATTTTTTGTGCGATTATGAAAAAGTTTTAGCTTCTAAATGAATTTACTGCATCCAGCAGCAGCAACACAATCATAATACAAAAAGTAGTCCAAAGAGAAGAAAACTAAAATTTTTTAATAAATAATTCAATATTTATATCTCTACAAAAAATATATAAAAATTAACTCTTTTATTATAAGAAATATTAAAATGAATGTTGTTATTATGCGAGGAAATGTTATTTAGTTTTCAACACCCGCCATCTTAGTGTTAAGTGTTGAGGGTATACTGAGTTTGATATTCCATTTGCAGCATCATCAACGCGTATATTCTTGTGCAGCATAGACATTTAAGCCGTTCTAACTTGTCTGTCTGTAGATGTAACGCATAATATGATGACGTTCTCACGTCCACAATGGGCGAAATCTTTCCCACTCACAAGAGTACACCTAAGAAGTTGAAATTCAGTACAAGCCTTGTTAACTAATGTATTCGATAGCATGAAATGGGCGGGGTCGGGTAACAGTATACAAAACACTTTACATACATAGAAACGAATTTTTTAGATGAAGTATTGATAAATATTTTTTCTTCTATTTCTATCAATTTCAATTCTGGTTAATTAGCGGAATTGTTTATTTTAAAGTACACAACTACACCTATAATTGATAACATCAACACCAACTAATATGTAATGATTAATTGCAACAAAAGTATACGCAAAAGACAACAAAAACAAGATATGACAACAATAACCGCAACCACTTTTGTAGACATAGTGATTAAAGCCAATAAAATGAATCATTCAGATAAAAATCAAATGAATCATTAAATGGACAGAATTTTAGTAAAATTATACAGAAGAATACCACTTGAATCTATGCCCTTTTCACCGATTGAGACATTTTATTGATTTTGGACAAATTGAAATTCACGTGAATAAATTTTGTTTGTGAGATATTCGAAAATCTTGCCAAGAGTCATACTTACCCGAGTACACCAAGTTAAATCGATTCAATATTGATTGTAACGATAATTTAGTATGACGTCTCTATAGTTTTCTTTCGATAATTTGCAAAAATACAATAAACTAATATTTCCCCATCATTATGGTATTAAATGTGTCTGCATTGATACAAGTGACATCGATTACACACACAGTCTTGGGTGTGTCATATATATTATGTCACTTGATCGAATTACATTCTGGCAAAATATTTGCAAAAATACAAAAGTGAAACTTGAAAGTTAAATGCAGTAAATAACAAGAGCACTGTAGGAATAGTACCCAAGCACCTGATGTCAGAGGCAAGTCAAAGCATTACAAAGCATCTTGCAGCAGCTCACACAAATATTTTATTTATACTAAAACTGTTACGCTGGCTTGCGACCATTCCCATGTTTGTTGCTTCCAAAGCAGCAAAATTACCACATCAAAGGGCTGTGCAATGCAGCCGCAAAAACCACTCATTGCATTCATGCACTTACTTACATATTCAATCACAAGTCGATAATTCTGGACTAATACTTTACCAAAGGAACGTCGTCATAGAGCGGATAACAGCTATCAAAGTGTTGCTAAGCAAACAAACATTTATACACATACACATTCATGTACACACTGCACTGAACTGAACTGCACTGCCAGCCAATAAGCAACACTTGGAAATTGCTAAGAATGCCAACTATTTTATTTGTGCTATTCATACACTCCCTCCCTTTCTTCCCACCACCACCATCATTATATATTAAACATCCATTTACTTACAACAACAAATTCAATAAATTCTACAACACATGATATCGCTAGTCTACATAGTTTCTTCCCGCTCGTCCTGAAATTTTACTCACTATGAAGTACCACTCATACTATACAATATAAAGATAAAACTATACATCGTATTAGAAGTGGGAACGGATGGTAAAGTAGGTGATAATTGCAATCGCAAGATTTTATAAATGAAATGGTCAGAGAGTATACCGAAGGATATAGAATTTTTTGACCGTTTTTGTCAGCCTTACGTAAAGAATATTTACGATTCTCAGATACTGTGAGACATCGAAAGGTTAAAATCTCCATTTTTTCAAACTATGTTACGTTATGTTATGTTATGTAGGCAAATTTTTTTGTGCAAATTTCCCGAAAGAAACACTTTACTATCACTGTAATTTTGTCACTATTCAAAACGAAAAGGGTCCTTCGCAAAAGTGTCATTGCACGTCCAGAAAAACATTCTTTGGGATAATTAAGATATTCATTAATTAAATTTATGTGCGCTACTTAAAGTACATGAATTATTCCTCTTTCCTTCCCAATACGCCATCTGATTGCATTTCAATTTGTTTGGAAAACTAAGTCAACTGACTAAACTCTAAACTTCCTAATGAGAGATAAATGCCGAAATGTTGTGTGGTGTTTAACAACTCAGATCAGCTCATTTAACAAATGTAAAGTCTTTGCCAAGCCAAACACTTGTTGTCATCCTATTTCACGCTTACATGTTTGATTGGTTTCATTGCCAGTATAAAGTGTCAATTGTGTCCCCCCGAAAATTCCTTCTAACCAATAGTGCCTCCTTGCCGTTTGTGCTGTGTGTGCACAAGTGTCATGTAATATATGTAATGAGGATAATGTTAATGATTTGCTGTAAGTTGTGGTTTAGCTGTAAACTAACTTGTGCCAACGTATGTTGAAGATGATGATATTGGCGATGCTATCATTAAAATTAATCAATAGTTTCAACTTTATTATATAGCATGATATACATAAATATATATATATTTTTTTCAAGTTTTTGTTATAGTCATTACGTGTTAATTATCTTAAGTGTATGTGAGAGTAATTTCGAATCCACTTATGTGGTTTCTTTATGCTTTTCTTTCCGTGTCAAGTTTTTTCACCACAACCGTAGCAATGTGTTGCCTGCTGTTTGACGACAGGTGCACATATTTCCATATAGGTGCATATATGCTCTACACACACACGTGAACACTTCTGGTATTTAAATACAAATTCCAAGTGTTTGAAGGAGTTGAGCTTCAGAACGAGAGAAAGACATTTTAAAAAGAAGCCAATTTACACCCGTAACACACCGCAGCACACACACACTTTAAATAAAAACATTTTAAAAAAGGCTTTTGTTGTTACATATTGTATGTAAGACTTAAGCAATAGTAAGAATTTTATGTGTATATGTATATAGTATTGTACAGAAACAAGGAGAACGTAGCATCGTTTGAACCAAGAAGAATCCTTTTATGGTGAAGTTTCTCGTACAAAATAGAACTTTCTTACAAAATAGAACTTTTTACAAAAATGCTTAAACAAAAATATAACTGTATTTATGCCACGCCCACGCATTATGCATTAATGTGAAACACATGCCAGATTTGATCCAAGTATGTATCAGTTGATAATAAATTTTGCGTTTTCAGCGGAAAACTTGTGTATTTAAATATTTACCTGTGCCCTTCTCCTGAACGCGAAGATCTCTTAATATTATTAATTATTATTCTTAAAGTGTATTTTTTTAATAATGATTTTCTTTTTATTAATAATGACTCCGTAGTTTTTTGTTTGTCTTTGTTTTTGTTTTTGTTGTTCACATTATTTCTTTTGCTACCATTCCTCGGCATTTCTATCGTTATTCATATTTGTTGTTTCGGTTACGCTTACATAATTAAATTATTTTTATATTTAGTGGCATTTATCTGGCTACTTAGTACTTATGTTATGTTTATGTTCAATAAAAGGAATTCATTGGTTATTACATTTCGTCTGCCTACTTACAATTATACAATATTTTTTTATTTTTTTATTTTTTTATTTTTTTTTTTGCATAAAAATAAATATTTCATTAAAATTAGTAAGTGTAATTAGAATTATTTTTATTATTTTATTTAATACTATGAAATATAAATTCGATTTAATCGTTTATTTAATTACGTTTTTTGTTTTTATTGTTTTTATTTGTCAAATTATTTCCATATTTAGATAAACATTAGAAGAAAAAAGTTAATGCAATGAGAGAAAATTATTTTTATTAGCGAACTGATTTTTCATGAATTTCTTTTTGTAATATTGATATGGTTAATATTTTGTTTTTTGTTTTTTTTTTTTTTGGCTTTGTTTAAATAATTTACTTAATTATTATTTTTTCTGATAATTTTTAATATTACATTGGGAGCCTTAAAAGTAATGGAAGAAATTTTTGGGGAAGAAAGTTTTTCTTTTTTTTTTTTTTCTTCTTTTTTATTAATTTTTTTATTGTTACACAACGTATATATATTTTTTTTACACATGAGGAAAAATAAAATATGTAGGAAAATGGATACAATTTAAGTGTAGAAGAAATTGCTTTTAATTTATAATAACAAAATTTTTTTGTACAAATTATAGAGATTTTGGAATCTACAAAATTTCCAATTTTCGTTCTTTAGTGCCTTAGAGCCTCGATGAAATATCACAATGTAACGCTAAGAATTTCATTGTTAATCTCTGCTAGGATGTTGTGGAGGCAACAAAATTTGTATTTTTCAATTGATTGTGAGTTTCATTGTGAAAAAGTTACTTTAAATTACTGAAATAATTACTAATATTTAGCTAATTAAAAATGTTTTTAAATGCATCACTTAAAATAACTATTTGGCGTTTTAACAAAATTTACAAAATTTTCGCATTTACACCTACTACAATATATGAATTGTAGTAATTATTCGATTAGACATTAAACTTTTATATAACATGCTTGCGTAAATCTAGGAATGATTGTACAAATGCAACGGATACACTTTATGCCGGATCGGTTTTTCTCTTGTTTTTTCTACTCCTCTCGTTACTTAATGGACAATTTGCAAACATCAAACAAATTTATACTCTTACGATGACTTAATCTTATTTTATTCGATTGCATATTTATGTGCCTTGTTACACTGTACAATGGGAAACGATAGTCTGGATTTGAATGAATTCATTTAGGTTAGCTTTGGACATACATATCGGTTATATAAGTTAAGCTTAACTAATTGTAGTTAATAAATATTCCATTTTATAAAATATTTATCTCAATAGGATTCAATATGTGTGCTCGTCATGTTTATTTGAGGGGTGGGGGGGTACAGGGAGGGTGTATAGAGAAACCAAGAAATTTATGTATGATGATACTAGAAATAAATTCTACGTAGAGTCGAATACATCTTATTGGAGAGAATATGTTCACTTAAAAGCTAATTGTATAGTAGACTACATATGTACATAGGAGAAGGCTCATGATGCTATTTTACAATTGTTGTACAACCTATCAGAGTTGAGTATCAGGATCCGAGTTTCAGACACAATTTACTCTATTGAATTTCTTTTAATTTTTCATTATTTTTAAAAGTACATTGCCATAGATAACTATATATAATATATATATAGGGCTTTGTTATTTTCATACTCTTATTCTATTGTGGACTAAAAGAGATAAATATGCATTCGTTTAAAGTTTTGTACATTAGTTCAAGAGTAAATGATTAGTGTGTAGTGTATAAAGTTATAAATAATCAAAACGATCAATTCTTTTAACTAAAAAGATAAGAAAAAGTTTATAATAACGAAATAATTACTGGAATAAAAACATAAGCACCGTGATGGTCACTTGAACTGCTAATAATTTTGTGTAGATTTTTTACATCATTCTCTTTGCAATAGCTGCAGAAATTAATATAATGATAGTTAAAAGATATGCTTACATTATTATTCATTGTTATAACATCAGCAGAGACGTCAATAGGTCTAAAAATTTACCAGCAACATGTAGCATACGTGTCTACTCCTCTTAATTTGTTGACTTGTGCCTTCCACAAGGAAAACCATGTTAACAACTGCAGTCTTATTTTGGGGTTTGTTGTTGTTGTTGCTAGAAAAAAGAATTTTGATCCACAATAGTTCCACTAAACTGCATATAAAAAGATCATTAAAAAATCCACTAAAATGAACGCAGAAAAATATGCTACCGTTCCAGATTTTACTGCAAAACTACAATATTCCACTAGCACTATTTTTTAGAGTATAGTTTTCTGCGGCAGAGTTGCATTATGCGGTTCAATGGAATTATTATACCCTCCACATAAAATGCGGAATTCATCGTCTAGCGACGTAAATAGATGAAGACTGACTACAGACTACAGAAATGATCCTGTGACATATAATCTCAAGATGGGAGGTATACTATGTTTTCAACGCAGGGAAGGGGGAGTCAGAGATCCTACAATTATATATATTCTTAATCAGCATCGAAAACTGAGTCGATGTATGTCCGTGTGGCATTCTCATTCAGATAACAGACACGCCCACAAAAGATAAAAATCTGCATATCTGCCAAAAAAAATTGACCTATGAACTTGTAATGTGGTATGTATATCTATTGTTATCACAATCATCGATGTGCTAAAAATGGGCGTGGTAGGATACTAAACATGCTCACAATTTACATAAAACCCTACGCAGCGTAAAAATCAACTGAACCGATTAGAAGTGGTGGTTTCTAACACTGTTGAAAAGAAACTGAATCCAATCATTAAGTGATTCCCACTTGGAGCTTTTTATCTTCTTTTTTAATAACTAAAATTAAATAAAAAAAACAAAATGTCACGTTTGGAAGAAATGTTTATGGTGAATGTATTTTTAAATCATTTGGTGTGTATTTTCATTTCAAGTTCAATCTTTTTATATAAAAATAAATAATCATATAAAAGTTTACATAATGACAAATGAATTTATCAACTAAAACAACAAATTATACAATAGATGAGAAAAGTTGATTGTAACCATTAAGAAAAATTATTATTAATATAATAATAATGTCAATGCAGGATAATGAAAGGTTTGTAATTGCAAACAATTACAATTATTCTAGCTAAGTACAAAAAGAAAGTCTCTATAGCTAGTCATCACAATGTGAAAGGATTTTGTTTTCTTTTTCTTACTTTTTCATTCTTGGAATATATACGAATAGAGGAGAACAACAACAGTGGTTTATTTAATTTCTGTCTTACTTAACATCTAATCAAACGTTATTGCTTTCCTTTTACAAATGCATTCTATCTATCCACTAAGCGTTACAGAGCTGATGATGAGAATTTATATACATGTAGAGATGTGTAAACTTTATAGTATATGTACAGGTTCTTGTTCCAGAGTTGAAGCTCAAAATTTATCGATTATTTTTTGTAAATATAAAGAGTTTAATTATTGAATCGTATATACAGGTATGTACAAGTCGCTTATATGAATTTTTTGTATTGATAGGAATAGCGCGATACGTTGTTATGATGTATTGTAGAAAAAATAAACAAATTGTTATCTAACAACTAATGATACGTTGAATTCTGCTGCCTTTCCCTTGGGATTAACAAGTTTATGTGTCTTTGTCTTTATTTATTTTGTGTTGAAAAGTAAGTACCGTTTCTTTTGTGGGAACAATTATTCTCGAGATATTAGAAAATCGTGTAATACAGGAATCAGTTCATTTTTCACGCTTGCACTTGTTGCGTACTACTGTTGTTATTATTACTATTATTATTGTTGTTGTTATTATTATTGTGGTTATTGTTTAGGTTTTGCGTATTTCCTGTACTGGAGCACGAGGATGATGAGATATTTATGCTGGTTGTGTTTGTATTCTCTAAGCCATTAGTCAAACTGGAGCTGCCACTATTATTGTTGGGACTCGGGGCTTCGGTTTGTTCCGATTGGCTAATAGCGTTGCCACCTGATTGAACATTCAACCTGTTGGTACCATCTTTCGCAGTGTTGGTGATTATATTTGTATTTGTGTTTGTACTTGGGATGATGGATTTCTTGCGGTGCCAACTAAAGCTCAGAGCGGTTGTCAGCTTGTTGGGGGGCTTTTGAGTAGGTGCCGGTGGTGCAGGTGGAATGGCAGGTATGGCTACGTCATAATCATGACGCCCTATAGATGAGGCAGGTGTGTGATGGCTATAACCCGAATCCGAACCAAAACTAGAGTCTCCATGATTATATACAGGTGCCGAGTTTTGATACGTTCCAGCCGGAGTATGGCGATAGCCATTGGAAGATATACTGCCACTGCTATATTCGGGCACTATGTAAGCGGGATAAACAAGGGGCTGTCCCAATCGTGGTTGGGCATGCTCTGGTTGGGTATTACAAGATTCATAATGATAATTGTGATGGTAGACGGGTTCTGTGTAACCGTAGGCGGGTTCTAAAGTATCTGTTGGAGCGGCTGCTACCACTCGCCTTCTTCTCTCCATGGAACGAGGATTGGTACGTGATCTCACCGAATTAGCTAATAAACCACCGCTACTGTTTGTGGCATAATAATACTGAGGCTGTTGCAGGGCAGCGCCGGGATATTGGATGCGCTCTCGATATATGGTCGCAACAGCGGGCGCCACCGAATTCTTTAGTTGGGTATTAATTCGGTTACGTCGTTCCACGTCACTTTCAATGGTATTGTAAAAGTGCGGAGGCGGTATTTGCGCTGGGCCATGACGATTACCGCTGATGTGCATGTGATGAAGACTGTGATGATATGAGGGCGGATGGCGGTGTGTATTGGCATGTGTGTAGGGGTGTGCGTGTGTGTGATGATTATGTTGATGTGAATAACCCAGGGCCATCAGATTACTACTATTGTCGTACCTTTGTTGCAAAGGATTCAAGTCATTGGCATCTACCGTTGTCGACAGGGAACTATTTAAATCGTCTGCTTGCCCTGCATTGGAAAGTTTACGTTCACTTTTGGTACGTACCGTTGTTGAGAGGGGATTGAGAAGACGGCTTCGCCCTGTAGTATGCTTCAACATTCCTGTCAATAAATTGGCCGACCCACCGCGTGCCCCAGTACTGCATGTGTTCTTGTGAGAAGAAGATGAGGAAGCGGCTGTAGCGGTTGAAGCATCCTGATTGGATGAGGAGGCAGATGACAATACACTCTGCCTTTCCGGGACGCAAGCATTAGAAGTACGATTCGCTGGTTCATTAATGTGTGTGCGTTCGTGATATAGGGTGGATACATTATTAGATGCCTCACCGTTATTTAACCCCTTAGTGAACGAATGCTCACCCGGAAGGGAAAGCTCATCTTCGGCAAAATCATCATCGGATTGTAAGGGTGGTTCACTTTCACCGTCCGAATCTCTGCTGGGTCCCAATTCCTCGTAGACATTGTCATTCGAACGGTAGGGATCGGGACCAGGTGAGGTGCTGACCAGGAACGGTGGTGAACGGGTCATAGGATAACCGCTCGGATAGTGTATACTTTTACCATGAAGCAGCTGTAACGATATAAAAAGAAAACTTTATGAATGAAAAAAGGGAAAGAAATTTTTATGCAGATTTCATGCGCAGTGCTGTTAATGTATAGACATGTGTGCGTATGTTGTAAGTAAATTCACACAGATTATGTAATACTCACAATATCCCACCACCATTATGTACACAACGTATGTGTTAAGCATTGGTCAAGCAAGTGTGGACGTAGACGTTGTATCCTTCTTTGTCTGCTATAAATGTCAATAAATTTACACAATGTATGCCCTCTTGTGCACACAAGTTGGTGGAGTTAAAAGGACAACCTTGATTGTTTAAATATGTTTTTCATCACTCGCCAGCAAGTACCCAACATTTACATAAGCAAAGCACATCAAAAGTAAGTTGCAGGAGTGTGAACAATTGTGACAAATGCAAACGAAAATTTACATCTGTTCATAAATATTATTTTTAAAACCGCTCTTAATGTGCTTTGCAATACACGCCCTATCATAGTTTAAGTTAAAAATCTGAAGTTCTTTTAACTTTTTCCTTTTCGAAACGCCTTTGGGGCTTTGATTTAAAAGTAAAACACTTGTGTCATCAGTAAATAACAAATGTTTACCTCTTCCTAAACATTTTACCCAAAATGTTAACTTAACTTAAAATCCGTCAAGCTTTAAAAATATTTTCATTTTGTGTTTCTTTTCCCTAAAAAAAGCTATGACTGGTTGTTTTTAGGGAAAGAAGTCATAAAAAGGGAAATAGATAAATGAGATGGTAAAGATAAAACCAGAACGACTGGAGATAAAAAATTTATGTAAAAATTCAATACACGTCTGCTGCATATGCATTAACATACATAAAGGAATATAACACAAAGAGTCCACAAAACTTGTAGATGGGATGTAGCACAATATCAACAAATAAATCGAGTATTAGAACAACTGAACCAAAAAACAGAGAAATAAACTAATATCTAAAATTCTTCTTTAAAAAACAAACAGTCCAAGCTGATATTCTCAAGAACGGTGGGGTTTTAACACTTGACAAATTCTTCAAGTTATTAACAGGTTATATTTCAAGGCATGTGTATTCCAAAGAAACAAAACAATAAAGCTTACGGAAATAAAAATGTCAGTTGCTATTATGTAGTGTACTACAATGGCTCCAGCCACAAGGATAACAAACAGTTCAACACTTCACCTACACACTACAAAATGCTGTGAAGCAACAACTACAATTGAGAAATAAATATAAAACCATCCGAAGGAAATTTTATACTTTTACAAGGGTTTCTGATTACTGGCAGACATGACAGGATATGTATGTTAATTGCGAACAAAAGACTACAACTGACAATCGTTGTGTGTGAGTGACATTTATTTTGACATAACGTGTCGTAATGTTTTGATGGGCAAACAATAGAAGAAAACTTAACAACTTACCTCGACATTGTGATGATGGTGGTGGTGATGCCGCATCACTAATGGCCTATGATGGCCCAAGTGTGCATCGGGATCTTCATATGTCACCGCTGAGTGATGGCCCAATGCCCCCGTAATGTGAGGGCCCCGAGTCGGCGTTTTACAAGGCAACAGATTTTGCACTTTTCGCTTATTTCTGCAAGAATGAAATTAAATTGTTTAATAATAATAATAAAATTGACCTTCACCCTTTTAACATCACAATTGCAAAATTAACTAAGAAGACAACTAATGCCAGAGATTAAAGAAATTGCTTTCAAAACTCTCCTAACAACTTGACGATTAGTCTTGTTGTCTGGAGCATCTAACAGTTATTTTCGTACATAATGTTTGCACTTAATCATGGGGATATTGTTAAGGGACTGCCACAACCATCTAAGCAATCCGGACAACCCAACCGAGAAGGAGACAGACAGCTACATAGACAAGCAAAACTCTAAGCTGAAAAGAAGAAGACTCTATTACAAGCACTTCATTTATATTTGCCCCTTGCTTGCCGCCCCTCTTTTTGCTTCACCAAATACATGTGCTTTCTTTGCTTCCTTCCTTCTCCTTATTCGATTCGTTCGTTCGTGGCGTTGCGTTGTGTTGTGTTGTGTCTTAATAGTCTAATAAAGTGTAGAGCTGTTTGCACAAAGCCAAGCAGATAAATCGATTTTAAGGTTTAACATTTGCTGCGCAACAATTTGTTGCAATATTTAGTTTGAAGTTGTTTTTATTAACAATGATTTAACAAATTGTACTTTTCAAATCTAACCTTATGCTTCGTTTATGGCAAAAAATGAATTTCGATGCAAAAAAATTTGCTACAAAATATTCGTCATTTCTTGCCTGAATAGGCGGTATGTCACACGTAAGTATGTTAGTCTCGAAATGCCAGAATATGCCATGACTTGCTCCCTCACTCAACTGAGAAAGAAACTTGACAGATATCTGTTTGCATTATGAGAAATTCCATAAAAATTACTTTAAACACAAATGTAACAAATGCTTATAAAATATTAATAAATTTTTTATTTTCGTGTGGGTGTGTGTTCACTTTTGGCATAAAGCACTAAATTGCTTCCAGCAAATTCAAGTATGAGTACATTGCAACTTATACGTACATGCATATGTTATCTCCCATTCATCTAGAGTCTTTATTTCACTTTGGTTATATTAATAAATCCCTTTAGTGTTGTTAGCTTATCTATGTATACTGGCAGTAGATTGTTAAGCAATATGACTTTATGTAGAGAATACATCCTTTTCGTTATGTTAACATAATGAAAATTTGAATATGCCAAAATGTATGCAACAAACATCAAAGCAAAATAAAAGGAAGCCCAGAAAGAAAGAAAGAACAGTAGCAAAACTTGACATGAAATATTATAATAGTCTTGGGTTTGTTTGCGGAATACCATAGCACCTCAGCAAAAGGGACAGGGACAGTCTGAGTGTGTTTGGCAGTGAGAGTAAGGGGAAAAGAAAAGAGAAGAAAAAAGAAGAGAGATGTTGTTACATTGTACATTGTATGACTGACAGTTGTAAGATTAAGTCAATGCAGAAAATTTAACAAATATATCAACTGTGTGCCCTATTATGGTTAGTACATCTTATCAAAAAGATGGTCTACCCCAAGGATACTAAAGATTAAATAGCTTTAATTGATGCTACTGTTGTTGTTTTTGTTGTTGTTATTATTATTATTATTGTTGTTGTTGCTGGTATTGTTTTTTATAAAATAAAAAGTATTAAAAGGCAAAGGAAGGATGTTTTGTTATAAAATATCTTTTATAGGAAGGAAGTCATAAATTGTTTCAACATAATCTAAACGATTCAAGAGCTTTTTGGGGAGACTTATTTAGTGAACATTTGGGAAAACATCCCTATATAAAAACTTAATGAAATTAATTTTAACAGCAACAAGTAAAACAAGTAACAAAGGACTATAGAAGGCGTGCACCCATACCCACTTTTACATGTAAGGAAAGAAAAATATTTTAAATTTATTTGAATTTATAATCAATTAGCGGGCATGGTTTTTCTAATCTACTTTTCTCAACTAAAGAATTCTTATTTAATCACAATAAGAGAATTTTTTTTTTTTACATGCAGTTTTGCAAATGAACCAATAATCTAGGTATACTTCTCATCTTATGTGGAGGGTATAATAATGATTAAACACAATATTTGAAGGACGCACTAGTCACTGGAAACTAATAAATTTAATAATTAATAAGCGTTCATTTTGAATTGTTGGCAATTCATCAAGTTCCCTCTTACACAAGGCAAAAAAACAGCAAAAAAAACTAAGCACAATAAAGCGATAATTAATAAAAAAAAAAACGCATGAAATAAAGCACAACAACAAAACAAAAGACCTTTCACGAGTTTTTTTTTTTTTTTTTTTGTACATTTAAGGACAAAACTTGTTAGTGTATACGTAGTAGGTATGCATATATGCACACATAGTCATATGGCCGTTACGGTTTTATGCATCCTTGTGCATACACATATATACCGTGTGCATATGTAATTTACAAATGACTAAAATGTAATTCATCTACATATGAATGCACGCAACAACATAAGAGAGTTGAGAGATTTCTATATTGTTTTTTCCCTCTTCTTCTTTTCTCTTCTCCTTGTGCACTGTGCGTCTCTTTTCGTCCAAAGCTACAAACAAACCAAACACAAAAGAGAAGACAAAGAAGAAGAAGAGAGTAAAAAAACTACATTTTGTAATAGTAACCAAAGACATTATGTAATGTAAGCTTTGTAAACCAAAAACTGATATTTATTGTTCTCACATGAGTAGAAAAATAAATGTAGGAAAAAAAATGGAATTATAAAAAAAGAAAAACGAACACAGCAAACCACTACAAATGTTTGTTTAGCATCGTTTATTAAATACTTTGGTTTAAATAAAAAAAAAAAAAATTATATAAAAACTTCATTTGAATTCCAATACAAGTAAAAATAATAATAAATCAAGCATTTAAAGGATGGTTAGCTGTATGATAAAACATTCAACCCAATTAAATTTATACAAATCAATGAAATAAATAAATTTATTTGTTAAAAAAAAAAAAAAATTAATTCAAACAAATGTCACACAAATTACGAGCAAAGTCATCAACCAATACATAAAAGTCAAGCCGCTGTCATTAAATTTGCAATAAAAACCGAAAACAACAAAAATCAAAAATATGAAATGTTGTAATGTTTACCACAAAAATATTATCAGCATCAATTTTTTTTTGGATTTTTTGTTCTTTGTTTTTGCTCCATAATGTCCAATTTAATCCTAAAGAGCTTACTCAGCAAAAATGAAAATGAAATTTTTCGGTATTTTCATCATAATAACAAGAAAAAATATATACCGACACCATCGATGCACGTAAGCTGTCCGACGAGTCGATTCTTTAATTTATTTAATTTACTTAAAAATTTCTCCTCTTGTAAAACTCAAAATTTCTGCACAAACTTGAAGCTCAAGAGCTTAAACACTTAACTTAATACTCGAACATACGCACATTAATTCAAATTTTAATTTCAATTTTGTCAAGAATAAATAAAAAGTATTTATATAACCTCCTTCTGTATGTCCTGGCCAATTTCTTTCCGAATGTTACAAGCATTTTGACAAACAGAATACATACATACCCACCCCATACATCTCATGATTATTACATTTATAACTAAAGCTGCGGATTTCACAGCGGGAACAGAAACGATATCAACATGTTTAACAGTAAATCATCAACTCAATTATTTACACATAAAATATAACGCTAACGCAACTATATACATATATATACACACATACACATTTGCATGAATTTCACGTATAAATAAATGCACACATCTATGGCCATACGGACACGTGCACAAATATGTAAATGTCCTATATAGGCATTTCATAATTTATTTAAAGTTTTTCCTTTTTTTTTTTTTTGTTACAACAAAAACTTAACAATACAACTCATCATCATCATTAAAAATCAATTACAGTTTCTTTTTTCTCCAATTTCTTTTGCAATTTTCATGCATTTATAATATTTTTATGTAATATCATAATTACTCTAATTATACACAAACGCTGTCGCACAATTTTTATATATACATAAATCAAACCGTATCGTACATTATTATTTATTTAATTGATATTCTTTGAAAAAAAAAACATGGTTTGCCTACCATATAAGATGGACGGTATACTAAGTTTGTTCTTCCGTCAGAGACCCTTCAAAGTATATACATTCTTGATCAATATCAAAAGCTAAGTCCGTCTGGAAATGTATGTTCGTGTGCCCGTCTGTTGTTAGCGTTCTCAAGATCGAAAATGTTAAGATGTTGAGATGTTGAGCTGAAATTTTGTGCAGGCACTTTTAGTATTTGACCTATGAACTTAAAATTTGCTACACACATACATACTTATGCTTTCCCATCCATCGATGTGCTAAAAATGTGTATGAATGTGGAGGGTATTCAAGATTGAGTCTAAGCGAACAGACTATTAAGTTTTCTAACTTGTTTCTGTTTTTGGTTTTGTTTTTGTTATAATAAAAATTGTAAATTGTAATTAAAAGTAACTGTGTGTTATATTATATTTATTGGAAACTATCATTTAATTTATTTTTCTCGTTCGTACGCACATGTGTGTGTGTGTGTGTACATTTTATACAATTTTTTTGTTCGAATTTTAATAAATTTTATTTTGTTTTTGGCCTATTTTTTCGCCTCTAATTAGCATAATCTTTAAATTTACACGATAAATTGTACGGTATGCCGGCATAACATAATTGTGACATTAATATGCTTTTCTCCGTCTGAGGCAAAAAGTATATTTTATTGAATTTTAAATTAATTGTAGTTGGCAATATTGCCAAGAGTGTACGTATTAAAAAAACATTGTTGTTTAGTGACTTTTGACAGAAATGCACAAAACATTGTAGCAAGCTATTTACGTACTAATTTATTTAAAAAAAAAATTCAAACTTCATTTAACAAACAAAGCTGTTTGCATTCCAGTTTATGCTAATTGGACGATAATATGTGTGCGCCCCAGAAAAGAAGAGAAAAAAGTAAAAAACAAATACAATTAACATCAAAAACGAACAATTAAATTACGCGTCATACGAATTTACAAAAAAAAAAAAAAAAGGTATATTCCCTGCTCTACTTGGGTTCACACCCAACTAAACATAATACACGAAATAATCTGTTCTTGGCTTGTGCAAATTTCTGAAGAGTTGCCTTTGATGAGCAATAAATAAATCCTGTAAACAATCGTAAGTACTTTCCAAATCTTTATAAAAAAAATTTATAAATAGACAATAATGTACTTACTTCCACACGAAAAGTGACGAGATCAATACGACCAAAACTAAGAGTAAAGAGATGACGGCGATCATGGCTGAGGTTTGCAAAGATTGACTGCTGTAAAGACTAGCATCGAGTATCTGTAAAGAGAACGAAAAATAAAATGTTTATTATATTTCATAATTTCGTTTTCAACGAAAAGCAATAAAAACAAATTAAATCATTTCAGGTTTTTATGTGTGTGTTATATTAATATAAAATATAAACAAAATTATATAAAGTGGATAACTAGGGTCATCATTACATGGTCAAGTGGTGTTCATTGGAAAAAAAATTTTTTTTTTTTATGAAAATATTCTTCTAATATTAAGGTCAGTAAGGGTTATTAAAACCATTTATTATATATAAAAGTGCGCAATTTGAGGATTATTCTCTTTTATGTTGGATTAAAAAAAAAAAAATTGCAAAATTTATTCGTAATCAATATGAGTGCGTGTGTGTGTGTGTGCACATTGTTCAATAGTAGTACTATTGTGAAGTTGAGATGAGTAATTAATCTTTCTTTCTCTTCAAGGCTTTTACAAATATTTAATTTATTACGAAAATGAGGCCACAGTATTACCACACATACAAACACTCACACATATAAATTATGAAAATATTTAATCGATCTCGTTTTTGAACTCTGCCACACAGAAACACACAAACACGCTTACATTTGCAACCAATCATACAAGTTTTATGAATGAGTAACAATATGACAAACGACAATGCTAAAGGGCTACTGAAAATATATACATACACACATATGCGATATATATGTATATATGTACAATTTATATTTGCTCTCTATTCTCTTCCAAAACGGTATTGCGGTTACCATACGCTTGCTTTTATGGGAAGCAATAAAGCATATGTATAAAAGAAGAAGAAGAAGAAGAAAATTCTATAAAATTTATGAATGTCACTCTCTTGGCATATTCTATATATAGTATATGTGGCATATTTATTTATGTTTGTGTGTGGGCAGCTTATCTCGCTTCTCGGTATTTTATATTCGAACTACTAAAAAAAAAATTGTAATTGAATTTTAGTTTTATTCTTCTTCTTCTTCCTCCTTCTCTTCCTCTTGTTTTTATTATGTGCTATCATGTTCTATGTATGGAATGGAATGTGACGGAGAATGTAATGAATTTTTATGCCTTTGCACTCTTTTTTTTTTTTTTTATTTTTTTTTTTACTTTATCCCAGTTACTCACTTATCGCAAAATGATGGCAAATTTATATGGATGCGAATATTTTGTGCAAATGGAAGATTTGTCAGTAGCTTAAATGGTTTGGTCGAGATTTACAGATAATATAATAATAATAACGATTAGTAAGCTCCAAGGGAGTTTCAATAAGATGCGAGAGTATTTTAGACAAGCCTGCAACATATAACATGTACTGCTTGATGTCTTCTTAAATCCAATAAGTTTTCATACATCTAACTGATTGATTTTAAATGTAACAAAATATAATCATTTAAGCCATATAAGAAGAGTGACGAGTAAGAAAATGTACAATAATATATATATTCCATCCACACATTTGTTATACATGTAAATAGTTTTATATGCACGAAATGTATACTTTCTCATCATCATCATAATGCTCACTACAATGGCATACACACGACAGACAGATTTCCATTAGACATCTTAGTATCAAAAATTCAACGGTTACGTATAGAAATGAACATGCATTTAACTTTCTGTTCAAGTATTCTGTAGCATCAAATGTATCTGCACACACATATAAATTATTCGATGTGATTTGATTTGATTTAAGCTGTTTTTTTTCCTTTTTTTGCGTTGCAAAGAAAAAATCTTTTAACAAGAATTGCAAGAGAAGGAAAAATAAAAAGCTAAAAAGAAATATTTCAAACGTAAGGAAAAGAAAAGTGAAAAACTAAGTATGGCTTAGGCCAAATCTTCAGTACCCTTCACATGTGCTTAGAAATAGTGGGCATGGCAGGTACATAATTGCGACCTCTAATGGTGTATGTACCAGGAAGGTTTCTTTACAAATTAAGGGCGTGTATTTTATCCCATCACGCCTATTTTCGAGAAAACAATAAACATACGTTTACAAATTTTCGACTTTGTAGGGTCTCTGAAGTCTTCTTTTTAGTGTTTCCAACGAAATGCCAAACGTAGAATCCCCCCCCCCCCCTCTCTTATGTGGAGGGTATAATAAATAAAAATGATGTGACAATGGCAAATTGAATAGAGATTTTCTACCAATTTCTTTCTCACGTACTCACTCATTCACTTTCGGAAAAGAAATTAATAAAAAAGAAAAAAAAAAACCAAAAGAATTGTTCAAGTGAAAGATGGATGCTGATGTCGTTTTCAAAAACAGATTACAAATCTCTTCGCACACACACACCCACGATTAATATATGGTATATAGTTAAGCTTAAAAATATAAAAACTCTTAAGAAAATATCTTACTTGGAAAGACAGACGGACATGGTCGAAACGATTTCATTTTTACTTCTAAGCCAATCGGTTGGTTTGGCATTTGCTGTTAATAAATTAAAAAAACTATTCCCTTAGTTAGTTGTCACATGTTATTTTTAAACCTTAAATGCTTGTTCTTCCTTTGCATTTATTAACTTTTATTTTAATATTTTTCATAAGTACATTATTCAAATACGTATTTGCTTGTGTGGTAAATATTGTACAATAAGAAATACAAATGAAACAAAATTCAAATTTATTTTCAGGATATAATTTGTCTTTGCTTGTTTCTGCTTTGTGTATCTCTTCACCTTAAATTAATTGGCCTCCAACCCTCCCCCCGACCCCTCTTCAAAAAAGAAATCCAAAAAAAAACCAAGTAAGAGCCAAATACATAAACAAAGGATTCAACTAACTGATGACTACTACGGCATCTCCTCCTAATGCCGCATAAGTCTCTTGGTTGACCACTGGTACAATTTAAATAGAAAATATTATACTTGCACAGCACATGTATGTTTGTGTGTCACAAGACAACTTTCAGAAATGTATCATTATAAAGAAAGTTATAAAATAAATGAAAAAAAGCAGCAAAGAGAGAGAAAAAGATTATAAGGACTGCATACAATATAAGAAAAACAAGATAAATTTACAAATCATAAAGTTTCCTGTTTTTTTTTTTTTCTTCTTTTAATTTATCTTAGAGTGTTGCTAGTTGGAAGTGGAAAAACATATTTTTCTGTAGTGAATTTATACAAATGGAGAGACATTACTGCCGAATAAGAGTAAAGTTATAACGAGTTGATTTAAATGGAAATGCAACAATAACAAACAAATTTGAATGTTTTGTGAAAATTGTAATCTTCCTAGAAGCACACATTTTGAAGTGACTTCGAAAAAGAATTTTATGATTTTCTTTCTTTTTTGTTTTGTTAAAAAGAAGTAGAAGAGAAATGGAATAAATGTGGAACTAACTAATTTTGATAAAGCCTCTATATATAATTGAAAGATGGGCAATCCAATGCTATTTCTACTATTTCCAAATTGGTCCCTTTGTTAAATATATTGAAAATATACAGACGTAGGTTTCGGAAATTTGACAAAGTAAATATATTCTAAAACAGCTTGAAACAAATTCGACTTGACCATATCTAAAGTATACCAAATTTATCATACAATTCGCAATAACCAATAAGAAGCGTTCTTGATCATCATCAATTAATGAATCGATATATCCATATTCGTCCGTACGTCTGTCTTTTGATGGAACATTAACGACAAAAAATAATATTAAGACGGAACATTTCAAACATTTGTGGTTTTTGAAAGTGGGTTCCTATATAAACCGGTCAAGTTCCACGTCCATAATCGACACATCCTTTCATGGCCACAAAAAAATCTATATAATTGAAATTTGATATACTTTATTGATTTATAATTTATAGACTAAAGATGAGCGGGGTCGGATAACAGACACGCCCTCAACTGTCAAAAACCTTACTTAGTGCATAATTCGACCTTTAAAATTCTCATACTCATACTCGAAGTATGTGCAAACATGCCACACCAACAGAAAATAGATGCGTCCGAATTTTTTTCAAAAAAAACCTATTTAGTATAGAATTCAACCTTCAAGTGACGCATAGTTTAATAGTGAATAAAAGCGACCCCATTTATATACATGCCACACCCACATATTACATAGGAAGTGTCTTAGATTTGCTCTAAAATATCTCTTGTACGTATTATAACTAAAGCGTGCATTCTTGTTGCTTTTGTGAGGTGCGCCCATTATTATCGAAACTAACATCCAAGAAATGCATTACTTTTCAAAATCAAAACTTCGTCTTATGGTACATTTAAATGCGTTTTCGTTTATTATTTTGTTTTCAAACATTAGTCATAAGTTAGAGAATCAATCATATCAATCATAATCAGCTTAGCTGAGAGGCGTTTGATTCATTTACTACCCAGCTTACAATTAGTGTAACGAAATTCTCAGACAAAAACCGTATTTTTTTCCATTGGAACATAATTTATCATTTAAATAAATTTATTAAATAAAGTTACAACGATTTCTTACTAACACTTGCAATCTTTTTCCTTAAACTTCTACTTAAATCTGTTGACAGCAACAGCTGTTCACAACGGTTTTTTTTTTTGGATGAGTTTTTTTTTTATCTTTTTTAACTTCGGTTATTGTTTGTATAAATCCATATGTTTGGCTATTGATCAAAGTTTTTCGTAAGTTTTCTTGCCTTTTTTTGTTTGTTTGTTGTTTTTGGAAAAAAATTATTTACTTTCTTATCAATACTAACTTTACTTTGAGGTGAAACTTGTAGATTCTTAAATAAAGCTGTGGAAACGAAACAAAACTTTGTGCACGTGTGTGTGTGTGTGTGTTTGTGGGTATTGGTATTACGTTGAAAGAAAGAAAATCGAATTAGGATGAAAATAAATTATCACACCGACAAATAACAGCTAAATTATATGACAGCTGTCAAATAATCGTTTGAGTGGAATAATGAAGAAGAAGAAATAAATAAATAAAACGAAGAATGGAAAGAAAAATAATTTTGTAAAGTTTTTCTTTTTGGTTGACAGTTACAAGAGAATAGTTTCTGCAAAAGTTAAGTAATTTCTGCTACATTTACGTGAACGCAAAAACAAAATATAAACAAGTCGACATGGAGAGTTATTGAAGAATGAAGAAGGTATCCTGACAGATGTCCGTTTGTGGCACTTGCGTATACATAAATGAATAATATTGTATAAAATAGTTAATGTGTAATAATATAAAGGCATCCTTCATAAGCTGCGACAGCATGTAACAGGAAAGTTCTTCTTCTTCTTTTTCAATTTTTTTCTTTTTTAAATAAAAGGCCCTAAGGTGCCATTAATGTAACACCCTTTTATTGCATTTTTACAACTACTACCTAACTCACTTACTCTCTGCATAATTTAATAAGAGTTTGCATTAAAGAAAACCACCCTTCGGGTGTTGCTTGGCTTGCTTACTTACCGGTATAGCTTCGCACATATCATTGTCCCATGATTGTTGCGCTTTCAAAGCCATTTCCTCTTCATTACAATTGTGGGCGGTTGTCAATGTATATTCGGTCAAGGCGGGCGGTCGTGGTGGTGGTGGTATCATAAATTTCGGAGGTGGTCCCAACGGACCGTTGCATTCATTACATTCTAACATAGCGTCAAACATTTTCCACATTTGTTTTATTTTCCTCTCTTCTGCCTTTTACACAAATTAAAAATTCGCTTAATTTCTTTTTTATTTATTTATTTATTTATTTGTTTATAAAAAAAACAAAAATGGTGAGAATTTTGTTTTTCCAACGAAAACAATTTTTATGATTAACAGATTAGCAGCATTTTCGTGTAAGTGAAATCTGTAAGAAGAGAAAGAAAAAATTATTTAATGGTTTGTCGTCGGAATAAAATGTATTTTTTAATCTATAAAACAACAATCAAAGATACAAGCAGCGATATTCTCTGGCTGTCACCTACAAATAATTACAAAAATTACACTCAAATGGAAACTTATTCTTATTTGGGGTGCGGCCCTAAATAAATAACAACAAAAAGAAAAGAAATTTATTGGAGAAAACAACACAACCCTTCATTGTGTGGGCACACCATATAACTTGCACTTTGGAATTTTACTCTTCCAGGGCAATCATAACGACAGAAATCAAACATATGTCGTTGTTGACGATTTCAATTCTGTCACAGTTGAGTTGAGCCTTTGTAACGACACACAAACCTGGTATAGGAGAGGTGTGCTTTTTTATACAATATCATCAAACGTAACAATAACAGGAAAAACAAAAAGTAAATAATCATTCAACATTTGTCCAAAAAGGAAAGAGAAACAACTTTTTTATTTGTTTATTCGATTTTTTTTTTGTCACACAAATATTTATTCGCATGAGGGTTAGTTAGACTTCTGTAACAATATGCTTAATAAAAACAATCGTTTAACTTTCTGGGTATTACGAAGAAGAAGAAAATATTAACTAACATGAACCCATAAATGAAAGGGAGGTTCACCCTTATAGGGCACACATATGTACGCACCGTGCCCTAACGTATGGTGTGCAGTGGGAAAAGCAAACAAATAAATAAATAATAAGAAAAACCTATGACGATGAAATAAATTAAACGGAAATATGGTTGGTTACGTAAAATATTAACGAAATTTCATTTGTGATGATATAAGGGAGAGATCAGCGACACCAGCAGTCATTATAGTAAAACTGAAAAAACAAAACATGAGGAAAGAAAACCAAATAGAGAAAATCAAATACAATGCAAATCTACTGCTCTTGTGCTACACTGATCAACAACAACAAAAATTTGTTTCACTTTTACATCTGAAAGTTTTCTTTAATTTTATTATGGAGCGACAACAAGTACGTACGTCCTTCCATTTGCAAGGCTCCGAAGAAGGCTTCACAGAACAGAATATAATGATATTTCCAAAACAAGTATCAAAATGTGTATCTATTTAGCTATGTCCGTCTGTATCTGCAAATCGATGCGTCTATCTTTTACGGTTGTAAATCTTGAGATTTTAATCTGACTTGAAGTTATGTACAGATATTCCTGGTTTTTGCGCACTTTATACATTGGACGAAACCACGCCCATAATTGACCAAATTTACGAAAAATAACTTCACTTTAGATCCACAAGAAGCCCTCTTATCGATAAGCCTGTTATGCAATGTTACTACAATGTCCATGCGTCCATCTAAACATTTTCTAACAAAATTTTTGTACATTCTTAGTAAGTAAATATTCATAGAAAAAAAAGTAGTCCTTTTTTTTGTTGATCAGTGTTATCATCCAGGCTTAGCATAGAGCACAAAGTGATTTTTTTTTTTCATTATGTCTACAAACCAAATACACACAAACAACCGTAGACAACCGTAGACAACATAGTAATTAGCGTACATATGTTTATTTGTGTGATACCGAATATCTGCACAGATTTGGCTTAATGACAAACACAAAATTTCTTTAGAGAAAATAAAGAAAATAAAGGTAAAAACTTATTGAAAATGTTGTCAATTCTAAAGACATTTGTATACTTAAATAACCACATACAATAATCACTGCTTAAGTAGGTTTTAACATGGATTTCACAAGAGAGAAATTTAAATGACAGATGTTTTGTGTCACACACAACAGAGAGAAAGAAAATGTTATAATACTAGGCGTGAATATTAAAGTTGAATAGTACAAAAAATGTGTAAATTCTACTGCGATTGATTGCAGTTATATAATCTTTATAAATTACAAAATATTTCGGGACGTGATTCGAAATAAAACAAGAAACGCTCACATACAAATGGTGGGCATGGCAGTTACATGATTACAAAGTGTGAAAATATGAAATTTTATTAGAGTAAATTGTGTGGGTTTTTCATAATTTTTTATAATTTTTGATTCGATAATTTAGAGTCATATGCAAGTTACTAAAAACTTATAAAGAGGGACAATTTATTTCAATTCTAATCCAAGTACTCAATAAACCAAAACAATTTCTATTTGATAAAAATACATAAAAATTGACTTTTCGAAAAACATCTCTGAGCAAAGAAAAATTGCAAACAAATCAATTTATTGAGAGATAAATTTGTATTTGATATTGACTTTACAAAGAGGGGTGGTACAGAGAGAGAAAGGGAAGAACTAAGTTTTAAGAAGTTAAAAAAAAAATTTTTTAAAAAAGTAAAGCAAAGCAATGAGAAGAAAAATGCAATCAGACATAAGCCATTAAGACACTTAACACAAATTTGCTTGAAAAAATCAATTCAAATAGAAATTGTCAATTGAATTGAACAGTGGAATGGAAAAATCGATTGATTAATAATAAGAAGCAACAATAAATGCTACAAATAGAGAAAAACCTACTTAATCTGTTTAAGTGGATGTTGGTTTGGATAAGGAAGCAAAATAAGTAATTAACTAATTGCTGCAAGCTATTGCATTTACTAAGAGTATACTGGTGATGTTGTCAAGAGTGTTTAGCTTGAAATCATAAGTGACAAAAAATCATTCGCTTTAAGAAGAGTTTTTAACGCAAATCTTATGTAATTGAACAGCTGGCATTGTCTTCTATTTACTCGCCCCTCCACCCAATACTTGCCTCTGCCTGGTCTTCCCCCTTATTGTCGTTTTTAATTAAATAACTTGAGAGTGAACTTATCTGTAAAGTACTTGGTTGCAGAGAAAAATTATATTTTTAAATATTCTTAGATATCTTGCACTTCAATCCATTGAATGTACTTTCTTTGAGAGTATAGATTGTTTATTGTTTTAATTAAATATATTTCGTATAATATCTAACTGAAAGCAACATTGTTCCCTTGCCGTGGGGATGTTTATGATATATTACGAAAAAGAGCGAAATTTTGTTTACTGCGGCAACAAAGTGAAAACTGTAGTACTTCCATTAAACATATATACTATAGGTTCATTCTAAGGGTAAGTAAAATATTCTTCTTCTTTTAAGTAAGTTATCATATCTTCAGCTGAATTAGGTGCCGTCAATAAACCCTTAAAGTTGTTCTGCCCATCTTATGTTCAACAATGAAATGTCTCCATTACACGTTCCTTTATACCTTTTATAAGAATACAAATTGATAAACCGCCTGATATACGCACAATGTGTTACGCTGCACAGTATAAATTGAGTTTTATTATAAAAACTGAAGACCAACAACAATAATACCCAAAGGTAACATCATACTGATGATGTTTTGTTTTCCCTTTTCATTCCTATTACCTGAATGTCAGTTAGTTTGGTAAACCAATAATTTAAGTTATAAAAAAAGACACAATTATACCTTCATATAGACATTAGAAAAGGTTTACTTGAACTACACTTTATCCACATTTTATAGGTAGATTATGCGTGTGCCTTTTTTCTTTAAAACCAACAATTTATGATTTGAAGTAGGGACATGCGGACAGACAAAAAATGGCAAACCGGGTTATGCGGATTATATTTGAAATCTTTTATATACAATATCATTAGTAGAAATAAAAAAATCAAACATGTTGTGCTTAAAAGGAAAACGTATAAAAATACAATAAAATTTATTGCATTTGTTATGAATTAAGTCCAAATGAGCCGCTCTTCTCATGGAAGTTTAAAATATTAACACAAGCTTTCATAAGTGCGCTACTTAAAGATTCGCATCAAAATTTTGATATATAAAATTTTTGAGAAACTGATCAATATATGATCTTTTATAGTTCACAATATATGCTTTAATAAATAGAAATAAAAACCGAACTGCAGAAATTTGCAGACAGACGTACGGACATATGTAAATTGTTACAGGCAAGCTTTTATATTAAATGGCAGTAATAAAAAAATACATCTACCTTAAGTTATTTAAAAATTTTAAAACTTAATATAGACTGTACTATAAATGATATAATAAAACAAACAAAATGTGTCCTTACGTCCGTAACTTTATTGATTTTTCTTTTCAATATAATTTCTATATTATTTAAGTGAATTTTATACTAACAGTTAATATGTTAAAACTGTACTGATACGTTAACTGCTGCTACTACTACCGAATGCCACGATTCGATTCAATACGAAAATTCATTAATGCGTTATGAATATTTATGTATAACATCCGAAACTGGTAATACAAGCAGATATATAAATTTGTAAGCAGCAATTATCATATGTTGCGGTATTCAACATTTATAAAAACAACAAATCATAAACATCAACAAGTTATTTTTCATGTCTATACATCAAACTTTACAATCCAATCACAGCCTATTAAAGAAATATTTATAATTTCCTCTGCCTGCATTATACAAATTGGTAATCATGCACATAAAACCTGAATTAATATGCAACCAATGTACAAATTATGAGTGATAAAGTAAAAAACAAAAAAAAAAAAAAACCAAAACTCATAAACATAAATTTTTGAAAGATTATTTATGTCTTTATTAACATTAAAAAAATTAAAATAAATAAAAGAAAAAGTCTGGGAATTAAGCGGTATTTAAAAAAAATTTCTAAGGAGGAGAGGAGGTAAACTTCAAAAGGAGAAATAAAGCGCTTCTTTTTTTTTTTTTTTTTAATAGAAAAGATAACGAGAATAACACCAATTAAAAATAAGCCCACGTCTGTGTGGACCAAGTGTAATGTCAAGCCATAATGACTATTGAGGGATTTTAAAAAGTTTTACAACATCAAAGAAATTCTTGTTAGCAGCGGCCTTGTCTACCTTGAAAAGTGTGTGTAATGTTTAAAATAAAAAATATTAAATGATTCAACGAACTTCCAATCCAATGTCTGCTCTAGCATGTCATACGCTTTCAAGCTTAAAGCTTAGAATAAATTGAAAATTAATATTAAAAAATTTTATATTTCAGTGGCGCTCACCGTTTATTACACTTTCACACTAATTAACATAAAACACATTGACTTCAGATTTCAATCTCGTGGGCGCGTAAAGTGTTTTTTTTTTATCACTATTACATTATTAAATGAATTTTCCTTTTTCCAACTGCTTTACACTTTCTCTCGCTCTCTCCCTCTTTCCCTATTTCTTTTAGAAAGGTAAAAAACATAAAAAATAAAAACTAAAACCATTTAGCAAATCAATAATATTCAGTTACCAAAGGATGAAAAGGAATAATGGAAAAAACAAATTCGATTTCTTTCTACTGTTGCCCGGACTAAGAAATATGGACAAAAAAGAATTTCCTAAGGATACTAAGAAAAAAAAAATCTGTCAGGCATAAAGGAAATTGTAAACACAAAGGAAATCGAAAGGAAAAACTAAATAAAAGCATGTAAAAAACTGTATTAGGCGAAGGCCAAATCACCATCGCTGCAGCAAAGCTTCTCGCGGAATATATAAGTAATTGAATTTGATTATTTTGTTTAAAGTTTACTTAAAACTGCTTATTTTTCACTTTTTGTTGCATTCTTGATGTATCGTTAGCTCGACTTTGCCCAATTTTCATACTAATCCAAGCCTATGAAAACTATCAACATTTCTGTTGAATTTTGAATCGATATCTAAATTTTTGCTTTTTTGTGAAAAAAATTAATTCGTTTTTATTGTGTAACAAACAAACAAACAAATTTGAAGCCTTCAGAAAAGAACTGCATTCCTTCTAACCCAGTCATGTGTGCTTCTTACTATGATGTGATATTTTAAGAACTTTTTTAATAGATTAGTTTTTAGATTGCATTTAATAATAATTTCAAGACGTTATCTGGTAATTGTTTTTAAGAAAACGACAACAACAACAACAATAACAATAAACACATATCTCTCTAATATCTACAGAAAAGTAATTAAACGTTTATCCGTTCAATGGTGTTGTTGAACTCTTTTGAAAATTGTGTTGAACAATTTTCATAACTGTAACCATACAACAAACCATTCAGCTGTTCAATGTTTAATCTTAACAGAAAATTATCATTCCGCATCTACAAACAAGTTTTATCGCAACTGCTACAAATACATTCCTAATCTAAATTTAATCAAGTATTTATTTTCTATTACTTTTCCGTCAATCTCTTTTCATATCGTTCTTTTTACTGCATTCCAACACATGACAGGTCGCGAAGTGGAATATTTTATATTTACACTTATCTAAATAATATGGGGCGTGTACTAAACTTGTCATTCCATATGCATCTACCACAAAAAGGCTGCAGGCCCTGAGGCTATGCGTCTGTTACTTGGTATTGAAATATTTATTACAAAAAAAAAAAAAATTAGGAAATTTAGTGCAGACATTCTTTTATTTAAAATAGATGAAAATTATTTAAAACCACGCCCACTTTAACAAAAGAACTGTCAATTTTTCTCGTGAAAATAGATAAAATATAATAAAGGACACGCCCACAATTTACCAAGATAACCTTTTCTTGTATATTTTGTTTGTTAAACAGTCGTTAAGGACAAACGAATTACATATGCACATGCCACGCCCACAGACTGCATAAAAAGCTGCAGTTGCACCAAAATTTAACCAAAACCAAATCAAGCTTTTTTACTTGTTTTTTTTTTTTACACATCTTAACCCGCAAATTTCAATACTTTATGTAGGAGCCGAATTTGTCCTGTAAAATATTAACATTATCCTGTAAATCTTATGCTTATGAATCAGACCACAGTTTGTTCTTGTCATATATTGTTTTTGGTAAAGAATCCGTTTAAAATCATTCCCTATAGCGCTCAAATATCGCTTGAAAACCGTATCTCAGCAAAAGTATCATTCTCGCAAGCCTAGTAACAATCAATTCAACTTATAATCGCCTTTAACCATTTATAAGATAGTTGCAAAAACTATCAAAATCCCTGTGTATTTATCTTAAGCACATGTACGTTTCATATTGTATTCATCTACCGGTTTATCGTAAATTATTCTAAATGCACATACAGCGCTGTGATTGTACTTGTACAAGTGAAATCCATGTTTCTTGTGTTTTTTCCTTTTTTTCTTAATTTTTTTCTGTTTTCTTTTATTGTGTGTGATCTGTGCTATTAAATCTCTGCCATCATGTCTTGCTTTAATGCATGTAATTGTACATGAGCTGGAGCAATGTTATTCTTACTAGGCGAGTGTAGCGTAGTGTAGTGTAGTGAAGATACTTTGTTGCATTGTGGGGCTTATGAAAGCGCGCGCGCCTACAAAATAAAGTTATTATTTATCTTTATATCCCTTTTTTTTGTCTGCTCAATAACACACAATAACAACGACAACGACAACAACAATAACAAAGAGATTTAATATTTAATAGTACAAGCCGCAAATGAAGTTGTTTGCTGTTCTTGTTGTTAACTTTTTTTAGTGTGTAATTTTTTTTATAAAACCTAAACTAAGGCTATAGAGGTAATTTTTCACATTCGGCTTGACTTGAGTTAATGTTTTTGTTGTTGTTGTTGTTGTTTTTTGTTTTTCACATCATATATAAAAGCGTTGGTTATAACATCTTTCGCCACTACATTTAATTTAAACGTTGGTGTAGGTTTTTATCTCCTTTTCTGTTTATTCATTTATTTTTACTTTAACTAAATGATTGAGTGTGCTGAACACACTCACAGTCTTTCATGCAAAAAGGCTTTAGGGTTCTTCAGGTTTTTTTCTTTTTTGTTTGTTTGGTTTTTTTTTTTTTTATTTTGATTGTATTTACTCGTATATAGAGATATTTACTTAAAGTTTAGCATGGTTATTAGAGGCGGCTCTTTACTAAGTTTCATTAAATGTTTACTCATTCAATATATGTTTCAAAGTTGTTTTAAGGATAGAGAGACATTTGGGCTTTTGTGTGCTTGTCAGTGTTAATATTTAAAGCAAATTTACTTTAGTTTGAGCATACATATGTATAACATCTTAAATCAACAACTCGGCATGATACCTCAAGCAATTATTAGCTAAAGGCGTGGCCGCAATACAAACAAAGCTTTACTGAACTTTGTTCATGCCTCATGCCACGCAAATGTTTTTAATTTCATAAAACAAAGAGCATGTCTTTAATTCAAAATTGAAATTATGATACTCAAGGCATCTGTTTTGTGGCCTTGTGTCCAGCAGAATAATGCATTAATGATATGTAAACAGATGGTCATGTTGCATATTAAGTTCATGCGTTTTATTTATAAAAAGCAAATGTTGATAAGAACAGACGTAAAGTGTTGTTGTTGTAGGAGTGAAGTGATTAAAGCGAAACCACCTTATTAAGCATCAGCACTGTACAAGTAAATGATTTGAAATTTCTATATAAACATATAACTCTACCATCACATCCAAACACATAACATATAAGCATGCACATGAAACTATTTTCCATTGAAACTGAAAAACTGAAAACTGACTCTTGTACGATAAGCCTTGTTTCCTGAAATATGCTATTATTTGTAATCATTGAGAATAAACACTAAAACACTTACATTTGTAGCAGACGATTACAATTCCAATATAAACACAATTTCATAAAAATATGTATTTTCAGGCAATATGTGTTTTCCAAACACCGAAACTTCTATTTTTTTTACAAATTTCTTAAAATTTCACATTTTTCCTTTTTTTTATTTTTATTTTTTGATTATATTTACATAATAATTTTTTGAAATTTGTTTTCTTTTATCACTTAATAAACATGTTTTCTTTTTAAATATTTGGACGTTTTTCCTTTTAAATTTTTTAAATTATTTCATTCGTTTCAATTGTTGGGTAATTTTTCCCACTTAATTATCAAACTTTACGCGCATCAAACGTCTTTATCCAGCAACTGGCAGTCACTAACTGTTTCTTAAATTCTCACACAACACACTCTAGGCGAGTTTGGCAAACCGAAAATGTACATTTTTTTTAAATATAAAACAACAAAGACAACAACAAAATACTAAACAGCACCAGCTAGTGGACGAAGAGTAAAATACACAGTCAATCTTCTACAACAACATAATACGTGTAATATGTATGTGCATTGTTCCTGTGGATGGTAAAATTGTTCATACGCATGATATTAACAAAACCAACAACATAGCGAACAGCTAGAGCCGCACAAAGAACTTCGTGTCAATATGAACTCATACCAAAGCATGCCGCCGTTGTACACGTTAAAGGTGTTCACTTCATTATAGTGCAATACTTCGCCCAGGCAAGCCAGAGTATTTACCGAGACTTTGTTTATAAATGTTGAATAAATGAGTAAAAATAATAGAGCCGCACTGTTGTTGTGGATGATAACTTAACGGAGCGAAAGTACTCTCTTTACAAAGTATAAAAAAATATTCCCTCAGTGCACTTGATTTGCTCATTTGAGTACGTGATATATGAAACACGGAGAGCGAATTTTGCATAGAGCAGCAAACCAAAGATTAACTAAAGATTAACCAAAGATTAACCAAAGATTAACCAAAGATTAACCAAAAGTTAACCAAAGATTAACCAAAAAGCAAACACAGAAATCAGTTCGGCATTTATTTATTGTTATGTACTGTGGTTCTTCATTTTACTCCCTTTTAATGGTTTCAATTCAGAACATGTTTCGCTTCTTCATCTATTCAAGGAAATAATGCCTTGTAGGAGTGAATCAATTGTGAATCAATTAAAAATATATATAACTTGTGTATAGGAAATTTTCCATTTTGAATATGAAATTTTTCAATTTCAATCTGAAATGTTTCAAATTAAATTTAGAATTTTTCCATTTTAAACTACAATTGGCATATGTGGATAACTTTACTATGACACCATATACAACTTGTTCAAGTTATCGTTGTAAAAATTGGTTGCTATCCGTCGTCACTTTGGTTTTTGCATGGTACTGTTTTGCTCATCGCATTCTAATCGTAGGACCCTCCTATTCATATACTTGTCATAAAAATTGAGGGAAAATTGAAGATCAGCCGCGTTGCGACCATCGCCATTTTGAGAATATTAAAATTTTGTGTATATTTGCTATTGTTCTGATTATGTGTATAGTAGCGCAAACAATATATGTCAATTAATAATTAGAATTTTGGACACATTTTTCTGGAATTTGTGGGAGTGTCTGCTTTTCGACCTGGCCCATAGATGGGTGCACTAATTATAAGTGTGTGTACCAAAATTCCATCTTCATAGGACCATTATTTTGAATATAAGGCGATTTTTGACATTGTGGGCGGAGAATTTCATTGTTTACACCCATTTTAATAGGAAACTACATTAACTAGTAAAATATTTGTACAATATTTTAGCTTAATAACAGAAATAAGAGATGGACATGTGGTCGGACATGGCTAAAAAACGCTGATCAGAAATCCATAAATAAATCTCTGAAATTATTACATTCCCATATTAAGTGATGGATAGTAAATCATATTTACTTTGTCGGTTAGGTCGTTGGTTAACGATTAACGATTACGACACTAATTGCAATTACTTTACTGCATAAACAATTGCACACATGTGTGATGTAAAATTTCATATATGACAGAACATTTTATGAAAGTTGTAAAATGTTAACAACAATAACAACAATAACAACAATATCAAGCGTGCACAATAATTACGATGACATTAACTCGGCAGAATTTTGGCTATTTGATGGTATATATCAAGGTCAATGTCTATCTCTCTCTTGCAATACATAAATAGCACGAAACATTTAACCAAACAACAAAGCATTCATTCAATCACCCCATCTCGCCAGACAAATTGTTTTATAACAGTTGAACCATGAATGAAACATAACGAGAGAAATTCAAAAGAAAATGAGAAAAACAAATTGGAAATGGGAAATCTTAATCAAGCGAACGAGAGAGTGTAACGTATATAATGAATCAATACCGTGGTCACAGAGTTTTGTATTCTGTGCATTTAATGCAAGAATTTATTTATTAAAAAATGGCAACAACAACAACATTAATGTGTTATATATGCGAGAGTGAAATGTTGCAAAGAGCTAAAGAGTTGAAATGAGAATGAATTTATGAGAGAGAGAGAGGCAGAGAGAACAATGAAACGTAATCCACAACATAAAAATAAACATAAACTGATGAAGTATTCACTGGCAATGTTGCTTTCCACCTCAAATAGCAACAAAATGTTGTTTACATGTGTATTTACTGCAGTGTCCTGTTGTAATTTAATACTTTTCATTTTTAAAACTACATGCTTAATGCGTACTTGTTGTTGTGGTTGTTGTTGTTGATGATGACTTGTATTAAATAATCATTTGTTTACATTATTAAGTGACAGTTGATAGTCAAATGTTCTTCTTTTACACTTTTTTTGTATTCCTTATCTTTACTTTAGATTAAATTTGTTCAATGTTTTTCAATAATTCTTAAGTCAACTATTGTTATTGTTGTTTTATTACACTTGTTGTATTGGCACACCCAAAAGTCATTTCCTTACGTACCCACATACTTTCCTCACATTCCATGTATAGTTTCAAATGTAAACAATGCTCACACATTGACGGTCATAAGAAATTTATTTTTGTTTTTGAGATAAAGCAGAGATATTATCGCTTTGAATACCTTAAGTTGTGGATTCTTTGTTATATCTTTTTTGTTTATTTTCACAAGAAATGTTCTTGTTCTTCTTCTATATTGAAGTTTCTTGTGAAGTGTTTCACCATTGATATAAACCCATAATGTTTGGTTTAGAAAACAATTACAATGTTTTCCAATTTCTTCATGTTTACACTATGAAGGAAAAAGAAACTTAAAGAAAATAAACATGTGGAAATTTTTATATGCGATCCAGCCGGAATCAGATTTTGTTTAAAAAAAAACCAAAAAATTATTTTAGAATGATACCAGAATATATATTCAAATATATTTAGAGTTAAAAATTAATTTAAAATTAATTTTCAAATAAAATAAATAAAAATAAGGAAACTTTTTATGTGAACCCTTATCTCTCAAGTGCTTCTCTGCTATGGCACTAAAGCAATTACTTTTTAGGCCTGTACGCGTTGGCGATGAGTTCCGAATTAGAAGGAATCTTGAGTTCTATGAGTTTTAGGTCGACAACGACATTCTTCGTCGTACAAAGATTCAACGCCTACGATGGCTAGGTCAGCTGGAACGGTGGTCGACAAACATTTTAATTCATTCAACCAAGAGAAAGAACCAATTTGAAAATTCGGAAACCAAATGCACCTTCAAGTTAGTGTTATTTATCAGAATCTTTGAAATGAAATTTTTCTTAAAATTTGTTCATCAATGTTAAAGAATTAAGTGTTGTAAGATATTATATAATCGGACTAGACTGACTGTAATATTTTTATTTATTTCACTTGTTTTAATTTAAAGTTACACCAGAAGCCATTACTCACCCCCTTATACACTAATTTAATAAAATGACACCCTCCTGACGCGGCAACTGAAAAGGACACGACAAGCTTTATAAAAATCTATGTGTTTACAGCTGTAAACGTAGCAACACTTGCTCCTTTTCACACAAGCATTAACCCTCGAACTAATAATTCAAACAGCAATAACAAATGTTGATAAGGAGTAGTAGCGAAAAACTAAATTAAGTAAAACAATACCTCTCACAATTGTTTCCTTGAGGCTTGGCTTTCCTTGGGAATGATGTGCAAAATTAATTTCAATGAATTGGCTAAAAACGGCCTACAAGATGGTCCACAAAGGCAAACGAAATGTTCAAAGTCTCACTTTACTTAAACGCTCTACGTAATTAAATGAAGTTTTACAACTTAAGGGAATGACATTAACATTAATGTAAAAGGTTAATGCTTGTGGTTTAACATAAATCTTTTGGAAAAGTGATGGTAAGTGCCTTGAGGGGTATAACAAGGCAAGATATGAACATTTTTTGTTGCAATAATTCTTAGAAAATCTACAAATATCTGTAATGAGTTTTCACACCATGCCTCGCCAGAACATCTGAACATTTCAATACACACAAATAACATTGGGATGCCACAATAATTACAGCAAAAGTGAACACCGCACCCACAAATGTCCTTTGTGTGTTTATTCAACCTTTTCTGTTTTTTTCTTTTTTTTATTTTGCTTTTCATGCTTGGATTTTAGGTTGAGGTGTACATTTTAACATACATATGTTAAACACAAAATAAACAATAAAAACTTGTGAAAATATCTCACTTCGAATGTTTTTTTTACACTTTTGGAGGACATATTTTTAATTTTTTTGTTGCTTTTTTGTTTCTATAAAATGCAAATATTTTGTGTTTGAATATAAACCGGAAAGTATGTTAAAATGCATACGAAAAGATTGGAATATTTATTATTTACCCCTAAACCCACAAAGATAAAGGGAGAGAGAGAGAGAGAGAGAGAGGGAGAGATAAACATGGATGTTCAAAAAACTAAATTTGACTTAAGCCAAATCCTAAATACCCTCCCTATACATCTACAATATAGGGCGTGCAAGGTGTCTGCATAAAATTTTTGCTCAACATTTCAAAATCTACGCTCGTGCGAATGCCAACACGAATGACAAACTTAGTATACACTCCAACCTATGTGAAGGGTATAAAGAAGTGTAATATAAGTAATAGACGTTTCACATGAGTTTGGTGCAAGGTATCCCAAAGTTTCTATTAAAAAATCTAATTAAAATTGGGGAAAATGTTCACATCACGTCCTGTGCAGTTTATTCAAACTCGATGCAGCTTTTGTGCTCTTGCATTGAATTTTATAAAAAAAAAAAAGAAAAAAATTCAACATACTTTACTAATTGAAAGTGTTTTTACAAAACCGATCCAAGGACCGACGGACACTTTAACAAATGTGGGGCACATATACATACATAAACTTTAACTGGAAGTGACTCCCAAAACTGGATGCTCTACTAGCAAGCTCATGTCCATTTCACTAGAGTAAAAGAAAATTGAAATGAAAACTTAATAAGGACACCATATCCTATATGTGTGAACCGTGCATTTATAAAACTACGGTATAAAAAATTAAATAATATATTCAGATATATATATAAATATATGTATGGACACACATACAAAACATTATATTAATGGTCTAGATAAATGTATGTGTGATCATATGAAGCGTACTCACATACACACAGAATTACTAATGAATGAACTGGCGACCGAAAATGTTTACCAAGGCGTACACGTAAAAAAAAAAGGTGGAAGGTAGTGTGCTCGAAAAGCAAGTGTGGATACTAACCAATTAAAATTGATTTATTTATTTATTCAAATTTATATATTATGTATTATAAAAAAAAAAAAAAAATTATAAAAATTTTTCGAAATTCAAAATGTTTGGATAGCGCTGCAGGTATATTCTTCTGTTCTTCTGTTCATTTGCATTCGTACGTTCGGGCACAATTGTTTTTTGTGTTGCTGTAAAAAATCGCTGGAAAAAAAAAACTTTTTCCTTCAACATTTTTCACCGTATAGCTAGAAAAGTATTTAATTGAAACCTGGTCACTTTGAATAGCTGGATAAAATATCCAAATGTTGTAAAATATTGCCACACATGTATACTAAGTGGTAATGGAAGGGTGCTCATATACACACATGCATCAATAACTGCACCAATAAAAATAAGGGAAAAATTAGTTTGGCTTTAGCCAATATATCAATGCCCTAGATACCTTTTGGTAAACTGTGGCCGTAAAAGGTAACTATTTTCATGACAACAGACAAATCGGTTTTTACGCCACATAACCTTTTTCATATATTATGGGCGTGTCTTCTATTTTAATGTTGATCAAAAATATACCTACTATCTCTCCTTCTCGGTGTTGCAAACACAATAACCAACTTAACCAACTGCGTACCCTCAGAGGTGGGTGGTGGCAAGAAAAATGAAAATTTCATATAAATTTATGTGGTCTGTATACTCTGGTGCATAAAATACATAGTAATTGTTTTTTAAGGTAACACAGTTTGTTGGTGCATTGTAAAGGTATGTTGTTATTGTTATTGTTGTGGTTATAGTTAGTTGATGGCGTCCCCCACACGTTTCGGATGAACGGCTACTATTCATGTATCTAAATATATGCAAATAGACAATAACGTCCCTGTACGTATGGATGAAAGTGATGGTACACACGCGTGTGTTGAATTAAACACACAAAATTTATTAGGTTGAGATCCTGTGGCAGTAGATTTCTATGCAAAAACTATATACCTATCGTCAAAAAAACGAAAAAAAAAAACAAAAAGAAAAAAAATTTACAATTCAGGTGCACTACTAACACATATATGTACATACGCGTACGCGCCCGTGAACCCGTCTATGTATAACAATGTATAACAATATATAAAAGTTGCCATGTGACACAAGGCGCACACGTATGTGTGTGTTTTCATTTGACCTACATTCACCAATTATACACTTTCTCTCCGTATTGTGCAAAATCGAAATCGACAACTAGAATGGCGATGAAAAACAGTACCGACAACAATAACACACCATACCCTTGATAGAAATTGGATAAAAATTTTGTGGCAAATATTTGAATTAAATAATTTTAGCAGCACTTGTGGCAGAGGGCATATTAAGTTTGTGCGGATGCTTGTAACTGCCAAATGGTAAATGTCACAACCACCAATCGATTCAGAATCAAAAAAAATCTCAATTCTTAATATTTCTGCTTAGTGAAAAAAGTTAATTAAGTTCATATTTGTACCCGAGCAGAACATTTTTAGAATCTCTATATACCACGAAGCAACTTAAATTAATTGTAGCATAATTTAAAAAGCTAATCGGTATTAAATGGTCGAGCTGGACCGACTGTAACATTATTACTTATGAGAGAGGGATAGAATGATAGAGGAAATGGAAAAGGAAATACAAAAATCTCATATTTATTAAAAATCCATGAGTGTGCGTTGTGTGTGCATGCCATAAAATAGGTCACTCAGTAAGGCTGGGCAAACTGCTGTGAAGGAGGAGTGATCGGTAAGTACCGGTCAACTTTAGGATTATCCTGCTTATTATGAATTATTATTCTTGTAAAACATAACAATAACCGAAACACATATACACATACATTTGGCATACACATAATATTCAAATCAAATACGTCGTGCATACTTCTAATAAATTTATGCTTCACATTATCACAGAGCATAATTCTATACCACAAAAATACGCACGCAAACCTACGCATTTATGTGTTTTGTAATTTGAATTAAATACAGAAAATTTGTTCTATCAATATGAACAAAGTTACTATATCCCTCAAATATATGTATCTACCAAAAAAAAAAAGGATATATATAAACTAAAATATAAAATAAAATGCACTTTCCTAAACTTCTTATATTAGAATGAAATTTCCTTTCGAAAATTATGCTCACGCCATACACTACAAACTATACATACATATAAATAGCGGATTTATAACAAAAATATAAATTCTTGCATTTGCTAATACGTACAAGAACTGTTGTATAGGACAGGTAGAGAATAAAGAAAATAAACTTTTCCAACATAACTAAATTTCACGAGAAATTTACGAGCTACACGGCCTACTCACAATATGTTGCTTGGTTGTGTTGTGTTGTTGTTGTTCAAGACAAAAACTTTTTCAATATTCTTTTTTTTTGTTTTTTTTTCTACCTAACTTGGAAAAAAAGTTTATGGCAAATCGGAAAAAGGTAACTCTCCAGCAAGATATTTGAAAGATAACCAAAAACAGAAACTGTGTTGCTAATAATTTATTACAATAACAACCAACACATTAATAAGAACAAATTGTGCACACAAACCAAAACAAAGTTTTAAATTATAATAAGTTTTATTTTAAGAAAAAAAAAATGTAATTTTTTAAATTGTAATTCCATACCCTTCGCTAAAACAAAACTAGGCTTTTTATTCAGTAGAATTACCCAGAAAAAGACGTCAGAGATGCCACACAGTAGGTATTTATTCTTGATGAGTATTAAAATAATGATCGATCCTGATGATCATGTCTGCAGGTCTCTCTGCCGGTTGTAAATTTTCGAGAAAACGCTATAAAATAGATACCAAAATGTACATATAATCTCAGATGTGCTGAAAGTGGTTGAAGTTGGGCAAGGCCCAAACCCTTATCTGATAATTAGGTCTGACACTTAATACTCTAATGGATGACATAAGCTCACAGTTTATATAATATATAGGGTGCTTCAGATTTTAAGACATTCTGCAAGATTCACTTAACAAACATGTTCAACACGTTTGATGCACCCTTGAATTTTGAATTTTTTGGATATAAAATATAAATTATTTTTACAATTGCTATTAATTTAATATCATTAGCATCCGTGGACGTCTGAAATTCCGTTATGGACTTCAACGACCGATAATACTTGTACGTATTTATTTACATTCATTTAATTAAATGGTACGCACTCAAACAAGTTTAATAATTAATTAGATATAAAACAAAGCAGTGGGAAATGAAATGTGAAATTATTTAAAGAGCCCCTCTTAATCAAAATGACAAAAGATTTAATTTGTGTCAGCGACTGATGTTTGTCATCCATTGTTTTCATTTTCTCACTACAATGAATATTATTTGGCGGTTAAGATGAAAGAAAAACATATTGTTGCTAAACAAAGCAAAGTTAATATCTGCGGAATATTAAAGCGAAAGTCTTATAATACAATAATTTTGACAAAGAGAAGACAACAGTGACTTGTAGCCATTAGTAAAGCCACACTTTCATTAACAGTAACAATTATTCAATTTATTGCATATTTTTTATCCCTTCATTGGAAAACAATTTAAGACTGCATGAAAACCTTTGTGACATAATAACATTATGAAAACAGAAAAGGATCCGTCTTCCACTCTACTGAACAATTGCATCTTATAGATTGCAACACAATAAAATTGGTTTCTTTTTTATAATATTCGGTAACATTAGACAATGATAAAGAAATCATTAGAATTAGTTGCGTTTTAGCAAAGAAAAACTACTCTTTCAAAGCATTATATAAAGAATAGATGTTTGGAAAAGTATTGTTACGAAATAGTGACTTGCGGTTGCATCAATATTTTTTTTTCGATTCATTGTTACGAAATTGAAATGATGGTGGCGGAGGGGAATCTCTTTAACAATAACTCGGCTTGCATTTTCATCAATTTATTTAGAAGGAAACTGTTAAACAATACATATGCAACAGTACAGAACTCCCCAGACTCTACTTCAAAGAATATTAATCAAAGATAATATAAAAAAAAAACATTTATAAAGGTCTAGTGCTGACTTAACTTAAAGTTTAAATGATTTATGCATTTTAATTATCTAAACGAGCATCAATCCCACAATAAACCAAATAAAAATATTGTTTAACAAATTTTAAAAAATTTAATTTATATAAAGACTTATTTCATGGAGTGAAACTCTGGAAATATACCGATCGGAACCATTTTTAATAGGGATCATGCTCAACGCAAAGGACGCAAAAGTGCAAAAGAAGTTCCTGCCCAAAATTTTATCAAAAAATTGTTGTTTACAATATATAAATCGATTCAGATTTATATTCTGAACCGGGAGTTAAAATTATACGCACATATACAACATTATTCGCATTATACCATCTTGTTCGCGAAATATTTAAATCAATTTAAAATATGATGTCGTTGATGATTTTCCTTGCATTGAATAGAAAATTCTACTAAATTGCATTAAAGCGAAATAAAAGTCTTATTAATACGTCAATTTGATTAAAAGACAAGAAATTTTCCCAAAATGAAATTTATTTGCTTTTTACATATTTCGACAATTATAAACTGTCGGCTGTCAGTTGATTTGACAGGTCTAGCTGAATTAGTCAGTCAGAGGCATACGAACATGAACGCAGTTGTCTTTTGTTCTTGTTGTTGTAATTTTTGTGTCTCTGAACTTTACGAAACGTCTGCAATTTAATTAAATTAAACAACAATTTGCCAATACAGACAGCCAGCCGTATATTGTTTGAAAACTGTTAAACTGAAAGTTGGCCCCGAACATAACTTCAATTAATAAAGTATTTAAAAATAAGTGAAAGAAGTAAAACAAGGTTTAGGTGGCGGCCGTTTAAGTCAAAACATAGATACGCTGTACTATTATGTATGGAGAGGAGGCGTGGCACATATTACCTTAAAGATGTTATTCGGTACTAGAGAGAGCTTTGCTAGCTACCAAATACGCCCCATTTTCTGGAATCCCATAAATAATGTAAGTATTTTAAATATTTCAATTTCTAATATGTACGAGTATGCATGAAATTGTAGCAGTAGTTCTGTGATTGTTACCGTGCTTAATCGGAATTTCTGCTAAAAATGAATTTATCAAATTTAGGCTGAGGATTCCTGTTACGAACTGATGTACTCATGCCCACTCTCATAATTTGTGAGGCTATAAAATGTCCATCCATCCATTAAGTATATAGCATAACTTATACTCTGTGTATGCTCCTGGTAAGTACTTTTAGAAATTTTCTGGTAATTGTTCTTTGTGCTCTCGCTCAGAAAGTTTTCCGTAATTTGTGTTTCTCTTCTTGTGTATTATTGTCATTATTATGGTGATAAACTAAGAAAAATTGTTAAAATTCTTTTTCGTGTATTTCATGTTACTTGCCTTTGCTATTAAACTTTATTATAACTGTGTACGAAAAGGACTTTTTTGTTTTACTTGTATTATTGCTGCTGTATAAACATGTTTTTTTATATATAAATTTTTTTATTTTTGGCAGACAATCCTAGAATTTTTCTTATTTTAGCGTAACTATAGCAACAACAATAGCAACGGAAACTGGCTTGGAAATGGAAGCTTTTACCCTACAGATCATGCCAGACATTGACAACAATAACAACAACTATAATAACCAACAAATTGTTATATATTTGTTTACATACTAGCGCATAAACAAACACAGACGTCCATATCTCTACCCTAACGTATGTTTTGTATTCAGCAAAAGTTTGTTATGGATTTGAGTGCTAGTGATTGAGTATGTTTTGTAAAATCAATGCTGTGTATGTGTACTTTGTCTGTGCCAAGTGCCAAATCAACACTTGAGATTTTTATGCTAACATTTATTCACTTGGTTAATGTCGATCTGTATTTTATATCCTTTAGAGAAGATGAAAGTACCCTACACGGTGTTTGTTATATTGTTTGCAACGCCTTGAAGAAGGCATCAGAGACCTCACAAAATGTAGATATAAATGATTAGTACAACCATGTATATGAATCGAGCTGGTCATGTCCATCCGTCTTTTTTGTTCTTGGTATTCTTATGGACGCAAAAATCTAGATTTTTATTTAAAATTTTATAGAAAAAAAATTTAAAAAAGTATCGAAAAGTGTCTCGCCTACCATCGATAAAAATTTCTTACAATTCCAAATATAAATATTCAAAATTTTGAACGAGGCCATTTATAGATTTGATAAAAATTGTTGGATAATTTAAAAAAAATTCTATTTAATAAAAAGATAAAAACTTAGAATGTTATTAATGTGCTAATGCATTTTTATATATGCCACACCCCCAATAATATGTCTTTATGTGCAAGGTATCTAAAATTTGGCGCAAACCAAGTACAGTTATAACAGTTTATAATTTCATTTGCATTTATTTATGAGAATTTAAGATTTGTGAAATAATAAAGAGTTTCAAACGGTTTCTTCTTTAAGCAAACTTGAACAGTTTTATATAAAGTCAGATAAATGCATTTATATGATAGGTTTACTTAATATTATTTTTGGTGTAATCTCTGACACATATGTAGCTTAATAATTAACAAACAATTGATGTAACTTTGACTAAAACTTTTTGCAGTTTTTTCATCTAAGTTCCTATTTGAATTGATTTTTTTTTTGCATGTGACTCAAAAATGGCAAAATCTGAATCATTAGGCGAAGAGCTGTGTGTCCACTTACCAAAAATGTTATTTCAATTGATTTACATTAGAGTATGGAGTTAATCGAAGTGGTTTCTGAAATAAATTACTTATTTTCCATGGTTAAAAAAAAATTGCCGTTTAATGGCGGTAGTCTTTATTATTCAGGAAAGTTATTATAAATAGAAAGAGTATTGACTGTACCAAGTGCTTTGAAACTAAATTTAAGATTTTTCAAAAAGTGCGGTTAATCGATGTGTGCACTGAACGGTTCCATTCAGAACATGTTGCTGGTCAAGAATACTTTTCCATAATTTTCTTAAACATCGCCAAGTTAATTTCATTCATAGTTGCAAATGTTTTTTCTTTTCTGGACTTTCAAATAATTTTATTTAAACTATTCCTCTTTTAAGAGGTTGAATTTTGATCCCTAATTGCAGTTGTCCCGAAATTCGAAATTCGCTGAAGAAGCCTTTTGAAGTGACTTAAGTTGAGATTGGTCTTCCGTAGAACCCTCTTAATAATTTTTAATTGTTTAATAACTCTACGGTAACCTCTGCGCTCACGCAATCGTCTACGATGACGACGCCGACGATTGTGTCCACGATTAATGGATATTACTGCCAATTCAGCGTCAATATTCACCCGACTCTCATCATCTAAATTGACGTTGAAGATAAATCGCGGTGACTGATTTGTTTGTGATGGCAGATCATTTGCCGAAGTTAGATCAAATATATTTGTCCCGAATAGTTGATATGAAGTAGAAGGCTCCGGTCTTAAAGAATTTCCACTATCATCGGCATCTCCTTCAATATCGCCTAATCTTACATTGTTGAAGTACCTCACCGGTTGTGGCAGTTCAAAATTTGCTTCGAATATGTACCGTGAGTGTGGTTCCTCTGAATGAGGATCAGACTCCGATTGAGGATCCGACTCATCTATATATGGCACAGCATTCTGCAGATCTTCGTTATTATTTTCAACCAATTCAGGGTTGTGATCGTTGTTTAATGTAAATTCTGGTGGACACATTTTAAAATTTTAATGCGAAAATAAATAAAAACACACGAAAAAATTTTATTACGTATAAAATAAAATTTTCAATTCCTTTAAAGAAAATGTAAAAATATTTGAATGAAAAACATTTATGATTATGTCAAGTTAAAAAAAAAAATTGAACGACATTTCCCATCAAGGAAAAGAAAAATTTCAAATTTTCTTAAGCACGCTTTGTTGCATGCGTTTGCTTAAGTGTATTTTTATACCTTATGTACCGCTATAAGGAGTTCATAATTTGAACAAAAAGTTGAACTGTTGTAAAGATTTTTATGACAGCTCATCATATTGTTATTGTCAAACTGTCAATAATTAGCCACCAGAGCGTGAATTGTTGTTTATTGGATGCGTGCACACTTCAGTTGTGGAAATGATTTTTCAATTTTTCACTTTTTCACTTTTCGCCATCATAAAATACTTACGCAAAGCATAAACTTACAACCATGACAATTCAATTTGTAGGTTTATAGAGTAATGGAAATGTTCTTCTTCTGCAGATAGTGAAAGGCTCAGAGGAGAGAAAGGAGGGAATGATTGTAAAATATTTTATGAAGACGAAAGTCAATGTTACGCTTGTTGATTCTGCTAGAAACGTTTTCATTGGTAAGCTTAGCTGCTCATAATTTGCCAAGACAACTGACCTTTATAATGATGGAAGTCATTACAACATTTTACCATAGTTTTGTTGATAATGGTGCAAATTAATCAAATAAGTATAAATTAAATGTAAATAAGCTCCTCCTTGATACTTTTGCACCAACTAACAACTTTTCTTTCTTTCCCCAACACCTTCGGTTGCCCCTTGAGATTTACAGTTACATTTCCTTTTTTCATATTTTCCTGAGACCGTTCTTCCCAATTCAAATCTCACTAAATCCAATTAAAGTGTCTGTTAGGCTGTAAAAATGGTTTATAAATGTGTGCGCCTTGTTAATTTTGATCAACCCCAAATATTTTCACACTTGTTTCCATTATTGTTGTTATGAACATATACCCAGACATGAACCGTACATTGGAGTGTCAGTCAGTACAACCGACAGTTTATCAATTCCATTCATATTGAAATTCCCAAAAGATTTTTTGGTACTCTAATGTTTGTTTTTTCTTTTTGGTATGTGACTTATACACCCGCACCCACACTACATAAAAACATAATCTCACATTCAATACGTTTGGTTGATGATTTTCTCATTTATAACCTTTTTGTTCAGATTTCTACGTACAACGTGTACGTATAGATGAAGTTTTGAAATGCAATAAAACTGGTGCTTAAAGTGGATTCTGAGTCAGTTCATTATTTATATTATTTCTTTGGATACAATTGTTTGGTTTTTGTTCTTTAGTAGAAGAACAAGATTTATTTTTAATGTGTGTAATGTGATTAAAATATTTTGCGATAACATTGTTATAAATTGAGATCGATGTTATGAAATTACGGCAATTGCAAGGCGTCTCGTGCCCCACTTCCTTGGCGATTGGATGATGTACATGAAAGTATACTTTTTGTTCTTTGTTTATTTTTTTTTTTTTTTTTTTGATAAACGACTCTTATCCATCAAAGTGTCAGTTAAGAAATTTATATATTTCATTGTCTCTACGTCGCTCAGCGTTTAGTCCCTTGTGTCTAAATGTGAAAGCACGGGAAATAACTAAACAACAAAAACGGAATTCGGGATCACATCACACACTTACGCCACACACTCACACGCACTTAATTGTTTATCACCAAAATGCTTTGTTTACAACCTGCTAGCCCTACATGCACAAACACGATGGTCTGGTGGTGTCTCTGTCATAGTCACTCTGACATTTACACTATTTTGCTATTAGCAAAGTATTTTATTAACATTTCATTTTCGCACATCCCAAGCGTCCTCATCATAGCATGAAATTATTTTTTATATAAATAATCACGATAATGAAGGAAATGAAGGAAATGTTTTTATGGGCAATCTAGCACCCATTTCGAAGTACTATTTTATAATAATAATTCAATTTTGATAAAGTTGTTTTCGAGAGGCAGCGATGTGCAAGATAGGTCCTTAAAAACTTTTATAAAATTTCTTATGCAGTTAACTTTGAGAATTGTACAGCGACTGTTAACGCAAACAACATAAACATATTAACGCGAGGCATTCTCCGATTCCATTCATATATTATTAAAAAAAAAGAAGAACTGCATCTGGCTTAAGCCAAACCAAAAATACCATGCATCTGTATGCAAATAGGGGGAGTGGCAAATACCTGATTACGTCCTATAACTGTGTATGCAGTACGACTATCACTTTGGATTCTGTTTTTTTGTAAATTGTGGGCGTGTTGACCATAAAAATTTTTGATAAATCGATGCAAACACTCAATAGAAATATATAAACCACATTTCAACTTCACAGTTCAATTTTGTTAGCAGCTAGATCGATTTGAAACAATTATGGGCGCGGCTCTCAACCGATTTTTACAAATTTTTGTAGAAATCTGTGTTCAAACACTGGAAATGTATGCAAAAAAATTCAACCTAAACAAAATCTCTAAATTTATGCCAATAAAAGTGGCAAATATAGACGGACACACGGACACACATAGCTAGTTTGATTAAGATCAAGAATACGTATACCTTTGTAGAATGCCTGTTATGTCATTCTGGGTGTAGCAAACGAAAAACTTGGGACACCTTTTATCTTGCGTTTACGATTATTTGTTACCATGACAAATTTATTGATAAGATCGACGAAAGCTATGCACCAGTTTGTGACTGCACCCATAGTTGCGGAATTAGTGCATAAAACTCCAACTCTAGCACGGTGCCTTCCTCCACACATATCCATTTATGTGTACACATTAAACCTTCCATTGCATTCTTACCATATTAACAACTGCTGATAGCATTGTTGATTGAACAAAAAAAAAAAAAAAATAAAAGAAAAAATAAATGCAATGCCACGACGCTAACGTTCGTAATGTTTAATAATTTTCATCATTAACATCATCATTCACATTCAACATTTTGATCATTGTGTGGCAATTATATACGACAGAGCATGCCATTGTTGATGTTCTTGATCATTTTTAACGTTCCTATCTTTCAAAATACAAATAACCCAAGTAAATGAGCCTCTAACCGCAACATGTGTTTATTGCCGTTATTGCTTGAGTGTGGAAACACTTGAAGAAAATCGTCAGCAAATCACTTTTCATCAACAACGTGTGCCTGACGATAGGCATTCCCGCATTGGGTTTAGGTTTAACAAAAAATTTCGTTCAGTGTATTGCAACTGCAGCATTTGTGGTGTATAATAAAAATGATAATATACGTAGAGTTGAGCATATTAAATGTTTAGGGTGCTGCTTGTGTGCCCGCTACAAAATATCCGCATGCATGCACGTGCGTACATGCTTTTTGTTTATTGTATACATCTCATGATATTTTATCGCGTCGAGATCAAAACTTTCAAGTGCTTTAGCTAGCTGGGTGTCTGCCTGCTCTATTCCCTTTAATGTTTCGCTTTTGTTAAAATTTTTTTTTAGTTTTTCTCTTGCGATCGTTTTATGCTTTGATGAATGTTTATTATTAGTGTCAAATTGAGACATTAAGCGAACAATTGCAAACGATAAAATCTTTGATCCGTCTCCCTCTTCTCTCTCTCTCTTCCATTCTGCTCAATTTGAGCCCGACGTTAACCCACAATATCATTTTTTATATCCATGAAATGAAATAAAATCATAAAAGTCGTTTTCATTACAAAGAAGAAATTTTACAAAATAATTGAAAAAAGGAACAATAATTAATCCAGCAACAACATAGTATTCAACTTAAACAATGGTTATAAAGTGGCTTTAGTGCAATTGCTTCAACTCGATATGAACTTTTACTTTAAAATGATGGTAATGATGGAGATGCGTCGAAGAATTTTGTCGGCTGCACCAACAGACGAAAACATTTCGCCTGAAACCTTCTTCCCCTTACCACAAACATTCATTGGCTTGTACTGTTGAAGAGTGGTCTGTTACATAACGTTTAGAAACGTTTTATGATGATGATCTGCCAAAACCAGACATATTCGTGCTGTTTCATCTGTCAAAGATGAATCTTAAAAGTTTTGAAATAAAAAATAAAACTCACTTCATTTCAATGATAATATAATATATTGCTGCTGACACATGTCGTAGTGGGAATAAATTATCATTCATTTTTTGTACAAATTTTTGGTAACTTTTACACCTCATCTATCATTCATGATTTCACATTTCAGTTTCTTTTGTTTATAAGTTGTATATAGATTTAAATCTATCATTCTTAACTTCAAAAAATCCTCAACTTGAATGTGTCAACTCTCTTGACATCTCACAGAACCTGCGTATGTTCATTAAATTTTAATTGTTAATGTTGACAAATGATGATCAACAATGGTTGACAAGTTGGATACAGTCTTAAAATAAAAGCAACCAATTTCGGTTAAAATTTGATGAAATATAATATTTTTAAAAATTGGTTGATTGAAAAAGTTACATATGAAATATGTGTTGGGAGTTTATAATCATATGGACGATTTTACCCTTCTGACGGTATAAGTTTGCGATGAGTTTAGTCAAAAAATGGAATTTTATTGATTGACTTTTGAAACTAAGAGCGAGTAATTTAGGTTCTTCATTAGTTCTAATAATAACAACGTCCAAAATTGGCGTATAGTACAGTTGCTCCTGAATTTCTATTCATTTTATAGTTTTACCTGTTGGCAATAATAATTTTTCATATCTATCTCTGTTAAGCATTTTAAGGACCGTAAAAACTCGTTTACCTTTACTATTCTATAATTCAACCATATGTTGCTGAATGCCTTTCCATTCCATTCATTTATTTGTTCTAAATTCATTTCAATACATTTTCAATTGTATTGATTATGTGTATGTTTTTTCTATTTGCTACTCGCCCTTTGAAAACAAGTTGAATATCTACTGATTTTTAATTTTTTTTTTGGCCACTTGAAATTTCTATAGTTTTGTGGAAAAATAATTTGTTGGTTCTTGTTTACTTTTCATGAGAAATGATTCCACATTTCATCGCATGTCTGATTTTGTGCAGTTCTCCTGAAAAAGATCACGTTTTAATTTCAAGTGGTTTTCTTTCATGCGTTTTTTTCCAAAAATATTTGTTGCTCATGATTTGTTTAGAATTTGTGAATTTCAAATTCATTAAGAATAATATTAGTTATTGTTTAGCATCATTAGTGAAATTTAAGTGATGTTGTTGGAGTTATTTGTCTTAAACATAGTTGTAATAACAGATGGCCTTAAGTGGTGTCTTGTTTTTAGGGAACCTGGAAATGCATTTCCTCCGCAAAAGGATATTTGGAAAATGAAAATTTATCATCGAACATCAAACAGAACAATGATCAAACCCATTGTTATTAAAATGGACTCAAGATCATTATAAAAAAAAAAACCTCTTTTAAGATGAGAGACGAAAATGTGTAGTAGAGGAAAGATTTGATTTTTAGGTGGTTGGTGATGGTGGTGAGATGGCGCCAATCCAATCCTCCCCTCATCATTTTTGATAAATCAATCTTTCACCTCTCTTGTGAAAAAGTAATTGTGTTTTAGGTCAATGGTTTTAGTTCAATGAAGTAATTATTTGATTTAACAAAATTGATCAAAATGAATTATAAAGAGCATGATATGTGCAAGTAAATCGCTTTAATGCATGTGGTCGTTTAATAATCAAGAGACCAATAATGAGTTCAATTACTTTTCGACTGAAACCCTAATTAAGCTTGAACTGGAATGATTCAATCAATTCTCGCATAATATGCCCCGTAAAGGATTATTTTAATATTTAAATGAACTTGTTACAAGTACGCATTAAATCGTATTTTATACGTTTATCTATTTATTTATCTCAATTTATTGTGGAATTATAATTTTTTTAATTTTCCTGCTTTTTCTATTCATTTGGTTTAACACTGTTACCTTTATGCTGTAATTTTTAAGCATTTTGGCCAAAAAGAAAAAAAAAAAAAGAAACTCTTAGAGCGTATTGTATTATTTATGGACATCCGCAGTGGTCACTCTCTTTGGGGCACTAGCACGGAGAGACTTTGTTTTATTTTTTCTTTTGCTGCTGCTGCTGGCGAAAATCTCCACACAATATTCCTGCAGTGAGTACATAGGTGCACCGCAGTTAGTGGTACATGAGCCATTTTCCAATTTCACACAGTTGGCATACGTTTTTGTGTTTAAATGTTGTACAGTTTTTTTTGTTTATTTAAGAAAAAATAAAATAAAAATATTCCAACTCGGTGGTAGAAAAGCAACATGCACTGCAGTAAAGTGCAATTTCATATTTTACGTTAACTGTACGTTTCTTTACGCTTCAAGAGATTTTCTTTACAATTCATAAGAACTTTTCTAAATGGAAAAACATGTTACAAGGATGCCTCCTGTTTGACGTCACAAATGTTTTTCAAGAAGAAAGTTTACCTTTTTCCTTCTCTGCGGTAAGAATTCTTTTAGTATACTCTGCCAAACGTAAACGTAAACTCTTGACTCATTAGGCAACTTTCTGCATGGCAGGGTTTCATCTTTTTTTCACAATAAACCGCAACTAATTAATTTTTGTTAAATTTAAAATATGTATTGCAAGCGACATAGAAACATCTTTAACATTTAGAAAGCTATTCGTCCTTGCTAACCGCAAAATCAATTAGATATGGCCAGCATATCGTAGCAAATCCAAAACTTGTTTGAACATAAAGGGATATTGGCCACTGGAAGAATGACATTCTGAAATTTGTCAACAGTTTTCAATTAATTAGGATCTGAGAATCTTTTTTTTAAGATCATTGCGCCTGAAATGTTAGTAGAGGAGTAATTTGATTATTTAGAAACGTTTTGATGCATAGGACGGGGAACAGATCTTTTATTCTACTTTTTTTGATGGTTTTTTTTTTTTTTATTATTGTTTCAACCATTAGTAATTTTGTGCAATATTTCGTTTAAACATTTAATTAAAATTGTATACATGATATATATACATACACACATATGTGTAGAAATATTTTGCTGAATAATTTCACTTATAATATAAATATAATGTTTTTTTATTTGGATTCGTAATAGTGTGTATGTGTGTGTGCAAGTGTCATTTCATTACATTTTAAAATGTTTATGCATATAAATTATATTTACGATCATAACATTTTTATGCATTATATGGCTTTTTATTGTTGTTTTTTTTATATTCTTTTTCTGTTGTTGTTGTTGTTGTTGTTGTTATTGTTGTTGTTATGTCATACATATGGCATGTCTGTATGCATTTTATGATTCTACTGAGTATGATGGGCGCATGTATAGCTGCTGGTGACCTAACTGACGGACTGTCGCTGGAGTTTGTTTATTAGATTTGAATTTTTTTATATTCCATTTAATTTTTTTTTTTTGTTGTATTATTTTATATGTTGTGGGTGCTTGTTGTTTCTTTAATCGTTTTTTATTATTATAGCAGCACTGAGTTATTAATCAAAAATAATTTATTACGATCATAAAGTTACGCTTCCGTTATAATGTGTGATATAAATTCATAAATAATAATTTTTCCACAAATACATAGTTTTGCTACAAAAAGAAAGCCGGCACAGATTAAAATTAAACACAAAACAATAAATTCATTATGATGTTGAAGCCATATCTGACAAATGTATGCATTAGGGAGGAAGGCGCACAGGTGATACACAAATTAAATAAATTTATAACTTTACAAATACTAATGAAAGAATCCATTGCAGGACACAATACACTATCAACACTAACACTTAAAAGCAATTAGAGTTTTAACGAAAATCTAATTCTTGCATGCAAGGAACTTGTTTTAAGGATTTTTGGTTTTTGCTTCGAACAGCTAATTATGCCTTAAAGGCGAACAAAAGGCTAGCAGCCGAACAAACTGTGCAGTTATCTACAACATAATTACTTCATTAGAGCGGATGGGGCTGTACTAATGCTTCTAATCAGATAACACATGTGTTGGTATACAATATAGCAAGAGCCACTCCACAATAGCATTGGTTGCATCCTGTGCTCTGTAGAAATAAATAATTAAATTAAAGAAAACAAATGAAAAGTTTATAGGCGGTCAAGCCCTACCATTTAATTCCCTATACCACATAGTTCCACAAATAGTTCTCTAATAACACCAGTAAACGCCAGCCCTTGTCATGTACAAGTTGCATCTGAAAGAGTTCCAAAAATAGTCCGATCAAGTCTACATTTGGCACACTCAAGTATTCAGCCATTTAACTATTCTATACCAAATGTTGTCAAAAAATATTAGCAATTGCCACATAAATACTTCCATTAAAATGAGACTTTATATGGGGAGGGTTTCTAAAAATGGTGCGAATCGGTCCATTTTCAATAGAATTTTTTCTGAGTCAAGACATGTTCTCATACCAAATTTCATCGAATCATCTTAAAAAATTAGACCAAAAAATACTGGGTTAGACAAATGGACAGACGGAGATGGTTAAATCGATTCTGATTTTGATTCTGAATCGACCGTTGTGGCATTTGTCGTTTAGGAGTTACAAACATCCCCGTAAGCCTAATATACACTTCGCCACAAGTCGTCCAGGGTAAAACCATATGTTAGACTGCAACTATAGCTTGAGGCTACCTACGAAAAAGGTTAAAGTGAAAGAAAAAGCCGCCAACCTGAAAACGAACACTGAAGATATATGTACAACAATAAATATAGATCACAAAAGACTGCCTTTTTTCCACCAAAATCAACAACAACTTGTTTTCAAATTCTGGTCAGGGAGTCAAGAAAACGACCATAATTTAAACGTTAGTGTGGTTGTGTGTTTGTGTATGCCTATGTTGTGCTGCATAAGGTTTAATCATAACAAATTACCCAAAGATTGTTACTTATCAACCGACTAACATCTTCTCCATGTACATTGTACGGCCGTAACATTTTCAAAATGACTAAATGTTTAAGATTGAGTGAATGACTGAACGAGTGAGTGAATAAGTTAATGGCTGCATCCCGTGAATGATGTCTTATTTTACTGAATACAAATCATGATAGCACCTGAAAGTGAAATGTTAAAAATGTTAAAAACCGAAATTCTAATGAATTCATTTTCATTTGCGTGCTTTTATTCTCTCCTCACACATCAATATAATTTATCGAAGAGGGCGGTACATACAAAACGCAGCTGCTTATCAAAATGAATTTAGAAACAAAATGGAGCTTCAAAGCGGTTTCTTTTTATATGTTTTAGTCAGAAATAAGTCAATATTATACTAGACGGACGGACAGGCGGACATTATTATATAGATTCAGATTTCGATTTCGATTTTGATTTTGATTAGAGCTTATAAATCTATCTTAAATCGAACAACTTCTCGTCATTTTCTTTCCTCGTAATTTGCTTTTGCCACATCACTGGCCAAGTCTCACGTTGACCATAAAATAATCACTTGTTTTCAACCATAAAAAACATTTATTTTTAACGATTTCAAAAACAAATTATATGTTTTTACCATATATGATCTAAGCAATAAAATAAAATGAAATTTTATACGCTGACGTGATGATTGAATGTTAAATTTGACACCTGTCAACAAGCTTTTAAATGGTGCTTACAACGGTATGAATAATAAGGCTGTAAAGCGCCGCTACCACTGCGTGTTTATTAAAAGTAGTAAAAATAATAAACATATATACACATTCCTATACATATATACATATAGCGGAAGTGTTTTATAAGGTCTATGAAAAAAGCACCAAGAAAATAATGAATGTTTTCATGACTTCTTTAATGTCACCATTAAAATGCTGAAATGTTTTTTCCTTTTTTTTTTCAGTCCAGAATACTTTCTTTTACATATATATGTAGATAGCGAGCGGGGCATAAATTGCTACTAAGTTTTGTTGCCGCAATTAGTTGTTCTCTCTTCCAAAACACTAATTGACTTGTATTTGCATGAAGAGCCGTTCTAATGGCCCCAATGGCTATATTTGCTAATCAATTAAAATTGGGCCTCTAAACATCATGACATCATGTATTTGTTAATTGTTAATATTTTGTGTTGCACATTTCCTTATTAATTGTTATGACAACAGAATACAACAGAATCTTTAGATAACTTTCATTCATCGCATATTTTCACTTTTCATTTAAATTTTCGAAATCTCAATAAAGTTTATAAATGTGTATGTGCGCGTGTATGTCTTAACTAATCAAAGCTTTTTGTTTATTCATAACTTTTGTTTATTATTGCTCGCACTGTTCAACGCTACGATATTTCATTTAAATTCATAGGAAAAATATTTTTATTTATGAATAATAAAAAAAAAAAGTTGTTTTTCCGTTGTTTATTTTTTCTATATCTTCAGAGGATTGAATGTTATGTGCTTTCCAACATTTCGCATATGCAATAATTGAGTTTGTTTCATCGGAAGAGTGAACCGTTTTTGATCTTCCTTTTGCTGCTGCACATACGTACACAAGCATTTTCTGTGCATAGCTCATAATTTATTTTTATTGTGGCATGTGTATACATATGTTTGCGATCTAAAATAAGTAAAAATTATGTGTATGTATCACTTTAGTTTATTAAAATGTATTTATTGGTCGTACTAACGATTTTTCCATGCAACTCTCAATAAGCTTATGAGATACCCTTAGACAGGCTAACGTTTAATATCTTTATATATAGTAAACATATTTAATAACCTGTTTATTTGTTGCATTGGGTTGAAATGAATCACTATTCCTTGAAACACTTTTCTTAGTGGCTGAATATCATCACCGAAGCTGCCGAAGTCGTCTGATCAAACTCAGACTTGCTCATTGATAACATTTGATAACAAACTTATTCACAAAATTGAAATTTGCGAATTTTTGCTAAACAAATTTTATTATTTTTCAATTCAATTCAATCATTTTTGCTTATTACGCATATATTGACAAACTCCCAAACTCAGTTTTATGACAATGGTCGCAATCTCTCTTTTGTCACCATTTCCTTGGTGATCCGTTGTGTGAATAAAATACATTACAATACAAAAACAATTATTATCCTTCACAAGTCAACTTATGCGGTTCCGCAATTGAACCGCCGTGAAAGGCCATATAAATATTAATTAATTTTTAATATCGCACAACAACGCAACGCAACGCAACAGAACCCCCAATTACATTTTAATATCATTTCAAATATCAAATTAAATTCGTCACCCACATATGTCCACTTAACAAGCATTGCACACATTTGCACACATCCATACTTGCTTTGTACGTACACGTATTTATAAATTCATTTGCACTCATTCGTGCGTATAAAACAGCGAAAATATTTTATTAAAATTATTTCAACTAAATAATAAAAAAAGTTTGCGTGTTTGTGTGGGCTTGGTGACTATAATTTAACATTAAAATTAAACGCTTTCGCACACATATGCATAACATTTTATTATAGAAATGCATTATTTAAACATAATCTTATTTGTGTGTGTGTGTGTGTGTTATATAGCATTTAGAATAAGTGCATGTGCAATTGATACATTAGGTCGAATGAAAATTTTCTGCACGTACCCAACAGTTTGCCGCATATTTTGAATATAAATTTCCTAATAACATGAAATTAATTTATTTAGCGGAAAATATATGAGAAAAATTATAATTGAATTTCATATGGAATATGGTACGTTCAGTGGAAATTAGTATCATAACTGTTACATACCAGAATGTGTACATATGTACGTGCGGACGGCATGTTTAGAATATTGAATTACATTTAGTGCCGAAAAAAAAAAAAATAAAAGGATTCGGAGTTGCATGAATTTTTAATAACATTCAACATATGTTTCAAATCAGTAAAATAATCAAACAAATACTTGTAATGTATGCCCCAATTGTACTCTATCAAGGCGAATATTTCATGATATGATAGCACGATGAATACAATTTAATTACATTTAATGGTGGCGCTCGGTGGTTGCAAAATGAAATTTATATTTATGATAAATAAAATATAAAAACTTCCTTAAACAAAAATGTACTCCCCAACGCTCTAAACTTAACTCTAGTCTACGGTTCTGCGTTCTTCTTTTATCTTCAGCATCTTCACTTTATACAACCGGCAATAGAATCTTTGTTGAACGTGATTTCCAATCGATAATGTACGATGCCCACATGTGTGTGGGAACAAATAATTAACAAATACCGAAAAGAAGCAACGATACCAACTGCAATAAAACAACAAATTGTCAAGAATTTCTTTTTTTTTTTTTTAACAGCAACAAAGAAAACCACCATCAGCACCTCGATACCAAACAAAAAACCCCCAAAGAAAACAAAAGAACACAGAAGAGATGCTAAAGTTACGATAAGAAGGAGTGCACTTTGACTGTGAGTAAAGTTGACAAGAGCTAAGCCTAGAAATTTAAATGCTGAGATAAAGATCCAGCTTTGATGCTTCTGCTTATAAAAAAAAGACATCCAACACACGATTATATGAAAAACAAAACAATAAAAGCAACAAAAGTGAAACAAGTTTAAAGGAATTTATGACTTGTGTCAATTTCAGCGCCATCAACTCGTAATTTACACGCTCTTGAGACTTCATTTTTTATACTTCCAAAATTTAATTCAAAAACATTATTTATAAAAAAAAAAAAACAAAGAGAGAAGCAAACACATTTTATATTTTACAAAAAAGCGTTAAAGAGAATAAACACAAATATGTAAGAAAATAAAAATTAACCAGATTCACAAAATTGGTTTCTTTTTTTATATTTTCAGCAACACTCACATGATATTATGATAAAACATAGTGCTGCGCGTATATGTTTTTGATGTCCGCATGTCCGTGCATCCGTCTCACGAGCTACTCTAACTAAAATATGGTGCAAACAATTTCAATCCATGTAGATGGTAAGCTCTTTAAATAAGGCAAAACATTTTAGCAGCCACGCCCATATATGATCAAAATCTTTTATGACCAACTAAATGTTAAAATCCGTCAAGAACATTTATTTTAATATAATTATTGATGTAATGAAAATGGGCGGGATCGTATGAAAAACACGCCCAGAACCAACAAAAAAATCTTTATTTGTGGGGAGGGTAACCAAAATTTGATTTAAATCAATTTGCTTTGTTTTGTTGTGCTTTTGGATTATATGAAAACATGAATGGGTTGGTGACGAACGATGCGCAAATAAAGAAAGCTCTTGCAAAATTTATTGCGCACGTTCTCTTGACTCACTATTAAGATAAGTTAACATTGATTATAACACATAAATTTTGTGGCAAGATGTACGTACCTAACTAAATACCCTTTAAACGCACAGCTGCCTATAAACTGTACACATTTTGATACTGTCTCAATTGTCCTAATTTTTATAATATACGAGTATGCCTTATAAAGTTTGCCCTGAGAGGCCTCATATTTTAAAGTACATGATGAGTAAAATTGATATTCTAATTGTTGACACACAAAAGTTTATGGTCGGGGGCATATATGACCCACAATGGAACGTATTTCTTAAAGGTTACACTTTGCCGAATAGCATAACCAGGAAAGCATGCTGCATACTATATTTCACTCAGGTTCAATTGCCAGTGTATGCAGTAAACATGAACAACATGATCAATGATCGTTGTCTCTGCATGGCAGAGACCTGGCCTGGTGTGGCTTGCATTGTGTGCTGCACCATTACAATAAGCGTTTTATTACGTTTGACTTCAGAGCCTGCGTGTCTTTGATAAGATTGTACGCATATGTGTATATGTGCAATAATAAATCTTCTCTACATACAAGTGTATAATCGCGCAATTACACATCCATACTTCTACTTACAAGACATACCCGGCTGTACTTGTGTGTAATAGCAAAATTTGTCTTAATATCTTTTCAGCTGGCTGGATGGCTGGATGGCTGGCCGGCTGTACGAGTGTGCACCAACTTTCAACAAGTTGATTATCGTATAATCTCTGATAAAAATGACAAAAAAAAAAAAAAGAAACTTAAGAGTCATGAAGATTTTCAAGAATTTTAATTAGTTTCAAGTGATCAACACATGTGAACTGAATAGTTGTCCTTTTCCGATAAAAGATCGCAAAGCTTTGAAAAAGAAAAAAAAATAAACACTTTTTATAGAAAGAAAGAATAAATAAAGATTTCGGCTGTTTGTTGCATATTATATAAGATTTCGGATTAAAAATCTCATCGCTTTACCCACCAAAATCTGGTTTCTTAAGATTACTTAAGTGTCACTTTATAAGCAACAAAGCTTAGTGATGAATTATGTTGAGGCAAAGTCTACTTTGACATCATTTCATTACTGTACAAAGCAATGCGATACACTAGCAACACTTGTCATTAACAAGAATGACAACATTGAGATTTCATTAATAATGCAATCCTCCCCCACTTTCCCATTACATATTATTTAAATTGTCAAACTGAAGCTCTAGAGTATAACAGAAGATTACATACGACTCAGTGTCATATTTTTGTACCCATTTGTTACTTCGTCAGCGAAAAAGAAAAAAAAACAACAACAACTGTCTGAGATTTTTATTTTGATCCCCTTTTTAATGCGCACGTATTTCTGACATGAACCTAAACTTTTTTCGGGCAACAGTTGTGGTCGCTTATTATTCAGTTCCACTGATTTTAAGTGCCTTCATATACCACACATGCAGCTTCACGATTGAACACTGCTTCGGCAAGTAAAAAATTATTTAAAAGGCATTGAGAACGTATTTACGTCAAACTGTCACAAATGTAAAACATTTATAAGCTGACTGTATAGGATTTACAATTTGTTGGAATTTCAATACAAATATTAAATAATTTAAAAAAATATTGGAGCAATAACGGGAAATGAGTACAAAATTATTATTCAAGGTAGACTTTCAGCTGAAACGTTTTACATAAAGCGAATGAAATGAAATAATAGAATGACGTTTGGTTGAGGGCAAATCTTAAATACTCTGCACATCTATTCACAGAATGTGGTAGAGGCGTGGTAGGGATCTTACTACCCCCCTATAATAGTGTATGTATGAAAGGCGTGGCTGTCAATCGATTTTGTCCAGTTTAAAAGCAAGAAATGTGTTTTGAAAATTTCAGATAAATATCTCAACATTTACGACGACATTTCGATATTCGACGATTTCACGATATTATCGATATGGATTGCTTTAGCTCAGATTTAAAACAAACCGATTTTTTTAAACTTCATTAATACTCACAAATATCATACACACATTTACGTACAAGTCTTTATAAAAAACACGTAGAAAATATTAAACAACAGCAAGAAAATTTTATAATAATGTTTTTGTTCTTTACCTGCTGCCGTTCGACTGCCAATAACAATTATATTAAGAGCACTAATAATATGAAAAAGCAATTCCTAAGAAAAATTATTTGTTTTGTCTCCAGATTGTTATCGTCCTTAGAGAAACAAAGTCATCATATAGTCATCGGTAACAGCGATAACATTATTGTACAGTGATGGTGCACAGTGGGAGCCATTAAAATGGCTGCTGCTCTAAGCACTTGTCAACATGTTCGGTTACAGTTTCAATTTCTATATTAGCACTATTTTAAACATTTGTTGTGTGCATGTGTGAGTATAGGTATAATGGATTGTACACAGAGTTCAATGGTGCTGGCCTGCTGTGATCGGTAGATGAGTTTAAACATTTTTAGATAACACTCTTCTTTTTTTTGTGTGTTTTAACAGGAAATTTAATAAAAATAAAAACAAACAAGCAAGAAAACTTGGCTTAAGCCAAATCTTAAACACCCTTCAAACTTATATACAATTGTTGGGCGCGACAGGTATACGAGTACGATTACGCTCTCTAATAGTCTACGCGCTGTGTATCATCTTGCAAGAAAGTTTTTCAGCGAAGTATGTTTTATTGTAAATTATGGGCGTGTCTGTTATTAAAATACGTCTACGATCTTCATGCAGAAACTAAAAGTGTATGTACAAAATTTCAGCTCAATATCTCAAAGAAGCGCCAAAAACAGACAAACACAGACATACGGACACAAATGTCTGGATCGATTCAGTTTGTGATGCTGATAAAAAATATATATTTTTTTAAGGTCTCAAACGCTTATTTCTAGATGTTTCAAATAAAATAACAAATTTAGTTTACCGCCTAATTTATGTGGAAAGTACAAAAAAGGAACAGAAAACGAAGCAGTTGTTAGTTTTATTGTTTGGTTTATAGTCCGTTTACTCCTATTGCATATTCAGGGCACATGCACTTGTTGTTCCTGTTCGTCGTTGTTGTTGTTGATGTTGTTGTTGTGATTATTATACGTAGAGATCATATCGGACATTTATTATGAACTTGTTTACTCTAATCTGTGACTATAATCACTGATCACCATGCGCTCTTTGGATCAATATCCATATAAATTATTCCCATGTTGAAAAAAAGTAAAAATAAAAAAAACGACGATGTAAGGTGTGTAAGGTCATGTGTTATGAAATAAAGAGACCGCTATTGAAACGTCACTTTTTTATATTGATGTCCGTCAGTCCATCTAGTGTCTGTCAATTTTTATATAATTTTTGTTCTCATCCTTCTTGGTAAGCAATTTTTGAGATATTCACATATAAAATTATCTCATCTCCTATTCACATCTCAACCTTATCATTGTCGGCTCTTTCTATGTATTTCTAAAAATTAGAATTATATGAGTTTCTATAAAGGTAGTCATGATCAGATTGGTTATTTTTAACCAGAACCATACAAAAGGATGTCTAGTTGTCAAATTATATAATTATTCTTTTTCTTTACCTATTCATTCATACTTAACACTTTTCCCATTACTAGACATAATGAAGTTTTATGCCCAGCTAGCCTTTATTGATTGTCCTTATATTGATTGTCCTTGATGCACGACAAAACATTGTGTAAGTCTAATAATTTCACTAATTTTGTGCTTAATTGATAGTACATGCCACGCTTCTAATGTGGAGGGTACATCTGACAACTCCTTCACTTGTTAAAATTTTAAGCGGGCTTGTCTGCGTATGCGTATGCGTACATTTTATATACATAAATATTCATTGTGCAAACTTTATCAAAAATAATCACGCAAAATTACATTTTGCCCGCTGGCATAATCCCCGGGGAATGAAAATATTTGTTTATTCATTAAACTCTTTGATTTTATCCTATTTAATTATATTCATTTGTACATGTGTGCAATGTATGGTGTATGCTGTGTGTTGTGTGCAAGCTTAGAAATCTGCGGGGCCTGCCACACATCGCGATATGTAAACATTTACATAAATTATGAGAGACTCAATTGTGATTTTAATTTATGTAAATTTTCAATAATACGGTTTTCATTATTTCACATATTTTTTCGTCGCTTTGCCTTTTCTTCTACGTAGGAAAGGAGGAAGGGAAGGGGTGGTGGCAGGGCTTATGTATAATTTATATAAACACACAAATACTCTCTGAAGTGCGCCAAGTATTTGTTTTACTTGCACACTTCACTATGTAAGTGTGTCGGCATACATTATACACATAGACTTATTATACATAATCAAAATAATTTAAATGAATGAAGCGAGTTGCCCTTAAAAACAATTAAACATTAATTAAATGATTAAATGAATAAAACTAAACGAAAACTTTGGAAATTTAAATTAAAATCAATATAAATTCAATATGTGGTCACATTAAACTCTGTCAGAAAAAAGTAAAAAAATCAATTCAATTTACTACTGGCAACGTACTAGAGGATTTGCCTTAATTTTTGGTTTATTTTTCAAATGTTTTCCACTTAAAATCATTTAACACTTAATTAGGTTTATAAAATATATTAAAACATATTCAACGAACTTCACATCAAGTCATTGTAACGTTTAGTTTGTTAGTATGTCATTTGAATTTAACATGCAAGCTCAAGCCTTACCTAGGAGTTATACATAATTGACTTTAACTTTTTTACCCATAATGGCTTCTGTCAAAAAAGCATACAACTGAGTGTCGTTTAGTAAGAAAATGTGGTTCAAATGAAATGGAAATGACTCTTAATGGTTTATCCATTGAGTATATAAATATTTTTATGGATGATTAGATCGACTTACACTTTCAGTTAAATTGAAATTTCTTGGAAATGTTTTTCCATGCTTTACGCATGTTTGTAAATGTGTTATACTCTCATTACTAAAACATAAATGGCTTCAGTTTTATGACCTTCTCAATATTAGTGATGCGGTTCTATTCAACGATTTTGAATTTTTTCACATCATTAAAAAATATACGATAAACTCCACTTCCAATTAAATTAACATCAAAACTATCTCACTTCAAGTTCAGTTTTATAACTTTTTTATATAGTGTCAGTGATTCACCAAAGTTTGGTAACTTTTTTACCAGTTATCATGTATAAGTTCATATGTGAGAGTATTACACAAATTAGGCCATTAAGTACTTCATTTTGATACCTTTCCTCTAAGAGGGAAAGGATGAATATGCAAAGTTTGCTACTATGTATGTTGCTACTACTCAGAAACTCCACAAAGAAAATATGAATAAAAAAATCATTGTGGAATTCTAAATTTGTGGGGTGTACTCCTTTTCGCCTGAATTTTCAATTTGGTTAAATATCTCTACGCCTTAGTTTTTCAAAGCGAAGAGTATTTCAAATGTGGCCCAAGCTGAAATTATTTGTTTATTCATTATTAGATGAACTTTCTCCTTACTCTACAAATGTCTCTATTATTTCATCAAGATGTAGCCTAAGCAATTAAGGCTTGTTATTGATAATTAAAGTTTCGATTAATGTAATACAAAGCCAACAACTTAATCAATGAGCAAGTTTCCAAAGAAAAAATACTAGTGCGCCGGTCAGGTTGGATCTTTTAGTCACTCTAAATCACTTGGTTCCAATTCCAAATAAATTTTTTTTTTTATATAAATTGTTAGCGGATACACTGATATGATTCGATTTTTTCAGAAGGTCACTTTAAATCTACCAGAATTATAAAAGTGTGGACATAACCCTTAAATCGTTTAGGAGCTTCAACAAGGTGTACAATTAAGTCATTAACGTCTTGTTAACGATTGGAAAGTTAGGTTAGTTGTTATGCATATAATCATGATTTGAGTGCACACTGTTAGGTATAGAAATTGTGATGTGAAATTATTATCTAAACTGATATGTGCGTGTGTGTATGCAAAATATGTCTTATCAAAAAGTTTCATTGTATCTTCTATAAACTACTTTCAAGTAATATGGTACCTTTTTAAAAATAGGTTTTTTGGTCTTAATACAATGTTATAAATAAAGAAGAATTTAGTTCAGTTAAGGAGTGACTCAAATTGGCAATTGGAACACTCTTAATGCACATGACTCATTTCGGTCATTTCGATGACATCGTTATAAGGGACTTATCAACTAAACAAAATTCAATTTAAAAAAATTAGTAATACTTGAAAAAGTCATTGTATGCAAATCTCTAAACATGAGCAGGATTTATAAAAAATGTATTACGTTGAGCTTCTCTACTGCCATCAATTTTAAACTGATTTGCATAACTTTTTCTCTTTCACACCGATTGCTTTCATTTTCCTCTTCCATAGAAGAAAGCTTTGCGACCGTGTTATCATTCCTTCAACTTTCTTTTGTTAACTTCTACCAGGATTAAATTGTTAGATTTTCTATGAGATGTGGGAGGAAAGTATGAGAAGTGGGTTTATTTCCATTTATTTATTTTTTTTTTAAACTTAAGCTGTTCAATGTACAACCAAAGCAGGTGACTGAAGCTGCTGAACACGTGTCAAAACCACAGACGGCTATCTAAGGAAACTAATTTCACTACAAACTGAATCTGGTGGAAAGTATGTTTCAAAAAGTTTTAACATTTTTCTTTTAATTGAAATACAGTCACTTTGCAGCCGAAATTAGTTTTTAAATTTTCTTCTTAATCGGTTTTAATCTATTAGGTTTTAATCTCTAATTTAATCTTTTCTCATAGCATACGGCTGCTGCTGCTGCTGCTATGTTTTATGCGTTATTTAAATATTATTCTGTTAATTGCTTTTTAGTAAACATTTTAAAAATGTTTGCTTTTTAATCGTTTGGATAATTGGATTTTATAAGATGGCCTCCTACTGCCGCCAGCTCCTGTTTGCCATTAATATTATTTCTATATAAAAAAAAAATGAGAAAATTACATTTTTAAAAGAAAATTATGCACAAACTTTATTTTCCGGTTTGTAAATTAGTGCAACAAAAGAACAAGCTGAACACAATCATTGGATGAAGCGTTCAATAAACGTTTATACTTTTTTTTAAATTCCTTAAACCTTCAGTTTGGTTTTTGAACCGTTTGTCTCCTCATTTAATACAATCCCTGTATGCTGCATACCTTTTTTAGTCTGTAGGGTATTTTCACGTCGGTCACAGTTAAAGAAACCGCTCATGTTTTCCTTCAAAGAAACTTTTACTTCTGCCTATGTCCCTATTGCGCCTAGCGGGGCTAAACAAATAGTTTTTAGCAACTTCATCTTACTGGAAACTAACCTATATTTTCTCTTTTTTGCCTTAACTAAGCCTTAGTTAAAATGGAGAGCACGATTATTCTCAAGAAGGCTCTTTCGGCATTGTGTGTTAATTACCTTCGTACTATGCAATGCATACGAACAACGCAACAAAATGGAAACGTCTTATACTTCTAATACTTATACTGCTAAGAGACAAGGTAAGACTTTTCCTTTCCATCATGTACCCTGCGCTACCGGAAAGAATAGGTGCATGTATATGTTTGATAAAACTTTAATGCTCTTAATTGTGTCTAAATGAGATAAAGACGAACTTTTTGCAATTTTGCAATCACACAAATTTTGCGCTTGCAACTTGGCTACAGTGATATGACAAGGACTTTCTTGAGGATTTATCAAAAGCATTAATTTGACAAAAATAGAAAAAGTGCAAGAAGAAGACAACATTGAGAAACTCTCTCCTTTTTTTTATTAGTATTCACGTTGCGTCAAAAAAAATGAACAAAGAAAAAAAGTAGAAATCCAGATGAACAGAGATAACAGATAATCATTGTGTAATCGCCATTAGTGTTGTTATGGCGTTATGATAATGTTAAGCGACATGGCTGTCCTGGGTGTTGTGCAAAGTGAAGCAAGAATCGTGCAGTTCCTGATTAACACAAAGTTACCATCAGTTGTTGCACGCCTTCAACATTTTTAATAGTTTTCCTTTTCAATTTTTTCATAAGAAAATCCTTAAGAATGCTTAGCGAATTGAATTTTAGTCTGTGTCTGAATTGTTGAGTTGTTGAATTGTTGTCATCCTCGCAGCCACTATTCAACTGGGTTTACGCTTTTTTTTCTTGCTTTTCACGTTTATTTGTACTCCACTCATTCAATTGCGGTTGGCATGGCAGTCGTCACATTATTAAATTTTATATAAAAATATGTACATGAACACGCATACGTGCAATGAGTGAAAGTCGGACAAGACTATGCAGGTTTTTTTTTTATTTTTTTCTGTTTAACATTTATTTCTTTACGTAACCACCAGCTGCTACCAGTTTGGATGAGCTAGGTGTGTAAAAAATTTCAATAATATTAATTTTGATGACTGATGGGTAGGATTTTATATGTTGTGGGCGTGGCTACTAACCAAATAAAATTGTAATCTCTTTGGTCTTATATTTATTGTATATTTCAGAGTGAAATCAAAAATAATTCTATATATACTCTAATTGTTCCGAACACTAACTGTCAACGTAAAAATAAAACAATTGTAACCTTAAAAACGTTCCTTCCATTATACTTTACTTATGTATTAAATTTATTGTATATCCATGAAACAATAACATTTTTAAACATATATATAAAGAAATGTCTAACAAGTAATGCCGCAAAGGAAATGTTCTTTAAAGGGAAGAAAAACAAAAGCATATGTAACGAAATTTTTTTTTTTTTTGGTATGAAAAGATGTCACCATGTGGTGAGCAGGATAATGATGACTTTATTAGCATTTGTCTAACACATGTTTCAAACAGGATTCAAAGCATCACCAACATGTCCTAAAACAAAAGCAAAGTTTTAATAAAAAAAAAATAACTAGAAGAGAAATTGTGGTATAGGAGAATAGAGAGAGAAAAAAAAAAAACTAATAATAATAAAATAAAGACGCAACCTGAAAATGTGTTCAAAAATACATTTTAAAAAAATCAACTGAATGCTACCGCAAATGTTGCTAAAATTTTACTAAACACTGTACTGCATTTTCATATGGACAAATGACAGTTTAACAAAGGTGTTAAAAGACCAACTTGTGTATAACTTTTAGAACCATTTCATACCTTTTATGAAAAGAGAAAGAATCCCGGTAAGTACGTGTATCAATTGTAATGAAGAAAGAAACCTCAAACAGAAACCTCAATGGTGTAACTTTTACAAAAGAATGATTCTTCCTGTATACTATGTATTATATCCCTCTGAAAACAAACACATGATCGATGATTATGCTGATGATGATATTAATGTTGGCAACATACCATGTCTTATATGTGAAAGAATATAAAATTCATAGAATTATGAAACTCTTGCATTCTTGACAGGTAACACCTTCTACAGAAGTTTCTTGTGAACAATTTATTTTATTTCAATTTTTTCATTTTTTTCTATTTCATTCTATACACATTTCGAAGTAAAATCAAAGTGTACAAGAAAAAAACATATAAGAATAAAAAACCTTAGACACATGAATATAATCGAAAGATATTACAGAAGTCAATCGATTGGTTTCAAAGAACAATTTTCAAATATTTATAAAAAAATGTTTAGGAAGCAAAAAAGCTCTGAAAGTAGCAAAACATTTGATTTGGAATCGAAGAGCAAAAACTACAAGACTTGGCACATGAACTGTGCAATACGTATGCGTCGTATTATTTACATGGAAAATGTTGCGTGCTGTTCGTATTATTTTGTCCAACCGCTGTATATGTGGTATATAACGAATTCCACATATATTCTAAGATTCTTTAATTATTAAATGTTTACCAAGGCATTCTAAACAAAGCTAATTGTTTATATTTCAACATTATTCAGCGTTTATTGCAACACCTTTGATATTGTTTAATGAAATTTAAATAATTTTGTAAACAATCATTATTGTTTACCAAACAAAACAAGTTAACTGAAGCCTCGTCTTTTATTGCATAAATATTGAACTCAGTTGTTCATCAAATTTTCATGAATGAATTTTGTAATGTGAATACAACAATAATTGAAAATAATTCGTTAAATGAAATGTTGATTTAATAATGTGATAACCCCAAGTTAATGTTGTTTATAAACGAAAAAATAAACAATTGAAATCGAATACTTGGTTGCGATGGAATTTTAAACAAGGTGTACTATGCGGTGTATTGAAATTTGATTTAAAATTAAACAATAACGAAAAAAACAATTAGTTATACATACAGCAGTTTATAATAATAACATAAGATGACAAATTCATTAAGACAGCGATTTATCAATGGAAATTCAAATAAATTAAAATAAAAGAAATAGTTCAGTTAAGGCAGCGGCTGGATGAGCCTCAGCCAATGATTCAAATTAATTTCAAGTCTAAAGCAACTACATAGTTCGCAATATGTTTCATTCACTGTTTGTTATGAAATTCTCAAATTCGATTATAGATTGAAATTAATTGTTATCTTTAATATTAAATAAACTCTTGGCTTATTTATGTTTTACAGTTCAAATGGAAGCGTTATGTTCTCTATTTATTTATGTTTCTCATCATTTAGTTTTAAACTCACAGCATCCATATAAAACATTTCAATTATTACTTACATTCTTACACCATTTTATCATGTACGTATACACAATATTTATTAAATTTCTTTACAATTTTCCCATCCCTTCTTTAATTAGAAGATTGTACGTTAACCATCTTTCGAATCTCTTTCGGATTTTACGCTTGACTTCTTATCAAAGATGTTCTTTTGTGATTTATAACTTATTCGTTTAAATTCAGCCATTAATACGAATTGCTAATACATTCTGCCAGTCACGCATCTTTACGTTTATTAAATTTTTCACACAAAAATACATAAATTGAGACATTTACAAGTTAAATGAAGATGCTCAAATATTTCATTAGCAGCTGTTCAAATTCAAATAAGAATCAAGGATAATAGAAAGATTTTACAGCTGTGTTCGGATCCATTGGCTTGCAAGTTAAAAAAAACTAATAGACCAATTAAGAAAGCGAGTAAGAAACTTAATTCGGCTTAGCGCAAATCTTAAACACCCTCCACACCTTGGTTATTAAGTAGGCGTGGCATATCTTTATGATTTAGGAATTTTTTTCATCAACTATAAAAATCATATTTTACGCTACCACACTTCAACTCAATTTTTATAGCTACGAGATACATTTTTTGATTATAAATAAAAACTAACCTAGTGCCGTAACAACAAAGGAATGGACACCCGGACATCCATATGGTCTCTAACGCCACCTTCTACATGCGGAGGTCATAAATACCACAAAATCGTATATAAAAAAAGAAATTATAGTTATTTATTTTATGTTATAATTATCTTTATCATAAAAAGTATTTATATATATGAACATAAGGTTTCACATTACAGTACAAAATAGGTAAGTTTCAGTTTCAAGAAAATTTTCCTAAAATTTAATTACTAAATGAATCGTTATCGTTGTTGTTATGGTTGTTGTTTCCCAAATGTTTGTGTTAGATACGTAATTTTACACCTACAATGCACACAACTATTTCACATATGCTCACACAAACATAGATGGATGGTCGATTCCATATGGACCTTTATATTTACACATATTAGCATTTGCATGCGAGTGTGTGTGGAATATTATACCATACATAGATTAACTTTGAACCGAATGTATAATTTTGGCGTCTTCAAGTGTTTCACTGGGCACTCGTATCAAGTTGCTAATGATTCTATTAATGCCTGCTGGTGTGTGTAGGAGACACTGCAGACACTACATAATTCAGCGCACCAATGATGATATATATTAATGAAATGAAATTCATTACAATCTTACTAACAAATGTGATGGTACCAATGTTTAAATGGAGTTTATGAAGTAATTAAAGGCTGCTCTAGGTTAAGGATTATGAGGGAATTTAAAACCATTTTTAGTATAAATACTAAAGTGTCGGATAGCATGCTTCAAATTTTAGACATAAATCTTAGAATTTTAAGAGTTGAGTGAGGTCGTATAGATAGTGATTGTGGTTGTACAAAACAATTTTACTAATGAGGTATTGAGAGTAAATGGAAGCTTTTGTAAAACGTATCTAAATATATGAGAACACCAAAGTGTTACTAACTTGGTTTAATAAAATTTCACATAAAAGGGGCAAGAAAACTAAATTTTGTTCAGGCCAAATCTTAAATATCCTTCACATCTACTCAATAGATTAAATATTTTTCCATTACTGTTCACAAAATTATTAACGACTAGCTTAGCATGTGTTTCAGTCAACTTTACATTGCCACCAAAATGTCCGTAACAGTTGCTTGCAATCATATTAATTTCCAATGAAAGTCCTAATGAGGATATAAATTAATTAAATTATAGATGAATGATCAGATTTAACTGAGTGAATGAACAAGATTAATTGAGAAGAAGCACCCATATGTACAACCAATAGAAAAAAGCTTGTCCTTATTAAATATTAAAAAGAAATATTATCGGCTAAGTGTCCCTTGTACTCTGCCACTATCTTAAGGTCTTTTAAAGTCTAAGAGACATTTATTGGGTTATCAGTGTCAAGACAGAATCAGAGTTGAGCACAATGTGTACACACTGCGATAGCCTGGTGGGTGAGCTTTTACGTTAAGGTTGACCGCAATTGGCAGCCGGCCATTATGATTGCATTTCATACAAAATGTGAGCTGAATGAAAAATTAGTGTCGCATAAAATACCTGCCATTTTATGGCTATTGTTGTCATCCATTGTCAGTCAGTCGGTAAATAGCCAAAACAACAACAACAACGACGACGACAACAGTAACAGTAATAATAATAATAACAGCTACATAAAAAACAACAATCCCTTGCGGCTTACCTTATCACAGCTCTGCTGTATGGTCAGCCAACCAAACATATACCAAAAAGGACGACTCAGTATATTGTATAAGATGAGACTTGCAAACGGTAACTAAAAGTCATGTAACTGTGTCCGGCAGGAAAGACGTTGACTGTGTAACGAATAATAGTTATGAAGGTGGTGGAGGTGGTGGTGGGTAAAAATATACATGTTCATCCTATCTTTTCAATTTATTGTTTTTCCCTTCATTTTTTCCTTTCCAATAGATTTTTCATGTTGGGACTTAGACGTACTCTAAGTTGCTACAAATAATACAAGTAATAAGTTAAGTTTGTCTTTTGGGGCGGGGAATAGAAAAATTAAAGCTAAACTAAAGGCTAATAAATAATGAGTCAGAAAATAAGCAGATGAGTATAAACTATGTGGAGTGTTTTCTGCATTTATTTTTATACGGATTTAGAGAAAACTAGCAGACAGAAGGTTTTGACGAATTTTCTATAAAAATAATTTAATTATTTTTTGGCTCATTTCTAGTGAAAAGAATTTCAAACTGAATCGGTACAAAATATCCACTTCTGAACTTTTGAGAGATATGTTCCCAGATATTGAAGAAATAGTTTTCTGTAAAACATTTTTTGCCCTTTATTACACGAAATGAACTTTAATAGTTTATTACAAACATGTCCATTCTCTCGCATCATTCAACGTAATGAATATATTTCAATGCCGGCAATTGTAACAATTGCTTCACAGAACTTATCCATTTAAATAAACAATAATGAAACTCTACTTTGCATGCATTGTACAGTTGGTTTGCCTAATTCTACCATGTAAATGACAACGCACTACTTTTAATAGGTTTTCAATAACTTTTGCACACATTCGTCCTGTGGTTGTTGTCGATAATTTTCGATAAATAAACACGGAAAACTGCTATTCATCATAAAATTGGTCAACAACAAAAACTTATACATTTTTTTACTACCTACCCATTCCCTCAATAAAATTGTTTATTATTATGCACGTATGCTGGTTTAGTTTCCTGGTTGGTAGAGAAGTATGCATTTTTTTTCAGTTATGAAAATTTTATACCCTACAGAACTTATGTTAAGCTATGACTTTTTGAGAGACGTACTCGGAAAAATCAATTCAGAGAGAAAGAAAATGTTACAAATACTCGCATAAACTTTATACACCCTTTAGAAGTGGTGCAGTCTCTAGTGGTGGGTATAAAATTATAAAAACCTAACAAAATGAAACACTGGTATGTGTTTAAGCAAATGTATGTAACATAATAATATGTGTGTGTATATGTGATTAGTGCTTGCATCAACATTTATGACTTAAATCAGATAACTGTTCAGTGTGTTAATGAAAAACCGAATATATGTATGAAGCTTATCAAAAATAATGCAAGAAACAAAACTTTAAGCCGGAATTCATTACAGCTTCTCTGTACATGTCCAAGGATTAGAGGGTTTTTTTGTTTTTGTAATTTATTCTTATACATAAATAGTTTTATGTACATACAAATATATATGAATAAAATAAGTGGGTGGTCTAGTTCAAAGAAGACTCTAGAAAATATTCCCTTTTTGAGCGAATTCTGCATTTTCATTATTATCGTAAAATAGTAAATATGAGATGTGTGTAAACAAATGCATAAGTTAATAAAATAACGAAACAGTACATTTTCATATAAAGAGATCTGTCATCAACGGAAATGAACGCATACCTAGATAGAGTGAAATGCAGAAAAAATGTCATATTTTTTATGCGTTATTTACAGAATACCTTTATTTACACACACTCATACATACTTACATATGTATGTATGCGTGCATTTCTGTAATTTATTACAGTCCACTATATTTTTTATAGTTTCATTCAAACGATTTGTTTTTGTTTTTTGTATTTCTTCTTCTTATTTTAACTAAATTTACTTGATTCCCTTATACACTCCAACTAGTAACTGCTAGCTGTTGTAGGTCATAATAGCACCGCCCCATCCTACCACACCACCCAACATTCACACACACACACACACACACATAGCCATCTAACTTTCATATAAATACTGCTGTAGTTTTCGTTTCATAAATTTCTATACAGTTGCAAAGCAAGCAAGCGTGCATGCATTGTGCATGTGTTTGATGTGTTGTGTAAATATAATAATAATTCTGGCTTGACGTGTGTGTGTGTGTGTGTGCCCATTTTCATTGCGGATATAGAAACATAAGCCGGAAATAAGTGTGAAAAAATCAACTTTATTAAAAAACTAACTTTTACAAACTCACTCACTCATGTGCAGTATACTTACACAAATACGAACGCTTTGTATGTATGTAGGTAATGCTTACAATTCACATACACTTCAAACTAAATAAAAATTGTAGCAACAACCATGTACAACCTGTAAAAATAAAAACAAATAAAAGTGTTTTTCATATATTTTTATATGAATTTTTTTTTTTTTTTTTTGGTGAAATAAAGTTTTCATTAATATTTCGTCTCATTCTCACTCCCCCTTCTACCTCTCTCTTATTCACTTTGTGTATGTTTTAACGCTTTACGGAAATCATGTACACTCTATTTCCTCGTATTTTCAAAACCAGAACAGAACTGAACTGAAATGCGCCAACCATTCGCTTTATATTCAAATCTATACAATACCTATATGCACATATAAATATAAATAGTAATTACATGTGTACGTATGTGTATTTTAGCAAAACAATGCCTTGAAAATGTTGAAAAAGAAAAAAAAACAACTTGAAATTTATGTTTTTGGGCAGCAACTTCCTGATGATTTGAATTTTTTAATAACTTATAAGTAAATGTGTGAATGTGTGCGCTTCACCCACATATAAATAAATAAATAAATGTGTGCAAAATGAAAAACATGAAAGAATAGAGTTAACGAAGAAAAAAATTTTGTGAATATACGAGCTGCTGCATTGTGCAGTGTATGCAACGTCATTCATTCATTCAAATCGAATGCAAGCTTTGATTATTGAAAAATACAAGTCTTTTTTAGATGAAATCCTCATTCAACACTGCACAGTTCAAGTGTAATTTTTTCGTATTCAACTGAAACTTCTTTTCAGTAAATTTTATTGACAAAATTGACTTAACGCAGAATATTTTTAAGGTCACACTTATCTTAACTTTCAGTTAAATTTTACAACAAGTAAGGTTTTCTATAAATTGTGGGCGTGTCCAACAGTGTTTTTCACTAAGTCTTTAGCAAATGTATGAATAAAATTATTACAAGAAACTTTGTGCTTTAAGGTCAGTTTTTTTGTGACCTTGATAAATTTCGCCTCATTTCAATAATGAGGCGTACTTGCGTACAGAGATTGTAGTGCCAACAGACAGACACATAAGCATAGGTTTCTTTTATTATTAAAAGTGAAGATTAAATTAAATCAATGTTTTAGATAAATTTTGAATTTCAATTTATTGACAATTTCTTATTATGCTTCTCGTACATAATGTCAGTGTGACGTTAACATATATGACATATGTATGTCAGTGAATTTTGCAACTTTTTGCTTATGCATTTTTTTACTTCTTCTTCTTGCCACAAAACACAGTTCGTGAGACATTTATTTTCTCCATGGATCATTTTTTTAAGCTTTACTTACACTTACACAAACGTACGACCATTATTTTTGAGTGACAGTTTTTCCTTAAAAGCAAAGCACACAAACACGTGCCTGCATTGTGTGTGTGCGTGTGTGCCTGCATATGTTTCGTAGTTTTAATGTCAGTAGCGTGCATTTATTATATGCGGAATATGTGCATAAGTACATCCTGCACGAAAAAAGCGCCGCGTACTGAAACAAACCAACTTTGCTTCCGTTTTACATTTACTTTCTCTTATATTGTTGTGTTGTGTTCTGTTGTATTATTCTATGTGAAATGTACATATGTATAAATATTCATTTACCGTGTGCCACTTTTTTTGGGATGTGCGTGTGTGAATGCTTATGAAAAATATTCCTTTTTTTGTTTTTGTTGTTTCCATTTTTCCACCCTTCACATTTGTTTTGTGGTAGTGAGTATTCTTTAGTTGCTAAATGCTTTTTCTTATACCGTTTGCTTCAGTATCATCTTCTGAATCGAAGATAATCGTTAAATGTCTGTCGGTCCATGTAATTTTAAGCGCAAGCTTTGAAATTCTTTTCTTATAGATATTTTGTACAAAGTCATCTTTTTATGATAACGAGTCACGTTTACTGACATTACTAAACTAATTTAAGCATAAAGTGTAATGTAGGGTATAAACTGATCGGGCTTGATTAAACGCACTATTTGCACTCGGGTTTATTTTTTCATTTCGAAGAAAAATGCATTTCAAATGTCATTTTGGCAGCTCACGCAAAAACTTATTGGTAATGCTAAGCGCCTTTGCTAAAAGTAAAAAACAACAACAACAAACACAATAACTAAATTGCTGTACAGCAAACATTACCAGCACAATCTAATAGAGTTCGAAATGGGAGGACATCTTCAGGAGAAGAACAAAAAACAAAAAACAAAAAACAAAAATAAAAAGTGAGAGAAAGTAGAAAAATATAAATGATTCTTCCTTCAGTGGCACACGCTACATGCGTACGTACACACAGCAGCACAAGCGATAAATATAAAAATATTTTTTGTACTTTTTTAATAAATATTAAAGAAGAAGATTGAGGATGTTATTCTCTGCGCCAACTACTGAAATTGATTGGTAGGTGTGTGTGCCTGCCTGGCAAAGTTTGTAAGTATGAATGTGTGTGCGTGTGATATAAATATCTTCGGAATTTATATTCTTCGCAATCAATTTGTGAAAAATATTATAAAAACCGGTGAAATTGTTTTAAATTGACAATCAAAGTTCATGAGGAACGATTTTTATCCGAGCCCAACACACACACACATAATATCCTGTCGGAATTCTTTAATAAATGATAAGAATTATTAAAAGAAATGCTTAAAGTGTGAAATTGTTATATGTACCGTTTTGGAATTGAAGCGTGACTGGCAGGATGTAAGATCGCGCTTTCAATTGTTTACAAAGAAATGTTTAATTTTTACTTTAAACTTCATCTCTAACTTGATTTAATTCCTTAACTTGATTAACTTGAAATTTACATCACAAATATGAGAAGAAGGCAGAAATAACTCCGTTGAATGCAATTACGCCTAAAGCGCGTAAAAATCAACTAAATTTGGCTCAGATCAGAATCTTACAAACTCTGTCCTCTACAATAACATATACCGAACCATGGGCGGAGCCGGTATGTGATTAAGCACTTTACTAGTGTATGAGTTACGTGTCATTTTAAAGATAGAAATCGGTGTCTTTTTAGAAAATATGGGCGTTTCTGATTGGTACAATAATTTAGGTGTCTGTCAGATACATTTTTGAAAATTTTGGGCATGGCTATCAACCGATTTTGTTCTAAACATATAGTAAAATAAAATGTCTGGAACCGTGGTGCGCAAGAATTCAAGGATGGCCACAGCTAAATCGATTTATATTTCCATGCTTCTCTGAAACGTCTTCTTGTACTTAAACCAAACGTAATGTGTCCCACTCTCCCCCCTCATGCGTTGATGATAAGTAGTAGTAAAAGTAAGAGAGAAAAATGGAAAAGATTTTTAGTGTTAATTAAAATAAACAAAAGTAAGGTTTGCATGTCTAATGAATATTTACTTAACTTCCCAATGAAAGTGAAGAAAATGCAGTAGAAAGGGAAAGGGATGAAAACAGAACAGAGCAGAGTTTTTACATCTTTAAAGGGTTTTATACCCCATCCACACATAGAATAATTCGTAACTTGAAGTGACCCCTTTTTCCACCAGGGCTCTTTGTTTATATAAACTTTATATTTGATTTTCATTTATTCGGTTTTCATTTTCTGTTTTGCGTTAAGTGACGCGTACTGCAGACAAAGTTGATTATGTATACACCTAGAGATATAATTGTGGCGTTAAGCCACAGGTTAATATTAAGCTGTCTGCTGTCTGCTGTCTGCTGTTTGCTCAATATGTCTCCACAGTCAATCACTCTTGTATTATTGTACGGTACGTAAAACGTCTTTAATCTTAAACCAAATCATTATCATATTCTCTCTGGCTTTTTGTCTTAGTAAGTTATCCCATTCATCCCCTCATGCCGCGCTCCCATCCTTACCCAAGAAAACAACAATCATCAACATCAACATCAACATCATTAACATCATCCGATTTTATTTGTGTAGTAGAGATTATATCGAGAGTCAGCCATTGCCGGGCATTAACTTTCCTCCACCATCAACGCTGGTAGTGCTTGTGTTTATATTGTGCTATTTTAAAAGCTTTTTCAATCCTTTATCCTCTTCTGTCTCTTTGTTTGTACGCGTTTCTTCAAAGAATTTGTTCTAGATTTTTACTACATGGCATACGTTCGCCTTCTAAACTTTATGTCTTTGACAAAAGAGAAAATCCTTCATTAAGCTCATTCACTTACCGACTCGTTTAATATTTTTGTTTCTTTTTCTTCTTTTGCATCGATTTTTTTTTTTTTTTTTTGTGTGTTTAAAAGTATTTATGCGTCCTCAACTATACATACACTCAAACCTGTTGTGCGGTGGATAGGGACCGCATAACAAATTTCGCTTTTAATGTCCAGTCCAGTATGGAAACCTTTTTCCAAACTTCAGGCAAGATTATTACATCGTTTTCAAGATTTTCCAAAATGTATCTAAAAGTTAGCTTCACGTAGCTGCTGCTGTCAATTGTGTTCCAATTTCATTGAAATTTTCATATATCGCACAAATAAAAAATCGCACAAAAAGAGCTCTGAGTGTAGTTTGTTTTACGTCCAAGCATCTTAAAGTCCTTTTCTCTTTGTTTTGCTTACAAGCATAGGTTTTTATTTATTTTCTATAATATTCTTTCCTCTTCCTTTACTGTATGTTTGTACACATTTCAAAATTGCTAAAAAAAAATATTAAAAAGTTTTGCCAAAAAATTCAATTGAAAATATTTCACGATTTTGATACAGATCTTAGAGGGTCCATCTAAGTGAAATTTCATGCACATGGCAACCCATTGGCAATTAAGAAAGAAATTATCCTGAAAGTTGAAGGAAGGAAAATTTAAAATTTAAAAACATACAGCATGAATTAGCAATAAAACTAAGAACAGGGAACGATGGGGAAAAATTAAGTACAATGATACTCATATAAAAAGCACTCACACCTGCCGTTAACGCCCTTTTAAATTTGAATTAGTCTACGCTGAAAGTACGGACACGCCTATATATACTAAATACTTTCCTCATGTACACAAACAAATTTCGTTAGTCTGCTTGGCTATAAGTGCTCATTATCATGATGACTTAATTTCGTTGCGTTTACGTTTGTAAGAAACAAAAAAAAAAAAAAGAAGAAGGAGAATAAAAAGGTTAAATTTGGCTTAAGGCGAATGTGAAATACTTTCCAAATGCGTATGTTAAATGGGTGTGTCGTTTCGTTTTCTTTTATCGAAGAAGAAACTTCACCACAAAAGTCGAATTATGCGCCCAGTAGAATATTTTGTAAATTGTGGACGTTTCTGTGTGGATGTTACCATTTCGTCCATGTATAAAACAAGTAAAATAACTAAATCTGGCTTGGGCTGACCCTTTAACACCCTACACATCTATTTAAAAAATGTACTCATGGCAGACACTTGATAACGCTGCACGAAAAATATTTTAAGCATTCGCTGGTGCCCATTTTCGAAACATACATTAGTTAACTATTGGTTGAAGCAGATCAGAAATATGTGTACTTTATAGAATCTCTGGGTGTTGCAAACGGTATATCAAATTTAGTATGCCGGCATTATTTATATTGTGATGGGTATAAAAAGTGGAATATAACAAAAGTACGAAAAATAACCAAACAACAACAATAACATGACTAAAATTAATGACAATGATGTAAGCAAATTAATATAAAACAACAATAACAATAACAGAAACAACTCTAAATGGAATATAAAATAAAACGAACGCCTACCTACCCTCTAATTAAGGGTCTTTTTAGTTATTGCCATTTAGTGTTATTATTGTTGTTGCTATATAATATTAGAGAGTAAATGGTGTGTAATATGATAAAGAGGGTAGAAGAAGTAATTGGTGCACATTTTTTGTCTAGACCCCCAGTTGCATAAAATGGTGTCCATTATACTCGAGGTACAATCTTCTATGTATTCTCGTTTGACCATCACGATCACTGTGCATGCTAAAAAACATGCACACAACTGACAAACACCAAAATATTGTTCTTCTTTTATGATTTTTGCTTTGCAGATAATATTCGCATATTAAACAATTACTCTCGTTAAACATACATTGTAGTAGGTAACGTAGATGGGCATACCGGCATGGAATAAATGAGCTTCTGTATCCTCGATTAAATGATGATGATGATGGTAGCAGATAAACATTCAATTTTGATCATGATCATAAAAATAGACAAGTTCACGACGAGCAGAAGAAATCATTAATTTCAGTTTTCACAAAAGGAAGCTGATAAACGATTCATTTTCTAGGAAATTGCAGTCTTTCACTTTGTTGCGGAACGTGTAAGAAAGTTTTTTATTTTGATATATTACACTGTGTAAATATCGATATATCAGAGATGCAGATATCTGAGAGAGTATTACGTACATTATCAGCACAGTGATCATTCTTTCTAAGTTCAAAGGGTTATGAAGGTTTTCGGAAGCTTGTAAATGAAATCAAAATATATTTCATTATAGTGTATTAAATATTCATTATTAGCCAAAGTAAAAATGTACTCTAAACAAAACACGTTTTAAAGCCTTTAGCGTCAAATGCTCCATAATAACAACTTAATCCGGCAACATGATTTGTATTAACAAAGAGTACAAAAAGAGAAAAAAAAAGAAAACACAGATTTATTCGTGATCTGTGTAAGTGTACGTGTGTGTGTGTTGTAGTTTGTTTTTGTAGCTGTTGTTGCATATTAACTGTTTAGTTCAAATTAAGTAATTGTAGAAAATGATAAGCGAGAACAGCCAACACACAACGACATCAACAACAACAACAACAACAACGACGACATTGGCTATAAAGAAATTGAGCACACAAATCATCATGAGGCTGGGCGTCGTGACGAAGCACTCATGCCCACATAAATGTATGTATGTGTGTATGTGTGTGAATGCAAATGTTGAATTTGAATTTGAATTGTAAGACAGGGCCATACAACAAGTTTATGTGCAGGGACAGGAGAAATGAAATTTGCATAAAAATTGTGAATAATTGCATAAAAATCACACTAAGCACACACACACACACACACACACTTAACAGACTACATTTAGAATTGGAAGCGCCACATTTATCGCTACACATAAGTATACAGCGAATGCAGTCACGCAGCGGGGCTTGAAAATATTTGAAAAATTCACCCACAATACGCGCTAAACAAGTTCTACGTAATGAGTGCAAATGTATGCGTATGCACATAAAATACCAGCATTATTAGTTATGCTGTAAAGGGAAAAATTTGAATTGAACCAAATCATCAAAAAAGTTGTATGGAGTGAAAACCTACAGAGAATGCACCCACCCATCCATCCATCCATCCGTTCAAAAACAACCAACCAACCAAACAAACAAACAACAATATAATACACATTGGTCATTACTGTTGCATAGAAAAGTGACCATTACCTACCACACAACACCTCACCACTACCAAACCAAATTTGTGGGAACAAAGCTTCACTTCCTCTTTCAGGGTTGCTGCAAGGATAATATCTACATCTACAATACATTGATTGTATTGCATAAAAATGCAAATTTAGAAAATGTTAATTTATTAACAATTTTATGCTGATTGCGTATAATTACAAAACACCAGCTCATCAATAAGGCTTTGGAGCGTGCTTTAGTTTAATATGTAATGAGGAAGCGTGCACACCATCAGAGGGCGCCCAACAATAGAAATAAATTGAGAGGATCCCGTTCTTCAATATGAATCACTTTACACTCACACGCTCAATATTATTATGAATGCGTTTATGGTCCACAAGGTATACGGCAAACAAATAAATATAATTTACTTATGCCAATATAAACTTATGATTGAACGTTTTGCAACAAATACCTTGAATGGCGTTCGCTATTATTCACTAGCGTGCAAATCAAGTGAATGATTTATATTTCAAAAGAGCAAAATTTTGCAAATCTTCTCTAATTAAATTCATTAATAATGCAAATGTTCAGTAAATGAGTAGTATATTGTATTGTAGTTGTTGTGAATTACACAATTTAGTGAAGCCTTTAAAATCATGGCGCCAAGGGATCTACATCTTGATCACGGTCATCATCGTAGAATTCGCTTGGTAGCGGCACCAGTTGTTCCATTTCAAACTGCCCAACTCTGGTATCTGGATCTTCCGTCAATTCAGCGTCTATACGACGTGCTTCCTCAAAATCAAAACCATCCGGTATTTTCAATAATTGTACACTAGGCGAACTCTCCACTATTTTTATGTACTCAATGGAGGACTCACATATTCTTTGCAGATACGCTTTTGTATTTAAGTTGGCGATATATTTGAATTGTCTCTTGTTGGGATGAAGATATGGATCAGCCTTAAAGAGATGTGAATATGGAGTAGGTGGCAATTCGTTGGGTAAAGTTTCATTAACCAAAAGGGAAGTTTCATAAGTCCAACAGCGGGCCACGTTACGCAATGTATAGCCACCACCGCCCAGTATCAAGGTGGGTACATTTAAGCTCTTGACAAACTCTACACACTCACCGTGACCGCGTATACTGAGGGAGAAGATACCCAAACGATCTCCAGCTAAAGAGTCGGCACCGCATTGCAAAACAATAGCATTGGGCCGATAATGGTCCATCACAGCTTGTACAATTGGCTTGAACAACTCCATATATTTGATGTCAGTGATGCCCGGCTTTAGGGGAATATTAACGCTGAAGTAACGTCCTAGGCCAACACCCTGCTCATACATATCACCTGTACCCGGAAAGAACATATCACCAATCTTACCGCCCGGTTTGGTTTTTCCATACCCATGGAAGGATAAAGTCATTACGCGATCGCAATTATAAAATGCTTCCTGAACACCATCGCCATGATGGACGTCAATGTCTATATATAAAATTCTGGGAAAATACTTCAACAACTCCAAAATCCCGAGCACTATATCGTTTATGTAACAGAAACCCGAAGCGGAACCTTTTTTGGCATGATGCAAACCACCCGCCCAATTAATACAAATATCCGCCCCTTTATAATTGAGCTTTTGAGCAGCTTCCAAAGTAGCTCCCGCGTACATGCAACAATAGTCATAAACACCATCAAAAATGGGGCAGTCTTCACCCTGAGTGAGAAGAGATAAATATTTCGACTTTCCCGACTGGTTATAGCATATGTCGGCGGGTGTTACAGTTCTCAAAAACTCAATATATTCGGGATCGTGAAAATTCACCAAGTCATGAGCGTTTGCAACATAAGCTTTGTATACTTTCATTTTCTTATAAAGACCATAATTCATGACCAGATCGTGCGTAACAGTGACTCGATGCGGTTTCATGAAATGTTGCTTTCCAAAATGAAAATCTCCTCCCTCTGGTCGATAAAAATATGACACCCTTCGATTACCAGCTGCTGCCATTTTGTTGGATCCAAAAAATTATTCAGCGCACAATATAAAACTTTTTCGTCTAAATTGCAGCACTTATGGATGAATATGTCATATCTGCTTCTTGTTCTTCCCCATATAACCATTACATATATTTTGCTTTACAAAAACATATTAAATAATATAAAGAGAAAAAAGAAACACAAAAATAGCGGAAAAAATAACAGTTACTCATCAGTACTTTCGCATAAACGTCTGACCTTTTCAATTTACCCAAAAATATTTATGCATTTATTGATAAAGTGCAGCAAAAAACTGAGCACCTGCATGGAGAGCTTGCGATAAGTTATCCGGGATAAAGCTTAGGCAGAGTTTTATTAAATCTTTTCACAGCAAAAGTAAAATGCAATGAAACAAAACAAAAACAAAAAGAATTTATAAGAAAAAAAAAGTGCATTGTGCTGGCATATACAAAATCGCTTTAAAACTTGCGTGTTATTGTCATTTTTTCATCGTTCATTTTTCACTTTTCGTGCCGTTATTGTTACAGTTATAGAATGAGGCTGGGAAAAAAGCATATGCGCCGACAATTCACATTGACTTGTAATAGATCTCCTATCTAGTGCCGTTAGTTTTATACATTATATAGTAGATTGCATGAACGTATACCTATCTTACCCACAAACACAATATATGCGTGTGGTGTCAGCTTGATTGGGTCCGTACGTTAAGAACATAATCCTATTTCGCGGTAAACTGCATAAATAACTGACGCAATCAAATGGTAAAAATACAATACGAGAAAGAAAATGTTTAAGTTAAACTGAATATTAAAAACCCGGACGTACATACACTCTATTATGAACGGATGATTCATTTATTACACGTTTGTTTGGTTATTTTTAATTTAAGAATTTTTTGAAAAAATGCCACACCCATCTTGGATTAAACCGATCGCCTCAGTTCATTCTTCCGTATATGTATATATTTAATGAATCCGTAAATCAAAATTTTTGACATTTATTTATGAAATGAAGCAAAGAAATGCCCCTTAAGCCAAGGCGCTCACTATTGTAAGTGTACCTGACTATCTGATGATGGTTTTAGGCACTTTCCCCATATAAAGCTGTATTTTAAAATGAGTTTTTAAATGGCGGACACTCTCAGTTTTTCAATAAAATAAAAAGTAAAAAATCTTTATTTCATTCATTCAGCTTCAAGCAGATTCGATTTTTTATATAACAATGACTCTCGTTTACTTATCCAACGCAATTAATTCAAACATAAATTGTGGTAACAAGGGGTGTAGGGTATCAATTAGTTGATTAGAAGCAGGTTTAAATAAAGCTGTTTGAATAAAATGTCACATATATGAAGTTTCTTTATATATTGTACTAATACAGCTACATTTAATATGGATATATAGTATGTATTATAGTCGGCCAATTAAAACATTTTATGGTTTTTCTACGTGCATAAAATTAAATAAATTTATCGAGTGCAATTTGAAAAAAGAAAATGCTGAAAAACCACATTTAACATAAGCTGTGAATAATAAACATTTTACTCGACTTGTATGACGTACAGACAGACAAGGTTGAGAACACATATTCAGCAATAAATAAAACAAAACATTTCATTAAGGATTAAATAAACATAAACTACAAACGCACACACCCGGTGCGTTGAATAAGAGTTCGAGGTGCACTGTTTTGCAAACCGTGTTTATCAAATTTATATTTATGATGAAATTATTTTAATATTATTACTTGGATAAAGAGAGTATTACAAGTACGCAAGGATACTAAAAGAAAGCCGAGAAAATGATGAGCTGAGTGAATCTATTTAAAATGAAGAAAGAAAAGTAAAAGAACGGGTTAATGGGTGAGGTAGCAAGCATGTGAATGCTCTTTAATCATTCACAGTGTGGTCTGATGTTGCTTTTTATACTGCTTTCTTTAACAACAACAATAAGCAGACATAAAAATCAGCTGATGAAATGTAACAAATATAATAAACTTGAAAATTATTCGGGAATTTTTTTCCAGGAAACTCCTATAATACGCTTTATTAATGGCTCATACCACAGGTGGACAGCAGGGGTGCTCTGGCCATTCCTCCTATTAACAATTACAAACATTCATTATTCACGTTATAAACCTTACATATAAAAAAAGCTCACCTTACTTGGGGTTGCTCTTACCCATAATTTATGATCTGAAAAAATATATTTTCCCATATTTTTTTCTTTTTTTGGAACCTTACCCAACTAACAAAACCAACAATAGCGACACTAACTGAAATGAAAGTAAGTGTGCAGAGAAAAAAATGTTACGGAAATAAAAATTCAAGTCAATTTACATAAAAATAAAGTTTTTATTATGATTATTATGTGGATTGTTATACACAAGGTGGCGAGAATGAGAGAGAGAGATGTAATTCTACTGGATAACTTTCCTACACACAAAAACAAGTTGGACACAACAATGCACTGTGGCTACCCGGAGATATATGTATACTTCTACTCATGCTCACTGGAGGTTAAAAAGTGTGTGTACAGCTTCATATTATAATACAATATATGTAAATAAAAGAATCCAGACACAACAACAACAATAATAAATGACAAAGTAAAAAAATGCAATAAATTTTTTATTTTTTTTTTTGGTGAAAATGTACACAATCATGCTACGCTTTATGCAAAGTTTTTATATGGATTATATTCCATAATAATAATAATTTTAAATAAAGGAATATCATGAAGTACAATTGTAAGTACTTAACCTCTACGCATATATGCATAATATGAAATGGAGTAAAACAAGGTAATAAGTGATAAATTTGACTTCTTACGGAAACCTTAGGTTGGGTTAACTCACTTCGTTTTCTTTTCTAAAGCAACATAATTTTTGTTCATGGAATGTTTACCAGAGTCTACAATTTTTATCATTAATATAGATGATGTAATTCAATCACAAGGGGCATAAGAGATTTTTTCAATTATGGGCATGGCTGCCAAACACTTAAGACCGTTTTAAATGGTAACCTTTCCAAGTGGGCAAATTTATTTCAAATTCAAACTTGGCGTTTTCATTGAGACAATGGTATACATAAATAACAAAATCCATCTTTTCTCAGCCATATAAACTTATATGAATATTTCTTATAAATATTTGCATGATTCAAGTTGAACTGATTACTTTAAATTTTTGTCATTTTTCCGATTATCCGATTACTTGTAAACAGAAAGAATTGTCCATGATAGAAAATATTGAATTATTGATTGAGTACAAAATAAAAAAACTATGCTAATTCAATCAACGTTCTTATCATGATTATGACAATAACGATAACAACTGTAATGAAAAACATATGATGAATTGATGCGAATGAAACGTATTGACGAATATCTCGACGTGAAACACAATGTATTTGAATGCAGTAATTTTATGAGCTTGAATAATATGATAATATGGTCGGATACATGGTCATAATGTAACGAATACGTAAGGAACCTTTTAACTGAGTTGAACGTAAAATAATTGGCCAACAAATGAATTTTTATAGTGGAAAAATCAACAGAATACCATTGAAGACATCAATTAGTAAAAAAATGTGTCATTTGTGTTTTACTAAGCACAACTATTTCTCAAAGAATACAAGAAAAACACCAACTGTTGGTTGCAACAATTAAACTCTAATAAAGACTTCATGTCCTTATAAGGACAGAAAAGGGTTTACGGGGTAAGATTCTATTTGCCACAAATGCAATTTTCAGAAAATGTTGTGCAACTCTTGTTTACTTTCATTTAGAAAGAAATCAATAAATAATGATGCGGTTGGTAGGGAATTCTGCTGTGTTTACCTAGTACACAATTTTCTCAATACCAAATATTTCTTCATCTTCCCAGACAAACAAAAACATTTGGTTTGCCTCAAATGATGAATACCCTGCTGCTATATTTCCAAGTTGTGGGTGTGGCGTATATTCTCTTTTTTAATAACTGCACCAAAGATAACTATGGACGTTGTCCGATTTTACCGATTTTACCGATTTTAGTACATTCAACATAAATGATCGTTTCATATAAGAGTTCTTCTACTACAATTTTTGTGACCTTAAAAGTTGTGCCAATATATACATATATATAGACCGATATTGTTAGATCGTCATAGAATTGATTACTGATCAATAATTGAATTTATTCTAATCACATGTCAAGGAGTATTAAATGGATATGTATAATTACACATAAACAACTATTACATACACACATTCACACACTCATACGTATATGAAACATGCAATTATTTAAGCAATTACAAAATGAATTATTCAAACAGAACAGCTCCCTGATTGTTGGGGAAAAATTAAACTTTGTATTTTTACATAATTTATTTAAACGTAAGCGTTATCTCGTAGACATGAAGATAATGTTTAGCATTGATTACATTTATCAATCTCGTTTGTTTCATATATTCTCATAAATCCATTAAAAATTAATTGCATTACATAACGAATTTCATTTATAGACGTTTCAGGTCATTAACCTTATAATTGTTATAGTGTCGTAAAAACATTCAATAAAAGTCATTTCTCATCCCTACACAAACGCTCATAAAGGGAAAAATATGTGAAATTGTAATAAACACAGCAGTAGTTGTGTGACGTAAGATGGTGCGACGCCACATCAAATCACTCCGAGAGCATATGTTAACAAAGTGCAGAAAGATTGAAAAACTCAAACATACATAAACATAAAACAACACCTAAAATATATAAAATCAACAGAAGCCGTAAAAGCAAGGCGACAGACATGTGCAGACCGAGACATTATTTAAAAAGCAAATCATTGGTCAAACACCCACCAGCAGAATTAGAGGAAAAGTTAATGTTTAACATAAAGCAATAATACAACGCATAAGCCAAGCTATGCATTTAATTTATAAACATTACAATAAAACAAATGAAAGTGTCATATTCGGTCAAGCCCAGCCCCACAATGCCCTACACACCTTAATGCCAATGGTACGAAAATTCAAACACTATTCGTAATGTCCTATAATCTGTTTAGTAGAATCATTTAACACGACTACTTGTTGAATGAGTGGTTTTATGAACAATTTTAAAAGAAGAGAAAAAGAAAAAAAATGAAATTCAGTCCAAATCCACAATATTTAAATATTGAAATTTTAAAATAATCCCGAAACTTCCAGATTGCTAATTAAACTAAACTAAATTGGAAGGAGATATTTTAAAGATGCTTTATTATTACTAATACAAGGCGTTGTGGTAATAAATTTGATTCGAATGTCTCGACGGAACTTTGACATAACAATTGGACGGATGGACAGACGACTACGTTTTAAGCGATTTTGCATTTGAATTGACTGGCGTAATAAATGATATTCTTAGTCCCTAAGAGTAATAAACCTAACTGCCCTGGAACACAAGTAAGTATTGTACTGTGTAAATAGTAAGAAATATACAAACAAATTGCAAAACTGTGAATACTGCGTGAATGAATAAACTTGGAACGAAAAGCATCACCAGAATACGGTAATAAAAAAAAAAAGTGAAGCAGCATGAGTAGGGTGCCATAGGGAGAATAGTTAATGATTCCAATTACTGACATTTTATCGTACATTTTTATAGCTTTCAGCTGCTATATTACCAATGTCAATATTGTTCATCGCATTAAAGCGAATGCGAAAGGAGTGGTGAGGGTTCGGGTGATGAGGTGAGGTAGCAAATTTACACCTCGGAAAAGGGAGAGAAAGAGAGAAATAAGCAATATTGAATAGTGCAAATCACAGTAAATTAATTACAATTATTCACTTCACTAAACGGGCATAAAAATCTAAAGTTACACGCAATTAAATTAACTCAACAGGAAGAACGAAATTCGCAAAGAAAAGAGATTAAACAGCTTAGAAACTACATCCATACGTGATTCTTAACATTATGATGCAGGTTAAAAAAAAATAATTTTAAAGAATTTCGTAAAAATATTACAAAAGAATTAAAAATGTCTACCAATGACACAAATTCCTTTTTTAAAAATGTGCATTTTAAAAATAGCACTAAAGTCGTAAAAAGTTTAGTAATAATTAACGCGACAATAATAGCAACAGCAGCAACATTAGAATTACAAAAATGTCTTCTTCTTTATTTGTTTGTGGCTACAAATAGATTTTTCGTAACGAGACTATTAAAAAGCACCAACACAAGGCGACGACGATAACGACATTGATCATAATGAGCATGAATAATGATTTGGAAAATGCTGTAAATATATTTTGAAGCGATTATGTAGGTTCCAAAACAACTCATAAATAGTGAGAAGAAAGAGAAAGTCTAATCTAGCATGCTAGAGTCCCCACAGCCAGCACTTGAACCGGGCAATAGAACACATTGACTACAATCGCAATATTGCTACAAACAAATGAACAATTTTTATGTGTTTTATAATAAAAAAAGTCTTAAAGCGTCGTTGTCTAATATCATTATTATACAACCCGGCGGCAGACCATCAATAACGTTTTTCTTCCATCTTTCTTAAATGTTTATAAAACACATGTTTTTCTTAAATAATTTGACAAGTACCTGTACCTGAAATTTATATAAAATTTAAGTCAGTCTGTTGTGTAAAGAAAAGTAATGCTAAGATACGCACCTTCGATAATATTAAAGTGAAATTTATCAACTTGATATGATGCTTGAAGATTATGCGCGAACTCTCATACCCTATTTTATCTATCGCCTATATATCAGAAAAAATATACCCAATCGAACACTTTTGTAGGGTATATAATGTCGAAATTTTTTACTTTTTATCTTCTTTAGTTTAAATAACTTTTCTTTTAGTCTCATGGATCAATAATGTGACCTTCTCTCCATTTACAATATCAACCAAAGAAACTATCCCAAGTTTGCCACGACATCTTTGAATTTACAACCGGGAAAAATTTTTCCATAGATACAAAGAGATGATTAAATCAATTTAGATTTAAATCAAAATTCTTGGTTATTAAGGATGAGTACAATTTTAGAGACCCTGAGGTTAAATCGAATATTAAAAAGAAGGAAACAAATACGATAGAATTTAGAGTTAGTAGCGTTCCTTCTAAGACCTTTAGATTACACTTCTATTTTCTTCCATTTCTTAATAGAACAATAACCGATTAATTCCAATAATTCTTACGGACTTAATTCTAATAATTCTTTACGGACAAGCTGCAACACTTTCTTTGTGATAAATGTTGTAGCTTGTAAGACTTTCTTAAGCAAACTTTCGAATAACATCAGACTGTTTATGAGGATAAAAATTTCATTAAATTTAAAGGTCTCCGCGAATTATTCCGAACGCTTCGCACAATGAAAAATGTTCGGCAGTTTGCATCCCCTGTCTCTTATTTTACACCCATGATAATTGTCTAGTCGCACACTAGCACTTTACGAGATCTGCAATAATGAGTGCTTTTTAAATTGTCCATTAAAAAGTTAATGCTATAATTATTCACAGAATTACAAGGTACGTATAATGTACAAGCAGAGGAGTGTCTTCTATACGTGGTGCACCAAAGTAAAAAAAAAGTAAATGCACTATATTCGCCATTATAATTAGCTGTAAAAATTTACACAATTTTAATTCAAAATTTCCTTTTAGTGCGAGTATGACTACCGCGAGCATCCACATGATTATGCACCCATAGCACGTTACGGTGCCTATGTCGGTGGACGGATATGTCCGCATTCATGCAGTTTGTGCGCATAAGTAAAATTGCTATTTGTTGGGCGAAATGTAATACAATTTCGTTGTAAAGTGTTTATATTTCTGAAGGCGGCATGCGTTTTTATGATTGATGTCTTCTTGATGACTTCATAACTCTGCGCAGCTTTTTCTACATATTTTATTATGACGATGCCTGAATTGTATGCAATAAAAGTAAAAGGCGTGAGTTTTATGTCTTTAATTAGTTAATCATTCGTCTCTCTGTTTTTTTTTTTTTTCAATCTTCTTTTTGATTTTTGTAGTAGCGGTAGAAACTTGAGAAAAGTAAATTGTTGCTGATGCTTCTTATGTCTGCTCATATTTACTGTAGAGACTTGTCTTCATTAAGTAATCGGTACTGATGCTTGTGGCTGAAGGATTCAAAGAGTGTATTAATAAAAGAAAAAAAATTATATGTTTTGTTGCCAGTTCCACTCGTTTGCATCATAGCAGTGCTACAATATTTGTATGGCAACATGTGGCATTAATTTTGAAAAGTCATTCAATTAAGAATTCTTAGAATTTTGAAATATTGTACACGCAAGTGTGTGTGTATGAATGACTTTATTTTCTCTTTCCCACTCGATCTGTCCTTTTGTGTTTTGATTTTACTTGCCTTCAGTGATTTCTTTGTAGCTGCTGCAGCACAACCAACAGCAACAACACACATTTAAATCACTTCACCAAACAAATTGGCTTGTTTTAGGCCACTTTGTTATGCATTTCGTTGTTGGGCTATTTTTGGGTCATCCTCATACATCATTTCGGTTGTCTTAATTTCTTCCTGATGCTTTTGAATGCTTTGCTGTATATGCTCCACCCGAAAAGGAGGCTCTCTTGTCATATTTATTATTCGTAAATGATTTGCTCGTTGAATGACAATCTAAAGCTGCAAATTTTTTTTTATGGTTTTTGGTAAATTCCAAAAACGATGTGATTTAAAAGTCAATTTCGATTTATTATCCATACAATACATTCTCTCTCTCTTATTGATGTATGCAGGCAGGTAAGTTTTTTATGATCATTTGCATGCATTTACTTTTGTGGTTATAAGGGGGATGCTTTCAATCAATTGGCTTTTCGAATTGAAGAATGCCTTTTATGAAATTGAAATGAAAAGAAAAAAAAGCAACAACAACAACAACAACGACAGCAACAAGAATACGAAAAGAGCTGCAGACATAAGATGTGCTTTAATGGAAGCGGCTGGAGTTTTTTGAATCACAATATAGAAATGAATGTACTTTTTATCTTATTTACAATCTACACCAGGTATATTAAATTTGAGTACACGTACGATTCTAAATATTTATATAATAATGTCTGTCTGTCCAATTGAATTGGTCGCGATATTCCAATGCGGGAAAAGCAACTAACACATCACAACCTGATCTCCTATTCCCAAGAGACTTCATAAATTTTTCCAACAACAACTACCTCCTCATATACTTAACAAAAAAAAGTGTTCAAATCAATTTTAAAAGTATTTATATTATATTAGACAGAAAATAGGCGCTGGCTGAACGGAATGTGTCACTAATGAGCGAATGCAAGAAGTGATGATGAGTAAATTAACTTGACAATAAAAGAGAATTTGGCGACACTATCGTCACATAAACACCCGGTTGTATAGTGTTCGAATGAAAACAAAACGAACAGGAACCGCCCTAAAGTATATGAAATGTTAAAATAAAACATTTTGAGAAAAATCGACTTTGTTGACAAACTCAACTGCGAGTAGAAACGCCCAACGGCGGAAAGTCCTTAAAAATGTCATGTTAACGGTGCAACGGTACATTTCGTTTCAGCAAAAGCACTTCTTAGGGGCAATATGTTCTTCGCGCTAGAACTGACAGCCAGCGGTATAAATGACGACGCCACTCGTACAACAATACATTCATTAAACGATGTGAGACCTTTACTCTACACTATCCTATATACCAGAAAAAGGGGCGTTTCAAATATATTTTTTGGCTTCATGTATGGATGTGAAAACATTTCATATTTGAGTCACATGTTCCCTTTTTTCTGCTTCAGTCGCGTACAGAAAAAGTACGTGAGTGAGTGTATGTGTGTGCGTGTTGTTCAATGTCTTGTTTTGTTGCCGTAAATTATTCTACTGTTGACAGTTTGATATCCATTTAACATATTTGTGGCTGATTGTCGTTTCTGTTATTGTTGTTGTTGTTATTGTTGCTATATAACATAACCATTTTTTATTATATAAATACATATATATATATACGAGTATATACTCATTAAAAATGAAATTATGAAAAAAAAATGTGTATAAATTTATCATACAACAATAAGAAAATAACCTGATATATGTTGTTGTTATTGTTTATTGTATAATAAATGTGTGAACATGGATTTTCACGTTGTTGTCTATCGACACAGTTAACAATTTATGGGTGTATACTGTGACCCGAAATTACACACAAGTTTACAAATACTCATGCGTTCGTATTATGGATTAAAAAAGAAAAAATCAAACATATGCACAATCATATGGTTGATGGTTGAGTGTGTACCCAAACGCATTGCAAACGCTTGCAATGAAAATGCATTCGTGGATAATATTAAACAAGTTGCTTAACTTTGCCCGCCAGTCATTTAAATCATGTCTCATTAATAAATTAATCGCTTGTATATCCGGTGAGTACGTAAACGCTATACAATAAGATATTTTCTTTTTTTTTTTCAGACAACCTACCTACAACAGTAATATCGATTTTGTCGAAATGTTTTTTTACCTTTTTTCTTTTGTTTTTTCGTTTATATCGAGATTTATTTATTATTACAGTAAGTTGTATAAAAAGGGGAAAGTAACGCCTCTGGATTAATTAAAAAATTGAAACAAAGGTTCCTCATTCCCAGTTTATTTAATTAACAACAACAACAACAACTTTACATACCCTTATGTTGCCGCATGACGCACCGTCATTGAAGTACAATTAATTAATACAATACAACAACAAAGCCCGCCGCTTTCATATTTCCATTATCCAAAGGATTATAGAAAAAAAAAATAATTTTATTTGAAAATCCCGTTAGAGTGTAACTGACATTGAGTGGCTTATCAATGATAATGTCAAATGCGTTGTAAATACAAGGTACCACGCCATGTTAACATATGTTGTGCGAGTGTGTATGTACTTGAGATAAGTGGCAGCATTAACGTTAACAAATTATTTGCTTATTATTACAACCGTTATTAAGTTCCCCTTGAAAATATTCTGCAATGTAGAAAATTTGGCATCCAACCAAAAAAAAAAAAACCCCATTGTACAAAAAAATAAATTAAAACAATTCAACACATAGAAGGAGGGCTCAGAGGACCTACCAAGTATATGTACTCTTTAGCAGCAACAAAAGCTAAGTCGATTTAGACAAATTCCTACATATGTCCTCCGCGTGTCCGTACGTCCGTCTTATTTTGGCTCGTTTATGGCCATAAATTTTGAGGTATTAACCCAAACTATATATGTAAATGTCTTTTGACGTTAAAAATTCAATTGAGACTACCACCCACAATCGACAAAAATTTATTATTTAACCATGAAAATTGATGCAGATGTTAAAAACTTTCATAGTCAGTGCATCCCTTTCTATGACAAAAATGTGCCATATATTAGCCAAAAGATAGATTTCATAGTTGATATATAACATATTTATTATTAAAGGATGTCATCAGGTACCTACTACGCCCACTTCTTATAGAAAAATGTTGAGCAAAACTGCATTGAGTTTTTTTTTTGCCTCTTTTTTAGATAATTAACGACTTGAATGTTATAAAATCTTTTCTTGCTTTTAAAAAATTAAGGAAATGAAATAAAATCTTTTTGGAATGAAATAACGATTCATGCCGTGTAATATATTCAATAAAGAATCATCAGTCTCGCCATATTTTAAGTTATGAATTAACACTTAAAAGAAACCTAATACTGAAAAGCTGTGAAATGAATGAATTTGTTGAATACTTGTGGATGCAAGTAGGTTTGACTTCTGAAAAAATGTTTTTACACTTTGTATGCAGTCTGTCTACCGCATTGTTAGTTGCAATATTTTGATTAATAAGTATTTTGCTTACGATCCAAAAGATGAAAATAAAGAAGGGCCTTTTTCTCTGTTATTGCTATTTTTGTTATTGTAATTATATTTTAGGCATACTACACACCAAGTTAAGCAAACACTTAATTTACCTGAAACATTCTTCTCCAGTGCATTTATGGGCGAACCCGATAAGTATGCTCTACCTGACTATTGCATGTTATTGCATGTATGTAGTATGAAACTTAGGTTATGCTTGACATGGAGACATTTGTATGTAAATGTTGTGTCAACAAAACACAACCCAACACAACCCAATGAAATGGTATACAAGACATCTTGTTATTTACATGGTGCACTTGCTGTTTTTCAAATTATAACCAAACGAAAACGGGGCAGGATCAGGACTACATTTCTTTCAATACAAACACACATGCACGCTCATGTACTCTCAACCACTGGATACATTCTATTGGAGCTTTTTGCATAAGGCTAGGTAATCATCAACCTCATATCACTTGACCGAAAACATCTGTTTTGGTGTACATGTGTCGTTGTTGTTGCAGTTACAGTTGTTATGTTTATCAAGTGCACAACTTCCATTTCCTACAACACCCGATGGTCACATTTGTTTACTAACATGCCAATGTTGCTGTTGCTATTGTTGTTGTTATTGTTATTATTATTATTATGTGTATATATGTGTTGTTTTATGGTAAAAGACCTGTGTGTTATTAACCTTATGCTTGGCTGGCCTCAACAAGCCAAATTAAAATTCAATAAATGTCTGTAGCTGTGTAATGCGAGTAACGCTCGGTGTACACCTTCTGTTCTGTTCTAGTTGTGCACCTTTGCACAACATATGCACATGCATGTGTATTCAAGGCACTCTTATGTTTATATTTCACTTTATTAATCTTATGTGTAAACAAATTTAATTAAACAGAGTACAGGTTATGTGCCCATGGTGACAATCTAAAAATAATATTGAAATAAAAACGTCCGAGAATTGTGCTTAAAAAATCACCAATACATCATTCTGTATCCTTTGTGAAAAATGTTGAACTTTAGCTTTTATCTAAGTGAGTTAGATGTAATGTGGCGGTGCTTTCAAAGAAATCAAGCTAACAATCAATCAGTTTTCTTTTTCTCTAACCAAGTTGCCAACAGCGTTTTTTCCAAGTTTCCTACATAAGAAACTTGACTTACTTTTCAAACACACATGTACACACACACACTTATGTATACATAACGCAAGAAATTTAAGTGAATTCATCCCTCGTGTCTTTTCATACCCACTGTAATTGAAACTCTTTACATATTTGGAACAGCACATATAAACAAACGTCAAATTCGATTTAGTATTATTCTGCAAACATGAGTAATTATCCATTCATTGTACTCATCTGAATATGACAAGAGAGAGAGATTAACCTTTGCTAAAGTGTCAGAAGCAAAGAAACATCTTAACATAATCTTTCAGTTTAGTACCCAAGCATTTTAACATTAATACACTGTAAAAAAAAGTAAAAGGTATTAATGGAATTATTTGATTTGAACAATAATTTTCACTTGTTCATACCTCACGCTACTTTTGGTGAAGAGTATATTAAGTTTGTGCAGATGTTTGAAACTCTTAAACGACAAATGCCACACCCCTCTTCAATTGTATCAATCGATTTAGAATCGATTTAAGCATATTAGTCCGTCTGTCCGTCCATGTAATTTTATACGCAAGCTTACACTTTTCGAGATATTTTCATGAAATTTGGTACAAAAAGATGTATTGGCCCAAGGAAAAACCCTATTAAAAATGGATCGGATTTCTCAAAGTAACTTATGCGGCAGTGTATACAGAATCAATTGAATTAATTTTAGCATAACTTAAGGAGCCAAGTGGTGTGTGGTATTAAATGATCGGGCGTGACCGACTATAACATTTTCACTTGTTCCTCTTTTTTCTTTATTTCACTCAAAAAAAAAAAACATTTTTATTCCTTCAAGTGGTGATCGCATCTTTACAGTGTACTTTTCACTTAACTGTATTCACTTGTAGTTGCTGCCAAAAAGAAAAAAGTTTAATTGCATTTTCTCACTTAAAGTCTAACACAAGCGAACACTTTGTCAGTTTTAATTATGAAACATAAACAGAGTAGAGGGAAGCATATGTTTATCTGCACAGAAAAAGGGTTGTTAACGATAGCAAAACACAATAGCCATCATCATCATCATTCTTACTGATGAATGCTATGTATGTTCATACGTAATACGTGCACGTTATGTAGATTAATGAATTTATTGTTCATGCTCATGTTTGTTTTAATACCATAACCAACCACAGTACGTCGCTTGGAACCCTTGTTAACAGGACCGACTACTAGCTTTGTCGCTAAATGGAAATAATTTGATTTTAAGCGTTTGGCAAAAGGTAGATTTTTAAATAAAAGCATATGGCAACTACCCCATAATTGAATGCTGTACGCTGCACCTACCTTTACAAACCATATAGTAATGAATGAATTATTGTCGTAGTCAATGTAATTGTGGTATTATAGTCTCCTGTTGATAAATGAATCCTTTATTGTGTAGATTTACAATATGTAGGAACAACAAGAACATATGCAGTACACACAGGGTGGGAAATGAAAATTTTTGGAAAAAAATTCATTGTCGGTTTAGAAGAGAAAATATCAAGATCATGGTCATCCCCTTTTAACTTAACAACTTTTTTATATGAGGTTTTTTTTTTGGAAAATTTCCTCCAGCTTCATCACTCGAGTGTTGCCATCTTTTATCATCACACTGTATAATCATAATGCAATGGTCTAAAATTCTGCTTCAGTTTAATTGCACCTATTCTCCTTTTTAAAGCAAAAGCTAAAGTTAACGAAAGCTAGTTATTGCAAATTTTACCCCTTTCATACATACATACCCGGCTATGTTGATAAGCTTGATAAGATTAATTAGACCCTTTAAGGGTTAAAAGTGTGTTCAATAAAAACATATTTTTACATTTCATAAACCTCCGATTGCAAAAAACTAAATAGCTGCTATTTTGTACCGATCTTGTTGTGTTCGGGACTAGTCGGGTTTTACCTTCAAAGTGATTGTAAGAAACCTTATGTATGTTTTATATGAGGTTACGACTCGAAAAACTCCTTAAGAATTTCTACAGCAGGTGTAATCTACTCTTAATTGTATGGATGTTCGGATAAATTTGAACAACTCCACCTTTTCCCCATCTCTGCAATTTCTCTTCATATATTTTTATTTCAATTTCGGCATTCACTCTGTTTTAGATAGATTTTATTTTTAAAAATTTCTTTTCTACTCAAGCCTTTCATTTCTCCAAAATATCAGCAGATAATATTTTGCTTTATGTTTTCATTGGACAGCTTAGCCATTCGTTAACACATTTAGAATGGGAATGAAGGTCTAAAGTTAACGCTGTCACTGTCCATATAGTTGACAATCATGTAAAGTTAAAGTTCAAACGGAACAACAAACGTAGACCACCCCCAACTTATCTGAAGGGTATAATTATGTGCCGAAAATGACTTTTTTTCCTTGCACTTAATGCTCTCCTTAGTACAACGATCAAACACTCTCTCTCTCTCTCTCTCTATTCCTCCGTATTTTTTGACCTATTGATCAAGTCTATAAATTTTCTGGTTTTTTTCTCCTTTGCTGTGAAATGAAATATGTTGAACATTATGTAACTGTGCAGCATTTGTTGTTGTTGATCATAAATGACAGCCGTTACGCAGTGTTTCGTTCTTCTTCTTCTTCTTTGCAATTTCATTTTCAAAGTTGTTGCGTTGAGACACGTGTTATTCTCGCAGAATGTATTAATGGTGCTGTTATTATTATTGTTGTTTACTACCACTTTATAATTACCACGGTTTGTCAAGCAGATTTTTAATTAGAAAATGGTTATTACTGTTTTATGGACTTTTAAATAAATTCCAGCATTACTCGCCCTTTACTCCCATAAAAGAAATATTTATTAAAACGTCAGCTTAGGGAACTTTTATTAATACTTTCCTTACGAGGCAGCAGTAAGTAGATGTTAAATGTTGGCGAAGAGATTACTATTTATAAAAACAATGTATTAAAACCATTAAAACATTTATAATAGAAAACGTTACCAAAAAACGGGTACGACAACAGCCCGCAAACACATAAAAAAAAATTGTAAATTGTCGATTTAAAAACACCACTTCTGCTTCCGTTCTCCTCCCTGTATGCCCGTATTTAGTTATAGATTTCAGATTTCAAGATATTTCTGGGCAAGAGGACGTTGTTAACGAATCTCTCCACAAAACGCCTTCTCTTCAGATAATTACTTTTGTTGGAATTTCTGAATATATCTTAACAATGATATGTGTGACGAATAAATGTGCGGTGAAATATAATATTTGTATATAATATTGGAAACATTGTTGAGTTATCTCTCCAGACACCTCAAAAAATGATTCTGTTCTGTACAAAAAGTCTTTTATGAAAAACCCTACTTTGGCAGATACTTGTTCTGAATTGATTTAATTTTATGTATCATATGTAGGGATTATATATAATTGAGTGAATGAACAGATGGAGTAGGGTATGCAGTGGTCGAGATTGCCTCTTTATAGCTTTTTTGCTTTTTATGTTTTATTAAGTTGCTCGTGTAATAAAATTTACACCATCGCCTTATCATCATGGTTGGTATGTGATAAACTAGCAGCAGCAACTACAACAGCAGCAACAACAATAATAATAATACCATAGCAACTGAAACATTTATTAAAGCAGTAAAAGTTATTTAAGAAGCATCACACATGCTCTAGCCAGCCAGCCAGCCAGCACGCACGTACATACATCCATACACTTATATATGCAAAAAGCAAAAAGCAAGTGTATGGCGTCTACGTGCAACACTTAAGCAACACAAACCATACCATGTACTTTATACACACATGTGTACATACATGTACGCATGCATTTACTATTAAACATTTGTTGGTATATACTCGTACATACATAGTCAGGGTTTGTATGTGTTTGTATTTGTGTTGAATGTTAAATAAATATTTCAAGGTTTTGTCTTCCAGTTTGAATTTTTTTGTGGACTACGATCTAAAAAGGAAAAAGAAAACACAAAATAAGAATATAAAATATGTTCACATAATATGTTAACACACTACACATGCACACGCGACAGAAGAATATAGATACATATAAACTATAACAGAAGAAAAAGAAAGAAGTAAAAAGTTAAATTTGGTTTACGCCTCACACATACTCTCCGCATCTACATTAAAACAAAGTCAGATTTTTTAATTTTTATTACTTTTTTATATATTTCTATATTGTCTAGAAAAGTACAAAATCTACACCAAAATGGTAAAAATATATGCATACACATATATTGTGTTGCAGGCGTCTTATTTAGTTAATAATAAAATTTAATTTTTCTTGGTATTATTCCTACCGTAACACATATACTTCCCATGTCCAAGAACTACCTGTTTTCTTTGCCACCATGCATCCCCATTCCAAAGAGTGATTTCCAAAAGAGCAATTCAAAGAGTTGCCCACTTCACTAGCTCAAGCAAGAACATTTTCCGTGTACTAACTAATGATGACAAGTTCAAAGGCTTGATGCCATTTATACCAAATCACACACTAACCACACAGCCACGCAGTGCTTTTGTGCAGTGTAACGAAATGCCTCAAATGCCTTATTTATGGGTGCAAGTACAATATTTCAATGTAATGAAAACTTATGGCTGTTGATGCAAATGGAACAAAATAAACAGAAAAACAAAGATAAGCGAAAAATGCTTCTTTTTAATTTTTTCGAAATGTAAACAGAAAAACCGCACGAAACTGTTGGAAATCTAAACAGAGATCCTCCTCTAGATAACAACACGACTTGCATGTGAAAATCCACAATATACTCGTACGTACGTGTAGCTGCTTCAAGAGAGAGACAAAGTATGTATTGTTAACAATTGTGGCATTTTGCGAATAATTGCCGCTGAAAGAAATTAAAAATACCACAAAAAGTCGTTAAATGTGATTTAATGGGAAACGTTCAATGTTTGGATAATAGAAAATGAAAGGGAAGAAAAAGAAACGAACAGCTAACAAGTATGGGGCAGATAAGCATTCATGGCGATCCCTTTAAAAGCTACAGTTGCAAACAATTTAGATTGGAATCAGCTGTAGTTGAATGTGCCAAATGTGCTGAAAACAACATTAAATTTTGAGATTTACATACAATACAAAATCTCAATAATGTGAGGAGGTGGAAGGAATGCATTTCATTCCTTAACATTTATTGTAAACTTATACTAAGTTTGCTATTATGTATGTAAATAGCAGAAAGAGTTTTCGGACACCCCCTCAAGAATGGGATCAAAACCAATCTATTAAACATTCCATTATTTGAGCTCTTATGGTTGACTTGAAATTTGGTAGAAACATTTCCAGCCCTTGCCCTTGGTTTCTTGTTTAATGAAGTATAAAATTGATCAACTGCCTTGCCCACAAATGACAAAAGTCTACCTTTGAATTTATTTAAAATTTTTTCCTTTCTCGTCTAAATAGAAATGGGCTCGTTAAAGACTCACCCAAAAAAGTACTTTTTATACGACAGAATTCAATTTTTAGGTTGGAATGGAATACAATCATTACTTTTAAGGTACTTGCCACGCCCACATGTGCAGGGTCTTTAAATTCCTTTACATACAATTCAAAATATATGACATATATACATGTTGTGATAATTATGAGAGTGGCCTTAGTCACTTATCCGAATCAATCATAATTACTTCACTGCCTTTCACTGTTCTTTCATTAATTTTAATAAAACCATTACACCTGTTAATGCATCATTATTGAGAGACCTTCTTCTAAAGAAAGTATATGAAATACATTTAATTAACTTGTCAACATTTCCGACACCATAATTAAATGTGACAGCATTAATGCATCTGATTGCAATCGTATGGCGGCTGTCAAATTCTATTCCAACAAAATATACATTTGTCTTCATTTAAAATGCTGCCAAAGATCAAGGAGACAAAAATTACAAAAAAAAAAAAAAAGAAAAGGAAGAAGAAGAAGAAGAAAAGAAACAATATACAAAAACTTTACTGGCAACTATGGCGCAGTTGATTAGTGTTCTTAAAATAAAGATGCGCCGTTCAAGAGTATAGAAGAAGTGCTGTTTTAATGAATGAGAGTGCAAAACATTCCGTCGCCACTTTGCCAAACTCAATATTCTGCATATTACGACATATAGCACACAGGATAGATATTCGCCCCATTACAAATATATTTTTGATTTATATCTAAATAAACGAAGTTTCAATTAGCAACTGAAGCTTTTTATCTCATCATGTGACAACTGGCCAAAGTTTATTCTTTTTAGATTAATTTATAATTAATACTCGCAGTATTCTAAGCTACGATATACAGTTTATTGTTCGCTTTGAGCATTTATAATCACAAGCCGCGAACCTTGAGGCATTGGGCGCCAATCAACTTTTACCTTTAAACATAAAACAAAAACCGCCTTTCAGATGGATTTCTTAGATAATCTCAGCTGCGGTTGCCTTTCGTTATTAACTAATATATATGTTTCAGCTGCTGCTGCTTTATGCGGTTCATTCATAAACTTTTAATCAAGTCACCTGAAAACATCTGATTAATAAACAGGAACGCTTTGACCACAAAGATGTTGTAGCATTTGTTGTTTGCCTGTGAGCGGCTGAACAACACAACCACAAGCAGCAGCCATATCATATCATCTCAAGGCCTCTTAATGAGCTCAAACTTAAGCTCAATTAGTTTCCATTTGTTGAAATTCTTTTTTATACATTCTTTGCAATTCCTTTCATAATGCCTGGAACAATGTCAAAGGACAGTGCTGTTTGCAGCTTGAAAAGGCATTAAATAATAATAGGAATTTATCTTAATTAAAAGCCTGAATGCCAAACGAATTTCTAAAAACTTAACTATTTGTAGGCAAGTTGTTCAAGGAAATATTTGTCATTCTTTATCGTTTCTTCAATAAATCTTGCAATCTTTATATTTGTTTAAGAATACCTTTCTTTATGTTAATGCCTCCTCTCACTATTGAGCGGAAAATTGAAATTTTCAGCATTTTTTGCAAGTCCCTCCACCTTCCATTCTCCACCTTTTACCTTACAGTGAATATTAAGTCAAGTGACCTTTTTTTTTGCAGCCTGTTTTAATATCAAATGTAGGAAAATGTAAAGGAAAAAAGTCACTTCGTTGAGCACATGAGTATGAGTGAGTACGCAAACGTTTAATTCAGGTCAACGAGTCGTATGAGAGACCAACTAAAACAAGTAAAAGTGTTAAGTTTGGTTGATGACAAAATACCTTCCACATCCATTCCAAACAAACGTTTACGCTCTATGGAGCATTAATTAGAAATATTTTTACCAAACTTCATATTATTGGATAAATTTTATTGACTGATATATAGATATTTATCGATTATGGGAGTGTCGCTTAATTGAAATAGGAATCTATGTAAAGAAACAAGAAACGCTTGAACAAAATTTCATCTTTATACCTTCATGTCCATCTGCATAGACGGATGGACGGATGGACACGTCTACAAATCAAGAACATAAACATTTTGTGAAATCTGTGTACGGAATGACAAACTATGCACACCTTCCATCTTATGTGAAAGGTACATAACGTGTTTGAATGTATTTATAAAAGCATTATAATAATACAAAGTTATTTTTCTTTGTCATTTACAGTACAGAGTATTTTATATAGTACGAGAATATTTTTACCTCCTAAACGCTATAAGATAGACTCACACTTTCTTTCTATATCGATTTAAATATATCCGTACAACCCTACATTTTCATGATGCCACCCACAGAGAACAGTGTTGTACAAATTTAGTCCAAACCTCTGCAAAATTATAACGACTTTATCTAATTTTACACTACAAGTACTAGTATTGTTAGCGGTCAAGAGGACATTTAATGATTGCGTTTGCACCTTTATTTATTCATAACTCATGGTTTTTAATTAATTAGTTAAAATTTTCATTTCTGTTTTATTAACTATCTTACGTTTCACTATGAAGTGCTGAAGGAAAGTTATTACAATTTCAGCTTATTACGCATTGAAATCTCTGCCATATAATCAAGCCAACATTTTGATGAAATCAATACATGCATGATGAAGTTTTTAAAGTACATATACGCACGTGATACGCAGAACAAAATCATATACTTGTTTCACTTAACAGGAAGAGAGTGTTGTTTACACATGCTCGCTTTCAATAGCAACATTTTCCTAAGGGAAATTTCCACTTACACAAGTGGCACGATGGTTACATTTTCCAAGTTCACGTGCAAAAGATACGCACACATTTGAGCAAACGTATAAAATTAGTTGATATTATGCATCAAGTTTTTGAATAAAAAAGAGGAATTTTAAAGAATTCTTTCCATCACTCTATACCCGTAACTGAGTCCCGAATGGAGTCGAAAAGAAATTCTAAGCAAATTCTATGGAGATTTAACTTAAAAAATTGTCGGTATATTAACTCTATCACTCCTTCAGCCGCCACAAGACGTCAACAAGAATGTCCATTTTGTTTTTATGGGTTTGTTTTTTCACTGCCACATTCTTCTGTCCGTTTTTTTTTTTTTTTTTTTATAATTAACGTACAGGTCACAATTTATGATGTCTTTTGGGCCAAGGGCGATTACTATTGAAAATGCACTTTAACACTTTTACACAAATAGCACAAATAGTGCAACTGAATGGTGTAGGGTATTAAATTGTCCGGTGGAACTAACTATATAATTTTTACTTGTTTTTCTTTTATTTTGCTTTCCGCCACCTTGTCATACAATATCAAGGCAGTTATTTTTAATGTAATTATCTGTGTAGCAATATTAGGAAATAATAACAAAAAGGAGGTGTCAACACACACACATATACATACATATATATATATATATGTACGTGTACACAAAAGAATTAAAAAGGTAGTGTATGCTAACTACGGCAGGAATACCTTGTCAATGAAATTTAAGCTGAGAATATGCTTACAGCAGTTTTATATCTGTGTGTGTGCGATTGTGTGTAGGTGTGCACTATTTATAAAAAAAATGAAGTATGTAGTTAAAAAAAAGTGAGTGTGTGACAACGTGATAAAAAAGCTCTTCTGATATAATGAAATTTAATGAAGAATTTTTGTTCTTACTTTTTTAGAGAATTGCTAAAAAATGATCATGAAAGAAAATTCGGTTAAAATTACAATTTTAATTAAAACAAAGTAGTTTTTTTTTTGGGGGGATTTCATAATACATGTTCGTGGTATACTACGCTTGTGACACCAAAGTACAAACGTGGTTATATCGCATGTTTATTAAAACGTATTTAAATATTTCTAAGTAAGTAAACAGTAAAAATATTCATAAAGAAATATAATTAAATTATTATCTCACAGTATTATCAATTATATTGATTAAAAATAAATCATTTTAGTGAAACTTATTAGCGGAATATTTTTATAAATTAAAAAATAATTTTTATTGTACGAATTAGCAGACCGGAGTGATAACAAAATCAATTCGTGAATTCATTTTCCATCGATACACTTTATGTTCTTCTGTCTAAGTTGATACATTCAGTTTTTTGTTACGTTTGCAATACTCAGAATACTCAAAGACATTAAAATCAGTCAGTCCATCCATATCCACATATCCATCATTGTGTCTGTCTGTTGTCGGTTCTCTCAGAATCATAATTTTGTGGTGGTTTCAGGTTTCTAGTTCTTACAGGTAGTTAGCAAATATTTAATTAAATGCCACGCCCACTATCGACAAAGAATTTACTATCACTATTTTTTACCATTATTATTTTTTTATTAAGCTTCTTTGTTCGATTTGCCAGAAAATTTTTTTACTTGTAATTTGACTTAAGTTCCTTGCTTTACAAATAATGTTGTGCCAAGTGTTTGCAATTTTTACCCAAAATTAAACAAAAGAAAGCAAATGTTTGTTATGAGAAGTGTAGTAAATCAAATATAACTCAAATTGTAATTGAAGTAGCAGTTCCACTCTATTACGAACTTTATTTATTACTATGCAGTTACTTTACCTACCTAAAGCAAACATACTTGCAGAACTTTGATAAAGTTTTAGAGAAAGCACAATATGTATGAAATCAAATTAGAAATTTCCAAAATTGTTTAAACACATGCATATTATTGTATTTGCATATATGCCCACTTGATGCAGTGACTCTTCTTCAAACTTGAATCAAATCATGTAATGGCCTAAACGTTTCAAAGACAGTGTGAAGGTGGACTTGTATGAATATTTATAGAAATCAATTCAATCAAGTGCAGAACTGAGAGTAAGCCCACATACCGTAATATATTTGTACGTGTGGTGTATAAGTTCCCATCGAACATGTTCAACAATAATTCTATAGATTTATTTAAGCTTTTTACAGTTCACCAACTCAATACGAAAGCACTTAACACTAACGCTTGAGTTAAGAGATACGCACACATTCATATGCACGCAATTTATTTGTTTATACAACACATGTATGTGCAGCATGTGCAGCCCCCTTACACATCGTCATCAGCAGCAGCATTGTTTGCATATGAAACAAGATGTTATTTTTTCTGGCCTCTCTGTTTCTCATGAAATTTCCATAACTCTTCATAACATAACGTGAGAGGAGATCTTAGAAAGAAATTTTGTCATAGAAATGATTTTATAAAAATGTTAAATCATTTTATGGAAAATATTGTCTCATACAAAATAACACAAATTTAAAAGGAGCATACTTAGTACATGTGAAGTAAGGTGTTTGCGTGTATGTGATAAATCTGTAAATCTCAATTAGTAGAGAGTAGCATTTCTTAAAGTATTCTCCGCAGTGACCTTATAATTAAATTATCAGCTAACTTTAGTTTAAAAAAAAACTCTCCACTTGAAACACAATTATTCATTACTAAACCACTGGGGTTCCGTGTAAATTATTATACCTTTGTAGAGCTCCGCAACTCAAAAAATTTGAGAACCTCTGGTAGTAGAGGATAACCAATGCGTTGCTACAAAGTAAAGACAACATACAATGGAAGTAATAAATGTATGCAAATACATAAAAGGGCAAATGTTGAATAATCACAACAACAACAACTATAACAATAACAATGCAATATATAATTTTATTAGATTGTGTTAACAATCTAACATAAAAAAAAAATCATCTTCGATAGCTTTTAGAGTCCCTAAGGTAAGAGGTATACAAGGGTCTATGTTGTTCTTGATTGGCATCAAAATCTGAATCATCCCAGATGTATCCGTACTTAAGACTGCGTTCTTCTGTAGGTTTGTAAGTTTTGAGACATTAGGCTGAAAATTTCTAGCAAAACTAGAAATTTCTTGCTTCTTTAATTAATTGAGGGTGCCACTCGAGAGTAATTACATTTTTGCCACGCCCTAATTTCTTTATAGATGTAACTAGTATTTAAGATTCGGCTTAAGCTAAATTTAATTTTTTTTCTTATTTGTTGTATTTGAAGAGCCCTTACTTTATACTATATGCATGAATGTGTATGCACACAGATACCCTTTGATGAGTGCAATTAAAATATTTTATAAAATGAAGACCTTTTGAAAAATATTGAATTAGATTAACTCCATTAAGATAAGATTTATTGCAAGCAAAAGAGATAAGTTTTGCTTTAACGAAATTTTAAATAACTGCCGTCAATACATGAAAGTTTTATAAGGAGTAAATGAGTCTGTTTTCAACTGTGCTGTGTTTTATACTTTACAAGTAAAAGGGACAAATTTTTAGAAAAAAATATTGAATTGCAATTTTCATTGAAATGTGGGCGTGTCCTTTAACCTTTTCCAATACTATTTAGCGTACATAAACTAACAATATTTTCGCCTAAGTTGGGTATGTCAATTTTTGTGATCGGGAGAATGCTTAATAGAAGCAAACTCTTAACCGGGCAGACAGACAAACATAAATAAATCGTTTGAGAATTCGATACTGCAAAACTTTCTCTAACGAAACACTTCATTATTTCATTTTTTTTCACAAAAAACCAAACCTAATTAGCTGGCATACAACACATACAACAAATATATTGCAGGAAACAATTTTGCAAACCAACCAACAAAGCAAATTTGTTCAATTTAAATTAAAACCCAAATGATTTGCAAGTACATACATATTTGTTTTTCGATTCCCACCCCTTCGCAAAAACCAAACAATCAAACAATTGAAATTGTTAAGCGATTTTTTTCAAGACAATTTGAAGTGAATCAACAAAATGTGGAACGAAAAATAAGATTTTCCATAAACAAATCACTGGCAGAGAGTCAATCCTCAATTAAGCAAAATGTAGGAAAAAAATTTTTGTTTGTTTATGTGTGTGGATTGATTTGTACAGACGTATGAAGCAGCACCCCATGCATGACCCATCAAACAATAACAACATCAATAACAGTAACAATCAAGCAAATAAACGTAATGAATGCTTGCACATAAGTTCAAAGCGTATCTACTCGTACAACACAACACAACGCATACAACAAGAGCAATAACAAAAAAAAAAAAAAAACCAACAACAGAATGGAATACAAGAGAATCGGAAAATAGAGAACAGTGGAGAAAATAACAAATAATGTTAACGCTGTTGACAACTATAACTCTAACAACAACAACAAATCCAATACATATACAAACTTAAGTCAACATTACCGTTAACTTTGTTAATACCTCTTTGGCCGCTGGCACGCTCCTACACATACCTACCATTCAAGAAAATCATTCCTAAGAACAAAAAATACAAAATAAAAAAAATGCGGTTTTTATGCATATAGTGTTGCATGAGTGACGTTTAGGGACTCAATCAGCAAAATAGGAAAAACTAACAAACAATGAAAGCGCATGTTCAACAATGAACTGTTAGGAAAAAAGGAAAAGTCGAGCAATATTCCACTTTCCTGAGTATGTATTATACTTATGGATGACATGTATGTGTATGCATATGCAAACAACTATGGGTAAGTAATGAACAATTGAATATTATCATGCATTCATTCCCTTTGCATTTACATATAAAATGGTAATAAATGTTGTTGTTATTGTTTTTGTTGCATTCGAAACAATTTTGTATGAATAAATTGGCGAAATTATTTAATCTTTTATTTTTTCATTGTGTTTTTGTTATTTTCATAGATGCTACTGTTTGCAGTTCCATTTCATACAAAATGTTCAGTTCACACACTTACAATCCATCTTAAACTGCTACTTTATTGTTAAGTTGTGAAACATTCATTTACATCGATTTGTCTTCTCCCAACAGTCAGTGGTTATGTTTTATGGATTATTGGCTTTACGGGAACTCTCGCATTCTATCTCTGCAGCCAAACTGAGTCATTCACATACTTACATGTAAACAAATAGAAAACGAAAAAGAAACATCCATTCTACTCTTCTTCTATTCCTTTAACACAAACACAAACACATACAGTTTCTTTCCTATTACTTTGTTATAACATATTGTAGAAAATGATATTTGAAGTAGAGCAAGTACTTGGGGGTAAATGTGTTCTATGGATGTGTACCGAGTGGAGATGGGTAGTGGAGTAGAAGGAGTGTTGTTATTGTTGTTTTGTTATACCACGTAAGCTATACCGTTTACCGCAGTGAGTTAATATTTTTGCGGCCACACAACCGCCAACCATTCAAGTCAAACGACTTGCCTTGCAAGTATGATTAAGATTTACTTACAAAATGTTAAACGCTTCACCATAAATGATTTTATAAATCCACACACATACACAATAAAAGCAACAGCATTATTGAATAATGAATTACGCGCTTGAATTACGAACGCGAGTAGTATGTACTTATAATTAGGCGGCAGCCACATCTTGGACACTTATGATTATAAATTGTAGAGGGTGTTGGTTTTAAAATTATATTCTGTACACAATCTTCCAACACTTTCTTTTGCAATCCTTATCTGAAATTTTTGCAACCAAGAAATTTATTTTCACGTACAGGTGCATAGATCATGCCTGATTCCACACATCACCGAAGATTCGATTTTTACTCACTCTGGAGTATTGCAAACGTTTTAACTAAATGATTGTGATGGAAAGTAATAATTCAAATATCCATACTGGTCAACCGGAAAATAAAATAAAAATTTCTCTTCTCCTCCTTCAATCTGGTTCTCTTCACTCGTGGGAAGCAAGCACTTGTATGTAAATTGTGCGATGCTTTGTTGGTTTAGTTTTTTCATATTCAGCTGAGTGACTCAATCGTTTGTGAACATCTTTTCGATTGCCTTTTGTGGTTTTCAGCGTATCTGCTGTTTAATTTGAAAAAAAAAGAATCCTACGGAGAAGATTGCTGCATGCAATGAATTTGGTTTTGTGTACACAAACTTTTTTATTTACTACTAAATATCTCGAACTAAGCATTGTCGCAATAACTTGTTAGCATTATTAAATATTTTTCATTTATTCTTTCTATGTTTGCATGTCATCTTTTGTATTTTGAGACAAAGTTAATCACTCTTTTTCTGATAATATGAAGAAAGTATCGGACTATTGCTAACACTCTCATGATATCAAAAATTAAGACATTGAGCTAAAAAGGTGCAGTAGAAATATTTGCACTTTCTGTACGTAGGTTTTTATTTAAATTTGGGGTAATCGGTCGAGAGCTCTGTTTCACGCTTGACAAAAATCTATGTTTCAGTTGTCAAAGTTGAGCTTTGAATTGAAATGAATGTGGCATTAATATTATATTTTCATTTAGTTGCTTCATTTGTGTACAGAAACTGGGCTAGATTGACCACAATTTAAAAAAATTTTATTTTAAACAAAATCTGTCTTGGAAAATGACACGTGACTTGTAGATCATAATTAAGGACCTGCCACACCCACTGACTATATATATATAGAATATTTAAAATTCATTTCAAGTCAAAAATTGAGACTTTTTCTACTCATCCTTCCTTGCTGCCCTTTAGAGATTTCTAATTAAAATTATTGCCCATCTCCGTAATGTGTGTGCTTGTCACGTAATGTTTTATTTTGTTCATTTCCTTAATGGATGCATTTTCATAATTTTTGCGGTTGATTGGCTTTAAATGTCATAAAAGACTAACCTTACCACCCTTGATAATATGATCACTTCCACCACCACCACCACCATCGCCAACATGTATAGAAAGCAAGCACTTTTAACTAAGCTGCAGTATAATCCAACAATTAAATGTCATATCGCAAATAAGCAGAAAAGTGTGTGCATATGTCAAAGCAGGAATAAAAGATTATTTGTCCAAAACAAAAAAGTGTACGCACGTCTAGGGGAACCAAAGAATGAACGCAGCACCGCATTCAACTCGCAGTATACAAAAATAACAAATGCGTGCCTAATCTATAAATTTACACAAGTTGACCGCACGTACAAACATGATATGAGAACCGAAGGGTATGTGCTTGTGACATTTAACACTTGAATGCATTTTAATCGAAAAGAATGCATGAGAGGAGCCTGAAATCACACTGAGTGGATGAAAGCTTGAACAACAAACTTTCAATTTACAATAACGTTGTTCAACAGCGAACAACAGAAACAAAAAAATGTATTTTTTTTATTTTTGAGAAAACATTTTTAAAAGCACTCCTTTTCTTAACATCTCACCCTTACCACAACATTTGTGTACAATGCTTAGGTACTTATGTGGAAATGTGTGTGTGTGTGTGTGTTTTTTATTTTTTACTTGTGCATTTCCGTAACTTGACAAGCAGCGGCAAAGGCAGCAGAAGTATGAGAGCCGTGAGGCACCATAACACTTGACACTTTGTCATTTCTGTAGAGATTGACAGCAAATGGGAGAAAAATGTATAAAAAGAAACTACAATTGCGTTTAGCTGAGTAAGTAAGTGTGTAAGCAGTACACTAGCAGTTTAATCCGTTTTGCACCCTAAAAACAGTTGATTACTTTCCCACACATCCGTCAGGAAATACAATAAATGCTCATCTACTTAGTCCGATACAAAAATGCACAAGTACCTACCTATCCTCCTAACCCCACACGGTACAAGCATGTGTACTATTATGTGTTGCTACCACTTCGTACAGTTTATTAAAAGAAAATTTCTTATCTATTATTTGCAAGCAATTGCACCAAACACATCAATGTTTATGTCAATAAAACTGTACCTGAAGATTCTTTTACATTTTTTTTGTTTACTTATATGCTTGAATGCTCGATTGTAGAAAACCTCAAGTAGTGTTGTGACAATGCGTTGTATTTGTGCAGCATATTCAAGTATTTTCATTTAATCTAATGCGAACCCTTGCAACTCTGCCTCTCTCGTTTCGATCATCTTTTCAATATTATTCTTAATACGTGCTTTTCTTTTTCTTTGCTGATATTCATTCGCGTCACCGTATATGCTTCACAAATTTATCGATGACTAAAAGTAGAGGACTACACTGTAACAAGAAAGTCATAAAAAAAATTTGAAATCATCTTGAAAATTAAAATTAATGCTGTTGTTGGTTAAAGCAACAAAAGTAATAGAAGGCAATCGTACACGACGTAGACTGGAACATTTTTCTAAAGCCTTAATTGTAGCCTTGGAAATAAGCACAAACACATGTTTCGTATATTAATTGAAAAGCATCTACCTTCCATCTAAAGAATAAAATGCAACTCTTTAGAGTAAATATTCTTTCCGCTCATACTGACTTGTACTATTCCTGATTTTATAATAATTCCTAACTTATGAATCCATATAAATATTATGCTTTCCATATAAGCGTGTGTGCGTAAAGGGGGGAAATTATTTAAGCCGATTTCGTAGACACAAAACAAAATCAACATAAAGTTGATGAAGATGAAGAGAATGAATACATCTGATAGACACAAAGGTACCCAAAATATTCATTTACTTTTCAATTTATGAATATTTGTCGAAGAAATATTTCCGCTTTGTATTTTGCATGTCACTTATGCCTGCTGTGTGTTTTTCGTGTTATACTAAAGAATTTATTAATTTTTTCATGTTAAATATTGGTGCCAATGTTAAAACAATTAAACAAAAATTATTACCACAAAAAATAAATGTCACTGAAAATTACAACTTTTATTAAGCAAGAAAAAAATTTTTTTTTTCAAAATTGAACTAATATTCTAATAACTCATAAATAACATATTTAATCAATCCTTATTTATTAAATATTAATATTGTACATTAGTTAGGCAGAGGTTTGACGTTAAGTCAAACACTTAATGAAATTTATTTGATCTTAATTAGAGCTCAGAAGGGCTACTTTGTCTGCTTTTGTTCTGTGTTGTATGTACACATATAATGTGTATGCACAGATGTGTGAAGATTGGAATTTATTTAACATAAATTCAAAATGGAGACACTTAGTGTTTGTACTAATCAAAAAGTTCAAACTAAACAAATCAACAAACATTATTTCTAAGCTGCTAACTACACATGTGTATGAATGTTCGTGTATGATAATAAATCTTTATTTATTTTGGTTTAAATTCATTTCACTGAAATAACAGTAAGTGATACTAAAAATACATATATACATCTGTGTGTGTGTACGAGTGTATGTATGTGTGTTATAAGCGCAAATATGAATTTATATTATATACGAATCCTTGGACTCTTGTGTTTGCTATTATGTTGGCTTTAAAGCAAAGTAGCAACAACAACTATAACTACAATAACAACGATTTGTCAACATTAATTTTCTCCATAATTTCCTGTTTGCATCATTATGCATTTACTTATACACACTTACACACACACACACAGCATACACAAATCATCCTCCACCCAATGTTGACAAATCTTTAGGCTTTAGAGGCTGAACACACACACACACACACACACGGCTCATGTATACACACTTACTTACACAATGTATTATAGAAATATGTGTTGTATGCATGTGTGTGTATTTGATATATAGCCAGCAAGCAGCAAGTTTTAGATCATCCGTTCTCAGTACTCTCTCTCTCTCTCTCTCTCTCTCTCGTATTCATTCGTACTTGTAAGTATTCAAGAGTTTGTTTAAAATCCTTGTCATTGTCATTTACTTAAGAGTTTCCTTAATTGTAAACTACAAACAATACTAACAGCAACAACAATAATAACAACAATGATAATAATAATAATATAAACAACAACAACAACAGTATGTAGTTTCCTTGATGATGACGGTGATGATGATGATAATGATAACGTAACACAAACACATAAACACACTTCCTACACCATGAGAGAGTCATACCGAAAAAATCAACTATTATTCTATAAGAACAATAACAAAATACTGACAAAGTTAAGGAGAGAAGAATAGAATGGAAAAATGGAAGAATACTGCATCCATGTGCTGGATAAGTAGACAGGCGGAGAGAGTGAAAAGTGGATGAGTCATTTGGAGCATAAAATTGAATTAGTACTCGACTTTAAAGAAAAGCTACAGTCAGCACTGATAAACAAACACAATCACATATCCATACATACATACCAAATATTAAGAGACAAAGCTGATGCTTCCATTATTTCTAAATAATATTTAATACCTTATATACGTACTTAGCTAGCTTTTACTCCCCCCATCCCTACAATTAGTTTGAGTTGAATAGGAAAAGAATAAATAAAACTTAAAACAACCACAATAAAATCGTCGTCCAAAATTCAAAGGCAGCACCTTACAGAGGACATTATACGATATAAATAAATGCATGTTTAAAATAACTTTTATTTGACACCATATAACCTAATAGGAAAAAAAAAAAGTAGAAATTAAAACAAAATTTATTTCTTTATAGTTTATATGTGTGTTGGCATGACCTTCAATCGATTTTTACCTAATTTCAATACCAATGAGTGTAAAAAACTTTGCCAAGTTCGGTGTTCACGTATAAAAATTATCGGGAGTATATTACCATTAATCCATATACAGACGTAACTAAACCGTCTAATAATTTGACTTTGCTCTGCTTTTTCTGGGTGTTGCAAAAGTTTCGCATTAGCGAATATATGCCCGATCTTCATCATTTTAACGAATTAAAAACAAACACTTTTGATTGCAGTTCAGCATCAAGATCATCTAACATCTTATGAGTTAACATTAATTTAAAGCTTAAAAAAATTAAACATATTCCGGCTCTATGTAAAGTAAAAAAAGAAAAAATAAATCAAATTTAATCCTGAGGACTTTACTCTTTTAATGCTCTCTTCACATTTTTCTACTAAATGTGTTTACTTTCTTGATACTTGTGTGCATGTGTAGGTTTACAAACATTTAATTCATTACTGTTCATACAGGCCGGTTTTACGGCTACTACTCTCCAGCTTAAGAATGAAGGTAAATTCACTTTTTTCTAAAATTTAAATTCACAACAAAGCGCTGAAAATCTTTTCTACTCAGCTGAGATTTTTTATTTACATCAATCTGTCCTTTTGTTATATGATTTGATTTTTATTAACATTTTCCTAAGGACAGGTTTATAATCTTAGTGATGTCTCGCTATAATTATTGTCAGTAAATTTTTATACAAATTTTTACCTTATTTTGTGTCTTAAAAAGCTTTGTTTTGGTTCATGTATCGAAATGTTGGGTATTCATTATTTGGCTTAACCCACCTTGTAACTCTTTTTTTTTCTTCATATTTTTCTTTTTTTTTTTTTTCTCTCTCTCCTTTTATATCTAACATTTATATGTGTCAAGTGTGCTAGAGTGTTTTCTCTTATTACGTTTATGTGTGTTATGTGAATGTGTGCCACTTGGTATTTGTGCTATTCTTAGATTTTTTCCTATTTGCTCAGTTTCTGTTCTGGAATTGCGGAATGGACTGAAGTGTATTATCAGCATTATATTCAATTAATTAAAGTTTAACTGTGTGCTCTCTTCTCAGTATACAGTGTGTGTTCTTTGGCTCAAACAGTTACATATATATACATATACTGACATTTGCATTATGTATTTATGTGTATGTAGTAAGTAAAGTTTACTCGTGAATTGACTGCTGGTACTGCTAATATTTTGTTGTTGCCGCTTAAAAAACAAATATTACAAAAGTTAAGTTAGTATTGGTGTACTTGTGTATTGTATGTAGAAATTTAACGAGTCTTAATATTTTTATACCCACCCTCGAATACACGACAAAGTTAAGAAAGGCGGTGAAGGCATCACAAATAATACAGATTCTGAGTCGCTCTAGTCATGTCTGTCTGTACGTCTGCTTGGGTGTATGTTCTGTAGCAATTTCTCCCTCTAGTCCCAAAAATTGAGCAAAAGTGTTGATAGTCTTCAAACGAAGATTGTTATTGAAACTGGGCCAAATGGGTGTCGATTGACTAATAATATAGACCGAAGGTATAGCGTCAGGAAGCTTTAGTGCAGGGTGGGTATTCGAGATTTGGCTCAGCCAAATATAGTTTATTTACTTGCTTCCAAGTTCTTTTTTTAAAAAGTACTTTTATTAAAATTAACTTTCTTTTGTATAAAAAGTTGGATAATTCTTCAGTAGGGTTTTTATTTTATCCACCTACACATACTTTATGACTTTTGATGCCGCCTATGTAGTAGTCCTTCTAGTTGTATTCCCCTCTCTAAGCTCTTTAACTTAATTATTTATTGTATAAATTTTATTAAGACCTCCTCCGTTTGTTTTTGCTTTTCTCAATATTCCATTTCTTTCATTGCAACATTTTGTGGGCCTCTTTGCAAAGCGGATTAAATCTTGATTTATAAGAATGGCATTAATTGTTGGAAGTTTTAAATTTTATATTTTTAAAACAATTTCTACATCTTCTAAAATAAGAATTTGTTCTTTTCCGCAGCATACAAATATAAGTTTATAATGGTTATATAAATAAATAAAAATAAAAAAAAAAGTTCACTCCCGCCTTTCAGGGGTGGCATATCCAAAAATCTTTCCTTAGACCATATTCAAAATGTGAAAACAATCATTCTTAAAAATACATATTTTAATCCCAGCTTAATCTTTATTAAAAAAGTTGACTCAACGAACTCTTTAAATTCTGTAGAAGGTTAGTTATGTATGAACATAAAGAATGTGTGCAGTATCGATTGGTTAAAATAATAGATTTTGATAAAACTTAAACTCAACATTACATCGTTGATGTGACATCGAATAATCTGAGAGTGCGCTTACAAACTGTCAACAAAATGTCAATCAAACGTGCCGCCGAATGCTGTAACAAGGGTTCTAAAGAACCACCTATTTATATCTAATGATTTATTCGTACCTCCGTACTATGTATACAACTGCACACATATTTAAAATATTCATAAAGGTGGATCACTCATCATCAACACATTTGATAGAACATAACATTAAGTGCATAAAGTTTTTAAATGTTAAGCAATCATGTGTAAGATTATACGACATGCTTAGCAGCATTTGTAATAATCCGATTTAAGTGTGATTGACAGACAAGAGAAACAGCATGTCAGTGGATTTTTCCCATTAAAAATCGCAACATCTTTCAAAATAGTAAACTTTCCCTTATGTTTTCATATGAAATCTAATCATGGAATAAAAGTGGAAGTAAATAGAAAAGTGTGAATGAATTTGTTGAATTATTCATGAGACAGACGAGTTCATAAAGATATTTCTTCTCATTCTTCATTTACAATATTGCAGTCATTTTTATATGTGTTTATATTAGCTTTTGTAAATTAGCAGCCAGTGGGAGGCAGGTCCAAGACGCCATAACACAAAGATGATGATATGAGAAAAAAACCACAAGTTTACATAACAAAATAATATCGAAATAATGATGAAATGTGTAATTAAATAAACCCTTCCTCTTCAAATATGGTTCTATTAACAAAGAAGTCGAAAGTCTGGCCTAGATTTGTCATAGCCTTGCACTAAACAGGACACAATATACAGAATATTGTTATTGTTGGAATTATTAAGCAAACATTAATCATTTGCAATAGTGTTTAAACATGTGCACCAAGTATTTGCCCATTTAAACACATGCACCCCCTGTTCGAGCGCATTGTGTGCATATGCATATGCATGCCAAATAATAATATATGATAACAATTTAATCTCAAATCGAAATTCATGAAATTATCGAAATTCAAATAATTGAATAGTCGATGTTGGTGAGCACAATATATTCATATATACACAAGCGGCCAAGGCTGGCACAATTAATGGCATGCATCTCACGCTCATTATTTGCTGTTAGGCCTAATGGTTGCAAGCATAGCAACAAAATTTATTGTTTTTGGGACGCATATGCTCAGGAACACTAAGCAAATTCGAATGACATTTTTGCCTTCTATTCTCAATATGATAATTTGTCAATTTTAAGCAATAATAATTGCTTGTAAGAGGGAAGGTTGCCAGCAACACAAGTGAATTTATTTAGACCTTTTTATAGACTAATCAAAAATGTAATCGAAAATAACAAATTTGAATTTGGTGAGATTTTAGACCAGCTTTATATGAACTAAATCTTAAAATGATCCAATTCTTTTTCATACGTCTCTACTATATAATCTCTATTTTCCAGGAAAGTTTTAATATTTTACATATATTCGTTTGACTTATGGGAACGTTTCATTCCGATTGTAAATCTATCACTCCTTTCCCTCTTCTAGAGATTATACTTCGAGAAAATCTCTCCTTAGTGTCTAGAACTCTAGAAAACTTTTCTGAACCTTTACTGAATTGCTTTTTAGACAATTCACATGAAGACAATGTGCGGCTTCGTTTTTCTTAGGATTAATTCATTGCTCTCGGTTGCTTATCAGCGTTTGAATTGTTTTTTTTTTTTTGTCAATCCATTGTCAAACGTTTAGCTGAGCACTCTCATCAAAACTATGTAGTTTGTAAAATAGAAATTTCGTTATTTGTGGTTAATTTAAAAACATTTTTTTAGGAGAACATGTTATTAAGGAAGACAATGTTTGTACCTTTGTTTGTCAAAGAACTCCTACCATATGTTCTTGGTTTCTTTAATTGTCACATAAGCATGTTTTTTGCTTCATTGGCACGTTTGTATTTCAATTTCTCTTCTCTATCAGATCATCAGGTACATGCTACCTTTACCAGAACAAATGTCAACAACAATTACTTGTTAAACAAAAGTATCATAACAAACTGAGAAGGGGATTATCCGTATAAAATTCGTGCACACATACACGCACACAATATCTATATATATATAACATTTCAATACAATTGTTTAGATATTATAGCCAGAGGCTCTTCTAGTGATATTCTAATGATAGCCTTTGTCTTCGTTATAGCAGCAGACATATGAAGCAACCAATAAAAGATTTAACATTTCATTTGAGATTAAGTTGGGAAGCATGTGTGTAGGTGAAGTGTGTGTTATGGTATATGTGTGTACATTATAAGGAGGCAGTTGTTGTTTGTAACTATGATGATTGTCACATGAAAATTTATTGAATTGTTAATCATACGTTGCCGGGGTATTAGCATTAACATCATTGCGATGTTGTGAGGCGGTGAGTTGCACATTGTCCTCAGATGTTTATGTATTTAAAGACTTTCTTTTGTAATATTGTTGTTTTTTGTTTTTGTTTTTCTTATTTATTTATAATTTTTTCCATATATCTGAAGCGATCTGTCCTTAAGTCCGTCTACTGTTGGAACGCTAACATTTGTCAATTTTGATATATTTTAGGACGTGAAATTTTGTACTTGCAGACATTTTTAGTTTTTATTTAAAACGAGTCAAAGTGCTTAAGAGCTACACCCAAAATATAGCTGTGAAATTGAAAGCGATGAGAGTGGGTAGGATTGCATACCAAACACGCCCATAATTTATTATTTTGTAAGCGGGTACGTAGTACACTTTTAAAGAGCATAATCAAGCATCTTCCACGCCCACATTTTGTTTATTTACAAATAGTAACAATTTAAGAAATTTGTAATTTTTTCTTTTCCGCAAAACTTATGAACTTACCACCCCTTGCACCTGCTTGGTGTTGAATTTATTAAAATAATCAACAGATCAGCAAACCATTAACCCTAACTGACCTGTAAACATATACAGTGTCCGTGTGTTAGTGTATGCCGGCTAGTCGTACATTGTTACAGAATTCTCAGCCACTTTAGCTTTTTAACTCATCTCTCTCTTGATTAGCAATATAAGTATACACTACACCTGCTTAATATTTAAGGCGTGGCTGCAATCATCACTTGCACCAACACATCAACATGTATGTATGCATATAAAAATAAAAAAAATGCATATGTTTGCAACGCTTGATATGCAATATAAGATAATGGTTGTGTAAGGGGCACACATGAGATCTCTTCCTCCTTCAATGAGTGTTTCAATATAACAAAATGGAGTGCGGCTAAGCATGCAAGACCCCGGGTTATGATTTAGTGTAATGGGTGGATATAAGAGCAATTGTTTACATTTGCGAATTCAATGGGCTTTTAAATGCTTGGTTAACCCTTCGTAAGGGGCAAAAAATTTATGAACATAAATTGTGTTTGTGTTCTTGAAGAGGCGACGGAGACAATGCCAGCCTTTGACTTGAACATATATAAGCAACGAAGCGTTAACAATTGCTAAACGCCATTCTTTTCATTTACGCTGAGTCGTTGGTTGGTTGGTTCGTTGTTGTTGTTGTTGTTATTGTTATTGCTTTGTACTTTTTTACAATTGTTGTTCTGTTGTACAGTTTTTTGTTTGTTATTGTGTTGTGTGTATATGTGTGTATGAGTGTTTGTTCTGCCTTTTGATTTAGCTTCTGCCAGCGTTCTCACTCCCGCGCTTACTAAATGGAAATGCTAGCAGAAAATATTGTTGCCTTAACTTGTCGTGGTTGCTGTTGATGTTTCGCAACACCCACTTCCTGTTTATGCTAATTTTTTTTTACTTTATTTTATTTTATTTTAATTTTTTGTTTTTTTGGTGAAACGTTTTTATATAAACAAACAATTTATCGCTGCTGATTTGGGTGTATGCATGCATTAATTGTACAATATAAAGGATGTAGTCAAGTGTGTGTGTGTGTGCTCAAGTTTCATTTCACTTTAATGTAATTGTGTGGTTGTATGTTTACTAAAAAATATAAAAATAACAACAACGTACGAATTATTGCAGAACACACGAATACTTGCAAACATATGCAAACAGATGCATGTCGTGTATCGTTGCTATTATTCTTTACTTACATAATAAAAATACACTTGTACACCCATGCACACATCCATAGATACAATATTTTGTTTAATGCCAACCTACGGAGATAAACAATTTTGTGGTAGGCGTTACTTTCACATGCTGCATATACACGCTCTTCAGATAGTGCCAACAAAACAAAAAACACAGAAACATACTTTTTATTATATGATTGTTGGTATAAATGTTGTAAACGTGTGAATGTGGTGCTATGTGGAGTTCTGGTGCTGGTCCTAGTACCGTTCAAGTTGACGATTGTAGAGTTGCTTTGAAAATTTACACTTGACTGCCTGCTACGCTCTACTCTGCTCTTGTATTCACGAAGGCATATCGCCACAAGTATGTATCATATAAATTTTTGATAAGTGTGTGTGTGTAACCTTTTATGTGAGACCGTCCGCCCTTGGTGTAAAAGGAAACAAACAAAAAAAAAAAATAACTTTAGACAGATGGGCAGCCAGTTAAAAATACATGAACTGATCATTATCAGTGGCAATCAGTATGAGGGGAAAACAATGATAATTCTTTAAGAGGCCTTTAAGCTCATTTTAGATCATCAGTTGTTTACAATTGGAAAAATTAATAAACAAACAAAGCTATACTTGGCTTAGACTTCACCCGAGATATATACGTAAACTGAGCGCCCCCTTTCATCGACTTAAAGTAATATATAATACCTAGACGAATGGTCAAAGTTATTCTTAAACTAGGGAAATTCAAATGTGAAACTATGAACTTAACACGTATTTATTTATCAATGTACCAAAGAACAAGGAAGTTGATATTATTAGAGAATCCATCCAGCACCCGCCATGCCCACATTTTTTAAATAGATTCTGTGCTTGTAAAAATAGTTGACTTCAATTTAATTTAAAAAGGGTGTGGTTTTTATATCGAATTTCATAGAAATATTTTGAAAATTAAATGCAGTTGAATTTCTTCAATCGTTCCAAACCAGAACACTGAATTGTTTACTATAATAGGTTCGTTTATGGATTACAAAAATATCCAAACAAGTGGTACATGTCACAACAAAACTTATGTCGAAATGGCACATAGTTAACTTAAGTCACTTACTTATTCATCAACTCGTGCTGGGTCTGGTGGTTTCCGCAAAAGATGGGTGGATTTAATAGAATTTAGAATAGTCCGTTCATATGTATGAGTATATTTTAAAAAAGCTACTTGGTTACAAGGGCTTTTTGCTGGCTTCTTTTAATTGCATGCAGTTGATCTCAGCCTATAAGATGATAGGGAGACGGCCGCCGTTGTTTCAAAGGTAGCTTTTTGGCCTTTTATGAATTTTCTCTGATATGATGAGATACCGATGATTTGAAGAGTTGCTTCCCTGAACGATAAATTTCCTTGTTGAAACGCACATCAAGAAATTGTGTAACAAGTTACTGGGGTCGTGCTTCTTATGTTTCATGTAATGTTTTACAAATTGATGAATTTTCGTTGTAGGCTTTTACTACCATTTCTATAAAATTATAATGGAGTGATGTCCTTAGAAGTTGCTGGGATATCATGTTTAAAAAAAATATTTCTAAGAATGATGCAACACTAAAGAATAATGATTTTTTTTTTGGTCGTGAAGATGAAAATTCTTATAGGCCTTAGGTCAACTAGCAAATCAAAAACAAACAAAAAAAACATTTTTAAACATTCGTTCCTCAACATAAAAATAATTTTAAAAAAAAATTTTAATCCGTGGAAAGGAAAAACAATCGAAATCTTTGTCGTCTACAGAGTTAGCGAACAAGTGTAAAACTTTCTTTTACTTCTACTTCGTTAAGCAGCAAACTTAATACGTTTATTCCTTATTCAGTCTAATTCTTTATAATTATAGTAACAGGCACAACATGTGCTGATCTTTTCGACCATATTGCGATAAGATTTTTTAAACAGAAATGAATATTCTTTGCTTCATATTCCCTCACTCTTGATTGGCTTTTATGTATAACCCCGTTAACTCTAAACGAAAGCCATTTGAATTTTAGTTTCAATTGTTTTATATGAACATACAAAATGTTGTCCTTATAAAAGAAATTAATTAAGTTATGACTTGAGGCTTTAGACAATAATAAAAGAGTGAGACTGAAAAAGAACATTTCCGCCATGTGATGCATGGTTAACCCTTTTCAAATGTTATTATTAATAAAAAAGTTTAAAAAAACTTGCCAGCAGCAGTAGTAAAAAACAATAATTGAACTTGTCACCGACAACACAATAAAACAAATGTTAGAAAACGGAGTTTTCTTTTATGTTGCCTTAAATTGCTTTTTCAATGTCCTCGTTCAACTACATTACATAGACATACATAAGGTTTTAAGCGAGCATATTTATTATAAAAAATTCAATTCATACTGAATACTGATACCATTTAAAGACAGTACGGTTCTGTCTACTTTTCTCTGTTTTATAAAAATATAAAAAAAATAATAATTAAAATTATTGCTTTTTGTTATACCGAGTCTACGAACTTCAAAATTGGTGCACATATTTATTATTTAGTAATCTCATCCATCTATATTCCAAAAGTGGGCATGGTCGAATAACAGACACGCTCATAATTTAAAAAAACATACTTGGCACAAAACTTGACTTGCAAACTAATACATACTACGAAGCACTTTTAAAGGATATAATCATATACTTGCCACGTCCACCATTTGTATTAAGATGTGGAGGGTATTTGAAATTTGTTCTTAACCAAATTTAGCTTTCTCAATTGTTGAATGAAAATCCGATTATAACACGGACATATATAATTTATAAATGTACGCATATGTGGAAGCAAGTGTGAATAAATAGCCTCAAGTTTTAATTATAGTATAAAATCATAAATAATTTAAATATATTCTTCAACATTATATACCATATGAAAAAGGAAAAGTTGAATCTTTTAAAAATATACACCGTTTCATGGATCATAAACGATTATTTGCTGAGAAAACTCATTTTTAATGTAAAAAAGGTATTTATTGTGAAAATAATTTTCCAAAATTTAATTATGAACTTTATGATACATTGAAATATTCAATTGCATTTAAAAAAGGAGCCTTTGACAAGGACTTTATGCTTAATTTCTGCACGTGTTGCCCGGAGTTGCTCAGATATTAGCATAAACAAATTTTCCAATTTTTTTTTTTTATGTTCCTTAGACCAACGTCCACTCTTCTTAGACATATTGTTCTATGGTTCATATCATAAATTAATTACTCTTATGCATAAATGTGAGTATACAGCCCCTAGGCTTTAGTGTGTAACACTCATACGCCACAATGTTTTGTTATGTGACAATATAAATTTAATTTAAAATTGTTAAGAAATTCATACGCTGTGTTTGGTTTTTCACAATGCTCTCTCTCTCTCTCTCTCTCTGTCTCTGTCCATAAAAAATAACTTTAATAATTTAACGGAAAGCAAAACATTTGGGTTTCTACCAACTAAGAAAGCTTTCGCTTGTTAAACTAACCTCAACTTTCATGTTAAATTTCTTAACTTTTTTACTTTGATTCTCCGCTAAATTTGAAACTGATACAGTCATAGTAAAACAAAATTATCAATAAATGATATTCGCATGGTTTATTAAGACTTTTCTCGTTCTACAATGATTATGCAACGGAATATCTATTGCTGTTATCCAAGTCAAATCACTTTATCATATAACTGTTGTACACAAAAGCAGTTGAATGTCAAATGTAGTCTATAAGATATTGTCCGATTGTTTTGTGAACTTTTTTTTTAACATTTAAAATAAACTCTAAAGTGTTCACATATCTACAAATGCTGTAGTACTGACAATAATTCAAGTTGTAACATGAAACAAGTAAAAAAGTTAAACTCAGCTTAAAGAAAATTTCAAACACATTAAAACAAAATTTATCAATTATAATAAATAAATGATAAATTGTACATATTAGGCGTGGTCTTAAAGCAATTTTTAAGTTAAACCATTTTTCATTTTATTCTTTAGCAGAAACGTAAGACTATGGTCTGCATGCCCCTTTATGTCAAATTAAAATAAAGTGTAAATTATGAAAGAGGCCTAAGACAATTTTTCAAACACATTTGGACACATTTCTTCAGATATTTTCAAAATTTGACCTTTTTTGGAACATCGGACTTAGACCACTTACATAATTAGACTGTTACAATTGTAAAAACTACATTTTTTCACTGCTTCTTCTATAGAAAAATTTAGGGCGTGGCAGACAACAGATTACACACTTCCTATGTATAACATATCAGCTTACAAGAACGCTTGAGTTACCAACGTTTACGCCCTATGAATGTGATGGGTTTAAAAATCCATATGAAAACAAACAAACGTTCATATACCATGAGAGAATTTTGTGTGTTTGTGCTGAGTGTGCGTGTTAAGTAAGCTCTTGTCTCAAGTGTTATTACTACTTGTTTAAGATAAACTGATTCAAATATTCATACATACATCTTATATCTTACATCTTGCTGTTTTTTGCCACGTCAGCCAGACAAACATAATAAAATTTATGAAACTCTGACAAAAAATAAATATTTCTAATACTCAGAAATAGTAATAACGAGAAAGGAAAGAGTGATTTAAATCTAGTAAAGGAAGAGAATAATGTATATTACGAGACGAAGAAGAAGAAGAAGAAGAAAGTAAGGAACACACATTCAAGAGTTCGCCTCCACATGCTTTTTTTTTTCGTACATTTTTTCTATGCATACGATTTTTACTTACACTTGCAGTTTATCCATATATTTTAGTTACAAATAGTCACAAGCACATTCAGGATTTGAGCTAAACATATATTGTGTAAAAACCTCTTTTCTGGTTTGGTCGCATAACAAGATTATAACTGTGCATCTCTATTGTCAGCGCACCGGAAAAAAGCATTTCCACCCACCTTCCATGTGTACCCCTTGATTTTCTATGAAATATATTTACAAGTCAAGAAATATTAATATATTTTTATTCATATCTATCTCGAGAGTGCAATAAAACAAATGACAAACAACATTTGAACTCACTTTCAACGTTGAACTACTACCATCCCTACATGCAGATTTCTAAACGAATAAAAGTGAACGCACAACAAGTGTGAACATGTATGTATGGTTTATATATACTAACAAGAATAAGTTTAGCTAACCAGCAAGAAAAATGCATTCATTTCTTGTCGCTTTCGAAGTTTCCCTTCGGATGTTCTTTTGTTTTTTGTGACAATCCCTGCCTGCTTTTTTTCTCATTCATTAAAGCGAAAGCATTGGGGGAGTTGTTATTATTATTGTGGGTTTCTACATTGTGCTGGTTAACATAATTTTACGATCCTTCACTTGCACCATTTACAATTGCTGTGGCCTCACTTGGCTTTATATCAACTTTGAGACACTTTCCATTAAAATTATTCAAGATTTTTTATATTCTTGACGTCACTAAAATTTAAACCTCAAGGGTTTTTGTTAATATAGATATAATTAAATAGATGGAAAAACAAAGATATAAATAGATGGGTAAAAATCGAATTTTACGCCTCCTTTAAACATTTCTATTAGATAAATGTTGCACACCTTTAAAAATATTTCATTACTTCTTCATTTTTATTAAAAATTTCAATCAACTTTTTGCTTAACATCAGCTTTCATAAAGTAACGTTTAAAGTTTATCATAAATAAAAATGTGCTTAAAATACCGCTTAACCCATATATACTATAAGAAAAAATTTAATTATTTTATAAACTTTTCCTAAGTCCTTCGCTTCCTGGTAGGTAACCAGGATAGAAAATGTAATACAATTTAATTTAAACGAATATTAATACAAAGCCATAAACAATTTTTACACAAATGCCAGAAACAAAAAAAAGATTTTTTTCAACACACGATCCACAACCAAAACAAACACGAAAATTGGGTCTTAATGAAAAAAGAAAATGTAGAAATGAAATTTTATTCAAAACAAAGGAAGAAATACAGTTAACTTTCAAAAAACACACACGTATGAGTAAGAGGGTTGAAAAGATTGGAAAAAATCCCCAGAGATTTGTTTTTAAATTAAGTGAAGAAAAAGGAAATCAAAACGCTAAAGTTTAGAAATCATGGTAAAAAAGGCCAACACACCCTAAGACTCTTCCACCAATTTATCTTAAAAAAAAAAACGAATAAAACTACCCCGATATTTAGTAATGATAAATAAATAAATAGAAGGAGACCATATGAGACCGCACCACACCAGCTTAGACAATCAAACTTACACAGTTTGGATTAGAGTGGCAAAAGCGAAAGCAGACTCCCCAAGTACTAATTCAAGTATAATAAGATAGTACCCCAATTGAAAATATCCCTTAGAAAGATACATTCGATTAATAGATTATATCCTGACACATCACCACAACTTGAGTTATACTTTGCCTTCTCCAAGTGCTCTATCTTGTAATTCAATGTTTACTTGTTTGTATATAAATGGTGGGTTTATGGAATTAAAAAGAAACCCTCAAAGATAATTACATGTTGCTTAAATATTTGTCTAAAATATAAATGAACTTTTATATCATGTTAGGAAAGAAATGATTATAAATTCGTGGTCTATTGTTTCCTTTACAACATCACGAAGGAATCATTACAGATTCTATAAAATATAAATATTGTCGGACTCGATTTAGACATGTCCGTCCACGAGTCGGCCTATTGATGGCACTCTGGCGGTCGTAATTTTGAGCTGAACTTTTTTATATTCTATTTTCTGTATCCCGATTGTTATTATGATTGAGCAAAGTCGTTGGAGAGCCACACAAGACAAGCCACAAACGACAAGTGTAGCGTGTAGTTGTCTACATTTCTACCCGTTACTTTGAGTTGTAATTAATATGAAAAAATAATGAAAAAAAATTTATAACATTTAAACCATTAAGATAACAGTAACGCATAAGAGCGAAGCGCATGAATGAATGGACAACAAATAATTGTAACAGCAGCGACTTTGACAACGCGACAACAGCCAACATCATGAAACAAAAGTCAGTTGTTAAGGCTGGCAGCGAAGGCCACAGAGACGGACGGAGGGAGGAACAGACACTTTGAAGTAATAAAATGCAGAAACAAAATGAATAAATGCTGCGGAAGGTTTTTCGCATGCAAATACGTCTGTAAGCAGAGTGGACAAAACAACAAAAAATACATACTTAAAAATAACAAAAACAAGCAACAGCCAATCCAACCAGTTATGTAGTAAGTGCACTGACAGATAACCAACGGCGGCACCAGACCTGTTAACTGCAAGATATAGACGTATAAATATTTTCGATAATTTATGCCGACTCGCCTAAGTGTGTCTGTACGTACACATGCATTTATGGTAAGGAGACATGCCAATGTGAATATTTATGGACGAATGTGAAATATTGTGTTGACGGTTGTGCTTTTCGTTTGGGTTCAAACAGTAGGATTTTCAAGAGTGAAAATGGAATAAATATCAACATACGCCCTTATTTCTACCCGACATAGTAAAGTTTAAGTTTCTTTACCTCATAAAAGTTTTAGTTGGTTTTTGTGTTGATTATTTGTTACCGCTTGAAGATCCCAGATCCTTTCTGCCTTTACTACGAAACTTTATATATTCCCTCCCATCACAACTTTTAAGTAACCTAACTGCTCTGACTGTAGGCGGTTATTTTGTTATAAATTATTTTGCGAAGCTAAATCGAAAATCGAAACGTTTTAAATACCACCGTATCACAGAAACCAACTCAATTTATACAAGTACGTATGTGATGCTTTGTAACATTGTGTGACTGTGATATTCATGTCAGCATCAAAGCTTGAAATTTTTTTTCGTTCCCTATCCTGTTGTGCGTTTGTCTGTAGTACAGTGGAGCATGGTAAGGTAACAACTTTATTAGTTGAAATTGTTATACTTTACATACCATACGTGCGGCACAGGCGTCTTAATAAATTTATGAAAATTTTATGGACAAAGTTGGGAGGAGTAACATTACATTCTGTATCATATGCATACGTGTGCGATTGTGTGTGTACATATTTACTCACTCGAAGCTATGAATTAAAAATGAACACAAAAACACAATTATTGTGAAGAGGTACCAGCGAGAGACGTGTGTTTGTTGGGAGAGAATGCATACCAGGTATAATTTAACCTAATTCATACAGAGGTCTCGTGTGACGGTGCATTTTTGCACCAAGTGTGTGGAGAACAATACGTTGGCGCTGGTGCAAGTGCGTATTTGTAACAAAAAATGACAACCGTTGTCGATCTAAGTCAGCAACCAACCAACCAAGTTGCTAACTAGCACACTCACGGGCTGGCTGACTCGTTGAGTTGCATGGTCTGAGATGTGCACTTGAGTTTACTGATGCCGAGTAATAAAGCAATTTTCTACCTACACGCATATTTCTGTCCTCGTTGCCTTGTTGCTTCAAGCTGTTGTGTTGTGCTGTGCTGTTATACTATGATGTGGCAGTTGCCAATTTGCTGCGGACCAGCATGCCGTACTCTATACTACCATTGCAGTAGATTTGCATTTTTGCTCATTTCAACATCTTATAAATTAACGCATGCATTTGTTCTTTGGCTGGTTCATTTTTTTTTTCTTGTTTTTCTTTTTATTTTTTATTTTTTTAGTTTTTTTTTTTTTTGTTATTTCCTTCTAGGCATACTACTGCATAATATTGCTGCAGCATTGTAATGAGCATGAATATTACAATTGCTTATGAGAATGACTATGACTACCAATCATCACAACGGCCCGTTGATATGTTTGTCAGGCTGGGCGAGAAGACCTTTCAAAGCACATTAACTGTCAGGCGATACTAAATGTTGTGTGAAATGTTTGCGTGTTCTACACTGACAGTTGAGTTGTTTAGTGTAAGTGTAGGGAAATCAGTTTTTCCGGGAAGCCTAAAACTAAAATGCTTTCGGGTAATTTATCAAAGTGTTGAATGAAAGCGTGTTTTTCAATGTATTTCATTTGTGCCTGTGTAAAGAGACTACAACGTATTACACCTGCCGCTACAACCGTCATTAAAAGTAATTTATTTTTAACTGTACAACAATTTAGCAATTTAGATTTGTTGCTGTTTCCCAAACAATCACAACAAAACAACAAAACAACAAATATTCGTATTCATGCGAATACAATGCTATTGAGAAACGAGTTATTAAATAATTTGACAAAGGCACGCAATCGATATCAACAGAGCGTAAAACCAGTTATGAACGTTAACCAACAAAACTAAATTTTTTGGTCAAAAATTAAAAAAAAAAAAATCAATTATTCATCTATTCTGTCCGTTCTGGCCCATTCGTGTGCACAAGTGACTTTCATCCACCCACTTAACCGACTATTCGATGTGTGAATATGTGTGCGTTTTATGTTTCTGGCCTCTCTTCGTTATCAGGCCAAACCAATTAGATCTTCAACAATAGTTACAACAACAACAACACCCAGAAAAACAGCTATATATAAAGATTAGAGTAAATTTTCAACACTCTCCACCATCACATAGGTTGTAAACTATAATTAAGCTGTAAATGTCGTATCGATTGATACCCTAGTAGTTAAATTATTCAATTTTTTCTGGGTGTTTTGAGAGTATGTAACAATTAATCTAAAAGGATTAAATTTTTAGATGGAATTTTTACGTAAGTTATGGGTGTGACTCTTATTCTCTTTTTCGTGTTTTTATTTTATAAAAAATGTTTTTTTTTGCTTAAATTAATAATAAATATTTGATGTCAATATATGGCGTTCACTCTATAATACTTACAGTCAAGTTCGCCCATTTACACCACTTCCACAAGAGACGCAGGGTAATTTAACTAAAGTTACTCATATGGATATTTTTGTAGTCACCAAAATCAATTTTAATTATAAACGTTGACAGTGACTTTAAATGGAAAAGTTTCTTTTCCACCATTCATCTAAATGTGTTGATTTTTTCTTCTAAAAGTTACAAATGCATCAACAAACTAAATATATTATCAACCGCGTAATGGAAGTATATAAAAAAGGACACCCAACGCAACCATCTCGATTGACAAATTAGTTTATAGTGTTGAGCAATTTTGGTTATTATTCAAAATGCAGTGCTAGCGAGTTGTCGTAGTGTAATGTGGCGCGGTGTCATAACTGTTTATAACATTTCGTTCGCTGTAAGCTTAAGTGTTCACTAATCAATCTTTTTTGCAGTATTTGGTGCACCCACAAAATTCTCCGACAACCATTAACGTTAATGAATTAGAAACTGTGTGCATGTGTCGACGGGTGTAATAACAATTTTGCATTTTAACACAATGAACGGTAATTAATTGACAATGGAGGTGCAAATATTATTCATCTAGCACAGAAACATTACGAATATTATACAATAAATTAATTATTGTGCATTTTACAATTATTTCTTAATTACATGAAATGTAATCAAGTTATTTCTTTATCATTGTATGGAAATCATATTATACGTATACATACATATATGCTTAGATTGGTCACAGAATACGTTCAACGGCGAATAACTAAACTGAGGCATAAGCGGTAAACATTTTTTTTGGGGCTACTTAGCTCATTTTGTTCAAAAATTTTTATATAATTTTGAAGGTCTGTATATTGCGATGACTGCGCAATTGTTTAGACCACTAAACGTTAAATCCACCACTGCCTATATTTAGCACAATGGGCGTGGCAGGTGTATAATGTTTCTCAGCAAAAGTGTATGTTTAACGTATAAACTTGCAAGTCGGATTATACGTCAAAATAGGGACTTTTGTAGATTGTGGGCCGGTTTTTGGAACTTCGCACAAAAATGAAAATCCATACATACATATATATGTGTAGCAAATTTCCATTATGGTAAATTGTGGACGTGGCCTTTAAATAGTACAAAAGTATAAAAGACATGCACTCAGACATGAGAACGGACATATCTACATAAACTCAAATTTGTATATCTATATTTATTTTTATATGTATCTCTGACATCTGCCAGCTTTTGTGAAGGGTATACGAAGTATGGTGCAGCTGTGAGTACAAGCCACTAAATAAAGTAGAAGCAATTTATTTTACTTTTTGTACTTGTACTCGCTCAACAACTTTGTACAAAATAATTTATACATTTTGTCAATATTGAGTTGTCTCTTAATGGTGGCATCTGTTATCTATGTGGTAACCTTGACACTCACAACATGTACGTACCGTACAATAGCGCACAAAAATACAACGAACATAGTTCAGCGTTCAGTTTGCACATAACAAGAAGAAAACCTTGTCTGTACGTTATTATTTATTGTAAAATGTGTGCGTGTGCGTGTGCGAATGTGTGTGATTGCCTTTCAACAGCACAATATCACGATATCAGCCAACTTATCTTCACAAACAAAAGAGTTAAGACATGTGTTGGGTATTCTGTGTGCGTAAGCGTGTGCAAGTGCGTGTGCGTGTGTTAATGTAAATAGTCTTTCGTTCAATTTTAATTGCTTTCAACTTTATCTTAAATAAGTGGATGTCTCTGTGCCTTTTCCACAGTAAATGTTGTTTTATGTTTTTAACATTTGCGTACCAAACCGTATGCGAGCATACGTCACGTTGCGTTGCTTTACGTTATTATAAGTAATTGTATTGTATTTATTTCTGTGAGTATTTGACAATCGATGAATTGTTGAAGTGAGCGGAGGGCATGTTTATATTTGCACAGAACTCCTTTGTACTGAGTAAGGTTGTTCTTGTCTAAGAGAGAAATAAAACAAGAAAATACTTTATCGCTAATTCCCACATGTTTTTAATTCATGCACGCATGCACACATATACACATGCTTTTTAAGTGGTAGGCTTCGTGCACAGTGATTCATTCATTCATTTATGTATTTAAGCATTCAACCCATTATAGTTGTTGAGTTGAGTTTAAAGGCGGAGAAGGTGAGATATCTTATTACATTTTCTTTTTCGTTTTCTTTTTAGATATTCGCCCACGAAACTGACAGGAATCTTAATTGTCGCATGTGTGTTGAATAATTGTGTGTTCAGCGAAATTTTACTTTTGTTGTTATTATTGTACATTGCACAGCAGCAGAGCTTCAAAAGTCAGTTAGTTAGTCAGACGCGCAATTTAAGCCAACCAACCACCACCAGCCAGTATGATGTTTTGCTTGTCGTTTTGTGTCCATTTGTAACTCTTGACAGAAAACTGACACGTCGAAGCAAATACTATAAACGCATAAGCTCTACATCCTACAGATATTAACTTTAAATGTAACAGAAGTAATGAAAGAAAAATTTTGAGAAAATTATTTGCAAAAATTTTAAACTAAAAAATTCACATGGAAACAAAATAATAGTGATTTAAATAAGTTTTTATTGTTCTAACAGTATAAACTTTTTGTAAAAATAACTTTTAAAAAATGTCGATTTTGATCAATCAATTCCGGTCTTTATTGAAATTTTAAAACCTTTCCTCGTTCTGTTTGTATCAAACATTTCAATCACTCTTAATAACTAATATTTATACTCGTTACGAAAGAGAGGCGAATTTGAAAAGCCTTCAAATCAATAATAATTGATTTACTTGAATCGTAAAACCAGATTTCTTGTTTTCCACCATTGGCCATGAAAGACACATAATAACAAACATTAAGAATTGACTTGTGGCCACCACCAAGGCAGCCAGCAACATTATCAGCGTCATCAACATCAGCATCAGAAGCCGCATTCGCTAATAACCGCGGTCTGGCGCAACGATATTTTAATAATGTCAAAATAAATTGAACATAAATTTGTACAAGTTGTACTCTTGAAGAAGCACGCGAACAGCAGAAGAGAGGAAAGGCTGTAATGACAGAGACAAGTCTAAGCTAAAACGTTTGGCCACTTGTCTTAAAACCATCAATGATTTTTTTTTTTACTTAATTTTTATTTTTTTTGCTAAAAGCTTAACCGCTGTATAGGAAGGCGACCGTGGTTTTATACCCTTGCAAATATTCATATTAGTGTCCCCATAAATGTCTAAATGAATTTTATGTGCAGTTTGTTAAACATTGATCTGCCAGCCACAACAATCAACTAGAATGTCAATTAACCGACAGTGCTTAAAGAGATGTCTGCTTGTTTTATAAATGTGACTACCTTTATATCGCTTATGATCGGGGCTTAGAGAGAGATGATGGTGGGCCCTGTTTGTCACAAAACAAGACTTGAAATTTGTAGCTGTCTCGCCCAAAACTATTTCTTTTCCATTTGATGACTCAATTAAAAGAAAAGAATTCTTATCAAAAACATCAGTTGAGGTTTCATTTAGAACATATATTTAGAACAATATTGCATAAAGTTATGGTAGCGAACAAGGTGGAATGTAAAGGGAAAATAAATCTCTCCACATTGCATCATCATTACATGGTAACGGAAAATTTCCTTAATTAAGCCTTAGTGAAATGACACTTTAGAAGCGCAATTGCGGGAATTTTTTACAAAATATTTCATTATTCATATCCATTCATATGCATGAGCAGCTGAATGTATACAATTTTCAAACAAAGAAAAATGTCTACTCTAAGTGAACTTTTGTGTGAAAGTGTCTCATTCATCGCAAACCAAGAATTTCAAGTTTCGAAAAACTTTTCATCATCCGTTTACGCATTTTATTAACTCTTTGGAATTATTAGAGTGGAAAAAAATAGTCCAAGATTGTAAAGGAGAGAAAAAGAAATAAACCGACTAAAACAAATTGACATGTGTCATGGAGAAGGCAAGTTGTCAAGTTGTTTGCTTCTACTCGTACTGCTCGCAAGAGAAGCGTGGAAACCGGCAACTGAACAACTAACTAAATATAACGCAAACTAACGTGAGATTTGACTTTGTGCAAGTATATGTTTCCTATACTTGCAAAGCGTGTGAGTGTCCACATGACTGAATGCATGAATAAAACAATGCAGAAAAACAACAACTAAGGAGGGGATGTGTAACCCTTTGTCACATTTAGCTTTTGACAGTTCAATAATGTGTCCAATTGTTTGTCTATCTCCGTATCTGTCTCTTCCCTAGGACATGTGTACATATGTTTTCAGGCGTGTGCTTTGTAATTTAATCTCGTGTATCGTTGCGTTTGTCATGCATTCATTAACAATATTATGTGTATGTGTTATAGCTTTTTATGTCGTTCATCATCTATTCTTCAATAATTAATAATTAATCTTTAACTTGGACGAAAACTTTGTTAATTGGGGGTGAAAGGGAAAAGGGTATAAATTTCATAAATCAATTGTTTCATCAATAAAACAACTTCTTGCGGATTTGGCTGATGGAGACAGGTTATGAAGAGCTCTTCCCAAAAAATGGAAAAACTAGGACAAACTTGTTTAGTAACCCTTACATTCGAAGAAGAATAGAGAGAGATACCAAAGTCTTAAGTCTTTTGTTCTGTAAAGTATAGGACAGGAATTGTGCGTGCCACGGTACGGGCTGTTGGTATCTTTGAAAGATTCCACAAATCATGGTGTATTCGAAAAAATCCTCGTTTAACCACCACGTTGTAACTCTATTTTTCTTCCCCTTTTAAGTCTCACTCAAAAATGAAAGTTTTTTTAAAAAAATTTTAACTTAATATCTCAAAACTTTCGGTCAGACAAACGAACATTGCTTGATGGATTTACAGTTTAATACTAATCAAGTATATAAAATATCATATACATCCCGTTATTTCATATATAAAATAATATAAACAAAATCGTAAAAGCCAATAAATTTATCTTCTCTCTCTTTTCCTTCTAAACTCTTATATTTCCAACATCGCAAAGTGTTTGGTTTGTGTTTTGAAAAAATTACAAAGGCTTGAAACAAACTTTTATATATAAAAAAAAAAAAAAAATACGTACAATTCAACAAATTATAGGTAATTACACAAATTGCTCTGTGTTGATATGAAACGTTGAGTTGAGGCAATGAATGAATTAATATAATAGAAATATTAAATACTACACACATGATGCAACTGCATTGAATCGAACGAACGGTGCATTTGTGTTGTAAAATCATTTTACGATTTTAAATAATAATGTAATAAACATTTTCAATTTACTTTTTTGTTCAGTGTACTGAATGTTATATAACTTATTTTTATATTCACGTGATTTAAGCTGTAATAAGACAAATGAACATGTTATAGTCGGACAAGATCGACCTTTCAGTAGCTTAGACCGTACACTTGTACAAGAATGTACACAATATTTATTTATGGTATATGTTTAAGTTATGCGTGACTCGTACGAGTTAGTTTTTGAAAAATCTTTCTAGGAAGTTATACAAAAAACATTAAGGTCTTAATAAAATCGTAAAAGCCTTTAGATATTTATTATGCTAAAAATTTTGAACACTCAACACCATTCAAAATACTTATAACTGGATTGTACATTAGGAGAATGGTCTTATATTTACACAGACAGACAGACAGACATCATCATTTCATTACTGGCTGAATTGAACTTATGTAGGTTTTTGGACTGTTGCAAACGTCACGCGCTTTGGTCTTGGGCGGCTCTTCCCCAGTTCTCAGTCAGACAGAGGGACAGGCAAAAAATCGATTGATACAGATTATGATGGTAATAAAGAATATTTCTCCTAAAATCTCTGCTACTCTTCTCTTGCTGTTACTAGGATTTTGCCAAATTAATTATACCGTAATTGTTTAGGTGGTGCCAGCCACTTTAAAAAGCTGTTTGCCGTTTTGCTTATAAAGGAACGTTAAACAAAACGTGATAGCAATAGTTCGCAATTGACGAAATAGTAATTACCGAGACTAACTAAACGTTACAAATGTCTAAGCTACTTAGTACGATAGTAAACTGCGTTCTAACAACTTGTCGCGGATCTATACTCTTGAAGATAATTAAATAACTGGTTGATTTTTTTGCAATTATGACGACAAGTTTTCAAATTAATGGAACTCCTTATACGGGTAAGATGGGTGGTTGTATTCTGGAAGAAAAAGAAGAATTTTAATTAATCCATTTCATAAAAAGTTGACTTGAAATCTTTACCGCCCGACATAACCTTAAATACGTTTATACGTGAACATGCTCAATTGACAGCAACCAAGTATATGTGTTTGGAGGGAGGATGCGGTGCTTGTATAGTCACCATCAAAGGTCAACATCCGGCTAATGGTCAAATGCAAAGTTGGGCAGCTAACTCGGTTGGTGTTCAAAGCTTTAGATTACATAATTATTTTTATATAACAATTTATTACAGTGTTTGATCTTATTGAACTGTTGCAAGGATTGGGAAATAACTACATGTGAAGGTATTGGCAACAAGCGAGATGGTTATCACCCGATTCAAAAACGTTTAGCCCAAATGAATGGCAGTCAGTGCGGTTTCTGTTCTCCGGGCTTTGTCATGAATATGTACAGTTTGGTGCAGGCCAAGCAGGGCCAGTTGACTATGGATGAAATCGAAAATTCATTCGGTGGCAATATATGTCGTTGTACCGGTTACCGGCCAATTCTGGATACCATGAAATCGTTTGCCGTGGACACTTGTATGAAATGCCCATCGTTCGATGGAAACGTAAAAGATATAGAAGAATTCGATTATGAAAAGTGTCCCCGTTTAAATGATAGTTTCATAGACTCTTATTACAAACCTTTAAAGACTTTGGTCTATGAAAATGGCTATCAATGGTATTGGCCTAAATTACTTAAAGAAGTCTTTGATATTTTAGACAACATACCTACTGATGATGAATACATGTTGGTAGCTGGCAATACCGCTCATGGGGTTTATCGTCGCTCAGAGAATATACGCCACTTTATTGACATAAATGCAATAAAGGAGTTGAAAGAACACTCACTTACTGCTGACAAATTGATTTTGGGTGCTAACCTTAGTCTCACCGAAACTATGGATATATTTATGAAAGCCGCTAAACAATCCGGTTTTGAATATTGCAAACAATTATGGCATCACTTTGATTTGATCGCCAATGTTCCAGTGCGAAATGTATGCTTTATTGTTGACATTTTTAAATAGAATTTCAGGTTAATTTAGAATCCATCCATTCTTGCAGAATGGTACTCTGGCAGGCAACATTTCTATTAAAAAAGCGCATCCGGAATTTCCTTCGGATATTTTTATAACCTTCGAAGCTTTGGATGTTCAAGTGGTGATTAATACTAAGGGTAGCAAAGAAGAGATTATGTCGCTTTCTGATTATCTGAAAAATGCTACTCCCAAAATGGTTCTAATGGCTTTTCACCTTAAAACCTATCCCCCACAAAAGTTCCTATTCAAATCTTATAAGGTAAGTACAAAGAAAAGACATAATGAAATATAATTGCGGCTTAACTAATGATTTTATTTAAGATTATGCCCCGAGCACAAAATGCTCATGCGATGGTAAATGCGGCCTTCCTATTGGATTATGACGACATCACCCAAGGAAAAGTTAACGATGTACGCATTTGTTTTGGATCTATATCATCTCAATTTGTGCATTCAAAAAGTGTAGAAAATTTGCTTAAGAAGCAGTGCTACTATGATAGGACCGTAGTGGAAAAGATTTTTACTGAATTATTCAATGAATTGCAACCCGACATGGTGCTTACAGATCCCTCTCCCGAATACAGGCGATTGTTGGCTTGCGGCCTATTATATAAATTTTTATTAGAGGTTGCTGCCCCTGATAAAGTAAAATCTGTCTATAGGAGTGGAGGGCCCATACTAAAGAGAGATTTGTCTTCTGGAATGCAAAATTTTGAAACGAATAAAAAAGTCTATCCCGTAACCCAACCAGTTGAAAAACTAGAAGGTAAGAAAATCAGCCTGCTTCAATATTATTAACAACTCCGTTCTCTTAAGCTTTAATACAGTGTTCCGGAGAGGCCACTTATACAAATGATACATTAACTCCACACGATTCCTTACATGTAGCTTTTGCTACGGCTAATAAAGTTGGTGCTACCATTGAAAAAATAGATGCATCTGAAGCTTTGAAAATTTCCGGAGTTATAGCGTTTTTGTCAGCTGATGATATACCGGGTGTAAACTCTTTTGTAGATGCCGATTTCCAATATGAGGTGGAAGAAATCTTCTGCTCTGGTCAAGTGCGCTATTACCATCAACCACTTGGTTTAATTGTAGCTACTAGTAGTGACATAGCCAATCGTGCTGCCACCAAAGTTCGTGCTATATATTCAAACCACAGTGACTTGGTAATGTCAACCATGGCAGAAGTATTCGCTCACCAACAATGGGATCGGGTTCATTTGAAGGTTTCCCTTGGTTCAATGGAACTTAAAGCCAGTGATGATATTGATATTAGCGGTTCAGGTATATTTCAAATGGGTCTGCAGTATCACTTCACCATGGAGCCACAATCATGCGTAGCCGTACCGTTTGAGGAAAGTCTTCAAGTATGGACGTCAACTCAGTGGATGGATCATACACAATCAGTTCTAGCAAAATTATTAAAAATCAAATCTGCAGATTTACAACTAAAGGTAAGGCGATTAGGAGGGGCTTATGGCTCCAAAATATCACGAGGTAATTTAGTGGCTTGCGCAGCTTCATTGGCCGCTTACAAACTAAATCGTCCGGTTCGCTTTGTGCAAACTATTGAATCCATGATGAAGATTAATGGTAAACGTTGGGCTTGCCGATCCGATTATGAGTTTCATGTGAAAACGAATGGTAAAATTGTAAAACTAAAAAACATCTTTTACGAAGATGCTGGCTATACAATGAATGAAAGTCCGGTGGGTTTTCATTCTACAATATGTGCCAAGAATTGTTATGAGTTAAGCAATGAAAACATAAAAGTTGAAGGGCACGCTGTACGCACAGATGCAGCCAGTTCCACGTGGTGCCGTGCCCCAGGTTCCGTCGAAGGTTAGTACTGTAGGGAAGTCAAACTTAATGTTTAATTCATTCATTTAAACTTTGTCAGGTATTGCTATGATAGAAAATATTATAGAGCATATTGCTTTTGAAGCAGAAATTGATCCAGCCGATGTACGCTTAGTGAACATCAAGAAAGGTAACAAAATGGAAGAATTGTTTCCGCGCTTTCTTCAATCCACCGAATATCGAGAAAGACGTAAAGAGATTGATTTATTTAATGAAAAAAATCGTTGGATAAAACGGGGTTTGGGTTTAGCGATCATGGAATACCCCGTAGATTACTTTGGTTCATTCCCTGCTACTGTGGCCATTTATCATGTTGATGGCTCAGTGGTGGTTTCCCATGGCGGCATAGAAATGGGTCAAGGTTTGTAATTGTAACTTGGAAGGATTTTTTAATTTTTATCCTCTAACTTGTATGCTCATTAGGTCTGAATACTAAGGTGGCCCAGGTAGTCGCTTACCATTTGGGTGTACCGTTGGAAAGTGTTAAAATTGAAGCGAGCAATACGGTAAACGGTGCTAATTCAATGGTAACGGGTGGTTCTTTAGGTAGTGAATGTGTTTGTTTTGCTGTTCGTAAGGCCTGCAACACATTAAATGAACGCCTGAAACCGATTAGGGAGAATCTTAAAAAAGATGCCACTTGGCCAGAGGTGGTAAAGGCAGCCTTTGCCCGTGATATAAATTTAATTGCTAGTGATTATCTAAAGAAAGATGATATGAAACGGTACGATGTATATGGTTTGGCTTTAACCGAATTAAAAATCGACATTCTAACTGGAAACCATTTAATTAAGCGAGTAGATATTTTAGAGGACGCTGGTGAAAGTTTAAGTCCATATGTTGATATAGGACAAGTCGAAGGATCATTCGTTATGTTATTGGGTTATTGGCTAACAGAACAATTGATTTTTGATCGTCAAACCGGAGAACTGTTGACAACACGCACCTGGAACTATAAACCACCCGGAGCGAAAGATATACCCATAGACTTTCGGGTAGAATTGCTACAGAAAAATCCCAACTCGGGGGGTTTTATGCGTTCCAAAGCCACTGGAGAGCCGGCCTGTTGCTTAGCAGTTAGTTCTATATTTGCAGTACAGCATGCCTTGCAATCGGCACGTAAAGATGCTGGTTTAAAGAGGGAATGGGTACGTTTGGAGGCGCCTACAACACCCGAGACTATTGTCTTAAATGCTGGTCATAAGGTGGAATCATTTACTTTGGAGTAAATGCGTTTATTATTATTGTTGCTATATAAGTAAGTTTGGTAAAGGGTAAAAGCTCACATGTGTGCAATATGTTTGAAAGAATCAATAAAATTGCAATAAATGTTTGCGTAATAATATATTTTTTATAATAATATGCAATATATTTTTAAACAAGTTGTTTGTGTCATATTAATACGAATTAAAGCATCACAAGGGGGAACTTTTGCTATTCTTACCACTGCGCACCGTATTTACGTTGCCTCATTATCATTCTGAGCGCGTTTTATGTATTCGGGGCCGTTCAAATTTGCTTAATAAAAATGTGGTTTAAAAATCCTATTTTTTCGTAGTGTAGTATGTGCTGTAATAGGGAGTGGTTCTAACCGTAGGGCTTCTTATTTATTATTTAAACTTTGATTTGTTGAATCATTTATCATTGCCTGTTATACTCATTACCCAGAAAAGTGTCTGAATATTTATAAGGTAAACTTTTCCCCGCTTATTGTTTATTATTTAAACAATAAATAAAGTCGCCCATAAACATCTCATAAATTCACACACAATTTGACATCTCATGTCACCTTTGGCTATAATATCAATATTCATATAGAATCATTACGCGGTCTGTTATGAAAGCTTTTTTTATTAGAAAAGATTTATATGCCATTTGACAAGGAAACAATCAAGCCAATAACTTGTACGTGCAAAGAAGAAACAATTTTAAAAGATGACAATTTCACGTTTCCTGTATACATACTTCAGTTAGTTAAGCAGGAAAGTTCTTTTGTACGAACATATAATTTACACATGCAAGTCCCAAGGCTAAAACAGAAATAATCAGGATTTCTGCTTTTTCTAGTTTTCTAGTAAAAGCTGTGTGTCTGTGCATCTGTGCGTTCACCTACTTTTTCGTATAACATCTCCTCTTGACATATCACGTTATATGATTTGTAGCCAAATTTAGTGCATTGCTATCCTCTGTACTCTGCTATTATTGTTGCGTGCCATTACACTTTGACATAAAATGTAAAACTGTAGCCCACAACTCTGACTATCTACTGTATGTTCACCTTTCTTGTGTGTCCGTCTGCATCGATTTCGTTTGGTATTCAATTCTATGCCTTCATATTGTCATGCAAATCTAATGCAGTTCAGCTTGTTCTATTGCAAATTAGTTTTAGTCATACCCACATACCTACATATTCTCTGACACTTGTTTATATATACAAACGCGCGACTGGCACTGTCCATCATTTGCCCGAAAGTGAACACATGCACACGAGCTCACATATGAAATGCATTGACATCCATAAATGTATGCGACAAGTTTATGTTGCCAACAAAAAAACAAAAAAAAACAACCAGACATGGCATGCCTTTAATGAAAATATCAGTGAATAGTCTAAACACTAAAGAAACCTAAGCCAACAATTTTGTGACCGGAATGCTTACCACAGGCCAACATAGAAGGACAGAGAGACAGACAGACTTATATAAATATATTTTGAACATTTCCCGCCACTTGGACAATATTAAAATGCTTTCCTACACAAGGTTGCAAGTAAATATAAAGATGAGTGGAAATGAGTAAAAAATGAGAACTTTACTCATTTTTAAAAGATTCATTGTGATCGGACAGGCAGGAGAGGCATGATTTTCCATGAAATGTGATACTCGTTGTTTATCCTCCCAAACCCTAATAACCAGCTACGTGCCGCCTCTTCTCAAATGCATTTTTTGGCCATGTTTGAAAACAGCAACCAGCATTGCGTTTCTAATATTTCAAATAAGACTTTATACAATTGTTTAATTAACACCTAGGGCTGAAAATCAATTATTGTGGCCGTGAACGATGCGCAAAAAGTTGCTTCAATTAACAACATCAGGAGCGGTTCCCACAAAATTCCCTTCGGCTGCACTTTACTACACAACGCATAGAGAATAAAAATCACTTTTTGGCCAACTACTAAATTTTAAATAAACAAAAATTTCTGTTTAATGTTATTTTTAGCACTGAGTGGAACCATTGAATTAAATTATTTTTGAGATATATTAAATATTTTATTTAAAAACAAAGCAAAAAAAAATGGAAAATAGGACAAAAAGAACCGTTAAAAAGTGATTTATAGAGAAATTCATTCTTTTTCACTATAATTACGGCGGCTGTTGCCCGCAAAGGCGATGACGGCAATGAAGTTGCTTGCGTTTAAGCAGCACGGAATACATTAATTACAATATAGCCGCGAGCTAATCGCAAACTATGCACTTGCACCGTTGCCATGAAAGGGAATGTAAAGAATGCCACAATGGTCACGTATACGTGTATAAACACTTTGATCCTCTTTCCAGTAAACGAAGCTTGAAATTTGTAAAATTGATTTTATACTACAGATGGAAACGCAGGCTGACCTTACCAACCACCCATTTCACCTACACAAACACACATGCACGCACACACATGTAGGAGCCTTTTATGTTCTATTTTGGTTGAAGGGGATCCTATGGATCTTTCTCTATTTTTTTATTATATCATCACTCTCTCCCTCTCTCTTTCCCTCTTTCTATATGGTTCTGTTCATATTATGTCTGATAAAATTACAATAATTCTTATTCACAGAAGACATATGCGTTCGAACACAAGCTACGTATGCAAACAAGGCAGAGAGCTGGCGCGCGAACATCGAGTGCATAATTTTATTGAGGGCTCTAAAGTAAACAAATTGAATTAATTACATCGTCTGGCCCGACAGAGTGTGGTATTTATGATGGAGACGAGTATATAATAACAATGCGTTCGCCTGATGTCACGCGTACAACAATAATCAAAGTATAGCATATAATGCAAATATATGTAAATCTTTGCATTTCATGGTGAACTTTTATTACCACACATAAAAACGCACATACGCTTACAGTCATATGTGTAGAGAGATAGACAGACAGACAGATAGATACATATTCAAGTAAACTCATTAAAAGCTTATAAAGCGAATGTGTCCGGCATGCAACTACGTGTGAGAAAAAACAAACTATTGAAAATTTTATAATTAGTTAAGCTCAACTTCTTAATACGCTACGCTACGCTACTATATACAAATGCATAATTTGTTTAAAACTATCAGTAAATCGTATTTTTAAAAAAGGTTTATAAGTATGCTGACATAGGCCAACTATTCTCCACATTTATGTGAAAATGTGACAAATATGTGGCACTATGCGATCTCTCCTGAAAGCAAAATTACACCACAAATATTTCAGAAATTGCAATCTACACTTAAGCATAAAAAAGACAGGACAACTGCAGGAAAACTCATAGTAGCCAAATCTAGGTAATCTAGAGTCCCTTAACCAAAGAAAATATTTAGACCAAATAAACATATTTTTGCTTTTACAGAGTTTTTAAAAAAAGAAATATTTTACAATAAACCCATAGAAACTCTTCAGGTTCGAGCCAAACTGTATCACTTGGTTATTATTTTAGCATTTCCATTGAAAACAGTAGAAGAAAATGTGTGATTGAAAACCATAATGTACGAAACAATTACACAAGAAAGTACTTTGTGTTAAACATTTAAACGCACCCTAAAGACAAGGACATTATAGTGCTTCTGCGATTGAGTTATAAAGTAAAGACATCAGTAATTGTAATCTCTCAAGGAATAATATGCGAATATTATGCTATGCAGTCCAGGGAACAAAGTCAGAAGCGCCGCGTCTAGGAGGAGTTTAAAATTTCAATTACAATCAATTAAAAGCTTCAACATGACAAGAGGACAATCTGAATTAATTTTATGTTTAATTTTTTGCGATGATCACGTTTTCCAAAATTGTTTTGCGTATACAACCATTACATTTATTCACACATTAAACTACATTACTCGTAAATGTCTATAAACAAAAATTTAAAAAAAAAACAAAGAAATCAAAGATTCTCCTACAAAAAAAACTGAACTACAACTTCAATTAAAATTTTAATATTCTTTCGATGTGAATTTGCCCAATCCCCTCTTTTTCAGAACACATCAAAATGGTAAGAATGCCATGAGAGGTAGGAGACGGATGTGAATGGCTGGCTACATGTACAATAGTAAGCTTAATATCCGTGTGAATTGCAACTGATTGAAGAGGATGGCAGTAGATAGAGAAAGGATACCAATGTATAAATGAATCAATGGATCAACGTTTCAGCATTGCTGTTTTTGTTGCTGCCTGAATGGTGGTGACATTCCATCGCACATCGTGTATTACTGCGACATTCATACATTCCGCATATGAATATTATATGGACAATGATAACTTATGCTCGTTTTTTGTATTCATTTTTGTTTTTTTTGGGTAATAAATGTCTGAAGCTGCACGTATTGAAAATTAACGAGGAAAACAATCAACATTTTATTAGTTTTATAAATTCTTGAAAATGTGTTTTTTTTCACTCCTTATTTCTGATGGTTGTTGTTCGCTGGTATTAATTTATGTTTAATACCTCAGGTATAAAACACATGCTACGTGCATAAAAATCATTTTTTTGACAATTTTTTTAAACCAAATTTTACAACGCTGCCACATAAATGAAAGAAAAGTGAAAAAGTAAGTCACGTGAGTACATTTCTATGATAAAACGAGTGAAAATGTAATAGTGACTATTAAATACCCTACCTTAGTTTGGTTGTATAAGTAAACGCGGGTCAGTAATATCAGTCACTTCGTGAAATATCATTACATTGAAAGGGATTCAGAAAAATTTCCGATCAGGTTCAAAATTGTCACAGCCAAACATTAAGCCAATTAATTATTTTTAAAATGATTTTGTTAAAAAATATTAATAAATGTTTTTCAGTTGTACGATTCAGTACACAGACAGACAGATAAACGAATATTGTTATCGCTTCAGATTTTTATTTCATTTATTTAATAACGATAACTAAACACTTGGTTTTGAGAATATTTTAAAATTTTTTTTTTTTATTTATTTCAAATTTGAATTATCTAAACGATAAAATTAACAAAAAACAAATAAATCTACTTTTTCATGTTTTGTGTTTCACTGTAAAACCACCACCTTTCATCAATCAACGGAAAAATATCATTTTCTAGTAAATTGTCAGTCAATCAGTCCAGCTACTACGTCAGTCAATCAGTGTGTCATTTACGCTTTCAATTTTCAATAATTCAAATAATGAAAATGTTACAATTTTTAAAGAACAAACAGAAACGCTCCCATTGAGTCTTTTACTGTTTAGTTTTTTATCTATTGTTGATAACGCTTTAATTATTTAACAAAGATTTTTGTAAATATTTATTTATATTTTTAGCTTTAGCCCTAAAATAGCACATTAAAATAGAACACAGTTCATTATTTAAATCAAAAATTTTCCAATCCGTTTTAGTAAAGATCAGTAATTCCTACAAACCGGCGGATATCGACACATTTGATCCAGTCTATATTTCATAAATAAATATTTTTTCCCCCAAGGGAGCTTGAATTTATTCCGTCCATTTTTTGAATCCATCACCATAAAAAAGTACATTTTTGAATAAAATTTGTTCATTAGTTGAATAATATAAAGCTTTTTCGCAAAGCGACATTTATATGAGTGATGCAACTCAAATAATTATTCTTAATGGTGGGGCAGAACCAACCATAACTCTTTCATTTACTTTTTCTATATTTGAAATATCTATAATTAGATAACTTTCGCAGCTTCAAAAAGTAAAAACTTATTACTTTCATATTGAAAACTGTTCTAATTGTGGAGTTAAATATAACTCCCGGCCGGTTATATGCGGAAGAGAGAAAAAATTACATCAAACAAAAATGCAGTTGTAGCAGCGGCAGCCGTCTAGACGTTAGATGGGTAATGGATAATGATGATACGCAATGAAATTACAACGTGCTTTCTCCAAAGGCAATGTGGCCATCATTATCATCATCACCAATACCAGACCGAGTTGGAAAGACGTGAATCAAACTGAAAACCAACTGGGAATAGCAAGAAAAGAAAAAAATAAACATGAGCAAGAAACATAAAAGAGCCGAGTGTGAACAAATTTGGCTGCATCCCCATGGTGTTTTTTTGTTATAGTTAAACCTTTTGGGTTTAAAATGGCGCACATAACGACCATAAAAGTGACAAAAGGAATTGTTATTATTCTGTGCGTATGTCAAGGGTACACAAAAAATGGTGCATGAGAAGTCGAGAGGGGCGGATAAAATATGTAATTCTCGTTACCACTTAATTTGCCGAATTGCATTACATGAACGTTAAATAAAATTCCAGAGACTTTCTAACAAAATAACAGATGAGTGTGCAGATGAGTTGAAATGGAAAAGCCACAACAACCAAGTTCAAGTTCAATGTAAATGTTATTTATAGTACGTACTTAAGCACATGCCATTAAATATAAAAATGGAACTTTTCATAACATATTGTATTGGCCATCAAAGGGATCAAGAAGAAAGTGAAAAAGAGGAAAATGTCATTCGTTTTTTTTTTTTTTTCATACACACTATTTGGCCTTATTACAATGCGTTTTAAGTGCGAAATGGAATTACAGAGTAACGCATGTGTGGCTCGAGGGCAGAATGCATAATGAAGTGGAAGTACATACCAAAAAAGGCCCAAATGAAAATGAACGAATAAAAAGTTGAGTTTGGCTTGAGCCAAATCTTAAAAACTTTCAACATTTGTTACACAGGACGTGTGGCAGGTACTTTATGTGTGTTATGTACCATGGTTCTCCAAGTTGTATTCGCGCGTGAAATATTTTTTTGCAAATTTTGAGAGTGCTTATTATAGGACCATGCCTTTTTTAATTTTTGATGGATCTACTAATTATAAATATAGAGAGAATGTCTAAACAAAATTTCAACTCAATGTGTCAATTTTTGTCAACATAAGCGTATCATTACGGACATATCTAACTCAACTCAGATTTTTATGTATGCAAGAAAATTGGGTCTCCGGCGCCTACTTCTGATTGTTGCAAACGGAATAACAAACATAGTCTACGCCCATCTTATATGGAGGGCATAAATATTCGCCTACCACACAGCAGTGTTTCTAAACTCTTCTCTCATACATAACAAATAAAAGCATTGCTCGAAATTTTTTATAAAATATGTAATGCACACACATCCTTAAAAGGCGGCACACATGTTGTGATTTGAAAATAACTGCTTTACAACATAAACAAATAAAAAACTTAGACTTGTACGTAAAACTAATTATGCAAATCACAGCATTGACACTAGGTTTAGTAACATGTAGACAAACATACAAGGATAGAGATACATTTTTAATGACGTCTGGCTGGTATTCATGGTCTGCCCACATATTTATAATTATTGTCTAATGTATAAATTTTACTTATGTGACCACTTTATATTTATTTAAGTATAAAATTTTAATTGAAAAGCAACGTTTGAACATTGTCCACAGTGTACACATAGTCTAGCGTATGGGCCGCCTTTTAACCACTTGTATACATGTTGTATACTCATTCAAATTGGGAAGTTAATCAATGTTAAACTATTTTACTAAACGATGGTTTGTGCCCAAGGTGAAAAGAATTAAACGGATAAGTAATAATGCATTTTCATATAGAAAGAGTGTGTATAAGATTTGGCCTAAACCAAATTTAGATTTTTTTTTTGCTTTATTATTTATCTCAATTTAAACAAAATTAGCCAAATAACAAAATATTTTTAATGCTACATTAACTAGATAACTTCCCCAGTATGTTTCTAACATTAGAATAGGAAGCGCGCTTGTCATTATTACTCTGGTGGAGTGAATATGTTTTTATTGTAGTATATGCATGGAACGTTGAATTTCTGGTATTGAGTTGAGGCTGTGAATCTGTATAAATATGTAATATCAGTAATCGTTAGTGTCTGCTTAAAGTCCAGAGGCGTTACCTACTGTCTGGTCTGGTCTGGTATGGTAGTCTACATATGTTTGCTTTTGTCATGCAAATCATAGAGATTCAGTTACATAACAACCATAAAAGGTTCCTTTCATTAGCATACACAACATATACAGCTTTGTCACAACTACTACAAAATTATTATTTTCTTTACAAGAAATTCCTGTTTTTAATGAAATGAAAATTTAAATTTACTAGAACGGAAAAACACCTGAGATTTAATTTATTATAATTTTCCTGTTGCATAATTTATGCAGATTTTGTTGTTATTGTTGCATATTAATATTTTCAACTTAATGGCAAATTACTTAATTAATGAGTTAATTAATCATATAATTTTTTATGAATAATGTATGAAGCACTACATTAATCAATAAAACAAGCACGCACTCGTAAAAGTCAATCAAAACTAAAAAAAAAAGAACAATATATACGTTACAGGTAAAATGAAACAAAACAGATCAGAATAGAACAGAACAGAACATAACGGACAATATTAAATAAGAGATAGAACAAGCAAATGAATAAATTAATGCGTACCATTGAAGAGAAATAACAACAAATACTAAAGCAACTGAAGGATCTGCGTACTTATTGATGAGCATACTCTCGTACACATGTGTATAATTAATAATAAAAATAAGACTCACTGACCTCAATTACAATACCAATTATAAGCACATACATACAAACACACACATGTACATCAATATATGTGTTCACTCTTGAAAACCATACACTACAGTTGCTCTCTTTCACCACATTAACCCTCAATACTACTCTTTTGCGGTTTTTAAACAGTACACTATGCTCACAATGTTACATATCTATATATGTGTACAAGTATTATACAAAAGCTATATGTGGTAGTAATCAGTTAACCAATTAAAAAACACACACATGTACTCTGATAAGCCTATTCAACAAAACGCTTCACAGTGATATGTGTTGTACTACATGTATGATAAGAATTTTATACCCGCCTTATAAGTATCCAAAGTTGGGGATTGCGTAACAAATTTTATTTTGAGGCAATATCCTTCTCCAATTGAATGAATGTCAATACATACACTATTAAAAGAATGCCACGCCCACAATTTGCATATGCATGTGGGGAGTATTTAAAATTTGAAAGAAGGCAAATTGCAAACCGCACTCAGTATAAAACTCGACGTACCATCTGATATATAATTTAATTGCTTAAATTTATAATCACTGCTAAATACTTTTTAGTTGAAAGCACTTTATTAGCTTTTGATTACATTTTTGGAATTTTTATGTCATCATTACATATAAGCATAAAAAAGAATCCAATTCTTAGCTAATTAGATCTCAAGTAGAATTCGCAATTAAAAACTTTTCAAGTAATACTTGTTACTGTGTCCTTGTTGTTTGTTGATAATGATACATAATTTCTCTTGTAGCACTTTATGCATACGCACTGCTTTTGTGTTCTTCTCACTCTCACTCTCTCTGTACTTCCATTGTGATACTGTAATTTCTGATGATTTGACATGAGTTAAAATTGATGTGATGTGACAGTTGGTGAAAGATGTCATTAACAATTTGTCTGCATACATGTTGCGTTATGTTGACATAGTACTGATGACTTTAATAGCAATAAAAACCGAAGTACTTACTTTATAGTAGTTGGATATGTTGTTGTTATTGTTGTTGATGTTAAAATATCGCATAAGTTGTCGCCACATCGTCATTGTCTTGAAAAATCCAGTGTGAAACCATAACATGGCAAAAGCCATCCTCATGCCTCAATGCCGCCATCACGAAAAGTCAAACTAAACAAAAAGATAAAATGCAAATATTAATAAATACCGTCCATGTGAGACATGATCTTATATATTAAGAAACCTTTCATTCTGTACGTATGTGTACATATTTATTTACAATAAATTGCGATAAATATTTCCAACTATTCGTGCAGTTTGTGCTGAAAACCGTAAAATGTTCAATAAGAGTGAGAGTGAATGCAGTTATACTCCAATCATGTGGAGTTTGTTACAGGAGGTTATTACATGCTAATGAAGCTTTATGCTGTGATTTATGGGTATTTATTGGCGTGCATTTCTGGTCGATTGGCGATTCCAACAGGGCAACAGTTGCAGTAAAAACCGTTGCGGTGGTTAATCTTAAAGGGGTGACGACCATAACACTCAGATGAACGGATAAAAGTATTTTAATGCATTTGTGCATGGATATACAATATATATATATATATATATATATATATATGTGGCTATGTATTTATTGTTATTTTTGGTGCTCATTCGTATATGTATGATGTTTTTATACACATGCATACGAATGTATACGTTAATTCCGCCACAACACTTCCGTTGTCCACACAATCAATAATCATTAACAACATTTGGTGTGTTTGTGAGTGCATGTCTGTGTGCATATATGCGTGTAGGACATTTGCTATCCAAATTTGTTTTTGTAAAAAGTAATCATTGAATAAATTTCATGTTTCCTTTTTTTTTTCATACAGTTATAAATTGTAAGTTTTTTTTTTTTTGTTGTTTTTCTTTTTTTGGTGGATTTTCAAAAGACGAAACAGATTATACAAATACGTAAGAACACATTCGCATGTATAGAAATTTACATAAATATATGTATGGTACATATGTAGAAGCCCACAAAATAATCGTTATTGTTGTCATTATCAAGCATCACCAAACGGATGAAAAAAAAAAACCGCATACCATGCAGAAAATTATCATCCAACATTTACGATTTATTTCCATGCGATTTTATTTAACATAAAATACATAAACAATATATTTTTACATGTAAAGAGATGGACTGTAGCAATTGTAAATATTTCGAAGTGAACGATTTTTGTATCATAAGAGGATTTACACTTATGCACTGCCATATACTCATTATATATAACAAGACATAAAAAACTAAATAATTTTTATATATATTTTGTTATACCCTTCTGAGGCGATCTAAACATGTATGTCCGTGCGTCTGTCTGTTTTTGTCATTCTCACCGGTGCAAATTTTGAGATCATATACCCACGTCATGTTGACTATTGTAGATTTGAATTTGGTTTTCTTACTACTTTTTATTATAATTTTAAGCATATATTCTGCAAAGCAGGCGTATGAGTGATTTTGTTTTTTGATTAATCGTTACGAGAAAATAAAATGTTTCCCCCTCAACATTGTTCTTGCGCTTAATAATAAAAATTGCGATTGAAAGCCTATTGTGCTCGAATATTCATTGTCTCTGGAAACTGGATTTAAATACCATATGAAATCAAAAAAAAAAATGTGAAGGAAATTTCAAGACAGACAATGATGTCAGTAAAATGACAACCCTTGGTTTAACCATATCATAAGTACCCTTTAAATCTGTATACTGCGATCATAAACCCGCCACACTCTGAAATCCTTTTTTTTTTCTTTTATACGTATTTATTGAGTACAATTTCTTAGGTATGTACACACAAAATAAATACGTCACACATGATTATTGCAGGCACTCGGATACTTAAACGAACACCGGCCATAGATTTTAAGTGAATCCTCAATTTATATAATTCTGAATACGCTAAAATAACAAGCGTAGTGAAAAAGTTAGTTGACCGTGCCATTGTAATGTGAATGGTACAAAAACAAAAGCAAAAACTTACCATATTCTTCATGTAATCCTTTGAACTCAGCTGCATCAGTCCGAAGTGCTTCTTTTTTTATTGCAAACAGATACAACATAAGAATGTCCAACATGCAATACAATGCGTTTATAGAATAACGGGAACTCATAATTATACGTTATAGTAGATTAAGTGACTTTCAGAGAAGGCACTGCCCAACTGTTATGCGAAGGTACAACAAGAAGATTAAAATTCATGTTGTTGCAAGTGACGAACTACCTGCTGGCATATGAGCACCAAGCGTAAGAATTTCTTCTCTGTTATTGACATACATGTGTTTGTGTGTGTGATTTGTTGTATTTTATTTTAATTTATTTATAACTTCTATGTATGGAGTGAAAGCAATTTTATATTTTATATTCTCCGTACCCAGACACCCAAGCACCATGTGCTTGGATTCAGCCCACAAGCTCTACAGCCTAGATTTGCATTCATAGCATCAATAAAATGTTATTTACTTGTCGATATTATTATTTCTTATACTCATGCAATTGCAGATCGTATATAATAATGGTTCGATTGGGATTTATAGTGTAAAGTGTGTACGGTGCACAGGACATGCATTTAATTTCCGCTTGCGATTTTATATACACAATGAAAATAACATATCGAACGTATCCACCGCAGACACACCAATATAGACATAAGTACAATTATACAGTATGAATGTATAAAGTGTTGTATGAAGCTGTAGTAGCGTTATTTATGTGTTTGCGGAAGAGACAAGTGAGTGAGTGAGTGAGTGTCACACAAAACAAGAATTAATTTCAATCATAAAGAAGGATTTTCAATATAAAACCATATGTACGCACACATACATATGTCTCTATAAACCAATACATGTGTATTTTCAATTAAATTCGCACATTTAACAAATCCATCCTGAATAATAGAAATGCTTCTTGTTCTCGGTAGTAAAGTATTGGAGTGAATAATAAAATGGATGACAGAAAAAAAAACTTAAATAAATTTGTTTTTAAAATTATTGCGATTCATGTAAATGCAATAAAAATGGAATGAATTTCTGATAAATTCTTCCCAATGTACTAATTATCAACTTTGGCCAAAACATTTTACACAAAGCAATTGTTGCTCCTCTTTTTCCATTCTATTAACTATATATGAATGACGTTAAAAGATAAATAAAAAACTCCAGACATTGTCTCATTTCTGGTGTTCTATGAAAGCTGTGTAAAAGTTGCTGCAACAAAATGTCAACAACACATTGTGACTACATGTAGTGTGCACACTGTTACCATCCTTTTATAAAAATTGTTTATCGTGAAGTGAGTTCGCTTACAGTGGATATAAAAACAGCAAATGCCTTTAGGCCAAACATTTAACTAACCAGACGATCAACCAACTAACAAATGGAAAATTATTGTAAGTAAAAAGTTTTTAAGTGAGTTTTTGATTAGATCTGACCAAAAAGTTCTTCTTCGCTGCACACACACAAACAACAATTACACCACCACCACCACCACCAAGAGAACAACATTATTATACTTTCATAGCGTAAACATGTTTTTCCATTTGTACACTTAGACACTTGTTTAGCTTATAAAGTGACTGCAAACTTTTCTTTTCTCTGAATCACAAAACTAGAAATCATAATGAAGAAGGGGATAGGTATGGCATACACAAATGTGACGAAAACACTACAACCTGACAAACTAGAACTAATATGTATATAAAGTGGAATGTAAGTCTTAGGATACTTTAGGAGAAACAAGAATGCAGAAAAAATATTCTTTTAATAACAGTACCGAGAGTTGCAAACGTGGCCAACAGCCGTCAGTAAAAGAAAAGTTATTAAAATTACTCAGAATAAATATTAGAAACTTAACTCCTTGCTCTTTGTCTATACAACGGTAAATTGTGATTTTAGTCATTCCACTGTGATTAGTTAATACCTTAACCGACTTGGTATTATTCTAAGGTAACCACAAATCAAATGTACCTGGAAGCCATCTGCACAGGAAGGTTTTTATAACCTCCGCTTATACATAAGAACGTTAATCAAACGTGCGCATATATTCTTGAACAACAGCTACATCTGAGTCACTCTAGACTGTACCACATTTAGCTGTTCTACCTCATTTTATTGGACCATAAATTTAAAATTTGTTACATAAACCAATATTTAGCCTTTCCGTTGCAATGCCAAGAAATGGGCGCAATCGAAGAGCGAGCTCTTCCACAACTTACAAAAAGCTCTAACTATGAATGAAATGCATGACACCTCACCATTTATGAGGTGACAATGGGAGATTTAGGATACGATCTAAGTCTGATATATTTTACTTGCTTATTGAATTAAACGATTACCTTCAAAAGAAAGTTTAAAGTTGATCCTGTCATCTTAGAGTTACAAAATTAACCATAAACTTAATATACTCTATAACACAACTTACAATTCATCTGTAACGCAACCAACAACAATAACAAAATAATTTTGCACCGACAATATTATTGAGTTGAAGAACATTTAGTTAAGCTTCAGTCTTCATATATCCTCTGTCTCTCACTCTGTCTTTTCATTTTTCATTTATCTCACTTTCTTTTTCTTGCATTGTCGAATTATGTACGTATAAGAGGATAAAATACGCCCCATGTCACAGTAAAAAGTGAAGTTTTTATTACATTTACTGGTTAAAGGCATAAATTACATTTGTTTAAATAATTGAGAAAGAAGAGAACAAATGCCTGTAGGTAAATAATTTGATAAGTTAAAAAAACAAACAAAGTTTAAATAGATGTTTAAGTTCATAGAATATATGAAATAGTGATTTATAATTTTGAACAGCTTACGATTATTTTTGTATTTTGTTTGAATAAAGGACAGAAGGGCAGAAAAGTGAAGATGAATAGACCAGGAGTGAAAAAGCTCAAACCTACGTCTTGTTATCGTTGAAGCCAAATACCTTTTTATACCTGGCACACAATATTTCGATTATATTTGATACAAAATTGGTGTATTTACCAAAAAATGAACCGAATCGGACCATTTTTAGAACCTATTATCATAAAAGTCTTTCTGTGGTAAAAAAGCGTAAGTCTTCACGTATTTTTTGATAAAAAAAAAATGGTTATTTAGCTTAATAATAAACGTAGGGTTTCAAAGTAACCAGATTGTCTGACCATAACATTTTCACTTGTTTAGTTTTACGAGGAATTTTTTTTTTTGGTAAAAGTATTAGTACAGGATTCAGTAACATTTGCTGAACTATTAAGCAATAACATTTAACAGCCCAACGCCAAGGTAGGTGTTAGTACGAAGCTATAAAATTATTTACATATGTATACTGTATGGTGAGTGATATTATGGAAAAGTTTTGGTGTGGGAGTTATAACGTTTACCTAAGCTCACTGCGATAATAACACAGTGTTTTCCAAGCTACGAGATTGCAGTTATATTACACTAATATGCTTATTTAGAACATTATCAACACATATCTGTATCTGATTGTTCTACAACATTTGCATTAGAAAGGCTAAAGATAGACCCGTAGTCACTTTATGAATAGATTTATGGACACTTGATAAATAGACTTAAATGATACTAATGACGTCGCACAAAATCGGCTCCTACCAAATATAATCCATTTGTTCGGTCCATTTCTTAGAAGTAATTTTTCTTTGAAGCTCGAAGTTTCATGATTTTTGTGACAAAAATTAGTCAACGCATAATTTTGTCGAATTTCAATTCGATCAGACCATTTTTCTCATATATGACTTTTTTTCCAAAATGAATTATTGTAAACTCTGTATGGATTTTTCACGAATGATTCGCTTTTACTGTTACCCTTCAACAAAATATAACATAAATTCGATTTTCGAATTCGAAATTTCGACAATCGCAGTAACTAGTGTAAAGGATTCAATGGTCGAACTTAACCGACTGTAACAATTTAACTTTTCTAATATTACGTTTATGGCATTAGGCTTTAGTTAATGTTTTTTAGCATAAAGTTTTTTAAGCAAGAGAATAATAAATGAAATATTTTGGAAGGTGTATATGGCGGCGATGGTTGGTTACCTACTTTAGTTCTTATTGCTGCTTTATAATGGTGTTATTCTTATGGTTACTAAAACTTTACGATTGTTTTCTTGTTCTAAATGTTCTTTACTCAAAAGCATGAATGTACAGATAAGTACATATATTGTTGGGAACTAGTAACAACACTAACTTGGGCTAAAGCTCCAATAATTAAATACCCTTCACTTCTAAAGAAAAACGTTGAGCGAGATGATAGATGAATGTAAGTAATACTCGTTAGATTAGTAAGAACCATTTTATTCTTGTAGTGAACTTGCGCCAAAGATTGTTTTCAGCAATATTTAAGGTAACCATATAATGTATGATCGATTTAATAAAATTAGTCACCAACTACCCAACTGATGGCTTTCAAACTAAATCTAAAATATAGAACAAAGATGTAAAAAAAATATCCGCTTGTATGGTTCTATTCCTTCCATATGTTCTCTCAAAAATTTTCCTCTTTTTATGAGCGCATACTATGAATTTTTATTATCTAATATAAAGAACATATACGCTAGCACACACTTCACCGTCAACACCGTTGAGCACGAGTTTAGTAAAGGAAACTCACCCATATATAAAAATAATTTTATCACATGGAAGCAGAAATACATAAAATTATATAATATATAAAAATATATATAATGTGTACCACATCGGCTGGCTGTTGGTTGGTTGGTTGATTGGTATTCTTTGTGCAACTTTAAGAAAGTGAAAAGTTTTTTAGAGATGAAGGGATTACTTGAACTTAAGAATACGGGCATAAAAACCCGTAAACTTTACTACAGGTACTAAAAACATTGGGTAGAGGCTTAAGGACTCAACAATAAACAACACACCAAGAATAAAGGGAACAGCGGAAAGGAAGGGAGAAATCCTTGTAAAATAACATTTTTGAACTCTTTAAACATAAATTCACTTCACGTGAATGACATTTTCAAGGCTAAACACTTGAAAACTTGGTTTCCAAGAAAAATGAAAAGGAATTGAATTATTATTCAGTTGCAGTTAAATTTGCTAAAACTCCCTAAAACTGATATAAAAAACTAAAAGCTTTTAGTTAAACCCGTGCATTTGATATTGTGTGCGTGTGCATGCGTGTATGTTTAGCATACCAATTTTATATGTTTGATTACATATTTATCCAGACGGGTGTACAAGAGAGATTTTGTATGCGGTTTATTGACAATCGCACGTATCACAACAAATGCCCGACCATGATTGTTAAGCATGCCTGGCAGCATAGAGAGTGATATGTGTGTTGATGTGGCTGATGATCCCCATCCCAACAACATTGAATATAGATTTGTTGCTATTTGTTTGAAATGTTTCTTTTTATTGTGTTCGCGGGCGCATATTTCATGTCTGGGTATCTGTTCACTGTATGATTATTGACTGGTGTTTTGTTTGGCTTTATGCTACTTTACAATTTCTCCTTTTTTTTACCCCACTCCCTGTTATACTCTTAGTTATAACAATCTGTACAATGCTGCGTGATTTGTGTCTACCACTTTTTTCTTTGTAACAATAACAATTTTTTTGTTTTTTTATATATACCGTATGGTATGCTACAAATAACTGACAAGTGTAGGGTTTTATTTCTCTTCTATCCTTTCACAGTGTTTAACTTTTGTAACTGTGTCGCCATTACTTTTACTGTTTCACAGCCACATAAATAAAGTAGCAACGGAGGCAATGCATACAGCTCACACATGCACATGTATGCATAACACATACAGAAGCGATGCTTGCAGTGAAAGTGAAATGTGTTTAAACTTTGTCAATGGTTTTAATATTTTTTTATACTTTTCACATAAAATGGGGATTAAACCAAGTTGAAGGGAGGTGTCAACAAATCTACAAAGCACACATATGTATATATTTTTGAACAGCATCAAAATCTTAATCAATCTGGACATGTCCGTTCCTGCGTCTGCTGTTGATATTCTCACGATCGTAAATACTAAGACTTGAGAAGTTTTGTACCAACAAATTAAGGGCGTACAGGTAGGTTGCAATTTAGATTGCAAAAAATCACAAAAATACAATTATGAAAATTAAAATTAGTTTACACACTTTTAATAAAGCATTTATCACTCTTTTAAGAACACAGCCATGCCCAATATTACAAAAAAATCCTATTTATTATGACCACATATACCTCGACGCGGAATACATATAATGTTAGGTGCGTTATTAAGTGTCTGTCTCGGCTTTTATAATCATTTGAAGGGTATTTCAAATTCGTCTCAAGACGAACTCAGTTTTTTTTCATCACATTGAAATCTGGATTTTCACCCTATTTTAAAAATTTCTGCACAAATTTACAACATTTGCAGCGTAAAGTGATTGTTGCTATTGTTCATTTTTTTTCATTCAACATTTATGAAAAAATGTAGCAGGAAACTGAAAGGTACTTCATAAGCGACCTTAGCGAATGAAACATACTTAATTGTCTTACTTGTTTCCTCCCCAAAAGCATGTTTGTTTCTGTGACTTTTTTTATAATATTGATCCATTGAAAGGGACAGTTTACCCGTTTTTTTTTTTTTTTCTTTTCTTTTTTTCCGAAAGGTTATTCGTCAATGTATCTAAAACACGTTCATGTTTGCGATTGTCATTACATCGCAATATTAGTTGTTTGGATGAAAAATGTTGTTCAGCAGTTTGTAACGAAACGAAAACGAATTCGTTATTTATTGCATTAACAAATGTTAAATGAGTTTTGCTTTTTCCTTTTTATTTTCATATCATATGACAAACGTAAAAGTGAGTGATACAACGTCATGTGTAGGGAGCAGCCGAAATTGAATGAAATGTTATTGAAATGAATTGATTTTCTAGAATGTAAATGCAACAATCTGTTATTTTCCCTTTCGGCAATTGTAAGAGTTAATTGAACACCTTGTGTTGACAAAGTTTCAACAAGCACTCGTACTATATATAAACCAATAAAAAAATTATACATAAAACGCCTTGTAAGCCAAAATTAGATTAAAGAAAAAACTACACAATCAAGTTAACTTCTCCATCCATGTGATGTAATTTGTTCTGTTCTATTCTGTTTCGCCGCCTTAGGTACGCACATTTACCGAACGGAAGTGTAATATGATTTTGATTTTTATTTAGTTCGCCTTTGTAATGAATGTTAATTGTTGCTTCCGTTGAGGAAATTTCATTAATTTTCATTAAAGTAAAACGCAATCATGCTTCAGTCAGTCCCTCCTCTAATTCTTATGTGTTTATGCTAGAGATGACAAATTGGTTTTTGAAAAATATTAAACGTATATATGTGACGCACTCGTACATTCTGCCACGCACTTAACTTTAGCATAATATTTTTTCTTCCCCTGTATACTGCTTTTTAAAACAAAGTCGGGGGGGAAAAATTTACATTTTTATAAAAAGGACCTTTTTTTTTTTTTTTTGTAAGATTACACAATTTGTGTAAGGGTTGGTAGGTGGTTGTAATAGACAATTTTACTTTACACCTTTTCGAATTGTAAAACGCCTGATTGTTACACAGATTTTACGTATGCGGCTTTTATTAGATTTATGTTATTGTTGCAGATTTTAATATGATTTTAAATTATTGCAAAGTATTGCCCTGTTCATAATGTATAATACTTAATACTTTGGAAAAGTTTAATAAAAACTTAAATACCGAAGGCAAACCCATCAGAATAGGGTAAGTTGATATTCTGTTTGCAACACTGAAAAGGAGAGGCATCAAAATCTGAGTATAGGAATATCTGTATAGTCAGGCCCTCAAGCTAGAAAATTTAATAAAAATAGCAAACCTATTTATGATTATCTTATCCATCGATATTTCAAAAATGGGCGTGGTCGAATAACCTTTTTATACGTTGATGATCACGTGACCAAAGTTATAATTTTTTAAGCAGGATTCTTTGGCCATAATTTTGTTTCCTTTGACTTAAAAAACAAACCAATGAAAGGATTTGTTAAAAGGATATCTTTTGCATATTAACAAATAATTTTTTTATAATTCTAATCCATTTTATATTTTTGGCCAATTTTTAAGTCCAACACAATCACTTAAGTAGCTAGTTTTCGACGAGTGTAACTAATAAAGTGGACAAAAAATGGGCGGAACAAAAGTTTATAGCACTTTGAATAAAGAACCAGTAAAAATGTGAAATAATTAGGACGTCAAATTGAGTTGTTTTATCATAATTTGATAATTTATTTAGTTTCGTTTACTTTACAAAGTCAATCACGTTTACTTGTGACCTCAGTAATCGAATCGAATTCAATTATTCTAATTTGATTTTGGAATAATGATGATAAAACAAATCAAGTGGAGAAGATCTCTTTCTCTAAAATGATTTCTTTTATTAAGGATTATGTGCTCTTTCAGATAAATAATGGAATACCAAAAATCTGTAAAGCCTGTAATTATACTTGGTGTCAACTGTAATCACACACACACGCACACACAACCGCAAATACCACTAGTACTGACATTGCTCTTATACTTCGATTTGATTTTGTGCTGTAACAAAGAAACGGCAAAACGAGAAACTTAACACTAGCACCGCAAATCTTTCTTCCTTTTGAATTTGAACTCTGTCAGGAAATCTAACAAGCAGCATACGTAAAAAACTATATATCTTGCATTTTTGGTGGCATCTTCACAAAAAGTCTTATATACATGAATTCTATGTATACTCTACGTAGTATGGCTTCTTTAAGCATATATGTGTATGTGTGAATAGAAATTCGTTTAAAGGTGTTGGTGCATATTATATCTTCTGACAATGATGATAATGATGGTGGTGGCTGCTCATGGTAAAGACAAAATGATAAATAACTTGTTCACTCTTTGAAGATAAAAGCTTATGAGGCTTATGAGAGCTTTACTAGAAAGTTAAGCAAAGTTTCACTTCCCCATGACACTACCAAGTTATTAGGATTCACACTTCGAGGGTTGCATTCCGATTATTTTACCAAGCTATAGCTATGAATCAAATAAAGCGAAATGTTTTTGAATTTAAGATTAATTAAGATTTAGAAGCATCAGATCTTTCAAAGCAGCAGTGACTAAAGTTCTATATATTTTAATTAATGCTGTAATATTTAAATATTACCAACATCACAAAGGCGACCTTAACCATTCATAAAACTCCACCTTCACTTGCATCATCGTTCAACATCAGAGGGAACGTACCATGAATTTAAATTTATGCATTTCTGCTGCTTGCTGCTCTTGTTCTATTGCAATGTGATGATTCAGATGCTGTTGCTTGAAAATGTCATGTCAACTGCGTTTCTGAAAGGAAATTTCGAAAAACCCGTATCAGTGTAGGTAAGTATGAACACTTCGCTCTTTATATAATTATTTTTAGATTTTTAGGATTATTCTTGTCTCTTTCTCTCTCCATATTAATCAGTTTGATCTTAACATTTTTATACCCTTCTTCTATATTAAGTTACATTGAATCGGTTTAGACGGAACCTTGAGTACCCACCATCAATTTAATGCAATTATTGAATGAAAAACTGGTTATAAATTTCTAAAAAATTGATGTGTTTGAGGTTTTCGGTTATCTCTGAGTGTGTCTCTCGATCAATTTTGCTCAATTTCAATGTCAATCTGCATAAGAAAATAACCTATATTTCCACAGAGTTTGAATTTGATATGTCTATTTTTGCAGTGTTGAGAATGCTAGCAAAATCGGTTCAGATTTTCATGCGTATCTTTTAGGGTCTGATGCTTCTTTCTAGCTGCACTATGTAGATTTTGAACTCAAGGTGATAGGTATAAATATGCGGCCATCTAATAATATACAGCTAAACATAAAACAATGTGTATGTTTAAACATTTCGATTGTAATCTCAATGACAATAATATTCGCGACTATATTTTGGCTTAAAACATCCGGTGTGCGATTGCTGGTTATAAATACAATAATAACAAAAGATTATTAGCAGACATACCAACAACACACAATATCGCAGACAAAAATACAATATTTTGATAGAATAAAGGGGGCGTGGGGTGAGTCACAAAATACAATAGAATTTAACGTAGACTCATATATCAAAATACAAGTTTATTATAAACTGCACTAACGGACATCCGTTTAAATCTGACATTGTAGAATTTAAGTGGAGTTTGTCGAAAATACATTTTGCTGCAGCATAAAATGATATTTTAACAAAACGAATGAAAGGCTTTTAATAAAGCTAAATTGAAAGTTTGATTTTCATTTTTCCTAAACCGATTAGTGTATTTTTGATTAATAGTGAGCAAAGACGGACAGAAGGACGAAGTAGAAGTTTGTTCTTCTGAATATTACAAATAAAGCAACAAATTTTGTACAGCCCCCATTTAATGTGGCAAGGTGTAAAAATTAAGGCAAGCTGTACTGTTTTAATTGATTTGTAAATAATTTTAATTCTAAGGATCAATTGACATATATTTCCTTTCTGTAAATAACACTTTGTTACAAGAGAGTTTCTAAGTCACTGATATATTTATTAGGATAAAATAAATTTTCAATATTATCTCTATAATAAGAATTAGACCTTTAATGCAACGAGACAAGTGTGCTTCACACATCCAAAGCAGTAATTTTATACATAGCCAACGGCAGGGATAGAATAGAATAGAAAACCTTATCAAATCTTATACGTTTATATTGCAAATTGAACCCAATATGTATTTATACATCCATACACACATACATGCATGCATACAAATTTACATCAATTTAACAGATATCTGGAGAAATGCACATAAACTTGTACCAACTCTTACGTTATTTGCATTACTATCTAAAGAAATTATTTTGTGGAAGGACTGAATTGCTGGAGACAGAAGAGCAGCATTCTTAACATATTTGTGTACAAACACTTGTGGTCAATTTTATGTTTAAACTCGCCTGCAGGTGACGCACAATAGCATTCATATTCAAATATCTATCACACTTACACTGAACATTTCCATTAATAAGTTGTTATACATATCCTCTCAAGTGCGTGTGTGTGTGTATGGTGTAAGTAAAATTTCGAAACTGATGGGTCAAAATTACTTGTTCTGCACTTGAAGAGATATTACATTCTTGTATTTGCTAAATATGAATAAAATTTCTTACGAGTCGAGATAGAATTCTTTTCTCCCTCGATACGATTGTAATTCAAATTATGACTTTCACACACTATCGAATTGTTTAAGCACATACGAATAAGACAAATGGGTTATTTTCTCTGCTTACACAGAGCACACCGCACGATAATCCTACATCTCCCCTTTTGCGTGTTCCATATGTGGCTCGTTCAAGGCGAACGCAGCATTTACATACAATATATTATTCGATTCATTTATAACTGGGTTAAGTATATGTGTATGTAATCTTAGGTAAATATTTAGCATTCTCAACCAAATACTCTCTATGAAGATGCAAGCATTTCCATCATTTTTCATAAACTTACGGGCACAAGATATATAATGATTTAATGTATAGAAACTTTTACCATAAATAAATAAAATAATAACTCATTTTATACTTTATATTATAGACTTTTGAAAAAAAAAAAGTAAAGTAAAGAAAATTTCCCAAACACAAATGAAAGTTAAAGTGAAACTAGAACTACTGGCTTCTTCAATTTTGTACACCCTGCAAATATTTGATGTACAAAATTGAAGTTTCGTCAAGCTTCAAAGTCCGATTTTAAATTATAAACAGTAAGCCTTCAAAACTAAATGTTATCTGAACCTGTTACATCATCAATCCGTCACATTATATATCGTATTATAATAAACTTTTCAAGAATATCGAATCGTAATTATAATGTTGAAGCAAATCTAAAGAGAATCTTCCCCTTCTGCCTTTAGTTAAGTTATGTATCTTTTGTTATCATCTTACGCCCAAACATGTCATATTTTTCCATTCCACATTAAGTATAAATTTAATCCATTGTCAATTACCATAATATACATATTTTACAATATTTTTTTTATGCTTTCCTAATGTACAACAGTCTAATACATTATTCATTCAATTGCATTAGCGTAAAGTGTAAAGCTAGAGGGTAACCTAGCTACTTGTGTGCGCTCCAAACATAATCAGCCTTATGCTGGCATTTTGGCAACTGCCAATTCTATCCTTTCCATGACTACCAACGTGTATGGTAAAAAATTGACGTATGCCTTTCCACTTGGGTGACTTATGTGTACTTTCAATTTCAGCACAAACATTCGTGTACACATGTATATGAAAAATTTTAAAACATGCATAAAAAAAGTGTTATCACGAAGGAGCATCCATTAGACAAATCTCAGGGCAGGGGAGAAGGATTTTTTATATACATTGGAGAATTTTTGTTACACAGATATCGAGTTTCATTGAACAATACACAAAGTTATTAAAGCAGGTACTTGTCGGATTGTAGTTATGGAGAGGAATACATACTTCGAAAGTTGTGCATTGCTTAGGAAGATAGAAATGATCAATTAGGAAAAATGCTAAAGATTTCTTTGCGCTGCTAAGCCATCCATCTTGCCATGGCTACCTTTATAAAGCAATTTTGTTTTATAAGAAAACTCTCTTTTAATATCAAGACACGTGTACTACTACCGTCTGCATTTTATGGCCTTTTTGTTACAATTGTTTCCTTATTTATTATTTCCATTTCCCATTTTCCTTCACACAACACGAAACGAATGCTTGGTGTATTGCCATAGTGCCAAATTTTCAAAACTTTTCTGTTTTATATTTTCGTTTTATAAAATCACATTTTAGAAAAATCACATAAATCCTGTACGTACGTCTGAAGAAGTTTAATTAAATTCAGTGTTTTCCCCTTCTTTCAATAATTTTCATTTTGTTGACTGGCGCTGCGTCATATGTACCCGTGTGCATTGGCTAAATTTCATGTTGTACCCATTTTTTGTGCCGCCATAGCCAAACACATTAACTTTTTGTTCTGTATTGTGCTGTGCTGTGCTGTGCTATGCCTGATGTCGAATTACGTATGTTTTTGATTTATAGATTCTTGCGTTGTTCGTGTTGTGGGCTTAGAAGTGATTCCAATGAGCGCCAGCGCTATGGAATTGAGCGATTGCAAAAATATTTGTTTCCCTCTAATGTGCTCAAATTGTTTTCCTTTTTATTTGCTCGGTAATTGAAATTTAATTAAAACCTTTCGCAACAACTCATTGAGCAATTAACAGTGAAATATTTTGCAGAAGATACAACATATTTTTGAAACCGTCATACTACCACCTAATGGATATAGTTTGGGAGGAAGTTTGTAATTCTGAAACAATTTAAGACGCACCCACCTCATATTGAACAAATTGTTGCAGAATGTATTTCTAAATTAATTTAGGGGGTGCCTGACGCTGTAATGAAAATGAGCAGTCCATTTTTAGAACCATTCCCCATATAAGGCCATATATTAAACAGTCTTTATTTGACGAAAAATCCTTTTTTTTAATTTAAACTCAATCAGACCTTTCACGAAGTGGCACAAATCATAAATTGCAAAACTAAGTGACATAGAGTTATATGGACGAACAGAAACGAGTTTAATATTTTCACTTTATTTGAAGTACTGTCACGTAGGGTATGAAAGTAAACCTACTTGACTGACTTTTCCAGTTTCCATAATGAGAAATTCTGTCATCGCACTTGCCTTTCAATTCAAATCAACTGCTTTTCATTTAAAATTGAAAAGTTTTAATTTGTTAGTTTGTTTATTAGCAAAACTATTTTTGTTGGTTGTTGTTTTTGTTGAGGGTGTTCTGCTTCCTCTTTTTTTCCATGTTATATTAAAACTTTCCTTTTTAACAGTGAATTCATCACGTTTTCCAACCAGACTCTTCAATTGCATGAAAAAAACTTTCTACACAAAACTGTATCAACTCAAAATGAGCTTTTTCGATTATCGCAATTCAGTTTAATTTCCATGTCTGGCCCACATATTATATGTGTGACTGCTTTATTAAATTTTTGAATGCAAATGAAGTTTTAATTGGAATATTTTCCACGCTAAAATGAGCATATGTGGTGTGAAATGTTAAAAACATTCCTCACTTATATAAATTTATGGAGCTGATTACGTTAATTTTAAATGGAAACTTTATCGAAAAATGAATTTTTTTTTTTAATTACCATTTAAAAAACATGCATTGTTAAGAGGTGGAAATGAAAACATTAAAAAAAGCACTTGTGGCACTTTTTATGTATATGCGTTAATATGAAGTTCCTTTTTTAAACCCTATATTAGCTGAAAGGAAGGGATGAGTGCGACAGGCAAACTTTATTAAATAATATTTGCATTATGTGCTGATTACAAACACTGACGTGGTAGCAAACGCATAAACATTCATATGTGTAAATGCGGACATGAAGTTTGGAAAAGTTTTGCATAAAATAAAATTTACATTTGCTCCATAATTAAAAATTGGTTTAAAGGCAATTTCAATTACAATTTTGAAATAGTTGCATGCGCTCCAAATTACGAACATTTCATTTGAAATCATTTGCTGTTACTCTGCAAGCATTTACGAAAAGTTAACGAAAATTTAAATTTAATTTTATACCATATATATATATATGGTAAGGAGGATTTTTTTTTAGGAAAATTTTCCATATCACTTGTAAAGAACAGAAGATACATATATTGATATTATACTGCTGGGAAAGCTTTGACGAACCGATGATGGGTAATCAAGATTTGGTCAGAGCTGAATATAACTTTTTTCCTCGTTTACAATTCAATTCTTGTTAGAAATATAAAAACTAAGTTCAATCTAATGATATAAATACCTACCTCTTAAGTAAATAAATGATGAACCATAAAAAATTCAATCAAATCTAAATTTAGTGGCCATTCTTGCTATATGCTTCTACAAGAAAGACCACAAAGCAGACGACATTGTTAATTAATCCCAGTACCCCCAGCAAAATAAATACGAACAAAGCTTGTTGTTTATTTTGCAATATACAGGAAGCATCGGAGACCCCACAAATTGAAGAGTATTTTCAGAGTTTTTTTACTTGTCACTTTTCCCATAGAGGCTATCAAGGAAGTCTGCCTTTTTTGTTTACATATATGTTAAAGAACAAAACACAATTCAAGATTAATTATAAAGGGAAAAAGTTAATCCCACTACGTAAGGGTTGTTGGGTACATTACAAAAAACAGGTTCACATTGTTGAACCAATGAACCCTTATGACAGCAAAAGATGAACAAGAATCGTAAGAGAAAACCACTTTTCATATAAATATTATTAAAAAATTAAGTTTCCTCATTGTTGCAGCATTAACGAACATTTGTTGTATGATTTATGAACAAAAGCGGTGCCGTCATGTTATGTGTACAACAATTTTCAAGACTTTATTACAGTTGGTGGTGTTTAATATGAATGCTGAATGGGAGTTATACACTGTAACAGATTTTCTTTTAATTAGAAATTCATTTTTTATTTTGTTCATTTATTACAAACGGTTACATTCGATTTAAATGCTTTATAGCCACAAAGTTGATATATCGTAAAAATGTTTGAAAAAGGTTTTTTGGCAAACATATCGAATGCGGCATTGTTCCAAAGTGTATGGGTTTCATTTGTTGGGGCAAATGTTTTTATGAAACGTAACTAAGCGATGTGAGTGACACGCCAATATACCAGACACGTGTCACAATATTTATTTTTCCTTCATTAAATGGAAAAACCTAATAAATGTAATGCACTCTTCGCATGCAAACACCCATACAGCTATTTAATTAATATTTATGTACGAGTATACCTTTACCGTAGACAATCGAATCTATTATGTGTAGTATGGTTTTGTATATACATACATACGTACCTACACACGTAAACTTGTTGTCATGTATTAAGACAATAACACGTGATATGAGAGAGGTCTCTTCAATACTTGCTTACTCGAAAATAAGTAATTTGATTGCATGGCTTGCCTTTGTTTGTCATTCATGTGATTACAAAATTTTTAATTGAATTAAATTCTTTGCATTTGTCATAAAAATCAAACAAAATCTTCTCATACTTATTGTACTTTTATTAAATAACCTATTCTTCCAAATATTGCATTAAAGAACATGTAAAAGAACTAAGTTTGGCTTAGGCCAAACTTTAAATAACCTTCACATATATATACATAGAAATGGTGGGCGTCTCAGCTAAATTTTTAAAATTTTACAACCAACAAAAAAATATCTGTCTTGGACACATGAACTATAACGACTCAATTTTTTGTTACTGATCAAGAATATTTATATACCTTGTGGGCCATAAGCTTTCTTATGAATGTTGCATATGGAATGAAACACTCGGTGGGTGTCCTCATCTTATGTGGAGGGTATAAAAATGTAAATATTTTAATATAAACACTTAATGATAAACGTAATATTATATTCTCTACTCTTTTTATGTTGTTTTCAATGCAAATTTCATTTAATTCAAATTATAATAATTGTGCTAAAGTAACCGAGTGAAATGAAATGTAAAGAAAATACAAGTATTACATTAAAAAAAAAAAAAAATTCACAAAAAGCAAAAGTAACTATCCTCACGACGACAGGTATGCCAAAAAGTCAAAACAATCCTCAACTCAACCAGCTCGCATTTCTTGTGTTTTATTATATAAAGACGTCTGTCTATCTGCCAAGTGCTCTGCGAATAAGTGACAATGTTTTATACAGTTCCCTGCAGTAACGGCGTTTATAAATGTGAGGCAGAAAAGAATAAGGTGGATTTATTGCACAGCCATGTTGTTCTTACTCCATTATTATTGTTATTATATTACAGTACTAATAATAACATAACTTGTCTGTATATTTTATTTGTTCTTACTCTATGTCTAGCAGTTGTCTCTGTAAATCCATTTACTAATGTAATGGAGCGGCATATACGCTTAAACCCACATTCCCCTAACAAGTCCAATTTCATGAAAATACTCTTCAATGTCGATGGGTGACCTGTCCAAAGCAATAAGCGAGTTCAAAATCTACCTTTAAACTTCCGTCTACTGATGATTTATGGAGTACAAGTAGATAGTAAGTGGATAGTAGTAAATGATAATATTTCTGTAATAGAAATAATTCTACAAGAACATTCTTCAGGTGAATCATTCTACGATTGGTGTAAATATTAGATTTCGTACAAATTCATTGTAAATTTATCACTTATATATTTTTCTGTTATTTTTTCCTCTTATCTGTTCATTTTATTTTATTTTATTTCGTTTCCATGACTAAAGCAATTGAGATTATGATAAATAAATAAATTTTTATTTTCTTTACTGGAGAGAAAAAAAACTAAAAAATAAAGAAACAGAAAATATAAGCAAATCCAATGCAACCAGGATTATTATTTCACTGCAATACATATTAAAAGTCACAACAAAGATCATGTTTATCATCATAAAAATCTATGTAATTTGATCTACAAAGGACACTGGCACGCCCATGGGTCCATCCGTAGTTATTATTGTAAATTTTTAGATATTCAAGTGACATTTTATACAGACATTTATAATTGCTGTACGAAGATTTTTATTTTCATTGGGCCTAACTTGTTAAGGGCCACGCCTACAATGGACAAAATGCAATAACTCCAAAAACTGAGTTATATAATTTAAATATATTATACACAAAGACGTAAGCAGTCCATTTATTGATATGGTAAAAATGGGCGAAGTCGTTAATACGCTTTTAGTTTCGAAAAAAAACTTACTTGAAACAGAATCCACTTTAAAGTTGATAGACCTTAATTTTTATAATAGAGAACACTTGCCACACCCATATAGAGAGTATTTAAGATTTCGCTCAAACCTAATTTATTTTTTCTTATTTGCTTTTTCCCTAATTTTAATATCGTTACATTACGAACAATTGTTGCCGGCTGGGTATCGTTACCCTTCCGTTGTCTGTCCCTATTACTGGTACAGCGTTATGCTATTGCCAAAATTAAATTCCTATTATACCACATCCACGTAACTAATCAGTATTGTATTCAAAAGCACTGCATGTACATCCTTGTTATCCTGCAGGACGCAGTTGCCATGGTAGAACAAATAAGAAATATATCAAATTTATGTACTTATATGTGTATACCTACCTAGAGGAAGGTATAACGTTTGACATCGATTTATTAAAAGTGTTAAATTATTTCTGTACGTATGCGTATTTGAACTGCAGACGCAGTTCGTCTTTGTTCCAATTAAAAAAGTTTGAAAAAAATCAATACTTGGAACATTTCGACTGAAATAAAATAATAAAGAAAATAATATGAAAGGTCTGTTGTCTGTCCACTAGAAGGTATGTTTAATGTTTTCATTCTATTTACTTTTAACAACTTCACAAAGAAAATTCAACGGAATTTACACTGAAAAACATACACGCACACATACACCTAAATATTTTCTACAATTACGCGATAATGTAATATGATGCAAATGTGATTTGCATACTTAAGTATGACGTACAATTACTATTATATCCGTACTTTCTCCCATCCAAACGCACAACATTTTATCTATCGCCCAAAATATTTTAGAATGGAACAGAAGGAAACAACTAAACCTTTTACAAGAGCAAAAACGCAAAAGTGGTATCCTTAATGTTAACAAAATACCCAGCTTTTGTAATGCAACACTATGTTGTTTTCACCCCCCACCCACTTACCCAAGCATAATAATGAAAACAAAAGAAAAACGATAGCAACCCAAACTGAGACTGAGACTGAGATGCTTAAATCAAAAGCAGCAGCAGACTCATGTATAAAAAGTACTTGTAATAACAACAACTGCTTACACACTTACTTGCCAAAGACAGATTGAGTGTTTGAAAGTTGATATTGCGAATAACAATATGTGTGTATATGCAGGCAACTACATGCATGCTTACGCTGGCAGTGTTTGCGTGTGCGTGTGTACATAATGTAATAAAAATAATATCAAAGAAGGGATAACAATATAATCAGCTTAATGAGTAGATTTTAAGTCAGCTTTACACATGAACCGCACATAACTCTCCCACCACGCATACAAACATACATATACGTACACGTACACCCATAAGCACGTGTCTGAACATGAATACATGTACAACTTATAGTAATACAATATCAGCTGACAGTTCTTGTGCTGAGTACTTAATTCGCGTTAGCACTTACTTTCGCTCTCACTTTGCTCAATCCTTACACTCCTTAAACACAATCATTCAACTAGCAATAGCCTGTATATGTAAGTTTGTGCATATGTTTAAATTTGTTTTGTTTTCGTTTTTTTTTTATTCATCATGTAAGGTTCATTTTTTTGACTTTAATATATTTTTTTTTTTTTGTCATTGATGTGTTTTGCTCTCTATTCGGGGATACAGTGTGACAACAATGACTTACAAAATAAAGTGGTGGAAGAGCTTAAATTACACATGGAAACAATTGTATTATTAACAACAATAACAACAACAATCATGAAAGTAATAATAGTAAAGAGAGCGTGACATTGGCAACCAAAACCATTATTTAAGAATGCACGTGATGTTTGAAATGTTGATTCTTGCACATTGCTTTGTTTTTGTTTTTGTTTTTTTTTTAGTTTATTACACGAGCATGTATGTGTGTAGCATATTGAAATGAAATGTCACAAACATTACCATCACTAACAACGCTGCCAGCACCACAACCTGCACGCTAGAGCAATAAAATATAATGGTTCATCATTGGCAAGTCACCGCCACCACCACCATCAACCATGCAACCATCCAAACAACCATTTTCATTACAACAATATTATATGTGGGTAGAATGAAAAGCAAAATACTTGTAATAAAATTCGTAACATTTGATTTTTATGCTTAGTTTTTTTTTTTTTATCATTTTTTCGCTTTCGCTTTTGAACACGCTTTAATATCTTGCCAAAGCGATTGAAAATTGGCAAAAAGCACCTGATTACACACACGATTACACGGCGACCATATAATGTTGAATAGAATTTCACAAAGTAGACATAATGATCAGACTTTGACTCGCTCTACACATGTCCGTCCGTATGTCCACGTGTATATCTCGTGTTGTCAATCTCACGATCATAAAAATGTATTGAGTCTGAACTATTAACAAAAAATCATCTAGTCATAAAAAAAAAATTGGCTATAAATCTGGTACAAACACGTGTTTATAATTACCCTATGCATAAATGTGGGCGTGGTCATATAATAGGTACGCCCACCAACAACATGAAATAATACAAAACATAATACAAAAACTATTAATACGCGAAATCTTGTATCTGCCACGCCCTAATCATATAAATATATAAAAAAAAAAATTATGTACATATGTATGCATATGGAAGATATGTTTCATTTAATAAAAGTTTCTAGTTCTCGGTAATATTTGAATCTATTCAAGAACCTTTACACATGTAATCTTCACTGCCTAACACTCTCTTATTGAATATGTATCCATATCTATCAAGATTAAGTTTACAGTCCTTTAATTACCAAGCTTTTAGTTTATCGCAGTCTGTCTGGACCAGTAACAATGAAGGCAAAGTATTAGAGTTGAAAAGATGTTTCAGAGTTTATTCACAAAATGCTGTTATTGTTGTTGTATTTCATTATCACAGTAAATTAACTTTCATTAAAATAATCATGGTGGATAGGTCTGATAATATATATATATAAAGAAAAACTTCTTGCTGTCTGCGCCAGGTGCTAGTCTTGTGTAACAATGAAATTCCTCTACCAGCACTTACTATAGTTGCATACCTTGTTTTACTCATTTCCTATAACGGTATATACTCTGGGGGTATATGTGTATTACTTTTCTTGTCAATCAAGGTGAGACAAATTTAATAACGGCAACAACAACAGCAGCAAACATCTTAGAAATTACTGTTTACTCCTAGCAAAGGTATTATAATAATGTGCCAAGTAAAAGCCATAGAAGAATACATATTTGTTTTGTATAAACTTAAAGATTTTTCACCAACACTTACCCATGTATGCATCCTTGTTACGGGAAGGTTTAAGAAAATTGCAATATTTTCTGTTACATTGCCAAGGACATGATTGCAATACATCTGTGGGAGGGGGTATAAAGGAGGAAACTTCAAACAATTTGATACAAGTTTTTAAGCACTATACAAGTATACATAGCAGAGACATAAATTGCAACTGCACTAGACTTCTGCGTTACAATACTTGTATATACTGTTAGTTTAATAAAAATTCCTCAAACACAAAGTAAACGAACCGCCTGAAGGGAAAGATGATGAAACGAAACCTTGTTAAGGACTGGCATTGAGACTTGAGAGCAATATGTCCGGCATGGCGAGCTGGGCAAAAATTTTGTCTTATACTTTAACCAGACGTTGCCGGCCAGACAAAGGAATGATTGCAATAACAACAATTTTGTTAAAATTGATTTGATGGCAAATCGTTAAACACACAACACGCAAAAGCATAATCAAACTCAGACAACAGCAGCGGGGGCACCAGCAGAAGCTAAGACAACCAACTATATTGATACGGTTTGGTTTCATGTTATATACTTTACTTAAGTTGATGAGTATCATAAGTTTGTCAGTCCATTTGCAACATATAAAGATAAGCGTCATAGACCCTATAAAGTATAAATACTGGAGATAAAGGAATTACGAAAAAGCGTTCCATGTAATCGAATGTTGTTTAGATTAGAGACACGCTCACAAATTACAAAAAAACCTTTTTTTGACGTAGAATTTGAGCCTTGAAGCGAAAAGAGCGTAATTGTATTGTAAGCCATGCCCACAATATAAGTAGGGTGCTTCAGATTTGATCTTAGCCAATTACAACTTTTTATTTGTTTTCTTTTTTTCTTTTTCTTTTTAAATAACCACCCAAGAGATTGTGAGAGATAATTTGTAATAGAAATACAACAAATTTATTGACTTTCTATCTTACTGTTTATTCCCACACTATAACTATTAACTAGACAGATACAAAAACAATGTCGAACAAGCACACTTTGTTGTGGGTTACAAGAGGAGTCATCTCGAAGCTGTTGCATTATTGAGTGTTCATTGTGTACGATTCGCACTTTATAAACGTTATACACTCAGAACATTAACATAATTGTTATTTACTTTATGATTATTAGTAATAGAAAAGCACCATCATTACGGAAATGGTAAAAAATAAAAAATAAAAAAAATAGTAATAATGCAGCAGTTGAACATCTGCATTAAACTAAAAATTATAACACCACACAACACAATAACAGTACGAAGGAAGTTTTCTGGTTGGCAATTGTTTGAAAAGATGTCCTTTGTGTACATACTTTCTCTGCCTTAAACTCTATAAAATGTTTCAAGTTTACTTCCCAGAAACCAATTAGTGAAAAAGAAGAAATATATAAGCTGTAAAAGCTACTGATGAGACTGTTAAAAAGAAAATATTTGCTATAGTTGGTGGTCACGCATTAAGAGTGAACAATGCGGTGACTAAATGGTTTTCATTTACTCTCCTACCATTCTTCCGGGCACACAATGTGCGTGTCTAGCGCTAATAGTTGGCTAATATTTATTCTTTCTATTATAATAATGATAAGCGTAATTGAATGTGTGCGGCTAATACACTTAACCTTATCGCATTGGGGCTGTGCCAGCAATGCTACAGATTTATTTCCTTATGGCTTTTTGATACAAGATGTGAACAAAATTCAATTGTGAAAAGGAGCATTTGGTATTACTTTATTATTCGACTTGAAATTTTATTAAATACCGAACTAATGAAATCACGAATCTCAAATACTTGAGTATGTACTTCAATATGCCAAGCAGTGGAATTGATAAAAATGCTGCAATTAGATGAGATCTGTGCGGTATTTAATTCAGTAGCTGAGGGAGGGAAGCCTATCCATTTTTAAACTAAAGTAAATATGTTAAAGTAAGGTGTGAAAAAGCTCTGCATTCCTTTCTAGCCAATAATTCTGATAATACATCAAGTAAATAAAATAAATCAATAAAAGATAATACTTCAATGAAATATAGTGAGTGATTCATTCGGTGTAATAGCTTTCGATAAACTTCAACAGTTAACCGCATAACACTTTAGTACAAATTTTTGTTAATCTATCGCCTAATAAAGCGGACACAATTCAAGTTGAAATATGACAAAAATCTTTGATAGACAAATTTTGCTAATAATAAATACTTATGTAGTCCTTTTGTTGCTTATAAAACCGATCACAGGACGTTGGAGTTGTGCTACCAATGGAACCACCCTACCCTTACAACCAATACTAAATGAGGTATTAAAATTTTGACATACAATTCCATTGACGAAATATTGTATCTGTTGTTATTACCTTAGACTGCGGGAGTGTGGTTTGAAGTGTTACGTTCACCTGAAAGTAATATACCGGCTTGCGCTCAAATTACTGCCCCCAATAATGTGAAGAATAATGAATATTTGCTACAAGTCCGTTACGTCAATAACATCAATAAAGGCTGGCAACATACGCATGACAATTTAACATGGCCTTGGAATAATAAAACACAAAGTGGCCTTTTCGAATTGACATATGGCGGAGAGGGTGGAGAGACTCTCACAGTCACCTTTAAATTATTAGAAATGAATGAAAACTATGCCATTGTCTGCGGTGCAGCACCTGCACTATCGTTTGTATCATTAATGAAAGTTTTAAGTCGCCAAAGAAACATCAGCGCTGCTGATAAAATATATTTGCAAGAACATCTCTTGAACGCCTATGAAGTGTGGCCGAATCAGATTGGCTATGTCTATCAGGGTGAAGAGTAAGATTTTATACACAAAGTGTATTTAAAATATAGTTTGAATTATTGAAATTTGATTTCTTTGCAGTTGTAATAGCAGTTCACGTTATCTGGGGCAGTGCCTGATTTGGACAGTCCTGTTACACGTCTTCCACAATTTTGTTGAAAAAGTTTTAATTGAAAATCATTTATTACTATGACAAAATTAAAAATATTTGCAGCAGAAATGACTCATTGTGTGACTGATAAAATCAATTGTTTGTTAGAGCTGATAATGAAATGTTAAATAAAACATTATAATTAATGACATATTATTAAATTTAAAATGAAAGTACAACCCAATTATGGTATTTTATCTATTATATGTAAAAGTGTGAATCATTTATTTCATCAACTGACTAAAAATACTAAACAGCATTGCCGTCTCTATCAATAAATCAAATAAAGTTCAAGGCTCTGTTTATTTTATTATGCACAAGTTTTCGGGTTAAACAAAATTTTGTTAAAACATTATACGACACATAACAGTTTCAAAGTCATGTTCAGGGTTCCATACGTAGAAGGATATATAAACAGTTACAAAACTTTTGCAATATTCACAAATTCCTAATCGGAAGTAACGCTTTAGTTATACCAATCGGTTGTGAATTAAAATTAAAACATGTCCATCAGTCTTTCCATATATTTCTTACCTTTTTGGTATTTTAATTCAGTTGTTAAAGAAAGTGGGACGCACGGACAACCATCAAAAACTTTCTGTATATTTCAAATATTGCCGGTGGCAAAAAAAAAAAACCCACATAATAATTGTTTACAAAACATTTATTCACTTTTATAAATATATGTTATTTTTCTCATACATATTTCATTTGTTCATTTTGAATCAGATATTGATTCTGATTCAAAATAATCATAACTTGTAGATCGTACTACTGAACATTTCGAACGGAATAACAAACTTAGTGGATAGTATGGAAATGAATGAAAAGAAAAGCATTCGTTTGATTGGATCATCACACACATACACACCTGTTACTTTGATCCACCCAAAGCAATTCTGTTACATTTAAATGCAGTTCTTCAACGTAAAGTTCTATGTCCCCTTTTGAGGACTGTACACCTTCTGGCAGTCTGTTGAAAAAGTATAATGACGATTCCTGCGTATCGTTGGTATATCCGCATACAATGACCCATTTGCCATCATCTCTCAAATCCAAAAATTTATAAACCACCGAATTGATTACAAATTCATTATTTGCTTCGATGCTATCCCAAGATAAAGTGTGCATTTCATGAGAATACTGCCATTGTTTGTTGTGGTATTGAACGTGAAGTTGTAGCTCATTGTTTAGTGGCTCCGATATTTTAATTTCAACACATTTACTGTCACCATAACTCGGCCAACGAGCTATTTCATACCAAGTGCTGTTCTAAATAATCTCTATTGATGTTATTTTATTGTAATTACATTTATCCATAGTTCTGAATGTTTGAGATTTCCGACATATTTGCAATTGAATTGTTCTTTTTAGACTATGATGCGTAACTAATTTAAAACAATTGATGATATTGAAAGTGTCCCTATTTATATAAATTTGATTCGCCTAGAATCAGACAATTTGATGACTTCTTATCAATGATAAATTCATGTTTTTTGGCACTTTGAGAAAAAAGTGAGGTTTGTCACATTCTAAACAAGAGTCTGACAACCTTAATGAATTTTATCTATTTATTATACTCTACACCACATGTAAGGTATATTAAGTTTGTGTGGATGTTTGTAACTCCTAAACGGCAAATGCTACACCCACCTTAAAGTATTATATATATAGGAGTAAAGAATTTCAGAATTTAAAGCTGAATCAATTCAATCATGTCTGTCTGTCTGTCTATGTAAATTTGTGCGCATACAAATACCTCTCTAAAAATCGCATTTTTTGAGATATTTTGATAAAATTTGATACTAAACCTATAAAAGAACCGTATTAAAAATGGACAGAATCGGATCATTTTTAGAACCCTTTTGGATATAAAGATATATGACGAAGGGACTTATATGACAGTGTCTCGCGTATACATAATTTAAGGCATAGGGTATTAAATGGTCGAGCTTGACCGACTCTAATATTTTCACTTGTTTTAATCAGCATATAACATATATTCATGACTATACGTCTGTTTCTTGGGGCGTTTCCTTTGGCTAACGAAATTCATAATTATTACGGTCATTTTTCTCCTAAAACAGTTTCATTAAATCTAGAATTTTCTAAATATAAAATCTTGGACACTTATGAAACAACAACAACAAACACACGGACGGACATATCTGAATCGACTCAGTTGTTGATGCTGATCAAAAATATACTTTGAGGAATTTCCAAGGCTCCCTTAGGAGGCTTTCGAAAGCAGTACTCTCTCATAACTAAGGTAAGGGGTATAAGTAATAATTTAAAATTATATTTAGTATCATAACATAATAATAAAATTATAAATTATAAACGAATATTTCAAATCATAGTCATATGCAGGCTTTCATAAAGCCTTTGTTTACGTCGTAAATTCAACATTTATACAAGAAATAAAATTTCCTTAACCCTATTCCGCTTTATTCAAACATCACCAAAGACTAGTAAGCAACTAATACAACATTAAATATTTGTGGCTTATGATCCACCAAATAGTACAAGTAGTAGATGTTATAAAATGATTTTCTCGACCTTTCTCTCTCTCTCTCGATATATAATAAGTTTAAAGAGAGTGAATATTTATGGGAGTAAAAATGAGAAACTTTAAAAATGAACTTTGGCATGTAATCTCATGTTTCTTTCCACCCATTTGTAATGTATATAAACATTTGCATACGCAACAATGTATCCTAACTGATGTTAGGGAGCAGTGACAATGGAGAAATATTCATTATAAATATTATACCTCGCTAGGGATGTGTCTTATTTCCACTGTAAATAAGCACCCATTATCCCATTGTACGTTAGTAACCATTTAAGTGCAATAATTATCTTCAAAAACTTCGAGGTATTTCATTTATGCATTGGAAAAGTCGTAGTATTCTCACTCTTACTCAATAAGTTAAAAATCCGTATTCGACTCGTAATCTTTATGAGGAAATATGCAAAAAACACGACTTTTACTTTGACTTTCTTCTTAAACCATTTTTATAAAACTTTACTATTTAAAAATATATATGTTCTCTGTAAAAAAGTGAAACAAGTTCAAACTTAACAACAACCGTAACAAATACTTTACAACAATAATAACATCATGTTAAGCCTATAAAAGAAAAATAAACAAACAAAATGTAAGTTGCTCTTGAAAGCTGTAAACTATATAAACACAATGTAACAAGGGGAAGAATGTACCTTACATATACAATGCGCTAAAAAGTCCTGCAGCACTACAAGTCGGCGACTACAAAAAAGTGGAAGCACCAAAAAAAATTATATATTAAAATGAAATGCTGGACTAAAGCCAAACTATGAGCGTACATACACAGTTTGCACGCATACATAGTTTTGTAATGTTTTAGCTTTTTTTTTTTTTTTGAAGGAATAGTTGAGTGAAAGTTTGCCGAAAAGCAGACTATGAAATATCACCCAACACAAACAGGAAGACAGAAAGAGATTAAAGCAATGAAAGAGGGAGACGGAGAGAGGTAAAGAGAAGGAGAAAGTAAGATGAAAACGCCTGAAACCTGCATATTTTCTTGATGTCTCTCAACAACAATACAAAAACACCACAAGCCTTCATTCCATTCATGTTTTTTCTTCTATTCATAGAGGGACTACATTACGCGCGATTGAAAAAATTCTTTCCTTAAGTAAGCCTGAGACTTTGTTGTTGTTATTGTTATTGTTCTTCTTCTTCTTGTTATGGCTGTTGATAAGTTGTTGATAAGTTTTGTGTGCACGCTAATTAACAAAAAATGTGTTTGCTTCTTCTTTTATGCTAATTAAAAGCAACAAAAAAACAAACATATACAAATAAAATAAAATGTTGATAAATAACCCAATAGAAAATGAACATAAAACAGATTTGCCAAATACATTGTACAACGAATGAATAAGATGTAAAAAGAAAGAATGGACCAGCACATCCGTTCCCTACTTTCCTTCCTTTCCTTTGACCAGAAGAAAAAATTTATTTTTGTTTTTTCACACTCTCGCTGGTATTACACTTATCCACAAATCTCAAATTTTTATTATTGTTATTGTTTATTTCGTGATTTCTGTGGTACATTTTTATTATTTATCGTTTCACTTTTTACCAACTAAATATACTGGTTAACAATTAAAGAGGAGAAGCGAACCGAAATCGCTTAAGTGCTTCGTTCAGGATCGACAAAAATAGATTTTCTCTGGGGCATAAAAATTGATTTATAACGGGAAAAAATATAAAATTGGGTTACGGTGAATCTTTGTTACCTTCCACCGTAATGGATTACGTAGGTAACGAGCGTGGCTCTCAATTAATTTAAAGAGAGATATGAGTGCAGAAAGAAAAAATTTACGATGTCTACATCGATTTCGATTTTATACTCTGCGAGGTCTTTGATAATATTTTTGTATTATATCGCATTGTGACAGATTTTCATTTTCTTATTATATTTATATTAGAAGCTGCTAAATAAGTTAATACTCTGATGCACTCTAACTAATTATTTTTTGGCAAAGCCCAAATCTTTATGCCCCATCATTCAGATTACGGCCTTAAAACACCATGACATGCAAACACATAAAAATGGCAAATAATTAAGACAAAAAAAGCGTACATTTAAAGAGAAACTGAAAATTACGTAACATTCGTTCGCTTAAAATAACAAACAAACAAAAAAAAAACACCAAAGGCAAAGTTTAACCTTTAAGTGTTCGTATAAAACACTTCTTGCTGAGGCTGCATTTCAAACCAAAAAAAAAACACATTTATACTTATATAATAAACAGGGAAATATAACTAAGTCTCACAAATTAAGTTATTTCATGCTGTAATTGCACCTTTCCTTCATTTGAAATAAGAACAGAAAACAAATGCAAATGGAAAGTACACCAAAAATGAATCCCAGATAAAACAAACAAAGGGTCCTTAAATATGTGCCGCCTTTCACGCGTATTGTAAACAAAACATTTGCCTGTAGGCTTTCCAGTTTTTCGTTCTTTTTTCTGGGCGGAGTGCCATAAAGTCAGGTGAGAAATTACTACAAGTATTGTATATAAAATACACAATTATAAAGAGAAACGTTAACGAATTGAAAATAATTTATTTAATTCGTTTTTCTTTCCTTTACACACTCGATTGTAATGTGAAAGATTTCTTAATAATCAGCTTGATTTCACCTTACATAATTAATCTTTAAGCATATTAAACACGACATCTTTAATGTTTAAATAACTGGTATGGATACTGAAGGATTAAAGTTAAAAAGTGCAAAATCGTTACTAAAATATTTCGTTTAAATACTGAAAAATATTTCAAATTGAATATATTTTCAGATCGTATACATATTTTAATTTGTTGCCTAATTTTCAATTGATGGAGGTACGGTCTAAAATAAAATGTCCGTACGTCCTAAATTAAAAAAAAAACTTTCTTTAAATCTATTTATGATGACAATAATTTTCAATTTACATTAACATCTCTGATTAAAATTACAATTCTTTTGAAAATCCCAAAGTTTGTAAATTTCTTATCAGCTGTAATTGTTTTTAATTTTAAATTGATTTTCTTCAAATGTATTTAAAAACTTAATATACCTTTTGCGCAAAGTGTAAAAGGATATAAAAAGGAAAGAAATGAAAATTATAGTCGTAAGTAGATCTTTCCTCAATTTATAAGGATGAACTTGTTGGTATCATCAGAAATTTATCTTGGCGGAAGTTTTTGTAACTGGCAGTCATGTGTGTGCGTATGTATATACTCGTATACATGCACGCACATTTGGTTGGCGTTATATCATCTTCACACCTTACCCGGGCTGATGTTTTTACATAATACACCCGCAAACTTAATAAATTTCTGATTATTTGTGCTGATTAGTTGCTTGCTTTATTTATATTGTACACACACACACACACACACACACACACAATTTATTTTCCTTTCTACCTTGATTTCTATGCTGTTTGTGTGTGTTTAGTAAAATTTAAATAAACTTTTTCAATCTGAATCTTTGATTTCATTAACTTACACTCACTCACTCTGTTAGTTTTAAAGTAAATAAATAAACAAATGTTTGAAGGTCTTGGTTGTAACTTTAAAAGCAGGTGTTTGGATTAGTTAACTGAATTATAAGAATTTATCTGATTAATTATATTCAAATTGCATTAGGCATGCATACAATAATGACTCTCCACAGTTTTTATTATACTGAACGGCAAAAAAGTATTTTTAGCGGAAGGAAGCCTCTTAAGGGGTTTAAGCTTTCTCAAGATTATTTCTATAAAGTAACAAATATAAAATGCTCCTAACAAGTTAATAATATTTAAAAAGAATTCTGAGCTGCTTGGCTTCTAACTTCAGTGGCAGGCTACCTAATGTTTTGCAGAAATTGAAAAGAAAATCCCAACTTCTCTTTTAAAGTTAAATTTACACTAAAAACGTGATTCGAACTTGAGGCTCATCTCGTTGGAAATTTTTAAACATATTATTCTGTTTTTAACACACTATTAACAATTTTAAGTATAGCTGCAGGGTTTTTATTTTTTCTTATGGAATAATAAAAGAGTCCCCATAAAATGTTTGTCAGATTGGTTTATTACAGCAATACCTATGTGTGCACTTAATTTAGCACTTCCACTCTTGCACAGCAATTAACATTTGATTTTGTTGGTTGCCACCTTCAAATCAAATAAATAACTGGCTTTAAATCAAGCAAGAAAAAGAGTCTATAGAAGCTTTGTTGAAGGTTTTCTTCTTTTTCTTTTTTCGTTAAGCAACTAATTAAAGGCTTAAATAAAGGATTACATAAACGGGCAATTGGAGTGTTAGTTAAGAGTTATGCGAAAAGATGAAGAAAAGGGATTATTACGTTTTTCATTTTATATTTTTCAACCAACTAATGAAGACATATAAAGATGAGAAACCAAATAAAAAGAAGAAGAGTGCTGTTGCGTCGGCCAGGTTTAAAAGAACAAAAAACGCACACCACAAGTTCCCCAATGAGTTAATCATACATCAGTCTGTTGGTCAGTCAGTCTGCAAATCACTCAACTTGTGCGTGTTTATATAATCAGTCATTCTGGGTACGTTGGTTGTCTTGGTTAGTTTCCTCAGTAAATCATCGGGGTCTGGGCATATTTATGTAAAAATATTGTACAAAACGTAACAATGCGAATGAAACACGACAACAAGGAGATTGTAGTGCTTACACGTACATATCCATAGGTAGAGATACTTGTGCATAGTTAAAGTGTTGAGATGTGAAGCAAGGAAGTTTCGCACCTCACCAAAAAATGAAAAACAAAAATGATGTCAAAAAAACACATTTAAATAACAAGCCATTCGCACTTCAACTTTAAATCATAATAATGCATAATTCCGTCTTGACGGGGCAGACACTATGTGAATGCATGTGGATGGTAAGGAGAAAAAGTCGCATAAAATCTGCGTGCAGCTGCTTTTATAGCCATTGTCTGAGTGGCGACCGCGAACATGTTGATGATGAATATGTTTAGATGTTCGTTCAAGTCCAGAGGCCCAAAGCTGAACTTTATTCGGGTTTTAATTTTAGCTTTGCTTCGCCTTGTTTTATTATGCTTTGTTTTGCTTGCCTAACTTCTTTATCTATCTGGCAGTAGCATGAAATTATTTATGATTGCTGTTTAGATCCTGCTCGTCCGCAGTTATGCTATTAGTGGTGAAACCATTTGCCGTCTGCGATGATCCCATCTTAGTCATCTCTTGGGGCTTGCACTTGTTTTGGTTTATTTTTTTATTTACGTTTATTTTTTTTTTTCATTTTGTGCTTTATTCGACCACCAAAAGTTAGCAAAGCATTTAATTATGTAATCAATGTAAATTTGAAGGCTTGTGTTACATGGGGGACCAACCGGCGAATTGGCGTTTATGGTAAACCGTTAAACCGGTTACAATTATGTGGTTGTTGTTTTGTTGTTGTTGTTGTATTTTTCATTTCCCTGTATTGTTCTGAGTTGGCTTTTCATAGTGGATGCGGTTTTCATTACATTGCATTCTTTAATAACATAATGACCAGTGGTAGAGGTAACAACCAAATTGGTCAATATTTTTATACGCAATGGACTTTAAATAAATGTCTTAAGGGTTCTTTTACTTCTAGCATAGTATTCAATTCAACAGTAACCTGTGTTAGCCCCATAGTTTTAAATGCTAGCTTAAGCGATTGTGTAAATTGTTTAAACAGTTTGTACAGGTGAAAGCAAAAGAAATCATCATCAATTTTAATGAACTCGTTCCTGTTCTTTTCACAGATTTCATTCTTTGCCCCGCACACTTAGAGTTTGTTCAGTTGGCTGTAAAGCTTTCTCGAAATCTTGATTACATGTAAAATGGTACAAAGCAAAGTGCCTTTGATTCGTATCAAGCTTCTTTCAATTTGTTCTCATGTCTGATGTCTTTTGTGAATCCAGTGGCAACAAATGTATGTTTTGTGGTTCAATTTAATGGTGAAATCGTTAGCAGGCACATATGTTCGCCCGAACACCCATACATTCATACGCATGCATATATAATTATAGATGTATTTACATGCAATATATATACACACACACACATGTACAATAGTGCATGCCATCACCAATGTTAGCCTTTGGGCTTTTAATAACATTAACAACAATAGCAACCATATGCTGTTGTGTGGTTACAGCATAGCGGTTTGTTTGTTTGTTTGTATGGCTCTCGTCCCAACTTAATAAAGACATTAGCTATGCTGTTGCCCTCAGTTTTAAGGCGATGTATATTATAAATCAAGACCGATAGATATTCAAGCATATATTTATTAAAAAATTTTATGAAGCAAGGAATACACCTTGCTGCTGCTGCTTGTGGCTTTCTTGCGTTCGATTACACCAGTTTTCTGACAGAAGCACATCCAACCATAATAATATACCATCAATCAGTAATAATATACACCTTGACGGTACCTGCATGGCACACAAGAAAGCGTAAAATATTCTCTAGAGATGTGTTTAGCAAACTTTTTTCGCCAATTGAAAAAAAGTCGCCATTTAATGGAAAAACTTGGATTCAAATCGAGTGCTTTCTAATTTTTCTCTCTAATCTTTATTCTGAATATTATATAGAAGGTGTCAATTGTTGTCGTGAAATATTTGAAAATATTTTTAAGGCGAATTGAAAAAGTTGTGAAGCACCTATAAATTGTTGGCTGCAATGACATTCAAATTCGGGTAACGAATGGCGGTGTTTTAGTTTTTGTGGTCACTTTAGAAAAATGAATAAACTGTTATTCGTCAAGTCTATGCGAGTTTTGGTTTTCACCTTAAAGTGGATACATATTAAAAGCAAAAATATAGAAAGTAATCATGTACCTGCCATGCCTACGTTTATATTATATAAAGAGGTGGAAAGTATAATAACGTAAATATTGAAAAAATTGGAGAAAAAAGTTTAAAGAAAAACTGCAGCAAAGAAAAATCTTTTAATTACCCATAAAGACTTTTCAAAGTACCAGCAAACAAACAAACAAACAAATATTGAAACTTTTGTCGGCACTCAATGCAATCAATCGCTGCCCTTTTTTCATTTACAGTTTCATTGCTAAAGAGGATGCCTAGCTAGCTGCACTACAATACCGCTCAAAAGCGAAAAGTTGTTACTGTTTTATATAGCACGTAAATAAATAACAGAAACAACAAAGTACAAGCAAGCTACCATCAATACCTAAAGTCTAAAATAAACGTTATTATGGTTTAGGAAACGGATGCAAACGTGTTGGCTAACAAAACAATTGAAATTGTGGTTAGAGTACAAAGCTGATACAAATTTATTGAACTAAAGTCATATATGGTATTGTGTGCGAATGGGTATGTGTGGACTGATGATGTACAAATAGCACGATAGATGGGTTGGCGTGGCAGCAGCAAAAAAAAAATAGAAAACAATGGTTTACCGTACTGCCTTCAATTTCTCCATCCAACCAGCTATTGGCTATTGATATTACATTAATAACAACCAAAAACTTACTACCAACAACAATAACAACAAATGAACAAGCAACTGTATAATAGAAAACACCAAAATGTAATCAGCAGCACGTTAAAACCATTACGGCCGCCACCATTGCCACAAATAACATTGAGAAGCATTCACAAACCCACCAAGTATGCGAGTTTGCGAGTACTATGTGAAGTTGCCTTATATACAGAGAACAGAGAGAACCATGTGTCTGTGCCTGCACATGCTGAACAATGTGAAAAGCAATATTAGAATTTATGGGCCATACCTTGGATTTGGATCAGATGGCAAATCGATTAAACATTTCAAACCATATGAAACAAGTGAATGAATGTGGCTTAGAGCAAATTTTGAATACCCACCATCAATGCACTTCTAATGAGTGTAGATGAGTATCTCTTTAAAATAATAAGGATAACAATCTTAAAAATAAACTAAATTGAATTTCTATCCTAAGTAGCGTATACAAATTACCGCTGCCTGGAATAGATATTTGAATTTTTGCGACCAGAAGAGTAATGTTGCACAATGGATAGCCAGACGGACATAGATGAATGGACTAAGTAATCGATGCAAATCAAGAAAATGTGTAAATTGAAATTTTTTTGACGACTGTCCGTACGTCCACCATCCTTTATATCCTATATTAATCACAAATAAACAGTAAATAATAGAAAACCCGTTATTATTTTATTATATTCAAAAAAGTGCATTTTATTAAAATAATAATTTTTAATTAAAAAAAATGTGCAGATTTACATTTTTGAGATTCAAGGGCCGATTACTCGTAATCTGTAAGGATAAAGTTTGCATGAAATTTTTCATATAGATGCCTTATGCCTTATGCCTTATGCAACTCTTACTGCGACAATTTTTTTAAATATTCGGATATTAAATACGAAAATTATGTCAACAATTGGCAGATCGAAGACAGACGGATGGACAAACGTTTTAATACAAGTGCAGAGATCATTTCATATCATTATCAACCAACTGCAAAATAATTCCTATACGTCACACGTTATCAGAAAATAATTCCCACACATATATTTCGTGTAATGAAAACTGGAAAACTTTTACTAAGAAAATTCGTTGGTAATTTGTTGTGAAAGTATTTCGTTTATTTGTAGGCGATAAAAGCTCAAAATCCAACATACAATACTTTACCCCAAACAACAACAACCTTACAAACAAAAACAAACCAAAATTCATAACGAACTATTGTAAATCTTGGTAATAGAACTATAGAAAATAATATAAGCTGAATGTGTACATGGGCGTGTGTATGCATGTGCACAATGTACAAGCCGGGAATACAAAAGTTGTCGTGCTTATATATACACTACATCCACCAGCCACCAGCCACCATCATACCAGAGCGTACACACTCAAAGAATGTTTTAAGCCTTTTCAACCGGAATTTATGTTATTGTCGATTTAATACCAAAACAAAGTTGAGAATAAAGAGAAATTCTTTTGTACACAAACACACAACCACACATACCTACACTGAACCATACACATAAACAAACAAATAACAACAGTGTTCGCTTTAGAAGGATTTTGTAATTTCTGGTGATAACCAAACCAAACCAAACCGAAATAACGAAAAAAAAAAAAAAAAATAGAATTAAAAAACTATTGCATAGTTTCAAGGGACAATATAAAAGAAACATGAAACATACCTTAAGGAGTTTTTATAGTAAAAGTACAATTGAAAAAATATTCCCTGTCTTAACATAAATCTCAGAAAACAAACACAATCCTAACTAAAGTTCTAAATAAAGTTTGACAAAATTATTCCAGATATACAGGAAATTTATCAACTATAAATATATAATTAAGTAAAGCAATATAACATTGTATAGAATCATTTCATTTAAAATCATATACACACCAACATACCAACAAATCTTACGAATTCAATTGCCCACAAAATCAAGATTATTACAATAAAACTCTCTGAAAATAAAATAAACGATAAACATTAAACTAGACCACTTGGAAAACCTGAAAAGTGGAAACTAGAAAAAAAGCGAAAATAAAACTCACATATATCAAGCAGAACGGAAAGAAGAATATGTGTAAAAAAAGGACTCACATGAGCCAGTGAAACTTGTAAAGGATATGTAAGAGCTTATTCCCTTAAACTTTTCCATTCAATATATTGATCAATAAACTGGAAACCCCCATCCAAAAAAAAAAAATAATAATAATAAAACCGGTAACATTTCCTAATTCACAGTTTCAACAACATTGTTAAAAACTTGCTCTGCTAAGTGAACTGTCCTTTACCAGCATTTTAAGGTATATGGAATGGATGCGATAGTAACTGAAATTTATCCGGACATTATACAACAAAATTTCAAATACTATATGCATACGTTGAGGTTTTCCTTGTCTCATGTTTTGTATTTATTTACATGTTTTCATATTCATTTACATTAATAATGGATTTTATAGATTATCACAATAACAAAGTTTCGTTTTTTTTTTTTGTCTTATAATGGAGCAGACAGATAAACATACAAGCAATCGAATTGTTGAGAATGGTTGAATATGATACTTTGTGAAATAGAGTTTTTTTCCTTCTTTTATTCTTTGTAGAAATCTACCATGTTAAAAGTATATTAAATTTCTGGCGGCTTTGGAAAACCGAAAAAGTTCAAGAGAGTCTTCAGGATTACCTTCTGAATATCCTTTGCATAAAATCCGTGGGCGCGGCAGGTTATCTGTTTGCACCTTCTAAACATACAAATAAAAATTGGGCGTCTTTTTTTTCGACCACGCCCATTTTTAAGAATAATTATACTTTTAAGTAGCGAATTTCGACTTTTTAGGTTAATTTTGTGTCTGATAAAAAGATTTTCGTTGAATGAGGGCGTGGCATTTTACTGATTTTTCTCGATTCAGTAAATTCGGGCCCTATCGACTCCTAATATAATATTTCAAAATATTTCTATGGAATTTTTTTCTATATTACATATAATTTATAAATGTCTATGCTTCCTTTCATTTGCTTTCTTTTCCTCCCACTCCTTTGACGAGTTAGTTATATAATCAATTTAATTGTATTGTAAATAAATAGTTACCTACGTACAGAAAGTCAGTTTTACATTTTTAACAAGTCAAAACTTTTTTGGACGCGTCAGTACGTTAAAGAGAAAGGCATATGCAATTCTTGGCAACACTTATAATTATTTCCTATACTAAGGTATTGAAATTAAGTAATTAACCAAAGGAAATGAAATGAAATAAATTTATGTCCCAGATATAAAGGATGTAGTTATGGAAAGTGTTATCAAACTTCTAAATCACCCCAGTCACCTTCCTCGTACATCTTTTTCAACGAAATAACACAATCGTCTGAGGAGCTTAAAGAATGAAAAAATTCAAACTCAATCTACTTCGAAAATATTACTTTCCAGCACAAAAATAATATAGAAGCAGATGATTTATATAAATAAAATTTTAATTTTTTTAACAAAAATTAGGAGAAAATTCCTATAATTACATGCACTGCACCAATCTTACTTCTCATGAAGTTAGTGTTTTGAGCACATTCTATAAGACAATCATAACTATTTGTACCTATTTTTGCGTTTGGGAAAATATTGTAGATTCCGTGTGCCAACGGAAGAAGTTTGTTAACCTAATCTACATAGATTCTATAGCAAGTGAGAGTAATGTAATAGTTACAATAAACACTATGAATGACACCTAAAGTGTTCTTCTGTAATTATTTTTAGAGAACTTATATTCTAAATCATGTCATCCTGGGTATTTTCCGTACTTTATAGCATGCTATTACATAAAAAACAAATACAACCATACCATTGTTTATTTGTTATGTTGTCTTGCAACAATCTTATGACATTAATTTACTCCCAATGTTTACTAATGTGTTGCTGTTAGCTATTCAAAGTTGGACAAATTTCAATCATTTTGTTATTACACACAAGAGAAAAATGTCAAGTTGTTGTCTGTCCGTTTGCTATACTTTTTTGCCGCTTCAGCTCCTCATTCATCTCATTTAGCTTGACTTTGTTCGTTCATATTCCATTGCCATAGATTATCAAGGCGTTATCCCAAGAAAAGAAGAATGTTTTATACCTTTTGACCTTTTGACAAGAAACAAAAGCAGAGCAAAACAGAGTGAGGAGTGAAGAAAAAAAATTGCATTGCTTTAAATGTTTCTACGTGTAATATTAGCCTGAAGGCTTTGTGTTAAATTGTGTAGGTAGGGATGCAGTGATGTTGATATGTTGGGCTTTTATCCCCTCCATATGAAATGGTGGGTAAACTAAAGTTGTCATTCCATTTGCAATACCTAGAAGCAGATGCCAAAGGCTCCATAAATTTTATATAATCTTGATTTGCATCAAAAACTGAATCGATCTCGACATGTGTGTCAATTTGTCGTTTGTCTGTCTGTTGTTGACATTCTCACGAACGTAAGTTTCAAGTATTGAGCAGAAGTTTTGTACAGACACTTTTAGTTTTAACACGCATCGTTTTTTAGAATGGGTAAGACCAAGAGCCACGCCCACAATCGAAATAAATCTATTTAGCTGTCACCTAAAGTGAGCTATTAAGTTGAAATTTTGTACATATATTTATAATTATTCCATCCATCATTATGCCAAAAATGGGCGTGGTCGAATAACAGACACGCTCATAATTTACAAAAACCTATAGTCCACATAAAACTCAACGTGGACGCAGATACTTAATATATACACTATTAGAGGGCGTAATCAAATACCTACCACGCCCACTATTGAAGATATGAAAGGGTATTTAAGATTTAACCTAAGCCAAATTTTGTTTTTTTACTTGTTTTTTCTACTACTGGTTGAAGTGTCGCTTCATATGTTTCATGTCGTTATCTCTCTTCCTGCACAACTCCACCTCCAGAATACAATTGATTGCCAGTGATTTGTACAATGTCAGGCATTTAATTTTACAGTTTTTTCTATTATGCTTGTAAACATTTACCTTGCAGGCATTACTTCCTTACTCCCCACTCACTCACGTACAATAAAAGAATGCCAGATAAAATAAATTTACACAATACTAATAAGAAAATAAATTTCTTGAGTAAATAAAAGCAATGTTTATACAATTTGTTGTGAAAAGTATAGCGCGTTAAAGAAAGTTTCGCGAGAATTATTTGAAATCCCAATTTGCAATATTGATCCTTAAGAAACTTTAATAAATAATTTGAAGGAGATTTCGTAAAAAAAAAAACATAAATTTTTATATTGGACACGTTTTTCGTTATTTTTTATTAATACAGAGTGTACATTATTCCTTGATGAAGTCAACTTTTCATCCATAATATTGTTCTTAACATATGTTGTTGCAATACTTCACTCATAAAACATGCTACGAAAACATATGTTTTTGAAATTCTTCCACCTAAGGGATGTTTACATTACATGTATGTGTACATAAATAATTTTACATAACATATTAAATCAACGATCACAAAATGATTTATGAACAAATTAAAAAAAAAAAAAACTGAATCGTTTAATCAAAAAACAACTTTAGCACGCATACACAAATATTGATAAATGGTATTTATTATTAAACAAGTATTAAAATAACATGAAAATGTATTTTAAGTGAAGAAAAATGATTTAATCATACATGGGCAGAGAGGGAATTTATGAAATATTGAAAATTTAAGAAAACTTACCTCTCTCTCTCTGTAAATCAAATCAAAGGATTTGAAAAATATTTTTATTATAAAATTTATAACGTATGAATATGCACGTTTTTGTGTATGTATTGCATACATATTTATCGAAAAGCTTACAATCAGATTAATATCATTTTTAAAAGTGAAATACTTACAGACACTCAAGTGCGTACGTCTGCAAATAAAGATTCTTCGCATGTGTATGATTATCGTATTAAGGAAATTGTTGTAAATATGTGGATAGAAGGATAAAAAAGAAATAATTTGTCCTAAAATAGCAAAAATAAAAAAAAATAAACTAATTCATACGTTCGAATTTGTTTACATAGGGAATGCATATGATGGATAAATGGACACATAGATGCATAAAACATATTTACTATATACGTAGACAAACGTAATTCTATTATCCTGTGTACCTTGAACATAATCACAAACTGCAAATGTTTTTAACAGAGCGTGTGTGTATGTGTGTTAAGTGTTTAGGGAGAAGGAACATCGGATTTGATCGTAAATCATTTTTAAAACGAATAATCCTCGAAAAATGTACATTAATGCATTTCGAATGAAAAAACCAAACACACATTTGCCTTTTACCTCTTTTTCACATAATTTGCTTTCTATTTCTGTTTCTCTGTAATCAATTAAATTATTGCTGAGATAATATGTCAAAGGACAAAATATTTGAAAATTTTTGCAAAGAAATATATGTTAAATGTTCAAGCATATAGTATGGAGTTTGTTTTCAATTAGAAGAAAATTTTTAAAAAATAAAAATACTTAGAGATTGAAATGAAAATGTTCAAGGTTTGCATGGAGCAAGACTGAAGTTCTTATGTCTAGCAAATGAAAATGAAATAAATTAAAAAATAATACAATTAAAAATGTTGTTGTTGTTGTTGCTGTAAAATAGAAACTCACTTTAGATTCTAATTATCCTTTTCTCTCTTCCCGGCTTGTCGTTTGATTTCACACTTAACTATGAGTTGATATCTCGAAAAGACAACAATCATCTTGAATTCGAATGCTTAAGTATTATTCCAAGGCTAATATTTTTTAATTAGTACCACACACAAAACAGAACAAAAGAGAAAGAGATTCCAACAAAAAAATTGTAATACAACATAACCAAATAAACAAAAAAAACTTGATTTAATTTTTAATTAAAAATTGAAAGCAAACTCTTCAAAAAAAAAAGTGTCCCTAAAGTACATAATACTCAAATCAACAAGTGAATATATTATTATTTTTGTAGCCCGTCATGCTTTGTGCTTTACGATGTATATGATAGCGTACCAGATATTCAAGGTAAATCTTGATTGCTTTCCATTCTGAAAAAAAACATAAACATTCACATTTTTATAAAAAAAAATACTATTTTATGATGTTTTTGAAATATTCTTTAGCTGGTTATAATGAAAACAACATAAAAAACTCGCCATACCCTGTCTCTCTATGTATAATATAACAAAATAAATAGTTTGTAAAGCTCACAATCTCTTGTGGTCATTTAAGTTTAACATTCAATGCTTTATGTGTGGAGCAAAGGTTAAGCCAAGAAATTTATCTTAATTTCATTATACCGAATATCAAGTTACGGAAAAGAAACACAGTAAACTAAGTTGTACAAGAAAAGGGTATATTCTCCAACAGAATGCTTGAATGATGGACGTCTTCTTCCGTCCATTAATTGTTTGCAACTAAAAGGCTGGAATAACTTTAGCTTCAGTCAAAACTTTTTATATGTTTGCATTTCTTCGTTTTCCCTCTATTAACCTTTGGTATGATAGGGGGGGAAAAAAACTAGAAGAATTTTTGTTTTTTTAAAAAGTTTTTTACCATTTAATTGATTTTACCTAATGCGAGAATAAAATAAGGCGGAAATTTCTCATGTTATTCAAATTAAACTGTTTGGATATGCTCTTGAAATGGTCATTTCGACAGATGTACACTAATTGGGTTTTTGTCATATTTAATGTGAAGAAATTGCTAAAATAATGTTTTTTAATTGAGGGGTCAACGTAATGAATATTATTTTTAAATAAATTAATGTACTGACAATAACGTTAAGGCCACCAATTGGATATCAGAAGAAGACTTCTTCAGCTTCGATTGATAAACGCAACCCATCTCATGTGGAGGGTATAATGATTCTAAATGTTTTTATAATGTTGCTCCTTTCTCTTTAATAATATATAAAAACTGTGTTTTTTTTTTTTGGTTTCGCCCCTCATTAATTCACGTTGTGTTGTTAAGTTAAGTACAGAAAAAATTATCCGCAAATGTTGTAATTGAAAAAAATAAAAATAAAAAATAAAAAATTTTTTATATAATTATTTTTCCTTCCTTACAACTCTGTCTGTTGCACAAAAAGAAGTACTAATTACTGTATGTTTTTATTTACTTCATAGTAAAAGCCAGACAAATTTAGACAAAGTACAGGAAAAAGAACAGAAAACAGTTGTATTTGACGGCCACCAAGTCTTGAATACCCACCATCGGTGCGCAAAACCTTTCCGATATTTTTCCTACTGAAATAAAATATATTTTCAGAATAAAATATTTTAAAAAATGCTTCTTTTTCACTTTTCGTTCAGTTACAATAACAAACTGCATACGGAAACTACCAACACTTCTGCTAAATTTGGAAGTAATACGCATATCTTAATTTTTGCGACCATGATTTAAAACTGTACATATTTAATTAAGGTTTTCGAAAGAGGGAGAAAACTAGACGATTTTTACATAATGCGAATAGAGTTGCATAAGAATTGGGGTGAATAAAGTAATGATTCTTTAACCAAAGTAGAATTATTTGTAAAAAATTATTTATTAGAAAGTGGACTAAATTTCTGTCGCAGAATTTTGCAACAAAGTTCTCTTGCAGACAAAACAAAAAGCGGACTCTCTATCTATAACCACTTCTTAAATTTTTAATTTAATCAATCTTCCGCATGCTACAAAATCTATTTTTTTTTTTTTTTTCTAAAAAATAACAATAATTATGAATTGTTGGGAAAAATTGCTACTATTACTACTTGTTTTTTATTGATTAAATTATTATTACATAAATTGTTTAATCATTTATATTTTGGTTATTAAATGTAACAACCTCTTTGAGTGTATATAATATTGATAAAATTGAAAATAATCATTTTTTTTTAAATCATTTAAGAAGTTTTAATCAATTACTTTTTTTGAAATACAATAATTATTAACTAGAGCAAATACATAAAAAAGTTTAAATTTAATTATGTAAAATTTTGTCTAACAACTAACTATTCATGCAAGTTAGACGGTGATAGAGGGAAATACAACGTATTGATGATAACTTTTTCTCAAAACTTGAAAATTCATCGATGTGCCAAAACTGTTGTGATCGAATAACAAACACGCCCACAATTTACAAAATACTACATTCAGTCGATTTGCAAGCTGATACGTAATACTATTAGAAGTTGTAATCATATGCTCGTCACGCCCACCATTATAGATGTGGAGCGTTTTTAAAATTTGGCCTAATCTAAATTTAGTTTTCGTACTTGTTCTTTAACTCAAATATCTTTTCATTTCTGAATGACTTTAAATTGGTTCCATGTTCTATACAGAGGGAGAGAGAGAGAGAGTTTTTAAGTTTATTATTTTTTATTTAACCGCAAAATTCTCCGACATATATAAAGTGGATGTATTGTAGTTGGTTATACCCGACCATTTACCATCACTACACCACTTAGTACCACAAATTATGCTATAATTAGTTGTGTTGTTCATATAACCTCGAGGTTATGTTATACAAGTTTCTTCCTGAAATATCTAAAGGGTTCTGAAAATGGTCCATTTCGATGCAAAGTAGACACAATGATTTGTTAATAAATATTAAGAATAGCGAGCTTTCGTCTTATAAAAAGTTTCCTTTACAATAGAGCGTCAAAGAATATTTATTCAGTTTCGGTTCCTGTTTTTCTTGTACCACATTTAAAATGATCCCAAATCGATCGGAAGATGGGTGTTACATTTACTATTTAAGAATTACCAACAACCGAACAAACTTAATCTACTCTTTGCCACAAGTGCTGCAGTATTAAATACATATATATGCATGATGTATGGATATAACAACAATAATAACTATAAAAAAAAAAATAATAAATTAAAACTGCATCAACTTGTGGGTGGATATGTGCGCATGTGTTTACAAACCGGTACTTAATTAAATTTGATTTGCATAAAAATAATTTCAAATTGATTGTTTAACAAATAAAACTCTGCATCGCAGCAACAACCAACGGCTATAGTTGAAGAGTAAAAGAGAAACCAATTTATACATATACGGCTCCACACACACAGCCATTGAAATGCATTAATATGAACCAAAAGAGCGTATGTTCTATATATTGTGCATATACAAGGATGAATATTTGCATCTCTCTACATGTACAAGCAAATTAACAAGAAATTATATGCGAAGAGAGTTGTGAGTATATACGAGTATGTGATGAACGTACACACGTATCGTGATGATAGCCTTTATCATTTAATAGCCGAGTATAACATGTGCATACATATGTACAGTTATGGAATTGTGTGCATGCGTACGTATTTACGTCATTTCGTGACTGTATTGTATTTTCAGTTTAAATAAAAATATTTGTTCTGCATTTAATCAAATGTCCATTTAAACACTCACTATACACAGAAATTAATGTTAATTACGATTTCATATATATTTTATTTCCTTTTATGAGAATATTGTACAAGTTACAATTTGATACACAAAGAGTACAAGAAGATCGTTTTCATTCAACTTTTGTCATTTTTTTTTTCAATTTTAAATTTTCTTTTGTGTTACACGTGTGCTAACGCATGGAATTTTCCTGAATCATAGCATTAAAGCTTCCAAACACGTCTTCTTAATTACTTTCATCATTTATTCTTGTTCTTGTTCTTGTTGTTGTTGTTGTTGTTGTTGTTGTTGGGTATGTCTTTTCCGTAATGGAATGAATGAAATTGAGAAGACTGAAAAGTGTTCACCAACAACTTCTGCCAAGGTATGTCATTAACTTTGGTTAGCAGCCATTAGCCACAGTTGGTCGGCGGCATGCCCATCTTACCTTACTCATGGCTTTCCCAAATGTTTGTATAAGAAATAATGTACGTAAAATAATGTAAAATATTCCATAAAGTTTCTTCCACTAGTGTTAAAGGGCATGTTAAGTTTTTGCTGATTTGTATAGCTCCTACAGGGAGACCCATATTTGCCATGTGTCACTCATGCTCATGTATAAGTGGAAGGAATTGTCATTTAACGTCAATATATTTTGCAATTTCAGGCATTCCTTTAAAGAAAACCCATAAAACCATATATTTTGTCTGTACGTCCATCAATTGAAAAGTGAGGTCAGCAACCAAAATGTAGGTCTAATGGATCCAAAAGTTGCTGCACTAAATCTTAAAATGAAGAGACATTCATTGACTTTTATCGTGATTGAAAAGTGAAATTGTTGTTTGAAACGAAATTATGTTGGGTAAGTTATGAAATGGTCGGATTTAACCGTCTCTAGCCTTTTATATGTGTTTCTTCTATAAAAACACTGAACGCCAATTATTGAGTATGATTTACAATTTATTTATTTCTTTATTTATTCAAACTTTTGCAGCATTTCGTTGTATGATTTTAAAAATTTACTTGCTTTAAGTGATTTCAACAAAAATACACTTTTTACTATATATGTATATACACATTAGTTGTGGTATTTTGATATGTTGTTGCGGTTTTAATGTTTATGAAATATTTTTAAATGAAAGTGCTTAAATTAATATTTTTAAAGAGTTCAATTATTCAATCTTTCGAAAGATAACCTCTGTCAAGTTATTGTATTTCAAAACATTTAATAAAACAAAGAGAAACTTTAAAAACTTATATACGAGTACATGGGTAAAGATAAGAGGCGTCATCAGATGATATAAAAAAGTTACGCCTAATATTCATATACCTTTAATCTATTCACCTATTCTGTAATGAAACTAAAAACTTGCCATTTGAAAAAAAAAACATTGATTTTATACATGCATCATATTCCACATGACATAGATTTATCCCTTGAGCTATTATAACTAATAAATATCTCTCGCATAAAATCCACTGGGAAAAAATTTCACGAAATTTATTCAAGTACTCTTGTGGAAAACCTTTCTTTTTTCAAAACCTATCGACTACCTATTAATTTTTGTTTGTGCCACGATATGCGAATGAGTTAAGGGGGTGGATGAATAAACATTGGTGGAGGCATAAATCTTATGCATTCAGTTCTGTGTGACATCAATTGGTAAGAAGGATAAAAAAAACATCTCAAAACAACAGCAAAAACCTGGCACGCATATATGCAAGTCGGCCTGATATGATGTGTATCAGATAACGGTTATTAACAAAACTTCTCTACCAACTAACCAGTGATGAGAGCAGCTGTTCAGCTAGGGGGCCATGGTGTCCATGGTTATTGCTAAGAAAAAAAAAACAACAAAACCACGTAGTATGTGAAATTTTATGAGGGAACATACCGCAAGTATAAAACCACCAAATATGGAGGTATACGTTGCGTTTGCGTTAGTGTGTGCTCTTATTAAAGAAAGTAGAAAACCGCGCTAATGTTTCGAGGAACTTAACAAAAACAAAAGAAAAAATCTTATATACTCATATGCAAAGCCTCTGAATTTTTTTGTTACTACTTTATACTCTCTGGTCTCGTAGCAAAATATGAAAATGTTTTTTATACCCTATACTACGTGATATCGATCCCTTTAGCATAGCTTTCTAAATAGAAAATATGTTACGTTCACACCAATCAAATTAAAATCACTTTTAAAATCAATTGCAATATGTCCGTCTGTCCGACAGGCTACAGTATTTAAGACATTTCAATGAATTCAACATCAAAAGCAAAATTCGAAATTCTTGTAATGTTTCTATGAAAATACATAACAATTGCTCTAAAGAAATGAATTTCAGAGCAAAGACTTACAATTCTCAATATTTTAATGGATAGAAATGCAAAACAATGACTTGTGATTACCAATATTAGTAAACAAATTCAAAGTCAAAGTGTGTCACTTCATAAAGGTGGTGTAGGGCAATAAATGATAGGGTTTGTCCGCTTTACATTACATTTGTTTTTTGCTTGTTGCATTTTTGTTATTGTTATGTGTGTATATATGTGTGTGTGGCAAAGCAATATTGAATATCTGGTATTTCCTTTTTGCTGGTAAAGTTAAAATTTTGTTTATTTTAATTAAAACCCACAACATATATGGCAGCGAAAACCTTCAGCTATGTGTATGTTCTCTACAAACATTCCACAACCTGTATGTTGTGCTTAAGAAAGAAAGAAATTCATCTAAAAGTATACCAACAACTTAACTTATATACGTGGCACAAAATGAATTTTAAGAACTTGTTCTAAAAAAGAAAATAAATCGATACCTTAACCTCTTATTACATAAACCATATAAACTGCTTACGATATAGAGAGTAGAAGAAGATAGTAGAGAGTGGTGTGATCGAAATTCAAGTATTCTTAACAACTAATTGACTTGAACACTTGAGACAAATTGCCGGTAAACCCAACGTACAAAACCACACAATTCTTAAGCTACAACTCCCCACGCACACATATACCCAGTCCTACTACAATATGGCACAATAGTAAACCTTTTGCTTCTTTTTTAATAGAAATGGCAAAAGTCAGCATTAAAATCAATTTGTTTAACAATACCCACAATGTAACGAGAGTGTGTTTAAACAAGTTTTATCAATAAATTCTTCGATAGATTTGGTTTACCTAAGTACAAAGTATGGTGTTGTTGTCTTTACATTTGATGTAGTAGGAAATGATGAAGGAATCATGGAAGATGGTGCACCTCTTGTCTCTTGACTAATTTTGCCCATTTTATATAGCGTACATAAACTAAAAATGTCTGTACAAAATTTTAGCTCAATATCTCTCAAAATTTATGTCCGTGAATGCCAACAACGGATAGACCTACGGACATACATTAGTAGATGCATCAACTTGTGAATCTGATCAAAAATATTTTATACTTTGAAGGGTCTTTAATGCTCCTTCTAAATGTTGCAAACGGAATGACAAATTTAGTATACTATCCATTTTATGTGGAGTGCTTAAAAAATCCTATCACATTAATAGACTTTATTTAATAATACTTTACATTATTTTTTGTTCTTTTCATATACGAAAGTATCTACGATAATCATGCGGTTGACCACAAAGACCCTTAGATGGTATGCAAACATTGTGTCTCATGAACATATGAGAAGATTATATTTATTTAGTGCATTTGTATGTTTTCTTACATAAATATATATACGTTTATATAGAGACCTTGTCGATGTATGAAAATCTTCATTGTATTCAGATCCATTGTTATGTACGTAGTACGCATTAAACACTTTTAAAAGGAGAAAACTAAATTTATTATGATGGCATGCACAAAGGGTCTATGTAGTGGTAAGTGTATATGGGCAAATACTTTTTAAAGCAGGAATAAGGACAAGGAAAGAATATGTCTTAAGCCACAACTTAAATACCCTTCTAATCCACATGCAAAGTGACGCCCTTACACGCACTTAGGCCATCTAATAAAGTGTGATTTGCGGCAAATGAACTTTTTTAAATTGTGGTCTTATACCATGCGCCCTATTAAGGTTATTATCATTATAGGTAGATGAGTACCAAGTTTAAAATTCGGATTAGTTTGTAAAGCAGACAAATATATATACATATATATGTCTATTGTGAACCTGGCTTATAGCCTATTTATGAGACATTAATGGATAACAAATATCAATTCAAAATCGAATAAAAAATTTCGGACCTGAATTTTTGTAGCCGATAGACATCAATTGTGGGCGGACAGCTGAACAAATTGGCCATTTTATATTTGAAACTAGCAAACATAGACAAAGAATGTCAAAATTTCAACTTAATAACTTAAGTTTTCCTTCCGCGACCTGCCCGGACATACAGACGTTATTTAGTTTATTCCAATTTAGATGCATTCTGTAAGATGCGATTTCAAATCCAGCTGAATATCAAAAATTTGTCAAATGAAATTTGAACTCGTCTACGTTGGACTTGTAACCCATCGTCAGTTAAAACGAGGTATAAGGCTTGTGAAAAAAGGGATATACTTTTATAGCGTCGCTAACTTTTACTTTTCTTCTGGGCATTTCTAATGGAATGATAAACTTAGTTTACAAGCATCTTATATAGATTTTAGATTCTTTTTTAGGCTAAATAACATAATTTTCGTTTGTGTTATATATTAGAAACATTATTTAAATTTATCACTCCCGAAAATCTTAGTTTATGTTATATATATAAATACATTTTCGTTTAAGAACTCGCCTCCCTGAGATAGTTATATTTTGCAGCTTTAAAATAAATTGTAGTACCATACTACCCACTAACATTCCTCTATAACTGATTTATCACATAATTCGCTTACATTGGGGAATTGAAAATCACATTAGTTTTGTAATTAATTATGCATAACAGGTAATAAACAGCATGTCAACAATTAGGACAACAATTACGATATTGTATTGTAAAATTATATATTTTTGTCATAATTGCTTAAATTTGTTTTATACCGAGGGGAGAAGATGTTATAATTTCTCATTACTTATTATTATAAAAATTTTTATTATTGCAACTGGGGGTTTGCTATAACACTAGTAGTAACAAAAAAACTAATAGACCAATAGCAAAGTGTTTCCACCCAATGTCAGCTGAATTTCAATTGTTAACTTTAACGGCCGTCATTGTGCCAGGGATATTTTCACAGGGGCAGAGAGAAAGACTAGTTGGACTTGGATATTGATACTGATCAAGAATATATATACTTATTGGGGTGTGGCATGTTAAATATTATGAATGAGCTGAAAATACCGAGTCGTTCTAGTCATGTCTGTCTGTCCATGAAAGTTTGTGTACTCTGGTAATCGCTCTCCTGATCACAAAAATGGAGATATCGATTTTAAATTCAGCAGAAACATTGATAGTTTTTATAAGCAGGTTGATATAAAAATTGGGCACAATGTTGTGACATGTTCACAGTTCAAAAAAAATGAATAGTAAGCAAAATAATTGAAACGTGAAAGATGTATTCCCATCCATTGGAGAGCTTTGGTGAATATACAATATTTTGCTTTAGCCAAAAATACATTTTTTTTACTTATTTTTAACTTAAACTTAATAATTGTTAAATAAAATTTGTCAATATATTGAACGAAAAAAAAATATTTATATTGAGCACTTTTCTTTATTTCATTTTTGTTTCCTTTTATTGCTTTTCTTAAAACTACCTATCTTCTTATTTGTTAATGTCGTCCTCTCTGCCGTCACAACAATTTATAGTTGCATGTATAAAAAAAAAGAGTACTTCGTGCTAACAAACTTTCCAATCAACATACTTATGGGAACTGATCTGCCTGAAAATTTACTGCACAACACTCAACAGCACTTACTGAGCCCATATACATACATATGTACAGCATATATACAAGCGGAAGAAGGGATGAGAAAGTGAGATAGAAAAAGCTTAAGGCAATCAACAACATGAAAACCATACAGCAGGATATTTGAGTTAAACCATAAATGGATTGAATTGAAGTGATTTTACAAAGCTGGTTAAACAACAACTACTGCAACATTTTTGTGTATGTGTGTGTTGTTGCATGTATGGCCGGAAATAGGTGATTGCAATTTTCGGCTTGAATTGTCATAGCAAGTATACAAACACGTACCCTAGAAGTTTGGTTTTCGGTTTCTCACTGGACCAACTGCTAGACATAAATAGTCACACTTGCACATGCAGCAAACAACCAGTCTTGTCTCATGCTCTTCCTTTGTACTTAGTGCAAATTACAAACATAAAACCATATGAGGATTATTTTTAAGGTTGAAAGGCCAACAATTTTTCTTGTATGATATAATAGTTGACTTGTTGTTTGTGGCACAGCCATTGCATGCATAAAACTTTAAGTCAATTTTGTATATTTTGTGTATTTTCTGTACACACATATGTTGACTGCATTGTTAACAATTTCTAAACTGCTATGGTTGTTGTTATTATTGTTGTTGCTGTCACTACTCTTTACTGGTAATTTGGGAGAAATTGGCCAACACAAAAATCCCTTGCTGGCTCTAATGAACCAGCCTCCAAAGACCAAAACAATTGTTGTCTGTTTTGTATTTCGGTTACTTTTTTTTCACGTTGTCACAGAGAAAAGCTATTGCTTTACGAAAGAACATCATAACATCGCATATGTATTTTATACAAATGCAAATATGTTTGTTGTGGAAAATCAAAAGCCATGCAACATTTAGAGTGTATAGCAAACCAACGGATATATTGTATACGAGCTTGTCAACCGGATGTTATACTTGAAAAATTAGAAAATTTGTGCAAAACTGTGAACAAAATATTTAAACCAAAAATCCAACTTATGTGTACACAGTTATGGGTGAATCAAAAATTAAACAGAAAGCCTTAATGCCGAAGAAGATTGCAATAGTGGCAAAAATCGAAAGGGAGCCCGTTAAGTCTAAAAACTTAACAATGTGTTTTTGATTAAGTGTAGCATACTTTTAGTTTGTTAATTAAAACCGTCTCGTACTGCCTACCTTTCCGCTTTATTGTAAAATTCTCAAACTCTATTAATTTCTGCGATTTGTCAACATCATTATTATTGCATTTAAATGTAGTGAAATGAAACAATTTTTAAATTGAAAAATAGTAAAGTATACCCATAACAGATTAACTGGGTTAGTAAAGAATTTATTAAGTCATCGCATTATATTGCATTTGCTTCAGTAAATTTGTGCGCATTTTATAGTCAAGACCTGTTGAGCAAGTAAGGAGGAAAAGCAAAAAAAATATAAACCCTTCAATTTCAACAACTTTCAAGTATACAATCACGACAACAATAACAACTCCTAACATATAATACGTATTTTGTTCACTTTATGATTTGACCGACGAGTCTACACACATCCACACATACAGTTTACAAACAGTTTACAAGCACACAATATTATCGACGAATGGCTTTCAATTTCAGTTGATTGAATTTCTATGTGAACAAAAAGGAACTCAAGTTGTTTTTCATTTTCATTTATTTTCTTATATGAATTGTAAGGCCACACAACCACCTACATCATATGGATGGAGGTACTCTTCTGAGTTTATACATTTAATCAATACAACAAATACGATATATGTACAATAAGTAGCTTATTGAATAGTGGTAGAATTTCATATCATGTTGTTTCTTTTCAACCATCACGGCGTTACAATAATATCATTAAAGTTTATCATTTAAACACACAAAAATAAGATACAATGATTATGAGAAACGTCAATATTCTTGAAAGACATGAAACATGCGTAGGTTTTTAAGAAGTTAAGGAGAAGATCGAAGCGCTTGGTCTGGGCTTTAATATTAAAAAGTGCAGTTAATCGACCGAATAGAAACATTTAATGCGTTATAAAAAGATCATATAAATAACAAATATTAATTTAAAGGCCATTGAGAATGTAAATAGTTTCAAAAATACTATTTTTTCACAAAAAATAATTTCAGTTTCATTGAACAATAATATTAAAATAAATGAATTCAAACATCTTTGAATCGATTCTTCCTAAGGAAAACCTTAAACTGATTTTTCCACTTTAAACCGATTACACTTTCAAATCCAATTTACTAATGATGCGTATATATAGTGCATAGTTGTACTTGAAATAAAATTTAAAATTCTTTATATCAGATGTGAAACAATTTGCTTTCATGTAAATTCTTCATAAAATTAAATTGATGGATTTTATTAGTCATGCTGACAGCAAGCAAGGGCAAACCAAGCATTAAAAGGAAACAAGTGCACTCGTATGCACTAAAAATGATTTTGAAAAATAACATAAATTCATACAACTAGATTATCTACCTGATAAAAATGGCATTGTACGGTACAAGTCTCATCTCTAGGGATAGTAAAGAAAAAGATTGCAACCGATATTGCAACTGCTGTATAGCAACCTGGAGCATTGAAGCTTTTTACATTATTTTTTGGGTATTATATGCATGTATGCACACAACTTTATATGTTTATATATATAAATATCTACTGTCTGGTAGCGTAAAGGTTTTGCATACACCAAAGCAAAGTAAATACCAAGATATGTTTTTAGTCTACTTCTTGTGCTGTATTGTACGGGTATTATGATAGAATCGAAAAGAAACGGAAGGAAGGGAAAGTTTCGGATGAACACTAAACCACCATCATCTTATCATAAAGCATCATAATAATAGTAATACTTTGTGTAAATAAAAAAATAAAAAACATAAACTTTGTAAATCCCACAAGATTTGTTTCATATTTTTATGGAAAAGATGACAATAGCAGCCAACCACAACTAACAAGAGAACAAACTGTCATGTAGGTAAATATACTAGAATTTTTATTCAATAGAATTTTGTTTATTCGAAAAGCAAATAGAATTTTCTTATAAATCTACATTAACCACACAATGAAAGAGTGTTGACAAAATACAATACGATTCGATACAAAGTAAAAATATTTTAATAGAAACTTATTCAAATATTTACAACATTTATGGAATAATTGAAAAATATCTCAGCAGGTAAGTAGTTTAAGTAATAGTTTCACTGCTCACTTGATTTAGCAAACTTAGTAAATGTAATTAATTTTATAATTTTTCTATATTTCCGCTCTATTACAATTTACTAACATTCTTTAAAGCTTAACTAAAATTGTTGTGGGACAATAAGTAAACAACAAATCTCCTCCTTTCGAATTCATAAATCTTAATTTCTGACATTAAACGGAGATAAATCTTCAAAACTTGACCACAGACTGTCCACCTTTATCTTGTGAATACATTATTCAATTTCCAGTTGGAGTTTTTGATATTTTCTTTTTATCATTTACTCCCTTTTTTTTTTTGCATACATGTTACGACACTTGGCGAAAACCAAATCAATTTCACTAGAAGAGAAACTTGCTTAGACATATATGACATATGGTGGATAGCCTTTTGAACTGTGATTTGCCAGTCGCCGAAATTGACAAAAACAGTAAATACCATAAATGATTTATAACTGTTAAGATATACTAGCATTTCTTCTTACTAGCTTATGTGTTTGCCTCCCAACGATATGCTTTAAAAAGTTCATTTTGTTTTAGCTAAAAAGCGTGCAATATGAATTTTTTTATAAGGCTTACAAATAACAAAGTTCTTGTTGTTGTTGTTTTTGATACCATTTCTACAAATTAAGTATTGAAGCAATTTTTTTCTTTTGTTCTTCAAATGATATTAATCATTGGCGCAACTGAATTAATGTGGAAAAAAAAGAAAATGAATGAAATCTTTGGGGCAAATTAAATAAATTGCGCGCCGTAGTTTGAATTTGGCCTTAAGTGTGAAATATGCAAATGAGCAGCAGTACCAACAATAGTTTACATTTCGTGTGGTCTTTTTTTTTTTATGACAAACAAATGGGCGGTTTTAAGTGTATAGTATGCTGTGGTATGGACGAGACAATGTCTACACATAAACTTAATTATTAGTGAGTTGACGTGTTGGTAGTTGCAATATCTAACGAAGCCACCAACTGCTTATGCTATTCCTCACTACATTTGTTATTATGGACGCTGGAAAACATAATTAAAGCATCACTGGTCGCATGAAGAGTATGCAAAAATTTCTTTTTTTTGTTCATTTTTTGTTGGACATGGTTCACAACATTGGATATAAAAACTTTTTTAATCAATTTCTATCGAGAGTTGATTCTCTTTTTAATTTTTTTACCAACAAAATATACAAGAGTTCATGTGGAAATGGGGAAAGGCACGTTCTTAAAATTATGCATTATTATTTTAATAAAAATGTTGGCCAACATTATGCTAAATAATTATAAAAAATAAAAATATTATAAAAATAATGGAAAAAATGAAATCGTTAAAAAACCTTAAAGAAGAAAGAAAAATTCTGACAATAGCAGTTAAAGCTGTTTCTACGACATTTTAATAAGGTTTAATGAAAAAAATTTAAAGTGAGCGCTCTCAGAATAATGTCCTTCTTACATGTAACACAATTTATTAGCATTTACGACGATATTCTATTTGCATGCATGGAAATGGTTAAGTATTGTAAAACTAATAAAAATCCGATTTCAGGTCAACATATGTGTTGTCAGTGTGTTGACAAGCGGTCATCACAAACTTTAGCCCTAGATGTACACATGTACACACATACAGCCATGCCCCGACATGTTTGTTATATCAACAGATTGACACATGCTATAGATATCGTTATTGTTTTTGTTGTTGTTATTATTGTTTATTTTGTCAGTTGACATACTTCTGCAGGCATCTGTAATACTATGACTACGCAACATTTTGTATGGAACGCTTCACTTCCCTCTCAAGGACACCAATGACCTTTCATATTATTACGTTAACTGAATTGATGTAACGCCTGCAACCATGACGATGAGTTATACGCATATTAAAACTGACGCATATTCACCTACACGTACATGGATGCATGCTAGTATGCTGTTTAATTGTGATAAATAGCTTTATAATGCTTTTTGCATTTAATGCATCACTTCATTTCATACTTCACATATGTATGTAAGCGTGGGTTAACGTTGCATGTGTTTACATATTTTGATAGTGAAACATAATCAATTTTATTTAATAGACGCAAATGCGTTCATGTATTTCATTTAATTGAATTTGCTCGGTTAGCAATTCATTTGATTAATATCACATTAAGGAGTTTCATCTCTAACGCATGTTGAAATATATTATACGTTAAACTGAAATGTGATAAAATAAACATAAACTAATGCTGATAGCAAAGCATTAAGGAAACCTTACCGTTTCACAAAATTTGTGCTTATGTAACATATTGTGTTGGTTACATTATAGTTTACTTCTTGAATTGTTCACGTATGGTATGTGTGATGCTGTTTTGTGATGTTTGAAAAAAGCTGCAAATCTCTGAAATATATTGAAATCCTTATTGCCATGATAACTGCAACTAAATTAACGTCAACATTATGCTTAACTACGTATAAATGTATTAGGTTGTGCTTGAGTGTTGGTGCAGTTCAAGTGTTGAAGAGGAAATAATACAAATGTTAATTATCACAATCAAACACATGTCTTTGTACATATACATATATACTTTTTCTATCTAGACACACTATACTGTAATATTCTGTACTAACACACCGGAACTATTTACATACCCTTTCATTTCATCTACCCTACAACGTATAATATGTGGCTGCTGAAAGATACTTACGAAGCCATAAAAAGGTAGCTTTCACTCTGCTAGAATTTAATTGCTGCATGTTAGTGTGTATGCGTAATAGGATATAAAAAAGTTTCATTCATATAAAACGGTTGCTCCGCACATGCCTCGGCATTCTCTTACATCGCGCATTTGCTTATAATGCCGCATAGCGTGAAATGGAGTAGTGCAACTGTTGCAATTGTACATTTGACGGGTATTTAGTTAACGCATATTAACAGATAGTAAAGTTTGTATAGGTGGTACATATTGTAATTATATGATAATGATAATTATATATTTTATAAGAAGTCTTGCCTTAAACATATTCATTCTCAGTTATTGTATTACATAAAAATTAGGTAAAACAATTTTAATGTTTTATTGTCATAATATTTTCATGTATTTCAGGTGGAAATTGTTCAACGTAACATATATTATATAAACAGTTATATATATATATAGTTATCCCATTCCTCAATATACCAAAAATGGGCGTGGTCGAATAACAAACGCGCCCACAATTTTCAAAAATCCGTACTCCAGCTGGGCTTGCAAGCTGATACGTATTATATCATATTTCTGCCACTTCTCCTATTTGTGTGTACAAATGTTAATTTCAATTTAGTTTTTTTAATAAAATAGAGCGAAATATTTCCAGAATTCCTTTCAGCTAAACTTGCATATTACTGGCTTCTGGTTATAAAGCGAGTTTCACAAAAAGTTTAATTCACACACTAGAAATGTATGGTTCTAGGAATACAACTTCAATTCAATGGAAGAATAATTAAGAGCCAAACTAATTATTTTAATTTCGTATTAGTTGGTTGTGATGATGTCCCATTTGCATTTTTCATATCTATTAAATAAAATATTATAAAAAATGTAAGCTCGCCATTCAACTTTCACTTGGACTTGACCCATATCAAAATAAGCGGCACATATAAAATATAAGAGTGTGTGTGTGTATATATATATATTTATATAATTTTTATGTTTAACAATGGATTTAAAAAAAGATCAATGTATAAAAATTTGCTCATACATAATTTTATATATCTGTCAATAGTATTCATTTAATTAATGATAATGAACCCTTCCAGTTCGCATAACAAAAATGCATGCTTATGTAAAACATCGCACCGATCAAAGATTTATATTTTTTCTTTGTGAATATTCAATAATGTGATATATTAAATAAGTCATAAAGTTATTAACTATTGCCTTAATAACTAACAATATGTTGTTTATTCAATATTTTAAGTAAAAATTCAATCATTAAAAAAATTAATATTTCACCTAAAATATTTTTGTTATTATGGAGAGAAATTTTGCTTAGCAGAAAATTTGGAGGGAAGAGTGCTCCTGTCACCGACAGCTACATGCCTGCTGATCCACCAAAATCTTAATGTGGAGCATATTTACACACAAACTTTGGGCGTGGCAAGTACGCTTTAGGAAGATTTTGTAAATTGTGCGTGTTATCCGACCACGCCCACTTTTAGCACATCGGTGGACAGGACAATTATAAAAATTAAAATTTTTATCGTTTGCGGGCGTGTCTCTGAACTGAATAGTAGTATGAAGTATTTAGCTCAATTAACAACAACAAAAGGACATTCAGACGGACATGTCTAGAAGAGACCCAGATTTTGATGCTGATGAAGAATATGTGTACAGTGTGGGGTCTCTGACGCCTTCTTCCGTAAGCTGCAAACGGAATGATAAATTTTGTTTAGGGAATAACAATCTTGTTGAAACATCTTTGAGTTAAAAAGTTGTTGAATTAGGGCGAAATTATGCATGTGAATGAAAATGGGTGTGGCATTTGCTGTTTAATATACCCTTGGCTCAAGTGGTGGTATAGAGTATTCAACTATGCATGTGTAGCGTATCTCTTATTTGCTTTAAACTAAAATAAACTTCTTGTGTTTCATTTTATTAGCTTTTGGTTATAAAGCGAGTTTCACGAAAAAAATATAATGCATACACCATCAATTTATTGTTTTAAAAATAAAATGTATTTTTCAATGAATAAACCTTTGAGTTAAATTAGAAGAGGGACCAATGCTATAGACAAATGTATATATAAAGAGCACAAGAAATGGCAAACGTTTATTAATTTTTTACCAGTTGATTGAGGTGATACACCATCCGCATATTACGCACAAAAGGAAAAAAAACATGGTGCAATTCTTAAAACACTTTAGTGAAGAATTTAAATAAAATGTGTGAAATTTTTCAGAATATGATACCGATTTTTTGGACGCTATTGGCCGTTACTGTGAGTGCACAATTTGCAAGCAGTTATTCAGTCAGTGATGGCAGCTACGTTTCTGTACCCAGCGCTGTACACCAGCGCCATCGGCACGATGTAAGCGAATCATCATCAGAAACCCAAGACAAACATGAAAGTCCCACCGATAAATATCTGCCACCTATGGAAGAGGAAAAATCTGCAGTATTAGCCAATGACGGATACCAATACAAAACAGTGCACCATTTGCGTTATCGCTATCGCAATCGTCGCGATGTCAGTGAACTTTATTTACCACCCCATCAACATGAACATCATCTTCATCATGTACACATAGTTCCCAGTATTGAGCACTCGTTACCCAGTTTTGGCCATTACCACTCCGATGTTATCAGTAATGAGTATCTGCCACCTGTTGAACACCAAGAAACTGCCACTTTAGCGGATGATGGATATCATTACAAGACCGCTAAGAAAGAGGGAAAATTCCGACGACATTAGGTTTTTATATACTTTTAATATTAATAATTCACTCTTAATAATAAAAAAATTAAACTAATTAATAATTTCTGAATAAACATTAAGCTAGTGTAGATTCATGCATTTTTGTGCTACATGACAAAAGTGTAAACTTTGTACCCAAAAGGACAGTTTTTTAAAAATGTATTGATTCGTATCATATTGATGATATGTGTATCTTATAATACTCACCACTTTAAAAAAGGAATTTTACAGCATCGAACTTTGGAATCGAATAAAATTGTAAGTTTATCCTACGACCACAATACTATATATATACGCTAGAACTCTTATGTAGACGGAGTGGCATTACTTGTAGCTTATTAAGTCGACCTTCATCAAAGCTAGCATTTTTTCTAGGTTAATTTAAAAACTTGATTTGTTTGTTTGTTTGAATTTTTGATACGGAAGTTAAAGAGTTAAAAAATAGCAAGTTATCGCATCAATTATGCGCTTCTTTTAAATTCTCTTATATACCAGATAAGTATAAAGTTTGCAATTCAGACGCTGTGCTATAAAATCAACATCATTTCATATCAAATTTACTAATAATCCACAATGATAATGGATTTACATAACAAAAGATTAACATAACAGTTTATTATTTTTTACTATAGCTTGAAAACCGTATTGTATCATATATAAAAAGTTTATTGAACTCTGTAAGTTCGCAAGAAATTCAAGAAGAATACAAAGAAGAGCTTGTAAATTATTATTAATTACCTTCGCTCGCATTATTAACTGACCTTTAATACATTTTCGCCTTTTAGATGATTTCGTCTAGATTTCCTATAAATAGCTGGCATAAAATCAATCATTAAATCAGTTGTATCTGGTTAGCATGATCGTAAGCAAAATTTTTCAAAATGGTAACGAGTCTAAAATTAAATTAATTTCAATGATATTTTGTAAATGATTTACTTTATTTTTTATCAAACAATAGACTTTCCTGTGGTGGGTATTCATAACAACATTGGCTTATAATTGCTTTGCCGCTCATATAAAGCACGGCCATTACCAGAATTTTGATTCTTTAAAAGCTAATAAAATAGTTCCGGCTGTAATTGATTTGCCGGTATTTTCGGATCCTGTGGCAGACAGAAATGACGCTTATAAAGTTAATCCCGTTTATAATGGCTATCACTACAGTGTTCTAAGATAAGGATTCGTAGGAGTGTGTTTAAAATTACCTAAGTAGTAATTGTATCTTTATCTTATAAAGCTTCTAATTTAATAATTATTATTAAGAAAACCAGTATAAATATTTTATAACGAGTACAACAAGTTGAAAATAATCAAATTTGGCATAAGCCAAATCTTTGAATACCTTTGGGCAAGCAATGAGCGTGATTTTGGCCTAAATATGTATCAACCTCCACGTCGAATGTTAAGCCAAATAGTTTTTTGTAAATTCTGAGCGTGTTTTGTATTTTGGCACCTCCATAAATATAGACTATATGACATAGTTTACATATTTTTTTCACCAATTTTCACCATTAGAGACCATTTTCCATATCTATCATTCTACCAGTTTTTTTGAACCAGAAGAATGTTTTCAAATTTAGTTTAAAAAAAAAAAACATTTTTCAGTTTTTAAATCGATCGATTTAGTATCACTTTATGTATTAACCATGTCTTTCCGTCCATGCAAATTTATAGGCAATCTGCAGGCCATGGTTTTTGAAACTTGTAAATGGGCATGCCCTGACCCAAAGCGTATTTTATTGAAAATATTTTTTAATTGGACTATTTTTAGAAGCTCTGTCCTTATGTTAGAAATTCGCAAATTGGTAATATTTTTTAGAAAATCTTGATAAAGAATAATATTTGAACCAAATTTAGGCCCCCTCAGTATATTTTTATGTATTTTTGCAATTACCTCAATATTAATAATTATAATAGTTATGGAGGAATATAAACAAATTATCATAATTGTTTCATAATAGTTTAAGAAAATTTATTGTACACTTAGTTGGCACTGTCGGTTATTATTATTTATTTTAGTTTTATTGTATACGTTTTTTATTTTATATTTCTAGATGCATGTACATAAACTTCATACACTATCTACCATACTATGTCTCTTCAAATAGGCCTTTAAAGCAAACAAGTTAATTTAAATCACAATCAACATTTTATATACATTATGAAAATAAATTTCAAATTAGAGAAAATCCATTGAAATAATATAAAAGATAATTTCGAATATTATATAATATGAGGAAAATAAATTTTATTTATTTATATATATAATATATCACAAAAATAAAAACTTTCTTACCAAAAACAAAAACAATTCTGAAAAACTATATTCAACTTAAGGCGAGTGTTAAATTCTCTTGATCTATTCTGTTTGTAGTTAGTTTGTATGAGCTCAGTTTTTGTGATTGTCAATAAGTGTTGTTTGTTGTATACGTAATGAAGGGAAGTATTCTATTCATTTACCTAACTATACTACTCCGTAAAATATAGCAAATTTCTCAGGAATTTACTCTCATTTTATAAGCTTGTACCTTTCGAACCGGAGTTTTGGTCTAAACTGTTGAGCATTAACGACCATATACACGGATATTGTGGAGGAGATGACTAGACTAAACTCATATACTGATCAAAATTCTTCAAGTCTTCTTTTGAGTATAACATTACATTACTTTTAAGCAGTAATGGGAACATTTATATATGAGATATGATACCGTCTTCCACTAGAAGAACTTTTCAATACTATTCTCCATAAATATATCAACTATGTAGTCTTATTAAATAATTTCTCCTTGAATGCCAGTATCAGCATTATCACCATGTATTATTAAATCCATTTGTGACTGTGACAGATCACTGCATAACAATTTTTCAATACGAATAAAACGATCATTGGTATCGGGTGTTACCGACTCTGAGGTATCATGTAAACGTAACGATGAACTGCGTTTGGCACGTTCTAAAATAAAAATATAAAAAAAATCAATTTTAAAAAAGAGACAATTGTTTATTAGAAGCAAACAAACCATATCTAGCACGGCGAGTTTCTTGTTCTATAATAATTTCATTCGTTATATAAACTTCGCGTCTGATTTGGTCGCGCAATTCAACGCTCATATCTGGTATACACCATCGCACTAAAATCATAACCAAGGCAACGAAATTCTGCAAAGAATAATTAATTGAATGGAAAATACTTAAAAATCTAATAGCAAATTAGTTAATGTGTAAAGCATAACATAAAAAATGTTCAAGGGTGTTTCAGCGACAACAAAAGTGTGTTAATCGCAGATTTTAACAGAAACCGTTAAAGTGAAACACACTAAATAGACGAAAGTGGGAAAAGGTTACCTATTCAATATTTAGAATTTTAATTTTACCAATAAAATACAAATTACAAAAAAAAACGTTTCCCCGATTCTTTTGCCAATAAGAGATAAATGATACATTTTCTCTCTTTCAATATATATACCCTACTCTGCATCGAATGTTGTTTTGCCACACTTCCCCCCACTTTATTGGATCGTAATCAGCATCGATTTAACAATGTCCGTCCGTACGTCTATTCGTTCATGCATTTCTCGTAATAAACCTACAGATTGAAATTTTAAATATTTTTTGATAAAATGCGGTATAGAGATGTCTTTTCGGCTAAGGACAATTATTATTAAAAATGGATTTGCTCAATCCATTTTAGAGCGGCACCTCATACTGCTCTCTATTTTCAAATCAATCTGAAATATGAAAAATTCCCATTATTTATTGGTTTTTTAATAAAATTTTATAAAGTATAGCTAATTAGTCAAATTTGTATGTTAACAGACCATTTTTTATAACCCCTTCCCATATAACGATTTTTAGCGAAATAACTTTTATATGGAAATAATTCACGCTTTCTGATATAAATGAACTAATTATAACATAAATTGTAGAACAGAATGATGTAGGGTATTGAAAAAGTTGGTTAAAACGGACTCTAACATTTGTATGGATTATTTTTGGGGATTTTGAAGCTTTGAAACAAATCTTTCACACATTTGAGTTGTAAGCGCTTTGTAAACTTATACGTAACCCCAATCTTATTTTTTTAATTCCCCTAACCCGTTCTTTCTTTAGCATACGCATGCAGAAATGGGCAGACATAATTGATTGAAGAGTCGAGTTTAACCATTTCAATCGTATAACGTACAATGGAAGCCCCATTTTTTTCGTGCATAATTTGAAACTCATTCTACATACACAGAATTATTTACATTTGTTATCATCTAAGAAATGTACGATTTTTGTGCCAAAAGAGCAACGTACTGTACATTGCGTTAAAAGGTCTACAGTACCACACAATGACATAATAGTAAAACAATTGCAATGCAATACAACACAAAATCCTAAATGCAGGTCAGGCGGTATTTTATAGAAAATTAGGGCAAGAAACCAAATAAAAGTGCAAAAAAAAATGGAAAATGGAAAATGTCATACGACCACCACCGGCAACAAAATACACAGTACATGTAGCCAAAATTGAAAGTAATTTTTCAGTAGCCACTAAAACGCGCTTAGGCTAGCACCCATCTTAAAGAAATTCAAAAAATTTTATATACCAAATAAGAAGAAAAAAACTTGAGAAACAACAAATAGAAAAATATTTAATATGAAGCGATTTTCCTGTTGTATTAGTTTGCGCTGCATCGGCTATAGCGGTGCTATTGTCGATATGATATTATCCTGCTCTGTGCTTAGTTTATGTTCTTATTATTTATATCGTGATTATTCTCATGTAACAGCATGGTCCTCACCAACGTACACCCTAGAGGTGCACAGAACATTTCGGAGTATGCTAAAGACAGTGGGTAAGTCCAAATGGTTTTTAGAAATTAGTCATAGCCCGATTTTTTATTTCTTCGTAACTATTATTACAGTTAACTACATTTTACTGTATAATTTTCCGGATGCATTTTATGTGGTTATGTCGATTATATTATGGATCAAATCCATAATCAATTTCATATTGGCCATCATTCTAATTGATGGTATAAAGAGGGTAAATTGGAAAAAATGAAATTTTGATTTTTTTAAAATTTTCTTCCAACTGTTAAAACTTTTCTCAGAAGCGTACTATTTGTATAGCAGCCTGGCTAATAAACACCATTATTTCTATAATGATGGAGGTGATCATTTATATTTTCATGGAAATGAAATACAATGAAATTGATGCCACTTTAGATAAAAGGATTGTACGCAGCATTATTTTCGGAATATTTCTAAGTAAGTGTTTAAAATTAGAAATATTTTGTTTTAATTACTACAGAAATCTTTTTGTATTTTTTTTTCCCCGGTAAGTGTTTAATTTGATGTTTGCACTTGCCATATTCTCTTTGTGTAAAATATTGAGAATTCAACAGCATGAATCTAGAGAATTGCAAGAAAGTATTGTCGAAGCTACGGGCACATTTCAACATGTGAAAGTCTAAAGAGTGTCGTGTTTGGTAATCATACCTCAAATACAACCACAAATCCCAAACGGCACGCTAGGATTATATAAAACATATTGCTTAACTCGTACTTGTGGTCGGAAACGGGTGGTTCACGAAAATCGGTGTATCTGTAATATATATGAATAATTAATTAAATAAATAAATGTAAAAAAGTTTTCAATAAATATATTATTTCATTAAATTAACTTACTTGCACATTGTTACATTGCTGTCGTCACCCAACAAGCTGTGCAGAGTGGGTGAATCATTTATTTTAAAATCTGACAGAGTAAACTCCAGGTAACCTTTCAACGAACCATCTGCAGACACCAGGCCACGATACACCCAACGTGGTATCATATCTGAAGTAAATGCTATAATAAAACCCTGGAATAAACAAAAAAGGAAAATGATTTATTATACCAATCGGTTAAGAATCAAAATCGATTTAACTATGCCAGTCTGAATATCCGTACGTCCATATATTTCTTTTAATTATCCTACGAGAATAATTTAATTAATTATGTACTTGCATTAGTTATCACACTCAGTTTGCCAATACAATCCAAGATGCGGTACCAAACGCCTATATCCCGTACTCTTTGCGATACGGGACGTCGATGATGTGTTAAAAGTTTCTTGGCATCCAAGCGCATCTCAAAAATATTGTTTAATAGAGCAAAAAATGGCGCCAAAGGAAATGCCGCCACAAAAATGGTAACAAAACCATATTGCAAAACTAAAACATTCAATTCAAACTCATTTGAGAACGAATGGCAATTAGAAGACTAAAATTAAGCCTAACCCATTTCCAAATATTCAGGAAATAAACTGCGAGGACCCCAATCCAAAAGTTTCAAGTCCTTTAACCAGCGCTCCTCTCTCTCTTTGGTACCATCATGATGACGAGAGGAGAAGAATTTTGATAAGCCTGCTTTTATAGTCATAACACGACGCCAAAACATTGGCATTATCACTTCTAATATAGAATTTAAAGCCTGCTTTCCAATCATAATAATGGCCAATTGTATACACAATTCGGTTAGGCAACCTCCCGTAGAGCACTATGAAAAATGAACAATAAACATGTCAACCAAAATTTAAGTACACAGTACTGCTCACCTCTTCTTGTCTATAATCAAAGAGTTTATTATATTGACCGGGATGGCCCACAAATTTGCCTTTAAAAAATGCTATATAGAAAATGGATGCATAATAGTTTACAAATTGCAGCAAATAGATTTTCAATGTTAACGAATCATCAAATTGGGTCTGTGTACGCCACATTTCCAATTCTGTGAGATATTCAGCCAAGTAGTTATAAACCTGTAAATAATGTAATTTTAAAGTTGCGATCAAAGCGATAAGATATTTTTAACTTACATAATTAAGAACGAAAAGAAGTGACAAATTTACAAAGGCGGCAGAGGCCGTTGCCACCATAATGGCACTGGACGTAGTGATGGAAGTAGAACCCAATTTCAAAGTAGCCAACATGGACATACGATATACTACTACCGCCACTAGGGCAACAAAAGCTAATGCAATGAGTAGTAAAACCATTGAAAAACTAAAAATGGCCGCCGGTACTTTTACACGCCAAAATGGAACTCTCGGTTCCTTCATATTGGTCACATAATCAGTACGTGTGGCTGGTAGATGTTGCAATCTAGCCAAATATTGTGGTCGCGGATGTTCTTCATGCACATCAAATCCTGTCAAATCCCATCGATGTGTTATCTCAGCTGAATAGCGTTTCCACAGTTCCAAAAATAGGGCAGCCCAGAATGACATAAATATGGCAAAAAACACCGTACTCGGATTATCGATTAAATAGGTGATCTTGGCATAAGAGCAGGTTTCTTTAAAGTCCCAAAACTGACACCAATCACATAAAGGGCACATTGTGATGATCGTTTTGTTGTCAAGACGACACAGCTCTTTACTGCCAAACAATGATTATTACATGTATAAATAATGATTAAAGAAAAAAGACTGCTTACTACTCACACAGGTATATAATCCTTTAAAGTAATCCAAGAGTACAGAAAACAAATAACACCCACAACAGAGGCCAACAGCAGCATGTAAGTGTAGAAGCCCAACCAGGCAAAATATAAACCAATCTTAACACCAAAATATTCCTTAACATAGTCCAACGGTTGATATCTGTACCATTTCCGCACACTAGCCCATCGGGTGTGTAAAGTATTACGCATCGTATACTTTTCATTAATTTCACCCTAAAATTACAAAAAATAAAAATAAATCGAACAATAACAATAACACGTCATTAACTCACATCATGCAAAGGATAGGCCGCACAATACACGGTATCGGTTATTAAACGTTCTATGCCGAACGCCATTTCGTCTTTGGCCTTGGGCGTGAAACGTTGACGATCCAATATAAATTGTACGATGCGTGAACGAATCGCCGGTGTAAAGAAGTTAGAGTGACGGATATCGAATCTATAGAAAAGAAGAGATTTATTACAAATTTGCTATATAGCAGGAAGAACACCCAGAAAGAATCCTTTACACTTTCCGCATTTTATAAGAGTTAAACCAAGTTTATCATTCCATTTGCAACACCCTATATATTCTTAATTAGTAACAAAACCTAGTAACTTTATTTTTTATTTATAGCGTATCTCTGGATAAAACAGATTAACACAAAATTCATTATTCAACTTATAATTTAATTTAGAGCGGAGCTGAACGTATAGAAGGAATATTACAGTACGCGTGTGTAACAGATTATTAAAAAATAAACATTTTGTCCAGATTTCCTGTAAGAAAAAGTTTTGCACGAATAGGAGACGTTTTTCTACGGAACTCTTAGATTCTTAATGTAATAATATTTTTATGGTAAAATGTCATTCATTCCAGTATACTTACAAATATTCCTTATCACGACTGTAGATGGCAGTGAAACGTTGTGTAAGTCTGGGGAAGTAACGCTCATCCACATAAACATGTTTCATAAAAAACGTAACAACACCTTTCAGACTGGAGAAGACACTTTTGGTAGAACGATTCACCACAGATATGCCAGGTATCTGAATGTTAATGATTATAATAAAAAGAAAAAATTAACATTGCAGCTCAATAACCGATTGCGCAACTCTAGACAGAGACATGTAAATTCACAACACATGAAAGGAAAAAATTCTTAAAAGCCAATGCAAACAATTAAAAACACAACATAAATGCGAGTTATAGAGTATATACGTGGATGTTTCAAAGCAAAAGTTTGGAAATAATTAAAACATTTTGAAAGCTTGAAATTGCACAGCAAGTGCAATATGCCAAAAAAGAAATTATGGAAGACGCAACATATGAGAGTCTATTAACCAAGCAAACTTTGCCAAACGAAACCTTCTCATAATTTGTGCTGCGTGTATGTTTATGTTTAAAGACACACAAAATATATGATATTTCAGACCTTTCGTGAAATATATTCAGTTGCATTACGCAGACGGTGCTTCTTATCAAACATGGTCTCCTTGCAAATTAACTATAAGAGGGAGTACAGATATATAAAGAAACGAGGGTTCAATCCTTTCAACAACCAACAAATTTTTCAAACAAAATTCATTTTTTTTTTTTATAAGTGTTGTAAAAAAACGCACCTCTTTCATAGGCATGCGTAACTTTAATATTTCCGCATAACGTCTTAATACCTCCAGGGGAGCATGAATCTACAAAAGAGAAAACATTTTAACATGATTTAAAAAATATTTTATTGTTTTGGTACAAACCTTAACAAAGTAAATTCTTTCCTCGTCTTTCTCCTTGAGTGCTCTCTCAATTTCCAAACCCTCCAATTCCAAATTACCCTCAAATACTCGACGTTTTTCATTATTATCTTCTTCTATAGGAGTTTGTGGATTGATTTTATAAACCAAGACAAAATCAATGGAACGCATGCCATCCTCAAAAAACAGTGATGCATTCTTTCCATGTTTGAGATAATATTGATGAGTGATGCAATACTCATTATCGGGTGGTGGCTCTTCAAACGCAGCTAACTTTGTTTCATGCATTGGCAATGCGATTAAGGAACTATCTAAATTATTTGGCTTCTTGAGTTGTTTATCACAATTTAAGCGATTGCTGATTACAGTATTGATCGCTTGGATGGAAGGACAGTCGGGTAGCAATAATGTGGAAGATGTGGGATCTTTTTTCAAACTGAAAAGTTAAGAAGAAAGAATATTTATTGCAACTAAGAAGTGTGTTGTACAATCAGCAAGCAAGGACATGGCGTTCAGGACTTTTAAACTCAATTCTAGAACTGACTACACATCAAGTATCTGCTACAAATGACAGGCAAGTAAAACAATTTAGTAAAATATATTATGAGAATGATTATGAGTATGGGATGATTTGTTTGTGAACTTTGTTGTAGAGATGTAAACTAGAATAAATAACATGTTCGCTGCATAAATGAAGCCACACCATAAAGGGCATAACGGGTGTAATTATGATAATCAGCGATAAGTTCTTATTCTTCTTACATTCAGTATTATCTTTTCCGTTATTTTTCTTTTTTTTTATGTTGTATCCAAATAGTTTTAAACGTCTTTTTGTATAAATACACCAAATTCTCTTTTTGCACTAATATTTTGGGAACGTAACTATCGTGTAAAAAGAGAACTAGGTGTAATTAATAGATTTCTGTTTTATTCATTTAAGCGACTGGAGATGCTTAGGTTCCCATTTCTCCTTTTTTGCAGTAGATCTAGAAGCGAAGAATTTTTGACATGCGTTTGTTTATTTAAATTTTGGGATAACGATTAAAAAAAAAGATTAAAAAATATTGAAGACCAAAAAAATCCTATCGATTAAATATAAATTTAATAAACATCCCGATATGGAATGAAGGCATAATACAAAGCACATGGCTTTTGTTTGCAACGGCACAAACACACACATACACGTACTATAAGAAAAAAAATCCAAACAAATGCAATTTATTAGCACTTGAAATTATCATCTGTTGCTTTTCTTAAATAAAGCCACATATACTCGTACACACAAAATTTCTTTGAAGAGAATCTGAATAACAAGCCTTAAATGATTCATTGAGTATTCTTTTCAAACATATTGTTACAAACATTTTTATGAAAAACATACAAAATTATTACCACTCGGCACACTTGTTTAATGCGTATGTACAGATATATGCACAAGAATTAGGTGGCGACAAAATTAATTATAAATATATTTTAATTTTATTTTTTTCTCGGCATATATTCACACGTCGCGGCACTGTCGCTTTTACATACAAGACTGAAAAACTTTCAAAATCGGCCAACTCAGCATTAACAATTTATTAGATTTAAATTTGTATATAAATGAGAGAATGTTTACAGATATACACAAATGTATGTAATCGTACAAGAGATGAGATGTATATACATTGTATATATAAACATTTATTATAAGAATTCTTTCTTTTGTAGATGCTGGTAACGATACATGCCACACAACCTACTGAATATAAGAAAAGAAAACAAAGCCAGCAATTAATCAAATAGCAAAATTTCTCTCTCGTATGTGGGATAGAATTTTAAAGCAGTCAAATCGAATTATGGACGGGTTTCCAAAAATTTAAATCAAACTCTTTTTATAAAACTGGACTTTAGTCACACACACGTTACACTTTACTTTTCCAATTATAACGTTCAAGTATATATCTCTACAAGGGTTTATGTATTTATAAACAGTTCGGTTTAATAATTATCACTTGAATATTATACAAAACATACACACACATACCTTTCATTCGTATGTGTCACCGAAATGGTTGGTTTTTCTGATTCACCCGTTGCACTGTAACTCCATTGAGTAGATGCAATCGATTCACAACTGGCTTTAATATTAGCGCAAGGTCGCATATAGCCGGCATACGAATGCAAACGTTCATTCTCTAAAAACGAAGTGAGAGGATCATCAGCCCCACCACTACCACAACTACGGCGATAAGCTCTCATCAATAATGTAGGAGATGTTTCTGTTTGTTTAGTTTTGTCATAGCGGGATTTATTGCTAGAGTGTTGCTTATGTTCATGACGCTCATACTGAGTATGTTGTTTTATTTCCCAGTCTAGTGGAGCCAGAGGAGCTGTAAATGGTGGTTGCAATGCTGTTGTTATCAATGAACATTTTTCTTCTTCCTCTTCTTCTTCATCATGTTGCCCAGACAACAATGTATTTATTTCTGGTACTATTTCAGCTTCTTTAGAGGTTAGCTCGATAGGTATGATTCCCCTTTTCTCGGCACTTTTTTCATTTTTTGAGTCTTTTTGTTTACAATTATCAGCTGTTTTGGTATTTATATTTGCTGTTGTATTTGTTTGCTTTGTTTGATAATCATTTTTTATCTCATTATTTACACTTTGTTCTTGTTCTCCATAATTGCTCATCTTTTGTCGCTTATTTAAATTACAATTTTACGTATATTTACGTATAAGCACAAAGGTTTTATAAATTTAAATAGTTTTCCAGCATATTTCTTTGGTTATATATTTTTATGAATACTGTTACGGCAAGGTTTTTTCAGTTTATTTATATGCCAGCACTTTGAGTTATTTTTCATGATTCTAATATGTTTTAATTTTTAATACATTTAATTACTTACTTATATTTGGTATTTTACCATATATAATGAACTGAAATGCTTTCGTATTCCTTTCATATATTTTTCAAGCAGAAAAAAACTACCTTGCACGCAACAAAATCTGCTTATAATTGATTTAAGCACATAACAGAAGCAATTGAATAGCAAACCGTTACGTTGGGTTAATTGTAGTTAGTGCTTGCTTCATTTTACTTCATATTTGATGCTTTGTATAGAAAGTGCATACATTTATTTTCCTTAACAAACAGTAGAGATAAATTTCAACTCTTTTATATTACACGACGCTAGCATTTTGTTTCGCTCTTAATAACTGCATTCGCTTTAAAGAAATATTTGGCCACAGTTTGTTGTGCCAAAGAGGATCGCCAAATAATTACAATAATTATTTTATTTTTCTGTAGAAAAACAAATTTCTACAAAAGTAATACTTTGTAAGTAAGGATGGCTGTGCGTTTAAGTCAAAGATTAATAAAGAGTCAAGTGCCATTTTTAAGTCGTGTAAGTAATGTTTAGTAAAGTTAAAAGTCACCCAAAAAATTATATAATTTAATTAATCTCAATAATTATAAACAAAATAATTATTAAATTAAGGGTTATCCCTTGTTGATGACTAAAGAAAAGACGGAAGATGTAGCTCACACCAAATCTAGCTTGCAGAAGAAATTAGTGGTGAGTACGCACGAGAATAAACAAAGAACGGTACATAGATGTGGTTTTTTTTTAGAAACCTGATATTCCTTCGGCTCAATATGGTGGGCGACATGCCGTTACAATGCTACCGGGAGGAGGTATTGGTCCCGAATTAATGGGTTATGTACGTGACATATTCAATTTCTGTGGTGCACCCATTGATTTTGAAGTAATAAACATTGATCCATCCACGGAAGGCAATGAAGATTTAGATTATGCCATCACCTCTATTAAACGTAACGGTGTAGCCATAAAGGGCAACATTGAAACTAAATCTCATACGTTAACTGAAATGTCCCGCAATGTGGCCATACGCAACGAATTGGATTTATATGTTAATGTAGTGCACTGCAAATCAATGCCTAACATACCGGCACGACACAAAGACATTGATATTGTGCTAATACGTCAAAACACGGATGGTGAATATGCCATGTTGGAGCATGAGTCGGTGAAGGGTGTGGTGGAGAGCTTGAAAATCGTATCTGTGGAGAATGCTGAACGTGTGGCACGTTATGCATTTGAGTATGCACGTCAAAATGGTCGGAAAAAAGTGACCACTGTACACAAAGCCAATATTATGAAATTGTCGGATGGTTTATTTTTAGAGATGGCCAATAGAGTGCATAAAGAATATCCCGAAATTGAACACAACAACATGATAATCGATAACACTTGCATGCAATTAGTGTCCAATCCCCATCAGGTGAGGTGTGATAATGAAGGTAATGTTTAGTTCTAGCTGTTATATTTTTCAGTTTGATGTCATGAATATGACCAACTTGTATGGCACAATTGTTTCGAATGAACTTTGTGGTTTAATTGGTGGTGCTGGCTTATTATCGGGTGGCAATTACGGTGATCATGTATACGCAGCATTAAACCTTTGATTAATCCAAACCTGTTTAATGATTAAAGTTTTCTTTTGTCTTTTATAGTATGCTGTTTTTGAACCAGGCACCCGCAATACGGGTACCGCCATAGCCGGTAAAAATATTGCTAACCCAGTAGCCATGATCAATGCCAGTATAGATTTGTTAAATTATACCGGGCATAAGGAGCATGCTCGGGTTATTTTAGATGCCACTTATGAGACAATAGTCAACAAGGCCATCCGCACACCGGGTAAATGTTTATCTCACAAAATGTCAAAACTTTTTTTATTTATGATCAAATTTAATATAGATTTGGGCGGCACCAATTCCAGTACAGATGTCATTCAAAGTATTTTGGATATATTGGGCGTTACGCGCGTTCATTGGTAAATTGTTACTGTGTTGTGCACAGTGTAGATGTTGATGTTGAATGTTTAATTCACTTTATCTCTCTCTTAGAAAAATGCTTCTTACCTCTACATAGTATGCCTGATTATACTTCTTTTCTGTAATAATTTGTTGCCTCTTTGCGTTAAAACTTTGTTTATAGAATTATTTTATGATTTAGATTTTTAATCTCATCAATATGTATTTATAAATGTACAGGTAGAAATAATGCTTTTCTATGTTTTTTATTAAACGTAATTTGTTAACATTTTTATACCCTGTACTACTTGGAGGTCTTTATAATCATTTTGAAATTTCGATAATACACAAGTAATATAAAAAATGAATTTTTCGAAGAATAAATTAAATTGTATAATGTACCAAGTGATGTAGGATACTTGATGGTTGGACTTTTCCTTTCCGTTCAATTATGTTTATTAAATATTTGCAATATTTACAAAGTATACCTTATTTTAAGCATGCACTTGACATTGAATTTAATTATTTTTCTCTTACAACTACTAAGTACATCCTGGCATTTATTTTTGTACCAACAACTTGTTACTTTTATTGTTAACCAAATTGTTTGATTGAGAAACATCTTAACATTTCTTTAACATCAATTTTCTTCTATTTATGCTTACGAAACGTTTTTTTTTTATCACACATTTGAAAATATTGGAAATACTGCGAACAAAAACAAACAAACACAGGCCACATGGAAACTATGTCAACCAATTGTAATGCGTGATGTGTGCTTGTGTGTATGTAATAATGTCTGAGGCATGAACATTTTTTCATAACGATAATTATGCTATGCTTTAAACCCCCCCATAAATAAGATGACAAAACTAATTGTGTTGTATAACCACTTTACCCCGTCCCTGTATCCCAAGGCTTTAACGCGATCACAATGAAATTCCAGCTTTTATTGAAAAACTATTAAAAAAATTTTCTACATGTTTGATCCCGTTTGAAAATGCTGCTCAATTAAACAAACGCATAACTCTCAGGTAAATCTGTTTTAACCAAATATCTTGTATATGTACACAGTTGTAAATATATATGAATGCATACATAAAAAAACAAAAGAAAAACTCGTATAAAACTTCACAGAAAGTTAAGGATGTAAATGTTTATACATATGTGATTATAGGCAAGTTTATTAAGCGAGAATTTATTGTAAGTGAGAGTTGATTTAACGCTTCTAATTCCACCTTTCTGTCTTTACAGATATATTTTATAAATCCCTGCATATACTCTCTCATTTTGTACCACACTTTGCCACCATTTTAGGCGACTGCAGTTTACCTTAGCTTGTATTATTATGCTTTATTTTAATTTTCTTTATAATAATAATATATGATTAAGTTGAAAAATTGTTAACACCTACACACACATAATGCAAATACAGATATTTATTGAAAAATAAAAAACAACTTTAATCAGATAATATATAACAAATGCATCGAAGATTTTAAAGAAATATATTCACGTTTTTATCTAAAAAAAAAAAAAAACAATACAAATGTAGTTAGTGCACAAAAATTTTATTTCGCGAATTCGGAAACATTAAAAAATATAAATTAACCTTGTATAAAAAAAATAAATATAAATAAACTTTAGGAAATTCGTTAAACCGGAAAACAATGTCAGTTACACGAATCAAATTAGCGGAAATCTTAAATTTTGCACCAAGCATCTTTGGTATTGATAAAGAATTTGATTTTTATATTATTCACCATTCATATGGATTTGAATTTATTTGCTTTCTGATGACTTTTCTGCTTTGTTGCTGTTCTACCACATTCAAGAAAATGTAAAAACCAGAAGACAGTTTCCAAATTTTTTTATGTATATTTTAAAAGAAAACATTTAACAATAAATTTATTAATCTAATTTTAAATTGAGTACACAATGCCGGTAAATATGTGATGGGGCATTAGCCTGAAATATTTAGTGTTAGATTGGTGCAATAATTTGTGTGTCGTGAAGGACAGGGTGGTGTCCTACAAAACATTTGTTTATGATTGACATACAATCAATGTTTTTTAAAAATTGTTTACATTCTCAGGCTTATCATTCCCAAATTAAAGAGTTTCCCGCTGTGGTTGGCAATATGGCTATATTACCCTTACGGACCCAATATAGAGGTCCAGCACCCATTGCAAACCCTGACAACGATATTATCGATGAGTCACTATACTACTTTAAGGCAAATGTTTTCTTTCGAACGTATGAAATTAAGGTAAAGTAATATAAAGTGATGCAAAATAAATCAAATAATAATATTAATCGCATCGTATCTGTGCAGTCTGAAGTGGATCGTGTTCTTATTTATATAACTTTATACGTAACGGAATGTTTAAAAAAACTACAAAGATGTGCCAACAAGAATCAAGGTCAGCAAGAAATGTACAGCTTAGCTATATCAAAATTCGATATACCTGGTGAAGCAGGCTTCCCTCTAAATGCTGTCTACGCTAAACCCCAAACTTCTCAAGATGCGGGTAAATTGTCTGTCTGCATATAAATCTTAAAAATTTACAAAAATAAATAAAAATTTACATGGCAGATTTAATGCGCCAGTATTTACAGCAGTTGAGACACGAAATCGGCAATCGTGTCTGCGAGAAGGTGTTTAACACAGAAGACGGCAAACCCAACAAGTGGTGGATATGTTTTGCCAAAAAGAAATTTATGGAAAAATCACTATCTGGACCTGGCCAATAAGTGTGAGTTGTTCAATACGCGAACAACAATAACAACAATATTTTTGAAACTTCCAATATAATCGAAGGGCATTGTAATTGCTTTGTGTGCGTTTGTATTATAAAAAGAATTATTGCAAAGATTAAATATAGTCAAAAGATATTTTTAAGTTATACACATGTGGCCCTCATTTATTTTCAACTTTATTCATTTAACGGTACAAGTGATCAGCTTGTAAATTTGATGCAATTTCAGATTCCCACTTATCTCCATTGTTCAATAGTTTTTCTTTGTTATACAATAACTCTTCGTGTGTTTCGGTAGAGAATTCGAAATTAGGCCCTTCTACGATAGCATCAACTGGACAGGCTTCCTACATAACGATTTAATACAAATTTTTAACGCAAATGCTAATAGATTGAAAATTTCTAAAACAAACCTGACAAAATCCACAGTATATACATTTTGTCATATCAATATCATAACGAGTAGTTCTGCGGCTACCGTCAGCTCTCTCCTCAGCTTCGATTGTTATGGCCTGTGCGGGACAAATGGCTTCGCACAATTTACAGGCAATACAGCGTTCTTCACCACTTGGATAACGACGCAGAGCATGTTCGCCCCGAAATCGTGGACTTAGAGGCCCCTTCTCGAACGGATAATTAATAGTTGCGGGTTCTTTGAAGATATGAGCCAAGGTAACACCACAACCACGTATTAGTTCAGTTAAGAATATGGCAGCAGCTGCCCTATCTGTTATATCACTTAATTCCAGACTTTGTTCTTTATTGTTGACATATATATATCCTTTGGGTACTTCTACTATATCTTTGCCGCCACTACTCATTAAACGGATTGTGGGGTTTAGAAAGCGCTGACCTAAAGGTAAATATATATATATGTTTATGTTTTGTGTTTTTCACTTCAGCTTTTGTTTTTATTTCCCAATTATTTGTTTTGATGACATAAGTCACCCTAACCTCAATTGGATCATTATATATGATTATTATTATATTTATATATAATTTATGATTTTTACCACTTCGAGCTGCTGTAAATAACTTCATCGATAAGGACATTATCTTCTTCGTTATTAATCAATAATATTTTTTATATATATTTGCATATATTTCTAATCGAACTAAAAAGCTTTTCTTATTAAAGATACCGTTCAGCAGAAAAATATGTGTGTAAATGCTAAACAGAATATGTGCATATGTTTCGGGACTTGATGCATTATTGTGAATGAACTAATTAAAGCGACATTTAAAAAGTCAAGTGAACGATAGGAACTTTTTCGAGCTCTTTCCTTCCTTCAGTTCGTTATATTGTATGTAGCGAGAATCGCAGCCGATAATACGGTAGAAAATAAAAAGAAAAAGACAGATTATACCACATAACTAATTTACTTTTCATATACAACTAATGCTATTTTCTTTAAATAAAGTGTAGAAAAGAGCTGGTTTTTATAAAACAAAACTTATAAAACGCAAGCAGTGAGTGCAAGCGAATATACGATATGTCTGTCTTTATTATTCATTTGGCATTTTTCTACAGTGTTCTCAATATTTCTTCTTCTGCATGCTTTACATCGTCAGCAACATAGTTGCTACCTAGAAGCGAGTAAGAAAATAATCGTTATGCGTCAACATAACCGGGCCGTGAATACTTTCTCATTATTTTTTAATGTAAATGTAAAATTAATACCTTTAAAAAATTCCATTGTAAACTTAAGATATTAAAAAAGTGAAAAAGTTAATAAGGGATATAATTTTAGTGTCTAGTATTATAATAAAAAACGAGTGAATTTCTTGAGCTGATGGCGAGTAAAAAAAATGAATTGCGTGGAATGAAGGAGTAGCAAAACGGGAAAAGTGAAATACTCGAGAGAAAACGTAACATAAAAAAAGTCGCAATGGGAGAAAAAATTCATCACTAATTGTTGAAATAAAATTGTTTTATACAAAAAAGAAATAAATTTAATAATCTATAGTGTTCAAAAATGTTTTACACGATGCTGTGCATTGAAATATAAGGTTATTGCGGTTTTGACATCATTGCCTTTGGTTGATTTTTGTAAAAGATGACGAAAAAACCGATTTGTGTTTGCAAGAGAGTCTGAGAAGAAAAAACAAGTTTCCAAATTTTATAGGCTCATAAAAGTTACGATAGTTACGATAACACGTCCAATAGAAAACTGTAAGAGACATTGCATCTCCATTGCCTGCACCCATGTCTGCTGGCACACATAAACATCAGACTATGTAAGTTTTCTTTCACTACAACTTTTTATAAGTTTACATCCTCAACAAATTAAAAAAAAAATTAAAGACACCTTCTGCTCGATTTATATTAAAATTTAATTGTCTTCCATGAAATTGACCAATTTTGTATATGTAGCTATTCTAGCAACTACAACGTTACCTAATCATAATTGTCGGTACGAAATTGTTCCTTTTATTACTGCTACTCATTATCGAATTTTGCAATAATTTTTCAGCATTTCATTAAGTTGATTTTTATTGCTTTGAACATTTGAACATAACATAATAAATTGCACCGCTCAAGTTCTGTTTGATGTAACAGTCATTGTTTTGATTTGTTACCGTTTTATATTTTTCCGCATATTCGTACTTATGCATGATTACACTTGTAAATATATACGTACACATATGCTTATTGTACCTGTGTGATGAACGGCTTACATTGAGGTCTTTTCCATAATTTTCTTCATCTACATATCACCTGGCAGTCACACAGTCTCTGCGTGTGTGTATATATGTGTATATGCATGCGTTTGTTTATTTATTTCATTGTGTAATATGCAACATGACCTTCATAATAGCAGAACAATTGTAATGCATATAAACGGTAATCCTCAAGTGTTACAGAATGGATGCGTCAATTAAGCTAAGGTCTCGAGTTAAAGTCTTTTAATGAGCAATACACGATGCCATGTGCTTGTGCTTCTTCTGTTTGAATTGTGCTCATGCTTATTTATTATCTAAAGATTCCGTTATAATCGGTAGCAGTTTATATTAAGTTAAAAAACTGTTCTTCCATATGTTGTCTCTTTTAAAATTGGTTCGTAATACTTAATATTTTACGCGCTCCTAATATAGCTGACCTCATCCATTACGTTCAATTGTTATTTAATATTAATTCATTATTTGTTTGTGTCTGTGTGTGTGTGTGGCCCATGTTTGTGTATGCTTTAGTGACAATAGCGCACGTGTGACGACTACGTTTACATGTCAACTCTTATTGCACAACGTTTGAAATGATAAAAGGTTTACGATAATGTATTTTACATTGCTTGCACCTTATAGGTGAGTGTGGTAGACTCAGTTTATTATTCCAAATGCCACCGCTCCATAACATATATCAGCGTTTCTTAACCGAAATGCTTATAAAATTGGAGCAAAGAAAGTATTGAACACTTTTGTGGCTGCGGTTTCATCTCTATGTCCTCGATAGATACCACAGAATTTCAATAAGCATATGTATTTATATAAGAAAATATTGTTATAAATAGTGGGCGTGGCATGTATATAATAACATGCTGCTCGGCTATCGCCGTTTTCTAAGAAACGACAACTACAACACTGTATAGGTTTTTATTATACTTGTAGGTGTGCGAAAAATGCCCAGAAATGCTGCAAAAAGATTAAATAAGAATGCTCAACGTCTTCCAACACCACTAAACACAGTCACAATAGTAAAACACTCTACAAACGATTGCAGCGATCATTATACAAAAACTGAATGTAACGGAAGTGTTAATAAAAAGCGCAACAACAAAAGTCCGGCAAAACGTAAAACTTCTACCACTCTTACTAAAGCAGAATCAGGAACTGAAAAATTTACCAATATTATTAATGAACGACAACTGCAACAGCAGCATCTCGAGCTACCAAAAAAAACAGATTGTTTAGATAGTAAGAAAACAAAATCTGGTACAAGGGTTGGTAAAATAAATGAATTAAACGATATTCAAAATAATCGCTTCGATAATGAATTGAGTTGTACAACGGTTAAGGAGTCACAGGATAATAAAGAAACTCCCTTAAACAACTGCAACAGCAGCCATTGCGGTGAAAGTGAAAAAAATTGTAATATTCTTGACATAAACACGACGACAACAGGAGGAGCAGTAGCAACAACAAGTGCTGTTGTGACAACAACATCTACACTTTATCCCATTGTCATACAAACAGCAGAAACTTTTGCGAAACAAGATTTAGCTACACATTCCAAACATCAAAGTATCTCATCATCAGCGCAGCCCCTTATTGCATTTGACAGCGCTGAAGGAGAAGAAAAGCAACAGCTGCCATCATTGAAATTGCAGACTATTCAATCTGGCCCGAATAATAGCAAAGTAACACCACGAAGAAAGCGTAAGGTTGGAAAGTTGTCAACTGTGCTCAATCAAGAGGTCAGTGCCCGTTTGGCAACCTTAAGGAAACGGAAAACTGTTGTCGCCGTACCCACGGACAAAGTAAAACAAGGAGAGGAGTGCTTAAGCACCGACAATTCCACAAATTTAGTGAACAAAACTTCCACACAAGAAGAAAAGCCGGTCGCTGTCAATTTTGATAAGAACAACCCCATAAAGCCAGGTAAAAATATTTTCATTTTAATGCATTTTTTTTTTTTTTGTTATTGATCGATTTCATTCAACAGCCACAGTTGTTGTTGATGATAGCAGTGATTTGAACAGAATCGAATCGCTGAGCGAACATAATGTAAAGCGCTCTAATACGAAACGCAAAAGAAACCATTCCACGGTATCGTTTAAGTCTGTCCTAAGTACTAATCGCAGGCGAAAACGTGCAACAACCAGCAAACCAGGCCACGACAGCAAAGAAAATCCTCCAACAATACCGACAATACCATTAAATATCACAAAAAAGAAAAGACCAAGAATCATGTCTCTGTACGATAGCAGATATCAGGCGGGGGGCAATGATGGCCGCGGTACAGTTGGTAATGGCTACTTAACCGTTGCTCGCGGTATCAGCAGTAATTCCAGCAGTGTAATCCTAGCCGATATGAGTGATGGCCAAGATTTGGCCAGTCAGTATTATCTCTCTAACACGGGAACATCCGTAAGTAATGCGCAAGCAACGGCTTTTACCGGCAGCAACGGCACCAGCAATATGGTGAGTCAAGCACCATCCATGGCCACATTGTGCAACATTGGTAATACCTGCTACCTGAATTCGGTGGTATACACCCTACGTTTCGCTCCCCAGTTTCTGCACAATTTACATCATCTGATCACTGACTTGAATGCGGTACAACAGAATATAGCGAGAGCGAGAGCCAAATCGTCTTCCCTGGGTCGCGGTGTTAGTTCGGTGCATATGGAGAGTGCACGTAGTTGGTCTAGCAAGGATTTGGCATCCATGGAGCAGTACAATGTGGTGGGTGCCACAGCGTTGAGTCAAATGATACAAAAGAACAGCCACCAGTTGTTGGCGGAGAAGCTGCACGAGCTATACCAAAGTCTGTACCGCAACGAGTTGAACGAATCCCCAGAGCCACATCATGCTGATACTTTGTTGCATGCTATACAGGATGTGAGCACAATATTCGAGGGCAATCAACAGCAGGACGCTCACGAGTTTCTCATGTGTGTGCTGAATAGTATACGCGAGACCAGTCAAACGTTGATAAAGGCAATAGCTGAATGTCCGGATATAATTATGAATGGGTAAATGTTGTATATTATTATTGTTGTTATTGCTGTTGTTGTAATAAAATATTTCAATCAAACCCGCAGATATATTTCCAATCCTGATGAAGTTGAAGCTGAAGAGCGTGATGCCCAAAATGCCAAATATTCCAATACAGCCGGTGGGAGTGGTGGTGGCGGTGGTAGTAGTGAGGGCAATGGCTCATCTTCCTCTTCAGCCTTAAGTGCGTTAACCAGTGCGAAGCCCTCATTATTTTCGCGTAAATCGAAACGGAAAGAAGAAGCGAAAAATTCGAAAAATTCGCGGTTGCAATCACCGTTGAAGGAGGGCATAGTCTCGGGCAGCAGTGGTGGCGGTAGTGCCGGTGTAGCAGCCACCGCCAACAGTCTCTTCTATTTAAACAGCAATGATCTCAAATCAGCGTCCTCAGCACCAATCGGGCAATTGGCGACAATTGGCGACGAGACGGATGCCAGCCCATCAGCGACGTCCCTCCTCAAGGACAAGCAACGTTTGGCCGACAAAATACGTGAATTGGGTTTGGATTTTTTTAGTGAAGATTTTGAAGGTATCACCGTGTCCACCACGAAATGTTTGAGCTGTGAAACGGTGACCGAACAAAAGGAAACCATGATTGATATTGCTGTACCTGTGCCACAGGCTGGCTTTGAAAGCAACGAAAACACGACTGGTCGAACGAGTTCGTTTATACAGGTGAGTTGTTGTTTTTTTTTTTTTTAATTTAAATCATTTTAAAAAGGCTGGTCAACATTTTTTTTTTTTTTTGGTGCCCGCGTAGAACTCTTGTATAACGCGTGAATATTTCCGCAACGAGAACAAATATCGATGCGAACAATGCACTGGCTATACCGAAGCCATACGCTCCATATCCTATGAAGTGTTACCCCGGCTACTGGTCATACAATTGAGCCGTTTTTCGGGCGGTATGGAGAAGATCAACAGTTACATACCAACCTCATTTACACTGCAATGTTTCTGCTCCAAGTGTTGTGAGCTGAGTGAGGGCAACAAATTGCACATTTATAAATTGTACAGCGTTATAACGCATGTGGGCGCCACAATGTCTGTGGGACACTACATAGCTTACACGTGTTCATTGGATTGGGCGAACGAATATGTGAATTGTCCCAAGGATAGACGGCGGCGCAGACCTAGTCAAGAACGCACTAATGCAACAACAAATTGTGGCGGCTTAACTGGCGCCACGCAAAACAACAATTCCACCACCTCCAGCATAACGTCGTCGGGCTCCAGTTTTATGAAGAAAATGAAATTCGGACGCAGCAAAGCTTCGAGTAGCGGTGACATGAGTAAGAATGTGAAGCATTTAAATGGTTTTATAGGTGGCGGTGTAGGCAAAGCCATAACCAATGGCATTGGGAAGTTGAGCATAAATTCTAGTAGTGCTGGTTCAAATCAGACGGCCGCTACAACTGGCAGCAGTAGCAACCACAATCAGCAAATGGTCAATACCACCTGCCAAGGCATGAATTGTTGCGCTATGCGCTTGTGTGCCCAACAGCAGCAGCATGGCAGCGGCAGCAGTACCAGTGAATACAGCGAGGATTCAAGCGGTTATCCAAACGGCTGCGGATATGGTGTGGCTGGTGGCAGTTGCAACAGTTACCACCATGGCCATCATCATCCGCAACATGCGACTTCTGCATCATCAGTAACAACAACAGCTACCACATCAGGTTGCGGGAGCTTAGGCAGAGGATCACAGAAAACCTATTCTCATGCCAACAATCACACCAACACCAACAACTGCACTGAGCCGATTTGGTACATGTGTGATGATGACAAAATTAAGGCTATGACCCAACGAGAGTTTGAGGAGTTGTTGTCGCCTACGCGAAAAATAACCGTAACTCCCTATTTGCTGTTTTATGCGCGTTTCGATTTGCAATCGTCAACAACGAAAACACACAACTCCTGCGGAGCCCATAATTCTACTAATAATAATAATGCTGCTGCTGCCTCAGGTGCAGCAGACACTCTGCACACAAACTCCTGGTCAACGGAAAGTTTACAAAATAATGGAACATTGGGTTTAAGAATGTGAGAACAATTCGTGACAAAAGCCAACAAATCTCAACAGTCCGCCAGCAATGTAACTCGGTCGAAATGTAATTGCAAAGAACAGGTAATTTAGAATGCCTCAGAAGCGGCTCTGAGTGCCTACTCAATCTTTACGTTCCATAACACACACAAGCTGTACTGTAATCCTTACTATAGAACTCTAATTTAATATTGTTTTTGTGAATCCTGTTTACATGGATGTGTGTATTGTCCGTGACATGCATATGTTTGTAGGTTATTTATACTCTATTATAATGATTTATTTTTTAAACTGTTTGTTTTTTTATACAATTTAAAATCTGTAAAATTTAATCATAAAAGTTGGGAATCCTTTAAAGTACCGAATATACTGAGTGTAGCTACATGATGACATGATGCAATACAATACAATATAGTCAAGAAAAAAGTATATATATCTCCTGGTATTTCTTTAACAAATTCAAAGTAGCGTATAGCATTGAATAGTAAGAAGTTGGAAGAGTTTTTCTTCTTCTTTTTTTTTGGTACTTGCTCCTTCTTTTCGATAGCTATGTGGACTTACTCAATATCTCAGTATCATTCCTTTGAGGCTATAATTAATAAGCATTTTGCAATTATGCATAAATATATTTTTAGGCAATTTTTTTGTCGAATATTCAACACATTTTTAAAACACAACAGAACAGAACAGAGCAGAACTCAATACAACATGTATGTATATATTACTTGCATTATAACCCATCATTGGACTGGTTTGCATACATTATTGTGACGTATTTGTAGTAGGTTTAGCTAAAGCAGGGACAGTTAAAATCAAATCAAATAATAATCAAAGAGAAATTAGAATGATGATGATATGAATGAGATGATAAAACAAATTGATAATTTGAAATCATGTAATACTTCGTACATTTATAGATGTGCACACTGCGACACTGTAAAACCCTTGTACTGTCTAAGTGAAAATTGTTTGTAGTTTTAAACATATTTAAATAAAATAAAATAAAGCAAATAGTTTTACTTACATTATAATATTACATATATACGTACATATATATGTATAGTACGTACATTAAAGTATATAGTATATAGAAAAGTGAGAGATTTAATGTTATGCCTTCGTTATAACTTTTTTTGCGTTGCCTTCAAATTTTCGTCGCACATTCTGCAAATGTTTCATTTTGTTTACTATTGTTGTATGTTGACAGCACTCGCGCGTTTGTGTGTGTGTAAAAGCTGTTACAATATTAATTCTCTGATCATTAATTTTAATTACACAAAAGGATAATGGATGATACCATTAGAGAATTACAAGTCAACACTTCATTACCGGAGATTCATGCACAACTCCATACATATACATATATTATAATCATATGATGAAATGTTTAATTTTGCTTATGATCTATATGTATAAGACTCCGTTATAGAGTATTTGTTCAAAACCATAATTATTAAAATTCATGTCAATTTAATAAAATTATATAAGAAAAAAAAAAAACTGGAATGATTGCCACAGAGTTTCTCAAACGTACCTTCAATGTTTTATGAAACATTTTCATTCGAAACGAACAGTGCGCAGTATGTGTAGCAGGGGTAGCATGAAAGTGTTTGTAAAATTGTGGACGCATTGAGCACTCATCAGAAATGTTTTCAAAATTAAACTTTTATTGATAGAGAGCTTTTTGTTCTTTATAAACACTTGATACAGTCTGCAACACTGCCTTCTTATGTAAAGGGTTTAGTTATATACGCTTAGGAAGGTTCAAAAAAAGATATTAAAAGATATCTTCTGGTTCAAACGTATAACCGCGATTTTCAAAATGTGTTTTCACTTTTACAACATTGCGTTGAATCCATTCCATATTGACTTTAATAATGTCCAAGGCATTCAAAATATGTTGGGAAGACTTTCTTAAAAGATTGCTTTTCTGTTCCAGAATTTCTTGAAATTGCTTCAAATCCTGTGCCTTGATAATCTGACTAGCCAAGGGCAGTACTAAATTCCCCAATTCTTCGGTGTTTGGACTATAACTGGAATGTATGCATTAAATAAAATAAATGATTATTTAGTTTATACAAGAAATTCACTTACAAATCATACAATTGGCCGATATTTTGTAGAAAGAAGCTCTTTGCCATTTGAAAACCCATCTTGTTGCGAGCTATGCCGGCAAATGCCAAAGAACTGTCTCCAGGTGGTATGAATTCTCCCCAAGCGAACGCCAAACGCATAAAAGTATGTAGAATTTTCTTGTTATGAGTACAAGACAGAGCAATTAAAATTGTACGACGTTCGATCGCTACATTAGTGGCCTGATAGCGGTCCCATAAGAACTGCCAGTCAGTCTTATTGCCACGACGTATGGCCGTGCAATAGACAATGGCTCGTACATTTACTGGTATATTATTGGCAAAGTCTGGGAGTTCAGAGTATTGCCATTTATTAAAATACGTTAAAGCTGATTGAACACAATCATCGATTTCCAAATGGCAGGCCCAGCCGCCTATCAACGATTTATGCAATAACCTTATATGTGACATTTCTCGCTCAGGTTGAGTAAAATTTAAACCCCCCAAATAATAATAGACCGGTCTGATGATTTTCCGCATAAAACTCTTAAATCAATTAAAAACATAAAATCTAAATTGATTGCAATATATATGAAAAAATGAAATACGATTTACCAGAAATGTTTCATAGAGTGTATTAAAATTTCTTAACAAGCGATTCAGATTACTCAAATTGGCCAAAGCTGTCATCCAGGGTAAATATTCTCTTTCACGCATTAGATACGAAAGTATATCGAAAGCTAAATCGTAGCCTTGATAGCCACCCCATGCAAAGCATAAAATGTCATCAATAATTTGAGCCCGATTCATTACATGTATGCCCGAAAAATGCTCACTATTCAGAGTTCGATTTAACTTGGCCCAATTCTCTATATCGTACATAACTCGGTATAGACCCGATATTTGTATATTGAATAACAACCAATCTTCATCGGCAGCCATTTTACCCATATTTAGCGGTACACTGTGCTTCTCATAATCGCACTCCATCCATAACGACGGGGCATTAACCGAGAAATCCAACGCTGAAGCAGTAGTAAACGTTAAAGGAATCCACCAACATTTCTCACTTTCCAAACTTTTCGGATTGTCGGCGTAACGAAACACATTTTGTGTTATTTGAACCGATTTATTTTTATAATCGCGCAAAACCTGTACCATGGGGTAACCAGTTTGCAATGTCCATGAGTCCATAATTGTTTTAATGTCATGTTTTATATCAATGCGGTACAGTAAGTGGGAAATTTCTGTAAAGGCTGCCCACAAATCATCAGTATTGGAATTGCTATATTTGTGTGCGGTTAAGTACCGCTTCAAGCTTTGAAGGAATGCGTCACGACCCAAGATTATATCCAACATGCGCAGAACAAGGCAACCTTTTCTATATGAAATTGCATCAAAGCGATCCCCAATATCCTCAGAACTTTGTACACTTTGCGTAACAGGATGACTGTTCGCTAAAGCATCACGCCTGAATACAACGAGAATACTTTCCAATGAGTCCTCATACCAAATTTGCCAATCGGGATTTAAATACTCAACTGCCAAGCTGGACATATAGGTAGCGAAACCTTCATTTAGCCACAAATCATTCCACCATTTCATGGTGACCAAATTACCAAACCATTGATGAGCCAATTCGTGACTTATAGTATCAGCAATACCTTGCTTGTGAGACTCTGAAGAACTATTGCTGGAATATAATAAACTTGTCTCCCGAAATGTTATTAAACCCCAATTTTCCATAGCGCCGGCTGCAAAGTCAGGTACAGCAATTAAATCGATTTTCTCTAAAGGAAACGCTATACCAAAACTGTCTTCGAAATATCTCAAAATCTGCGGAGCTACAATGCTAGCATATTCGCATTGATCAATAGCTTCGGGACGAGACCAAGTACGGAATGTAATTCGATTAAGATCTGAGCGTTTATACTCAAATTTATTAACACTGTACGCCACCAAATAAGTAGACATGGGTACAGACTCTTCAAAAATGCTCCACACATAACCCGTCATATTAATTCTAGACAAAATTTTTACCCCTTGAGATACTCAACTCCATTCGAAGTAAACATAGTAATAAAACTTACAAGGTTTGTTGTCTCTGTAGAGGCATGTTACTTAAAGCCGTATAAGTATGGTGATGGCCCAACCATATAATAAATTTCGCTTTATAGATGGGTTCATCTAAGCAAGGAAAAGCAGCCCGCGCAAAAGTCGCTTCAAATTGAGTAACTGATAACCATCTGTAGAGAAATAAAAGTAACAAAAAAAAACTAAATTTGGCTTAGGCCAAATCTTAAATATTCTACTAAGCTATATACAAAAAGAAGGCGTGGTAGGGTCCCGGTTATGGAGAAAAATAGAGTTGTTTGTAAATTGTGTTAGTCAGACACTGTCCATTATTGCCACAACCCTGCATGAGATAATTATAAATGACTGGATCAGATTTTGTGGTTTATTATTATTATGGGCGTGACGCCTACGTATAGGAACTACCTAGAAATGCTTATACAAAATTTCCGACCGAGAAAAAACTTGGCTACATTGGGAAGAGTATCTCACGTCTGTTTCTATATGTAGTAAACGGAACGACAAACTTACTGTACCATTCATATTATGTAGGGGGTATAATGAATTTGTACACTTTGTATATAGAGAATATAAGTGGTTGTGTCAGGAAAACGTACTTGGTGGAATTGCTATCTTTAACTCTGTAAGAACTTTTATAATATCCAACCAGTCTGTCGTTCAACAACGCTCTAAAAGGTAATTTAATTTTCGCCTCCTCGCCAGTTGGCAATGTGCGGCATAATTTTATAATATAAAAATCTAGCTGCCTTACAATTGTAATGGATACAACACAATGCGACACTTGATTATCGCTAAAGGTCTTCAGTTTTATAAGCGTATCATCGATGGTTAGGTTACAAGCATGCAAAGTTATATTATCGGTACTTGATATAACTTTAAAATGTATTATCACTTCACCTTGAAATGTTATATTCGGTGCATTTTCGAATTTCGTTATAATTTTCAGCTTATAGTCCAATGGTTGAATGGAGGTGGGCAAACGATAATTGTTGAAGAAATCGTAACAACTGATTTCGTGCAATATGAATAAAATGAACAATATCGATTGTAATGCAATAATCGAATAATTCATGCTTTTTTTTATTTGTTGTAAAAAAAAATCTCCAAAAAATTGAGTACTGCTGCTGTCTATTAGATGACTGTTATCATATGGATTGGATAGCAAATGCTTTGAAAACTTTTTCAACTTTTACTATAAAAAGGAGAAGTATATATATTTTATGGTAAGATTCTATAATTGAGCTAAATGCAAGGTCTTCAGCTTCTACATTCTGAAATCGCATCAGAAAAATGTGGATCGAGAAAGTCGCTAAAAGTGATCGTTGTTTTAAATAGAATTCATAGAAAATATCTCTGCTTTCAGGCCGTTATCTGAATCGGTTTTTCTGTCTAGAGAAAGCAAATTATTAAATAGATTATATAGTGGTATATATAAAAATGATTGGTGCAATATCTTCCCATCAATGAGAACTCTGCCAATCCTGAACATCTTATCTTCAAATGCAAACTTTTTCATAGAGAAAGATGTTCCTACGAATTTTTTAGAAAATTTAATAAAGGAAGCGATTTACTTAAAGGAACTGACTTCCTGATTAAGAATTAACCTTTAAGTAAATTAATAAAGCTTTTCATGTTAAGCTTTTATTTTAATGATCTCAGCTTAAGCTTAGGATTCGCTTAAGCCTGTCAAAAGTATCAGCAATAATTTTAACTTACGAGTTGAGATCTCGATGCATTCAAATTTTTACAATATAATATTTAGTTCGGAACTTTTACTAACAAAGAATCAACTTTCAGATATTTTATATGGATTTTTTATTAGAAAAAATAATTGGTATCATATGTAGTATTAAGACTTCTATGCAATACAACGCCACACAATATTCTTGTCCTATATTTGTAATACTATGGGTCATATATTACCTTTGCATGCAAAAGAAAATGTAAAATGAATACAAATGAATGTTTAAGACAACAAACGGAAATCGGCGATACTTCTTAGCTGCTACAGCTGTACCGACATTAGGCCTTAGTGAATGAAGTACGGGCCTCCAAATGGGAGCGCATTATCCCGAGATTATTGTTGATCCATTCCAAGTTAATATTAATCGTCTCTAGAGCGTTCAAAACACTCTTCTCTGCCTTCTTAAAATACACCTGCCTACTGTTAATCAAATTCATCAACTGATTGAGATCTTCAATGTTAATGATTTGACTGGATAAAGGTGCCAGCAAGCTGCCCAATTCGTGCGACAATGGACCATAACTAAATATATAGAAGATTCAACAAATCTCACATTAAATAAGAATAATCAATGAATCCATTACATAATATTCAAATTTTCACTTACAAGTTGTACAAATCATCAATATGATCCACGTAGTAATCTTTGGCCAATTTGAAACCGATTTGGTTGCGTGCTATCGAGCCAAAAGCATAGGCCGAATCTTGATGGCGTATTTGTTCTTGCTGCTTGTCATAGATCATGTCAATGTAAGAGCGCAAAATTGTCGCATTTTCAGAGCAAGACAATGAGAAGATTATGACACTCTTCTCGCTGGCAACATTAGATTCTTGGTAGCGTTTCCATAAAAATGTCCAATCATCTTGACTACCATGCCGGATAGCGGTGCAATACACTGTTGGCCTAAGATCAACGGGTATGAGATTTATTGTATGTGGATAGGGTGTGGCGCGCCACTCGGCGAAATATTTCGTTGCTGTTTTAACACAATCCTCCAATTCCAAACGACACGCCCAACTAGCTATAAGCGATTTATGCAATACTTTGCTGTGCGTTAGGGATTTGTCCGTCTGGTTCAATCCATCCAGATAATAATAAGTTGGTGTTATAATATAACGCATAAAAGCCTAAGATGGCCACCAAAAAGATTACAAAAGTTGACATTGAATTCTATGAGCATTTAAGCGATAACTTACCGTAAAGCTTTTGTAGGTGGGATGAAAATTCCTTAATAAACGATTCACATTACTGAGACTGTCTAGAGCGGATCTCCATGGTAAATATTCTCGTTCCTTTACCATGTACTCTAACATGTGAAGCGGTATATCGTAATCTTGATAGCCACTCCATGCCAACGACAAAGCATCATCAATTAGTTGAGCTCGATTAAGCACATGAATGCGGTTAAAGGCGTCACTGTTTAAAGTTCGATTCAACATCAACCAATTCTCCTCATCATACATAACGCGATACACACCCGATAACTGAATATTGAACAGTAACCAATCGTCACTGTTGGCTACATTCTCCAACGTGAGACTGATGCTTTTCTTGTTCTCATCACACTTGAGCCATTGTTGTGGTAAAACTTTATTGAAATCCATTTCATGGGAGTTGGTGAAACTTAATGGTACCCACCAACATTGATCCGGCTGTGTATGTGCGACCGTGCCATTCTCCAAAAATCGCAGTTGACTGATGACAGTCGCACCCGTATTATAATTTCGTACAACTTTCACCAATGGAAAGCCGGTTTGTAAAGTCCAAGAGTCCATAATGGTTTTCATGTCGAAATCGTTAGGTAAGCGTTTGTAAAGGCGGGCGCGTTCTGTAAAAGAAGCCCACAGATCATCCTGTTCCGCATTACCAAACATATGATTCTCTAGGTAGTTATGAATTGATTCGAAAAATGCTTCTTCGCCCAACATTAAGTGTAACATGCGCAACACCGCTGATCCTTTTTTATAAGAAATTGAATCGAAACGTTCTCCTATTTGATGGGTTCCTTGTATGGGCTGTGAAATCGGATGACTACTTAACTGGGCATCGCGTCTAAATACAACCAAGAGGTTGTCTAAAGACTCTTCATTCAAAGAGTCCCAATCGGGATTAAGGTGATGGACACCTAAACTAGCAATATAAGTAGCAAAACCTTCATTTAACCACAAATCCGACCACCACTTCATCGTAACTAAATTGCCGAACCATTGATGGGCCAACTCATGCGAAATTACGCTAACAATGCGCAATTTACTATTCTCCGATGATATATTTGGGGCGAACAATAGGGCTGTCTCTCGATAGGTAACCAAGCCCCAATTTTCCATGGCTCCTGCAGAAAAATCGGGCACGGCAATCTGATCGATTTTCTTAAGGGGGAACGGTATACCGAAACTTTTTTCATAGAACTTCAAAACCTTAGGACCCACTTCACTGGCATACTCACACTGGTCCATTGCATCGGGCCGGGACCAAGTACGAAATATTGTGCCCCAATCTCCGGACGATTTATATGTAAAATCGTTTATAGTATAGGCGATCAAATAAGTCGACATCGGCACTGACTCTTCAAATATACTCCACACATAATCCTTCATATCCGATCTAAAGTATTGAACATCAAGGTTTACGTAATCTTAATCAAATACCATAATTTAACAGCTTACATGGGTTCCTGCTTCTCTAAAGGCATATTACTTAAGGCGTTATAGGAACGATGATGACCCAACCAAATGACAAATTTCGCCTTGTAGTTCGGCTCATCTAAACAGGGGAAAGCACCTCTGGCAAAAGCCGGCTCAAACTGAGTAACGGACAAGAATCTAGAAGACAGATTAATTTAAAAATTTCTCAAGAAGTTTTCACAACTCACCGGCTCTTATTGGATGCTTTGTCTATGTAGGAACTGCGATAGTAACCATGTAGCTTTTCATTTAAAACTCCTTTAAAATACAATTTTACTTTGTACATGTCGTCCTTAATCAGATTGCGACACAGATGAATGATAAGATAATCATGTTCTTCAACGGTTTCCACCGATTGACTGCAATAAAATAAATGATTATCGCTGTACGTCTTCAACTGAATGCGACCCACATCGATGGTAAGATTTTGTGAATGTAGTGTTATATTGTTGGTGTCAGCAAGGGCCTTGAAACGTATCGATACTTCTCCATTAAATGTAAAATCATCAAAATTGGTTATAATCTTCAATTGATATCGTTCTGGTTGAATGGAGTCGGGAAGACGGTAGTAATTGTAAATACTTTCTGCATTAATATTAGAGGCATTGGCCACAAGACCGGCCAACGCAGCTACCATCACCGATAGCACAAAATGCATGCTTCACTAAAAAATATATACAATAAATTATTGTTTTGTTATTATGTCAAAATGTATACTTTTACTAATGAAATACATATAGTTGTTCGACTAACAGTACCTGAAAGGAGAGTAGATTAAATGAGACCGTACAATAACCTACAAAATTAAGCAAACATTTGCTTTACTTTTAATACAAGTTCATAAAAAATACAGTTTCCTGAAGCTGTAATCTATTGGAAAAATCAGATCTATAGCAAGCAAGTAAGAAAAGTAAATTTGGCTTTGACCAATTCTTAACTACCCTCCACAACCACAACGGTGGATGGTTTTGTAAATTGTGGGCGCATCTCGAAAGATTACCCATTTTAGATTCTTCTGATGCTTTTTCATTTCCGCCGTATTATCTACCTTTCACAAGCTACTTAACATCTTCATACGTATTTATAGAAAGAGTACATTGGCTTTTTGCTACAAGTTCTTTTACTCTTGTTAGTCCACAATTTTCTATAGCAAAGAACATTGATTAGCTTGGTGTGAAATGTCATTGAACTCCATTACAACAAGTTAGAGAATAAATTATATTTCTTTCTTCACATACCTTACAAAGACTTCATATACATACAATTTCGAATCTAGCTTTAAGCGTACTTTTCCTAACTTGTTTCCATATTCAGTACAAAAGAAGGAAGTCATTGGGTTTGGTGGAGTTTTTGTGACATTTACAACAAGTTTTGTTGCATATCAATGCATATATTTTATATGCTCCTCAACCGCAGCAAATTTGAGTCCATCAAGCTATTGATCTGAAATTTAGCAAGACAGGCTAGATGTATGCAATATTGAAATTTGACACGAACTATTTTCATTGATGTGCTGACAGTATAACAGACACGCCCACAATTTACAAATTTAAAAAGTTTGGACATTTTTTTTATATGTGCAAAAATTTGATATAATTTTATATAAAACTTCTTTCAAATACAGCCTTTACCAAACTTTTTAATCATTTTGAATAAATTACAATATCAAAGTTCTTCATTAATGGGCTGTTCCAGGTGTTCCATGTTACACATGCAAAAACTTGATACAAAGATGCGATCTTCCCTTTCCCTTCGCGTAATTATGTATACGTGCTTGTCTATAAACTAGTTTTACGTAAACATTTCTCTGGTGAAAAGGGTATATTTGTTGAAATTAAAATTCTCTGAAGGTCATCATAGAAATGAAGGATTGGAAGTACTTATACATTCTAGTTAAGCACACAAATGCGAATATATGTGTCTGCAGTCAGGGTGTCTATATCTATTGGTGAAACGCTCACAGCGTTAAAAATTAAATTATCAAGACGGAGGGTATCCCACCGAGAGGCTAAAGCACTGGCATGTAGCAGCAGAGGGATTAGAGCAAACTAGTTTCCCCTAAATTTTCCGTTAAACAACATTTTTCAACATTTCAATATTTTTTTAAATATATTTAGAAGGAATATTGATGGATTGAAATTTTGTCTGTATTAAAAATAATTCAAAGCCCGCCCTCGTAAAAATGGAATTTTTCCGACCAAATGAGTTTTTATACCTTTCACAGCCAGCTACGCGCCTGCTAAACCGTACGCTATTTCGTAATTATATCGTTTTTGCATAAATTTAAAAAATAACCGTCAATGTCTACATATTATGTACAGCTTTACATATGCATCACATTATACTGTTATAGAGATATATTTATTTTTTTATATGTATGTATATTCGATATAAATCTTATCATAACGGTTTATTTATAAGAGAGTTAATGGCAGAGGAATTAACATGATGGCTTAACATATATACATATCCACCACATACGAACAGATATAATGCTTATGTGAAGGTTGAGGCTAAAATATTAAGTAGTGTTTAGAATTCTTTGCAGGTACAATAACAGCAACAATTTTTTTATATATATACGGATATAAACATATTACACTTCACATGAAGCTGAATTATATTCGAATAATTCTCCTCCGTACTCATTAATTGGATAATAAAAAGTGAAAATGTTAGAGTCGATCAAGCCTTACCAGTTAATACCCTACACATCACTTAGTTGCATAAATTATGCTAAAAGCGAGTTATTGTCATGCACTTTGTGACACAAAGTTCTAAAAATGGCCCAATCGAGTCTAAATTTGACGCAACCACTTATTAAATCAATTTTGTTTACATTAAGGATTTCAACTTTTCTCTTTGCATAAGAAATTAGGAGAGGTCGGTGTAATTGAAAATGATTGAAAGCTTTTGCTGTTTAGGAGTGGCAAACATTCTTAAAAACTTAAAGTAATTTTTGCCACAAGTGGTGCGGGGTATAATTATTTGTAGTACTTTATATGTCACAGACACAATTATATAATATATGAATAATGTTTTTGCGCGTAATTAAGGCAACGAGGGAAGACGCAATATTCTTATAGAGACACTTGGAAATATACAAAATACTGGTGATTGGAAAATGTAAGTATATGTGTATATATGAAAGCTTTGCTTGAGCATTTGTTTGATAAGGAAAATTTCTCGTCCAATGTATGTAACGTGTAAATTTATTAGCATAACAAATAAGTGTAAAATTTGTATTTGATTTAAGGCCAATATTGGATAGCCACCGTTTTTGTATAATTTTCCGTTTAAATATAAATTTTCCCTCAATTTTTAAAACCCGATAGTCAGGCACAATTAAACTATTTGAGAAGATGTTGCTGATATGGAATATGTGTCATGTAAGACATCTTTTTCAAAAACATGAAAATTTGAAAATTTCCAAATATATGCAACTATTGAAACGGTTAAATCGACGTGTTCGCCAAATAGTTTTAAACCACTTTTAGTATAGGGTTGGTTGGCCAACACTATCACTTGAATCGATCTAACCATGTGTAAAACCATGTTTTATATCTGTTTGATCGTCGCAAAAATTGAGTTTTTATCCTGAAATTTTCCACGTGTATCTACATTTTATATAATATAAAAAAGTAAATGTAAAGGTGGAACGAATCGGACAAAATTTTAATGAAACTATCTGTCAAGAATCCAAAGATGGGCGTGGTCTGTTGCTAGACATGTTCGCAGTTTGCAAAAAACCTCTTTTTTGTGTAGAATGCAACCGCTATAATAAAATATATCCCTTACATTAGTGGCCGTCCAAAGGGCTGGTAATTTCATATATATCACGCTCACAATTTGCCTATAAATGTAAAGGATGTCCAAGTTTTGTTCTATGCCAAATTCAGCTTTTTTATTACATTTGCTTTTCATATGAAAATGAAATAAAATTATTTAACGCTTGAACAGTTATTTGTGGTAAAAATTTAAAAAAAAATGTATGTATGTATGTATGTAAAGGTTTTTTTTATTATCAAATTAGTTTCAGTTTTTTTGTGTCTTAACCAATTAGGCTTTTCTCCTTCGTTCACAGTTAATTGTATAACGCGGCTTATCTATTAAGTTAATTACGGTTCGATTTCTATTGATTTTCCTTCAACATTTGTATTGTTTTTCCGCTCAAACAATTAATTTATTTACCTTTTCCACTTAATAATCAGGTAAACAATATAAGTGTGATCTGCTGAGCTGAGTTACACTTTGTTTAAATGTTTTATAAAATTCTACACAATTCCAATAATAAAAAAAAATGATTGAAAAACAAATGAAGAAAACGGTCCGACCACAATGGCGGGCTCCGTTTAACTGTTACCGTGTACACCACAAGTTGTTAACTTATAGACGGTCTTACAGTAAATAGATGTTAACAGCATACTATGCATAAATAGTTTATCGTAGAGCCATGTTAATTAAGTAAATCGCAAAAACCGGATTTAAGTTGTGCTGTGCTCACCATATGTACTGCTAATGCAATTCACACCAACGCATACACACACATAAGTATGCTTGCTGTATTACTAACATTGAATAATAAATCCTAATCAATAACATTGTGTGTGTTTTCCAGAAGAGATCCTGCGGTGCTTTGATATCGGGAATTAGTTTTGTATGTAATTCTTATATCCTCCACATAGGTTTTTCATTCTATTTGCAACACTCACAAGGAGGCTTTAGAGGTACCCTATAAATACATATATTCTTAATCAGCATCAAAAACTGAGTCGATATCTGGCTGTTGTTGGCATTCTCACGGTCGCATGTTTTGAGATATTGAGGTTTTTAAAATGCTGAACTAGGCTACATATTCTGCCTTCAGTATAAAAAAATTCCGATTTCAAATAAAAACGTAATTAGTTTTTCATTTGTACACTATAACGGTACATGATAATAGAAATTAGATCAGCCGTTCGATATATATTTAAAAAGAGAAAATGATGCCATTTAGAATAATCTCACTTAACGTGATTTACTTTTACATGCAGGTTTGCTTTTGTCTAAATTTGCACACTTTTTTAAAATTTCACATTTTTTTCTATATATATAATATTGTACTTGGAAGGACCACTTTTCGCTTTTAAAAAGAGCCTTCTAAAGACATTGTACACATTAATCCACCTAAATACGGTTCTGGTTTTAATATACATCAAATGAATTTGAAGAACTAAATGTTGTTCAACTCGTAACGTACAGGTTAATTAACTTGGCTGCATTCTGAAAATAATTGTATATGGTACAGGGTTGTTATGCACATATTTTAAAATGCTAGAAGTTGCCCTGTACTTAAAGGCGCAAAATAAAATACGAAAAGAATTAATCAAGAAATATTGCATTTAGCTGAGTTATTAAATTATTAAATTACGAAGCAAACCATAGTTTAATATAATCGAAGCCATGAATAAAATACCAATAAAGCCGAATAAACCAATGAATGTGTTGTCGTCAGTGGAGAAAGCACGTCAAAACACAAAATCTGTTGAGGATTGTATTGAAATCCAAGTGTTTAGTTCAGAGGATGATGAAGATTGTCCGGTATTAAGACGATCGGAGCGTAAACGTACCCCTTGTAAGAATTATTACGATTTTATTAAAACGATCCAAGATCGCCCGAGTCCACGTAAACTTGACTTAAAAGCTGTTAAAATTACGAAAGAAAATGATAAGGAAAGCTGCAATTCAGCGATTGCTCCGAGGGAGGATGCTTTAGAATTAATCCCAGAGAATATTCAAATTGCCGGTCAGGTATTATTTGGTTTTAACACACCCAAGAAGAAAGGTGCTATGGCAGAGTTGGTCATGAATACACCAAAAACTCCACGAACACCCGCAGCCACGAGCAGTAAATCTGCTAAGACACCAAATACAAGACGATCACAAAAAGTGTTATTGGAACCTAAGACTCCATCTCACATCAGAAGTCGCATGAAAAATGGTAATAAATTGAAAAAAACGTAGTTCACGAAATGTTTTAAAAATGGATTTAATTGCAGAAATTTCTAAATTAATCGAGGACAACTCGGGTACAGATTTCTCATCAGATGAGAGTATTTTTGAGCCCAGTGACGAGGAAACTAGCTCTAACGAAGAAGAAGGTCAAAGTTCCGCAAGTGAAAATGAAGGAAATAGCGCATTAAAGACTCCAAGGAAGATTATGCCAGTTGCCGTTTTACCAAAAACACCCTCGTCATCGCGAGTGCGTGAAAAAAAGAGTGGAACAAAAAAAACAGATGATTACATACCCGAATATGAGGAATACTTTAGAACGCATTCCAGTAGGAAAGTTCACACGTCCGATCATACGTTGGAGCGTTTGAAAAATCCCCGTTTGCCAGCAGATCGTTTATTTGCGTTATTGGCAGATATGAGAATTTCCAAAGAACACGAGACCTCTATTAAAAGCCTCGTTGAGGAGTATAAATCATATTTTGGAAAATGGCTTTTAATACTCAATGAGGGCTACAATATACTTGTGTACGGTCTGGGTTCGAAGCGTGAGTTGTTGCAAGCGTTTCATCGCGAAGTGCTCCCACAACAACCCGTACTGGTAGTAAACGGTTTCTTTCCCAGCCTCACCATAAAAGATGTGTTGGATAGCGTTATAAAAGAAATTTTGGATATTGGCAACAGTCCAGCCAATGCACACGAAGCAGTGGCCACGATTGAGGAAGAATTCTCCCACATACCCGAAACACACTTGTATCTGATTGTTCATAATCTGGATGGGCCAATGCTGAGGAATACAAAAGCTCAAGCTGTTTTAGCTAGACTGGCTAACGTGTCCAATATACATTTATTAGCTTCCATAGATAACATACATACACCTTTGCGTGAGTTTTTTTTACATCAATTTTTTTCATTTAACTCAAAGAAAAATTACCGTAGTATGGGATCACACGAAATTGTGTCATTATAACTTTTCTTGGTGGGATTGTACCACCATGCTGCCCTATGCTGAGGAGACTGCCTACGAAAATTCCTTATTAGTACAAAACTCAGGTGAACTGGCTTTATCTTCGATGCGCAGTGTTTTCCTCTCTCTCACCAACAATTCACGGGGCATTTATATGATTTTGGTAAAATATCAATTACAGCATAAGGGCAATAATAATTATAGCGGTAAGTTGCTACCACAAGAATGAAGAATCTGATTTGATTGCTCTTTGTTATCTTTGTCTGTCTCTCCATGCTAGGCATGACTTTTAAGGATTTGTATGGAAGGTGTCGTGAAAGTTTTCTAGTAAGTTCGGATTTGGCGTTGCGCGCCCAACTTACAGAATTTTTGGATCATCAGTTGGTAAAATCTAAACGGGGCATTGATGGTTCCGAGCTGCTTCTTATACCCATTGCTACCGAGTTATTGCAACAGTTTTTGGACGAACAAGAGCAACCGAGGAAATAGTGCGTGCGTCATTTGGTTTTATATGAAATTATTGTAAAAATATTTTAATAAGAAAAAAAAAAAATTGTTAAATTTATTCAAGTTCGCTTCAGAATAAATAGAAAAATAAGTACCTGAAGACTGCACAGGTTGCCTATGGAACGTATATAGGAGCACTTTTCTTTGACTACTTTTCTAATGAATATCCAGTAGTAGTAACAAATGTACTACTATACGAACAATGTATAGTTTGTACAAAATTTCAACTCAATATTTTCAGTCGATGCTGATCAGGAATATTTCCTAGTACCTGTAGCCTACTTTTTGGTGTTGCAAACGGTATAACAGACTAAGCATATCCACCATCTTGTGTAAAGGCAACGAAAAAAGTTGTGATCATACACACACATTCATTTCGTTTTTGTTTACAATTATTTTATTTTTAGTTCTGAAAGTTTTAAAAATTTCTGCAATATTGCTGGAAAGTGTTTAATGATTTTTGTAAAAACAAAAGGAAAAAATATAAACATAACTTAAAATAAAAAACAATTATAACTTGCATAAAAAATAAAGAAATTTTACAATGATAATTATAAAAGAAAGCACAAAGAGTTAGATAAGGGACAAGTTAAATACGTGTATTGGTTGTGTTAGCAACAGCTGATAATAGAGGTAATGTGTGTACATCGAATTCAAGATCTCTCTTCTCATTTATTTCAAATTTTTTTATTTCTTTGTTGCATGTTTAAGTAATTCGTGTTGAAGAGAGGGTGTAATGCGCAACGAAAAACATTTACAATTAATTGGCGGGTATGCAATCCTTAAAACTGTTTAAATTATTTTTAATATTTATTTAATAATAATTATAACGAAATATTGGTGTTTTTTTTTTTGTTTTTGTTTGTTTCTGTTTTTTTTTAATGTTGTTATCGGTTAAACCGTTTTTCTACGTTTTCTCTAAAACAAAAAACAAAAATAAAAAAAATTAAAGAAAATTGATTGGTTTTTAGCATGTACATACAAATTAGAGTTTTACTTATATATATATTAAAATTAAAGAAAATAAAAAAAAAAACGGTTGAGGAGTTCACAAATATTTAAGAATTATAATCAATTTATTCTTTGATAAGTATTGTATTTAAGTAAATATATATAAGTTATAAGTGCAGCAACATTGGACAACTCTAGACGACAGTAAGTCATTGCCGCATACGGATTAAATTCATTAACAAACAAAATGGCAACACTAAGGGGGGGGCTCACGTTCAAAAATGAAGTACAAATACATTGGGTTGTATGTAGTTTACAGAGAGTGGGTTGCTCTTTCTCTCTCTCTCTCTCTCTCTTTTCCATTTGTAGACAACCACATTATGTTAGAAAGGCATTAAATGTGATGAATGGCTGCAATATTATTTTTTAATAAATTATTTAATTTTCTTCTGTTGTTGTTGTTGTTTTAGTGTTTTATGGTGATTTTTTTCTTATATAATCATAACAATTTCTATCAATGTTGATGTTATGTTCATTATTGTTGTTATAATTAGTACTCAAAATCTTTGCAGCATTGAAAACACTTGGCAGCACTTTTTCATCATCACTACTTCAATGCTTTCAATATGAAAATGTTTAGATTTAGACTTTCATTTATCACTCGTATGATTATAATTCTTAAAGTCTGTGTATTGTTGTTGTTGTGATTATTTCTAAAATAATTCTTGTAATAATAATAATTGTAAATGTAATAATAGTTATTATTATTATTATTATTATTGTTTGTTAATTTTATAAGTAGTTTAAAGTTGTTGTTATTATTATTATTATTATTGTTGTTGTTGCCACTGTTCTTGTTATTGTTGTATGTAATTTTATAATAATAATAATAGTAGTAGTAGTAGTTGTTGTTGTTGTTATTATTATTATAATTATTTATGTAGCCACTATGAAAATTTCAGCTCATTTTTACTCGTTTCCTGGGTGGTCCAATCGGTGGGATCTGTTGAGTTGCGAGCGCTCGAAATGCCTCCGCAATCAAATGTGAATGTGTTGTGATCATATTCTGCCAACCCTGGGTTTCCATAACATCGGTAGCGTGACTAGAATAAAAAATTGAAAAAAAAAACAAAACATTGAACGTTTTCAACGATTCTCATTACATAACCGCTTTGCTTACGTATTAATAAAATCTATTGTTTGTGCCTTCAATTGATCTGCACTATGGAGATCGGCTAATATTAAAGTTTCAGCTGCCGTTTCAACAGATAGATTAACACAAAGCGCTTCTTCGCACATCACTTTTAACTTTTCCAAAGCATACTGCAAGCAAATCAAGAGAATATTAAACGATTTTTATTAGTAATATAAGGGTTCGTTTACCTTATCAGCTGCTGCTAAGAGATCATCGGCCATTTTATCTAGATTTGGCGCTTTGCCAGTATATATAAAGCGTAACATTTCCTTTAAAACTTCATGATCCACATCGGTTATGGCGACACGATTCAATTTCCGTTCTTCCATTTCGTGTTCAAACATGGCTGCGAACACATCACTGCGGGCTGAATGAAAAAAAGAAAGAAATTCATTTAAAACTTATAAACGTTCAACTTCCACCTCTACACTTACCAGCCAAAATAGCTTTGTGGGCTTGAAATTCACGGCCGCCTACAGCCAGTGTTACATCACTGAACTTTTCATTGTCAAACAAATTGCCCAAGTCCTCACTCAACTTACACTCGGGCACTTTGAACTGCACAATATTTGATTGACCAGAAATGTTAACGCTGTCAGCCACCACACTGACTTCACAGAAAATGGTTAGCTTGTCTTCTGGCAGCAGGCCATTGGCCTCATCCAATAGAAAATCGCGCCTTATAAACTTCTTAAATCCCCAATCTTTACCTTGCACAAAACGATACGCTCTGTGAATGAATGAAAATTGTAAAAATATTTGCACAAATTTATAATTTTATATTTTATGGCAGGCGGTGCCGCTTACCTCTGAGATTCCATGGCTTTGGTTTCTTCACGTTTTGCATTCAGTATTGAGAATTTAAATTTTGCTCTCACTTCTGATTTATTGCAGGACACTAACAGTAAATATAATGATAAGTAATCTTTACTTTCCTCATCTAAGCCCTTTGGATTGACACGCAAACACCTAGACGGAGTGAAAGACAGGCTTTTAATTTCCTTTCCCTTTTTATTAAATATCATGTAAAATATTTTACCATTTTAATTTGTCATTAGCACCCGCTGAGAATGTTGAAGACTTTAATACTTCGCCCATTTCTTCGCGACAAAAACTAAAATTATTTATGGTCCACATATAACTAAATTTAACCACTTTCACCTGCAACCAAACACAAATTACAATCACTTGCTATTCATTTATCAATTTCGCTTTTACGCGCTGGCAATATTTACCTGTGTGTAACACCAATTTTCAGCTACCGGTGTATTCACTTCCGGTAACGGCGGTGACGGTACACGACTAACCGCCATTGTACTACTAGATGCGTTCAAATTTGACGTCACTCTACCCGTTTGACTTGTCTGACATTCATTCACCAATATTCTAAAATTAAACAACAAATTTATGGAGAACATTATTACAAAATTTCCCATTTTCCATTTTCTTATATGATGTTTTAATTAAAGGAACGTCAGCTTTGTAGCCGGCGTAAAGTTGTCATGGTCAACTTTTATGATCATTTTTTAACGGTTGGTGAATTATTTATTCAACACGCAGATGTCTCACACAACTTGAATATTTTCATTTGAACTCCCAAAAGGTAAACCCATTCCCAGCTCGATTTGATTATGAACTGAACCGGTTCAACATATAAAGCGGTTTTGTCAGATATAAATCTCTACGCAACCGCAATTCTCAAAACGTGTATCCAATGTATTGATGATGAGTACGATTAGTTTATTATGAAAAATAAAATTTAAACCCCATCGCATGTGTTTAGAGCGATTCCCCCCGGTAGTGAGTGAGTTCCTTAAACTTGAAATTTAAAAAAATATTAAAAATAAGATTCGCAACCTTGTGCCCCCCAAAAAATGGATAGTTTGTGCGCCCTCGGTTGAAAAAGTTGCTTTTCTAAAAGTCTAACGTAAAATACGCGCCTTTTTACAGCGATGGGAGAAACTTTATTGTTTTTCAAGGATGGTTTAAATGATAAATTTTGAATTGATAAATTTTCACTGTTCTTGCAAGAAAGACGCACGAATACATATCTGAAATATTGTTTTAAAGACTTTAAGCAGATGTAAGGATTTTGTTCAATTCATTTACAAATGCAAGGTAAACAACTACACACAGTGTTCAAATTATCCCAAACTTTTTATAAATATGATATTTATGCAAAGGTATGCCTTTATATATATATATATAGATATCTGATAATAATAATAATAATAGAAAAAAACATTTGTTCGAGGGTGAAAACAAGCTAAGATTTCATTGAGAATTTCAAGACATTTTTTGGACTGTAAGGGTTGTTTGTTAGGGATGAAAAACTGAAATTATATCCGGCACAGTATGAAGCAGGATATAATTTCAATCAAAGTTCTTTTGATAGTCGTCCCTAGAAACCATTTCTGGTTTCTAAACCTTTGAACAATAAACTAAAATAATAATAGTTGAGGAGTTCTTATTATTTTTACATCATCTATAGAAATTTCTTTTCATCCCCTTCGTCTAGATATCAGCTTAGTCAAGCTGTTCATGCTAATACAATAACGATAGTATTTGCGGGCAGCATGGCTTCTAAGTGATTAATAGAAACAAGTAAAAAAGAAACTAAATTTGGCTTAAGCTAAATCTTAAATACGTTGACATATGACGTTTCTGTTTGCAAGTCCAGTTTTATGGTAGTTTTTTTGTAAATTGTAAACGTGTCTGTTATTCGACCACGCCCAAATTTCAAGTTTAAATTGGCTCAGTCTATGATGCTAATCAAAAATATATATACTTTGTAGAGTCTCTGATGAGTGTTCCCGGTGTTGCAAAGGGAAAAACAAACTTAGTATACCACCCATCTTGTGTGTAGGGTATATGGCTGAACCTTGAAATATTTTGGGTATGCATTAAATTTTTTAATATTCAATAATTCAAATAATTTTACTAACAGTAATTTTCGAAAATATATAAAGCAATTAATTATTTAAAATCGTTGACTTTTGAAGAAAGCGGCCAACACAGACACAAATGAAAAGTGAAAATGGGAAAATTTTAAATCGAACATCTACTAATGATGTATAAAACAACACACTCACATACACTTGTATTTGTAATATTGCAAAAACTATACAACTATACAAAGCACACACACACACAAACACACACTCTTACATATTTATGTATTACATAATTGTAAAAAGTTGAAAGTTTCACAAAATGATTAAATGAAATAATAACAGCAACAAAAGGCAACAACTACAATAACAGTAACACTAACAGTAACAACAATAATCAACAACCACAAAGGAGTTAATAATGTTGTCAACTTTCTTTGCATTAATGGAATAAATGCATAAACAAAAACATCTACAACAACAACAACAACATCCCAGCAACCTTATAAAAGCAAGAAAAGAAGAAGAAGAAAAAAAGGAAATCGCTAGGCCCAACGTGAGTGTGATCATATACGTCAGTGTGTGCATTGAAAGTGTTTTTATAATGAAAGTGAAAATTTTCAAAATTTCCAACGAAAGTTTTTGTTGTTTGGTTCAAAAAAAAAAACAACAACAACAAATCAACGAGGAGTTAGTGCTCACAATATAGTAATAATACAACAACAACAATATAACTAAAATCAAATTACACACGTTTTTATTTTAAACGTTGTTGTGTCGTGTGTATTATATTTTTTTTTTTTTTTTTGCTAAGAAAAACTTTTATCCATTTACAATACATTCTCAATGAAACAGTACCGAGCGCATGAGCAATAAATGTGAGAGAGGAGATTTGTATGAAAATCATCTTTAGTTTACAACAATACTTGCGTTCAATTAAACATTTACTCTTTAGCACAATTATTTAAGCGAGCGCTTTCACAACCACAAACAAACTCAGAAAGTGTAAAAAAGTGTAAACACGTGTTGTGCGATGTAGCGTGCAGAGGTAATTAAAAAAATGAAAAATGTACAGTTTGGTTTACAACTAATCTTAAATACTCTTCTCATCTAAATACACAATGTGGGCGTGGCATGTATTTGATTACGACCTTCAATAATGTATGTGGTTCGTATCAACTTTCACGAAAAGAGTGCTTTTTAAAATGTGAACGCGTCTGTCATCTGACTGCGCCCATTTTTGGCTCATTCATGGAATATATATATGGGTCGAATTTTATTTCCATAGCTCAATTTTTCGGGTGAATAGGTCGATTTTTATAAATTGTGGGCATGGCTCTCGACCAATGTTTCCCAACTTAGACAGGGATCTGCATGCAGAAACGTATGTAAAAGCTGAATATCTAGACCGTGTTCCAACAACAGACAGACCCACGGATGGACGCGTCTAGATACATTTTTGAAGTATATATTTTGTAGGGTCTCTGACGCCTCCTTCAAGGTGTTGCAAACGAAGCAATAATCGTAGTATGCAGCCCCCATCTTATGTGGAGTATCCCAAACATACATTGAACCAACTAATGTACCATGAGCGTGTAATTGAATCGATAACACTATCAAGAGTGAAAAGCAGCAGAGAAATTTGTTATTTTCTCTATTTTGCAACTCTCACCTGAAACAGGCACATTGTTAAAACAATAACAACAACGCAACAATCAAAACTAGCTACACAACACAGGCTCATGCTTTCCTGAGATGAAGTTATTTACTGCGAAGCACAACAACAGCAAATTGTTAAGCGCCTCGCGTGAATATATGTTTACACGAGCATGTGTGATCATTTTTACATTAACAAGGTGATAAAAAACTTCCGGTATAAATTTCTATATTAAAATTTAAAAGAGAGAGAGAGAGAGAGGGGAAACCAAAATAAAAACAGCTTATGTGAAAATTCAACGATGTTCTAGGCATGTTTCTAATGTTTTAAATTTTAACGTTTTTTTTTTTTTCATAAATCTCGCTTTATAGTTATTTATGATTTTGTAATAATTCTGTTTTTTTTTTTCAGAGTTGCCCATTTTTTCTTTGTTTGTTTAGGTTTAATTGGGTTTAGAAAGTGATTGTAAAAGTTACAATAGAGAAAATCAAAGCAATAACCTTAAGCTGAAGTGAAATAAATCTTCGTCGTACATAATATTAGCCGCCACAAGCACACATGGCGGTGTGTGTGTGTGGTGGGTAAATATGCATGAGAAATTAATAAAGCATAACAAACTTTTACTTACTCATAACAACTACGACAACAATAACATCAACAACTAATTAAAATGTGTGCATAAAGTAAATGTTTTTTTTACTAATAAATAAAGATTCAAGAAAAAAAAAATAAATAAAAACATTTACGAAATTATATTCTCATCTCCCTGTAAATGGTTATCTTAGTTATTTGAAAGCCATCACACAATATACGAACTAATTAACTTGACCACTTTATACGTAGAGATATATATCAACGACATGTTTACATATTAGGAGCGTGAGAAAGCTGGCATACATGAGGAGATCGCCAATTCCTAAAGAACAACCAGTATTATTAAGAAGAACTTCTTTGAAAATGTTGATCATTACAAGCACACACACAAACACAAACACAAACACACCTATACTGGTACAATAATTTCCTCTTCTGGGGAAGTTCAGACATCAACATGTACACAGTAAGTGGCGGTGAAAATGAAAACAGATATGTATTCATTTTAAAATTTTTACTCAATAATCTTTAATTTTTTTTTTATTATAACTAACGAGTAGAAAGTTTTATAAACGATAAATGTGTATTTGTAATCCAAATATACACGTACATACATGTGTATTTATAAAATACAGTTTTAATGGAATGGTGAAATGTGAACGCTTAACCGTCAAAGAAACTCCCACAAGAAATCCCCAAAAAGGCACTTTCTTTTCCGAACTGTTAGGTGTAAATTTATGTTTGGTTTATTTAATATGCATATGTATTGTACACATACATATACCCACACATTTACAGTTTCTTTTTTTTTTTCTTTTTTTTTTTTTAATATAAAACTTTACGTAATCTCTTAATTATGTGTAGTATAGTGTATTGAAAATTTTCTCTTTTTTTTTCATTTTTATTTTTATTTTTATTTTCATTGTATAAAAGCACAGATACAAGTTAAACTTTTGTACAAAATACGCTTAAAAGAGTGCAATGTAATCTGTGTGTACTGGTTAAGTGTTGATACACATTTAATTATTGGGTGTTTTTTGAATGTTTTTCTTTAATTTAAATAACATTTAAGTTTTTTTGTTTTTTTTAATTGGCATTTTTATTATTTTTACAATACAGTCGATTTGTTTCGTTTTTATTAATATATTATATGCCTGAGTGTTGAAGAGGAAATTTAGGTTATGTGTGATAAAGATAAATGACATTCATTAAGCCTTCCGTCAATTTCACCTTTTTCGTTATCTCTTGAACCTTTTTCTAATTCAGTTTCCAATGTTGATATTACCGCTATATACTTTTTGCATTTAAAATTTAATAAATTAACTTTGGAGTTGGTGTTAATCGCTTCATTGTTACATTTTTTTTTTTTTTGGACAGTATTTCCGTGTGAAATTCAATACAAAAAAATACACTAATGATGGTTTTTGAGTGTTTAAGTAATTTATTTGCCAAAAATGGAGGAAAGGCGGAAATCATAAAAAAAGTAGAAGTTATTATTATCGCAAACGATCTTTCCTTCAAACTCCTTCATCAAAGTATTTCATAAAAAGACACTCAAAAAAATATTATCCACTTTCAAGTGATCACCAGTGATAATGAAATAAAATAAACAAAAAGAAACGGAGCTATATTAGGCGTGCGCCACATCTAAGGTACCCATCATTATTAACCTCTTCCAAATAGTTAGGAAATATTTGAAAAATCGATAGTTAAATAAAGACATGTTTGTTCGTGAGCCTGTTATTGTAACGCGTAAATTTTGATAAATTAAATTTTTAGTCAAATTAGGCAAAATTGGGCAAGTGGCACGCACGTCCACGATTAAATAAAATTTATCTATGAGCCATAAAAATAAATAAAAATTGATTTGTTAGTACGCTTGTCTACTATCGATGTACTAAAAATGGGTGCAGTATTTAACCTTGAGATTAAATGCAACACACATCAATAGTCCTTAAAAGAGGGCGCAATTATATACATGCCGCGTCCTCGGAAAATTTGAAAATATTGAGCGTATCCCAGATTTGATTAAATGCACCTTTCTTTAGTTATTTTAATATAATTTTCAGTGAGAATTTTTTTATTTACGTAAACCCTGCCCTTGAGAATTATTCAATGGCACGATTAACAATATTTTTTATACGAAAGTATTTATGTATACAAATATGAGCAGAGGGCAAACTCAAGCTTGCATTAAACAATTGCTTGTACTCTGAGAGATTACAAGATGGCTGCACTCTTTTATTTTTTTTTTTGGTGCTGCTGACTGCTGAGAAGTTTTAGACAAAAAAAGGTCACTTGTAAATTTTTAAAACCCCCGGTTGGGCAAAGTACAATGGTAACCTTTTTATGCGGTTGCATTAATTTCCTTTTTTTTTTTTTGTTTTGTACATTATAAAAATCACTGAAGTTTACTTCCGTTTGGTTTCAAGAGTTTATGTAAAACCATAAAAAATCCTAAATAACAAAAAACCCGAAAAGCGAAAGCAGAGAGACACACCAATGTAAGGAAATATTTTTATGGCCGCTCATTGGCAACCAGATGATTTAATTACTTTGAAATATTTTGTACCCCCAAAAAAAAAAAGAAGAAAAAAAAGAAGAAATCGTTTCAACGTGGAGTGACTTGAACAGCAACAACAAACAAACAAAAAGGAAATCTTGCATTCACACTCCAGTGAAGATTTTAATGAAGTGAATGCATGACTTTAACGTTATGCTGATGGCGAGAGTTTATATGGGTTTTGGGCGTGTTGACGGTCACGGTTTATGTTGCACACACCGTCTCGCTTTGTGTACAAATTATTTGAAAGTTGTTAATGGTGTTTGTTTACATGAATAGTGGCAGTTGATGAATGTAAAGGATGTGTTCAAGATATGTGATATGGGACATATTGTCAATTTCAATTACCTTCTTACTGGAATGTGTTTACAGGATATCTTACATATATATGAAGGCTTACGTTCAATATGAGAGTAAGATAATTACACAAAAATTCTACATGCCACTTATTGTGTTTATGTTACCAAATGTTTTCCAAAACCTCTCGCATTTTTCAAATAATTTATCTATCTGTTAGATATTTATTATATTTATCTTTTTCCCCTTTGCATTGCAGCGGTGAGTCTCACTCACCAGCTCAATTGAGATTAATTTCAACTCTCTTTCGCTCTCTCTTGACAAAGATAAATCAATACATCAATATGTATTAGAAAAATGAAACTCTCACGGTCGTCAGTTTGGAGATATTGAGCTGACATTTTGGTCAGACAGTTTCTGTTTAATTTGGGCAAAATCGATAAATATATATCATAAAAGTTGACACGAATTTGAAATTTTTAACATATATTTATAATTACTCCATTCATCAACGTGTCTAAAAAAGAAAACGACACGCCCACTATTGACAAAAAAAAAGCATTTTAATGCAGAATCCGATATATAAGTTAATATAGGTTATGTACTGTTAAAGAGCACAATCAGGTACTCGCCACGCCACTTTATGTACGAATTTGTAGGGTGTTTAATATTTGTTGTACACATATTTTTTACTTGCTTTCTTTAGTTTCTCTTTTTCCAATTCTTATCCGATATATATTAAAAATCATTTTTTATAGGGTTTTAAATGATTAGACTTGACTGACTGTAGAGCATTCTGCTTTATATTTATTGTAAACAATTTAATTGATTGATAGCCTAGAATTTTTGGATTCTATTATCAAAGTATGCCCAACCAAACTGATGACCTACTTAATGTGTCGTTGTTCTGCTTCTTTTATGTGTATATGTATGATAGAAATTATAAAACCATTATACACACATTGATACTAAATGATGTTTGATTGACCCATATAAAGTTTACGTCGGTTCTATAATACGTACGCACACTCATTAACGACACGTACACAAATATTATTATTAAGCATTCGTAGGTATTTACGAATATTTTGTTCAATGTTATTAAATGGCCTGCAAAAAATTGCGAAAATGCCACAAACCAGATGATAATTTAGCGCAACTGTGAACAATTTTTTATGGAGAATCGCATTATATAGAATTTCAAGGAAATTATTAAATTAAAATTAAAAGTGTACTACGTCTTTATATACGGGGAACATCAAAGTATGCACTTTGTATTACTTGTAATTGTTATATAAATGCTTTTACAGGTAGACAATGTTTTTTTTTTTTGTTAGGTACTAAATGACCTCTAATACTACATAAATATTTACCTGTATACTAATGCGATGTATAGAGGCATGCATGCTATGCATTTGAACGAAGGTTTGCATTCTCAAATAGAAACTATCAGTTGCCGTTATATGCGGAAGTTTTTTTTTTTTTAATATGAAATTTAAGGTTGAACGCAAGTTTGCATTCTCTCTTATGGTCATAATAATAATAATAACAATAACAATAACAACTATAACAGAATGATTTTACTCTTGAATGTAGAGGTACCCTGTTATATGAATCTACAAACATACGAATATTATTTATACTACCTAGTATGAACATTTTTTGTTTATTTCTCTGCTGCTGGCATTACTTGAATTTCAGATCAAAAGGTTAATTAATTTCAAGTACTCACTAAAAAATCACATGCAGTTACGCACGCACCCATAATATTATTGTTTGCCTATATACCTCTGCTAGCATTCACTCACTCACGCATTCATTGATTGGCCGAGTATATACTATACAACAAAAACATGGAAATTCTCACAATAGATGTATTTTTTTAATTTGTTTGTTTATGGCATTATGGTAGTTGTTAATTTTTTTTTTTTTAGTTTTTTCAATTTGACACAATTCGGCATCATCATTTTTTCTCAATATTGAGGTCACTTATCAAGGAACTTCTCAATATGCTAAAATACGTATGCGTATGTACATATTAGCACAACAATATATGTTGGTATATATATATATACCAAAACCCTCAAAATGGAGAATTGCTAACTTTTATGATATCGTTTGAGCCACAAACAAAAGTGCAGATGATGTAGCCATACCCTTTACACCCACCTCCAGTGATACCAAGTTTGAATACCCAGAAGGAAGCCTTCGAGATCCTACAAACTTTATATATTCTTGATCAGCATCAATAAATGAGTCTATATAGACATGTATGTCCGTGATTTCGTCTGTTGTCTGAGCTGAAATTTTGTACATCGCTATTTAAAATGGGCAAAATCGGCCTGGAGCCACGCCCATAATAGACAAAAATGTATATATCTGCCAAAAATAAAGCTACGTTTGGTACAAATAATTATAATTAAGTAGTAAGATAACAGTCACGCCCACAATCAGCAAAAACCATACTCAGTATAAAACTCGACTGGGAAGCTGATACGTAATACATATTAGGTTAGAGGGCCTGCCATGCTCACGATTTATATGTACATGTGGAGGGTATTTAAGATTTAGCTTAAGCCAAATTTAGTTTTCGTACTCAATTACAATTATTTAAATTTAATAAATATGTAGTTCGTAATTGAATTATACAATACAACAGAGAGTGCTTTAAAAACACAAAACAAATACAAACTACCCGCTCTTTATCTTTCTATGTATAATTGTATGTGCAATATACATGCGATACAAGAAAAAGAGTAAATACTATGTTATATAACATTACTATGCAGTGTAGTTGGTGTAACAGTGAAAAATTATGAACAAAGTGAGAGGTCTTTGTTTTGTATATGAGCGTATTATACGTGACCGTACAAAAAAAAAAAAAAAAAAAAAAGAAATAAGCATGCATAGCTGCTGTGAGCTTGATATCACTATAATAACTAGCACAGCAAACACATATAACAAAAAAATGTATTTTTTGAAATGTTTACTAAAAACAAAAAAAACTAGACCATGACCCATTTGTACACATCGCCGCCATCAATAACAATCGAAATTATTAAAATCAATTTTTGAGAAAAAAATCGAGTACATTTGTGTGTAGATAAAACGATAATTGTATTTAAAATGTTTGATATTGATTAACCCAGAAACGGGGAGAGCAACCCAATGAGAGACAGAGAAATATTCTGTTGTATGCCCCCCCACATGAATGTATAACATATGTGTACGTGTAAAATTTATCAAAAATATGGAAAGCATTAAAAAAATTTCGTCAGAATTAGATTTGGAAAAATTTTAAAGGTGCCGTCCGCTCATTATTGCAAGGAAAGAGTAAACAAGCGAAAAATGATGTTTCGCTGGGACGATAAATCATTCGAAAAAATATTTATGATTGGCTGTGATTCTCCCAAATTGTTTGCGAGGCTTTCTTCCAATTTTTAAGTAAAATGTTGGATAGGTGTTTTTCTAATTCCTTAATAAAGAGAAAAAATAGCACGTGTAGCATTTTCAGTTTACGCTAAAACAACTTCATAGGTCATGCTGATTCCAATTTAAATTATTAATTGATGTTTGAAGCACTTTTTTTTAAGTTTGAAGCTTCAATTTCTGGTGTGTTTCTTTTCTGTATTGTTTTAATTTTAAAATTTTGTATTTTTAGACAATCTAGTAAAAAAAAAATATTTACTTGAACCCAATGATTATTAATTAATGGAAATATTACCGACGGACCGACAGACACGGTTAAATTGACTAAGAATTCAGTTTCCAGTGCTTCTTTTTTTATGACTCTTTACAATCCTTTGTTTATGTGTAGTTAGCTGTAAAAAGTCACACCTTGAATCTTAGAAATTGGTGCAGGTAAGTAACATTTCTGCATACACACTTAATAAATCATTCAAAATTTACATGAAAGATGTTTTCAGAAACCGATCTTTTTTTATGGAGTCCAATAAAAATATAATAAAGCGAAAATTATTTTAGAGAGAAAGATTGTTTTAAGAGAATGTTAAAGAAAGATGTGTAAAAAAATCGTTAAAATGAATCAAGTGTGACAGCGAACACTTCTTTTTTTAGGGTTTCTACAGTGAAAAATGCGATAATTCAGAAACCTAGAAAACGGCAAAAATGTGGACGACAATAAAATAAAACCAGAAAGGACAATAAGGTCATCATCACAAATTTGGTATGAAAAGAAAGCAATGACCTCAGTTATAGAAAAGAACGTTGAAATCAAGTGTACAACAGGGAATATTCTCCTGAATGTGTATAACACGCAAGCATCAAACACACTTATACAGATAGGAATACATGTATATGAAGTACTAACAGTAGGAGAGAAAGACAGAGAGCTATGCTATGTGATTGTTATTATGTGTGTGTGTGTGCTACAAAAAGCACGAGACCGACTTTTTCATATGAGAGCCTACATACACAAATACAAACAGTAACACTATTAAGCGCATACTCGTAATTGAATTGATGCTTAAATCGAATGGGAGCTTATGCATATTATGTAGGTGTATATGCATTAACTACATGGTTACCTTTTATTATCGCAGCAGTGGTGATGATGTTGTTGTTGTTGATATTGTTGTAATGGTGAAATTGTATTAGGTGAAGGTAAAAGGTTATTATTCAAATTAATATTATTATTATTATTATTATTGTTGTTGTTGTTGATATTTTGAGTTGATGCTATAGCAGCTGCAGCAGCGTTACAATACTCTTTCGAATTAGGACACTTGACCAACAGTACAACGCAAACAGGCGTTGCAGCAGGATTTGTTGAATGGTGATGTTGCTGGTGATGGTGAAGGTGATGGTGGTGGTGGTGATTTGATAATAGGGGGTGGTGCTGATGATAGTGTTCATGAGTGGATGGTGGAGTTGTTAATATTGATGGTTTTTGTTGTTGTTGTCGAGCCTGTTGCAGCTGATTGTGTTGATGATTTTGACGGTGGTGTTGCCGAGTGCCATGCTCGTGTTGATGCTGACTTTGACTTCCTCGTGGCTGTTGCTGTTGGTTACTTGTTGCTGCTGCTGCTGCTGTTGGCGGCGTTAGCTGTTGATTCAAATGCCTACGTATGGACTGATGTATGCGTTGCGTTAAGGAATTTGAAAAACCGGAATGTTGTTGTTGTTGTGGCAGTTGTTGGCGATGCTCTCCCTTGTTACTTATAGAACTTGATTTATTAGACAAATTATCATAACTACTGCTGGTACCGCTATTGCTACTGTTCGGAGAGACCACAGAGGAGGAGGAGGAAGAAGAAGGGGTTGCCGTTATTGGTGATGTCACTAAACTCCTCAAGGTTGGTGTAGAATTTACAAGGGCCGGCCCTTGTTCGGATCGTACATTTGTGTTCAATGTATTTGTACCTGTACACAGTGATGAAAGCGATGATGAAGCCAACAACGAAGTTGGGGATAGTGAGGGAGAAGTGGGCGAGCTAGAGAAACTTTGCCTATTTAATACATTTAGTAAGTTGCTGCAGCCACTGCTATTGCTATTCGGACCATTTCCATTACTGCCTGCACTGTCAGCGCCACTATGAAAAGTCTCCTTCAATAATTTGTGCGGTTGCTGATGCTGTTGGTACTGATGACGCAGATAACTACTGATAAGGTCGTTATTGGCAGCACGTGTAATACTTTGTGGCGGCGCAGCCAAATGTTGAGCTAATGTTTGTAAACTACGACAATTTAAGGTGTTGCTGTTGCTGTTATTGTTGCTACTAACATTATTACACGTAGCAGACGTAGTTGTAGTTGCTACAGCATTTGATGTTTTGTTAGCTGCTGTACCACTTTCCGTTTGCAGGTGACCCAAATGCTTTTGCAAAAGTGATGATGATTGTGACTTGTGAGGGCTTAATGCTGTTGCTGCTGCTGCTGCTGCTCCTACTGCTGATTCTGATGCTGGTGTTATAGCTGTACCAGCAGTTAATGCTAATGTGGTCGTTGACTCGGCGGTGGGTGTCGAAGGTGATGATGACGATGATGCTGATATTGTTGTTGGAGCTGTGGCAGCAACAGTATTTGGTATCATTAAGTTGTGCTCTCGTAAGGCGGGCGGTGTTGGTGGGGTGGAGGGCGGTGGTGTGGGCGGACCATTTCCAGGTGGCGCCTGTGTATTCAGTGCACTCACCGTTAAGTCATCCATGTCACAATGATGGATCTCACGTTGTTGTAATAATGTTGGTGCCGTTATTAGCTCCTGCAAGCGGCTGTAATTACTGCCGCTGCTGCTAGTGTTGCTATTGTTATTATTTGTACTTGTTGTACTGTTCGCCATAACTGCCTGATTGGGGTCAATGTGTTTGTGTTTCGCTATTAAATGATTTTGAGATGAAAGGGCCGATGCCGTTGATCTGGCCGCAGATTCGGTCAAATAACAACAATCACTGTTCGTGTCGAAATCGACATTTTGGGCAAGATTTTCTTCAAATTCCTGAGTACTGTGTTTGTTTTTACTTGCCGCAAATGAATCCAACATTGCTTGCTTATTATAGTTACAATTTTTTTTATGATTTTTTTAAACACCCGATAATATTTCTTCGAATTATTTTGTTTTTCAGAACAAGTGAAAAATATTTTAATTTGTTCACTTAATTGAGAGGAATATTTGTTTGTTTAATTATTTGAATTTTTTTGATTTTTATTTTTTAATTTGTGCAAATTGCATTCTTGTTGTGAAAATAAAGGATAAAATTTTTTTTTCAAAATTATTATTCAATTTTATAAACAGGACGTTGGTATTTTATTTTATTTTTTTATTGCATTTTCTTTTATGAAACGTTGTCGATTTTTGATTTTGAAAATTTTTTTCTTAAATTCGAATTTTTATTTTGTTGTTTTTTACACTTTTATATTGTAGCGGTTAAAAAATCGTTTACCAAAAAAAAAACTTGTTGAATTTGCATTCAAGATTTTTAAATTTTTTCAAATTTTTTTGATAAATAATTCCAGTTTTTATTTTATAATAATATTTTCTTAATTAAATATAAAATTTAAATAAAAAAAGTACTTTTTAGGTTATTTCTTGTTTTTTATTTGTCTGATGTTTTTTGTGCTAAGAACGACTACTTTTTTCTTTTAGTTTTGTAATTAATATTTTTTTATTTATGAAAATATCATGCACTACGTATTTATACACAACACATAGAGAGAAAATGTGTTTTTTTTTTTGTGCACGATTACAGGTCACGCTGTTATTTACGAGTAGAAACAACAAAATTTTACTCGACGATAAGCGGTTTATATACACGATGTTGTCACTTGAAATGTTTTTGGTGAACTAAACGTGTATACTCTTCGCAGCACATTTTAGGTTCACCGTCACGTCGTATTTGTTGTGAATGGCCGCTGCCTTTTACTGCTGCGTGCCTGCCTGCCTGTTTGACTGCCTGCCAGCCACTAGTTGAGGTTTGCTGTTATGTTGTGCGAGCAAGCAAACGAGTGAGAGCTGGTTGGATGGCTTTCGTTTTAAAAATGTTCAATTTCCTTGTTTTGGCTTCGGTTTTCCTTTTTATTTTGTTTGTTTTACACTATACTCTCACGGGCACATAAGTACACAACACACACAAAATCAGCCGCTGCTCCCATTACATTACACCAATGGTGACTCGTAATATGAATAGTATTTATTTCGTAGTATTTAATAGTATACACTAAGTAGCAATACAAGAGCAGCAACAACAACAATAATAATAATGTAGCAGCAACCCTATTTATCAAAACAAATGCTTGTGTGTGTGTTGAAATCAATTATTTCCAAATTCGAGAGTCCACCTTAAGCATTAACTGAGCCGTTTTGAGTGAAAGTGATTTAAGTTCATTTTTCCGAAAACATCAAAATTAGAAAAATTATGAATTTATGATATGATTGAAATAATCAAATTTCAAACACATTAAAAGCGGACTTGAGTCACTTTCATTTCTAACCGTTTCAATATAACAGAAAGAAAACAATAAACAGAGCAGTAACAGATACAGCGCGAATAATAAGAGATCTCAATGTTATGAACGGCAGTGAAGAGAGCCTAGTGAATGGAGACACAACTTATACCAGAAACAAGAGAAGACTAGAGTTGTTGTACTCTGTGATTTATTTTATAATTACATATATACATATATACCTACAAATCATTACCTCTCTTGCTCTCCGTGCACAATGCGCATAATTAGGAGGTCATTGTAGTATACAGCGTCAGAATCATTAATTAATAAAATAAAAATTAAGGAAAACAAAACAAAATTCTTTTAACAAGTATTAGATTTGCCCCTTACCCCTCTCCCTACATAAATTATTCTAATAAACGTATGCGTGCATGCATGCGTACATAGTAATATAAAGAAAAACGTTAATTGTTTTGCGGTGATGGGGACTCTAAATTAATCTTTCTTAAAAAACCACTCATTTCAAAAATTGTTTCGTTTTTTTTTTAACCGTCAAGTTTCCTTCTCAAATCAAAACCGCATTTATTTTTAAGACGCTACACATACACACGCGTGCATGTAACATGTAATAAGCTTAATACTTCTCAATGATAAACGTAGCTCCCATTTCTAGTGTGTGCGTATATACGCCTTTTAACGATTTACGATAAACGATCAATAACCTTGAATCTTTGAAAAGTACGCAGTACGTACGATTCTCACCAAACCCCATAAAAATAATTTCTTGTGTGCACACTTAAATCTATTCTTAAGCAACAGCACACACATATGCACACACTCGCGTACATTGTTTATAACAATAATTGGTTATCAGTGGCCATGGTGCGTTCAATAAGGAAGACACTGAAAACTTAAATATAAATTTGTCTGTCTGGTAATCTTAACAGACTGCGTTTCAGGTTAACATCAGCAAAATCAGTTCATAGCGCACAATTACGAAAAATCGCAAAAAATATAAAATTTTCTTATTGAATACAAATATTTACATATACTGCAGAATAAAAATGGCCGAGATCGGTCAACATCTACGCCCACTAAATTTATCTTTGGGCACAATTTAAACAGATATTGTTTGTAGACAAAGTGAAGATTGCCCTAAGATGGAGGGATCTTTAATCTACATATAAAGAGTGGGCGTGGCAGGTCTCTTACAGCTTGCTAATCGAGGTTAAGTCGTTGAGATAATTATGCAAATGCTCGCCAAATTTCAACTTTATGACTCATTTTTTGTAGCATCGATTGTAGGCGTGGCTGTTGACCGATTTTACTCATTATAAATAGCGATCTGCGTGCAGAAACTAAAAAGGGTCTGTTCAAAAATTTTACCTTAATAAACCAAAATTTAAGACCGCGGACGGACATGCATGCATAATTTACATTTTGTAAGATTTCGGACGTCTTCTTCTGGGTGTTGCAAACGTAATGACAAACTTACTATACCCCCCATTTTATGCGTAGGATATAAGGGTTCTTTTATAAGCACTTGTTGTTGTTGTTGTTGTTTTTCGTTACAACAATTCCTTTTTTTAATTAATTTGATATTTGTCTGTGTCTGCTAATCACTAAATAGCTTGATTTGATGTTTTATAATGAACACCCCATACCAGATATGCGCAAGTTACGGGTAATTGGTGAAACCATTAACAAATTGTATCTTATTTAATACCTCTCATCCTACACATGTTGGTATATTATATCCATGCAATAATTTTGTGAAAAACTACCTTTCAAGGGTGTGTGCAGTACTTTTTCACATTGGTCACTGAAATGAATTTATTTGTAAATATTTATAATCATTATGATTAGTGGGTTTATCGTGTGGGCCCAGCCTGCTCTTAGTATTCCCCTGCTTTACTGAGAAGATATTATCTCAATTTTCAAAACTTTGTCCTTTGTTCGATTAAACTTAAGATTAACATTTTGCAAATACCTTTTTTTGTTTTTTTTTCTTGTTTGTTAATTGAGCTGCTGAGCATTGGAAGAACTCGTAACAGAACGGCCACCCTATCATACATTCACATATAATCTGATTTTTACAAAATGTCTGTGCGTCTGACACAAAATCCATTTACATGTTAAATGATAACAAATTGTCTCGTTCTGGTTGTAATGGTTGGTTTTCTCGCCCTAAATGTCACCTTGTACAGTTGTACCATACATACACATTTTCTCGCATACATACTTTTACTATACGTATCGTATATACCAAATAAGTTTTTTTTTTATATGTAAATGCTTAAATATTATTTCCCTGGGGCTTTTTTCCTTTCATTTCACAGTATAGAGAGGTTGACATATATAACAGTTAGTGTGGAATGGTTATTATAACAAAATGAATGCTTAGTGTTGATGTTTTCTATTTATATGATAATCACGTTAATTACATACCCCGTGTGATGAATTTTTTCGTTAAAAGAATACATTTTTCACAATATATGTTTTGATGATAAGAGGATATGTTGGTTTTGTGTAAACGTTTATAACTTCTGAAGGAGCACGCCACACCTCAACAACTTACATTACTGTTGAACAACAAAATAATTTACTGTTCTATTTTTCTCCTGAGGGCACTTTCATGGCCGCAAAGTTTTGATATGTAGTACAAATTATTTTCAAATATGTAGATATAAATATTAACTGGTTCAATTCGAATCTAGAACCAAAGGCCCAGGAACAAACCTGTAATTCTACAAATGATACAAAATTGTTTTTTGGAATTTTCCCATTGAAATCAAATTTTGTCGGAATATTACGGAATTCTTGAAATAACAAACATTATTTACTCACCAACTCCACCCAAAAGGTGGGCGTGGTGTTGTATTTGATTGCGCTGTCTATACTTTACATACATTACAGTGAAGTAATGAATCAGATTTGCATTTGGATTCTGAGGGCTTTTCTGTTAGCCGACCATGCCCACTTTATATGATATTTACGATGCCATATTTCATTTTCATAGGCAAATTGTAAATGAGCCATTCCACACAAAATGAATGCTTCAGTGAAGCGTAGCGAGTGCCGCATTTTATCAAAATCCTGCATTTTTTTCTGCTTAAACATTAAACACATTAAATAAATTTTCTTATTATTCCTTTACCCTGTTCTATCCACCTATTCATACATACATACATATAATACAAACACACACACACATTACTGTTGAGAATGGACCACCATCTGTGGCAGCCAGCAATTGTCGTTGTACGCTTGATTTGAAATGAAATTTGTCTTGTTCTAGGTGGTACTCGTTAGTTTTCATTTTTCTTATTTTTTTTTTTTTTTGGTTTCTTTCAATTTTCACACCTTTTAAGTGGAAATAGTTGAGGCAGAAATACAACAACAACAACAACAACAACAACAACATGTTGAGAGTGTTGCCGAGTTGCCGACAATATTTGAGACCACCCAAAGGATAACAAAAAACGAACAAAATATTATAGACACCAGCAGCTGTAGTTAATTTATATTCATTCACCGCAAATAAGGGAACAAAAGTCACGGACAGACAAAACAATCGGATATTAAAGAGGAATGGGTAATAAGAGATGCGTTCAAATGTTTACTAAAAATTTTAGCACCTCGTAAGTGTTGTTGTTAAGTAGTTGTACTTAATATATGAAGTGCTAAAAAAAAGCAAACGAGTCTGAAAAGAAATGAATTTTTGGCTTCGGCCAAATCTTAATTACCCTTCATATGTATAAGGATATAGTGGGCGTGGCAAATAATTGATTATACATCCTTAACAACTTACAATACGAGTTTATTTTTGTAAATTTTGGCCCATTTTTGGCAAATCGATGGTTACGCTAATTAGAAGCGTGTAAACCAAATTTTAACGTCATAGATTCATTTTAGTAGATGGTGGGCGTGGCATTTGACCGAGTTTCGCCCATTCAAATAAAAACTCACAGAAACTAGAAACGATGTACTCAAATTTTTTTATGACCGTGAGATTAAGAACAACAGACGGACATGTTTAGATTGACTCAGATTTTAATGCTATTACACTGACGCCCCTTTCTGTGTGTTGCAAACGGAACGACAAACTTAGTAGACGGCCCTTCTCATATGGAGGATGTAAAAACTTTATTACAGCACGGCGAAGGTATAAAAGAAATAGACTTTTAAGTATCCCAGTTGAAAAACAGTTGATTCATTCTTTAATTGCTTTGCAAATTTTTATTCAATTCATTAATTCATGCCTAAACATTTTATATCATTTATCTATATTACGCCAAATAAATGGAGATTTACGGTTATGGAAATATTTAAAATCGGAAGATTATTTACCACAGGCGGACGGACATGAAAAGCTAAATCGATTGAGAATTTCCAATGCCGATCAAAAACTTGTGTGTGTTATGCTTACTTAAGAAATTGATTTTTATTGTCCGAGTTAGAGGAGATGATACCTAATTGAATTTGTGCTGTATTGCAGCCTCATTTATTATTATATACATTTATGTAACATATTGTAAAATAGCTGAAGACGACGGTCTACGGTGACAAGCTCTTCATTCCCTTCAGCGGCAACCAATCTTACACATATATGTGTAGATGCGGAGATTGTATTTGTGCTTTCGTTTTGTCTACTTCTTGTTCGTATGCCCGTATTAAGAGTGAATATACGTATTTATGGTCTCGCCCATTCCTTCCGTTTACCCAAGTTTGACATTGAATTGCGTCAAACTTAAGATTTATGCGCACGTACACACAGCCGAGTTATCTAGACGTTTGCTTGTTTGTTGGCTTTGGCTCTTTTGGCTTCTCTTACATAAATAAATAAAGTAAAATTGCCTCAAGAATGAAATGAAAATAGTAACAACGACAACAACCACTGCCACGACACTTGTATTGCGGTTGAATCTATAGCATGAGAGATACGATATGATGATAGACGGGATGGCCTGCTGTTTGGTTTAATGTTGTAAAATGCTTTGTGCGTACACGCGCGTGTGTGTGTGTATGTGTGTGAACGTTCCTAAAAGTATCTATAAAAGATTTCGTTTCATTTGGTTCTGTGTTCTGGTTGCGGTAGAAAGGCGTGTATGCTTGTATGTAAAATTATTCTTTGGCATTGGACTCGAGTGGATAAATATCTATCTTCTTCTTTCCCTCTCTTTCTCTTTTCTTTTCTGCCCGTCTGAGTATTTGCCATTTTATCCATATTCTTATTTTTTTAATTTTTTTTTTGCTCCACATCAAATTCCACAGTGAGTGACTTATCGCAAGTATTGTATAAAAAATATAAATAAAAGTATGCAAATATGTGTATGTGTGTATTTTTGTGTTTGTGTGCTTTCAGCTAAGCCGCATGAATTACATTTGCTTATAATCGTCGTGTCTGTTGCTACTTTGGGGACCGGGATGTTTATGATGTTTACGTACCGACTCCAGAATATAATGAATTTTCTGTGCTAGCATGTATGTATGGGTGCGTGTACATGTTGTTTGTATGCGTTAATGCGTATTGTTGTATGTGTTTTATTTTATTATGACTTGAACGTCGTTCAACGTCTCGTATCGTATGTACACACGTTACTCCATAAACATTTGTTTGCTTTTATGTTCTTTCTCTGCTTCTTCTTCGTTTATTGTATATTCATCAGGATTGTAATATGGATACGTAGTTATATGTATTAGGGTATGTGTGGGGTATTTTTCCTAACTGTGCTCATCACGACCACACATGATGTTGTCGGACGTTGCAGTCAAACGTCGTCATCTTTTGACGACGTTTGAATGATGAGGTTGCTGATGCTGTTACTACTAATGGTTGCTTTGTTTGTTCCTTTATATTATATTGGAGGACATGCTAAGTTTGTCATACCTCTTGCAACTACCACATGGTGGCCTCAAAAACCCTTCAAATCCGTGTGAAATTCAGTATAAATCTTTTTATTGTGGAATATATTTTAACGTGGGTTCTTATTTAAATTGTGCAAAATCGGTCGAAAGCCACGCCATTGATTTGTTAAAAATGGGCGTTTTCTGACTGACGCGCCCATAAAAATCATTTTGGCCCAAAATTATTCCTCTTAGTTGATAAACACGTTATACTGAAATGGCTATAATGGCTGTAATTAGGTACATGCCACGCCCACTGTTTGCATATATAGATGCAGAGTATTTAAGATTTGGCGCAAGCCAAATACATTTTTTTTGCTGGTAACAGCAAGTTTTTCTCCAACATCCACAAGGAAGCTTTGCCGGTCTAACAGTCCTGGTATAAGTATTATTTATATTCAAGACTGTAACTATCGTGAACCTGCTGCTTAACTATAAGCCTAGAGCACAATGACCAATGGCGGTGCTTGAAAAATTCAATTATATGAAATATTTTTCATGGACTGACTGACATTTCAAAAGTGATCCTGAAATGTTTGGTGTAAGAAGAAGATGATAGAAATTAAAAAATTTGTCCTAAAGATGGTTAAGAGTATATTCCAGAAAATAAAACCGAGTAAAAATTTGTAGAGTAAAAAACCGTAAAATACACTTAAAATGGATTCTATTTGTTTTCGGTTCGGCTGTGTTGTTCTGCTCTCTGGCATTGAGTTCTTCTTGACATTGTCGGTGTAGTTGTACTCGTTGTTATTATTATTGTTCTTAAGCATTATTGCTGCTTCGCCTAGCATTAGCTGAAGTGTATGTTTTTATATGTTTTCTTCTCATCTGCTACACATGGAGTGTTTATGTTAATAATAAATCTTCACTTATGTTTATATGAGCTCATGAATCCATGCATACGTGTGCGTTTGCGTTTGCGTTTGCGTGTGCGCGTTTGTGTGCATTTTGATATTGAAAAATCTTTGTAAATGATTTCAATGAGTGGTGTTGTGTGTGTGTGTGTGTGTGTTTGTTTTAAAGATCAATATCATTTTTAATAAAAGAAAAAAGAAAAAAAAATTTAGATTTATTGTTGTTTTTGTTCATTTCTTAAGAATTTATTGGCTTTCATTTGGTGCGCTTCCAGCAAAGAAAAAAACAAAAAACAAAAAACAAAAAGGAAACACAAAGAACACACAACAAAATAGATTAAAAGCCGAAGACATAAAATTGTTGATTGGCCTCTTTTTTGGCAACTTAGTGCAAATGATGATGACGCTGATGATGATCTTTTTATGGATTTAATTTTTTAACATTTCTTTTGTTTTTTTTTTTTTGCTTTTTTTTATTGCTCAGCATGTTCAAAATTTTATTAACTAATGTATTTTTTTTTTTTTATTGACTTATTAAACAGCGACGCCTTGGACCGGCTTGAAGCTCTCTTGCGTTTTGCGTTTTGCGTTAAGCTTGCATTTTATGGTAATTTAATAACTGCTGGGGGGTCGCTAATACAACACATTAGACGAACACACTTCGGTTACAGAGGAGACTTTTGTATATGAGGCAACAATTAATCAGAGGCTTTTAAGCTGGTGTCGCAAAATGACGCGTAGAAATGGCTAATTTCTTAACACCCTAAATTTCTCAAACAATCTCAACTTGGATGAGACAGTTAAGGAATAAGCTTTAGTTTTTTCTACACTCAATTTTGTAGCAAAATCTGGACAAAATCGTTTAACAGTCATGTCTTGCATTGACAAAACCTAGGCTTGAGCTACATATAGAGAGTAGGCGTGGCATGTACCTGATTACTCCGTCTATAATATTTGTTTCACGGTACAAGGCGAATTCTGCGTCGTATAAGGTTTTACGTAAATTGTGCGAGTGTATGTTCACCACGCCCATTTTTTTTTTTTTTTGTAAATCGATGGATGCCCTAATTATGAATATCTTTACCAAATGTCAACATAATAGGTATATTTTTATTGTTTGTGGGCGGGCCACTTGACACATTTCGTCCACTTTAAATAGAAACCTAATCGATATTTGTACTAAATTTTTGCAACCGCGAACATCTCACAACGAACCTTTGTGTCCAGATCAACTCAGATTTTGATGCTGATAATGGATGGGAAGCCTGCTTCTGGAAACAACAAATTCAATATTATTTTATGAAGGGTATAAAGAGTCGCACGGTGTATGTCAAAAATCTTAACAACAGAATTCAATTTTATAATTGAATATTTGCTCGCTTATTGAAAGTAAGGATTTACGAGATGGATAAGAAGGAACTTGATGTTAATCTCGTCGTCAGATGGTTTAAAGATTTACCCTAAAATTCTAATTGATTTTATTGTTTATCTGCTTATCTACACACCTATTGTTAGATGACCTTTTCTTGTTGCCTTTTTTGCTTATATTTTCATACAATCTACTTTCACATGTTGTTGTTTTTTCTTTCTTTTGTCCTTTTTCCTTTAATTGAATTCTTTTGTTTTTGTTTTTTCAGTTCTTTGTCGGTGGTAACCTCAAGCATTGGGCATTTGTCAAAACATATACGCGGGTGGTAGAAATGTGCGACCACCTCCGAAGGAACCTACCGCACACGTACACCTCCGAAGGAACCTACCGCACACGTACACAGTTATTGGCATTGTGTTCTAATTGGTCTTAAAATATTCAATATTTAACATTTTATTGTTTCGTTGTGTGGTAATTATTTCTTTGTTCTCTTTGTTTGTGTCCTGTGACTCAATCCAATTGTAAACAATAATGAAATTTCATACCCTTGGATAGAAAATTATAATAACCTATAATCTAAATGAAGAAATAGGAGAGAACAGAGGATTAAAGTGATTCCAGTACAAATTATTTAATCTTTTAAGGCTGGTTTCAATCTTAGGACAATCGAAATACATTTCGGTTCTGAAAAAAGCTCTTACATGAAAGTCGCTTAAAAATGAAATGAAGCAATAGCTTGAATTTGCAATAAGAATTCTTGATTTCTGTTGATCGGTCTATATATCCTCTGGAATGAATGTAAAATAAATCAACCTCGTGCCTCGTTCACTCTACATTTTTCACATAAATATTATAAATAATTCGTGGTAAATTCAAATGAAAAACGATTGGCGGACTACTTGAAAGTCTCATGCATTTAAGTAGCGATCGAATTTAATTTTTTTTTTATTTTTTCGATTAACGATTTCATAATTGATTTACTTTCAGAGATAATTTCGTGATAACCACAACTTATAACAATACACACATATAGAGAAGAGACATTTATGAAACTTTAAACAGAGGATGAAACAACTCTTTTTTTTTTTTTTTGGTCTTTTTCTCTACAAGAAGGGGAAACACGAATTGTCAATAAAAAAAAAACGTTGCAGACCTTCGGTTTAAAATACAAACATACACGCACACATGAACGGTGAAAACGAGTAAAATGATAAATAAATATTTAGATGTGGTCTTAACTTGAGCACCCTTTACCGTAATATGAATTGTAAGGTAGATGAGGCCTCTCAGCTATGGGAAACATTTTGTGTTGCAAAGTTTGCAATTTTGAAGTTCGTAGACATTTAGAGGCCTCCGTTGATCATTTGGTCCGTGTAGCGTTATTCCTAGCTCTGTATAGAGTTGAAGTTGTCCCTCATTTAAACTTGAAAAGGAGAATTCTTCTTTAGATTAATATGCTAACTAAAATATATGTATTTCACTTCATTAAGGGGGGTATACCAAGTTCGCTATTCGGTTTGGAAAACTCAGAAGGAGGCCTCAGAGATCCTACAAAGTATATATATTATTGAGCAGCATCAAAATTCAAGTCAATACATTACGATTTTAGTAGAGATCAATAATAATTATATTTCATGTGGCTGGTAAATGATCCTTCTCGTGAGAGTTGCAAGCAGGTGGATTTCATTTTTATCTCTTGCCACTTTGTAGGGTATAAAAATGAAATCAAGAAGCACAAAAACAAAACTTATTTAACAATAACACCAACTACAACTACCAACAACGCAAAAAAAAAAATCGAAATCATAAATAAAACTTAACTGAAATTAAAGAAAGTTGGTCACATTGAGTGTTAACTCCACTCGTATATATCATTAAAACCACAGCAATAACAATAATAATAATGACAATGATAACAACAACAACGACAACAACATTTTTATTATTTCTTAAGCAATAGCTACTGCTGAATGAGAACAGCACCGTACAGCAGCTGCATTTAGTCTACACAGCCACTCGCATACAGCTTTTTATATATACAGCAGGCGTTTTATACATTACATAAATGAATTTATATATATATATGACAATGCAGAAAAAAATTAAAATAAAAAATAAAAACAAATCAACGAAAAAGAAATTAACATAAAAAATATTAAAAGCGAGTAAAATCCATCAAGCACATGAGTTAAGTATAAAGCTTACATTTTCATTTTATTGTATTTGCAGCATAAATAACGAAACTGACGTTTAGAGTTGTGCAGTGTGGTGCATGCTCAACGAACATAAAAATAGAGAGAAATCCATACTTAGTTAGCAACAATTAAGGCGACGAATTCAATCAGCTAGTCAGCAAGCCAGGCAAGCAAACTCATAATCAAGCAACACTAACTGAGTATACATATAAATATGTATTCATACATGTACCTATATAAACAACAGCGTGTAAACATGAAAAAAGCAACAAAACACCAACAGAAACACAAAAGTTCAATCATAACACTCAGTTGTTAGTGGCGTGCCCCCTTTTTACACTGCATATAAATTGTTTATAATCACACTGAGAGAGTGTAAGAGACGACACTCATCGCTACACTATGAGAGTGATTAACTAAAATGCATATACGCTAACTCACAGTGGAGAGTGAGAGAGAATTGAATTTTTACTTCCGCACCATGAAATACACGCCATATACACTGTTGCCGTTTGGCACACTATAAAAAGTTTTCGCAACAAATAATATAAAATGAAATGAAATGAAATTCACTACCACTTCTACTACCACAACAATAACAATAATAATAACATCAACCGTGTTTAGAGCACAACAGTAGCCATATAAATGGTAAACAATAGTGAAATTGTATTGTATATATACATATTTTGTTGTTGTTGTTTTTTAAAAATTGTATTACGTAATAAATTGTAAATTTCTGAATGCAAAACCAAATTTACAAAACCAAACACAAAAAAAAACACTATTGTTTATAAACATTAAACTTATAACGGTATTTTATAAAAAAAAAAGAAATGTTTGCTCTATTTCACGCCGTTTGCTATTAGTTATTTTTTTTTTAACGTAATCTGCTTAAAAGGGTTCATGTGTAAGCTAACAATACAGAAAAACATATGAAATTAAAAAGACTCGGCTGCGTTTCGTTAAACTTGGTTGCCTGTTAAGGGGCAATAAAAGTAATACCCAAATACTCATATGACGAACGCTCCAATTCTTCAAATGAACTATCTTGGAGGAAAATATTTGTGCTCAGTCAACTAAACCGCACAATCATTTGGTGTTGCACTAAGTCAGTGAACTGAATGTTATGCCATAATTGTAAAAAATGACCAATCTCAATACCATCCAGCGTACAAGGACCGACCAGTGCCGCATTGAGAACCGATATCTAAAATTTTGAAATCGACAAAATGCTTACCAGTTTGATCAAGTTTAACTTTAAATAGTTTGACTTGACAAACTATTACTTTTTTATGTGTTTTTATTTTTAGTTTTAATTAAAATTGATTGTGCGCGGGATTATACGACTTTACAGCAATTTCCTGATGATAAAATTCATGCTCTACGTGTGACCAACTCCATAAAACACATTTATATTTTTCGGAGTGTGCGTTCCACATATTAAAGACAACTTGAAATAACAGCTACAGATGCGGGAGTGTACATAAAACTAAAAATGAACAGAAGTTCGCATTTATTTGTCTCAGCACTGCACTCAACTTATACAGAATCCACAAACATTATTCTACTGGCTACTGCTTGCATTAGACGATTATGAATGTGCACCATAACATGTAGGCATGCTTCCTTTTAAGTACATCTCGTATCGTTTGGTATCGAATCACTTTGCATGCTTTTAACCATAAAGAGCATGTCAAATTATCAGAGAAACGGATAAAAAATACAAGATAAAGTTAAAACGAACATGTAGAAGAAATACGTATTAAAAGGACGGAACGAAGTTTAATACTCTAGCACTTAATATAAAAAAAAAAAAAAAAAACAACTAGAAGCAAGTTATACTTGACTTAAGCCAAATATGGGATACTCATCACCTTAGGGCAGTTAAATCGAATTTATAATTATCAATTGTTTTTATGTATAATCTTTACTTACTTATGAATTGTAATGCATTTAGAATATGTGGGTGTGATCTTAATATTTTTAAATCCTCCACGTCAAATTTAAATTTGATACATATCCATTGATGTGCCAAATATGGGCGTGGTTGGGTAACATAAACGTCCATAATATACAAAAAGTATAATTTGGAATAGAGCCTGACATGAAGCCACCATTCACCATTAGATGACGAAATCAAGAATCTGCCACGCCCACTATTTGCATATAGATGTCGCAAGTATTTACCTGCTTTGTATCATTCGAATAAACATTAAAGACTGAAAATGACTTTTTAACATTTTACGGCGAACGTTTTTCTTAAAAATATTCAGAAGAGCTCTCCTTGAAATATTGACAATTTTACAGTTTGTTTTACTGTTTCTCCACTTACGTCTCTTCAATCAATCCGGATAGCTTTTGCCAAGTGCGACATACTTCAATCTTTTTGGAAAATTCATTTTAAATCGAGTGTTGTAAAAACATTGCAAGCAAACAAAGCAGAGTAGAGTGTAGAGTGTAGAGTACAAATGGTATGTGCTTGATATGGTATGCATACATTTATTAAAGAATGCCACCAACATAGAACTTTAAAGATGAAACATGCCTATATTAACACGTATATATATATGAACACTACTCGCTTCAACACATTGGGTGGAGATTGCCTTAACGCGACCAAACACACAAATGCTTGCAGGCATAGTCATGCCGCGTCTGTGTGTGCATGTGTATGTAATTCTTTCATTTGAGAAGTCTCATTAAACATCAAGTGATTTAACATATACAAAAACAAACAAACGAAGAAACATATACAACTGTAACCATCAACCAACCAACCAACCAACCAACCAACCAACCAAAGCGACAGAAGCAACGTTGGTGGTCTTTGTAGACATTTAAGTATTTTTCGTTATTGTTGTTATTGTTGCTGTTGCCATTGCTATAATTGTTATTACAGTATTTTCTTTCTAGCTATCTTGTTTTTTTTTTTTTCTTTTTTTTTTTTGTCTTTTGAATTTTGTTTTGTTCCTTCTTTGTGGTTACATAGAAATAGGTATTTACTACCGGTAATTAATACGATTACTACTTATATGTACACTCGCAGAGTATGCTCAAATTCCACACGCCACAAACATACCAACAATAGAATGTTCGTGTGTGCTCGATGGTACACATGCTGTAATAAAAATTTAAAAGCATTGTGCCCGAGTCAAAAAGTGAATGAGTTTTAGAATATTTTTTTTTTTTTATTGTTATTGTTATTGTTATTGTTGTTGTGGTCGTACATGGAGAGATGTTTTGTGTAAATTTTCCTACAAATTTAATTTAAAGGCCATAAATCTTGTGATCTGACACATCCATAGGACGAGGACGACGACAACAATGACGACGGTTGTGTAAGTTTATGATAAGAATCAAATTTGAATGAAGAATATTTTTCAAGGTAATAAATCAAGAAGCTGGTGCTGGTTCATTTATTTCGCTTTGTTTATATGCATTATACGTGGATTCCTACATACATAGGAACAAATTTTTTTACTTAATAAATGTTTTTCATATTCAGCGTGTTAAAAATTTTTAATCGAGTTTACCTGACGTCTTGAAAAGTTAGCCTTCTTTAGAAATCAACATGAATTTAATAAGAAATGAAATGATAACAAGAACATAATTACAAATGCTCAGACACACATACATATGTACATATTTACACAGCAAGCCGGTTCTACCCGACCACTGAATACCCTTCATCACTTGCTTCCTCAATTATTGAATGAAATTAGGGATTCGAGCGGATCCAAATTTATAATTGATCCAATTAACTATTCTTCTCCCATATAAAGGTTTAAATAATGACTGCAGGGGCAGAAGTTCTAAAATTGGATCAATCGGGTACTTGATGCGAAAGACATCCCTGTGCCAAATATCGTTAACATATATATAAAAAATTGCTATCAATACATTAATTATAAGAAATTCACGTGCGGACGTATAGGCGGGCACGGTTCAATAGAAACCTGGCGACATGATTATACTGTAAAAAATGATCCATGTGTTATATTTACGTTATGGGAGAAATCAGTGTATTTTGAATTTCATCAGAAATTAAAAAAAACACAAAAAAATTCATATTTATAGATAATCCGATAAATGACTTCTTGTCTTTGGCTATCGCTTGCATATTGCTAATAATCGAAATGCTCGAGTCTTAGGTAATTAGACTGCAAGTGATTACCATTATCGGTTAAGCCGTTTAAACTTGTCTACATGCATACAGTTTAATTGTCTGCGCTGTTAATTCTGCTTAATCACATCTCAACTCATATTCGTATGTATGCCCCCGTATACATAAAGTAATAAATGGCCAGAAAAACTGCTGCATAACACAATCTGGGGTAAATGTTGCTGCTGTACAATCGTATATAAATATCTTTAAAGTAACACAACAACTGTAACATTTGTTGTTGCCGTCACCCCACTTACTTACCACTAATAAGCATAAACACAGACACAACAGATTATTACACATACCCTGTGTACGTTCACAATTTTTATTGAGTTTAGCTATGTGGCGCACGTTTTGCAATTTTGAAAAAAAGTTGAAGAAAATGTTAAAAAAGAAAACAACAGCAACAACAATATAATGAAAATATACACCCATAAGCAGACAAATAGAGAGACGGACAGACAGACAGACAGACAAATATACATACATACATACATACAGACATTATGAGCAGATTTACAAATAATCAACAACAAGCTGAAGGAATAGAAGCAAACAAACAAACAAACAAACAAACAAACAAACAAAACAATAACTAGACAAATGAACGCATGATACGTTATGCTCCGTTTGATTTGTTTAATATACAACCACCACTACCATCATCAATAACAATAACAATAACAATAACAACAATAATTATACAGCAATAGAGCAATAGCAACACTCGAAATTTTCAAGATTTTTGCTTGGATTTTTGTTGTTATTATTATTTTTGTATTTGAATTTCGTCGAAGTTATTGAGGTTATAATAATACAAACAAATAATTGCCACAACTAAACAACACAACACAACACAACGCAACCAACAACAATCAAATCCAACCAACAATAACAACAAAACATTTCAGCACATGGGCGACTATAAGCGCAAGTAAGTGATTGTTTCAACTCTCACTGCACACATACTCACACCAATGTTTTATTTTGCTACACATATTAATAGCACATGTCTACATACATGTTTGGCAAACTGTAGTGAAGTGAAGTGAAGTTAAAGTTAAAGTGTTTACGTGCGTTCTGTTGTAATCGTAGCTAACAATTTATTGTATTGTATTGTTTGGACAGCATAACAGACCGCCTGGATGACTGATTAGGTCAGTTTGTTTGTGTGTATTGCGACACTTTTCGGTTATTATTTTGTATGCTTTTTTTTTTTCTGTGTTTATTAATGTTAAACATAATTTTTTTTTATTTATCTTTCGCATGTGTGCCTAAATGGTGTTGCTTTAGTTTTCGGTTTTCGGTTTTACAGTGATTGTGTAAAAACTTCACTGCTGCTGTATTTTAATATTTACTCATATTTGCGTATAAAGTAATTTTATGAAAGAGTTGAAAATCAAAATGGCAACCATGCTCACTTTCCTTTACCATCTCTATCAACAATTCAAGTTCACCTTGCTGAAGTGTGATATAACAAAACTAAAATTCATGATTTAACACGTGGGCTCCGTTTGTGTGCCCGTGTAAAAATGAAAAAAAATTGATTCAGGTCAAATCTAAAATATCCTCCATATGAGATGCAGCACATTTTACATGTAGATATAGAGGACACCCAAAATTAGACTTAAGCCAAATATTTTATTCAAGTCTGTCAAATTCTCTCTCACTCTCCGATAATCACGCGCTGCAGCTGCTGCTGCTTTGAAGCTTTTTCTTGTTCGTCTTTCTCTTTGCGGTATATGACATAATACTTATCATGCATTCAGTTTATGGGGTTGTTTGTAACTACTTAACGACTAAAAAGAAATACTTTTCTTATTAAATTAATCATCAATTCAATGGCGATTTAGGCACGTTATTGTGTCTTCCTGGCCACGTAAGTGGAAATAAGGCGTGCAGGAACATATTTTGGCTAAAATAATTTTTTAATCCGAATACTTTAAGATTTTTAACATTTTTGAAATATATATAAGACTATGTTTTCAGAGCGCGCACTTACAGTAAATTTGATGTTATAACATACCTGTAAATAAACAAAAACAACAATACAAACATTATTAACATTTTACTCTTTTAGATAAATAAATGAATCATTAGAAATAAAACAGATAAATTGTACTTAAACGATGCATCAAAACTCTTTGGCAATCGTTAACTTTCCAACTTATATATAATATATATATATTCCTCTCAAAGTATATAAACATAATTTCTACATATTTTTTGAGTAATAGGAAAAAAATCATTTAAAAACAAGTGAAAATGTTTTGTCCTTTAGAACCTTTCCATTCCTTAAAGTGCTGTTGCATGATCAGCTAATTAATGTAACGAGATTGATACAAATTTAAATTCAATTATAGAAAATGTTGCTTAGATAAGCATAAGTAACCGAAATGGTGTATATAGTAACGTAATAATAAAGTAGCAACAAAAAAAAAATTAAACAAACAACACCAACTACAACAATATTGTATCATTATAACTATTATGGTTAAAGCTTTTAGTGGCTTTTAGTTGTTAACGGCCATTAACGTGTGAACACCTTGAAAATTATACTCAAGGTTAACGCTTGTTTTACCATATATACATTTTTTCGTACCGCATAGTTTGTGTGTGAAAATTTTAACATATAAGAAATCACAAAAAAAAAAAAAAAAAAACAGCAGAAAAAATGAAGAAAACCAGACAATGCTTGTCTTGAAAAAAAAAATAACTAACTTGTATACTACAACGAGTACTCTGCATACCAATATATACACGTGCATACGAATGGTATATTACGCGTATTGTGCATAAGATGCGGTAGGTTTAGTGGATAGGTGGTGGTGGGTAGGTAGGTACGTAGGTAAAAAGAACAATCAATCAGTTTACGTGGTGGTCGATTGGTAATTGGTTATGGTTGAGTTTATTCGTAACTAAAAAATTTATATTGAAATTCAATTTCTGTTCTTCTGTGTATTCCATTGAATTGAAATTAAAAAAAAAATGAGAAAAAAATTAAACAGGAAGCCTCAGTAACACCAAGTTTCAAGCAATATTTGTTGCCCTCTTGCTTTCGTTGTACACTTTATGTTCTGTTAAATGTGTTTAGTATGCTGTGCACAAAAGCCCACACACACTTACACTCACACACATCTTATAGTGTAATAATCTTCTTTTCTTTTCCGCTATTGTTGTTTCATTCGCTTGCCAACTGGAAGTTCTTTTTCGTGGTTATATCACATTTTTTTATTTTTATTTTTTTTATCCACTTTGTTGTTGTTTTACATGTAAATAGGTTTTTTTTTTTTGTGAGCGAGCGAGTACATTTGTACATGTATGGATTACATGCATTCATTTGTTTGGCAATTGTTTAGTTGTTTTATTATTGTTGTTGTTGCTTGTAAAACAACAACAAATCACGTTTTGTAATATTTTTCCTGTTTGAGCATGTTTTGTGTTATTGTGTGTATGTGTGCTTTTATTTATACACTTAATTTATTTATAATAATGAAATAATTTGTTATTGTTGTTGTTATTGTTATTATTGTAAACTATATGTATTACGTGTTTCGTTTAAAAAGTTAAATCAACAATCGTTTGCACAAAAATTTAAATTTATTCCAATGTTTTTTATATTTTGCTTTTGTGTGTGTGTGTGTGTATGTTAATTTACTAAACGGTTCATTTACATGGTACATGTCATTATTCTTTGTTTATCTCATTGGTACATTTCCACTCTTTTTCATTATTAAACTTTGCTTTAATACATAACACGCTTAACCTGCGTTTTCTCATAAAATTGCAATTAATTTTTACAATCTCACTCTACACTATACTCTATACACTTTCTATTACTGGAAGTTTATAAATGAGAAAAAAAATTACAATTCTTATTTTCAACGACGAGTGTTCTATCAGTTTATAAACAAAAACATAATGAAATTCTTGAGGCCACTTCTAGTTGTTACAAATAGTAAAGGAAACTGAAACAATGACTTTAAATTTCAAGTGTGGCTGACGTTTTCTTGAAGATCCCAATTGCATGTGCTAACCAGGAGTATTTAACAACTTTTTCAAACCTTTCCTTTGTCGGGAGAATATAATATCACGCATTTACTGTAGGAGATGTAATCGTTCTATGGATTCACTTGCGTCACATCGAAATACAGTTACATTGATTATAACAGCAGACGTACAATAAATACAGAAAATTTATAAAATATTTCCAATTGCCTTTGAAATGAAAGTAAAAGTGAGACAAATGTAATGATTTGTATTTTCAGTGTTTTATTTTAATTTTTTTTTTTTTTTATATTTCCAAAGAGAGAGTTAAGTTTCTCTAAACACCATATATAATCCACAAAATATATTGCATTGCGTGATTTAAATGAAACGACACAACGAAACATTAATTTTTTTGAGAAAGTTTTTTCTTATAGAGGAAAAAAAAATACTGAAATATTACTCTTTCACACTTTAGAGATGAATTTAAAATAAAAGGAAACAAAAGTATTTAATTAAAAAAAAAAAAAAACCAAAAAAAAACTTTAATGAAACTACTCCGACTACTTCAAGGTTACCCTCTCCTCTAGAAGAAAAAACACACACTTTGCTACAGTCTACTAAATAGAATCTAAAAACATATTTTCTAGTTTCCAGCGGCAATGCCAACAACATCTCGCACAATTTGTATTTGAATACTTAAGTATTTCGGTTGAAAAGCAACAAAAAAAAAAAAAAAACGTTTATGTAGAATATTTTATCGAAAAGGTTAAGGAACTCACTTAACCTCCAAAAGCAAACCAACAAAGACAAAATATGAGAAAATATAGGCAAATAAAGCAGTGTCTACAAATAAGCTAATGGGAGGCAACTTTATGCAAATAATTTCAAATATGTTTGCATGTATGTTATGTGGACACAAGCGTACGTACGCAATCATGTTAACAACCTGAACAAGGAAAAGACCATGAATGTTATCACATTTTGTTGTTTTATTAAATCAACTTGAAATTGTGACACAAAGCGAGAGAATAACTGCAATCGTTAGATAACTAAATAGTTCGTGATAATAAGTGAGTTGGGTGTTATGAAATTATCATCAAGGCATGCCAACAGCATTTTCGCTTAACAGATTTATAAAGCTTCTCATGTTCATTCATTTACTGCTTATATGCATTAAAAAAAAAACGAGCAAGATCTTCTTCATTATTAATTATAAATAGAGTGCAAACATATTGAAACAATTTCAATCTTTTTAAGATTCATATGCATGTAGTAACCCCCAGTGAAAATATTATAATTATATTATCTAACTTCTTATCATTTAATACGCTACACCAGCCTCTTAGTTGCACAATATATAACAAAATTGGGGGAAGACATGGCCAAACAATCGAACAAAAAATAAACAAATAGATCATTAAATTGTTGTGGTCCAACACCTTCACAAAACCAAACTAAACATGGTGGTGGCACTCTACCACATATAAGCAATAATAAGCACTCTAATAACAAACAAATCAAAGACTCGGTATTCGAAAGTGATTTTCAAAATATTTTATTGTACATGCTTTGTTGAGTTTGCAAAGTCTCCTTCTAACAATGAGATTTTCATATATCCCCCATATTCGAAAACTTTATTAGACTATGCAGTTATAACATGTTATTAAAGGGCCTGGCAGATGTATATATAATTGCATCTCCTACAACTATTAACCTATTTGTTAGATTTCATATCAAAAGTCTAGTTAATCTGAACTGTTTTCCCGGTATGTAGTTACAAATGGAATGACAATTACAGTATACCCTCCGACGCTCATTTTTCTATATTTCGTTTTGTATTTGTTTTTGTTTTATGTTAAGGTATTAATTTTATGTTTAGTATGTATGTATGTGTACAAGTACGAATAAAAGTTTTCCTCTTGTGCTTACTCTTTAGCACTCTGCTGGTTTGCAACAAAATGCACAGTACAAATTGTTGTGGTTGTTGTGAAAGACATTAAATTTTATGATTGTTATTTCAAGTAGTTGCTGCTCTAAGCACATCACAGCACATATTAGGAGAGTTAAGTATAACAATGGACAGAATAAATGAAATGGAATGAGCTACCGTTACGAGTGGGATGCGGCGGCCGAAGGTGTTGCCATTCAATTTATAATTTATTTTCAAATTGTGTGTGAAGTTTTTTCTCAATGCGTTGCGTACACTGTTCGGCTTTATGTATGTGACAATTTTAATCAATTTTCGATCCAATAAGGACAAAAAAGAAAACAACACATAAAAAACACGATAAAATATTTGCGAAACAGCAATAAATTCGTTAATTTTGTTGGACTTTCACGATGATAAGGAAGTATAAATAAAATTATTCAATGTTGGTTTGTTGTTATATTTGTCACGCTCGTTAGCGTTAATGCTGCAGGGAAATCAACCAAAAGCAAAAAAACATGCATCTGTTTGTCATGCAACAACATTGCATTCAGCGTTGATGATAATGATGAGCAACCGCATGCACGCACTCCATCAACACTACCATCACCACCACTGCAGTCACTGTTGCAGCATTTTATTAACTTAATGCGAATAAAGTGAAATTGTTGTATCGTGTAAGCAAAGACAAGAGGGAGCTGGGACAGACACATAGAGAAAGAGAGAGAGAGAGAGAGAGAGAGAAAGAAAGAGAATAACAAACGGCTAACAACCAAACCAGCACACGCTATAAGCGTAAACATACAACTCAACTGAACTCAACTCATGGTAAATGGTTTAAATGAAACTTAACGCGATTTCTCCTTTAAACAAATTTTCTTTTTCATTTTCATTTCTTTTGTTTTTGTTTTTTTTGTTTTTTTACATAATAATGCCCCAACACTCAAAAAAAGCTGAAAACACAACACTTTCTTCTTCTTCTTCTTCTTCTTCTTCTTTTGCATCTTGCACTGTATTGTGTCGTTATTTGGGTTCAGCTGTTTTATTATAATGATCCCAATGTGCTTCCACACACACTGAGTGTGTGCCCATGTCAGCGTTGAAATATGGTGAACAGTAAAATACAACAATAACAACAAAAAAAAATTTTTTTTTTATTAAACAATTTTTGTATAAATAGAGTAAAAATGATGTTTATTCAAACTAAGGTGTGCATGTGAAATGTAATGAGATGATGTGGTCGGGTGGTGGTGAACTGAAGTGAAACACAGGGCACAGCAGAATGATGTGGTAAAACTGTAACCAAATTCAGTTAAAGAAAGAGGGAACAAGTGAAAAAGGTCTATTTGTGACTAAGGACAATAGTTAGATACCCTCTCTGCCCAAAGCAGTGTAGTATGTAGTTGGTGGGAGTGGCTGCAGTGACTTGCTAAAGCATGTGAAGCCAGTTTAAATAATCATTACAGCCCTTCAGCTGACAGATTTTCAATTTTCCAGCCTTAATCTCACGCTTACACACACATATAATCTAAGCTTCGTTCTAGCAATTCTTTTATTGACACATTGTAGGTTATTTATAAATTCGACCATTTCTCACTGCTTTAGTTTCAAATGACTTTTTTTTTCTCGTTTTGCTTAAATTTGAAACTTCCTTAAACAATTTTTTCTCACTTTTAGTGGTTAGCTGGTGTTCCATTTTAAGTAACCAAGACGTGATACAAATGTATGTGTATGTGTTTGTTTGTGTTAATAGATTAAGACTGGATTATGGATATGGCCTAAAATAAGAGAAAACAAGTCAAAAAGTTATACTTGGCTTAGGGAAAACTTGAGATACCCTCCATATATAAACCAATTGTTGGCAAACCTAGAAACTTAGGCACAAAACTTCAGCTCCATACCCCAAAATGTTTGTTCTAGCAACAGACAGATGCACGTCAAGTTGACTTTGATTTTAATACTGATCAATGGTATATATATACCATGGTAGGACGTTCCCTTCTAAGTGTTGCCAACGGAAAGACAATCTCAGTGTAGCTCCGTTTTGTTTGGAGAGTATTAAAACTATTTTGGTTGTACACGTTATTGACGGTTGGCAGTTTCTTTAGTTTCATTTTCTATGTGTGGCGGTGTGTGTTTCTCACTTTTTTCTGTCCGCCTATTTGGTCTGCGTGTTACACTGAAATTTGACTTTTGTGTGTTGTGCTTACACTTCGGGGGTGACGGAGTACTTTTACCTAAAACAATATTTCACTATTTTGGCGTATTTGTCCTTATTGTGTATTATTGTTATCTGTGAAATCGTATCTGTGTGTGTGTGTGTGTGTAGCTCACCCTCTCCGTCCATTTGTTGTGTGTATTAAAGGCATAAATTTCACAAAACAAAAGAAACCAAAAATCAAATTAAAGGAAAAAAAAAAAATAAAAAAGAAATCATCGACGACCATGTAATGTTGAAATTTTCTCCTCCGTTTAATCTGGGCTTGCTTTCCTTTTCACAAAGCGCCATTTGTTGGGGTGATTTGTTATTATTGTGATTGAGTTGGATGGCTGGATGGATGGTTAGCGACATGTCTTTCATAACACTGTACAAATTTGCTAATGGGTGCATATGTGCTTCATGTCATTGTAATGTTTAATATGACACATTTACACACATGTATGTAAATATATATTAAATTGAAATAATTGCGGAATTATCTTTTAAAGGCTTGTCACTTTTGCTTTTCGAAAAAGGCCAAATTTTCATTTACATAAAAAAGTTGTCAACGCAGTGAGACTTTTTATCACAAGACTTCATCATTTGATTTATGCGAACTTATTATGGAGGGTAATAATTATAACGAACCCGTGCTATTTGTCTTAATGAAAAATGAAAAATTAGCGTTGAGTAGAAAAATTATAAATTTTCGAATAATTATAAATAAAACACAGAGAACAAAACAACTTTATGTACAAATTTTAATAGCTCTACCATCTGTTGGGGGACTTGGAATTTTTACCCTACACCATAGAATGGCATTTGGCGATCAATTTTGCGTCCTCCCTTAATTATATCGATCGAAATTAAAATCTAAATCGATTTAGCCATACACGTCTGTCCGTCCATATGATCTTTATTATCAAACTACAGGTGGCAGTTTTTTATATGTTTTATTATGAGAGTCTTTTGGGCCAAGGATGTCAGTGGTTAGAATGATTCACTTTTAGGACCTTTTCCAATATAACGCCAAGTCCAACTTTTTATTGGGGTGACAAAAATTCCCATTATTTTTCTTATATTTTGAAGACTTTTTCCCGAAGAGACTTTTAAAAGGCAAAGACTCGACTTCACGGATGCGACTCAATGTATTCTATATTGTATAAATTGGGCAAGTCTAAGTAGGTGGGCCATCAACTGGTTACGCATAACCGACTATAATATATTTACTCGTTTAGATGTTTCCTTTTTATAAGATTTCATGTAACCGTCTTACTTAACGAAAATTTACTACTTAAGCCACCAGATAAAATATGTATTTTATACAACAGTAACAACAACGCTTAAAATGAATCCAAAAGAGGGATAACATAGCATAACATTAACATCTGAAAAGTGTGTGTGTGTGTGTGTGTGTGTGCCTGTCCGTACGTCTGTCATTCAATTCGTTTGCTGCCTGGGTCGGTGTGCATGGCACGTTTACATTTTACGTCTTTTTAAGCCATGCACCCCTCACTGTTGTTATTGTTGTTGTTGGTGTAGCGATGATTGTCATCATTATTATTATTATTATTATTGTTGTTTTTGTTGTTTGATATCACTGTTGTGATATTTGCACAAGAAAACATAACGACAAACGATAAAAAATCTCTCGTCTTCTTTATGTTTATGTTTACTTGCCGGTTATCTTACTTGTCGGTTCATCTGTCTTTCTGTCTACTTTTACCCTCATGTCTGTTTGTCTGTCTGTCTGTCTATCAAGCTGCCTATTTTGTTTTCTTTGCTCATATTTCTATTATGACGAGTGGGTGAACTAAACTTAATTTAAAGAGTTCATAAGCTAAAGCAGCTTTAATGAGAAAAAAAACACACACAAAACACGCGACACACGCGAACACACTCCGACACACTATCAGGTACTTGCCATGAGCGACTTGCTTGTGCGAATGAATCACTCTTTGAAGTTTCATAGATACACTAACATATACACAAACATCAACTGCTGTTTGTTTTGTTATTGTAAAAGTAGCGATAACAACGATAAATGGAAGAAATTATGTCAGATTTGAAAATTAAGTGGAAAGTAGAAATTTTTTTCACCACAGGCTTGTTTTTTTTTTGTTTTTGTTTTTTTTGTTTTTTTTGTTTTTTCCTTTGCTGTTGTATACCAATGCGAAGCATTTGAAAAGTGTTTCATTTATCGAAAATGATTTTGAACAACATCCAAGTGAGAGAGATTAGACTTTCTTTATGAATTTCAAGTGAAGCGTACCATCATATTTAGTAGTTGCTTATAAAGGGCGTCATTAGTCCATAATTTTTACAGTAGCACATAAGATGGGATGTTGTTCCACACAGAAACATAACAGTACATATACAGATTTTTTGTCAGTATCAAAATTTAAGTCGATTCAGAATCAAAATCTGAATCGATTTAACCTTGTCTGTCTGTCCATTTATATTTGTGCGCAAGCTACAGGTCGCATTTTTTGAGATATTTGAATAAAATTTGGTACAAGGGCATGTATTGACCCATAAATAAACCCGGACCATTTTTAGAACCCCTTTCCATATAAATTTTTTCTTTTATTTCTTAAACAAACAAAAAATAAAATAAAAATTACTGATATCAAAATCGAAACTGTGAATTTAAGTAAAATTGGAAAAATTTAAATATTTAGGCACCCTACATAACTCCTCCCTATTTCGCGCCCACATTTTGTAGGGTATTTATGAGTTGGTCAAGTCAAGCTTAGTTTTCTTCTCTGTTCATTTTTTAATGTTTGAAACACGAGCCAATAACTTGTAACAAAGTGTGGTTCTAATTAGCTGTACTAAGCAATAATGCGGAGCCAATAGATTGGCAGGAAATTTGTATGAAAACTTTGATTCTGCATCTTATTCACTTAGAAACACGCTTCCTACCTATAAAGCTTTTGTTGATTTAAACTAATTTAAATATTAATTTATTGCGGAATTTATGATTATTTTTCTTGGCCTCACCCGGCACCGGTGCTAATATTTTAACGTTATCTCATACACGTACGTAAGCAACAACAACTGTACATTTTTTGATAATTGAATTTTGCCTTAAGTTTGTATTTAAGTCAAGTTAAGTATGATTTGAAAATGCACAATCTACACAATTCGATGCATGCACACACACACACGCTTGCACAATCATACATTTATATATTGACTCGACATACCCACTGCTACAGTTAAAAAAAAGGCAAGAAAACTGAATTTGATTTAAGTTAAAGGAGCTATTTTTCACCATTTTTGTTTTGAAAAATATTAAAATTAATAAATTTTTGTTACATAAAGCCGCTTTTCAAAAATAGGAGAAGTCCTAAAATGGACCCAATTTTCAACAGAGTGCCCAAATTTGTTAAAGCATCTGCAATGGGTATGGGCATGGTTCTTTACCTTTAGCGGTGTAGGGTGTAACAATTTCACAGTTTTGATTCGCATTCGTTTATAATAAATGTCACAAAAAGAACTAAAAGTATAAAAAAAAAAAACGAAAAAACGAAAAATGCAGCGAAATATCTGGAACACGACATCATTATTGAATAGCTTTGAAATGTGAAGTGGGTGTACATTCATAAAATTGTGTACAAATAAGGTATACTATTGCATGTACATACTTAAAATTTCATATAACCATGAGCTAAACTATAAAAGCGTAGTGATTACGTTAATTTTGTTGTTGTGAAAACATCGATTTAGGTAACTTTTCAATTTCAATACAACTCTGTGACATTTAACACAAGTAAGGGCTGTGTGCGCGATTGCGACAAACTGAACTCCATGTGTCACGAAATAACTTTTTTACTACAATGATTGAATGGAAAATAACACAAACATTTTCCCCCAATCATTGAAGAATACATGAGGAGCATTAGTCTCTGACGGAGTGATTAACATTTTACACTCTCCTTGCATGTACAGCATGGAGAGATTTCAAAATTAATTGAAAGCATATTAAGTTTATTATTGCTTCAGTTTTGAGACCAAAATCAAAATAAAAATTGGTTCAGCTATGACAACAATTCGAACAGGAAACTAAGATTGTCTTAATAATTTCACAGCAATACTAAAATTTGTTGCATTCATGAGCGCTTCAGCAAGAAATATATGAAAATCTATTCCTTTTTGCCTGATTGCCCCCTTTTATGTTTAGCAAACACAGTGACAACTACACTAATACATGTTTCGTTGCTGGTTAACTACGATTTCTCAAAATGTTTAATAACATTTTTGTCCCGTTATTGTAGAGTTTTTTCACAGTGCTTGTTATTCTTGTTGATAACTATAGTGATGTTGTTGTTGTTATCATTTTTATAATAATCAGTTGGACAAGTGTAAATTGACTTTCGCATGTGTGTGTTGCGTTGTATTTGGTGAACTTCTGTTGTCCGTAGGATTCTATTTTTATGCGGTATAAATCTGTCTGGCATTGTTGTTGTTTGTTGCCTGTTTATGATTCTTACCATTATTTAACTTCTTGTTGATTTGTTGTGCGTGTATGTTTTTCGTTCTTTCAGGGTTTCTTCTTTTCTCAGCCAACCAGCCAACCAGCCAGCCAGTAC